>OX352773.1:108755949-110031890 GCA_947095535.1 Poecilobothrus nobilitatus
ATATCCTATAGTATGTAGTGAATGTTTATGGTTTTGCGATAAAAATTAAAAAATGTTAATTAAATGCACATTAACTTGATTATTTCAAGCTATTTTAATTCTTTTTTAATATAAAACATGGAATAGGTGTATTTACTGCGGTTGTATAAAATTGTGACTAAAATGACTAATGAACTTAATCATGAACTTGATTTGAATACAGAATTGAGGATATGCAAAATGAAAAAAAGCTTTTTGAGATAAATGTATTTTATTAAAATTATATTATTCACTTTACTAAAATAAAAAAGCGAAACTAAAATGCACAAATAAAAAATTAAAATATTTTAAATATGTGTAGAATATTAAGTAATATCTTCTTTGTTTATCCATGAATCATGCTTTTTATCAAAACCAAGCCATCTAACTAAAATTTGATTTCCTTTTCTTTGGTGTTAATTCAGGCTCATAAAAAGAACCGGTTATTGGATTATTTGTGTAGTCAAGTAAATTGTATGTTATTGGATCAGGTATTTTAATTTTTGCAATTGTAAATATTTCTGTTGACCAGTTGGGTTAATAACCTTTTGCAAAAATACCTTTAAATTTATTTATACGAACATAATCTCCAACTTTATATTTTGCTTTACGAAAAACTTTTAACCTACTGTAAACAGTTTTTAATAGTAATTTTTCGTTTTTCTTTGTAACTTTTTTTGGTTGAAGTTTAATTGTGTGATGATATGTTGAGCTCTATTTCTCAATAAGTAAGGGTAAAATAGATATCCATTTATAATTACCCTGAAAACTAAATTGTTTCCACATTGAATATTTAAAGTACGGTTAAAACGTTCTACTATGGATGCTTTCATTTCAGAATATGTATGATAATGATTAATTTTTCTTCTTTTCATAAGTTTTCTAAATTCTTTGTTGAAAAATTCTTTACCTTGATCAGATTGAATTATTTTTGGTTGTGTTCCAGCACGTTTAAAAGTGTTTTGCATGTCAAGTAAAACGTTATTAGCATTTTTAGTTTTAATTGGCTCAGCATAAGCATATTTCGAAAAAGTGTCTATTACAGTTAATAAATATTTACTTCCTTTGTTATACCAAAGATAATATACTATATAGATGTTTCAACCTATGGAAAATTTTGTGCGAAAGCTTTTATTTTAAAATTCCCTTCAAAGGGGCTATTATTAGAACATAATGTTCTAAATATTTAACTTGTGTACTAATATGAGAATCTATTATGTTCTAATTATTAGAACATAAGTTAAATAATAAGAACATAACAACAAATGGAAGTTTTTGTATTTTTAAATAAAAACGAGGAAGAATACAGTTGCCTTTGTCAACTCTTAGATACCCGTACGAACCCTTAGTATGTTCACAGCCTGTCACTCTGCTCACAATATTATGTTTTTAATATTTTAGTATTTTAAAATAATTTGGGTGAATTTTATAATTTCTAGAACTATGGGTTGTACATATATTCAAACTATATGTTTATATGTACATTCTTCAAAAGCAGATTCTAACCTTTCACATTCTATAGTACCATTTAATACTAAGTGGTAAATGTATATTAAATTTACTTAGTACAAAATAGTAAATATAATTTTAAATATTATATTATATTATATTTAAATATTCCATTGACAGAATAATTTCTTATAAGTACAATAAAATACATATATGTATGTAAATACGGCGCTATATAATATACATCTATACTCTTATCATTCATTCACTAGTGACATATACGATATGTAAATAAACATGATATTATATAAGTATGTATATATATTAATATCATATAAATAAAAATTCTTCAAGCAACCGTTATGTTGTTTATTTATTTACATTTTTATGTACTACGCATTCCTCAACAATTTCAAATTATCGAGTAAAACAAAATGCAAAAAATTTGTTGAAGATCCTATCGTACGGGTATAAAGAGTAAGAATTTGGAATTTCTCAATAAATATAAGAAAAGAAGAAAAATATTAATTTATTATACCCGTACGATAGGATCGGGTATAATAAAATTACTCCTCCGTTTGTAACACCTCGAAATAAGCGAGCTAGATATACCCTCAAAGGTATGGATCGGATCAGAAAAAAATTCTAAGACTTTTGAGCCATGTCCGTCCGTCCGTCCGTCCGTCCGTCCGTCAGCACGCTAACTCAAAAACTAAGAAAGCTAGAATCTTGAAATTTACACAAAATATTTTAGGAGTAATTTGTAGGTTCCCTATTTCTTTTGGTTGAGTTTGGACCAAACCTTAGGGTAGCTCTCGAACACCTAACTTTTAGATCCCCACATTTTTTTTGCAATAGAGCTATGAAATTTTAACTGCTGATAGATCTCACAAAAATATTAATTTTATTTTTAATAACTTTTTTTTGTAGCCCCACCCGTTATGGAGCTACAGCTCCCCAAAGGTTCAAAAAAGCTCTATATTTAAATTGTTATAGTACAAGTTGTATAAGGTATATCTTCATTTTGAAAACGCCAAACGATTACTACTTTTATTAGCTTTAAAACGATATATACAATAAATGTATATTTGTGGCATACGGTGTCTTAATTTACCGTTATGCGAAACTAAAATTTTGCTAAATCCTTTAACCCTTCTATCTTCTAAACGGTTTAATTTGGAAACTTGAAATTTTGACAGAAGTTAGATCTTTGAAAATAAGTATGAGTCATTTTAGAAATTTTTTTTGTATCAACCCCCGTTTAGGAGCTGTAAGGGGTCAAAAACTGAAAATTTCCTATTTTTAAACACCTGTAACTTGAACACCTGTTAAAAGTTTTTTGAAGTAATACACAAAAATTAAAGCTCCAATATTATTCTCTTATTTCTGTTAACAACTTTTTTTAATAATATAGGGTTACTTTATAATTCACGAAAATGTTACTTGATTTTTTCAAATTTTCTAACAAATTTCTTTAACGAATTTTTTCCATTTTGTTTTATTTGATAATTGGAAATTGTTGAGGATATAATGCGTAGTACATAAAAATGTAAATGAATAAACAACATAACGGTTGCTTGAAGAATTTTTATTTATATGATATTAATATATATACATACTTATATAATATCATGTTTATTTACATATCGTATATGTGACTAGTGAATGAATGATAAGAGTATATATGTATATTATATAGCGCGCTATTTACATACATATATGTACTTTAATGTACTTATAAGAAATTATTCTGTCAATGGAATATTTAAATATAATATAATATAATATTTAAAATTATATTTACTATTTTGTACTAAGTAAATTTAATATACATTTACCGCTTAGTATTAAATGGTACTATATAATACTTGAAAAAGTTTTGGATTGATAATCGTTATGTGAAAGGTTAGAATCTGCTTTTGAAGAATGTACATATAAACATATAGTTTGAATATATGTACAACCCATAGTTCTAGAAATTATAAAATTCACCCAAATTATTTTAAAATACTAAAATATTAAAAAAATAATATTGTAAGCAAAGTGACAGGCTGTGAACATACTAACGGTTCGTACGGGAATCTAAGAGTTGACAAAGTCAACTGTATTCTTCCTCGTTTGTATTAAAAATCATAATTAAGATATATTATGTACATACACACACCTTTTAAAAATAACTTATTTTAATATAAGTTAATATTAAATTAAACACAACAGGTACAATAGGTACAATATGCAATGATGCAATAAAAATGAGTATAATTATGGATGTAGCTGTTATTATGAATACGAGTATGTATGTAAGTTGGTAAAGACATTCTAATTTGTAGTTACTTTTATTTATCTACAACCAAAGCACATTATAACCCTTAAAGGAATAGCATTCCATATAAATTTTAAAACAAAATTTTTTTATAGATGGTACCTTTAAAAAAAAAGCAAAAATAATAAAAAACATTATTTTATAAATTATCAATGAATTTTAGTTGTTGTTTATTAATACCAAATATAGGTATAAAAATTATTATTATAAAAGTATAAAATGTATTTTTGCATAATAAGAAATTTTCTATGGTAAAGTTTTCTTCATGTTCAGAATGTAAATCAATATCATTGAATAAGTTAATGTTCTCTTTATTTGATCTTTCTTTGGACCACTCTTTGATTTTTCATTGTCGTTGTTAGTTTCATCCAATTTGAATATATTTTGCCAATCTTTGTCCAGCATATTTTCAGAATCTTGTTCACAGTTCGCGAATTTCGAAGAATACGCTAATTTTACACAGATTATTTTAACTAAAATATATTCCAATTCGGAAGCAGAAGGATTTCTTTTTTTAGAACGAACTATATACTAAATATACTAAATAAATTTTCTATTATATCGTGATTACATTTATTAGTGCACATATAATACCAGTCAGCATGTTCATTGAACAGCTCATCTGATAATAAAATAATACCGTTAATAGATTGTCTCAGTCCTTTTAAACAATTAATTTTAATTTTTTTGTGAGGAACCTCAAATTCTACTTTTTCCAAAAATTCGCACATATTCTGAATATAATGCCATACGCAATTATTTTTTTCCAACCGTTTTTATATGCATTTTTGTCATATAGTGTTTTACTATTTAGACAATCGAATAAATTATTAAATTTTTCTACGCACTTTCCAGTACACACCGCAGATTCTTTATCCTTACAAAAATCTGATGCGGCGTATGTTCTAATACCAGCACAAGTACTTGAACTAAATACCTGAATAACAAATTTCAGATTCATTTTTTGGAACGTATTGGGATTTATATGGCTCTCTGTTAAACGGGGGCATACTCGGATTGATGACTTACTATCTTTTTCATACAGCTGCTTAATAATATTCCATGTCGCATGACCTAATTCTGTTTTTAATGGATACTTAATTAAATTATTTCTAATTGATTTAAATAAATGTGGTACATCATATAAAAAATAAATTTTTCTTCATTGTAAATAAAATAAGGTAAATCTTCTGCAACACCAAGTTTTTTACAAAAAGATTGATTTGTTGTTGATTGGTCACAAACTATATTTTGGACTTTTAATTTAAGATCATAGGATAACTTCAAAATTTCCATAACAAGAAAATGAAGTTTATTTATTGGTATAGAAGTTTCAGAAACGACATATCCTATGATTTGCTTCCAATTACCATATAAGCTTCGGAACATGAAAACACAAGCGTTTTTTGCTATTTTGGGTTCTCGTTTATTTTCACCACAACCATAATCGACGTATCCTTCAATTTTATCATGCTTTTAAGTCAGAATTCTTTTGATAGTCATTTCGTCGAAAACTAAACTAATTTCTTTGAATTCATTCGAAAACTTGTCGACAGTTTCTTTAATTTTTGCATGCAGTTGGTAATATAGAGGAAGTCAAATTTTTAATTGGTAAATCTCTGTAAATGCAACTAGTAGAAGGTAATCGAAATTGTAATTTTTCATATAAGAATTTATAAGCAGCTGTGGATTTGAAAAATATTAATTGGGATATTTTTTTTTCTTCTTTGGTGTATAACCGACTATTTTCCATTTGCATATTACAAAAAATATCTCGGTCAGTTAACGGCTGGGTAACATGAGTAGATGTTGACTCAGTTTTTTGCGAATTTTTATTATTTTTTAATCTATTTAATAATTTAGTTTTTGACCTTGAATTTAAAATATCATTTTTTAAAATTTTAATTTTGTTTTGCAACTTTCCTGTCAAAGTTCTATAATATGTCAAATTCTTTTCTCTTTTATGACATTGTGTAAAACAACTAACCTGTTCTTCAACGATATTAACTTCAAAATTTATCTGAATTAATTTACTCATGTTAATATCATCATCCACAATAATATTAATTGGAGCGTCAGTATTCTGATCAGACTCTTCCGTTAAAAAAAGTGCAAGAATCGCATTTGAATACAACCTTCTTGATCCCAAAAAAGTATTCTCAAAATGTCGCTGGCAAATACATGGCGTTTTCAAAGTCTTAATATAATCATAAGATTGCGGACAAGCAGTAACCCATTATGCATATCTAGAGGTACTTCGAAGGGGAAATCTGAAAGATTTCAAATTTTCAGCTCGAGATGTGCTTCGACATGAACTGATACAACAAATATGAACCGTCGGCATATTTATAATTTATTGAAAAATATAAATTCAAAGGCAAGCCGAATTAGTTTTTTTGATTTTAAAATTAGTTTTTTTTTTAAATGTTATTAAATTGCTGAGATTTTATTTAGAATTAATTAGATTTTTAAATGAATGGGTTTTCCTAGTTTTATTTTAAATCAAAAATTAATAAATAAAAATGTTTAAATCTAAATTATTAATCCAGTTACTACGAAAATTTTTTTAATTTTAGATTGAATAAACATAGACCTTTAAGTTTTGAAATAGTATATTAAAAATTTATTATTATTAAATTAAACCACAAAATCACTTATTTAATTAAGCGTTAATTATAAAGTATAAAAAATATAAATGTACATACATACATATTTCATAAAAAACTAATCGTCAATCGGTAGTTACTATTAAAATTAAAAAAATCAAAAATCATGCATAAATGTATGTACCTACATTATTATCTTTGCAAAAACTATAGAATCTATAAAGCACTTTATTAGGTACTTTATCTAATGATTATTTATTGAATTATCTAATGATTATTGATTGATGACGATCTGCTGATATTAGAAATTTTATGATTTAATATTCTTAATTCTATTGAAGATACGTAAAGCTTTTTTTTTGTTATTATGTTATTATCTGATATTCTATTGAAGATACGCAAAGCTTTTTTTTTGTTATTATGTTATTGTTTTTAAAAGTTTTTCAATTGAGATTTGAGAATATAATAAATAAAACTTTTACAATTTTTTAATAAATTTTAAAGAGGTTGAATTTTTAAGGTTTTTATTTTATACAGCTTCGCAACATCTATATAGTATATTATCTTTGGTTATACTTTGCATATGGAATCATTTCTACTAAATCGATTTGCCATGTATCGTTTGAACCTTTTAGAATAAATTTTCTTCGACGAAAATTTCGTCTGGCTGGTCTATGTATTTCCGTTGCTATTTGCGCCCTTGACATTATGTTTGTACCATTTAATCAGGCGCGTTTTTTTAATGTGGTATCCTAAGAGGCCTAATTCACAAAAACAATTTAAAAAAAAAATGTTAGTTCATGTTAAAAAAAAAATATTTCTAAAAAACAACAAGTTTAAACCAAATAACAATAATTCTTAAAAAATAAAAACTGTAACATAAAAAAAATGCTTATTATATTACCCTATGCTATATTGGATTGGAGTCTGCCGTCCTATACATGCCTGAATCAGTGTCCACCACGACTCTTATCCATTTTATCCATTCATAAATTGTTAAACGAAAAACCTGACCCAGGCTAGCTTTCCGTTTTGAATTAGATTAACTAGGTATTATTATTATTATTATAATTCCATTATTATTATTTATCATTATTTTTGTTTTAATAATAAATGTTATGTTCACTTCTAAGTTTTTGGTTATCTAATTTTAACATTTTCATTAAATTGATTTTAATATAAATTCCTTTTGATTTTATTTCATTTTATTTATTATAAATGAAATTGAATAATGCGAAGATTAAAAATTAATAAAATTTTATACGTATTTTTAATTGCTTGTTACCTAATTTCTATCTTTTTTTTTGTTATTATGTTATTGTTTTTAAAAGTTTTTCAACTGAGATTTGAGAATATAATAAATAAAACTTTTACAATTTTTTAATAAATTTTAAAGAGGTTGCATTTTTAAGGTTTTTATTTTATACAGCTTCGCAACATCTATATAGTATATTATCTTTGGTTATACTTTGCATATGGAATCATTTCTACTAAATCGATTTGCCATGTATCGTTTGAACCTTTTTGAATAAATTTTCTTCAACGAAAATTTCGTCTGGCTGGTCTATGTATTTCCTTTACTATTTGCGCCCTTGACATTATGTTTGTACCATTTAATCAGGCTTTTCAATTCTATTTTATAATTTTCTATAGAGCAACAGTCACATATATCTAGTCCAGATGACGAGTTGTCGTAAGCCCAAGGAGAAAGAGCAAAATGAGTTCCGTATATTGATGTAAATTTTTCTGTTGTTGAAAATTCTTTAATGTATTTCTACATGTGAAAAATACGTTGCTTATGCTCATTTAATGACACAGAGGAATATGATTGTAAAAACTCTTCCACTTCTTTCACCTTCATCTTTTAAAATGAGAATAAATTCACCTTCATTTTTTAAACTAAGAATAAGCTATAATACACTTTTGCTGTATATATATATATATATATTTCAAGACGAAACTATTTTACCTCTTAATCATTTTTAAAACACGAACCGATAATGATATATTTTAATCATCCATTTACGATGATTGTATTAAAATTCTCACGAGATATTTCATTAAATTGTTAATATTTGGTACTTTTTAAAAACCCTCGAGATAAATCACAGATTTTTCCTCTAGCTAGACAAATGCGGAAAATATAAACCGCTTTTTGGGAGTATATAATAAATCAACATCAAGCCGACATGGTTATATTGTATTAGATTTAACACAAGACATTAACGATTTGTTTCGAATTAGAACCAACATATTCTCAGAGGAATATTGCGTTTGTTTTTGTGCTACCAAAGATTTAAGCAATTGCTTAAAATAAGAAACGGTTGAGGAAAAACCGACATATGTTACATATACTAAAAAAATGCAGCAATAAGAATTTTCGTGAAAATATTCTAAAATATTGTGATGATGATATAATAAAAACTATTGCTGAAATTGCAATTAATGTGTTGAACAGAAACATTAAAATATCACCATAACAAAAAACAAAACTAAAAAAACATAAAAATGAATTGAGACTCTTACCGTGTCCACAAAAAGGTATAAAAGCTAAACGAAAAATGTTAATTCAACATGGAGGATTTTTACCTACATTAATTGGCAGTTGGCACTATATTATCTGGTGTACTAGGAAAACTTTTCAGTAAGACATAATGCACCGAATGATTGTTATGTCACCAGAAATATTTTCAAAATTTAGCAAATTATTTCAAGATGATAAAAACTTGGATTTATTGGATCAAAAAATGAAAAAGTTTTATATGATAAAAAATTAAAACCATTGCAAAACCATGGTACTTATATCGTCAAAACTTTCTCAAATATGAAATTAACAAAAGACACCCAAAAAGATTACCAGAAAAGGCTAATAATCTTACATTTGATACAGGCACTCAAACAAAATTCTTTTCTAAACGAAATGCATATGCGGAAACTGAATTACCTAAATATCCGATTTTGTACCATTAGTAACTGATGATGTGTTTGAATATGATGCTAAAAAAGAACATTCAAATATGGATATCGATTTAATACATTACAATTTGGATGATGAAAATTCATTTAAAAAATTAGCTCAAACTGAAATGTTGAAAGATGAAAAATTAGTAGAAAGACCATCTGTAAGCTCTGATTATCGAATGTTTGAAACACCAAGTGGTGATGTAATTACAGTTGCTGTACCATCTCCAAAAGAAGAAGACACTAAGATCGGCCGGTAGTGCAATTTCGTCCACTATACTTTCACAGTTTCCTGAAACAAAAAAACGAAAACTAAAACCATTACTTAGAAGTCCAAAACTAAAAACTTCATAAACACCAGAATGGACAACATATAAATAGTACATCATTTTATGTTTTAGAAGAAGTTAACAAAGATGGATGGTCAAGATGACTTCTATGTAACATTATTTAGTAATAATAATGTAAAACTATTTCCAGACAACACTTTAGCTTAAATACGAAAATAAATTACCTAATCACTTTGATTTAAGAAATGGAAATTGGAAAGTTGGTCTTTCAGAAATATATCTGAACGATTTCCTGCAAATAGAAGAATTTAACAAAGAGAAATATGCCTTTTCAACATTGAGCAGTATAATGTTTATGTAAGAAACATTGAAAAACCTCTCGAAAAAATTAAAGTAACCAAATCTATAGGCTACACATATTATTCATATGACGATTCGGAATTACATTTGGATGATTGGAAGTTCAATTTTTTTCCAACTCTTATTAAAAATATAAACCTATAAAAATATAAACATTGAAAAACCTCTCGAAAAAATTAATGTTACCAAATCTATAGGTTACACATATTATTCATATGACGATTTGTAATTACATTTGGATGATCAGAAGTTTAATTTTTTGCCAACGCTTATTAAAAATATAACTCCTAATCCCGGGTTTACTCGAAATCAAGTTTTCAAAGAATTGTTTAATGAAGTTTTGAAATATATCTCTACTACTAAAAATTATGATGATGTAATATTTAAAAGAGTGTCAGAATTTAACCGAGGGGATTTTATACGAATATCGCAGAATTTTGATGAAGATAGTTTCTATATAAAAGTTAATCAAAGTTATAATATAAAAACATTACTAACTGAAAAATTTCTTATATATATTCCGATATTTGAAGTTTAGAGCTATTTATTTTAGGATAGATTTCCTTAAAAACAACCCACTTGAAATCGTTGATATCCTCAACTGAAAATTGTTTTTTTTATAATTAAACGATACTTCGTTATAACTTTTTGGTAAATTAACTTGAGCTGGAATATAAACATGTTTTTTTAAGCAGAAAATGAAATTATCTGTAAAACTTAATAAATCTAATAGTTCACAGCAAGTTTTATTCGAAACAAAGAGGAACAGTAGAAAAGAACTTTGTCAGCAGATACATCCGGTCGGATATCTAAAACTGATTTCCCATGAATAGAAATAGATTTAACAAAATTAAGATGGAACGAGACTTCAATATTACCAGTACAATCCGAAGCTAAAAAAAAATAAATATAATTTTGAATATTAATTTCCTATATACATTTTTAAACAATTTTTTTCCTTTTCATATTAATTGAACTTTGTAATAATTAAAATAATTAAAATAATTAAACCTTAGTAATCACTTTTTATAAAATTTTGAAAAATTTATTTCAAGATTATTTAGCAAAAAAGAAATTATTTATTGAGCTGAAATTATTCTATGTAAAACAATTTTAAGTATATAAATATATATAAATTTTTTTCTTAGCTTTCTTTTTTTTTCTTTTTTCAAAATAAAATTACCTGAACTATTCAAATTAGCTGTTGCTAATAATAAAGATGAATTGAATGGAATGGTGATGATTTATTCAGATATCATTCAATTATCTGTTTTTGGAAGTAGTGAAATTTCAAGCAAAGTGAAATTTGAAAATGTTCATTACACACCTATAGAAAAAAATTGTTTTGAAACGATAGCGATTAAAATTTGCAACCAATACGGTGATGTATTTGCAGAATTCGATACCAATATCGAAATTGATAAAAATCGTAACGTATACGTAAACATATAAAAGGAAGTTTAATGGACGTTTTCATTTCAAAATGGCATGTACTCTAGTAGATTTATCATTCTGTACGGACTATACCAATACAATATTTGTAAAAAATATAGCTGTGGCTGGCATAAAAGAAAAATGTAAAACTATTGTAAAAGAATTAAAGTATAAATTTGCTTCTTCAATAATTTTCCAACGACAAAACAAAGCCATAAGCGAAATGAATTATTTGGAGTGGTGTACATTTTATCACGATTTTAAAAACAGTGACCCAAAATAAATTCAAGAGGATTTTCGCAACATTTAATCATGCAGATGACACTAAAAAAACTACATTGCAGCTAGATGAGTACACTGGTTTTTGTCTTTTGCTAGACTTTATACAAGCAGTGATGTCATATAACAATGGAGCTGAACTTAATATACGAGAATATGTATTCAAATACTTTGAGACATGTATCGCAAACAATAAATTAAGATTGGAACAAGAAGATTTGTACATTCCAATGAATTTACACATAGCTCAGTGTAAATATTCCAGACTTTTTTATGAAAAACCTACGTTTTTGTCAGAAAAATTATCTTGGTCAACAATAAGTAAAACAAATATTTTTTAAAACCAATTATTTTGTTTTATTAAATACATATATAAATTCATATAATTTTTTACAGCACATCTTTGTAAATTTTCCGTAATGTGATGGTGAGGGCAAATGTAGGTGAAATCCCTTAGTTTCTGAAGAGATGGAATGTCCATATATCTAAATTGATAACTTCTATTTGAACTCGATCAAATTTATCTAAAAATTCCTTTTCCTGGTACCCCTTTACGTAAACGACATCGAATAAATTTAAATGTTCCTTTAAAATATTTTTAATTTCTAAATATTCTATAAATCCATCATCCCAGTCAAGACCATTTATTTGCATTTTATTGAATTTATTTTGGTGTTTAACATCGCTATTTAACTCTTCGAACGAATAAGGATCTTTAAACATAAACAGCATCGATATCAGTGACCCATCAGCTATCAAAGAAAATTCTTTTAAGAAATATTGCTTATTTTTTCCAACAATAAATTGTAGATCTGCTACTGCCTTGCTTTGTGCCTTACTATATTAAAATAACTTGAAAACCTCTAATTTATACCTAATACGATTTAAAAAGAGAGATCCACTAGGGCACCTTGGCCCCTTGTAGCATAGACCGATACAGGACTCTCAAGCACCGATACCAGATCCTCATGGACCGATGTCGGACCCCAAGGACCGATATCGGACCTCGGGGACTATATTTCGATCATCCGGGGACCCCATCCAGAATCTAGAGCGGGGGCTTGCCAGAATAAGGCCCCATTTTAAAAGGGACCGGATATCGGTCCTCCAGAAACAAGGGCTGATTTAAAAGTATTAGCCTGAAAAATATTTGTTTCGAGAAATATAAAATACAAACAAATTTACAATTTAAAATTAAATTTTTTCTCTTTTATTAAATAGTAATGTCTTTATTTTTTTTACTTCAACAGTTTGTTATGGAAATCGATACTCGTCATTGGTATTAACTCGAATAGAGCCATGTTCCATCTCGGTTTGTCTCTTCCCAAGAACTTAATATAGAAGCCTACTTTGTTTAATTCGTTTAATTCAGAACTTTTTCAGAAGTGTCAGAACTTGACACTTTTTTGCTAAATCCGTCTGGCATGTAAAATGTTATTTTTTCATTATCGAACGGGTCCTTTACCTCACAAAGTAGTACTATTTGCCCTCGTTTTGTATCTAAAAATTTAAACGGTAGAACTTCATACATCTTGTCTATAGCGAGGACATCAATATTTTTAAAAAGTTCTTATTCACCCTTTCCTAGTGCTATTAATTCATTAATGAAAACCTAGAATGTTGAAAATAATAAGGAGAACAGAAATAATATTTATCGAACAAATATTTTACCATTTTCAATTTATATTCTGAATGGGATTTGATTTTAAATTTATTCGTTTTTCAAAGTAAAGTAAAGAACTATTTTGAATTTTTAGAGCATTATATACCTACTGTTTCAAAGCAAATACCCCCTTCTTTATTCTCAGGAATTTGTATTCTGATTAATTAAAAAACCTGCATAAACTAAGTAATTATTAGTTTATATCTAATGCAATAGAACTATGTCAATTATCATATAATTTTTTAAATAAATACATGACACATATGTATCTTGAACTATTATTTATAGCTGTCAGGAACTAAACTTAATTTGTTCATAAATTCCTTTGTTAAAACAATAAATCTTTTCAACAACTTATAAGTTCCCACACTCCTTCGGTTAATACGCCACACCCCTACCCACTAGGCTACCGAAGCCCCTTTCTGTGTGATTTTTAGTAAAATTATATATATAAAGACAAAAAATTTATTTTTAAATTCTTTATTATATCTTACAAAAATACTTAATTATTTTCAATTGCACAATCACCCCATGGTAATGTATTATAACCATCTATTAAAATAAATCTTTTATCATCAAACGCGTTTAAAGCTAGTTTCGATTGAGTAATACTAACAACAGCATGTTTTTGAGATTTTATTAAAATTATTCAAAGGATAATCACTAGTATCGAAACGGGTTTTACAATCTTCTTTTATTGTCTGGTAAATATTGAAATTAGAAATTTATCTAAATTAAACTACAATCTTCGCCAAATTTTGGTTTTATGCGATCGTAATGATATTCATATATCAGCGTTTTTGAAATTTCCAGAACATAGAAACCAACATAAAGAGGCTGACAAAAGTATACCTCAGATTTAAATAATTCAATAGCTACTAAATTATCATTAAAAACTGTACTATTTTTGAAAAAGGGCTAAGAAATGAATGAATTGGCGCCGTACCTTCCTTCCCAATTTGAAACTAGTTTTACATTACAATATTTTCTTACGTTTTCTATACATTTTCCAAAAATGGCATTATTCTTAAGTTTAAAACGTTCAATAGCAATTTTATTGGTAGCTTTGCTCTTAGTCTTGTGTTTAAGCCAATATAAGCTTTTAACCATGCAGATTGATCAAATTCAAGAATCCTGTGATTTTTTTTAACTTTAGGCCATGTTTTAAAGCTTGTTTTAAATTTCTATAATGAATAACATATTTTTCTTTATCTTATCGTTAAGAGCTAGTAGTTTTTTTAATTTCTGCGCAAAACGATATATCGGCATCCAAATCGTGCAACTCTCTTGGATAAATTAAATCGACTTCAAAAATGTAACCTTTTGGTGAGTCGTTTTTTATTGTCCATTTCAAATTTCCTGTTGGTAAAAATAGTGTCATAGCATAACCGTACTGATTATTAATATCTTTGTACACTAAATAATTTTTGGTTTATATGGATTATATCCAGCTAAATATTCATTATTTGCTTCAGATTAGCGTTTCAAATATTGAACCTTTCAATAAACATAATCATATCTATATCTGTAAGCAATTCTAAATGTTTTCAAGTGTATAATAACATAGCGTTCCAAGTATAACCAGGAAGAGTGTAGTAATGAGCAGAGTCTAACTTATGTTTTTCTAATGAATTTGTACGAAATTTTTCAAATACATCTGCTAGTAGCAAAACGTCCGTTTTTAAGTACAAATCTGAATACTCTCCTAAGTTATTAAGGTTTAAATCACACCATACTTTTTGTGCATGAAGATAGTCCTCATCGCTAATATTTTCTTTATTTAATTTATTATAAAAATTATATTTTTCAGGTAATTCAGTTTATGAAAATCTCTCAAAGTTATTGCAATAGTCATAGGGATATACTCCTTTTCTTTTTAATTAGTTAATTTGATGTGACGTTACATAAGAGAATTCGGACTCTAAAACTGGAAAATCGTTTAAAAGAGGTGATAAATGAGCTAGCTAATGACTAGCCAAAAATCTAAAAGAATCTATAAACCTAAATTTAATTTTGTTATTTTAAATGGATTTTGTAAAGGATATATACTTCTTCTTATTTATGGGAAGTATATTTATGTTACCCTCACCAATTTTTTGTATATCTTTAATTAAAAAACGTGCATCATATGAACTAAGGTTATGAAATATAATGGGTATACTTAAATCGTCTTTATAATTTAAATTACAACCTACATGAGCAGGTCCACGATATTTTAAAAAATGTAAAATGGAAGTAAAATGGCAATGATCTTTAACCTTAATTTCATCTGACGCAAAAATATTTTCACATATGTGACATTTATATGCTAAGATAAAATTTATCTCATCTTCATTGGAAAGATTTTATATTCAAACTATAGTAGTAACACATGAGTTAAGTATAATTGCTAGCTCATAAACCATTGCTAGTTTAGGTTTATAAACCATTCTACACAATCCTCACCCCGATAAAACGCATATTTTGTGTAACTCGACTGAAACGAACTTGTTAAATAATATCCGATTGAGCAGTGAATATGCTTTTGATACTTTTTCCCCTCACCTATTTCTTTTAAAATGTATTCTAACTCCGCGTATATTACAGACGGAGTCATTATCTTATTTCTATAATTCTTAAAACTAAGAGTCTTATCTTCTATATTAGGCAACCTTATCTTACATTAATTTTGCTTCAAGGAATTTTCTTTATGAAGTTCCAGTTTTTCTGTATTATAAAAGTAATGAAGACATCACAAAAATAAATTTCATGTCCATCAGAATTGCACTGTGATCTCAGAAGCCTTTATTTTAAAGAGATTTTTAATCCAAATATAATGTCGATTAATATGCTCATTATTTTCATCAGAGTCCTGTTCTTCCAACATCAATAAATTCACATATAGCTTATGTAAAATAAAATAAAATGTTAAGTATAAAATTCAATAAATAGCAACAAAACACAAAATTCTAATATTAACCTTTTTCCACTGATTTTGACAATTTTAATGGTACAACTTTCAATTTACTTTTACGTTTCACGATGATAAACAAATACATGAACTGAAATATTATTGTTTTTTTCAAATAATCTAATGTTTTATAACTCCATAAGAAAGCTAATTCCATCGAGGTTTAAAAGGTCTTTATAATTTGGATAGTTTGAAGTGCGTTCGGGATGATTGTTGGTAGGATATAATGCTGACACAACAGCCCATGCAAAGCATACCTCGTCATTATTTCGCAAATTAATGCAAGCTCCATTCTTTACAGATGTTTTAATGTAAGATGATCCAACAAATGGTGAAAATTTATTAGTATTTACAGTTAAATTTATAATATGCATCTATTTCATCTCCTTTATACACTGCAACATTTTTTGTACTTAAATATTTCAGTTCATTCTTTTCTTCTTCATCTTTATACATCTCGAATTCACCATAAAAAACTGCATTTATTTTAATGCTGCGATGTTCTTTCAGTAAAATTCTCAATTTATCTTATATTACACTTTTACATTGTTGAAAGATCATTTTCGGTTCAGAGTAATATACATAAGTTAATAATTACACCTGATCGAATTCTGTTTTTAAAAGCTGAATGTGGTAGATCTTCCCACATCAAACGTTGACATGATGATGACGATGATGCTTCAGATTCACGACCGCTTCTAAAAGACTTGAATCCATTCATCATTCGAGTAAACGATTTCAGTTTGTTTAATGCTGAATTTAAATGAAATTTTGTCCCTGTTTTCTGGGCAGATGATAAGAGTTTTTCCAAATTTTTAATATCTGCTACAATTTTTAATGTTTTCCTCCACTTTGTTACACTGACTTATCATCTTGAATAAGATTTCTTGATGTTTTCTTACGACATTCTCAGCATGGCTTTCCATAGTTTTTTGTTATGATCAATAATTTTTATCAGAAAATATAAGATATTTAATCTTTGAGTCGTTACGACTTACTATTTAATATATGCTCATATAATTATGTATTTATTAAGAAAATAAATTATTGTAAGCACATTTTATTAAAACAACATACAATTTAACAACAAACGGCTGTTTGTTCATGAACTTCACCCTATTTATATTATACACATACCTAACTTGCAATAATACTTATTTCAAGGTTAACCACCTAATGCACATTAATGTTCAATTAAATGAATATTACTTTAAATGAAATGAATAAACAAAAATATTATTTACACATAATAATAAAAACGCCGGCTTAATAACACGTTAACTAACATCAAAAGCTTTTTAATAGAAACTTCCAAGCTTGATAATTGCAATAATACTAATTTCAAGGTTAACCACTTAATGCACATTATTGTAAATAAATTCTTATATAACTTTAACATTCAATATCCTAAAAAAAGAATTAAAATAGCTTGAAATAATCAAGTTAATGTGCATTTAATTAACATTTTTTAATTTTTATCGCAAAACCATAAACATTCACCATATTTTTGATAATTTCATAACACTACATCTTTCTAATATAATGTAGCTCTATTCAAAATATAAAATAGTTTATACATGCTCCCAATTACTTCGGCGGGGTCCGATTCGGTCCTTGCTACTGCCAAAAGGCCCCTTTTAAATCAAACTACCAAAGAATTAATTTCATCAGGTTTTTTAATTTTCAAACCTTCCATTTTGAAGTCCTAAATCTCCGTATTTGCCCCCTTAAGATCTTATTCCAAGTCTCCGAACCTGTCGAATTCCCAACTTTCCCTTTTCCAAATCTCTAAATTTGCTGAAGGTTATACGCTTATAACATCGTACCAAAATCTTAAACCCCCTGCCCTTAAAACTTTTTAAACATACTTACTCCTAATCCCGCGTTTACTCGAAATCAAGTTTTCAAAGAATTGTTAAATGTTTGTTAATTGTTAAATGATTGTTTTAACATATATCTCTACTACTAAAAATTATGATGATGTAATATTTAAAAAAGTGTCAGAATCTAACCGAGGGGATTTAATTCGAATATCGCAGAATTTTGATGAAGATAGTTTCTATATAAAAGTTAATCAAAGTTATAATGTAAAAACATTACTAACTGAAAAAAATATAAAAAATTTATTATTTATTTATTTATTTATTTGTTAGATTTGCTTTATTTATACCAATTCATTTACATAATTTAATTACAATATAGTTTTGATTCTTACAAATATTTATACAAATAAGAATAATAAACATTGTATAAATAAAGTTTAAACTATACAGTAGTGTAATTTACACTAGTGTTGTACAGTTGTAGATTTGAATTTCATTTACATTTAATTTTACAATCTTAATAATACAAATTTAAGCAAAAAATCTAAAAGTTATAAATGAAATAAAAATTTAATATGAAAAATATAAAATAAAAGTGTGGGGTTACAAAAAAAAAGAAAAAATATATAACTATTACTTAATATTATATAATATTATTTATTATAAAAACAGAAGGGATAGATAGAGCAACATAATAATTTTAAAATTTCTTTACATATGATTTTATCAAATACATCCTTGTATTCGCAGTCGAAATATAATCTTGAAATACGTTCTTTGAAAGTATTAATATTTTCCTTTTCAGTAATTCTTCTAATGTGCATATCAATAATATATTCCGATATTTGAAGTTTAGAACTATTTATTTTAGGATAGATTTCCTTAAAAACAACCCACTTGAAATCGTTGATATCCTCAACTGAAATTTTTTTTTTATAATTAAACGATACTTTGTTGTAACTTTTCGGTAAATTAACTTGAGCTGGAATATCAACAGGTTTTTTAAGCAGAAAATGTAATTATCTGTAAAACTTAATAAATCCAATAGTTCACAGCAAGTTTTATTCGAAACAAAGAACGGGATGTATCTGCTGACAAAGTTCTTTTCTAGAACTTTGTCAGCAGATACATCCGGTCGGATACCTAAAACTGATTTCCCATGAATAGAAATAGATTTAACAAAATTAATATGGAATGAGACTTCAATATTACCAGTACAATCCGAAGCTAAAAAAAAATAAATATAATTTTGAATATTAATTTGCTATATACAATTTTAAAAATTTTTTTTCCTTTTTCATATTAATTTAAATTCGCAATAATTAAAATAATTTAATTAAAACTTAGTAATCACTTTTTATAAAATTTTGAAAAATTTATTTAAAGATTATTTAGCAAAAAAGAAATTATTTATTAAGCTGAAATTATTCTATATAAAACACATTTAAGTATATATATATTTTTTTTCTCCTTTTCTTTTCTTTTTTCAAAACAAAATTACCTGAACTATTCAAATTAGCTGTTGCTAATAATAAAAATGAATTGAATGGAATGGTGATGATTTATTCAGATAATGGTGATGATTCAAAATGGTGATGATTGAATCTGTTTTTGGAAGTAGCAAAGTGAAATTTGAAAATGTTCATTACACAACTATAGAAAAAATTCTTTTGAAACGATAACGATTAAAATTTGCAACCAATACGGTGATGTATTTGCAGAATTCGATGCCAATATCGAAATTGATAAGAATCGTAACGTATACGTAAACATATAAAAGGAAGTTTAATGGACGTTTTCTAGTCGTTTCAAAATGGCATGTACTCTAGTAGATTTATCGTTCTGTACGGACTATACCAATACAATATTTGTAAAAAATATAGCTGTGGCTGCCCTAGAAGAAAAAAAAACTATTGTAAAAGAATTAAAGTATAAATTTCCTGTCAGAGATTTAAAAAGGACAGACATTGAGAATTACTCTTTTGGACATATCGATAACGAAAAAATAACTAATAACTTAATAAATTTGCTTGAAAAATTTGATATAGTCTTAACAAATGGAAAACTTAAAGCAGAATTTTTAACAACATTTGTACAAGGAAATACTCGATTAATTGATATTTCCCGTTTGTAAGAAAATGAATACACTTCAGATTTCAAAGGTGCTGAAATGTAATAACTTAAGACATACAATATTTAGAGGCGTTTATGCTCTTGATCAATTGCCCAATCAAGTTTCAAAACCTAGTATTTTGGTGGTAAATACTGATACTTCTAATGAAAAGGGAACACATTGGCTAGCAATATTTGTTCCAGTTCAAGAGTGTGCAGAATATTTTGATTCATTTGGAAATCCACCATTTCACAATGAGATTATAAAATTTCTACAAAATCAATTGCAATGTTTTGTTTTCAACAATAAGCGTTTACAAAGTAATTTAACATCGTTTGCGGACATTATTGTTGTGTATATCTATGGATGCAAAGTTCCTGTAAAAGCATGAAATATTTTCTTAATTTATTCGACACATCATCTCCACTTAAAAACGATAAAAAAATACAAAAAACATTTAGAAAATTTTTTTAAAAATGTGAGAGAAAAACTATAAATACAAAATTCGAAAATAAAGTTCATCAGTTAAAACAAAAAACATCGGGCAATGAACAAATTCAGAAGTATTTGAAACACAAAAAGGTGAGAGAGCGCAGAACCGTTTATTAAGCTATATTTATTTTTTGGATAAAAAACAAACCATAAAAATTCAAATAGGTTTCATATGGAAAATTTTGCTTCTTCAATAATTTTCCAACGACAAAACAAAGTCATAAGCGAAATGAATTATTTGGAGTGATGTACATTTTATCACGATTTTAAAAACAGTGAACCAAAATTAAATTCAAAAGGATTTTCGCTAACATTTAATCATGCAGATACTAAAAAAATTGCATTGCAGCTAGATGAGTACACTCGTTTTTGTCTTATGGACTGGACTTTATACAAGCAGTGATGTCATATAACAATGGAGCTGAACTTAATATACGAGAATGTGTATTCATATATTTTGATAGATGTATCGCAAAGAATAAATTAAGATAGGATCAAGAAGATTTCTACATTCCAATGAATTTACACATAGCTCAGTGTAACTATTCCAGACTTTTTTATGAAAAACCTATGTTTTTGTCAGGAAAATTATCTTGGTCAACAATAAATAAAACAAATACTTTTTAAAACCAATTATTTTCTAGACTGTAAAATTGAAGTCTGACTGTAAAATTGAAGTCTGAAATTTTGTGTAGACTGTAAAACTGAAGTCTGTTTAAAAAATTGGATCTACCATTTAAGAACTTTTTTACATAAGAAAAATTCAGCAATTTTAGTAGATGAGAGTTGGAAATCTATTAAAAGTAGTTTTGATGAGCGTGTAGAGACATATGTTTTAGAAAACAATGATGAAAACATTATACTACCAGAAGAGTTTCTCCATAATTTGAAGGATAAAATAATAGAATTATTAAAAATATGATAACAAAACATCGTACGTATAAATTCAATATGGAGTTGCTTGCTGAATATATGAAAGTAGGAAAACCTGAAAAAATTAGTGATGGAGATGAAGATAATTTACTTCTTTCAATCAAATTCTTTAATACCAAAATGAGGGTTGTAAGTGATGAAATCCAGCTAACAAACATATATGATAAAATGATGCAACATATCATGAAAAAGACGGATGAATTTCAAGAACGAGGTAGTGGTTGGGCCCTAATTAGAATAGTTCACTTCACTAGAAATTAATATCAATCAATATAGACCGCTACGAAGATCGCAATATTTGCCATTACCAAATTTTATAAAACGGAAGAAGGCCTGTGTTAATGTAATGAATTCAGATGAATATTGTTTTAAATGGAGTGTAATATCATCTCTACATAATGGGGATAAGGATTTGAAAAGAACCTCAACATATAGAATCCGAGATGTAGCTGCAAATAGAATAGTCTAACAGAATAATGTAGAGTTGATTTTTGATGGAATGGAATTTCCTCTTAAAGTTAATAAAGTTAAATTATTTGAGGAATTAAACCCTACAATTAGCGTGAATGTTTTTGGTTTTGAAAGAGTCGAAACACGTTATAGTGATTTTTTCCAAATAGTAGGACCATATTATTCTACAATGAAGCAGAAACCTATTCATATAAATCTTTTAATAATTCAAAATGAAGAAAGTCACTATGTTTGGATTAAACATATTTCTAGGTTAATAAAATCCCAAATTACTAAAAGTAAAGTTCGCATTTATTTGTGTAACTATTGCTTATTGAATTTCTATAGTGAAACATCTTTGAAACAACATGAGAACGAGTGCAACAAAATTGTTACAACAATGCCATCAGCTAAAAATAAAATATTAAAATTTAAAAATTTTGATAAAAAGATTGATCTTCCATTTACTGTTTATGAAAATTTCGAATGCATACTTAAAAGTATAGATACTTGTTTGCTAGATCCGAAATCATCATCAACAACAGACATTCAAGAACATGTGCCCTGTTCTTCCGCGTATTATATAAAATGTTCTTTTGATGATACATTAGATATATTTAGAATGGATACAAAGAAGAATTGCGAAAAGGATTTTATAGCGAATTTAATAAAGGATATTACCACTTTAGTATGTAAGTATATTAGAAATAAAATCAAGATGATACCATTAACATCTTTAGAATTAAAAACACAGCTAGATTGTAAAATTTGTCACATTTGTGAACAAAAATTAGATAAATATAGGGTAATTGATCATTGTCATTTAACTGGCAAGTATCGAGGTCCAGCACACTCTACTTGTAATTTGAATTATTCTATTCAAAATTTTATTCCAATTTCCTTGCATACTTTTTCAGGATATGATTGTCATTTATTTATCAGAGTATTAAATGACTATACGGAGAAAATTCAAGTTATTCCATCTAATAAAGAACATTACATTTCATTATCCAAATGGATCGAAATTGAAAATGAAATGTCGTTTGAATTGAGATTTTTAGACTCTTTCAGATTTATGACATCAAGTTTAGAATCGCTAGCATCTAATTTAGAAGATGTAGAATTAATAAATACTAGAAAAATGTTTCCCTCGAATGATATGTTTAGTCTTATTAGACGGAAAGGAATTTTTCCTTACGAATATTTAGATTCATGGGAAAAATTAAATGAAATAGAATTACTTGTACAAGAACGCTTTAATAATAAATTTACGAATAGAATTTGCTCAGAATCAGATTATCTTCACGCTAAAAATGTGTGGGAAAAATTTAAATGTAAAAGTTTGAAAGATTATTTAGAAATTTATTTAAAATCTGATGTACTCTTATTAACAGATATATTTCAAAATTTTTGAAAAATTTGCAAACAGATATATTCTTTAGATTCCTGCCAATACTTTACAATTCCAGGATTAGCATGGGATGCTATGTTAAAAAAACACGAGTTGAGCTTGAATTATTAACAGACATTAGTATGTAATAATTTTTTTAAAAATGGTATTAGAGGAGGTTTAACACAGTGTTCATTAAGACCCTCAGTTGCTAATAATAAGTATATGATTAATTTTAAAGAGTCAGAACCATCATCATATATAGTATATCTTGATGTAAATAATCTCTATGGTTTAATCTCGCTCAGTCTCTAATCTCGCTCAGTTTCAGTACTTACCTCATTCAAATTTTGAATGGAGTGAAAATACTGATATTGATGTATTAAATATTGCTGATGATTCGAAAATAGGGTATGTTTTGGAAGTAGATTTGGAATATCCTATTTCAATACATGATGAACATATCAATTTACCATTTTGTGCAGAAAATAAAAAAACATCTAAAATAAAGATTCCAAAATTAATTGCAGATGTAGAGGATAAAAATAATTATATTATTCACTATAGAAATTTAAAGCAATGCTTACAAAACGGATTAAAACTAAATAAAATTCATAGAGTTTTAATGTTTAAACAATCATGTTGGTTAAAAAAATTTATTGATTTCAATAATTTATATCGAACCAGAGCTACAAATGAATTCGATAAGATGAATTCGTTTCTTTAAATTAATAAATAACGCAACTTTTGGTAAAACAATGGAAAATGTTGATAAGAGTAAATGTTAAAATTGTAAATTCTTGGGAAAGTCAAGGTAGATGTTTAGGAGTGCGTGCATTAATTTCAAGATCAAATTTTCATAGTTTAACACATTTTACAAAGAATATGGTTGCTATTCAAATGAGTAGAGTAAACACATATTATAATAAACCATTATATGCCGGTTTTACGGTTTTAGAATTATCTAAGTTAAAAATGTATGATTTTCATTATAGCTATATCAAACCAAAATATAATGATAATATTTCTCTAAATTATATGGATACAGACTCTTTCATTTATACTATAAAAACAAAAGATTTTTATACGGATATATTACCTGAAATACAAAATTTCTATAATACTTCAGAATATTCTATTGATAATCCTTATAATATTCCTAGAAAAAATAAAAAGGTACTTGGTATGATGAAGGATGAGTGTAATGGACGAATCATTAAAGAATTTATAGGATTAAGATCTAAGATGTATTCAATTGATATTGAAAATAAAAAATAAATAAAGCTAAAGGTGTTAAGAAATGTATTGTTAAAGATTTCACTATCGATGATTATAGAAACTGTTTATATAGAAAAGCAATTTTAATGAAAAATATGTTAACTTTTAGAAGTAAGAATCATACTATATACACACAAAATTTAAATAAGATATCATTGAGTTATATAGATGATAAGAGATTTATATTAAACTAGTATTTGCCCGCTGCTCGAAAATCGAGCAAATCTAGATTAAAATACAGCTACATAGTGTTCATCTTGTCCGTTTTCGAAAGCCGAAAGTTGTTGTCTGAGTTCATGATGTGTAAGCAAGGATTCGTTCTGTTTCAGGGATGGATTGGGTGGTACAGCCGTACTACCAATTAATTTGGCAAACAGCAAATTATTATTAACAAAACGTTAAACTAAATAAATACTTTAAAGAAAATTATGTCAAGAACTATGTAAAGTAATGTAAAGAACTTTTAAATTATTAAAAACAAATCCTTAAAATTGGACTACATATTATGCCAAGTATACACATATTAATAAGAGAGTCACATATAAAACATTTTATAATTACAATTACTTTTTTCAATTACATATTATTTAAAAATTTTCATGACAACTTACGGTGCACGCTTTTATATGCACAGTAAGATGGCGCAGTAAAAAGCCAGAGAGTTCCAGTATGGAAAATATAATTATTTTTTGTAGCATTAAAAAAAACGTATTAAAATTTTTTGAAATCATAAATTCATATTTATATATTATTCATTCTCATAAATAAATTTATTATAAAATCAACTCAAAAATTTATTACTATTTTGAATTATTATAATATATAGGCATTTACATATTAGTTCTTAACTGAAACTCATAAATTTTGCATTTCTTATAAGACCTATTATTTTAAAAATGTTTCAATTCTAAAACTTTCAAATGTGCACCCCATACATTGCAAAAATTTATCTATTATTCAGTAAATACGGTATGTATGTATATGTAGATACTTATTCTTTAACATTTTTAAAATTCACACTCGATCCAATCAAAAAAAAATCGATTTTGTGATACTTACTAATCTTACTTACTTTCAAATGAGAGAAGCTGTTAAACAATTTAAAAAAAATTCACCACTGGACTGGCACTGACCACAATATAATATACAACATACATAAGCAAAATCCTATAAACGAAAAAAAAGTAATCATTTACATTTAATTTAAGGAACAAATATTTTTTACTGTCTCTTAAATTTTCATATTGTTATTGTTAATATTGCTATGTCTCACGTCATGTCTGTTATCTGGTTGTACTCTTTAAATTAGTAATTCGTTAGTACTGTACTGTGCCACTCTTTTAATGACATAATAATGCAAATAATACGTACCACAAATCATACTAATGGGCCTTCGCCATAAGTGCATAACTGCATAAAATACTACATACATTAAAATTTGAACTTTTTAAAATAGAAAATTACATAATATTTAAATTTTTTTAAATATATGTACATACATAATAATATATTAATATACATTTCATTCTCTTAAATATTTCTTAACATAAAATATTAATTAGTTTAGTACTAAAATTGTAAGTTCTAAATTCTACTCTCATGTTATTGATATTATTCCTGTACGCTAAAATTTTTATTGTTGTTTTTACAAAATACATATGTACGTATATGTATTATCCTACTACAGCTAACACAATTATTTTTTTTTAACTTAAAAATTTCTATTTATTAATTTGAACCAAGATTTGAACGTAAATATAATATACATGCATATATAAACAAACATATATGTATACATTTACATTTGATAAAAACGTTTCAAATTTATTGTTGTTGGTTTAATCATGAAATTTAAGTTTAAAGCCGAAAGCGCATACTTACATATATGTATGTATGAATATTATGAGATGACGTTATGCAATCATGTTGTAACCATGTGTGGTTACATACATACATTCGATGATTCGAGGTATTAAGAAGTAGAAAAAAATTTTTTTTATACCCGTACGATAGGATCGGCTATAATAAAATTACTCCTCCGTTTGTAACACCTCGAAATAAGCGAAGATATACCTTCAAAGGATGAATCGGATCAGAAAAAAAATCTAAGACTTTTGAGCCATGTCCGTCCGTCCGTCCGTCCGTCCGTCAGCACGCTAACTCAAAAACTAAGAAAGCTAGAATCTTGAAATTTACACAAAATATTCTAGGAGTAATTTGTAGGTTCCTATTTTTTTTGGTTGAGTTTGGACCAAGCCTTAGGATAGCTCTCGAACACTAACTTTTAGATCCCCACATTTTTTTTGCAATAGAGCTATGAAATTTTAACTACTGATAGATCTCATAAAAATATTCATTTTATTTTTAATAACTTTTTTTTGTAGCCCCATCCGTTACGGAGCTACAGCTCCCCAAAGATTCAAAAAAGCTCTATATTTAAATTGTTATAGCACAAGTTGTATAAGGTATATCTTCATTTTGAAAACGCCAAACGATTACTATTTTTATTAGCTTTAAAAGTATATATACAATAAATATATATTTGTGGCATACGGTGTCTTAATTTACCGTTATGTGAAACTCAAATTTTGCAAAATCCTTCAACCCTTCTATCTTCTAAACGGTTTAAGTTGGAAACTTGAAATTTTGACAGATGTTAGATCTTTGAAAATAAGTATGAGTCATTTCAGAAATTTTTTTGTATCACCCCCCGTTTAGGAGCTGTAAGGGGTCAAAAACTGAAAATTTCCTATTTTTAAACACCTGTAACTTGAACACCTGTTAAAACTTTTTTGAAGTAATACACAAAACTTAAAGCTTCAACATCGTACTCTTATTTCTGTTAATAACTTTTTTTAATAGTATAGGGTTACTTTATAATTGACGAAAGTGTTACTTAATTTTTTCAAATTTTCTAACAAATTTCTTCAACAAATTTTTTGCATTTTGTTTTACTCGATAATTTGAAATTGTTGAGGAATGCGTACTACATAAAAATGTAAATAAATAAACAACATAACGGTTGCTTGAAGAATTTTTATTTATATGATATTAATATATATACATACTTATATAATATCATGTTTATTTACATATCGTATATGTGACTAGTGAATGAATGATAAGAGTATAGATGTATATTATATAGCGCCGTATTTACATACATATATATATTTTATTGTACTTATAAGAAATTATTCTGTCAATGGAATATTTAAATATAATATAATATAATATTTAAAATTATATTTACTATTTTGTACTAAGTAAATTTAATATACATTTACCGCTTAGTATTAAATGGTACTATAGAATGTGAAAGGTTAGAATCTGCTTTTGAAGAATGTACATATAAACATATAGTTTGAATATATGTACAACCCATAGTTCTAGAAATTATAAAATTCACCCAAATTATTTTAAAATACTAAAATATTAAAAACATAATATTGTGAGCAGAGTGACAGGCTGTGAACATACTAACGGTTCGTACGGGTATCTAAGAGTTGACAAAGGCAACTGTATTCTTCCTCGTTTTATTCTTATTATACACTAGCAGAGTACCCGGCGTTGCCCGGAGTATTTTATTAGCTTTATAAAATAAAAATTATTAACTTTTGTTTCTGCTTTAATATAATTTAATTAATATAGTTAACTTATTACTATGCATTTACAGATGCTGGTAGTTTATATTCTATTTTTTATTAGATTTAGTTAAATTGAATAAACAGAGCCAAGAATTAGAGACAATTCTTCTACAAAAAATTTTTAAAGGAATCAATAATCTATTGAGTACACAATGACGGCGAAGTGAATTTCCACAATATATTCTTTAATACCGAGACATAAAATCGCATTTCAATTATGACCATAATGTAGTATATTTTTTTTGATAAGTAATGTCACTTCATGTTTTAGTGAATTATCCTTTTAAGCACATTTTGAAAAATTTGTTATTTTAAGTTCGCTCTGTCCCTCCGTCTGTTAAAACTTATATACTGTTTAATAAAGAGCAATGAAATATTTACTATGCTTAGGTCTCTTAAAAGAGTAATGTTGTAGAACAACGTTTTTATGTACCCTTACCGTTGGAGATTCTACAGCACCGACAGCTCTTCAAATTTTGAAAAAACTTCTTTTTAAATGCGTACATTTCAGGTTCTGTTTAACATATTTTCAATATAAAAAATACATGATTATTTTTTACCTTTATAAATCAACCAGAATTTTTTTTTCGTTTAGTTTTTCTAATTATGTTTCCAAATTGATTGGCTAAAAATATGTAATTGATTAAGTTTATAGTATTTTTAAATATACGGATATTATACATACTATATGTACATATTTCAATGATATTTTATGGGAAACATGTTATACACATGCATCTTATATAGGTAGACCACATGTAAATACCACATTTAAGTAATGCATTTCTGAATGATGACATGATGATTGTCTAATGTAGGAGATTGTTTCTGTTTTTTAACAACAGCCGAAAATGTTATGTTGTTAAGACTTAAAAACAGTATTCTTAAGATACTTAATAAGGTTACTTTAATTACTGTTCTATATTAGAAATTTGCATTGAAAGGTTTTTATGGAATATTAGAAACAGTATAGATAAAAGTAAAGAGTGTTGGAAATATGTTTTTAATAATAATAACAATACACAAAATTAGGCAAAATATTATTAATAAGTGCTCGTGCGGAAATGGATTAACAAACGTTAACAAACATTTTGTCACAGGCTTTATTTAGAACCATAAATTCATCCTCCCAAATTAGACCCAAATTAGAAACAAAATTTTTTTTTTGACAGTCTATCGTGTCGAAATGTGTTAATGTATCACAACAAAATTTATTGAATGAGTTTGTGTGTGCAAATTTTCAATTGGTCAAATCGTTCAAGCACAACAACAAAAAATGAGACAGTTCATGGCCTGAAGCCTGATGGGTTAATGTATCGTAACCAAATCAACTCAGAAAGCTTTTGTTATAAAGACCTACACTTTTGTAAATTTTCAACTCAATTGGTAAAACCATTTAAGTGCGACAACAAAGAAATTAAAAATTTTTATTGAGCCCTGGTGCCGAAACGGGTTAATGGATCGTAACCAAATCTCCTCAGTGAACTCCTGTGGTAAAGAGCTACACTTTTGTAAATTTTCAAAACAATTGGCAAAACCGTTTAAGCGCGACAACAAAGAAATTAAAAAACTTCATTGTGAGTCCTGGTGCCGAAACGGGTTAATGGATCGTAACCAAATCAACTCAGTGAGCTCCTGTGGTAAAGAGCTACACTTTGATAAATATTTAACTCAATTGGTCAAACCGTTTAAGCAGGACAACAAAAACATTTAATGAACTTCGTTCGGCTCTCGTGCCCAAACGGGTTACCGGATCTTCATAAAAATTTGTCACAGGCTGTTTTTCAGACCATAAAACCACCATACAAAATTGGACATAAATCGGAAACAAAAAATTTTTTGGAAGCCCGCCGGGCCGAATCCGGGTAACATATTGAATCCAAATTTGTTCGGTACCCGTCCAATGATAAGAAGAATATTTGTCCAAATTTTCGACTCAATCGATCAAACCGTTTAGACAGGACAACGAAAAATCGAAACGGCTTTAAATGGCTCTTGGGCCGCAATGGGTTAATGACCCAAAACGCGATATAGCCTATAACACTTTCCGGGGTCGTGGGAACGTTCCTGCAAAATTTGGTTGCAATCGGACTGGTGGTTTTTACGTGAAAAGGGCACAAACAAACAAACAAACAAACAAACAGACTTTCTTCCTTATTTATTAGATGTATACATACATCGTTACATATTGTAAATCAAAATAGAATCCATTTTTTTTTTAAATTTTATTTTCTGATTTTTTTTTTTTTAAATTATATTGTCAAATTTATGAATGGGTACGCACATGCCTCTGAGTAAACGTTTTAGTTTAAATAAAATCACATCCATACTTACATATGTAATGTATGTACATATATGCATTTGGTGGTTAAAAAAATAGACACTGTATCTATAGGTACAAATAATTAAATACGTAAATCGTAATTTCGATTTAAAACACTCCAAAAAATGAAATAATGCTATCAAATTTACAAAATATAAAACATACCAACATAAAAATATATGTATTATATAAAGAGCTTCTGAAACTTTTCATTTACGTAATTATCAAAAACAAAACATAAAATTCCAATAAAAAAAAAAAAAAATTGCAATTTATTGCAAATTTAATCTAAGTACCTAATAATTTATATACTACTCATACATATATGTACATACATATATTATGTCTGACAATTAAACTAAATTTAACTATTATCTATAATAATTTTATTTGAACTATTATTAATTTAGATTATTATAATAACAATATAATTTCTAACTTACAATTTTTTTTATCAGTGTACTAAAAAAACTGCTACCCATTTCATACAAAACTTCCAAACAAAATTTTTAAAAAATTAAAATATATTAATAAAATCCACCAATCCAATACAATTTAAAAATTTTTACACCCTCATATCATATTCATATAATCATATCCATATTCTATATAACTCAGTGTAATAGACAATACTAATCATAGATATGCGAGAGGCAAACACAAATACATATTTACATTATGAAGTATAAATAAGTACCTCCCTCAAAAAATATTACTACGATTTATGAACTAATAAAAAGCAAGTACTAAAAAGAAAGAAAAAAAAAGAATCAATATGTAAATACATAGAAAGTCGTGTAAAAAAATGCATATGTGCCAAGAAATTTTGATAAGCTGTATTTCGTAAACTACCACCCCAATCGAAAAGGTAAAAACATATTTTGTTTTTCCTCTCCTCATTCTTTCTAATGATGCATAAACCATGTAAATCGGCCCAGTAGTTTTCTATGAAAAGGGACCGAAAAAACAATGCTGAGGTATTTATATAATGATGATAGAATTAGTACTTTACCTTGGAATCATTATTCTATTAAAGAATGAAATAAAAAATTTAAAAAAATATCTCATACATACATATAATCGCAGTCAGTTAGTGTTATTGATAATTTATAATTAAAAAATAAATATAACGAGGAAGAATACAGTTGCCTTTGTCAACTCTTAGATACCCGTACGAACGGTTAGTATGTTCACAGCCTGTCACTCTGCTTACAATATTATTTTTTTAATATTTTAGTATTTTAAAATAATTTGGGTGAATTTTATAATTTCTAGAATTATGGGTTGTAGATATATTCAAACTATATGTTTATACATTCTTCAAACGCAAATTCTAACCTTCCACATAACGATTATCAATCCAAAACTTTTTCAAATATTCTATAGTACCACTTAATACTAAGCGGTAAATGTATATTAAATTTACTTAGTACAAAATAGTAAATATAATTCTAAATATTATATTATATTATATTACGAGAACGATATGTTACAGGTGTTTAAAAATAGGAAATTTTCAGTTTTTGACCCCTTACAGCTCCTAAACGGGAGGTGATACAAAAAAAAATTTCTGAAATGACTCATACTTATTTTCAAAGATCTAACTTCTGTCAAAATTTCAAGTTTCCAACTTAAGCCGTTTAGAAGATAGAAGGGTTGAAGTATTTTGCAAAATTTGAGTTTCACATAACGGTAAATTAAGACACCGTATGCCACAAATATATATTTATTGTATATATACTTTTAAAGCTAATAAAAATAGTAATCGTTTGGCGTTTTCAAAATGAAGATATATCTTATACAACTTGTGCTATAACAATTTAAATATAGAGCTTTTTTGAACCTTTGGGGAGCTGTAGCTCCGTAACGGGTAGGGCTACAAAAAAAATTTATTAAAATAAAATGAATATTTTTATGAGATCTATCAGTAGTTAAAATTTCATAGCTCTATTGCAAAAAAAATGTGGGGATCTAAAAGTTAGGTGTTCGAGAGCTATCCTAAGGCTTGGTCCAAACTCAACCAAAAAAAATAGGGAACCTACAAATTACTCCTAGAATATTTTGTGTAAATTTCAAGATTCTAGCTTTCCTAGTTTTTGAGTTAGCGTGCTGACGGACGGACGGACGGACATGGCTCAAAAGTCTTAGAATAGTTTTCTGATCCGATCCATACCTTTGAAGGTATATCTAGCTTGCTTATTTCGAGGTGTTACAAACGGAGGAGTAATTTTATTATACCCGATCCTATCGTACGGTTATAAAAAAGAACAATATTATTAAGTATATAATTATTTTTATTTATATCCAATAAAAAAAGTACATTTATTTAACAAAAATTTCGCTTCAAACCGTTTCTGATTTCTGCAGCTTTTTCTTCAAATTCATTTGTTAGCAAGATTTTGCAGTAATTTTTTGTTACACCGCAACTTATACATAGAGGTCCCATTTTTTCAATAAAATCTTTCGGTTCATCTACAGAATCAAAGCCGGCAGTATGATACAGCAACTTAAAACTTCCAGCGCAAGATTTGTTGTTGTGGCGTTGCGCTTCTTCGTTTGACGTAAAAAACAATGAAAACAAAACACCATTTAAGATGCAAGCTTCCGCAAATTCATAGCTGCAATTAAATATAGATACTGTCAAATCGAAGAATCTATAAACCACACAACACGGTTTTCCAAATTGTGAGCACTCTAGTATTTGATAGTTGCAAGGAAATCCATAACATGAATGTCCTAGTTTCATAATTTCATATTGCTTGGCATTTTTTCAAAAAAAATAAATAAAAATTTAAAATATAAGACTATCACACACAATTGATACTTTCTAACTGAAGTATGCTCATAATAAATTAGTAGCTATGATAAAACAATTTAATTTAAAAAGTTTTGGATAAAGATTTCAAATATTAAAATACTTTACAATAATTAGCCTTTGAGAAATTTTCAATTATATATAACTGTAAACATAATATATATTTATATTTATATATAACTGTAAACATAATTATTTGATACAAATTGTTTAAACGCAAACATTCTATAATAAATTTAGGTTTTAACATAAACTTGCAAACAATAGTGGTATGAAAAAAAACTTTCTAGTTATAAATATATATTTTTTTTCAAAATATATATTTTTTTGCATTGAATTCACAATTCTAGCAATTGCTTTAAATTTTCATTAAAATATTAGCATACTATAAAACCACATACATCCTTCTATTTAAATTCAGTTATTCTAATTAAAATAATATAACTTAATTTCTTTATTTAGTTCAACAGCCAACCGAATTAGACTTTTAAATTTAAAATTTAAAAAATTTAAAAAAATAAAAAATGGATACATTTATTGATGACATAAATAATAAATTTAATTCCATCATTAAAACTATAAAAGTTTCTGAAATGAAACAAAATAAAAGTTTTAAAATTATTAACTTGAATAAAATTCCTACTAAATATGGGGAAAGAATAATTTTAACGACTAAAAAGTTTAAAATATTCTTACCCATAAAATATAACAAGTTAACAGAAAAGGAAATGAGGAGATTGGACAATGGAAATTACGTGGTTATATATGAAGGTGAATGTGGTCCAAAACATAAAATTAAATTCAGTAGAGCAGAAATTGAAGAACTCTATGATGAAGATGATGATTCCTCTATAGAAATGGAATAAATATATAATATATATACACATATGTTAAATTTTTTAAATAAATAAAAGATAAACATTTAATTTTAATTTAGTTTTTTATTTTTAACAATTTTATATTTTTATTTATTTTATTTCAGCTATTTAGGTTGTTTTTGATACTGCTCACTAATTTTCTTTTTATGATATTGACTTCTCATTTCTTCTCCCCATTTCTTTGTAGATTCCGTTGAAGTATCCTTAAATCTTTCATAATCTTTTGAAGACTGATTTTTATTGAAGACCTTTTGTATTTTATCCATATTAATTTTTTAAATTATTTAATTAAAACTATCGATAACCAATAGTGAAATGAATATGTTTCAAATAATTTCTCTTCTTAAATACTTTTGAATTACCTAAATCAGCAATTTTAACAAGTAAACATTTTCCAAAACACACACACCAATATGGTTAAAAGAACATCTTTTAGAACAATGAATTTGTTGATTCTTCAATATTTTTAAACATGTAGAATCACGATTATTCAAATCCAAAACATCATTATTTTTCAATATGTTAATAATCCAAGATTGTTTTTCTTCTGCTTTAACATAAATTTTTGTATGATTAGATATAAAAATTTTTATAAAATTGATGACATCACAAAAATGTGTTTTACCATCCGACCATTGTAAGCCGTGATGATTTTTAGTGAGCCATTTGTTTGTATATTTTGCTTTTTTATCTAAATAATGGTAACCATAAGGTGGTTTTATTATAAAATGTTGAATTTCATCATTTGATGAATTAATAGCGATTTCTTTTAAAATGAATTTTTTATTATTATCTCGAAAACTTTGTATATCGATTATTACATATTCCATTTTTTATGTTTCAGAAGAGTAAAAAGAGTAATTCAATCATAAAAGCAAGATTTTTAGTTTATTAATGTTACCTTATTTGTATACAAGTTCTATATTTTATAAATTTAAATCATTTCATTTATTTTTATTTAGAAATTTAAATAATTGTATTTACTTCACCTGTTAACGGTTTAAACTCTACTAAGTGATCATGAATAATAAAACAGTAAGCGGTAGTTTTTTCTGGACTTCTTTTGATAGTTTTCAGCTCAATTTTTATATCAACTGAACCCATTTTAGGATCTTCATTTTGGTAACGGGTGTCAATTATAAAAATTGGAGATGAATCTTTAAAATTATCCCATGAAACTAAAGGTTCTGATCTTTGATGATTGTAATAAGTACTTCGAAAATTCGAGTATGCTTCATATGCTAAATCATAACGATTTTTTGAAAACTCTAAATTCATATCTTCATACGGATATACTTGAGAATTTAAATGCTCTTTTAAATTAGAAACATCACAATGATTAAATATTGAAGGGTCTTTTGAAAGATTTTCTTCGATATTTTGTTGATAAGTTTGTAGAGCGAAAATAATAAAACGAGGTTTTTCCAATCGTGAAGATGATTTAACATTCCAAAAGAAGTGATTTGCTGGCGGTAATGATGGATTCTCGTTTAAGTCCCAACTTCTAAAACCCATTTTCATAACAGAACCATTACCAATACTTTTATATAATTGGTCTTTTGGTGCATCCATCGAATTAACATGTTGAACTCTCCAGCCTAGTTTTGTAATAGTAATATCCGGCTTCTCAGTAGCATTTGAACATATTAATGAATTGTTGTTGCTTCCAGCGCGTGTTAATATCAATTCATGTTGTACATTAGGAATATAGTTTTTATAATCTTCCGCAAATCCTAATAATTAATCTTTAATCCTAATCTTTAAAGGAACGTAAAAACTGAAATAATGCTCTACCAACTGAATTGATGTTTTGGGGACCAACTCGCATTGAATAAAGCACTGCTTTCGTTTTCATTAAGTGAAATATAATTTTTTAGCGTTGAAGTTATACAACCTTATTATTATGATCAATTTCCTTACCATTAAGCGTATAAGCAATTCTCTCAAATAGAAATGGTGCAGCATTATTAACTAGCTTAGTATTTTTAAGAGTCGTTCTATCGTGATTTGATAGATATCCTTCTATATAAATAAAACTTGTTGAAGGTAATATATTTAAATTCTGATTTTGTATTACTATTCGTATATTACTATTGGTGTTTGTATTGGTTATGTTGAATGGATAATATGTATGCCAGTCAGCACTAATTATAGTTTCATCAAAAACAGGTTCACCAAAAAGGTTCATTTTAATTGGTATCCAAGTAATTTTAGATATTGCTGATTTTCGACAGTTAATTTTTTTCTTGATTTGTAGTGTTGTGTTCCTTCTCCTCCTGCTGACTTTAATATATTGCAATGCGAAGATCGACATTGAGAATATATATAAGAATCTTGATTTTGATTAAGCACTAACATTTTAAACTTTTAAATGCAATCTAAGTGTTATTGCTTCTCCTTGAAAATTAATTAAATTTCCGTAGATAGATCTTATCTGATCAACAGTTACAGGTAGATAAATTATGCTTTGAAAATCTACTAAACCGCACGTATATTCTTTCCCTTTTAGGTCTATAGGAGGAAAATAATTAGTTGTCAATATAGAAGAGTTTCCGTTTAAAGTTAATGTTATTGACATATTTTTAATTGAAATAATGAGGTATTTTAGAAATGCATTCCGCTTTTATAGATTTTCCAGGTTAATTCAACACAATAAAAAAAAAATTATATTTATATATGCATATATAATATGTTTTAATTCAATTTTTCTTTAAATTGTTTTGTGATAAATTCTAATTATTCTTTATCAGTACTTTTTGTTTCTTTTGAATCTTGAACTTGAACAAAATTATTAATGTAGGTTAGTTTTTAATTAAATCAGACTAATAATAAAGAAAATTTTTTTTTTATTTTTTCATGTTTTATTTACTGATAATTTTTTTTGTTAGCAATATGAAATAAAAATTCTAAACATAGATGACCGCAATTATATGAATTAAAGTTTTGATATTTTGTGTAATTATGCACAAGATTATCTCCTAAATATTGAATTACTTCTAATGGGGGTTTTAAATTTCCAAAACTTTCAAAATATTGCACAATTTGCGGTTTCTTGTAATAAGCTACCCAATGCGTTCCATTACCAATACAATTATCTAAATTTATTATACCAGTTTCATATTTCCGAGGTTTATGTGCCGGTAATTTATCTCTCATAAAAACTCCTCGGAAATATTTTAAATACTTTCTTCCAAATTCTTCTAACTCATAATTGTTGAGTGCTCTTTTGGGTAGCTCATTTAATGGTTTTTTGGATTCAAAAACAGACCTAAACCTTTTTTATATGGTTTTAAATGTAATCCTTTTCCTCCTTTTAATGTTATTGCTTCCATCATTTTATTATGACGCACACTCTCATGTAATTGTTTAAGAGCACTTTTAGCATCATTTACAGCTTTTGCTATACCTGCAGCATCGCCAGAAAGTGCTCAAATAGCTGATAAACCAGCAAATATAGGGATTAAAGGTAAAATTCCTCCAATTTTTGGTACCGGAATTATTCGAGGGATATAAAAATTTTTTTTCTGGTTCTTAGAAAACTTCCGAGCTTCATTTAAAGCAATTTTTATAATATTTTTATCATTCATTGGTTTCTTTGTGGTTTTAATAGCTAAATTAACTTCTTTTATAACATTTTTCCAAAGTTTTTTTCTTTGAATTATTTTTTTTGTTTTCTTTTTTAAACCCATACCGAGTTTAACTTTAGCTTTCATTGCGTTTGTAACTAGATATGAATTTAACATTTCACCAAAACTTGAGTCTTTAGCTTTAACTCTTTGCCAAGCGTTTTCTGCTAATATATTGTCAGCTATATGACGCTGATTTTGATTAGAAGTTTTCGAATATGCTATATCATGCTCTCGACAAGCTTCATCTAAACCATTAATCCCTTTATCACCACGAGCTAATCGTTTTGCTAATTTTGTCCCCGGTCCGCAATAATTATAGCCAGGTAAATGTGTTTCGAATGGTAATTTATTTATTAATGAGTTAACAATTCCTCTTCCTTTAATGGTTTGTCTATTACTGTTTGAATATTTATTGTGAAGAGACATAATATGCAGTTTAGTTTAAGAAAGTCAATCAAACACTAATTACTTTTTAAAAAATTCATCACCATTTAAAACAAGAATTCTTTCTCTAAGTTAAAGAAATGAAATTAATAAAATTACATAACGCAGTTAAAATTAAAAATTTTGATCAAAATTCAGAAAAAAAAAATAAAAAGCATGGTGAGTGCTTTCCAGACAGTATAAGAGGATTAATAGTCGGACCGTCAAATTGTGATAAAACTAATGTTATGATAAGTATGCTTTTAGATTATAAAGGTCTTAAATTTCAAAATATATATATTTACTCGAAATCATTACATCAACCTAAATATGAATATTTAAAAAAATTAATAAAACCAATCAAAGGTTTCAAATAACGTTGATGTAATTGAACCTTCAGCCTCACAACCGAACTCAATATTTATTTTCGATGATGTAGCTTGCGATAAGCAAGATAGCATAAGAGACTATTTTTGCATGGGGCGACATCAAGAAGTAGATAGCTTTTATTTGTGTCAGTCTTATACAAGAATTCCAAAGCATTTAATTAGAGATAATGCCAACTTTTTGATTATCTTCAAACAAGATGATTTAAATTTAAAACATATATATAATGATCATGTAAATTTTGATATGTCTTATAATGATTTTAAAAAGTTGAGTGCATGCTGCTGGAATGATAAATATGGTTTTCTATTAATTGATAAAGATAGCAATTTAAATAATGGTCGTTATAGAAAAAATTTTAATGCATTTGCTAAATTTTAGTTAACAATTTGTTATTAACTGAACAGGTCATTTAGCAGATAGCAGTTAGCAATTAGCTGTTAACAGTTAGCAGTTAGCGGTTACCAGTTAGCAGTTAGCAATAGAACAGTTCGGTTGTTAATTTGCAGTTAATAATTAAACAGATTAGTTTCTAATTAAAAAATGGATGAACCACTTATGAAAGATTTAAGTAAAACTCGTAAAAGTTTAAAAAAAAAATTCCAATTGAAAGATTTAATTAAAACACGTAAAAGTTTAAAAAGAAAATTTCAATTTTTAAAAATTAAGAAGCTTTCAGAAGAAGATAATCGGGAAGAAAACTTTACTCCAATTACAAAACCATTAGAAGAATTAACAAATATTATTAAACAACAACGAATTCCAGATATCAAATCGGAAATTGAATGGGGTGATGATAATGATAAAAATTTTAAGTTAATGAGGTCATTTAGGCCGGAAGTTAAAACACCTAGCAACAAAAGCAATACTTACAATGAATTTAAAACTTCAACACCGAATACTATAAAATTTGATAATGATGAATCACCATCAATTTCACAATTTTTGTTTCTAAACAAGTCAGAACTCGATAAGACATATGGACCCTATTTTGATGAATCATTAAATGTGCGAAAACTTGGTAATGCTAATTTTGAAATAGATGAAATTAATAAAAATATTTTGATTGATAAGGAGGTTTTGAAGGTACTGATGGTTTATATGAATTAATATTTAAAAAAAAATCTCTAAAATATACTGCAAGTGATCTAAGTACGTATCATCAAATTCTTAACAAAACGAATGCACATAGAAGAAATTATAATCCTTTAGAATAAATAAAGGGAAACAAAAGTTTTAAATTCAAGCATATATTAAGAAAATTATATGAACATGATTATAACACTAGACATAAAAAAACTGGATCAAGTCATACAAAAAAAATTTTTACTCAGTTTTTTCATAAATCTTTAACACCAGAAACCCAATTAAATTATACAAATCAATCAAATCAATATGTTTATTGGGATGATCCTAATGAGTTAGTTGATAGTTTAAGACTTCTAATTGAATCACAATCAGCTGGTAACAATAATCATCATAATGAAATTGTATCTATAATTGAAGAATTGAGAGAAGCAAATATAATTCAATAGTATTTTACATTAACAATCAGTAAAAATCAATATGTCACTTGATAAGTTTGGACGTAGTACAGCTTCTTCTTGAAAACTGCATACTCAAGGTCCTCCAAGTATAGGTTTCAAACTAACTTCTGAAGGTAATTATGATTTAGATAACAAAATTTTATCAAATGTTCAAGATCTAGTTAACGGAAATGATGCAGCAACACAAACATTTGTGAATAACCAAATTTTCTTTCATAAAGAACTAATGAAAAACTACATATGAGAAATGTTTATCAATTTGACTAGTGAACTTAAATTAACAGAAGAAAATTTAAAAATATTAGAAGAACAAGTACAAGATAGTTTAGACATAGTACATCATCAATTTTCTACAATGTTAAATGAAATATTTTCAGAAATTAATGATATTATTGAATTTCAAATTAAAAAACCAATTAGATTTATTAATGAGAGATTAGAAAAAGCTGAAGCCAAAGCTCAGTCAGCGTTAGATTTAATTAATAATTCAAGAAATTAATTGTGATTAGTTTTTATTTAACTTCCAAAATGGATATACATCAAATAGGATATTCTTTAAATATTTTTTTAAATAAATATGAAGATATTTTATTGCAGGAACATTATGAACAGTTAAAGGATCATTTCAAATTTTTAAAATTATTTAAAAATTCTCTACAAATTGAAACGAAGGAGTATGGATATCATTGGGATATATGCCCCATACATCAGATAACATTGAAAGTTTTCCAGATACCTGCACATGCCATTCAGCAGAACAATGTATGTTACACTGCACCAAACTAGTGGAATTATATAAAAGAATAGAAAATAGGTTATAATAAAAGTAAACATACTTGTAAACTATTATACTAATAAAGAATATAAATTTTAATACATTGAACATTTATTGTTCGTTTTATTTATTTTATTTTATTTATAAATAACTGAAAGAGAGGTACATATATTCTAATTAGTTATTTTCAAGATGAGTAAGGATGAAGTTGTAGATTTATTCGATTGGCTTGAAGCTTCATATTCGTCTGATGAGAGTGATGAAAAGGAAGATGATATTTCAGTTACTTCTGCTGAAATTTCAGATTTATCTGAGGATAGTCATGAGGAAGAGGATTATGATGATGGAAAAAAAGTAAAAAAGAGAGTCAAATTTATGTTAAAGCCTCAAATGCATATATGTATATTATAACAAATTATAAATGCATATATTATAACAAATTATACAGCATATAAGTTAGCTCGGCAAAAATATTGGGGAGTTATAGCACTGCATCGCTATAGATTTAATAAAATAAATCAAAATACTGATATTATTATTTCTCAGATTCTACATAGTAATCATCGGGAAATCATTTTCAATCAAAGATTTTCTAATTAGTTATATAATAATTACATACATTTTATTTTATTTTATTTAAAAATGAGTAAAAGAGAGGTTGATGAAGAGCTTCATAAGCCTGCACGGAGAAATTTTGAACGACGTAGAGTTATAATAAAAGGATTTGATGATCTTTGGCAAGCTGATTTAGTAGAAATGGGTTTATATGCTAAAGAGAACAAAGATTTTAAATTTTTATTAGCTGTTATTGACACCTTTTCTAAGTATGCATGGGTAATCCCTTATAAAAACAAAAACTTCAGAGAACGTTACAGAAGCAATGCAAAATATTTTTGTAAATTCTAAAAGACAACCTCAAAATTTACAAACCGACGATGGAAAAGAATTTTTTAATAAAATATTTCAAAAATTAATGCATAAATATCATATAAATCATTATTCAACATATAGCACATTAAAAGCATCTATTGTAGAACGTTATAATAGAACTGTAAAAGAAAAGATGTGGAAAGAATTTAGTTTTAATGGAAATTACAAATGGATTAATATAATTGATGAACTAGTTAAACAATACAACAATACTAAACATCCAACAATTAAAAAAAATCCCTCAGATGTTAATAAACATAATGCTAATGATTTACTCAAAACTGCATACAATCATATTAAAACATCTCCGTTTGCTAAATTTAAAGTTGATGATCCAATTCGAATAAGCAAATATAAACATATTTTTGAAAAAGGTTATACACCCAATTGGACAAATGAAATATTTAAAATCAAGAAAGTTCAGATTACCAACCCTGTAACATATTTATTAGAAGATTGTCAAGGTCAACCAATACAAGGAGGCTTCTATGAATATGAACTATTAAAAGCTAATCAAAAACATGTATACTTGATTGAAAAAAATCTTAACACTAAAGGTGATAAATTTTTTGTTAAGTGGTTAGGATTTTCTACTAATCATAATTCATCGATAAATAAAAATGATGTATTATAAAAAAAATTTTTTTTATTTTTATTAATTTCCAATTACGTAATATATTATTTTATTTTATTTGTAAAAATTATGAAATTTCCATTTGATATGCTGACTTTTGTTTTATTGATGGCAAATCTAGAACTGTGTATTCAGATTTATAATCTGTATCCATAAGTGGAACTGATTCTACCTTTCCAGTATCTCATATTCTATCTGTGAAAATTTCGCGGTATTCGAAGCATTGAATTTTGAGAAATTTTTGTTTGAAATTACTATCATATGCACATCGGATATGAATTTCTTTATCAACAGCATATTCTAATTTAAAATGTCTGTAGAACATATAATCGCTATTTATTGTTCCACCTATATTACGTTCTTTTAATATCAGTTCTTGTCTAAAAGCTTCAATGATTCATCTATAGACACATATTGAGAATCAAAATCAGCTTTATCTCCAAGTAAATAACCATCTGCTTTGAAAGTAGTTATTGCTGTGGATATAGTTGTACTAATTGATGATACTTTGTTTAGTTCATGAGAAATTGAATGTTTTAAAAGCTGAACTGATAAATTTATTTTAACGGTTTCATTATTTGGAAGTAATATATTAAATTAAGTGCTTCCAAAAGCTGATTCATCTAACTTGACATCAGGAATTGGGATTGAATTGATTTGTATAGTTAACAAAGCGAAAATAAATATGATATATGATATCATCGTTTTATGAAAAATATGATCTGTCTTCATCAAAGGTAGACGAAAGAATAATTTGTTAGAAACTTAAAATATATTATGTATACTTTTTATTTTCTCGAAATTTCTTTTTTATGTACAAACTTTACTTGACTTATAATAGAACAAACATACATAAAAAGTGGTAAATAACGATCTCTCCCATCTGAAAAAGCTTCCATATAATCTAAATACTCCTCTTTTAAACTTTCAAGTAATTTTCTTAAATTAGTTAACATATCCCAAATTTTTGATTTATTATTTTTTTTTCATTATATGTATTCTCTATTGATGATATAAATATAATTCCATCATCAATTCGTTTCCTTATCATAGATTTTTTCATTTCGTTTTGATTTTTTTCATATTCATTTGTTTTCATGGAAAATGATTGAATATGTTCTGAAATTCTTTTATTCTTATCTTTTGATAATACATTTGAAATATTTTTCTCAATCAACTCCCAATCATCTTCTTCAGCAAAAGGACAATCGCCCCCAAAACTGTTGGTTACTTGATTTTTGATTGATGATTGGCTGATTCTACCAATAATGGAAATATCACCGCCATATACTTCTATTTTAATATGTTGCCAATCCAATGGAGATAAAAATAATTTATTATTTATTGACTCACCATTTCTAATTTTTAAAACACATGCCTTTTCCCCCCCTTCTGGTGTTAGATATATCTCCAAAAAATCATGAAATATTTTCCAATTAATTATCTTGATTGAAGTCCATTTCCGGCCACAAATACAATATTTATAACCATGTAAAATGTTATCAGCCCAAAACATTTTGATCTTTTCAGTTGCTAAACTTACCGTCTTATAACACTTTTTAATCTTAAAATTAACCTTTTATACAATTTTGAATAAATATAAGATTATTAGAAAAAAACACATCTTCTCTGGAAAAGATCATAGGATTGCGATCGAACCTAAACATAATACATTCATAAACTTACCTAATAGATTTCTATACCCCTTAACACTCTTACCCACAGAAGATTAAGTTAATTCTCAGTATTTTCATATTTTATTTAATGGCTTAATTAGTTTTCTTTAGTTTTCAACTTAAAATGGAGTTTGCAAGAACAATTATCGTATTTAATAAATTTTTTCTTGAAAATAAAAAAAAATTTAGAAGAAAATATAGACGTGAAATTCAATATCATATAAATTTTTTGGGAAATTATGCTGAGTCAACATTGATCCAATTCAATTCATTGAGAGAAGATAAAGATGATAAATGGACGGATTTACTTACTCAGACTTCAATTAAATTTCCTAAGATATGCCTATTACGATTAGCTAAAATTGTAAAGAAATTTCAAGAAAAAAAATGTAAATATCGAAAAACATTAAAAATAAATAAAAAAATTTTGTAGTATACATCTCGTTGCTTTTTCTCTAAATTGTTTTAATCGAAGGAATTCCCTGACGTAATTTTTGATTTTTTTAATGAAGAACTACTACTTCTTAAAATTTTTTATTTTCTTATCAGTACAATTAATTTAAGTTGAGAGAAGAGAAAAAAAATTTTTTATTTTCTTGTCAGCACAATTTTAATTTTTCACAATTGCTTCATATAATATCATTCATACAAGACCAATAAGAACTTAAAAACCGCAATTTTTAATTTTTTAATTTTTCTATTTCAAAATCGTTCTTTTTACAGATACTTTACATAAAATTTCTATTTTGCTGACACAATCATACAAACATCCTTTCTTCACCCCCGATTTAAATAATAAAACAATTAAAACAGCAAAACAAAATTCTAAATTTTAAACTCTTATCACAAAACCATAAACATTCACTACATACTATAGGGTATTTTTATAATTTCACTACATCTTTACATTTATAATATAATCTATTCAAAACCCAATACATGCTTCCAACAACTTCGACAGGTTCACTTATCAACAACTTCGACGGATACATACAATATACCATCTCTACTGAAGTTTCAAGCTTCCTCCCACTCTACCCAATTTCAACTACCATTTCAAAACCTAATACTTCCGAAATCAACAACTGCGTCTGCACCGGCAGCTCTAGGCACTACAACTTAAACAAATAACATTCTCTCATTTAATTGAATCATTCAACCTTCTAATCCTAAAATCTATTTCATTATACCTTACACTTAATTCTCACTTTCAAATTAACGAACACTATATTCAAAAACTTTCAAAATAACGAACACTAGATTCAAAATAACAACTGTCAAAATATTGTGATGTCATCTGACAGCCCCAGAAACCCCATATCCTATCTACTTATTTCATCTCCTTTATACACTGCAACATTTTTTGTACTTAAATATTTCAGTTTATTCTTTTCTTCTTCATCTTTATACATTTCGAATTCACCATAAAAAACTGCATTTATTTTAATGCTGCGATGTTCTTTCAGTAAAATTCTCAATTTATCTTATATTACACTTTTACATTGTTGAAAGAATATTTTCGGTTCAGAGTAATATACATAAGTTAATAATTACACCTGATCGAATTCTGTTTTTAAAAGCTGAATGTGGTAGATCTTCCCACATCAAATGTTGACATCATGATGACGATGATGCTTCAGATTCACGACCGCTTCTAAAAGACTTGAATCCATTCATCATTCGAGCAAACGATTTCAGTTTGTTTAATGCTAAATTTAAATGAAATTTTGTCCCTGTTTTCTGGGCAGATGATAAGAGTTTTTCCAAATTTTTAATATCTGCTACAATTTTTAATGTTTTCCTCCACTTCGTTACACTGACTTATCATCTTGAATAAGATTTCTTGATGTTTTCTTACGACATTCTCAGCATGGCTTTCCATAGTTACTTGTTATGATCAATAATTTTTATCAGAAAATATAAGATATTTAATCTTTGAGTCGTTACGACTTGCTATTTAATATATGCTCATATAATTATGTATTTATTAAGAAAATAAATTATTGTAAGCACATTTTATTAAAACAACATACTATTTAACAACAAACGGCTGTTTGTTCATGAACTTCACCCTATTTATATTATACACATACCTAACTTGCAATAATGCTAATTTCAAGGTTAACCACCTAATGCACATTATTGTTCAATAAAATGAATATTACTTTAAATGAAATGAATAAACAAAAATATTATTTACACATAATAATAAAAACGCCCGCTTAATAATAGGTTAACTAACATCAAAATTTTTTTAATAGAAATTTCCAAGCTTGATAATTGCAATAATACTAATTTCAAGGTTAACCACTTAATGCACATTATTGTAAATAAATTCTTATATAACTTTAACATTCAATATCCTAATAAAAGAATTAAAATAGCTTGAAATAATCAAGTCAATGAGCATTTAATTAACATTTTTTAATTTTTATCGCAAAACCATAAACATTCACTACATACTATAGAATATTTTTGATAATTTCATAACACTACATCTTTCTAATATAATGTAGCTCTATTCAAAATATAAAATAGTTTATACATGCTCCCAATTACTTCGGCGGGGTCCGATTCGGTCCTTGCTACTGCCAAAGGGCCCCTTTTAAATCAAACTACCAAAGAATTAATTTCATCAGGTTTTTTAATTTTCAAACCTTCCATTTTGAAGTCCTAAATCTCCGTATTTGCCCCCTAAAGATCTTATTCCAAGTCTCCGAACCTGTCGAATTCTCAACTTTCCCTTTTCCAAATCTCTAAATTTGCTGAAGGTTCTACGCTTATAACATCGTACCAAAATCTTAAACCCCCTGCCCTTAAAACTTTTTAAACATACTTACTCCTAATCCCGGGTTTACTCGAAATCAAGTTTTCAAAGAATTGTTAAATGTTTGTTAATTGTTAAATGAATTGTTTTGACATATATCTCTACTACTAAAAATTATGATGATGTAATATTTAAAAAAGTGTCCGAATCTAACCGGGGGGATTTAATTCGAATATCGCAGAATTTTGATGAAGATAGTTTCTATATAAAAGTTAATCAAAGTTATAATGTAAAAACATTACTAACTGAAAAAAATATAAAAAATTTATTATTTATTTATTTATTTATTTGTTAGATTTGCTTTATTTATACCAATTCATTTACATAATTTAATTACAATATAGTTTTGATTCTTACAAATATTTATACAAATAAGAATAATAAACATTGTATAAATAAAGTTTAAACTATACAGTAGTGTAATTTACACTAGTGTTGTACAGTTGTAGATTTGAATTTCATTTAACAGTTAGCAGTTAGCGGTTACCAGTTAGCAGTTAGCAATAGAACAGTTCGGTTGTTAATTTGCAGTTAATAATTAAACAGATTAGTTTCTAATTAAAAAATGGATGAACCACTTATGAAAGATTTAAGTAAAACTCGTAAAAGTTTAAAAAAAAAATTCCAATTGAAAGATTTAATTAAAACACGTAAAAGTTTAAAAAGAAAATTTCAATTTTTAAAAATTAAGAAGCTTTCAGAAGAAGATAATCGGGAAGAAAACTTTACTCCAATTACAAAACCATTAGAAGAATTAACAAATATTATTAAACAACAACGAATTCCAGATATCAAATCGGAAATTGAATGGGGTGATGATAATGATAAAAATTTTAAGTTAATGAGGTCATTTAGGCCGGAAGTTAAAACACCTAGCAACAAAAGCAATACTTACAATGAATTTAAAACTTCAACACCGAATACTATAAAATTTGATAATGATGAATCACCATCAATTTCACAATTTTTGTTTCTAAACAAGTCAGAACTCGATAAGACATATGGACCCTATTTTGATGAATCATTAAATGTGCGACAACTTGGTAATGCTAATTTTGAAATAGATGAAATTAATAAAAATATTTTGATTGATAAGGAGGTTTTGAAGGTACTGATGGTTTATATGAATTAATATTTAAAAAAAAATCTCTAAAATATACTGCAAGTGATCTAAGTACGCATCATCAAATTCTTAACAAAACGAATGCACATAGAAGAAATTATAATCCTTTAGAATAAATAAAGGGAAACAAAAGTTTTAAATTCAAGCATATATTAAGAAAATTATATGAACATGATTATAACACTAGACATAAAAAAACTGGATCAAGTCATACAAAAAAAATTTTTACTCAGTTTTTTCATAAATCTTTAACACCAGAAACCCAATTAAATTATACAAATCAATCAAATCAATATGTTTATTGGGATGATCCTAATGAGTTAGTTGATAGTTTAAGACTTCTAATTGAATCACAATCAGCTGGTAACAATAATCATCATAATGAAATTGTATCTATAATTGAAGAATTGAGAGAAGCAAATATAATTCAATAGTATTTTACATTAACAATCAGTAAAAATCAATATGTCACTTGATAAGTTTGGACGTAGTACAGCTTCTTCTTGAAAACTGCATACTCAAGGTCCTCCAAGTATAGGTTTCAAACTAACTTCTGAAGGTAATTATGATTTAGATAACAAAATTTTATCAAATGTTCAAGATCCAGTTAACGGAAATGATGCAGCAACACAAACATTTGTGAATAACCAAATTTTCTTTCATAAAGAACTAATGAAAAACTACATATGAGAAATGTTTATCAATTTGACTAGTGAACTTAAATTAACAGAAGAAAATTTAAAAATATTAGAAGAACAAGTACAAGATAGTTTAGACATAGTACATCATTAATTTTCTACAATGTTAAATGAAATATTTTCAGAAATTAATGATATTATTGAATTTCAAATTAAAAAACCAATTAGATTTATTAATGAGAGATTAGAAAAAGCTGAAGCCAAAGCTCAGTCAGCGTTAGATTTAATTAATAATTCAAGAAATTAATTGTGATTAGTTTTTATTTAACTTCCAAAATGGATATACATCAAATAGGATATTCTTTAAATATTTTTTTAAATAAATATGAAGATATTTTATTGCAGGAACATTATGAACAGTTAAAAGATCATTTCAAATTTTTAAAATTATTTAAAAATTCTCTACAAATTGAAACGAAGGAGTATGGATATCATTGGGATATATGCCCCATACATCAGATAACATTGAAAGTTTTCCAGATACCTGCACATGCCATTCAGCAGAACAATGTATGTTACACTGCACCAAACTAGTGGAATTATATAAAAGAATAGAAAATAGGTTATAATAAAAGTAAACATACTTGTAAACTATTATACAAATAAAGAATATAAATTTTAATACATTGAACATTTATTGTTCGTTTTATTTATTTTATTTTATTTTATTTATAAATAACTGAAAGAGAGGTACATATATTCTAATTAGTTATTTTCAAGATGAGTAAGGATGAAGTTGTAGATTTATTCGATTGGCTTGAAGCTTCATATTCGTCTGATGAGAGTGATGAAAAGGAAGATGATATTTCAGTTACTTCTGGTGAAATTTCAGATTTATCTGAGGATAGTCATGAGGAAGAGGATTATGATGATGGAAAAAAAGTAAAAAAGAGAGTCAAATTTATGTTAAAGCCTCAAATGCATATGTGTATATTATAACAAATTATAAATGCATATATTATAACAAATTATACAGCATATAAGTTAGCTCGGCAAAAATATTGGGGAGTTATAGCACTGCATCGCTATAGATTTAATAAAATAAATCAAAATACTGATATTATTATTTCTCAGATTCTACATAGTAATCATCGGGAAATCATTTTCAATCAAAGATTTTCTAATTAGTTATATAATAATTACATACATTTTATTTTATTTTATTTAAAAATGAGTAAAAGAGAGGTTGTTGAAGAGCTTCATAAGCCTGCACGGAGAAATTTTGAACGACGTAGAGTTATAATAAAAGGATTTGATGATCTTTGGCAAGCTGATTTAGTAGAAATGGGTTTATATGCTAAAGAGAACAAAGATTTTAAATTTTTATTAGCTGTTATTGACACCTTTTCTAAGTATGCATGGGTAATCCCTTATAAAAACAAAAACTTCAGAGAACGTTACAGAAGCAATGCAAAATATTTTTGTAAATTCTAAAAGACAACCTCAAAATTTACAAACCGACGATGGAAAAGAATTTTTTAATAAAATATTTCAAAAATTAATGCATAAATATCATATAAATCATTATTCAACATATAGCACATTAAAAGCATCTATTGTAGAACGTTTTAATAGAACTGTAAAAGAAAAGATGTGGAAAGAATTTAGTTTTAATGGAAATTACAAATGGATTAATATAATTGATGAACTAGTTAAACAATACAACAATACTAAACATCCAACAATTAAAAAAAATCCCTCAGATGTTAATAAACATAATGCTAATGATTTACTCAAAACTGCATACAATCATATTAAAACATCTCCGTTTGCTAAATTTAAAGTTGATGATCCAATTCGAATAAGCAAATATAAACATATTTTTGAAAAAGGTTATACACCCAATTGGACAAATGAAATATTTAAAATCAAGAAAGTTCAGATTACCAACCCTGTAACATATTTATTAGAAGATTGTCAAGGTCAACCAATACAAGGAGGCTTCTATGAATATGAACTATTAAAAGCTAATCAAAAACATGTATACTTGATTGAAAAAAATCTTAACACTAAAGGTGATAAATTTTTTGTTAAGTGGTTAGGATTTTCTACTAATCATAATTCATCGATAAATAAAAATGATGTATTATAAAAAAAATTTTTTTTATTTTTATTAATTTCCAATTACGTAATATATTATTTTATTTTATTTGTAAAAATTATGAAATTTCCATTTGATATGCTGACTTTTGTTTTATTGATCGCAAATCTAGAACTGTGTATTCAGATTTATAATCTGTATCCATAAGTGGAACTGATTCTACCTTTCCAGTATCTCATATTCTATCTGTGAAAATTTCGCGGTATTCGAAGCATTGAATTTTGAGAAATTTTTGTTTGAAATTACTATCATATGCACATCGGATATGAATTTCTTTATCAACAGCATATTCTAATTTAAAATGTCTGTAGAACATATAATCGCTATTTATTGTTCCACCTATATTACGTTCTTTTAATATCAGTTCTTGTCTAAAAGCTTCAATGATTCATCTATAGACACATATTGAGAATCAAAATCAGCTTTATCTCCAAGTAAATAACCATCTGCTTTGAAAGTAGTTATTGCTGTGGATATAGTTGTACTAATTGATGATACTTTGTTTAGTTCATGAGAAATTGAATGTTTTAAAAGCTGAACTGATAAATTTATTTTAACGGTTTCATTATTTGGAAGTAATATATTAAATTAAGTGCTTCCAAAAGCTGATTCATCTAACTTGACATCAGGAATTGGGATTGAATTGATTTGTATAGTTAACAAAGCGAAAATAAATATGATATATGATATCATCGTTTTATGAAAAATATGATCTGTCTTCATCAAAGGTAGACGAAAGAATAATTTGTTAGAAACTTAAAATATATTATGTATACTTTTTATTTTCTCGAAATTTCTTTTTTATGTACAAACTTTACTTGACTTATAATAGAACAAACATACATAAAAAGTGGTAAATAACGATCTCTCCCATCTGAAAAAGCTTCCATATAATCTAAATACTCCTCTTTTAAACTTTCAAGTAATTTTCTTAAATTAGTTAACATATCCCAAATTTTTGATTTATTATTTTTTTTTCATTATATGTATTCTCTATTGATGATATAAATATAATTCCATCATCAATTCGTTTCCTTATCATAGATTTTTTCATTTCGTTTTGATTTTCTTCATATTCATTTGTTTTCATGGAAAATGATTGAATATGTTCTGAAATTCTTTTATTCTTATCTTTTGATAATACATTTGAAATATTTTTCTCAATCAACTCCCAATCATCTTCTTCAGCAAAAGGACAATCGCCCCCAAAACTGTTGGTTACTTGATTTTTGATTGATGATTGGCTGATTCTACCAATAATGGAAATATCACCGCCATATACTTCTATTTTAATATGTTGCCAATCCAATGGAGATAAAAATAATTTATTATTTATTGACTCACCATTTCTAATTTTTAAAACACATGCCTTTTCCCCCCCTTCTGGTGTTAGATATATGTCCAAAAAATCATGAAATATTTTCCAATTAATTATCTTGATTGAAGTCCATTTCCGGCCACAAATACAATATTTATAACCATGTAAAATGTTATCAGCCCAAAACATTTTGATCTTTTCAGTTGCTAAACTTACCGTCTTATAACACTTTTTAATCTTAAAATTAACCTTTTATACAATTTTGAATAAATATAAGATTATTAGAAAAAAACACATCTTCTCTGGAAAAGATCATAGGATTGCGATCGAACCTAAACATAATACATTCATAAACTTACCTAATAGATTTCTATACCCCTTAACACTCTTACCCACAGAAGATTAAGTTAATTCTCAGTATTTTCATATTTTATTTAATGGCTTAATTAGTTTTCTTTAGTTTTCAACTTAAAATGGAGTTTGCAAGAACAATTATCGTATTTAATAAATTTTTTCTTGAAAATAAAAAAAAATTTAGAAGAAAATATAGACGTGAAATTCAATATCATATAAATTTTTTGGGAAATTATGCTGAGTCAACATTGATCCAATTCAATTCATTGAGAGAAGATAAAGATGATAAATGGACGGATTTACTTACTCAGACTTCAATTAAATTTCCTAAGATATGCCTATTACGATTAGCTAAAATTGTAAAGAAATTTCAAGAAAAAAAATGTAAATATCGAAAAACATTAAAAATAAATAAAAAAATTTTGTAGTATACATCTCGTTGCTTTTTCTCTAAATTGTTTTAATCGAAGGAATTCCCTGACGTAATTTTTGATTTTTTTAATGAAGAACTACTACTTCTTAAAATTTTTTATTTTCTTATCAGTACAATTAATTTAAGTTGAGAGAAGAGAAAAAAAATTTTTTATTTTCTTGTCAGCACAATTTTAATTTTTCACAATTGCTTCATATAATATCATTCATACAAGACCAATAAGAACTTAAAAACCGCAATTTTTAATTTTTTAATTTTTCTATTTCAAAATCGTTCTTTTTACAGATACTTTACATAAAATTTCTATTTTGCTGACACAATCATACAAACATCCTTTCTTCACCCCCGATTTAAATAATAAAACAATTAAAACAGCAAAACAAAATTCTAAATTTTAAACTCTTATCACAAAACCATAAACATTCACTACATACTATAGGGTATTTTTATAATTTCACTACATCTTTACATTTATAATATAATCTATTCAAACCCCAATACATGCTTCCAACAACTTCGACAGGTTCACTTATCAACAACTTCGACGGATACATACAATATACCATCTCTACTGAAGTTTCAAGCTTCCTCCCACTCTACCCAATTTCAACTACCATTTCAAAACCTAATACTTCCGAAATCAACAACTGCGTCTGCACCGGCAGCTCTAGGCACTACAACTTAAACAAATAACATTCTCTCATTTAATTGAATCATTCAACCTTCTAATCCTAAAATCTATTTCATTATACCTTACACTTAATTCTCACTTTCAAATTAACGAACACTATATTCAAAAACTTTCAAAATAACGAACACTAGATTCAAAATAACAACTGTCAAAATATTGTGATGTCATCTGACAGCCCCAGAAACTCCATATCCTATCTACTTATTTCATCTCCTTTATACACTGCAACATTTTTTGTACTTAAATATTTCAGTTTATTCTTTTCTTCTTCATCTTTATACATTTCGAATTCACCATAAAAAACTGCATTTATTTTAATGCTGCGATGTTCTTTCAGTAAAATTCTCAATTTATCTTATATTACACTTTTACATTGTTGAAAGAATATTTTCGGTTCAGAGTAATATACATAAGTTAATAATTACACCTGATCGAATTCTGTTTTTAAAAGCTGAATGTGGTAGATCTTCCCACATCAAATGTTGACATCATGATGACGATGATGCTTCAGATTCACGACCGCTTCTAAAAGACTTGAATCCATTCATCATTCGAGCAAACGATTTCAGTTTGTTTAATGCTAAATTTAAATGAAATTTTGTCCCTGTTTTCTGGGCAGATGATAAGAGTTTTTCCAAATTTTTAATATCTGCTACAATTTTTAATGTTTTCCTCCACTTCGTTACACTGACTTATCATCTTGAATAAGATTTCTTGATGTTTTCTTACGACATTCTCAGCATGGCTTTCCATAGTTACTTGTTATGATCAATAATTTTTATCAGAAAATATAAGATATTTAATCTTTGAGTCGTTACGACTTGCTATTTAATATATGCTCATATAATTATGTATTTATTAAGAAAATAAATTATTGTAAGCACATTTTATTAAAACAACATACTATTTAACAACAAACGGCTGTTTGTTCATGAACTTCACCCTATTTATATTATACACATACCTAACTTGCAATAATGCTAATTTCAAGGTTAACCACCTAATGCACATTATTGTTCAATAAAATGAATATTACTTTAAATGAAATGAATAAACAAAAATATTATTTACACATAATAATAAAAACGCCCGCTTAATAATAGGTTAACTAACATCAAAATTTTTTTAATAGAAATTTCCAAGCTTGATAATTGCAATAATACTAATTTCAAGGTTAACCACTTAATGCACATTATTGTAAATAAATTCTTATATAACTTTAACATTCAATATCCTAATAAAAGAATTAAAATAGCTTGAAATAATCAAGTCAATGAGCATTTAATTAACATTTTTTAATTTTTATCGCAAAACCATAAACATTCACTACATACTATAGAATATTTTTGATAATTTCATAACACTACATCTTTCTAATATAATGTAGCTCTATTCAAAATATAAAATAGTTTATACATGCTCCCAATTACTTCGGCGGGGTCCGATTCGGTCCTTGCTACTGCCAAAGGGCCCCTTTTAAATCAAACTACCAAAGAATTAATTTCATCAGGTTTTTTAATTTTCAAACCTTCCATTTTGAAGTCCTAAATCTCCGTATTTGCCCCCTAAAGATCTTATTCCAAGTCTCCGAACCTGTCGAATTCTCAACTTTCCCTTTTCCAAATCTCTAAATTTGCTGAAGGTTCTACGCTTATAACATCGTACCAAAATCTTAAACCCCCTGCCCTTAAAACTTTTTAAACATACTTACTCCTAATCCCGCGTTTACTCGAAATCAAGTTTTCAAAGAATTGTTAAATGTTTGTTAATTGTTAAATGAATTGTTTTGACATATATCTCTACTACTAAAAATTATGATGATGTAATATTTAAAAAAGTGTCCGAATCTAACCGGGGGGATTTAATTCGAATATCGCAGAATTTTGATGAAGATAGTTTCTATATAAAAGTTAATCAAAGTTATAATGTAAAAACATTACTAACTGAAAAAAATATAAAAAATTTATTATTTATTTATTTATTTATTTGTTAGATTTGCTTTATTTATACCAATTCATTTACATAATTTAATTACAATATAGTTTTGATTCTTACAAATATTTATACAAATAAGAATAATAAACATTGTATAAATAAAGTTTAAACTATACAGTAGTGTAATTTACACTAGTGTTGTACAGTTGTAGATTTCAATTTCATTTACATTTAATTTTACAATCTTAATAATATAAGTTTAAGCAAAAAATATAAAAGTTATAAATGAAATAAAAATTTAATATGAAAAATATAAAATAAAAGTGTGGGGTTACAAAAACAAAGAAAAAATATATAACTATTACTTAATATTATATAATATTATTTATTATAAAAACAGAAGGGATAGATAGAGCAACATAATAATTTTAAAATTTCTTTACATATGATTTTATCAAATACATCCTTGTATTCGCAGTCAAAATATAAATACGTTCTTTGAAATACGTTCTTTGAAAGTATCAATATTTTCCTTTTCAGTAATTCTTCTAATGTGCATATCAATAATATATTTCGATATTTGAAGTTTAGAACTATTTATTTTAGGATAGATTTCCTTAAAAACAACCCACTTGAAATCGTTGATATCCTCAACTAAAAATTTTGTTTTATAATTAAACGATACTTTGTTATAACTTTTCGGTAAATTAACTTGAGCTGGAATATCAACATGTTTTTTTAAGCATAAAATGTAATTATCTGTAAAACTTAATAAATCCAATAGTTCACAGCAAGTTTTATTCGAAACAAAGAGGAACAGTAGAAAAGAACTTTGTCAGCAGATACATCAGGTCGGATATCTAAAACTGATTTCCCATGAATAGAAATAGATTTAACAAAATTAATATGGAACGAGACTTCAATATTACCAGTACAATCCGAAGCTAAAAAAAAATAAATATAATTTTGAATATTAATTTGCTATATACAATTTTAAAACATTTTTTTTCGTTTTTATACCCGTACGATAGGATCGGGTATAATAAAATTACTCCTCCGTTTGTAACACCTCGAAATAAGCGAGCTAGATATACCTTCAAAGGTATGGATCGGATCAGAAAAAAATTCTAAGACTTTTGAGCCATGTCCGTCCGTCCGTCCGTCAGCACGCTAACTCAAAAACTAAGAAAGCTAGAATCTTGAAATTTACACAAAATATTTTGGGAGTAATTTGTAGGTTCAATATTTTTTTTGGTTGAGTTTGGACCAAGCCTTAGGGTAGCTCTCGAACACCTAACTTTTAGATCCCCACATTTTTTTTGCAATAGAGCTATGAAATTTTAACTACTGATAGATCTCACAAAAATATTAATTTTATTTTTTATAACTTTTTTTTGTAGCCCCACCCGTTACGGAGCTACAGCTCCCCAAAAGTTCAAAAAAGCTCTATATTTAAATTGTTATAGCACAAGTTGTATAAGGTATATCTTCATTTTGAAAACGCCAAATGATTACTACTTTCATTAGTTTTAACAGTATATATACAATAAATATATAATTTTGGCATACGGTGTCTTAATTTACCGTTATGCGAAATTCAAATTTTGCAAAATTCTTTAAACCTTCCATCTTCTAAACGGTTTAAGTTGGAAACTTGAAGTTTTGGCAGAAGTTAGATCTTTAAAAATTAGTATGAGTCATTTCAGAAATTTTTTTTGTATCCCCCCCCGTTTAGGAGCTGTAAGGGGTCAAAAACTGAAAATTTCCTATTTTGAAACACCTGTAACTTGAACACCTGTTAAAATTTTTTTGAAGTAATACACAAAAATTAAAGCTCCAACATTATACTTTTATTTCTGTTAACAACTTTTTTTAATAATGTAGGGTTACTTTATAATTGACGAAAGTGTTACTTGATTTTTTCAAATTTTCTAACAAATTTCTTTAACGAATTTTTTCCATTTTGTTTTACTCGATAATTTGAAATTGTTGAGGATATAATGCGTAGTACAAAAAAATGTAATTAAATAAACAACATAACGGTTGCTTGAAGAATTTTTATTTATATGATATTGATATATATACATACTTATATAATATCATGTTTATTTACATATCGTATATGTCACTAGTGAATGAATGATAAGAGTATAGATGTATATTATACAGCGCCGTATTTACATACATATATGTATTTTATTGTACATATAAGAAATTATTCTGTCAATGGAATATTTAAATATAATATAATATAATATTTAAAATTATATTTACTGTTTTGTACTTAGTAAATTTAATATACATTTACCGCTTAGTATTAAATGGTACTATAGAATATTTGAAAAAGTTTTGGATTGATAATCGTTGTGTGGAAGGTTAGAATCTGCTTTTGAAGAATGTACATATAAACATATAGTTTGAATATATGTACAACCCATAGTTCTAGAAATTATAAAATTCACCCAAATTATTTTAAAATACTAAAATATTAAAAAAATAATATTGTAAGCAGAGTGACAGGCTGTGAACATACTAACGGTTCGTACGGGTATCTAAGAGTTGACAAAGTCAACTGTATTCTTCCTCGTTCATATTAATTTAAATTCGCAATAATTATAATAAATTAATTAAAACTTAGTAATCACTTTTTATAAAATTTTGAAAAATTTATTTAAAGATTATTTAGCAAAATAGAAATTATTTATTAAGGTGAAATTATTCTATATAAAACACATTTAAGTATATATATATATTTTTTATTCCAAACAAAATTACCTGAACTATTCAAATTAGCTGTTGCTAATAATAAAGATGAATTGAATGGAATGGTGATGATTTATTCAGATATCATTGAATTATCTGTTTTTGGAAGTAGCAAAGTGAAATTTGAAAATGTTCATTACACAACTATAGAAAAAATTCTTTTGAAACGATAACGGTTAAAATTTGCAACCAATACGGCGATGTATTTGCAGAATTCGATGCCAATATCGAAATTGATAAGAATCGTAACGTATACGTTAACATATAAAAGGAAGTTTAATGGACGTTTTCTATTCATTTCAAAATGGCATGTACTCTAGTAGATTTATCGTTCTGTACGGACTATACCAATACAATATTTGTAAAAAATATAGCTGTGGCTGGCATAAAAGAAAAATGTAAAACTATAGTAAAAGAATTAAAGTATAAATTTCCTGTCAGAGATTTAAAAAGAACAGACATTGAGAATTACTCTTTTGGACATATCGATAACGAAAAAAATAACTAATAACTTAATAAATTTGCTTGAAAAATTTGATATAGTCTTAACAAATGGAAAACTTAAAGCAGAATTTTTAACAACATTTGTACAAGGAAATACTCGATTAATTGATATTTCCCGTTTGTAAGAAAATGAATACACTTCAGATTCCAAAGGTGCTGAAATGTAATAACTTAAGACATACAATATTTAGAGGCGTTTATGCTCTTGATCAATTGCCCAAACAAGTTTCAAAACCTAGTATTTTGGTGGTAAATACTGATACTTCTAATGAAAAGGAAACACATTGGCTAGCAATATTTGAGTTCAAGGGTGTGCAGAATATTTTGATTCATTTCGAAAACCACCATTTCACAATGAGATTATAAAATTTCTACAAAATCAATTGCAACGTTTTGTTTTCAACAATAAGCGTTTACAAAGTAATTTAACATCTGTTTGCGGACATTATTGTTGTGTGTATCTATGGATGCACAGTTCCTGTAAAAGCATGAAATATTTTCTTAATTTATTAGACACATCATCCCCACTTAAAAACGATAAAAGAATACAATAAACATTTAGAAAATTTTTTAAAAATGTGAGAGAAAAACTATAAATACAAAATTGAAAATAAAATTCATCAGTTAAAACAAAAAACATCGGGCAATCAATAAATTCAGAAGTATTTGAAACACAAAAAGGTGAGCGAGCGCAGAACCTTTTATTAAGCTATATTTATTTTTTGGATAAAAAACAAACCATAAAAATTCAAATTGGATTTAATTTTCCTTCTTCAATAATTTTCCAACGACAAAACAAAGTCATAAGCGAAATGAATTATTTGGAGTGGTGTACATTTTATCACGATTTTAAAAACAGTGAACCAAAATAAATTCAAAAGGATTTTCGCAACATTTAATCATGCAGATGGCACTAAAAAAATTACATTACATCTAGATGAGTACACTGGTTTTTGTCTTTTGCTAGACTTTATACAAGCAGTGATGTCATATAACAATGGAGCTGAACTTAATATACGAGAATATGTATTCAAATACTTTGAGACATGTATCGCAAACAATAAATTAAGATTGGAACAAGAAGATTTGTACATTCCAATGAATTTACACATAGCTCAGTGTAAATATTCCAGACTTTTTTATGAAAAACCTATGTTTTTGTCAGAAAAATTATCTTGGTCAACAATAAGTAAAACAAATATTTTTTAAAACCAATTATTTTGTTTTATTAAATACATATATAAATTCATATAATTTTTTACAGCACATCTTTGTAAATTTTCCGTAATGTGATGGTGAGGGCAAATGTAGGTGAAATCCCTTAGTTTCTGAAGAGATGGAATGTCCATATCTAAATTGATAACTTCTATTTGAACTCGATCAAATTTATCTAAAAATTTCTTTTTCTGGTACCCGTTTTCGTAAACGACATCGAATGAATTTAAATGTTCCTTTAAAATATTTTTAATTTCTAAATATTCTATAAATCCATCATCCCAGTCAAGACCATTTATTTGCATTTTATTGAATTTATTTTGGTGTTTAACATCGCTATTTAACTCTTCGAACGAATAAGGAGCTTTAAACATAAACAGCATCGATATCAGTGACCCATCAGCTATCAAAGAAAATTCTTTTAAGAAATATTGCTTACTTTTTCCAACAATAAATTGTAGATCTGCTACTGCCTTGCTTTGTGCCTTACTATATTAAAATAACTTGAAAACCTCTAATTTATACCTAATACGATTTAAAAACAGAGATCCACTAGGGCCCCTTGGCCCCTTGTAGCATAGACCGATACTGGACTCTCAAGCACCGATACCAGATCCTCATGGACCGATGTCGGACCCCAAGGACCGATACCGGACCTCGGGGACTATATTTCGGGTATCCGGGGACCCCATCCAGAATCAAGATCGTGGGCTCTCCAGAATACGGCCCCATTTTAAAAGGGACCGGATATCGGCCCTCCAGAAACAAAGGCTGATTTAAAAGTATTAGCCTGAAAAATATTTGTTTCGAGAAATATAAAATACAAACAATTTTACAATTTAAAATTAAATTTTTTCTCTTTTATTAAATAGTAATGTCTTTATTTTTTTTATTTCAACAGTTTGTTATGGAAATCGATACTCGTCATTGGTATTAACTCGAATAGAGCCATGTTCCATCTCGGTTTGTCTCTTCCCAAGAACTTAATATAGAAGCCTACTTTGTTTAATTCGTTTAATTCAGAACTTTTTCAGAAGTGTCAGAACTTGACACTTTTTTGCTAAATCCGTCTGGCATGTAAAATGTTATTTTTTCATTATCGAACGGGTCCTTTACCTCACAAAGTAGTACTATTTGCCCTCGTTTTGTATCTAAAAATTTAAACGGTAGAACTTCATACATCTTGTCTATAGCGAGGACATCAATATTTTTAAAAAGTTCTTATTCACCCTTTCCTAGTGCTATTAATTCATTAATGAAAACCTAGAATGTTGAAAATAATAAGGAGAACAGAAATAATATTTATCGAACAAATATTTTACCATTTTCAATTTATATTCTGAATGGGATTTGATTTTAAATTTATTCGTTTTTCAAAGTAAAGTAAAGAACTATTTTGAATTTTTAGAGCATTATATACCTACTGTTTCAAAGCAAATACCCCCTTCTTTATTCTCAGGAATTTGTATTCTGATTAATTAAAAAACCTGCATAAACTAAGTAATTATTAGTTTATATCTAATGCAATAGAACTATGTCAATTATCATATAATTTTTTAAATAAATACATGACACATATGTATCTTGAACTATTATTTATAGCTGTCAGGAACTAAACTTAATTTGTTCATAAATTCCTTTGTTAAAACAATAAATCTTTTCAACAACTTATAAGTTCCCACACTCCTTCGGTTAATACGCCACACGCCTACCCACTAGGCTACCGAAGCCCCTTTCTGTGTGATTTTTAGTAAAATTATATATATAAAGACAAAAAATTTATTTTTAAATTCTTTATTATATCTTACAAAAATACTTAATTATTTTCAATTGCACAATCACCCCATGGTAATGTATTATAACCATCTATTAAAATAAATCTTTTATCATCAAACGCGTTTAAAGCTAGTTTCGATTGAGTAATACTAACAACAGCATGTTTTTGAGATTTTATTAAAACTATTCAAAGGATAATCACTAGTATCGAAACGGGTTTTACAATCTTCTTTTATTGTCTGGTAAATATTGAAATTAGAAATTTCGTAAATTAAACTATCTGTATCTGTATACAATACAGTACAATCTTCGCCAAATTTTGGTTTTATGTATCCGTAATGATATTCATATATTAGCGTTTTTGAAATTTCCAGAACACAGAAACCAACATAAAGAGGCTGACAAAAGTATACCTCAGATTTAAATAATTCAGTAGCTACTAAATTCTCATTAAAAACTGTACTATTTTTGAAAAAGGGCTAAGAAATGAATGAATTGGCGCCGTACCTTCCTTCCCAATTTGAAACTAGTTTTACATTACAATATTTTCTTACGTTTTCTATACATTTTCCAAAAATGGCATTATTCTTAAGTTTAAAACGTTCAATAGCAATTTTATTGGTAGCTTTGCTCTTAGTCTTGTGTTTAAGCCAATATAAGCTTTTAACCATGCAGATTGATCAAATTCAAGAATGCTGTGATTTTTTTTAACTTTAGGCCATGTTTTAAAGCTTGTTTTAAATTTCTATAATGAATAACATATTTTTCTTTATCTTATCGTTAAGAGCTAGTAGTTTTTTTAATTTCTGCGCAAAACGATATATCGGCATCCAAATCGTGCAACTCTCTTGGATAAATTAAATCGACTTCAAAAATGTAACCTTTTGGTGAGTCGTTTTTTATTGTCCATTTCAAATTTCCTGTTGGTAAAAATAGTGTCATAGCATAACCGTACTGATTATTAATATCTTTGTACACTAAATAATTTTTGGTTTATATGGATTATATCCAGCTAAATATTCATTATTTGCTTCAGATTAGCGTTTCAAATATTGAACCTTTCAATAAACATAATCATATCTATATCTGTAAGCAATTCTAAATGTTTTCAAGTGTATAATAACATAGCGTTCCAAGTATAACCAGGAAGAGTGTAGTAATGAGCAGAGTCTAACTTATGTTTTTCTAATGAATTTGTACGAAATTTTTCAAATACATCTGCTAGTAGCAAAACGTCCGTTTTTAAGTACAAATCTGAATACTCTCCTAAGTTATTAAGGTTTAAATCACACCATACTTTTTGTGCATGAAGATAGTCCTCATCGCAAACATTTTCTTTATTTAATTTATTATAAAAATTATATTTTTCAGGTAATTCTGTTTCTGAAAATCTCTCAAAGCTATTGAAATAGTCATAGGGATATACTCCTTTTCTTTTTAATTAGTCAATTTGATGTGACAGAAGTAGGTTAACGACATAAAAGTAGGTCAGACAGGCGGCGGCGACCGTCAGACAACTCTTGTTATTTATAAGGATTGTATACTTGTTTTAAGTAATAGGTACACATGGAAATAATAAGAAAAAATATTTTTTTATGCTTGCAAATTTTAAGATGTTGTTGTTTGTTGTTTTTTTCTTTCGTTTTGTTTTATGAAGTATTTAAAGAAGAGGAAAGAAAAACCATTAATTAATTGTTATGTAAGAATGTTGAAAAAAAAACAAGAAATCAAAAATATCTAACGTGGTACAGGTCTACCTCTTATTGATGTATACTTGGCTTAAGTAATAGGCGCATATGAAAAGTAGAAACAAAAAAATGGTTAATGAATGTAAAAGGAAAAAAACAAAAAAAGTTTAAACGTACAAGATAGAACAATTTTTAAAGGTACAACGCATCTTTAAAATTCATAAAGAAAAAGTGCAAACCTGTTTTTCTGTCTACATGATCAAACCATTGAAAAAAATTGTGCGTTTTTAGATGTACCTAATTATTTGTGTTGTTTTGTTTTTTTGCTACTTTAAATATTTAAAGAAGATAAAAGAAAAAAACCAATGATTATTGTCGGTGTGTCATGTAAGATATTTTTTGTGTGTAAGAATGTTCAAAAAAAAATATGAATGAAAAGAAGACAACCAGGAAATTAAAGCTGTGGAAGTACTTAACGACTAACATGTTGCTTAAGTGCATTGTATGTTGCATAATCTGTGAAGAATAAAAAAAGAAAAAAATTCAAGTCAGGTTAATTGCATTTGTCACCTATTTTGAAAACAAGAATATAAAAATAAAACAGATTTATTCTGTGTTCAAGAAAAATATGAATAAAAAGAAAACAACAAGAAATCAAAAATATCTAACGTGGTACAGGTATACTTCTTGTTGATGTATACTTAGCTTAAGTAATAGGCGTATATGAAAAGAATAAGAAAAAATGCTTTATAAAATTTAAAGAGAAAAATGAAAACAGAACAAAAAGATGTGTAACTACGTTTCTTTAAAATTTTAAGACTAATTTTAAAAAAATTAAAAGAAAAAGTACAAACTGGTTTTTAAATGTTACATAAAGATTCAACCTTGATAAAATTGATGCAATTTTGAGATGCTTTTATTTCTTCTTGTTATCTTTTTTTCTATGAAGTATTCAAAGAAGAGAAATGAAAAAAATTCTTAGTATCACCGTATAAGATTTTATTGTTATGTAAGAATGTTGAAAAAAAAAAACAACAACTACATCAACAGTATCATCATCAACAACAACAGCAACAACCGCAGCAACAGCAACTACAGCAACAACAAGATTATCAGAGTAAGGCAACATCAAATCCCATCAGAAAAAGAAAACTGGAGGAATTATTTAATTTAAAAAAAAATTTTAAAAAATTTTTAAAAGTTAAAGATATGGAGCCAAGTAGGCTCTATAAAATAAATAAAATTAAAAAGTTAAAAACCGTTTACGGTGAAAAATAGGTCTTCGAGACCCTAAATAATATTATATTTATACCGCATCAAAAAGTTGGGGTATTTGAAGATAATGATTTCCATGAGGAAATCGAAAAAAATGAATATTTCCTCATAAATGAGGAAAGCCAATTAAATTTAAAAGAAGAACGTGGTGATTTTGAATTCGCCACAAATCAAAAATAGTTTTAGACTAATTTTATATAAAAATTTTATTTCAAAGAAATTTTGTACTGTTTTAATTTTATTTTCATTTTTCAGATAAGATTTTATTTCATTTTTCAGATGTTTTCAAGTTTTATTTTCAGGTGCTTATTAGAGTTTTATTTTACAGATATTAAACAATATTTGTTGAATTTCTCCAAGTATTATGTGTGTCATCAAAACCTAACCATTTAACTAAAACTCTATTTCCTTGCTTTTTCAGAATTTTTTCTACAAGATAAGTATCTGGGTATTTTACAGGTGTAAGCTCAGCTTGATAAAACCCCCAGAAATTGGCGTATCAGTATAGTCCGATAATTGATATGTAACAGGATAAGTATTATTGATTTTATCAATCTTAAATACTTCAGTTGACCAATTCGGTTGATAACCTTTTTCGAAATGACCTTTATATTTACTTATTCTTACAAAATTTCCAGTTTTTTATTTACTTTTTTGAAAAATTTTAGGCTCAGTATATACATTCCGCAGTATATTTTTTTCGTTTTTCTTTGTAATTTTTTCAGGAGGAAGTTTTGTTGTGCTATGTTTTGTTAAATTATATTCTTTTATTAATGATTGTATAATAGGTAACCATTTATAATTCCCGTTTAAACTAAATTTTTTCCACATAGAATTTTTCAATGTACGGTTAAATCATTCAACAATTGATGCTTTTAATTCGCTAAATGTGTGATAATGATTGATTGATTTTTCTTTCATATAATTTTGAAATTGTAAATTAAAAAATTCCTTGCCTTGATCAGAGTGAATATTTTTTGGTATAACTTTAGCTCTAACAATAATTGTTTTTAAGGCATTTAAAACATTTTCAGCATTTTTTGTTTTCACAGGTTCAGCATAGGCATATTTGGAAAAAGTATCAATGACCGTCAGCATATATTTATAACCATTATTAATTTTCCATAAGGCATCATTTCGACTAAATCGATTTGCCACGTGTCATTTAGACCTTTCTGTTTGAATTTTCTTCTAAGAAATTTACGTCTTGTCTGTCTATGAATTTCAGTCACTATTTGAGCTCTTGACATTTTGTTTTAAAAATGTTAAAGGTAATGTTATAATAATTATTATACATAAAATGATAGACCAAAGCATGGTTTAAACTAATCATCTAATTGAGTTTAATTTGCTTTTATACTTTTCTATATGAGTATATAACTCAACTTTTATTTTCAAATTTAATTCATTTCCATTCTGACTGCTCAACAACTCGCTGAAATGCTGCCTGATTCCACATCATTTCCATTTAAATAAACTGTAGATGATGTAAATACACAAGGTTAGATACAAGAAAATTAAATTACGTCCACCGTTCCAGATAGTTGAATTAGAAGACGAAGAAGAAGAAGTGGAAGAAGAAATTGAGGAAGATGAGGAAGCAGTTCTATTTAATGAAATTTGGGACATAAATAATCAGTAGGGAGATCTTGATTATTTCAATGATTTAATAATCCTAAATAATTTTAATTAAATAATCTAATGAAAGGTGTACAGAAAAATATTTGTCTATCTAGAACATATAAATAAAAAATAACATTTTTTTATATTATTTCTTGTGATTTATTTCGTTTGTTTTATGTAGTATATTACAGATTTGTTCCTTTAAAATTACAGGAATTTCAAAAAATAACCTTGAATAATTACATTGTACATTAAAACGTTGTATTGGTACATAAATTTCTCTTTCTAACCTAAATACTTGTTGTTCGACACATAAATTTAGATATTCCCGAACATAGTCTTTTACATTTAACTCAGCAGATTTATAATAGATCATCACTGCGTGAAGAAAATCGCTTAAATTGAAAAACTGCTCTGCTTCGTCTTTGTTAATACTTATACTTTGCCCGTTCGCTGATTTTAGTCCATGATGAAAGTTCTGTTTTATATCTTTTATTGTAAGTTTATCGAGTTTTTTATTAAATCCGTAATAAAATTTATTCCATTCATGATATTTAAGACAATTGACTTTTTACCAATACGGTGAATTATACTTGAGGCTTCAAATGATTCACAGTCAAATCCAACAGGATTTTTTAATGTATGACTCTTATTGAGAAAATATGTGTAACTTAGCAATAAATTTGTGTTCTGACCTGGTGCTTCCATTCCTTTAATTTTACTAAAACGTGTTTATATTGTTTTTATTATTTATACGTTTTAGGAACACAAATTTGTAATGAGTTATATTTTCCAAATACATTTTGAAAGGTACTTAAAATATACTTATCGTTTTCTAGTTGATTTCCTTTACTAAATTTTTTTAAAAAAGCGTTCATACTATAACCGCAACATCTATACCACCTATAAACACAACAATATTGCCCACAGACATCTGAATAGTTACTTTGTAACTGTTTCTTAAAAATTATACATTGGTTTTTTAAGTAACTTAAAATTTCTAATTTATCTGGTTTTCTACCAAACGAATCAAAATATTCAACACAGCCATTCTTTGGCTTAAAAATAGCTAACCAATGTGTTCCCGGATCTTTTGATTTATCAGTGTTTACAATTAAAAAAGTTTGTTTTTCAATTATTCTGGGAAGTTGATCCAGAGCAAAAACTCCTTTAAAAAATTTACGTGTGTGTTTGTTACATCTTAATACGTCCCTTATCTCTAGGGTATTCATCAATCAAATTGACTCAAGTCATATACTTTAGATGTTTCTTTAATATAATTTTATAAAAACTCTTTTTTGATTTTTTTATTTGTTATAATAACATCAAATTTTTCTAGTATTTGACAGAGCTCTTTATTTATTTTATCGTTGTACACAGTTCCAAAAGAGTAATTATCAAAATTATCATTTATAAAATTCCTAGTTGAAAATATATACTTGAGCTCTTTTACAAACTTTTTACAAGATTCTTTAAAACCAACTATACAAATATCTTTCGCAAACAAGGTATTATTATCATCACTACAAATTGTTACACCCAGAAGTGCACAAGACAGTGCCATTTTGTCAAATATTCAAATTTACTTTTATGTATGCTATTTATAGGTTTGAGAATATATTTCGGTTTTTATCAATTTGTAAACTTGCATCAAATTCTCCATAAACAATAGCAGTCAGTGTAGATGTAAGTGGTTTTGATAGCCTTGCCTAAATTCTAACTGTACCTTGATTTAGTAGACCTTGACACACTTCATTTCCTGATGCATCTGGAGTTAAATCAAACGCTAGAATGAAAAAAACCCATTACTAAACATGGTTTTTGTTATCTGATGACCTTTATCATTATGGTAAATTCCAGTTCCTGAAAAAAGTGTACTGTATGCTCTTGTACAGCAATTATTTTCATCTGAAAAACTGGTTTCAATTGCTGAATTAGGTATTTGAACACCATTTACGTTTAACACAAATTGTGAAATATCAAAATGTTTAAAATTGTATGGGTTTTTTGACCTTTTTCCAGAGTAACCTGTATTTTCTGTCATACAAAAAATGATTGTGTTTGGCAACTGTCCAATAAAAACATTATCAAGTGATATTGATGAACTATTCTGTGGATTGGTAAAAGTTTTTACCTCTACCCGTTTGTAATTGTATTTGGCATTAGTTTTTTCCAATACAGCATTATGTGCTAATAGCACAATAGGATTAATTGTTACATGTCTCATAAATAAAGTGGCTTCTAAAATTTTCAGTTGAGATTCATCAGTATGATCTGCAAAGAGGGAAAAATGTGGTTTTTCTAATGTTAGGATAACTAGAACATCGACATTGCTTATGAGAAGTGTAGGTTGGTTAAACATATCTAAATGTAGTTTCCCCATAAGTTCCACTACATTGCTATTTTGGTATAATTTTTGACGTTCTTTTGAACCACTATTATCTGTTTTTGCTATATTTGGCTTATCTAGCATCCATCCACCACACTCCAAATGCGTTGTAGCGGCATCCGTACCATAATTTAACAATGATTCAATATAAGCTCTGTAATGATAATTGCCATCTGATGGAGATATATTCTTTCCATTTAGTTGAACATTACATTGTTTTATTAATGAATGTAACATATTATTAACCACACTTGGTTGTTGTATAGGTGTTCCATCAGTTTTTTATCTTTATTCCATTGAGTTCCATCTTTTCTTAAAATTTGTACTTTTAATTTTAGATATGTCAAAGACAAGTCTCTATATGTATCACCGTGCCCTAGTGAAACAAATTCTATGACAGATGGATTATCTAAAGAAGCAATAGGGTTATAGGAAACTTCTTCAGATCGTAAAATACTTGACTAAATAGGCTGTGTTTTAAAAATATCAAGCTCTGATTTCATACATTCAATCATAATTATTCAAAAATATCTTTTTGTTTGTTTTTGTTATTAACTTTGCGTCGCTTCGACGTAAAATAATTTAAATTATTAATGAGAGGTCTTTTTATAGGTTTTCTTCGTTTTCTTTTGCCTTGTCCATACATTTCATTGAGTTTCCGAACTGCACCTCGTCTTACATTTTTCATTATCTCTTTACTTCGATCTTGAACCACTTCTTTTACATTTGCCCCTGTGGCAATATCAGATAATGCATTAATACCAGAGTTAATAACCTCTTTATACCCGTACGATAGGATCGGGTATAATAAAATTACTCCTCCGTTTGTAACACCTCGAAATAAGCGAGCTAGATATACCTTCAAAGGTATGGATCGGATCAGAAAAAAATTCTAAGACTTTTGAGCCATGTCCGTCCGTCCGTCCGTCAGCACGCTAACTCAAAAACTAAGAAAGCTAGAATCTTGAAATTTACACAAAATATTTTGGGAGTAATTTGTAGGTTCCCTATTTTTTTTGGTTGAGTTTGGACAAAGCCTTAGGGTAGCTCTCGAACACCTAACTTTTAGATCCCCACATTTTTTTTGCAATAGAGCTATGAAATTTTAACTACTGATAGACCTCACAAAAATATTAATTTTATTTTTTATAACTTTTTTTTGTAGCCCCACCCGTTACGGAGCTACAGTTCCTCAAAAGTTCAAAAAAGCTCTAGATTTAAATTGTTATAGCACAAGTTGTATAAGGTATATCTTCATTTTGAAAACGCCAAACGATTACTACTTTTATTAGCTTTAAAAGTGTATATACAATAAATATATATTTGTGGCATACGGTGTCTTAATTTACCGTTATGCGAAACTAAAATTTTGCAAAATCCTTTAACCCTTCTATCTTCTAAACGGTTTAAGTTGGAAACTTGAAATTTTGACAGAAGTTAGATCTTTGAAAATAAGTATGAGTCATTTCAGAAATTTTTTTTGTATCACCTCCCATTTAGGAGCTGCAAGGAGTCAAAAACTGAAAATTTCCTATTTTTAAACACCTGTATCTTGAACACCTGTTAAAATTTTTTTAAAGTAATACACAAAAATTAAAGCTCCAACATCATACTCTTATTTCTGTTAACAACTTTTTTTAATAATATAAGGTTACTTTATAATTGACGAAAGTGTTACTTGATTTTTTCAAATTTTCTAACAAATTTCTTCAACAAATTTTTTGGATTTGTTTTATTCGATAATTTGAAATTGTTGAGGATATAATGCGTAGTACATAAAAATGTAAATAAATATACAACATAACGGTTGCTTGAAGAATTTTTATTTATATGATATTGATATATATACATACTTATATAATATCATGTTTATTTACATATCGTATATGTCACTAGTGAATGAATGATAAGAGTATATATGTATATTATATAGCGCCGTATTTACATACATATATGTATTTTATTGGACTTATAAGAAATTATTCTGTCAATGGAATATTTAAATATAATATAATATAATATTTAAAATTATATTTACTATTTTGTACTAAGTAAATTTAATATACATTTACCTCTTAGTATTAAATGGTACTATAGAATATTTGAAAAAGTTTTGGATTGATAATCGTTATGTGAAAGGTTAGAATCTGCTTTCGAAGAATGTACATATAAACATATAGTTTGAATATATGTACAACCCATAGTTCTAGAAATTATAAAATTCACCCAAATTATTTTAAAATACTAAAATATTAAAAAAATAATATTGTGAGCAGAGTGACAGGCTGTTAACATACTAACGGTTCGTACGGGTATCTAAGAGTTGACAAAGGCAACTGTATTCTTCCTCGTTTTTTAATATATTAGCTCCAGACGTAAATATCGGTTTTAAATATCTAAAAAGAACACCGAAAAAGCTCCCTAACCCTCGTCCCCTTTGGTAAGGTACAATTGAGTGTAACAAAGGACCAATATCCTCAAGACCTTTTCCTGATTGAACTAAATAATATTTGTAGTACGCTCTCTCCATAATGAATAAAATAAAATAATATATAGTTTTGTAAAATCGCTTTTGTTTATACTTTTTTAAAATGTAATACAATTTTTGTTGCAATTGAACTATTGGAAAAGTTTACTTTGTATCCATATTTATCACATAAAAGTAATGAAATGTTATTAAATGATTTCTCCACATTGCAATATTGAATATTACTGAATTCTTTACAGTATCAGTGAAAGAATTTTGTATGTTAACAGATCTTAAACACCTTATATCTTTATCACCTATTTTTTGCGGTTCAATTATATCTGTGTATATAAAAATCATATCTGGTTTACTAATGGGAATCAATTGTACAATATCTATAAAAGTTTTGAAAGCTTCTATTACACGTGATTTATATTTTTTAAAATCTGTAACTTTAAAAGATACTTGATTGAAACATGTTGTCAAAAGTCCTTCGAGGGTATAAGCGTAATTTGCTCTTATTTTTATATCTATTTTAGGCTTAGTAACACATATTGTGGTGTAACTTAAATTTTTAGGCATCTCCTCAGTTTTTATTGGTTGTGTATAATGAACTTCATCGTTTATAAAATTAAAAATTCCCCAAATCAACTGTCGTTCAACTTCTTTTCTTGTAAACCTATAAGTGGGCGTATATTTTGAATTAGTGTTGGTAGTAGAAAAACTTTCCAGTCGCATATCATTTGTTTTTCTATGTATGGAATATATGATGTTCCAACTCCTATCATATCTTTGTGCATACCTTTAATAAATATTTGAGTACTTTTTTCCCATTCTTCACCATGCACATTTGGAACGAAATCATTAACATACATTTCTGAAATACCGACTTTCCACCTTGAATCACACATGCATTTATTCATTTTATTTGTAAAAGATGATAATGAATTTTCTGGATAATAGTTCATAGATGAATCACTGAGTAAAGTGACATAAAATTTATAATTTACTTGTATGTTGTCCATGAGCTTGCGGATTTATTCTTACGAATTGGAAAATTAAGTTCTGTTTGAGTATTACCTACTGCTGACCTTAAAACACGTCTTGATGAATTATTCAACTCTTTGCTATTTATAGTTTTTTCTTTTTTCGTTGGTGGGCTTGGGCTATCTAAAGGAACAGTTATAATGTCTCCTGTATCAGTTTCAACAATTTGTGCATTTTGATTTCTAATTGATTTTCTTTTTCTAAGATGTTCTCCAACTGAAACAGCTGACAATGCTTTTGTTAAAACATTTTCCTGAATTTCATCATCAAATACTTCGTCATCAGCTTCTTTTTCATATACTTCTTCATCTTCAGGAACAACTTGTATTCCTACATTCTTATATTCAGCAAAATGCGATTGAGCTTCCGCATCTATATACATTGGTTTTGCACGAGTTTGAGTACCTTTTGTTTTCGTAATTTTTACTTTCTCCTCTTTATTTCTAGGAAGTACTCTATTTTTGTTTCTTATTTCAAATAGATTTTGTCTGTATAAATACCATTTTTGAGTGTCTGTTAGATATTTATTTAACAATATTTTTTTCATATTTTTATCCAACTCATTTAATTCAAAGTCTGCATTTTGTTTCATTTTCTCATAAATCTCGAGTTTTAGTATAATCATTTTGTTGAATGTTGTATTATTCATTTTATAAAATTTCCGATTATCCCTGATAATACTGCACCAAGAAGTGTAGGTAAAAATCCGCCACGTTGAATAATGATTTTTCTTTTACTATTTATAGATTTTTGGCGGCAAATGAGGGATCTCAATTCCTTTTATACTTTCGTAATTGGGTTGTTGATTTTTTACTTGGATTACAATTACCTTTTAAAATATATAAAGCAATTTCACAAAATGTTTTGATTACTTCAGGGTCACAATGTTTTATAATTACTTTCTGAAATTTCGGTTTAGAGCTTTTTAATAGGTGCAATATATGACGGTTGACCTTCAAACGTTTCATATTCTTTGCCAAATTGTTCTAATTGATCTCTTGTACAAAAACACAAACCTTTTCCAAATATATCACTTCTTAATCGAAATATATCATTAACGTCTTGAGTAAGATCTATTAATATATACCCGTATGGTTCTGACGTCACTTCATTATATACTTTTTCAAATGCTTTGATTTGATTGGGATATATTTGGCGAGCTAGAGGTAATATCTGCGGTTTATCTCTTGGATTTTTGAAAAGTACTAGATATTTACAGTTAAGCGAAATATCTCTTGAAAATTTACCCTGGTGAAAAACATTTTGTGTTACAAATATTACAGATAAATTTGATAGCCTTGCCTCAATTCTAACTGTACCTTGATTTAGTAGACCTTGACACACTTCATTTCCTGATGCATCTGGAGTTAAATCAAAAGCTAGAATGAAAAACACATTTCTAAACATGGTGTGACTAAACCATTACTAAATTTCTATGCTGTGATCCTCTAGTAAATAAATCACATACATACTTATCATGGGAATTTAACATCATATCATCGATAATAATTAACAAACCTTCTTGATTGTCATTAAAATCCGGAATAGTGTTACTATATTCCACATCTTTTAAATATTTTGGAACGACATTTTTGTCTGGATTACACCAAATAATTCTATTAATATGTGGTTGTATATTTTCTTTTTTATACTTTATTAAATTATGAATAAAAGTGGTTTTACCACAGCATGATGGCCTTGCTACCATCATTGTAAATGGATAAAATACCATAGTTGTATTAGTTAAAAATAGCACTGTTAACCTATATTTATGTGAAAAGCTCTTTTGCCGAAGTGAATATAAATGTAAATTTCGAGTTCTCATAGTTGACCTACAATTTTTACAAGGAAATGAAAAGCAATATTTCCTAAAAGAATTAGCCATACTTGAAAAAGGAAGTTTAATTCCAACTGTCTATCACTTCAAAGCACCGTACCCCTCAGAGGAACTTAGTCCGGATATGAAATATAATAACCAGTATTGCGAAAATAAAATAAATGGAAATGGACTTAAATGATAATAACGGTCTAGTTGAATATTTAGATGTAAAATGTATATTAAAACCCTATTTAGAGTCAGCTGAAAAAATTTATGTTAAAGGAGAACAAAAAAAACTATTCCTTCAAAAGTACATTGACAGTGATAAAATAGAAGATTTAAGCAGAAACTTGCCGTCATTACAAAAGATTGATAACTCTTTTTTTGTTCTACATTCTTACATATCAATAAAATCTAAAAATGCTAATCATTTGTTTTTTCCTCTTCTTTAAATATTTCATCAGAGCAAAAAAGAAAAGAAAAAAATTCATCTCAAAATATCAATTTGGTCAAGGTTGATTCAGATTTAAAAACCAGCTTTGCACTTTTTTCTTTTAATTTTAAAAATTCGCATAAGTACACTTAATTTGTTTAAATTTTTCTCTTTACATTTTATAAAAACGCATTTTTTCTTACTATTTCCATTCACGCCTATTACTTAAACCACATGTTAGACATTTTTGATTTCCTGTTTGTTTTCTTTTTATTCATATTTTTGTCAACATTCTTACATAACAATAAAATCTTATACGGTGATACTCGCCATTAATTAATGGTTTTTATTTCCTCTTCTTTAAATACTTCATAAAAAAAGAAAAAACAAGAAAAAAAGAAAAAAAATGCATCTCAAAATTTGCAACCGAATTGGTCAACTGAAGTATTTAAGATTGATAAAATCAATAATACTTATCCTGTTACATATCAATTATCGGACTATACTGATACGCCAATTTCTGGGGGTTTTATCAAGCTGAGCTTACACCTGTAAAATACCCAGATACTTATCTTGTAGAAAAAATTCTGAAAAAGCAAGGAAATAGAGTTTTAGTTAAATGGTTAGGTTTTGATGACACACATAATACTTGGAGAAATTCAACAAATATTGTTTAATATCTGTAAAATAAAACTCTAATAAGCACCTGAAAATAAAACTTGAAAACATCTGAAAAATGAAATAAAATCTTAACATCTGAAAAATGAAAATAAAATTAAAACAGTACAAAATTTCTTTGAAATAAAATTTTTTTTATTAAGTAAAATTTTTTATATAAAATTAGTCTAAAACTATTACTGATTTGTGGCGAATTCAAAATCACCACGTTCTTCTTTTAAATTTAATTGGCTTTCCTCATTTATGAGGAAATATTCATTTTTTTCGATTTCCTCACGAAAATCATTATCTTCAAATACCCCAACTTTTTGATGCGGTATAAATATAATATTATTTAGGGTCTCGAAGACCTATTTTTCACCGTAAACGGTTTTTAACTTTTTAATTTTATTTATTTTATAGAGCCTACTTGGCTCCATATCTTTAACTTTTAAAAATTTTTAAAAGTTTTTTTTTAAATTAAATAATTCCGCCAGTTTTCTTTTTCTGATGGGATTTGATGTTTCCTTACTTTAATAATCTTGTTGTTGCTGTAGTTGCTGTTGTTGTAGTTGCTGTTGTTGGTGTTGCTGTTGTTGTGGTTGTTGATGTTGTTGTTGATGATGATACTAGTAGTATATCCTATGCGGATTCTGGATACAAGAAATGTACATATGGCAACTCTAAAAGGGGGACATATAAAAATAGAGGACAAAAATGATGTTTAGGGTATATGGCAACTCAAAAAAAAATTTTTTATTTAGGAAAGCAAAAACAAAAAAAATATAATTTTAAACCTTGAAAATAAAAAATAATAAAAACAAGAAAAAAGTATAAAATTGTACATTTTTGTGAAATGTATAAAATATGCGAAATGAAAAATTTTCGGTGATAAGAAAAATGAATTTGTACTACAATGTTCAGAAAAAATATATGACGTCAGGGGATTTCTTTAGTTAACATATTATGTATATAAAAAGAAAAAGCAAAATATGTATGTATATAGGTACTACTAAGTTTTTTTATTTATTTTTAGTGTTTTTCGATATATACAATTGTTTTTAAATTTCGTAATAATTTTAGCTAATCTTAAAAAACATCTTTTGGGAAACTCAATTGAATTAAGAGTAAGAAAATCTGTCCAATTGTTATCTTTTCTTCTTAATGAATTAAATTGGAACAATGTTGATTCAGCATAATTTTTCAGAAACCTAATATGATATGTAATTTCCTTTTTGTGCTTCTTTGTCAAAAGTTTTTTATTTTCCAAATAATATTTATTAAACATAAAAATTGTTCTTGCAAACTCCATGTTGTAGTTGAAATCAAAGAAACTAATTAAAGAACTATATTATAAATAAAATATGAAAATAACAAGAAATAAATAAATCTTCTCTGAGTAAGAGTGCTAGAGTGTAGGTAAAATCTATTAGGTAAGTTAATAATTTATATAATATGTTAAGGTTCGATCCAAGTTATTTGCTCTTACTCAGAAAAGATTTTTATTTTTTTTTATGATGATGATATATCATATTTTTGTAAAACGAAACGATGATGTCATTTCTTTTATTTATATTCTGTTTGTTAACTATTCAAACAAAATCAGCACCAATTCCAGATGTTACGTTAGATGAATCAGCTTTTGGAAGCACATATTTTAATATATTACTTCCGAATAATGAAACGGCGAAAATAAATTTATCAGTTCAGTTATTAAAACATTCTATTTCCCATGCACTAAACAAATCTACATCAATTAGAACAACTATAACAACAACGCCAACTACTACTACTACTACTTTGAAAGCAGATGATTATTTACTTGGAGATAAAGCTGATTCAGAACCCCAATATGTTTCTATAGATCAGGCTATTGAAGCTTTTAGACATGAATTAATTTGAAAGAACGTAATATTGGTGGAATAATAAACAGTGATTATATATTCTATAAACATTTTAAATTAGAATATGCGGATACTAAAGAAGTACATGTAAGATGTGTATATGATAGCAACTTTAAACAAAAATCTCTCAAAATTCAATGCTTTGAATATCGCGAAATTTTAGCAGATAGAATCTCAAATGCTGGAGAAATAGAATCAGTTTCAATAATAGATGAAGATTATAAATCTGATTATACAGTACTCGATTTGAGGTCAATAAAACAAAAGTCGTCATATCAAATGGAAATTCTTTAATTTTATAAATATAATAAATATTTTATAATTATTAAATAATAAAATACAAACATTTTTTTTTTATAATACATCATTTTTATTTATCCATGAATTATGATTAGTAGAAAATCCTAACCATTTAACAAAAAATTTATCATCTTTAGTTTTAAGAATTTTTTCAATCAAGTATACTTGTTTTTGATCAGCTTTTAACAATTCATATTCATAGAACCCTCCTTGTATTGGCTGACCTTGATAATCTTCTAATAAATATGTTACTGGGTTGGTAATTTGAACTTTCTTGATTTTAAATATTTCAGTTGTCCAATTAGGTGTATAACCTTTTTCAAAAATATGTTTATATTTGCTTATTCGAAGTGAATTGCCAACTTTAAATTTAGCAGACGGAGCTATTTTTATATGACTGTATACAGTTTTAAGTAATTCATTAGCATTATATTTGTTGACATCTGATGGACGTTTCTTAATTGTTCGATGTTTAGTGTTGTAATATTGGTTGACTAGTTCTTCAATTAGGCCAATCCATTTGTAATTTCCATTAAAACTAAACTCTTTCCACATCTTTTCTTTTAAAGTTCTATTGAAACGTTCCACAATAGATGCCTTTAGTGTGCTAAATGTTGAATAATGATTTATTTGATATTCAAACATTAATTTTTTGAATATTTTATTGAAAAATTCTTTTCCATCATCCGTTTGCAAATTTTGAGGATATCTCTTAAAAGTAACGAAAATCTTTTGCATTGCTTCTGTAACATTCTCTGAAGTTTTTCTTCTTATGGCGATTGCCCAGGCATATTTGGAGAAAGTATCAATCACAGTTAATAAAAATTTAAAACCTTTATTCTCTTTAGGATATGACCCCATTTCTACTAAATCAGCTTGCCACAGATCATCAAATCCCTTAATTATAACTCTACGTCGTTTAAAATTCCTCCGGGCAGGTTTATGCAACTCATCAACGACCTTTCTTTTACTCATATTTAATGATATGAAATATTTTTTTTCAATTCTATTTATTTCCAAAATTTCCAATTAATCAGAAAATCTTTCATTAAAAATTTGTTTCCGATGATTACTATCTAAAATTTTAGAAATAATATCATTAGTATTTTGAATTCTTTGGTTGAATCTCCAGTGATCAAGTGCTATTAACTCCCAAAATTTTTGTCGAGCTAATTTATGCGCTGTATTCCATTTGTTTAATATATATATTTGAGGCTTTAAATTAAACCTAATTCGCTTTTTTATCTTTTCTATTTCTTCATCTTCTTTTCCTTCAGAAGAATTTGAAATATCATCTTCATCATTCTCCTTCTCTTCAGAAGAATCTGAAGTATCATCTTCATCATTCTCATAATTTTCAGAAGAATCTGAAATTTCATCTTCGTTCTCGTCGTTTTCTTCATCAAGCCAATCAAATAAATGAACAACAACCTCACCTTTACTCATTTTAACTATAACTAAGTAAAACAATTTTTAATTGGAAAATATTTTATTTATTTTTAATTCTATCATATAATTTTAGTAATTTCACAATTCTTAACATGATTGTTTCAGCTGATATACAAGGGCAAGTTTCAGGAAATGAATCAGATGTATTTGATGAATATGGACATATATCCCAATGAAAACCATATACTTTTGTATCTATTTGTTTTGAGTTTTTAAATTTCAGTAGAAAATTAAAATGATGAGTCAGTTCATGATAATGCTCTTCTAGTAAAGTATCTTCATATTTATTTAAAAAATTATTTAGAGTATATCCGATTTGATGTATATCCATTTCAAAAATTAAATGCAAACTGATCCTAATTATTCTTTTATTAAGTTATTGATTAAATCTAATGCCGATTGAGCTTTGGCTTCAGCTTTTTGTAGTCTGCCATTAATAAATTCAATTGGTTTTTTAATTTGAAATTGAATAAAATCATTTATTTCTAAAAATTTTTCATTCAACATTGTAGAAAATTTGTGGTGAACTTCTTCTATACTATCTTCCATTTCTCCTTCTAATATTTTTAATTTCTCTTCTGTTAATTTAAGTTCATTAGTTAAATTCTCGAAAATTTCTCCAATATTGATTTTTATTAGTTCTTTATGAAAGAAAATTTGATTATTCACAAATTTTTGCGTTGCTTGGAAGTGATTCCATCAATTGGATCTTGAACATTTGACAAAATTTTATTATCTAAATCATAATTACCTCCAGAAGTTAGTTTGAAATCTATACCTGGAGAACCTCTAGTATTGGGTTTCCTAAAAGAAGATGAAGCTGCGCTACATCCAAACTTGTCAAGTGGCATTTTGATTTTAACTGATTGCTATTGCAAAAATATTATTCAATTATATTTGCTTCTCGCAACTCTTCAATTATAGATATAATTTCATTATGATGATTGTTGTTACCAGTTGATCGTGATCCAATTAAAAGTCTTAATCTATCAACCAACTCATTAGGATTATCCCAATAAACATACTGATTTGGTTGATTGATATAATTCAAATTTGTTCTTGTTGTAGTAGGTAAAAATTTTGTAAATTGTTTTTTTGTGTATGCCATACCTATTTTTTTCTTTCTAGTGTTATAATCATGTTCATATAATTTTCTTAAAATATTCTTATATTTAAAACCTTTGTTTCCACGTATTTGTTCTGAATTTTTATAATTTCTTCTATGTACATTTGTTTTATCAAGTATTTTACGATACACATTTATATCACTTTCAGTATAGTTGATAGGCTTTTTTTTAAATATTAGTTCATATAAAGCATGAGTTCCCTTAAAAACTTCATCGTCAATCAATATATTTTTAGTAATTTCATCTATTTTAAAATTAGCATTTCCAAGTTTTTGAGAATTTGATGACTTATCAAAATGGGGTCCATATGTTTTGTCAAGTTCCGACTTGTTAGGAAAAAGCAATTGTGAAATTGTAAAATTGGATTCATCATTAGCATTATCAATTTCAGATAACGTTTCAAATTTTAAAGTGTTCGGTGTTGAAGTTTTAAATTTACTCCAAGAATTACTTTTGTTGTTTGGTGATTCGAAAGACTTATCGTCATCATGAAACTGTTGCTTTATTTCTGGTTCAATAAAGCTTTTTGAATATTGTTGTTGTTGTTGTTGTTTCACAACATCAGTTAATTCTTTTAACGGTTTAACTATGGGACTAAATGATGCTTCCAGATTTTGATCTTCTGTTAGTTTCCCAACTTTCAAGGAATGAAATTTTCGTTTTAAACTTTTTCTAGTTTTGATTAAATCTTCCATAAGTTTTTCATTCATTTTTGAATTTATTATTAACAACTAAATATCCTATTTTGCTGTTATTCGCTAATTGCTAACTGCTTTGTTGTTAACTGATAACTGCTCTATTGTTAACTGATAACTGGTCTATTGTTAACTGATAACTGGTCTATTGTTAACTGCTAACAGCTCTGTTGTACACTGCTCTTGTCTACTGTTAACTGTTTTATTTGTCTGTCAATCTTATGTTTTATTTATATCAAATCTTATGCGAACTTTTTATTTTAAACTCATATCTGATCTGGTATTAATTTATTATCTGTTAGCTGATATTTTTTAAATTCTGATAAATTCTTCAAATTTTTTTCTATAGCGGCCATTATTTAAATTGTTATCTTTATCGATTAAGAGAAACCCATACTCATCATTCCAACAACATGCACTCAATTTTTTAAAATCATTGTAAGACATATCTGAATTCACATGATCGTTATAAATATGCTTCAAATTTAAATCATCTTGCTTAAATATAATTAAAAAGTTGGCATTATCTCTAACTAAATGTTTTGGAATTTTTGTATATGATTGACATAAATAAAAGCTATCAACATCCTGATGTCTTCCCATACAAAAGTAATTTCTTATAGTATCTTGTTTATCACAAGCTACATCATCAAATATAAATACTTAACTGGATTTAGAAGCAGATGGATTAATTATATCAGCATTATTTGAAAATTCACTGTAGCCCATCCCTTTAAATGATTTTATTAATTTCTTTAAGTATTCATATTTAGGTTGGTGTAATGTTTTTGAATAAATGTATAGGTTTTTAAATTTAAGTCCTTTAGAATCTAAAAGCATGCTGAGCATAACATTAGTTTTACCACAGTTTGAGGGTCCTACTATTAATCCTCTTATACTATCTGGAAATAATTCACCATGTTTTTTCTTAATTTTTCCGAAATTTTTATCAAAATTTTTTACTTTTATTGCATTATCTACTTTTATAAATTTCATTTCTTTCAACTATCGCTAGAAAAATAGTTTTATACAACAAATGTATAAGAAAGATGATCAGTGTCTGATGAACTTTCTTAAACTGAAGTAAACATGATTAATCATAATAATAATAATAACAATAAATGTATAAACAGTTATAAAAAAAACCGTTAACGGAGAAGGTATTATAAATACTTTGATTAATAAGTTACCGTTTGAAGCACATTTACCAGGGTATAATTATTGCGGACCTGGAACTAAATTAGAAAAACGATTAGCTCGTGGTGATAAAGGAATTAATGGGTTAGATGAGGCTTGTCGTGAGCATGATATAGCATATTCTCAAAATACTGATCAACATCATCGTAATAGGGCTGATATTATACTCGCCGATAAAGTTTGGCAAAGATTTAAATCTAAAAACTCAAATTTAGGAGAAAAATCGAATGCATTTTTAGTAACAAATGCAATGAAAGCTAAGACTAAACTCGATATGAGTTTGAAAAAGAAAACCATAAAAAAACAAAGAAGAAAATCAATAAGAAATATTATAAAAGAAGCCAGAACAGCAGTTAAAAGTATAAAAAAACCTATGAATGATAAAAGTACTATAAACATTGCTTTGCAAGCAGCTCGAAAGTTTTCTAGAGGACATACAAAAAACATTGATACCCCTAGAATAATTCCAATACCAAAAATTGGAGGAGTCTTACCTTTAATTCCTATATTTGCCGGTCTTTCAGCTATTGGTGCATTATCAGGTGGTGCTGCTGGAACAGCTAAGGCTATAAACGATGCTAAAAATGGTTACAAGGAGTTAAAAGAAAGTAAACGTCATAATAAAATGATGGAAGCCATAGCATTAAAAGAAGGAAAAGGATTACATTTAAAACCATATAAGAAAGGATTAGGTCTTTATTTGAATTCAAAAAACCATTAAATGAGCTACCCAAAAGAGCACTTACCAATTATGATTTAGAAGAATTTGGGAAAAAACACTTAAAGCATTTCAGTGGAGTATCAGTTATACAATAAAGTATCAGTTGTGTTTGATAACAATTTTCTTTTATCATCATTCGATGAAAGTGCCACCTTTTTTTGCTTCAAACTATATATTTTATGTAAATTGGATATTATTGAGTTCTGGGTGCAACTTAAGCTTTTATTTGTAGTGAGACAATCTATATAGGATTGAAAAGTTATAAAATTTTTTATCACACAGCTTTTAATTCCTTTAGCTTTTTTAAAAATATCTTCTTCTTCAACTCTAATTGAGTACATTTTCGCTCTAAGTCCCACAAACTCAGTCATTATTTTTCCGCTATTTTCGTCCTTCATTAAACCAGGAATTTTTTTATTTATTAAGGGAATTTTGTAAATATTGTTAGGATCATAATCGCTGTATCGAACCGATCAATATGCAAGTTCATAAATTCGTATATATCATGACATTTAATCTCATATATTAACGAGTCTGTATCAGTATATAGCATTTTACATTCATTAAAAAACATCTTGTTCATAAATTCATAATGAAAATCATAAACTTTTGTTTTAGAAATATCTAAAATAGACATACCTATAATAATTGGTTTACTCATTAAAATTTCTGATTTCCTCATTTCGATAGCTATTAGATTTTCATCAAATATTCGCGAACTATGAAAATTTGGCTTCAGAATTAGTGCACTCGCTCCATATCTTCCATCCCATTTTGTTTTTAATTTAATTTACGTTTTCTTACGTTTTCCATAAATTTTCCAAATACTGCATTAATTATTAATTTAAATAGATCTTTTTCAAAATTATTTTTAGCAGCAGTTCGTAGTTTTGTGTTCAATTCTATATACGGAGCTAACCATTTTGATTGTTTAAATTTTAACACATTGTAAATTGTTTTTAATATCAATCGATTTTTTAATGCTTGTTTTAAGTTGATATAATGAATCACATATTTATTTTTGTTTTCTAAAGTTGTTAATAATTTAGGATATTTGCTTCCAGGAGGTATTTTCGATTCAGGACATAGAGGTAGACCTTTATGTAGATCATGTAAACTTTGAGGATATTCCAAATCTATCTCAAGAATATATCCAAATTCTGCATTATCAGCAATATTTTCAACATCAAATTTCAAAATTTCTTCTTTATTAAGCCATGAGAAATCGCTGATAGGTAGATATTGTGACATAGCCCATCCATATAAGTTATTTACATCATAATACATTAAATACTTTGCTTCAATATTTTCATCATAGTTTTTCATATATTTGAACATTGACTCAATCCACCGCGAATACCTCGTTCAACAAATAAGATCATATCTATATCTTTAAGTAGTTCAATTTTAATATTAGTAAATTTTAGCATGCAATCCCATGAAAAACCTGGTGTTGTGTAGTAATGAGTTGGGTCTAATTTATATATTTTTATACAATTATCACGAAAAGATTCGAAGACATCTGCTAATAAGAGAACATCTGTTTTTAAATATGTATCTGAATATTCTCCCAATGTTTTAATATTAAATGCTTTCCAAACATTTTCTGCATGAAAGTAATCATTTTCTGATATGGAGGAATCATTTAAATCGTTATAGAAATCCTCTTTACTTGGCAATTGACGCACATCAAGTTTATCAAAAGAATCAACAAAACTGTAAGGAAAAAATCCTTTCTTAGTTATTAACTTAAAATGTTCCTTATTCAGGTAGTTCCATTCACGTTTAGTAATATGTTTCTCATTATCTGGTAGATTTACTGATAATTTTTCTAAGGATGTAGGTAAAAATCTGAAGGAATCGATGAATTTGTATTTAATGCAAGTATTATTTACGCTTTTCGTAAAAGATATGTAATTTTCTTTGTTATTTGGAATTAAAATAAGGTTTCCGTCAAACTGAAGTGCAATATCTCTTATAATTAAATGCGAATCATACCCTGGAAGATTGTGAAAAACGACTGGAATGTGAGTAGCACTATTGTATCCAAGATTACATGAAATATGCGCAGCACCTCTGTAGTTGCCAGTTAAATGACAATGATCTTTAACACGAATTTCTCCTTCACAAAAGCTTTTTTCACAAATGTGACACTTTTTTTGATTATGAAAAGAATTTTGTTCTGCTATAGTAATTTTTATTGGTACAATATTGCTATAAATTTCTATAACTTCTTTTGCTATTTCTAACAATTCTTTAGAAAACCATTTAGAACTTTCTTTACCTCTATATGATTTGAAAAACGATTTATTATCATCAAAACAACATTTGAAATAATAACCAATGCTATAAATTTCATGTTCTTGATAATAAACTGCACCTATTGTTTTTTGCAAAGATATTTTTTTAAGAATAGATTCCAAATCAGCATAAATTATGAAAGGAACTGTTATCTTTTTAGAAAAATTTTTAAAATAAATATGATCTTCTTTTGGACATAGTATTCTACAATCATTTTGATTTTGGCAATTTTTTTCATGTTCTAATAATTTTTCATTACTAATGAAATAATGTAAACAACGATCACGTATATATGTTGCTCCTTTGTGTTTATTCAGTTGTGAAGATATAAGTTGAGACATATTTTTTATTAAACAATAATGATGTTTGTAAAATTGTTCAATATTAAATTCATTTTCACTATCAGATTCTATATCACTTTCGTTATCCTTCGCATAAATTTCTGTTAACATGAGTAGGTTAATATGTCTTCCAAATATTTTGTTTTTGGTTAATTTTAGCGGCACAACACGGAAAGAGTTGAATTTAGTTTTTTTTAAAGTAAAAATATTAACCGATAAATTATTCATTTCTTCAAATTTGTTAATATCTTTTATTTTTACTGGCATTTCGATTCCTTCCGTTTTTAACACGTTCTTATAATCTGGATAAGAGCTAGTTAAAGATACATTCCTGTTAGCTGGATATAATCCAGCAATAATACTCCAAAAAAAACAAGCTTGATCAGTATTTTTTATATTAACACAAGCTTTTTTTGTTAAAATTTGTGGTGGTAATTCGATAAAGTTAGAGCTCTTCATAAAACTGCAAGAATTTATATGTAATGATAAATGAACAATATTCACCAAACTATGTGAACTACCTCTTTCTTCAAATTCTTACAATTTCACTAATAATTTTTCACTTATATATTCATCAAACCATTCTTCAAAATTGTCATATGGATCAAGAATTTGATTTGGAGTATTTAAGTATATTTTTTCATTAAGCATTTCATCATCCCTCGTTTTTCTTTGAACTTCTAAGCATAAACTGCTGTTAATTTTTACATGATATTGATCATTTTTTAATTTATTCAAAATAGGTTTTATTTCGCATGCAAATAAAGTTGAAGATTCTTTAAAAAAATTTTCCAAATCAATATGTTTTAAATTCACTATCATTACATTTAAAATTCTACTTTTAAAAGCCGATTGAAATTCAATCCACTTAATTGATCTTTCTAAATTTAAAGATCCTCCAATATATTCTTTAGATTTTTGTTTTAATAGTTCTTTTAAAATTGTCTCAAAATAGCAAAGCATTTCCAATTTACATTCGATTGATTTTTTTGGACCGATTCCCGACACCGTTAAAAATTTTTTAGAAAAGCACTCTTTTAACACTATTATTTTTTTTTGTGTTTCAATAATCTCATTTGTCGTTAAAGTTAACTTTTGTAAATTATTACACGCGTTTTTTATGACAGTAAATTCTGTATCTGCGTTAAATTCCATTTTGATTTCTTTTTTATTCTTTACTGTATTGCAAAATAATTATACTAAAGTTTTTAATTTGTTTCATTACCTATTTATCTAAATGTTTGAAAAAAAAAAAAATAAAAAAAACAATGTAATAAAAAGCAAAATAATTTTAAACAGAAAATTCAATTTTTATTTTATTATTTAATAACAATCATTACAAGTGAATTTCAGTTTTGGCATTTTTTCTTCTTTTGAAAGTATCATAAATTTGTAAATAATTTTTTTGTTCCGAATTTTTTCATTTAGTAAAGAAATTACTTTTTCCGTATATTTCTCTACATAAAACCTGGGCAGATATGTGTAGAAATCTGCTGTCTCCACAATTACACTTCTTTTCTTCCCAAAGCTCGAACTTTCTTCTTGCCTAATTTCCATAATTCTAAACTCTATCCCCAAAGGCAGCTTACTTATGGGAGTATACTGCATAAATTTTTTTGGTTGAGTGGTGTTAATATCAGTCAGAAAGCTTTCAATGTTGAATTCTTCCTCCTCCTCTTCTTCCTCGCTCTCTGCATAAAAAAGGTTCCTTTTGACTTTTGCCGCTCTAGCATTGTCTTCCTGTTCACTGCTTGACCTCTTATTATTTTTATTTTCCATTTTGTTGTTTTTGTTGTTTTTAAAAAAATTATAAGTGTTAGATAATTCCAGTTAGATATTCTCGGAGCTAATAATAATTTTCAATATCAAACAACGGTTTTTATACTAGTTGTTATCTATAAACAAATTCTTAAAATTAAACAGAAGGATGTTTGAGGTTTTCATTTTACTTAATAGTTTTCAAATATTCTTTCTAAGCTAATATGTATAATAAGAAATTGCAAAAAAAAAAATAAATGTTTGGAGTTTTATCTTTTTATTGCAGAAACTTATTCTATGTTTAATTATTAAGAATAAAATTAATAGGATGTAATAAAAATTTTTTTTATTAAGAATAAATAGGATGTATGTGGTTTTATAATACATAAAAGTTTTATAATTTGGCAATGTATAAGAACTTTCTTTTTTATGCACCGATTTACCTTACCCTTTTAGCAAATTTTGTTCTAAATTGATTAGAAAATTTATGTTTGTTTTACAATTCTACGATTAAAAATAATTGAAATTAATAAATTTTTGATAACAAAAGAGTATAAATTAGTTGGAAATTTTAAATATTCAATTATTCAAAATAAAGAATTAAACTAAATCATCATGGTTTTTGCCACAGAAACAGAAGTTAAAGAAATGCAGTACTCTTCAGCAGGATTCCCAAATGAATTCCAAATAAGAAGGGCGCACGCACTAGGAATGTTATACTATGTAGTGTATACATTCTACGATTTACAAAATAATTGTTTATGTTACTCGGATGATGATGGTGATAACGACAATTACTTTGTAATAAGATGTATGCAGAATTTAAAACAAATGTGCTTTTGTAAAGAATGCATAATCCGGATAAATCATCGAGGGACTAAGAGCTGGGAAGATACTTTTGATTTGTTCTATGCAGTAGCAGGTTTTGAAAGCAGATTAGAAGCTGCCGAATTTGTAAAAAAGATAGGACCATACTGCATAGGTATTGATTGTGGAACTGAAAATGATTCAAAAATAATTAAAAAAAGTGAAATTGATAAATTGTATGAAGAATTACCTTAATAAAAAGATTATATTTATTTGTTTATATACGAGTATTATTTTTATTTTTTCTTAGATAATATATTGCATACTTAGGTATTGAAAAATATCTAAGCTTTACCTTTTCATTGCATAAACTTATTCTTTATTTATTAAGAGTAGTTAATTATAAAACAAGTTTAGATAAATGAGATTTATTTATCAACTTCATTTACGTCATACGTCTACTCACACTCACACACACACACATCAAGTTCTTTTCCAAACATTAAATCATATCTCTACTAAAATTTAGTTCAAGAAAGTTTCTTATCAAAATAATTATTTTTCTTTTCTAGTAAAATTTAAAATATTTGAATTCTATTCTGTTTTAAAGTTATAATAATAAAATAAATTACAATGGAATTCCCTGACGTCATTTTTAATTTTCTAGGATATTAACTTATTCTTTATTTATTTATTAAGAATAAAATAGGATGTATGCGGTTTTGTAATACAAAAATAATAAAACTATTTTATTAAACAAACTTTAAACTATTTTTGATTCTTTTCTTTAAATGTATATTAACAAAAGGAATTCCCCTGGCGCCATACGTTCACACACACACAACTCTTTTTCCAAACATAAGTTCATAATATCTTTAAAAAATTTCATTAAAACAATAACAACATCATTGTAATTTTCTATACTTTTTTTATAGCTCTTATCTTACATTTATGTTTGTTAAATTCTTAACTTAAAACCGAATGCAAAAAATACTTCTCAATGATAACACTCATTTATTAAATAATTTCTATGGAATTCCCTGACGTCATTTTAATTTTCTATGCTATTAAGTATTAACACCTACATACAAAATTTTATAATTCCATTATTTTACTTTTATCTTATCAGCATTTTTTTTTGTTTTTGCTTTCCTAAAAAAAAAAATTTTTTGAGTTGCCATATACCCTAAACATCATTTTTGTCCTCTATTTTTATATGTCCCCCTTTTAGAGTTGCCATATGTACATTTCTTGTATCCAGAATCCGCATAGGATATACTACTGATACTGTTGATGTAGTTGTTGTTTTTTTTTTTCAACATTCTTACATAACAATAAAATCTTATACGGTGATACTAAGAATTTTTTTCTTTTCTCTTCTTTAAATACTTCATAGAAAAAAAGATAACAAGAAGAAATAAAAGCATCTCAAAATTGCATCAATTTTGTCAAGGTTGAATCTTTATGTAACATTTAAAAACCAGTTTGCACTTTTTCTTTTAATTTTTTTAAAATTAGTCTTAAAATTTTAAAGAAACGTAGTTACACATCTTTTTGTTCTGTTTTCATTTTTCTCTTTAAATTTTATAAAGCATTTTTTCTTATTCTTTTCATATACGCCTATTACTTAAGCTAAGTATACATCAACAAGAAGTATACCTGTACCACGTTAGATATTTTTGATTTCTTGTTGTTTTCTTTTTATTCATATTTTTTGTTGAACACAGAATAAATCTGTTTTATATTCTTGTTTTCAAAATAGGTGACAAATGCAATTAACCTGACTTGAATTTTTTTCTTTTTTTATTCTTCACAGATTATGCAACATACAATTCACTTAAGCAACATGTTAGTCGTTAAGTACTTCCACAGCTTTAATTTCCTGGTTGTCTTCTTTTCATTCATATTTTTTTTGAACATTCTTACAAACAGAAAATATCTTACACGACACACCGACAATAATCATCGGTTTTTTTCTTTTATCTTCTTTAAATAGTTAAAGTAGAAAAAAACAAAACAACACAAATAGTTAGGTACATCTAAAAACTCATAATTTTTTTCAATGGTTTGATCATTATTTAGACAGAAAAACAGGTTTGCACTTTTTCTTTATGAGTTTTAAAGATGCGTTGTACCTTTTAAAATTGTTCTATCTTGTAGGTTTAAACTTTTTTTGTTTTTTTCCTTTTACATTCATTAACCATTTTTTGTTTCTACTTTTCATATGCGCCTATTACTTAAGCCAAGTATACATCAATAAGAGCTAGACCTTTACCACGTTAGATATTTTTGATTTCTTGTCTTTTTTTTCAACATTCTTACATAACAATTAATTAATGGTTTTTCTTTCCTCTTCTTTAAATACTTCATAAAACAAAACGAAAGAAAAAAACAACAAACAACAACATCTTAAAATTTGCAAGCATAAAAAAATATTTTTTCTTATTATTTCCATGTTTACCTATTACTTAAAACAAGTATACAATCCTTATAAACAATAAGAGTTGTCTGACGGTCGCCGCCGCCTGTCTGACCTACTTTTATGTCGTTAACCTACTCCTGTCTGACCTAATTACAGTTTGACCTACTTCCGGGTGGCCTTGACCTACTGACCTGTCTGGCCCAAGTGCCTACCTATCTACTTGCATTATAAGTCCGCGTATATTAAAAACGGAGACATTATCTTATTTCTATAATTCTTAAAACTAAGAGTCTTATCTTCTATATTAAGTAATCTTATCTTACATTTATTTTGCTTCAAGGAATTTTCTTTATGAAGTTCCAGTTTTTCTGTATCATAAAAGTAATGAAGACATCTATTACAAAAATAAATTTAATGTCCATCAAAATTGCGCTGTGATCTCAGAAGCCTTCATTTTTAAGAAACTTTTAATCCAAATGTAATGTCGATTAATATGCTCATTATTTCCATCAGAGTCCTGTTCTTCCAACATCAATAAATTCACATGTTGCTTATCTAAAATAAAATAAAATGTTAAGTATAAAATTAAATAAAAAGCAACAAAAAACAAAATTCTAATATTAATCTTTTTCCACTGATTTTGACAATTTTAATGGTACAACTTTCAATTTACTTTTGGGCGTTTCACGATGATAACAAATACATGAACTGAAATATTATTGTTTTTTTCAAATAATCTAATGTTTTATAACTCCATAAGAAAGCTAATTCCGTCGAGGTTCAAAAGGTCTTTCTGATTTGGATTGCTTGAAGTGCGTTCGGGATGATTGTTGGTAGGATATAATGCTGACACAACAGCCCATGCAAAGCATACCTCGTCATTATTTCGCACATTAATGCAAACTCCATTCTTTTTGATTTTAAGGGGCCAAATACGGTGATGATTTTCATTCTCCGTTTCTTTTTGATCCAATTTTCTTAACAGCGGTTCTTGTACGGCTTCTTTAATTATTTCATCTATTTCATCTTCTTTATACACTGCAACATTTTTTGTACTTAAATGTTTCAATTCATTTTTTTCTTCTTCATCTTCATACATCTTGAATTCACCGCGAAACCCTGCATTTATTTTAATGCTGCTATGTTGTTTCAGTAAAATTCTCAATTTATCTTCTATTATACTTTTACATTGCTGAAAGAACATTTTCGGTTCAGAGTATTATAAGTTAGTAATTACACCTGATCGAATTCTGTTTTTTAAAGCTGAATGTGGTAGATCTTCCCACATCAAACGTTGATGACGATGATGCTTCAGATTCACGACCACTTCTAAAAGACTTGAATCCATTTATCATTCAAGCAAACGATTTCAGTTTGCTCAATGCTGAAGTTAAATGAAATTTTGTACCAGTTTTCTAGGCAGATGATAAGAGTTTTTCCAAATTTTTAATATCTGCTTCACAATTTTAAATGTTTTCCTCCACTTCGTTACACTGACTTATCATCTTGAATAAGATTTCTTCATGTTTTCTTACGAAATTCTCAGCATAGCTTTCCATAGTTACTTGTTATGATCAATAATTTTTATCAAAAAATATAAGATATTTAATCTTTGAGTCGTTACGACTTACTATTTAATATATGATCATATAATAATGTATTTATTAAGAAAATAAATTATTGTAAGCACATTTTATTGAAACAACGTACTATTTAATAACAAACGGCTGTAAACTTCACTCTATTTATATTATATGCTTTTATATTAACTCGTCGCTGTCGGTTTATTTATTTATTTATTTATTTATTTATTTATTTATTTGTCATTCTGTCACGCTTTTTATTATCTTCGTAATCTGTTAGCAACATTTGTAAGTGTAGTATGGTGCAGAGGATAGTGTACAGGTTTCAAAAGTGGGGATCATGTTGTTCGAATCCAGTTCACATGCAACATTTTTTTTTTTTTAACATCTATTCATCAACATTTTTTGAATAAAATATGTATACATTTTTGTATATATCAATTTAAAACTTACATCTTTATCTCTTATTCATGCATACAAACATACACATTATATTTTTGATCTTTCCTGGTGTTTTGTATTAGCATAATTAGCAAAACACAATCCATACATATAATATTTTTATGTATGTTGCTAAGTTATTTTGTTTACAACATTTGTTTAGTATTTAAATCAAAATATTTGCTGTCAACATTCTTTAATGCATATTGAATTAATGCATATATGGTGCAGAGGAAAGTGTACAGGTCTTGAAAGTGAGTGTTAATGTGTGGACTGTGGTTCGAATCCAATTCGTATATATGTATAATTTTATTTTTTTTTTTTAACTTTATTCATCAATATTTTTTAAATAAAATTTTATGTACCTACATAATATTATTTTTGTACATAGAAAAGAATATAAAAAGTAAAGATCATTACAAAATTATGCTTTTGCGCATTACGCATTATGATTTACAAACAAAAAATCTATTACGCATTATGATTTGTCAACACAAAAAATTAAAACTACGTATGTAAATATGTACGTACGTATGTACATAATATTTATTTATTTATTTATATTCAGGTACCGTGGTACATAAATGTGCCAGGTAGCTATAAACCTTGTTTCCTGGTAGGAATGTGTACGTGATATAATGATATATTATAAAGTATTTACATATTGCGATATATGAATTTTTTTTTTTTTTATTTTATAATTATTGTACCCAGCCGGGAATCGAACCCGTGACCTCCCATTCCCTTATGAATGAGAAGCGGTGCGTCAACCACTGCACCAATGGCTGGATACACATAATATTATGTTAAACTAATTTCCTAAATAATTTTGTTCCGCTCCATTTGTTTATAATTTAAATCAAGATATTTGTCAACATTTTTTACTGCATGATCTTATTAAGCGATTAGGTAGGTAGGTGTTCAAGGTTAGATGTTTGTTTGGATATACGATATACTACTAATAGTATACTATAGAAATATACAGTAAAGTACATTTATGTATATCATTTTCATTCGAGTTATGTTGTTAGATTGTAATATTTATATAATCACAGTATTTTGGTACATATTTTACCCTGCGAGGTACTTTCTTTATTTATGAATTACATACTGGAATAAAAAATTTTTACTCTTGCTGTAATGGAATCGATTTAACATCTCTTAATTTACTTAAACATTTGGTATAAAATTATAAAACGTATTTTATATCAGAAACAATAATTAATGTATGTATGAATAAAAAATATCCCATATTTTTAAATTAAAATTATGTGTTTCATTTAAAACTAAAAAGTATAAAATAAAATAATATGTAAAAAAAATTATTTTTAAAATATGCTTTTATGGAAACCAAATTCGCCCCCTAAAAAGTAGAAAATAAAATTGATTGCAAAACTTTAGCTTTTTTGACTGTTATAATATAAAAGTGAATTGCTAGTGCAAGAATTTTGGACTGTTATAATATAAAAGTAAATTGCTGGAATAAAAAAGAAACACGAACCTCAAATTTCCTAGATTTTTATTTAACTTTATTCCAGCAATTTACTTTTATATTATAACAGTCCAAAATGCTTGCACTAGCAATTCACTTTTATATTATAACAGTCAAAAAAGCTAAAGTTTTGCAATCAATTTTATTTTCTACTTTTTAGGGGGCGAATTTGGTTTCGATAAAAGCATATTTTAAAAATAATTTTTTTTACATATTATTTTATTATACACATATCTAACATGCAATAATACTAATTTCAAGGTTAACCACCTAATGCACATTAATGTTCAATAAAATGAATATTACTTTAAATTTCCAAGCTTGATAATTGCAATAATACTAATTTCAAGGTTAACGAAATTAGTATTATTGCAATTATCAAACTTGGAAATTTCTATTAAAAAGCTTTTGATATTAGTTAACGTGTTATTAAGCCGGCGTTTTTATTATTATGTGTAAATAATATTTTTGTTCATTCATTTCATGCACTTTATTGTAAATAAATTCTTATATAACTTTAACATTCCATGCCCTAAAAAAAGAATTAAAACAGCTTGAAATAATCAAGTTAATGTGCATTTAATTAATATTTTTTAATTTTTATCGCAAAACCATAAACATTCACTACATACTATAGGATATTTTTTATAATTTCATAGCACTACATCTTTCCAATATAATGTAGCTCTATTCAAAATCTAAAATACATAATTTTACTCCCAATTACTTCGGCGGGGTCCGATTCGGTCCTTGCTACTGCCAAAGGGCCCCTTTGAAATCAAACTACCAAAGTACTAATTTCATCAAATTTTTCAATTTTGAAATCTACCATCTTGAGGTCCTAAATCTCCGTATTTGGCCCCTTAAAATCTTATTCCAAGTCTCCGAAACTGCTAATTTACCAACTTTCCCTTTTCCAAAACTCCAAATTTGCTGAAGATTCTACGCTTATAACGTCGTATCAAAATCTTAAACCCCCTGCCCTTAAAACTTTTTAAACCTACTTAATAATTTAATTTTTAAATTTCATAACACATATTCTCACACTCTAATCCAAAATTCAAATCCATAATACCCTTCATTCAATCATAAACATAATACATATTTCTTCGCTATGAACTGAATTTTTTTTTTTTTATTAAAATTTTATATAAAGCACTGCGGTGGATAAAAATTGAGTTATAGTTGTCTCGATAGTCCAACACTATAAGTTAAAAAAAATAAGACTGTTAATGATGGCATGAATATCACGTTGAAACCCATTCGCTCTTAAATGAAAGTTTTTTCTTTCATTTATATTTTGTATAAAACCTTAAAGGTGTTATACAATCTTTTGTATATTCAAAACTGTACATACTTATAAGAATTTCGTTTTTCAAAATTTAATACAAAACCAAAAAAGCCAGTTATTAGGTAAAAAAATTAATCAAACAATAATCAACATTCCAATTTTAATAATAATTTTCATTATCCAAATTACCAAAATTTTAATAAAAAATATAGAAATTATTCTAACTTAGGACAGTAGAGGTATAATAACCATAGTAATAATTATAACAAGACAAACAAAAATAGAATAAACCAATATAATAGAAATTATTCTAACACAAGACAGTATAGATATAGTAACCATAATAACGAACAAATGAAAGTCGACATGGTTAGTGAAAAAGTAAATTTTACAGACTTGCCTCAGAAAACAGACTCCCAATAATCAAACTTACGTTCGACAATATAGAAATAAATTGTTTAATACACTCAGGTTCAGATACCAGTCTTATTAAACCTAACATCTTAAATTATACAACTCAAAATTTACCTAAACCCATTGTATATCATTCTTTAGGAGGTCGTGGTCACACCACAGAAGTTGGTCACACCTATTCCAAAAGAATTCGAAAGAGAAGGTACATTAGAATGTATAAGTATTTCCATGCAATGCAAAGTATTTCCTCTACAGAGCAAGAAATACGACGCTATAATTGGCATAAACTTTCTAATACCCTTTGAATAGAAAATCGATATTGAAAACTAATACTTTGTAATATTTTCAACATATAAGATTCCGTTCGAAAATCTTAACTAAATGAAATCGCCGAAGCGAATCACAGAACCTATAAAAAACTCCAAAAACGAAATTTTAAATAACATTAATCAAAATCATTTAAATAATGAAGATGAAAATCAATTAAAAGAATTTTTAACGAAAAACATCAATTTCTTTTATAATGAAAACAGAAGAAGTAGAGAAAATTGAACATCAACCCATGAGATAAAGCACTAAATAAAATTAAAAAATAATGCACCAAGTTATGAGCTACCGCTATCCTAAAATCTATGAGAAAGAGGTACAAAAGCAAATTAAATATGTGTTAAAACAAAAAATAATTAAGGAATCCAACTCGCCACACAATTCACCAATTTGTGTTGTTCCAAAGAAAATTAACAATTCCAACATTAAAAAATGGCGTATAGTAATTGATTATAGGAAATTGAATGACATCACAATTGATGATAAGTTTCCTATACCTGACATCGATAATATTCTAGACAAGCTAGGCCGAGCACAGTATTTAACAACGCTCGTCCTGGCAAGGTTTTTGTCAAATCGAGATGAAACTAGAAGACATGAAGAAAACTGCTACCACAACTACATTTGGACATTATGAATACACTTGAATGTCCTTTGGACTAAAGAATATACCAGCCACTTTCCAACGGCTGATGAATTCTGTGTTAAGACAATATATTAACAGAATCTGTACAGTGTATCTGGATGACATACTCGTTTTTAGCACCTCTCTACAAAATTCTCAAAAAAAAGCAAATCTTAAAGTGCAAACCCACAAATGTAATTTTCTGTGTAAAGGCATATTCTAACCCAAAATAGCGTAAATCTAAATACTAAGAAAAGGAAAGATATAATCGAAGCGAAATTACCAACAAGTTAACAACAGATAAAATCCTTTTTCATATCTGGATTTTATAGAAAATTCATACAAAATTATGCAAAAATAGCTCAACCCTTAACCAAATACTTGAAAAAAGATACTAAAATAAATACCTTAGACCCAACTTATATTAATGCTTTTGAACAATTAAAATTGCTTTTAACATATTATCCAATCTTAATATATCCCGATTTTAACAAACCAATATTTCCCATGGAAAATGATTCCAAAAAAAATATTATTCTTTATTAATTTAAACATATCATATTTCAGAAATATTTAGCAAATATTGTAAATTAATTAATCAGCAACTTGATCCAATATAAATTACCTTAATTTTAGTTAATAAGTCCAATATATTTTGTAATACCAATATTAAAGATTCTAACTTAAGTTAAAAGCAATTTAAATAAATATAAAAGTTAATCTAAAGATTAATGTGTTTTATGTATGTTGATCAGTTTTTTTTGTCAACTGAAATGAAATATAGAAGTCGCGCTAGTTATTTGTATTGGAGTGATATGGCATGGGAATTCCGTGCGAGAAGGAGATAGTGAGAATGTGAGATAAAGATATACAAGTGATGCATCAGGAGTGAATATTAATTAGTAGGTCATTCCGGTTGATTGAGGAATTTGTGTGGAAGGGTGGAGGGGATAAATAATGAGTAGGGGTGACACGGTTGAGTGATTTTGATATATTTGTATAGGGATGAGATATTTGTGTATGTGATGTGTGAGAATGGCTAGAGAGGGGTGAAATATTAGTGTAGTGGGTAAGTTATTAGTATTAGTATAAAGGAAATGTAATGTGTAGAGAAGAGGGTGAATATTAATTAGGAAAGGGATAAATTATTAGTATAGGGAAAATTTAATAGGTAAAGAGAGGGGTTGAATAATAAATAAGTAGAGAGTATATAAATATTAGGGTGTAGTTATTATGGAAGACGTATTTGACCTGGTAGATGACCTAATCATTTAAGTTATTTGTGTAGAGGAGTGAGTTGACTGTTTGATCTAGATATGTTGGTGCAGTGACTTTATTTTTGTTTTTGTGAGGGGTGCATAATAAATTGTAGTGTTTGTGTGTAAAGTGTCACGCTTGCGTGATTTAAGGAACATAATAGAGGGGATAATTGTTAGAAAGAGGGACTTCGATTATTGTTTTAAGTAAGGGATAAATTGAAATAGAATAAAAGAAATATTAAATACAAGGAGATTTCAACCGGGGTACAATTGGAATATAAATTTTACAAATGTTAAAATGGTTTTTTAATGGTTAAGGAGTTATGATATATAGTTGATTGTAAGTTATATGTGAATTTGAGTTTATAAATGAAGGGCTGTTTAAAATGTTTGTATATGTGAGTTGTATGATTGAATTTAAAATAAAATATTGTTAGTTATAAAAATATTATAAGGGGCTTCCGTTTGAGTGATTTTGTGTTTTTAGAGAGAATAAAAATATTAAATAAAGGTAAGTATAAAAATAGGTACATAATATGTGTTTTTTTTTATAAATAAAAAAATAAAAAAAAAGAATGTATGGTAGGTACCATATTTACTAAATTGTAAAGTTGGCCTTGAACATAAAATTACTGAAGCAAAACGATAAAATAAAGTTGTGAAGATACGTAGTATACCGATATATTATTATTATGTGTAACATACTTTTTTTTATAAAAATGAAAAAGGATATTATTTTTGTAAGGGTAAAAAAAAGAGAAAATCAAATATTGAACTTGACTCAGCTTTGAGCTTACTGAAGCAAAACAGTAAATCAGAATGAAAAATGTAGATAAATACATATTAATAGTACATATTATGCGCAACATACTTTTTTTTTATAAAAATGAAAAAGGAAAACAAATGTTAAAAATTTAAAAAAATTTTTTGTAAGAGTAAAAAAAAAAAAAGCAAATGTTTAACTTGATTTTGATAATAATAATATAATAGGTGCAAAATACTTGATATAAAATAAAGGGGTGTATTAAATATTGATCTTGACCTTGATCGTCAACAGGTAGTAGTAAGTAGTATTACCTTGATCTTCAACAGGTAGTATTAAAATATTAATATTAGTGTTGATATTAAAGTATTGATATTGATAACAGTTTATTTTAAAGTGTTGTCAAGCTCGGGTTATTTAAATCGTACACTTTTACTTCTGATTTTAATTTTGAATATATTTTAATTTTACACTTTTTACTTCTGATTTTAATTTTGAATATATCTTATTTTAACTTTTGTTAATTTTAAATTTGACTGTAAGCTTAAATTACATTCTTTAGTTTATTATACACTACCCATTAAGTATAGGGTATATTAACTTTGGTATGGTGTTTGTAAGCACCAAAAGGAAGCGAGTTAGATATGGACATGTAAATATATTCTGAATCAAGATCACCTCCTGAGTCGATTTAGCGATGTCCGTCCGTTCGCACCATAACTCAAAGACTAGTGAAGCCATCTTGATGAAATTTGTATAGTAGGTTACTAATTATGAAAGAAAGGCTAAGTTTGAATCTGGACAACATCGGTCCATGTGTTCTGGTACCTCCCATACAACTCCCAAAACTGAATACGCATTTCTTCGAAATTAATAAAGATAGAAACTGCAAATTTGATACGGGGGTGTTGTTTCCTAAATCCGTGTAGGGTATAAATAAGTCGGTTGCATCGACTTACTGTTACATTTACTTGTTTTAATTCAGATTTTGATCTTGGTTAAATTCAAAATTGATTTTAAGTCTAATTTTGATTTTAATTACAATTTCAACTCTAATTTCATCTCAACTTTGATTTTGATTTTAATTTCAAATTGGATTTCTATTTTAATATTATTTAGATTTTTTTTTTTTTTTTATTATATTAATTGTTTTCCAACAAAATTACAAATTTTAATGTTAATTTCTGTAACATACGCGGGTTGAAAACAAATTCTCATGCCATCGAGTGCCATTTTAGTACAATTAAACCAGCAATCTTAGCCCTATGTGAAACACAAGTCAGTAACCACAATGATAACTTTAATGATACCGGCTACTCACTTATTTCACATTTCGTACCCAAAAGAGGTATCGCTGTCTATATAAAATGACATCGCTTTCAACACACTTCCAAAATACATTAATGTTCTAGCCCAACGTTCCACTACATTTGGGTCAAAATTCTCGTTGAAAAGCATGTCATACATTTCTGTTTTCTATACAGATGGCCAAACTCAAATGAACAGGAAACTGCTATGGAAATTGCAAATCTATGAAACCAGATCAATGAAATTTTGGACGCATCTCCAGACATTGAAATTGTTCTGGCGGGGGATTTCAATATTCATAACAGGCACTGGCTTCATTTTTCTAGCAACATCTCCCCGAGTCAAAACTCAATTGGGAAACAAATATAACTATTCTCCACACCGTTCCACTTTCTCAATCCCAGACCGTGCTGATCATGAAGGTCACCTCTTTCTTTTTTTGCTAAGGGAGGTGGGAATCTTCCAAAGACACCAAGAATGTTTCCTTGGTGGTGCCAGATTCTTACTGACTAAACCCACCTCCCCCTTTAGCCAATATAATGGGATGAAACCCTTAACTGCGAACGCAGCATATTGGCTAGAGAGTAGGGATAGGAAGGGATAGAAAATGGATACGGAAACATTGAATTGGGAGTGAGACTGTAAGGAAACAATGAATCCGCCTATTATTATTACTATTTTGCTAACAGTGACTAAAGCCGTCACAACAGTTACAACATGTAGTAGTAGTATTATATTACTACATAAGGTAATTATTGAAGGCAAGCCCCACTGTCACTGTAGCGGCTACTATTATTGGTATTAGTATTCTTATTAATATTATTATTATTATCTTACAGAGTCAGCGCCATCAGTGGATTACAACGTGCAGCAGTATTTAACACCTTACTTGCATGATATAACCAAAGATGGCTCCACTGTAGCAGCTATTATTATTATAATTATTGTTATTATTACTATTACTTTTGTTATTATTATTATTACTATTATTATTACTATTATTATTTTTATTGTTACTATTGTTATTATTTTACTACAGAATCAGCGCCATCAGTGGATTACAACGTGCAGTAGTATATAACACCTTACTTGCATGATATAACCAAAGATGGCTCCACTGTAGCAACTATTATTATTATTACTATTATTATTATAATTATTGTTATTATTACTATTACTATTATTATTATTATTGTTATTATTATTATTATTTTACTACAGAGTCAGCGCCATCCGTGGATTACAACGTGCAGCAGTATTTAACACCTTACTTGCATGATATAACGATATAAAAGTACTACAAATTTTTTTTTTATGACCTGACCGGGGTTTGTTCCCAAGACCCTTCGATTGAAAGGTTGGCGACTTAACCACTGCGCCATGAGTCAGATGAGTCGGATCTGTTTCTCACCACAAACCCTGAAAAATATGTCGTTTCAGTTGGTTGCCCCTGGGTAATTCCGACTATTGTTTGATTAATCCAAGGTTCCGGATAAGCCCAATCTCTAACTAGAGGTCCCTTCCCAAAAAATTAGTTTGCCGTTACAGCAATGCTGACTGGGAGGGTTTTTACAGCTTTTTTCGAACCTTTGTTTGGTCATTCTGCTTCTGCAACAGAAATGTTAACTTTACTGCAAGTGCGATTAGTGAAACTATTTTACTTGGAATGAGGTTATTCATTCCTCTTTTAATGAAATCTGTTAACGGGAGGCCCAAATCTTGGTTTAATCGCATTTGCACAGAAGCTAATTTTAGAAAAGAGGAGGCTTTTAAAGTTTAACAAAACACTAGATCGGAGGCTCGCAGGGCCAACTATATAGCGGTGAGAAAAAGATGTAAAAGAGTAATTAACAAGCAAAAATTCTTGTTCAACCAAAGGTTGAAATTTAAAATCATCGACATGCCACAGAATAGCAAATCCTATTGGACATTTGCCAAACGTCTAAAAGAAGATGTTAGAGGGTCTTCTTTTGCACCACTTGTTGATAATAATAACAGAACAGTATTAGATTCTAAAAATAAGGCGAACTTATTTGGAAAGCAGTTCGCTTCCAATTCGACACTGCTACAGTCAGCTCAGATGCCACCTTCTGTTCCAGGAGTTGGCTACTCCTTCGGTAAAATTTACTTTAGGACGCGGTCGGTGATAAAACTCTCGAAAAATCTTGATACAAATAAGTCAGCCGGTCAGTCAAATATTCTTGATATATTGATACAAATAAGTCAGTCAAATATTCTTGATATTTCTAAGGCTTTCGATCGAGTTTGGCACGAAGCTCTATTTGCAAAAGGCAAAGCATTAGGTCTAGGCAGGGTATTTTTAAAATGCTGGGGTCCACAAGGGATCAGTTTTATCCCCAACTCTCTTCCTAATATTTATCAATGACCTACTCTCAATAACCTCCAATCCGCTCCATAGTTTCGCAGACGACAGCACCCTTGCAGCTTCCTATGAATTTCATAGCCGCTCTAACATTAATCATCAGATTAACACAACAGCAAAAAGTTTCACTATTAGTGAGCTAAATAACGATTTAGCAAAAATTCAAAAATGGGGTGAAGTCAACAGAGTTGATTTTAACACCAAAAAGCACAATGCTGTCTGATCTCGCGAAAAATTGCCACTGCTATTCCCTACCTACTATTTCAGGAAGGAAGAGTTTTGCAGCATTCACCAGATCTAAACCTGCTGGGTATCTGGTTAAACCAAAAATTGACTTGGTCAAATCACATTTTTGGTATAGCCAAGGATGCAGCTAAATGTTTGGGTTTTTTGTATCTCTGAAAAACTTACTTTTCCGCATTTGATCTTCTCAATATCTATAAAACGTTCATTCGGCCGAAATTGGAGTATAACGCACACATTTGGGGTGCAGGCCCTCAAATTGCGCTGGGTTATTTAGATAATGTGTAAAACAGAGCTATTCGTCTCATCAACGACTCGAGCGCAACTTCAATGCTCACTCCACTCAGCCATAGTCGCTTAGTTAGGTCATTAAGCTTGTTTTATAGATATCTCGTAGGGATTAATACCTGTTCCAATGAAATAAAACAGTTATTGCCTCCACTCAAAGTTTTCCAACGAGAAACAAGGAGAGCAACAAAAGCTCATCCCTACCATTTAAAGTTATCAAGATGGTGAAATACAGCTTATGGAAACTCGTTTGTCATGCGCACGTACCGTTTGTGGAACCATATACCATCGCATGTGTTCTCTAAAGTTGATAATTCATATGTGTACGATTTACTTAAGTTTAAGAAGAACATTAACATCTTCCTTCAAAATGTCCCTCCAAATTTTCCTACCTATCCCTCATAATCCAAATTTCCTAATTCGAATTTCCCCAATTATCCTTCCCACATCCCTATACCAAAAACCAAACTGTACATTTGTATTAAAGGTTCCATCCTAAAGGTTGGGTTTAAAAGAGAGTGGTTTTGGTTGGCTAAAGTCCAACCCTACTCTGAGGAAACACTTGCAGTTCCTCTTGGTGACTTTCGCGTTTTCCACCAACCCTTGTAAAAAAAAAAAAGTATAAATATAAGAAGTAGGAATTATGCTCGAAAGTGTTTTTGTTTTTTGCTTTGAGATAATTCGAAATGAAAAAGGATAATTTTTTTTTTGTAAAATAAAAAAATTTATTATGATTTTTTAATTGTTTTACATTTAATTTCGTTTTACACTAATACATTTAATTCCTCATTTTTGAAGGAGAAACTATATATTTGATTTTTTTATATTTTGCTGTTCGTCAAAGAATTTTTTATATTTTTCTGGTGTGAAGAATTTAAATAAAAAAAAAATTCAAATATCCATTTGACACCAAATGGAATTTTTAATGCTCTTGTTCTTTCTATGTTATATTTGTTACCTGGTTTCAAATCACTCCATTTTAAAATTGGTTTCGTTTGGTTTTCATTTAAGTTATTGAAGTTTCCTATTATTTTTAAAGATATTGTTGGCGTTTGCTCCGTTTAACTTTTTTTTTACTGACTGCTGATTAGAACGCTTTCTCCCGATATAATTAACTCCAAATTTAATTCTTCAAAAATTTATTTACCTTACGATAGCGAAAATAAAACTTCGGTTTTTTGATAGTTGATATTCTGTTGATTATTTTTTTTCCTTTTGAATTTTAAATGGTTTACTGATGTGAGTTGGCGTGCAGGTATTTGGGTTGATGAAGCCGGCGGCAAAAACGTTGAATCTATAGAGAACTGTTGCCTATTAGGGATTTCTGTTTCTTCGCTATTTCCTGTAAATAATATTTCGTCTGTAGTATTTATGAAAACAATTGATTCCAAATCCATATTCTCGACTGTATAAGTTGTTTTGTACAACTGATAGATTTTTAAAATGTTTGACTATTTATAGCTAAAAATATTTTCATATTTCCATGTTCCAGGAGTTGGCTACTCCTTCGGTAAAATTTACTTTAGGACGTGGGCGGTGATGAAACTCTTGAAAAATCTTGATACAAATAAGTCAGCCGGTCCAGATGGTATAACCACCATGGTGCTTAAAAATACCTACTCCAGTATTTCAAAACCTCTGCGCAGCCTTTTCTATCTCTCCTTCACTTCGGGTATTCATCCTACCCAATGGAAGGTTGCACTTGTTTTCCCAATTTCCAAAAAAGGTAATAAAAGCGATCCCTCCAACTACCGCCCTATTACTATAACTTCGGTCCTCTCCAAAGTGATGGAGAAAATTGTGGACCAAAAGCTTCTGAAATTCCTGGATCACAAACCTCGGCTTCATGATCGTCAATATGGGTTCATAGCCCGTCGTTCAATCTCATGACTTACCTTTGTGAGAAGCTAAGCATTAGCCTTCATCCTTCTTGTAAGTCTGGTGTTGTTATTCTTGATATTTCTAAGGCTTTCGATCGAGTTTGGCACGAATCTCTATTTGCAAAAGGCAAAGAATTAGGTCTAGGCAGGTTATTTTTAAAATGGATGGGAAATTTCATTTCGAATCGCACGATTCGTGTAGTGGTCGATGGATATTCATCTGACAAATTCAAAATAAATGCTGGTGTCCCCCAGGGGTCAGTTTTATCCCCAACTCTCTTCCTAATATTTATCAATGACCTACTCTCATTAACCTCCAATCCGATCCATAGTTTCGCAGACGACAGCACCCTTGTAGCTTCCTATGAATTTCATAGCCGCTGTAACGTTAATCATCAGATTAACACAACAGCAAAAAATTTCACTATTAGTGAGCTAAATAATGATTTAGCAAAAATTCAAAAATGGGGTGAAGTCAACAGAGTTGATTTCAACACCAAAAAGCACAATGCCCGATGTCTGATCTCGCGAAAAATTGCCACTGCTATTCCCAACCTACTACTTCAGGAAGGAAGAAGTTTTGCAGCATACAACAGATTTAAGAGTGCTGGGTATCGGGTTAAACCAAAAATTGACTTGGTCAAATCCCATTTTTGGTATAGCTAAGGATGCAGCTAAATGTTTGGGTTTTTTGTATCGCTACAAAACTTACTTTTACACATCTGATTTTGTCAATATCTATAAAACGTTCATTCGGCCGAAATTGGAGTATAACGCACACATTTGGGCTGCAGGCCCTCAAATTGCGCTAGGTTATTTAGATAATGTACAAAACAGAGCTATTCTTCTCATCAACGACTCGAGTGTAACTTCAATGCTCACTCCACTCAGCCATAGTTAGGTCACACTTAGTTAGGTCATTAAGCTTGTTTTATAGATATCTCGTAGGGATTAATACCTGTTCCAATGAAATAAAACAGTTAATGCCTTCACTCAAAGTTTTCCAACGAGAAACAAGGAGAGCAATACAAGCTCACCCCTACCGGTAGAGTTATCAAGATGGCGAAATACAGCTTATGGAAATTCGTTTGTTATGCGCATGTCCCGTTTGTGGAACCATATACCATCGCATGTTTTCCCTAAAGTTGATAATTCATATGTGTACGATTTACTTAAGTTTAAGAAGAACATTAACATCTTTTTTCAAAATGTCCCTCCCAATTTTCCTACCTATCCCCCATAATCCAAATTTCCTAATTCCAATTTCGCCAATTATCCTTCCCGCATCCCTATCCCAAAAATCAAACTGTACATTTGTATTAAAAATTCCATCCTAAAGTTTGGATTTAAAAGGGGGTGGTTTTGATTGGTTAAAGTCCAACACTACCCTGAGGAAGCACGTGCAGTTCCTCTTGGTGACTTTCGCGTTTTTCACCAACCCTTGTAAAAAAGAAAATTGTATAAATATATAATAGAAGTAGGAATTATGCTCGAAAGTGTTTTTGTTTTTTGCTTTGAGATAATTCGAAATGAAAAAGGATAATTTTTTTAAAAAGGAGTTTTTAATGCTCTTGTGCTTTCTATGTTGTATTTGTTACCTGGTTTCAGATCACTCCATTTTAGAATTGGTTCCGTTTGGTTTTCAGTTAAGTTATTGAAGTTTCCTGTATAAGTTATTTTGTACTTTATCCTGTATAATCCTGTTTCCTGTATAAGTTATTTTTGTAAGTTTATAGATTTTTAAAATGTTTGACTATTTATAGCTAAAAATATTTTCATATTTTTTTTTTGTTTTTTTCTGCTTGTGGTAGAGGCCATTTAAATTTAAATATCTAACTGACTTAACATAAAATAAATGTAACAGAAAATTTTAATCTAGTCGGTTGGCTTATGAGAAAAATATTGTTTTAAAAGAATTGTGCTCCTATAGAAAATTGGATCGGAAAAGATCTTTTCACCCTCTATACAATTTTATTTTTCTACTATTATCAGGTAAATTATGAGAAAAGTCGTTACAATGTATTTTAATTAGCTTATAATTGCGCTCACCCTTTCTTAGTCATATTAAAAGACATTATTGTAATTGTTATAGAACATTTAAACGCAAAAGATATTTTTACCCTCGATACTATTTTATTTTCCTACGTCTATTATCAGGGGAATTATGAAAATGTCGTTACAATGTTTTTTAATTAGCTTGGAATTGCATACCTTGTCTTAGTCATATAAAAATTAGCCACAAAAGATCTTTTACCCTTCATACTTCTTTGTTTTCCTATGTCCATCATGAGGTGAATTATGAGAAAAGCTGTTACAATGTCTATTAATGAGCTTGAATAACCATATTTTTAAAAACTTAAATAATTTATGTACGAAAAAATATTTAAATAAACAGTACTTAGTAAAATTTAATTGTTTGTCTAGAGTTTACAACGAAAAAACAAGTGAAATTTTTTAAAAGTTTATTGTGATTAAATAAATAATATTTTTAAATAATTAAATATTGACAATGAAAATAAAAAATACATACATATATATATATATAGACATTAAAAACAAAAATATACATAAACTTTGAATTAAAAATTTAAAACTCTTAAAATTAAAAATTTGAAACATGTCGACAAAATTTTTATTAGAACTTTACGCGAAAGAAGTGGAAGAGTTTCGAGAGGTGTTTTGCGTTATCACTTGAGTTAAATACTTTCTTGAATCGATTCAATTTACGCGCGAAAACATGAATTTAAAATCAGTGATGTCTCCAACAATGTAGAGCCTACGATTTGCATAAAAATATACGATTGAAATACGATTGAAGATATACTTTCACTTTTAACACAGAATCTTCTTCCCACGGTTGAAGATTAGATGTAGCAATAGTTCAAGGTGAAAGCGACCCTGATTATAAGAAAAATAGCAAAAACACATATAAGATACAAACTGAAAAAGCGAACAATTTAATGAACGATGTACGCGTTGATATACCTGATTTAGGATGTGGAATTGCAGAACTAAAAAATTTTCAGTCTTATTTAAAAAACTACAAAATTGTGGTTTATTTATATGGAAGTAAAAAGTAATTTTTCAAGGAGAGGATAATACTGCAAAAAAATAAATTTATTATACCAAAAGGGTCATTATAATGTTTTAGCATCGTTAACAGCAGTTTTATGTTGTCTTGTCGTATTATTGTGAAGAATGTCATATTCCTTATAATAATAAAAATAGTCATAGATGTGGCGATCCATGTCTCCAATGCGAATTTTACAAAGATTGTAATAGATTGTTTAGAGGTTATCAGTGCTATGACAATGATTTGGCATCGGCATCAGTAAATCATTAAATATTTGTGTGCAAGTTAAAAGATGTGTCAATTGTTGGAAGACTTTTAGAGGCGATAAAAAACACACATGTAGAGAAAGTTATTGCAAAACATATGCTAAATATGTTCCTATAGAACACAGATAAAAGATATTTTATGATTTGGAAAGACAGCAAGAAAAAATCATAAAAGGAAATACATTTGGGGACATTAAACAGTCCGCGCCTAACTTGTATGTTTTTAAAGTAGGTGTGATAAATGTATAAATAATTTCAACCTAGTATATTGTGATAAATGTTGTCAAAAAATTTTTTACAAAGAGAAAAAAATAAAATAGAAGAAGACAATGTAATTTCTCGGTTTCTCACCCATGTTTCATATGTCCGAAAAACATTTAACACAGTAGTTGTCTTTGCTTATAACGGACAGGCGTATGATCATCAGTTTTATTAAACCACATTTTACAAACATTTACCAGTCTAGAGCCCAAACTTATAATGCGTGGATCTAAAAATATACTTATGACTCTAGATAATATTAATTTTATAGATTCATTAAATTATTTTCCCATGGCTTTATCAAAACTTTCCAAAGCGTTTGATTTAGCTGAAGAATTTAAAAAGGGATATTTTCCGCATATTTTCAATACATCAAAAAATAAAAATTATATCAGGCCATTTCCCTCAATCGAATATTATAGTCCTGATACGATGGTATAATAAATACATAAATAAAGAAAAAGAATTTAACATGCAGCGCGATATTGTTGAATATTGTATTGATGATGTAAAAATTTTAACTGCAACAAGTTTAAAATTTCGCAGCATGTTTTTCAACAAATGCGGAGTTGAATCATTTTTGGAGACAGTGACGATAGCATCAGCTTGTAATTTGGTATATCGTCGTAAGTTTCTTTCATGCAATCGTACTGATTCCCAAAAATGAGTACAGAAATACAGTCAATCAATCGATAGAATTGGTTAATCGATTATGTGGTTAATTTTTGAAGAAAAACCATGTATAATATAAAACATACAGCAAAAAGAAAGAAGCTGTAACAGCAGATGTTAAAGTGGGTGAATTTTGTGCTGAAACAGATGATTCCTAGCCTATTTACATAATGATTCGTATAACACCGTTATAGAAGGTAAAACTAGGAATCACCTATCAGTTCTCATTCACAATGAGGGCCTGCCATCTAATTATAAAGATTTATATGATCCTTATCTCAGATATCATAAAAATATAGGCTTCTCTGTTAAAGAGGTCAAAGAGGATCTTAAGGCTTATCGTAGTCATTGCAATAGCAACTACTACAATCATTTGAATCAATCACGTGAGAGTTATAACAAGTTTTTTCGTCCAAACTCTAAGTAATTACTCAAGTTTCAACCAAACTTCAAATCTCATCTCTTTATCTAACGTTACTTACTCTAAAAAAACCTCACAAACTTTCAACAACATAAACAACATTAAAATGTTTTACCACAATTGTAGTGGTATGAGAGGCAAGCTCAAGAAGCTTTTTGTTGATGCCAAGTCGTGTAATTTCAATATATTAGTTATAACACAAACAAGGCTCAACGACTCGTTTACAAACGAGGAAATTCTTGATGGTAATTGATCCATTTACAGAAAAAATCGTGATTATCTATCTGCAAATTGTTCGCGAGGAGGTGGTGTTCTACTTGCTGTAAAGACTAACTTATCTAGTGTACCATTAATCACTGGTACACATCAATCTTTCGATCACCAATTTGTTAAAATAAAATTAGGTACAAATAATTTATACCTAGGTATTGTTTATTTCCCTCCGAACTCTGACAATTCCTCATATTCTGATTTTTATAGTGTATATCACAATATTATTTCAGAAATGCATGATGATGACTCAATTTTTGTGTTTGGCGATTTTAATCGACCTTCTATTTCTTTTATCGTTGACGACGCTGATAATTTGTTATTACCGGTTAACTTTCATGACGAAATTGACTTCGGTCTTATTAGCGAGTTCTACGGTAACGATTTACAACAAATTATCAGTTATCCTAATAGTAATAATAAATGGTTAGATCTTGCATTTTCAAATGCATATGATAGAGTGTCGGTTAAACTCGCTGATGATGTTGATAATCTTTAATTTAATTAATAACAAATTTACCAACTCTGCTCATCATAACGCACTTATTACCGAGTTCTCCACTTCTATCCCACTCTTGGCCAAATCTTACAATAATGAAATTGCATACGATATTTTTAATGCTGACTATCAAATTATTAACTATTCTTTGTCATTAACCACATGGGACGAACTGTTAGTTCAACAGGATATCAATTTACTTATCTCTATCTTTTATTCAAACCTGTTTCAAATTATTAATGCCTTTGTTCCTAAAATTCGCAAAAAGCATAAAACAACAGAACCATGGTTAGATAGAGATCTTAGGAACTTGAGAAATCGGCACAATAAAATATACAAAAAACTTAAACATCATCAAGCACCATGCGACGACTTATTGAATATGTATAAGCAACTTGCAATTGAATTTAAACAAAAAGCCAATGCAGCATATGAAAACTATGTCACGGATATTGGCAACAAACTTGTTACTGATCCTAAAAAAATTTTTGATTTTGTTAACACTAAACGGAAATTATTTGGGTATCCCAATTCAATGATATCAAAAGACAATGTAGTTTCTGATTGCCCAAAAGAAATTTGCAACTTCTTTTCTGATCATTTTCAACAAGTTTATCGCCCAACAACACCAGTTACCACATCGACTAATTCCTTATCTAATAGCTCAAATTTGCTATTTACAGAGGTATAACTTTCTGAAAATGATATTCTTGAAGCAATTTTGAGCATTGATACAAAAAAGGGTGCTTGTCCGGACTTAATGCCTCCAATCTTTTTACATAATTGCTCTCACAGTCCCTCTTCCCTCTTCATTTTATTTTCAATAAGTCACTTTCAATTGGGATTTTCTCACAAAAGTGGAAATCCTCCCACTTAACCCCTATTTTTAAAAAAGGGGATAGAGCATCGGTGGAAATTTATCGAGGTATAGCAATCCTTTCGACTATACCTAAATTATTTGAAAAAATTGTCGTTGATAGAATTACTCCTATCATAAATGCAAAACTAAATGAACAACAATATGGTTTCAGAAAAGGTCGTTCAACTACTACGAACCTGATGGTTTATACATCTGAAATCCTGAATCAAATGGAGAAAGGGTACCAAGTTGATGCAATTTACACTGATTTTAGCAAAGCTTTCGATCGTGTAGATCACTTCACTTTGCTAAACAAACTATCAACTTTTGGCATTTCGTGTTCATTTCTTGAGTGGCTTAATTCTTATCTTATAGAAAGAACTCAAAATGTTAAATGTCGTGGTGTATTATCCAACACTATTGGGGTCACTTCCGGTGTACCTCAAGGCAGCCATTTAGACCCGCTTCTGTTTAATTTTTTAAATTTTTATTTCAGATCTTTCGGAATATCTAAGCAATATACCTCACATTTCGTTTGCTGATGAACTAAAAATATATCAAGTGGTTAAAGATAATTATGATGCAGCTAAACTTCAATCAAGCTTATCAGTGTTACAAGCTTGGTGCACGTCAAATTTATTAGAATTCAACATACAGAAATGTAATGTTATAAGCTTTACACGTAAACGGTCTTCTTTAATATATGAGTAGATAGGTAGGCACTTGGGCCAGACAGGTCAGTAGGTCAAGGTCACCCGGAAGTAGGTCAAGGTCACCCATAAGTAGGTCAAGGTCACCCGGAAGGCCAGACAGGAAGTATGTCAAGGTCATTTTAAAAGTAAGTCAGACTGGCGGCGATCGTCAGTTGTTTATAAAGATTGTATACTTGGTTTAAGTAATAGGTATGCAGGAAAATAGTAGGAAAAAAAAAAATGCTTTTTCATACAATGTAAAGAGAAAAAAAATGTACCTATACGTTTCTTTAAAATTAAAAAAAAAGTGCGAACTGGTTTTTTACATCTTAGATGAAGAATCAACAAAATTAATGCAATTTTGAGATGCATTTTTTTTCTTTTTTTCTTGTTTTTTCTTTTTTTTTATGAAGTATTTAAAGAAGAGGAAATAAAAACCATTAATTAATTGAGAGTATCACCGTATAAGATTTTATTGTTATGTAAGAATGTTGACAAAAATATGAATAAAAAGAAAACAAACAGAAAATCAAAAATATCTAACATGTGGTTTAAGTAATAGGCGTAAATGGATATAGTAAGAAAAAATGCGTTTTTATAAAATGTAAAGAGAAAAATTTAAACAAATTAAGTGTACCTATGCGAATTTTTAAAATTAAAAGAAAAAAGTGCAAAGCTGGTTTTTAAATCTGAATCAACCTTGACCAAATTGATATTTTGAGATGAATTTTTTTCTTTTCTTTTTTGTTCTGATGAAATATTTAAAGAAGAGGAAAGAAAAATTATTAGTATTTTAAGATTTTATTGATATATAAGAATGTAGAACAAAAAAGATGTATTCTTATGTTGTGTTAAAAAAAAAAAAATAAAACAAATTTATTTATATGTTTGAAATAATTTTTTATTTAAAAATATTTTACAATTTTATAGAAATCTGTGCTGTTTTAATCTAACATTTTTTCTTTTAAAAGATACATATATACATTATAACAATTTTTAACAGCACATCTGAAATTGTTGTTTAATAAGTGTATAGGACAATTTGATTTAAAGTTATCAATCTTTTGTAATGACGGCAAGTTTCTGCTTAAATCTTCTATTTTATCACTGTCAATGTTCTTTTGAAGGAATAGTTTTTTTTGTTCTCCTTTAACATAAATTTTTTCAGCTGACTCTAAATAGTGTTTTAATATGCATTTTACATCTAAATATTCAACTAGACCGTTATTCCATTTAAGTCCATTTATTTTATTTTCGCAATACTGGTTATTATATTTCATATCCGGACTAAGTTCCTCTGAGGGGTACGGTGCTTTGAAGTGATAGACAGTTGGAATTAAACTTCCTTTTTCAAGTATGGCTAATTCTTTTAGGAAATATTGCTTTTCATTTCCTTCTAAAAATTGTAGGTCAACTATGAGAACTCGTTTAACCATGTCGACGGTTTGTGTTAGAATAAATACTCATTAGAATAAATAAATTTACATTTATATTCACTTCGGCAAAAGAGCTTTTCATATAAATATAGGTTAACAGTGCTATTTTTAACTAATACAACTATGCTATTTCATCCATTTACAATGGTGGTAGCGGGGCCATCATGCTGTGGTAAAACCACTTTTATTCATAATTTAATAAAGTATAAAAAACAAAATATACAACCACATATTAATAAAATTATTTGGTGTAATCCAGACAAAAATGCCGTTCCAAAATATTTAAAAGATGTGGAATATAGTAACACTATTCCGGATTTTAATGACAATAAAGAACCTTTGTTAATTATTATCGATGATATGATGTTAAATTCCCATGATAAGTATGTATGTGATTTATTTACTAGAGGATCACACCATAGAAATTTATCTGTAATATTTGTAACACAAAATGTTTTTCACCAGGGTAAATTTTCAAGAGATATTTCGCTTAACTGTAAATATCTAGTACTTTTCAAAAATCCAAGAGATAAATCGCAGATATTACCTCTAGCTCGCCAAATATATCCCAATCAAATCAAAGCATTTGAAAAAGTATATAATGAAGTGACGTCAGAACCATACGGGTATATATTAATAGATCTTACTCAAGACGTTAATGATATATTTCGATTAAGAAGTGATATATTTGGAAAAGGTTTGTGTTTTTGTACAAGAGATCAATTAGAACAATTTGGCAAAGAATATGAAACGTTTGAAGGTCAACCGTCATATATTGCACCTATTAAAAAGCTCTAAACCGAAATTTCAGAAAGTAATTATAAAACATTGTGACCCTGAAGTAATCAAAACATTTTGTGAAATTGCTTTAAATATTTTAAAAGGTAATTGTAATCTAAGTAAAAAATCAACAACCCAATTACGAAAGTATAAAAAGGAATTGAGATCCCTCATTTGCCGCCAAAAATCTATAAATAATAAAAGAAAAATCATTATTCAACGTGGTGGATTTTTACCTACACTTCTTGGTGCAGTACTATCAGGGATAATCGGAAATTTTATAAAATGAATAATACAACATTTAACAAAATGATTATACTAAAACCCGAGATTTATGAGAAAATGAAACAAAATGCAGACTTTAAATTAAATGAGTTGGATAAAAATATGAAAAAAATATTGTTAAATAAATATCTAACAGACACTCAAAAATGGTATTTATACAGACAAAATTTATTTAAAATAAGAAACAAAAATAGAGTACTTCCTAGAAATAAAGAGGAGAAAGTAAAAATTACGGAAACAAAAGGTACTCAAACTCGTGCAAAACCAATGTATATAGATGCGGAAGCTCAATCGCATTATCCTGAATATAAGAATGTAGGAATACAAGTTGTTCCTGAAGAAGAAGAAGTATATGAAAAAGAAGCTGATGACGAAGTATTTGATGATCAAATTCAGGAAAATGTTTTAACAAAAGCATTGTCAGCTGCTTCAGTTGGAGAACGCCTTAGAAAAAGAAAATCAATTAGAAATCAAAATGTACAAATTTTTGAAACTGATACAGGGGACATTATAACTGTTCCTTTAGATAGCCAAAGCCCACCAACGAAAAAAGAAAAAACTATAAATAGCAAAGAGTTGAATAATTCATCAAGACGTGTTTTAAGGTCAGCAGTAGGTAATACTCAAACAGAACTTAATTTTCCAATTCGTAAGAATAAATCCGCAAGCTCATGGACAACATACAAGTAAATGATGAATTTTATGCCACTTTACTCAGTGATTCATCTATGAACTATTATCCAGAAAATTCATTATCATCTTTTACAAATAAAATGAATAAATACATGTGTGATTCAAGGTGGAAAGTCGGTATTTCAGAAATGTATGTTAATGATTTCGTTCCAAATGTGTATGGTGAAGAATGGGAAAAAAGTACTCAAATATTTATTAAAGGTATGCAGAAAGATATGATAGGGGTTGGAACATCATATATTCCATACATAGAAAAACAAATGATATGCGACTGGAAAGTTTTTCTACTACCAACACTAATTCAAAATATACGCCCACTTAATAGGTTTACAAGAAAAGAAGTTGATTTGGGGAATTTTTAATTTTATAAACGATGAAGTTCATTATAGACAACCAATTAAAGCTGAGGAGATGCCTAAAAATTTAAGTTACACCACAATATGTGTTACTAAGCCTAAAATAGATATAAAAATAAGAGCAAATTACGCTTATACCCTCGAAGGACTTTTGACAACATGTTTCAATCAAGTATCTTTTAAAGTTACAGATTTTAAAAAATATAAATCACGTGTAATAGAAGCTTTCAAAACTTTTATAGATAGTGTACAATTGATTCCCATTAGTAAACCAGATATGTTTTTTATATACACAGATATAATTGAACCGCAAAAACTAGGTGATAAAGATATAAGGTGTTTAAGATCTGTTAACATACAAAATTCTTTCACTGATACTGTAAAAGAATTCAGTAATATTCAATATTGCAATGTGGAGAAATCATTTAATAACATTTCATTACTTTTATGTGATAAATATGGATACAAAATAAACTTTTCCAATAGTTCAATTCCAACAAAAATTGTATTACATTTTAAAAAAGTATAAATAAAAGCGATTTTACAAAACTATATATTATTTTATTTTATTCATTATGGAGAGAGCGTACTACAAATATTATTTAGTTCAATCAGGAAAAGGTCTTGAGGATATTGGTCCTTTGTTACACTCAATTGTACCTTACCAAAGGGGACGAGGGTTAGGGAGCTTTTTCGGTGGTCTTTTTAGATATTTAAAACCAATATTTACGTCTGGAGCTAATATATTTAAAAAAGAGGTTATTAACTCTGGTATTAATGCATTATCTGCTATTGCCACAGGGGCAAATGTAAAAGAAGTGGTTCAAGATCGAAGTAAAGAGATAATAAAAAATGTAAGACGAGGTGCAGTTCGGAAACTCAATGAAATGTATGGACAAGGCAAAAGAAAACGAAGAAAATCTATAAAAAGACCTCTCATTAATAATTTAAATTATTTTACGTCGAAGCGACGCAAAGTTAATAACAAAAACAAACAAAAAGATATTTTTGAATAATTATGATTGAATGTATGAAATCAGAGCTTGATATTTTTAAAACACAGCCTATTCAGTCAAGTATTTTACGATCTGAAGAAGTTTCCTATAACCCTATTGCTTCTTTAGATAATCCGTCTGTCATAGAATTTGTTTCACTAGGGCACGGTGATACATATAGAGACTTGTCTTCGACATATCTAAAATTAAAAGTACAAATTTTAAAAAAAGATGGAACTCAATGGAATAAAGATAAAAAAACTGATGGAACACCTATACAACAACCAAGTGTGGTTAATAATATGTTACATTCATTAATAAAACAATGTAATGTTCAACTAAATGGAAAGAATATATCTCCATCAGATGGCAATTATCATTACAGAGCTTATATTGAATCATTGTTAAATTATGGTACGGATGCCGCTACAACGCATTTGGAGTGTGGTGGATGGATGCTAGATAAGCCAAATATAGCAAAAAAGATAATAGTGGTTCAAAAGAACGTCAAAAATTATACCAAAATAGCAATGTAGTGGAACTTATGGGGAAATTACATTTAGATATGTTTAACCAACCTACACTTCTCATAAACAATGTCGATGTTCGAGTTGTCCTAACATTAGAAAAACCAGATTTTTACCTCTTTGCAGATGATACTGATGAATCTCAACTAAAAATTTTAGAAGCCACTTTATTTATGAGACATGTAACAATTAATCCTAGTGTGCTATTAGCACATAATGCTGTATTGGAAAAACCTAATGCCAAATACAATTACAAACGGGTAGAGGTAAAAACTTTTACCATTCCACAGAATAGTTCATCAATATCACTTGATAATGTTTTTATTGGACTGTTGCCAAACACAATCATTTTTTGCATGACAGAAAATACAGGTTACTCTGGAAAAAGGTCAAAAAACCCATACAATTTTAAACATTTTGATATTTCACAATTTGTGTTAAACGTAAATGGTGTTCAAATACCTAATTCAGCAATTGAAACCAGTTTTTCAGATGAAAATAATTGCTGTACAAGAGCATACAGTACACTTTTTTCAGGAACTGGAATTTACCATAATGATAAAGGTCATCAGATAACAAAAACCATGTTTAGTAATGGGTTTTTCATTCTAGCTTTTGATTTAACTCCAGATTCATCAGGAAATGAAGTGTGTCAAGGTCTACTAAATCAAGGTACAGTTAGAATTGAGGCAAGACTATCAAAACCACTTACATCTACACTAACTGCTATTGTTTATGGAGAATTTGATGCAAGTTTACAAATTGATAAAAACCGAAATATATTCTCAAACCTATAAATAGCATATATAAAAGTAAATTTGAATATTTGACAAAATGTCACTGTCTTGTGCACTTCTGGATGTAACATTTTGTAGTGATGATAATAATACCTTGTTTGCGAAAGATATTTGTATAGTTGGTTTTAAAGAACCTTGTAAAAAGTTTGTAAAAGAGCTCAAGTATAAATTTCCAACTAGGGATTTTATAAATGATAATTTTGATAATTACTCTTTTGGAACTGTGTACAACGATAAAATAAATAAAGAGCTCTGTCAAATACTAGAAAAATTTGATGTTATTATAACAAATAAAAAAATCAAAAAAGAGTTTTTATCTAATTATATTAAAGAAACAACTAAAGTATATGACTTGAATCAATTTGATTGATGAATACCCTAGAGATAAGTGACGTATTAAGATGTAACAAACACACACGTAAATTTTTTAAAGGAGTTTTTGCTCTGGATCAACTCCCCAGAATAATTGAAAAACAAACTTTTTTAATTGTAAACACTGATAAATCAAAAGATCCGGGAACACATTGGTTAGCTATTTTTAAGCCAAAGAATGGCTGTGTTGAATATTTTGATTCGTTTGGTAGAAAACCAGATAAATTAGAAATTTTAAGTTACTTAAAAAATCAATGTATAATTTTTAATAAGAAACAGTTGCAAAGTAACTATTCAGATGTTTGTGGGCAATATTGTTGTGTTTATACATGGTATAGATGTTGCGGTTATAGTATGAACGCTTTTTTAAAACAATTTAATAAAGAAAATCATATAGAAAATGACAAAAATATAATAAATACTTTTCACCATATATTTGAATAATGGTGAACATAATTAATATTTCTCAATCATGTCTTCCTAAGAGATATAACATTTAATAATAAACTTTAGTGTAATTAAAATAATGGAAGAGCAAAGTCCTAGCATTAATTTGTTGCTGAGTTATACATACTTTCTCAACAGAAGTCACACATTAAAAATAGTTGTCGGATTTGACACAGATTTTTTTGAAGTTGCAAGTGTTTTTCATTGGATTGGAATGAAACCAATTATTTTAAAATATCATGAATGGTGTAAATTTTATGACCTATTTCATAAAAAATTTTCCAAGCAGTCAATTAAAAATTCAAAATTATGTTTACAAAGTGGATTAAAATCTACAGTAGGACAGAATCTTAGCATTAACAAAGAGGAAGCTGACGAGTTTTACAGTTTGATTGATTTCCTACATGCAGTAGTTGCATATAATAAAACTGCAGAGCCAAATGTAAAGGAATATGTTAAAAAATACATAAAGACCTGTGAAGAAAAGAATGTTGCAAAGTTGAAAGAAGAGATTTATATTCCGGTTCAAAAATTTAATATACGATGTAATTTTTCTCGACTCTTTTATGAAATACCTGTATTTTTACAAAAAAAAAAAAAAAAAAAAAAAAAATAATAAATCAAAAAAAATTTTGTAACTATATAATTTGTTATTTGTTTTTTGAGGTACAAATATAATTAAATTGCGGGTCTCAAAGACCCACTTAAGACCATAAATGGTCTTTATTTGCTTAACATTTATTATATGATATAGAGCATCTTGCTCCATATCTTTAGTTTTTAGGAAACTTTTTCTAGTTTCTACATTTTTGTTATTAAAAGCTTCTTTGAAGCTTTTTTTTGTTGGTGGTTCTTCTTCTTGAAGAAGAATGATTTCTTCTTGTTGTTGTTGTTGAAATTGTTGATGTTGTTGCTGTTGTGGTTGTTGTGGTTGTTGTTGATGATGATGATGATGATGTTGTTGTTGATGAAGTGGCTGCGATTCCTGTTGAGTTCTTATTCTTTTCCGTTTAATTGGGGCTAACTCCTGTGTTGGCTCTATTTGCTGAGCGTAGGCGAAAATTTCTGCTGTGTTTTCCATTTTTGCTTCCTTTTTTCTGTATTATTATTATGTTGAGCTCTGTCTGTCTTAAGAAAAATTCCACTTTATTTATACTAAATTTTTCTTCTAAAAAATTGTATTATCAATGTTTAGAAATCAAAATCCTTAAGAAAACTAATTAAAAACAAAAAGTTGTAAAGTAAGTTGTTTATTAATGTAATAAATTCTAATTGATAATAATAAAACTATAATTTTTTTATATAACATTTTTCGCAACATTGTTGCATTTAACAGTGTTCTAAATTTAAGAAAACTCTTCTACATAAATTCCAATTATACTTTTTTATGAAAGAATATTATTTTTTATTTACCTATTCCTAAATTATTTATTTTTATTAGTAAATATTTTTCTATTTTTATTTTTTCTATTACCATTTTTACAACATTTTTACAACATTGTTGCATTTAATAGTGCTCTAAAGTTAAGAAAAAATTTTCTACATAAATTCTTATTACACTTTTTATGAAAGAATATCATATTTACTTATCCATTGATTATGACTATTATCAAAACCTAAATATTTCACATATACTTTATTGCCTTTTCGTTGTAAAATTTTTTCAATTAAATAAGCATTGGGGTCTTTGACACTAGTCAGTTCCTGTTCATAGAAGCCACCACGAACTAATTTATTTTTATAATCTTTTAAACTATATGTAATCGGGTCTGTCTTGTTTTTGAAAGCTATTTTAAAAACTTCAGTTGAATAGTTAGGTTCATATCCTTTTTGAAAAGTACCTTTAGACCTTGCAATTCTAACAAAATCACCAACATTAAATTTTCCCTTATTAAATATTTTAGGGTAATTATAAATTGAACGAAGAATTTGTTTTTCATTTTGTGATGTAACTTGGTTTGGTTTTAACTTAATTGTACTATGTTTTGTGTCATTATATTTTTCAATTAGTTTTGGTAAAAATTCTATCCATTTAAAATTTCCTTGTAAACTAAACTGTTTCCACATAATTGATTTTAATGTTCTGTTAAACCTTTCACAAACACTAGCCTTCATTTCTGAATAAGTATGATAGTGATTTATTTTATAGCTTTTCATTAAATTTTGGAATTTTTTGTTGAAAAATTCTTTTCCCTGGTCAGAATGAATATTTTTTGGAGACTTCCCCTCCCTTTTAAAAATCTTTTCCATACTTTTAACTACGTCATCTGCTGCCTTTGATTTAACTTTTTCGGCGTTTTGAAAATATATCGATAACAGTTAAGAGAAACTTGTATCCATTATTTACTTTTTGATAGGCCGACATATCTACAAGATCAATTTCCCATGTATCATTTAACCCTCTTTGAGATATTTTTCGTCTCCGAAATCTACGTCTAACTGGACGATGAATTTCAGATACTATTTGTGCTTTTGACATTATTATTGAAGAGTTAAACTGCAAATGTGAATTTGAATAAAATCAGTAAATATATATATATATATATATATATATACTGATATATATATGTAAATAATTTTTTGGCTATATTCTGAAAATTAAAAACGGTAAAATTAAAAGATTTTGTTTAATGCTGTAATTTAATAGTTTAATACAAAATTTTTACAATATACATATTAACAATAATTTTTTAAATTTTTTTCTTTTTGAAGCCATAAGGAACTGAAGTATAATCATCTGCAAAAACTCGTTTTCTGGAATTTATTCGATATGACTTTATTTCAGGAACAGTGATGACTCTGTGATCGTATGTTCGGCGAATACTAGGAAATGTTATATTTATTTGTTGAAAGTTGTTTAATTTTTTAACTAATTGTTTCATAGAGCCAAAATTTATTTCTTGTGAAGCGTTGTAATTTAAACGAATACCTTTCACTTTGCAAACAGTTTTTTCGCATTTGGAGTTGGTACTATATATTTTGTATGCATAGTTCTTTGCACCACCACTAACAAATTCTGTAATATAGCTTCCAATTCCATATTCTTCAAGCTCATCTGTCATATCTCCTATGAAAACTCCAGTTGGAGGGTTATATTCTCCTTCACGTGCTACATATATTATTGAATCTGTATCGTAATACAAAACTCGTTCTTTTAAATTGTCTAAGTAAGAATACAATTTTAAACGAGCTTGTGTGGTAGTGTAAGCAGCTATGCAAACGTTAACTGTTGATAATGATTCAGCTGTTTCTTCTTTGTATTCCCAATTTACCAAAACTGTTTTTTCGTTTATTGGAGTTATTTTATTTACACTCTTGGAAGGATCAGTAAGAATAGTAAATAATTCATAAGGCTCATTTATTATTTCAGTTTTTGATTGATTTTCTCTCTGTCCAAATTTATCCCAGAAAGAGTTTAACATTAACTTAGCTAATGATCTAAGTCCAGGATTTTTTTCTATATCGTTAAACTGTAAATTTATGCCTTCTACTTTCGAAAATTTTTCTAAATATTTGCACTTTTCCTTTGGTGTTTTGCAAAAGCTAGGCCAGCCAGAAGCTTCTTGTTTAATTTTAAGGAACTTGTTCATCATTTCTGTAAAAATTCCTTGTTGTGATGTAAGGGGATTAAATTGTTTAACAGTATACTCCCATACCTCGTATATTTCCACAATTTTGTATCCCTGTTTAACAGCTTCTCTTACTTCATCTATAACCCACGTTCCTAAAATTGACCTACTACGATTGTCATGCGAGCAGTCATCATTATTCATTTCCAAACTACATGTTTGACAGCAGGAAAACATTAGCTTATTATTTTGATTTATAGGCAAAACCGGGTGATAGAGTTTTTCTGGGGGAAGTATCAATGCCTTTATTAATCCTTCAGTATCATTTAAATTTAATTTATTGCATTCAATTTTTCCAACATGAACTTTTGGATGACCCACTGGGAATTTTCCATATTTACACACCCAAGGATATAGTGAGCATATATCTATATACATTATTTTTTCACCAGGCGCACATTTATAATATGTTCTTGTGTTTCCTGTTCTACCGCCATAAAACGCATCACGTGGTTTTAGTGGTATCAAACTTTCGTTCTCCAATTTTGCGAAAAATTCTATGTATTCTTTTGATCTCATTTCGTTTCGAAATTCACACTCCTACTTTTCAATTACTTGATAACCTATAGAGCGTAATTTATTGGCTTTGGATAATGTAGCCTCATAACGTGTTTCATATTTTTTATTATTATTATTTTTGAAACATTTTGGATGGCCATGGTAATAACAGCCATAAAACTCAAATATTTGTTTTGTGTCTGTGCAATATCCGTCAACACGAAGACCAAAAATTACTTTTTCCTTTCCGTTACCACTATGCTGAATTTTTATTTTTCTTCGTTTTTCTTCCCACATTAACCATTTTATGGCAATGATTGACTGGTTTTCTGATAAGCGATATCCTTGTTTAGGTATAAGTCCAATTGTATACGGTTTTAAAAAATTCCTTCTAAAAACCAAATTACACGCTGATGCAATTGTAGTGGCCTCTAAAAATGGCTCAACCTTACATTCTTCCAAAAATAGCTGTCTGAATTTAATACAGGCTGCTGTCAAAATTTTTACGTCATTCATACAATATTCTACAAGTTCCTTTTGGAGGTTAAAAGACTTGTTTTTATTTTCTTCATACCATTCAAGAAATTGTTTTCTTTCTGATGCACTCATTGAATTATAACAGTAATATTTCCGATCGGGTAACTTTCCATTATATTTTATATTATTTTTACGATTAAACATATGAGGAAAATATCCTTTTTTTAAATTTATATCTAAATCAAATGCCTTCGGTAAACTAGATAACGGCATTGGAAAATAGTTTAGTGAATCAATAAATTTCACGTTATCTAACAGCATTAAAATTATCTTTGTTCCCCTCATAATTAGTTTTGGTTTGATGATGGTTTTCTCTAAGATATAGTTTAATAAAAACTGATTATCAAATGCTTGTCCGTTATGTGCAATGACTACAACTTTATGAAATATCTTTCTTTGGTTGAGTATATATTCTAAGAACATTTGTATTGGATTTTGTTTCAACACATGTTCTCGAAGTCCACAAAAATTGCATCTTTCAACATTAGACAATATACAATGCGTGCAACGTTGTTCAAAAATACATAAATCAGGCTGATGTTCAATTATATCCCCTATTGCAACACCTTCATGAAGTTTCTCCCCGATGATATCATCTTGAGTTTTTTCGAGGTCGTAGAAAATATATAATATATTTTTAAGTTCAGCTAATTCTTTACACGGTGTAATAAAGCATTGGTGGTCTGAAGCTACATTCATATTACAGTTTTTACACAAATGTCCATAGCATATATGATTTACATCGGTTCTGTATACTTTAAAGCATTTTGTACAGGAATTTATAAGAGTACAAATAGATTTTTTATTTGTAGATGATGTTGCTTTATGATTATCAAAACAAGTTTGACCTTTAAAACTTCGATTGCATACATCACATTTAATATTTGGAAAATTTACGTCACATGCTGGAGATGATTTACAAAAGAAACACGACTGTTTACATCTGTGAGACAATCTATTGTTATACGGAACATTACATGTTTGGCAAAAGTAATCACAACTAAATGCTGCTGTTAATGATGTAATTACATTGAAGTGACCTTCATCGTATATCAAATTCAATCTTTTTTCCTAATCTTCTTCACCTTGAAAAATAATTGATTTTCCTTTTCCTCTGAAATCAAAAACTACAATTTGATATTTAGAGAGGTACAGTTGAAATTTTTTGAGCTCACTGATACTAGCTCCTTTTGCTGGGATGCTTACATTTGAATTTCTTATTAGTTGTAATGCTGCTTTCAACTGAAGTTGACCTGTGTCTTTTCGCATTTTACAGTAGTCAACTGATTTTTCTATGAATGAGATAGCAACAACTAACGCACGTAGTAAGCATAAATTATCTTTGTTTTTGATTGAAATTATGCCTCTTCTTTTATTACATTCTTCTTCAAAATTGTTGTATCTTTTTCCTCTTCCACTTCCTGCTGGAAGTCGTATATATGTAACATTTATACAGAACGTATCTGTAGATAATCCTTCGGAGTTGCTTTGAAAAATGTTTGAAATAACTTCCCAAATTTCCGAAATGTCAAGATCTTTTGCTTCTTTAAAATTGATCCAGGCTGGACCACGTTCATGAAAACTTTGGCATCCAAAAGTGACACCAATTTTGTCAGTAGGATCAACATTTTCAAGTAAATTGCTGAATAATTCTTCAATACCGGTGTTAATCCAATCTATTGGATCTTTGTTGTCTGGTACTGCATTTATTATAAACTCCAATTTTTTTCCAAAAATGTTTAATCGTTTTACATTCACTGATTTTATTGATTTTATTGTGAATTTTTCTGTATTCATTTTAATTTCTTTTTTTTAATTTCCGATTTTTATTTTATTAAGACAACCAATCGCGAACGTTTCTAATCCTAGAATTTTCACTCTATTAACAATTTTTTAACTTTTTACACAATTTATACATAATGTCTTGCTTGTTACTTTAAAAAAAGCAATTACTCGTAACTTATTTTGAATCGCTTTTATTCCTTTGTTTTTTTTTTCAACATTCTTACATAACAATAAAATCTTATACGGTGATACTAAGAATTTTTTTCTTTCATCTTCTTTAAATACTTCATAGAAAAAAGATAACAAGAAGAAATAAAAGCATCTCAAAATTGCATCAATTTTGTCAAGGTTGAATCTTTATGTAACATTTAAAAACCAGTTTGCACTTTTTCTTTTAATTTTTTTAAAATTAGTTTTAAAATTTTAAAGAAACGTAGTTACACTAAAGTATTTTTTCTTATTCTTTTCATATATGCCTATTACTTAAGCTAAGTATACATCAACAAGAAGTATACCTGTACCACGTTAGATATTTTTGATTTCTTGTTGTTTTCTTTTTATTCATATTTTTTTCTTGAACACAGAATAAATCTGTTTTATTTTTATATTCTTGTTTTCAAAATAGGTGACTTGATTTTTTTTCTTTTTTTATTCTTACAAACAAAAAATATCTTACATGACACACCGACAATAATCATTAGTTTTTTTCTTTTAACTTCTTTAAATAGTTAAAGTAGAAAAAAAAAAAAAAAAAAAAAAAAAAAACAACACAAATAGTTAGGTACATCTAAAAACGCATAATTTTTTTTCAATGGTTTGATCATTATGTAGACATAAAAACAGGTTTGCACTTTTTCTTTATGAATTTTAAAGATGCGTTGTACTTTTTTAAATTGTTCTATCTTGTACGTTTAAACTTTTTTTGTTTTTTTCCTTTTACATTCACTAACCATTTTTTTGTTTCTACTTTTCATATGCGCCTATTACTTATAACTTAAGCCAAGTATACATCAATAAGAAGTAGACCTGTACCACGTTAGATATTTTTGATTTCTTGTTTTTTTTCAACATTCTTACATAACAATTAATTAATGGTTTTTCTTTCCTCTTCTTTAAATACTTCATAAAACAAAATGCATCTCAAAATTGCATTAATTTTGTTGATTCTTCATCTAAGATGTAAAAAACCAGTTTGCACTTTTTTTAAATTTTAAAGAAACGTATAGGTACATTTTTTTCTCTTTACATTGTATGAAAAAGCATTTTTTTTTCCTACTATTTTCCTGCATACCTATTACTTAAACCAAGTATACAATCTTTATAAACAACTGACGATCGCCGCCAGTCTGACTTACTTTTAAAATGACCTTGACATACTTCCTGTCTGGCCTTCCGGGTGACCTTGACCTACTTATGGGTGACCTTGACCTACTTCCGGGTGACCTTGACCTACTGACCTGTCTGGCCCAAGTGCCTACCTATCTACTTATATGATAATGTAACCTACCATCTACTATAATGATAACTACCTATCTACTATAATGATAATGATAATGTAACTCTTGAAAGGGTTTTTAGCATTGCTGATTTAGGAATTCTTCTCGATAATAAACTTAATTATAATCCTCACTATGATCTAATAGTTTCAAAGGCTAATAAAATGTTAGGTTTCATTAAGAGAAGAGCTAAAGAATTTAGCGACTTAGCTGTGACTAAATCTCTTTATTGTTCCCTAGTTCGATCTATCTTAGAATACGGTAAAATTGTTTGGGATCCAGCCTTTGCAGTTCATTCCAATAGAATCGAATCAGTTCAAAAGCAATTTCTTTTATTTGAATTAAGGAATCAATATAACCCTTTTGATTTTGCTAATCTACCTATTTACACTACAAGACTTAATTCATTAAACTTGCTTTCTTTATCTTTACGTAGACAACTATTGTCATCATGCTTTACTTTTGATATTTTGAATAATAGTATTTCTATCCAATCTCTTAATAACAAGTTTGGACTTAACGATAGTGTTAGGCAAACTAGAAATACTAAATTTTTAATGGACTACAAACATAATACAGAGTACGGTAGAAATTAACCCATCAATAGATGTTGTACTACTTTTAACAAAATTAGTCATCTCTATTCTACATCTATCTCCAGAAATAATTTCAAACACATTGTACAACTACATTTTTGCAATTTAATGACCTTAGACAATTAATTCTTACTTAAGCAAAAAAAATTTTTTTTTTAATTATGATATAATTTTAAACATAGCACATTTATTGTATTGCATTATAATACAACTAATGTTTTTTATTTAGATCATTTTTTTTGTACATTTTATAGATAGTAATTTAATGTTTTTATGTATTATTAATAAAAAATATTCATTTTTTTTTAATTTTACATCTACGTAATAATAAGATATTTATTTACATTTTTTTACATAATATGTTAAATTGATTGTCATTATATGTATGTACATATCTGTACAAATATCATATTTCCATTTTTTTGTTAAAATGAAGTTGTAATTGTAGTTTGAATAAAAAATTCATGATAACAATAATAATAATAATTAAATTAACTTTTTTTATGATTTAAGTTATTATAAATTTAGTTTTAAGTCATTGTTTTGTTTAATTTTAATTATAAGCATTAATTTAAGAATTTTTTTTGTAACGACCTTGTTTTGGTTTTGTTTAATAAAATAAAAATAAAAAAAATAAATATTTGAATTCCACTGATATTCCTTCAGCATAATCGAGACAAATCATTATGTGATGATAAGCAGGTGATGTTACCAAGTGCTGTTATAATAAATTTCATTACAAACGGACGTGGACGTTAATCCAAATCATACCCAAATTTTTATTATGTTTGTATGTTTGTTTCTGGTCATTTTAAAATTTTTTCACTTAACATGATAGGTATTTCAAAAAATAACCTTGAATAATTACATTGAACATTATAATAACCCTGTGGTACATATATTTCATCTTTTAATATTAGTTGTTGTTTTTGTCGACACGTATTTATATATTTTGTTAAATATGCTTTCAGAAAATCAGACTTCATGACTTTTTATTGTATGTTATAACTAAATTAAGAAATTTACTGATGTTATAGAAATTGTCTGCTTCTTCCTCATTTAAAATAAAAATGTTTGACCTACGTAATAAGGTTTAACATTTAAATAAATTTTTGTTAAACATTTAAAGTTGTTTTGCAGGATATTTTTTTAAAAAGCGACTATATACCACATTCCATACATCATAGTTGTAATACGTTAAAATGAATTTCTTGTTTCACAAGACGCTTGATCAAAACTAAAGGAAACTGCTAATGAATGGTCCTTATTCAAAAAATATGTATTAGATAACAGCAAGGTTTTATTAGTATAATATTTTTCTATTGTTATAAATAACCTGAATATTTACAAGTACCGATTTTAATATTTATACTTCTTAGCAACACATGACTGTACATTTTTATTTTCTCCAAATATACGCTTAAATTCTTTCTCTATACACATAGCATTTTCTATGTTGTTTTTAATATTTTCAATATTGTTAAATAATTTTAAAAAATCATTCATACTTTTACCAGAACATCAATAGTATATGTAAACACAACAATACTGACCCCAAAAATCCGAAAAATTACTTTGCAAACGTATTTCATTAAATACAATACAAAGTTTTTTAAATTAATTAAGAATTTGTTTTTCAAAATATTCTATACATCATTCTTTTGGTATAAAAACTGCCAGCCAATGTTCGCCAGGATCCTTAGCAATATGTGTATTAACTATGAAAAAATATGGTTTTTTAATAATTTTTGGTATATGATCCAATTATAAATTTCTTTGTACTATTATTACATTTCAAAATTTCCGCAGTCTTTAAGAATTCATGTTGTTGCGTTGAAAACACAATAATTTCTTAATGTTTTATGGATTTTTTTATGTTTGTATATACTTTATTTATAGATTTGTATAAACGTTACGATTTTTATTTATTTGAATATTTGGGACAAACTCTTCATACAAAATAGCAGTTAAGGTAAAGGGATGTGGTTTTAATAATTTTGCAGTTCCTTGGTTGAGTAAACCTTGGCACACTTCATTACCCGATGCATCTGGTGTTAAGTCGAATGCCAACATAAAGAAATCATTATTAAGAATAGTTTTTGTTATTTGATGTTATTTATGGTTATGATGTATTCCTGTACCAGTAAAAATTGGATTATATGCTCTAATGAAACAATTATTTTCGTCAGAAAAATTAGTTTCTATTGCTAAATTGGGAACTTGCACACTGTTAACAGATAATGCAAATTGATTAATATCAAAGTGTTTAAAATTGAAAGGATTTATACGTCGTTTCCCCGAATATCCTGCATTTTCAGTCATACAAAATATTAATGTGTTTAGTAATTGTCCAATGAAAACATTAACTAATAATATGTTTTGACTATTCATTGAGATAGTGAAAATCATTCACTTAAATGTTTTTGTAAAAATAATTAGCTGTATTTTTCTCCAAAACTGAATTATGAGCGAGTAATACCTGGATTAACTGTAACATGTTTCATTAGTAAATTTGCATCTATGATTTTCAATTGATATTCGCTCATCAGTATCCTCTGAAAACATATAAAATTGCGGTTTCTCTAAAGTAAGTAAGATTCGCGCATCAACCTCATTTATTAGAAGAGTAGGGTGATTAAACATATCTACATGTAATGTACCCATAAGTTCTACTTCATTCCCACTATTGTAAAGTTTCTGTCGTGTTTTTGAACCATTATTATCCGATTTTGCTTTATTTCCTTAATCTAATATCCATCCAGCACATTCTAAATAAGTTGTAGCTGCATCGTTACCGTAATTGAATAATGATTCAATGTATGCCTTATAATGACAATTCACTACACTAGGTTTATAACTTGTTTGATCATTATTCCAAAGAGTTCTATCTTTTTTAGTTATTTGCACCTTTAATCTCAAGTATGTTGAAGATAAATCCCTATATGTCCTAGAGATGGTGATGAATTATGGTTGATGAATTATCTAAAAAAGCAATAGGATTGTAATAAACTTCTTCACATCGTAAAATGCTGGACTGAATGTGTGGTGTTTTAAAAATATACAATTCAGATTTCATACATTCACTCATTTTAATCAAACATATCTTTTTTTCTATTTTTGCTCTTAACTTGGCGTCGCTTTAACTTAAACGTTTTAAGGCTGGCCTTTTTATAGTTTTAATTTTTATATTTATTTTCTTTTTCCCAGATCCATATATTTCATTAAGTTTTCAATGAGCACCACGTCTAATATTTTTAACAATTTCTTTACCACAGTCTTTCACCACTTCCTTGACATTTGCACCTGATGCAATATCAGCTAATGCATTAATACCAGAGTCTATAGCTTCGTTCTTTAATATATTTACACCTGAACTAAATATTGGTTTTAAATATCTAATTAATCCTCCGAAAAAATCCTCGTCTTCTTTGAAACGGTAGACTTGAGTAAAACAAATGACCAATATCTTCTAAACCTCTTCCTGACTGAATCAAATAATACTTATAATATACTCGATTCCTTTTGAAATGATGTACTTTTCTACAATGACATGCTTTATTTATACATTTTTAATGCAATACAATTTTTGTAGGAATTGAACTATTGGAAAAATTTACTTTGTAACCATATTTATCACATAAAAGTATTGAAATACTATTAAATGATTTCTCTACTTTACAATATTGAATGTTTCTGGAGTCTTTTACTATATCATTAAAAGTATTTTGAACATTGATAGTTCTTAAACATCTTACATTTTATCAGGTATATTTTGTGGTTCAATAATATCCGAGTATATAAAAAACATATCTGGTTTAATAATTGGAATTAATTGTACAGTATCTAAAAACATTTTGAAACCTTCTATTACACGTGGTTTGAATTTCTTAAAATCTGCCATTTTTGATGATACTTGATTGAAACATTTTAAAAGCCCTTCTAAAGAATAAGAGAAATTTGCTCTTAATTTTATATCTATTTTTGGTTTAGTCACATATGTAGTAGTGTAAGATATATTTTGAGGCATATCTTCAGGTTTTTCTGGTTTTACATAATTGGCATCATAATTTATAAAATTAAAAATCCCCCAAATCAGCTGTCGTTCAACTTTTTTTCTTAGAAAATTTTGAAAATGAAATTTTTAATATTTTGAATTAGTGTCCGCAATAGGACCTTCCAATCACATAACATTTGTTTTTCATCATATGGAATTTACGTTGTACCGACTGCTATTAAATCTTTATCTTGTATACCCTTAATATATACTTGGGTACTTTTTTCCTAATCTTCACCATATGTATTTGGAATAAAATTATTAACATAAATTTCAGAAACACCGACTTTCCAACTAGAATCACACATATATTTATTCAGTTTATTTGTAAAAGATGACAATGTATTTTCGGGATAGTAATTCATAGATGAATCTCTAAGTAATGTAATGTAAAAATAATACTTTATTTGTATGTTGTCCATTGTAAACTACTTGTAGACCTGGTTTTTCGTATTGGCAGCTCTATTTGAACGTAAAGCACGTCTTTGTTCTTTAATACCCATTTCCTTACTATATCCCCTTTTTGAGGCGGACATGGACTATCTAAAGATACGGTTCTCATATCTCCAGTATCATTTTCATACAATTGTACATTTTAATAGATTTCCTTTTTGAGACGTTCCCCAGACTGTGCAACAGAAATTCTGAATATATTTTCTTTTTTTTTTCATCATCAATAAATACTTGAACAGCTGGTTTTTGTTCATAGATCTCTTCCACGGGAAATTGCATTCCAAAATGAATTGAAATGAAATTGCATTCCAGACTTTGCACGGGAAATTGCATTCCAAACTCTTGATATATTCTGATTGATCTTCTGCATTTCGTAAAATATTGGTTTGGGGCGTGTTTGAATACCCTTTGATTCGTAAAGCTTTATACTTTCTTGTTTATGTTAACTTTTTTTATTCTGAGGTGAGCTCATTCTCCTTTTATTACTTACTTTATACAAATTTTGACGAAATAAATACCATTTTTGAATATCCCGCAAATTTTTATTTAAGATAATTTTTTTCATCCTGTTATTTAATTCACTGAGTTCAATATCTGTATTTTGTTTGAGTTTTTCATAAATCTGCGGTTTTACTAAAATCATTTTATCAAATATGTTGTTCATTTTAAAAACTTTCCAATTATTCCTGATAGAACAGCGCCAATTAGTGTAGCTAAAAATTCACCCTTTTGAATAATGGTTTTCCGCTTACTAAGTACTTTATATGGCAAATTAAAGATCTTAACTACTTTTTATACTTTTCCAATTGGTTTATTGATTTTTTACTTAAATTAAAATTACTTTTGAATATATTAAACAGTCTTTCACACAATGTTATTATTACTCCATTACTCCAATTACTTAATAATTTTTTGGAATTTCGGCTCAGAGTTTTTAATAGATGCAATTAAATATTGCAATTAATTATTTCTCACTTAAATTATCTAAATCTTCTTTTTCACAAAAACAAAAATTCTCTCCTAATAGTCCTAATATATGCTTCTAAATAGATCGTTCATATCTTGACTACGATCTACAAATATACATATAACTGGGGGGTTGTAACATTACTTCATTATATTCTTTTTGGAATTCTTTAATTTTATTGAGATAAATTTGTCGTGATAATAATAGAATCTGTGACTTGTCTCTGCAATTGAATTTAAACAAAAAGCCAATGCAGCATATGAAAACTATGTCACGGATATTGGCAACAAACTTCTTACTGATCCTAAAAAAATTTTTGATTTTGTTAACACTAAACGGAAATTATTTGGGTATCCCAATTCAATGATATCAAAAGACAATGTAGTTTCTGATTGCCCCAAAGAAATTTGCAACTTCTTTTCTGATAATTTTCAACAAGTTTATCGCCCAACAACACCAGTTACCACATCGACTAATTCCTTATCTAATAGCTCAAATTTGCTATTTACAGAGGTATAACTTTCTGAAAATGATATTCTTGAAGCAATTTTGAGCATTGATACAAAAAAGGGTGCTTGTCCGGACTTAATGCCTCCAATCTTTTTACATAATTGCTCTCACAGTCCCTCTTCCCTCTTCATTTTATTTTCAATAAGTCACTTTCAATTGGGATTTTCTCACAAAAGTGGAAATCCTCCCACTTAACCCCTATTTTTAAAAAAGGGGATAGAGCATCGGTGGAAATTTATCGAGGTATAGCAATCCTTTCGACTATACCTAAATTATTTGAAAAAATTGTCGTTGATAGAATTACTCCTATCATAAATGCAAAACTAAATGAACAACAATATGGTTTCAGAAAAGGTCGTTCAACTACTACGAACCTGATGGTTTATACATCTGAAATCCTGAATCAAATGGAGAAAGGGTACCAAGTTGATGCAATTTACACTGATTTTAGCAAAGCTTTCGATTGTGTAGATCACTTCACTTTGCTAAACAAACTATCAACTTTTGGCATTTCGGGTTCATTTCTTGAGTGGCTTAATTCTTATCTTATAGAAAGAACTCAAAATGTTAAATTTCGTGGTGTATTATCCAACACCATTGGGGTCACTTCCGGTGTACCGCAAGGCAGCCATTTAGGCCCGCTTCAGTTTAATTTTTATAATTTTTATTTCAGATCTTTCGGAATATCTAAGCAATATACCTCACATTTCGTTTGCCGATGACCTAAAAATATACCAAGTAGTGAAAGATAATTCTGATGCAGCTAAACTTCAATCAAGCTTATCAGTGTTACAAGCTTGGGGAACGTCAAATAAATTAGAACTCAACATACAGAAATGTAAGGTTATAAGCTTTACACGTAAACGGTCTTCTTTAATATATGACTACAAAATAGATAATGTAACTCTTGAAAGGGGTTTTAGCATTACTGATTTAGGAATTCTTCTCGATAATAAACTTAATTATAATCTTCACTATGATCTAATAATTTCAAAGGCTAATAAAATGTTAGGTTTCATTAAGAGAAGAGCTAAAGAATTTAGCGACTTAGCTGTGACTAAATCTCTTTATTGTTCCCTAGTTCGATCTATCTTAGAATACGGTAAAATTGTTTGGGATCCAGCCTTTGCAGTTCATTCCAATAGAATCGAATCAGTTCAAAAGCAATTTCTTTTATTTGAATTAAGGAATCAATATAACCCTTTTGATTTTGCTAATCTACCTATTTACACTACAAGACTTAATTCATTAAACTTGCTTTCTTTATCTTTACGTAGACAACTATTGTCATCATGCTTTACTTTTGATATTTTGAATAATAGTATTTCTATCCAATCTCTTAATAACAAGTTTAGACTTAACGATAGTGTTAGGCAAACTAGAAATACTAAATTTTTAATGGACTACAAACATAATACAGAGTACGGTAGAAATGAACCCATCAATAGATGTTGTACTACTTTTAACAAAATTAGTCATCTCTATTCTACATCTATCTCCAGAAATACTTTCAAACACATTGTACAACTACATTTTTGCAATTTAATGACCTTAGACAATTAATTCTTACTTAAGCAAAAAAAATTTTTTTTTTGTTTTAATTATGATATAATTTTAAACATAGCACATTTATTGTATTGCATTATAATACAACTAATGTTTTTTATTTAGATCATTTTTTTTGTACATTTTATAGATAGTAATTTAATATTTTTATGTATTATTAATAAAAAATATTCATTTTTTTTTAATTTTACATCTACGTAATAATAAGATATTTATTTACATTTTTTTACATAATATGTTAAATTGATTGTCATTATATGTATGTACATATCTGTACAAATATCATATTTCCATTTTTTTGTTAAAATGAAGTTGTTATTGTAGTTTGAATAAAACATTCATGATAACAATAATAATAATAATTAAATTAACTTTTTTTATGATTTAAGTTATTATAAATTTAGTTTTAAGTCATTGTTTTGTTTAATTTTAATTATAAGCATTAATTTAAGAATTTTTTTTGTAACGACCTTGTTTTGGTTTTGTTTAATAAAATAAAAATAAAAAAAATAAATATTTGAATTCCACGGATGCGACTGCCATGGTTATCCAATATTCCTTCAGCATAATCGAGACAAATCATTATGTGATGAAAAGCAGGTGATGTTACCAAGTGCTGTTATAATAAATTTCATTACAAACGGACGCGGACGTTAATCCAAATCATACCCAAATTTTTACTATGTTTGTATGTTTGTTTCTGGTCATTTTAAAATTTTTTCACTTAACATGATAGGTATTTCAAAAAATAACCTTGAATAATTACATTGAACATTATAATAACCCTGTGGTACATATATTTCATCTTTTAATATTAGTTGTTGTTTTTGTCGACACGTATTTATATATTTTGTTAAATATGCTTTCAGAAAATCAGACTTCATGACTTTTTATTGTATGTTATAACTAAATTAAGAAATTTACTGATGTTATAGAAATTGTCTGCTTCTTCCTCATTTAAAATAAAAATGTTTGACCTACGTAATAAGGTTTAACATTTAAATAAATTTTTGTTAAACATTTAAAGTTGTTTTGCAGGATATTTTTTTAAAAAGCGACTATATACTACATTCCATACATGATAGTTGTAATACGTTAAAATGAATTTCTTGTTTCACAAGACTCTTGATCAAAACCAAATGAAACTGCTAATGAATGGTCCTTATTCAAAAAATATGTATAAGATAACAGCAAGGTTTTATTAGTATAATATTTTTCTATTGTTATAAATAACCTGAATATTTACAAGTACCGATTTTAATATTTATACTTCTTAGCAACACATGACTGTACATTTTTATTTTCTCCAAATATACGCTTAAATTCTTTCACTTTACGCATAGCATTTTCTATGTTGTTTTTAATATTTTCAATATTGTTAAATAATTTTAAAAAATCATTCATATTTTTACCAGAACATCAATAGTATATGTAAACACAGCAATACTGACCCCAAAAATTCGAAAAATTACTTTGCAAACGTATTTCTTTAAATACAATACAAAGTTTTTTAAATTAATTAAGAATTTGTTTTTCAAAATATTCTATACATCATTCTTTTGGTATAAAAACTGCCAGCCAATGTTCGCCAGGATCCTTAGCAATATGTGTATTAACTATGAAAAAATATGGTTTTTTAATAATTTTTGGTATATGATCCAATTATAAATTTCTTTGTACTATTATTACATTTCAAAATTTCCGCAATCTTTAAGAATTCATGTTGTTGCGTTGAAAACACAATAATTTCTTAATGTTTTATGGATTTTTTTATGTTTGTATATACTTTATTTATAGATTTGTATAAACGTTACGATTTTTATTTATTTGAATATTTGGGACAAACTCTTCATACAAAATAGTAGTTAAGGTAAAGGGAAGTGGTTTTAATAATTTTGCAGTTCCTTGGTTGAGTAAACCTTGGCACACTTCATTACCCGATGCATCTGGTGTTAAGTCGAATGCCAACATAAAGAAATCATTATTAAGAATAGTTTCTGTTATTTGATGTTATTTATGGTTATGATGTATTCCTGTACCAGTAAAAATTGGATTATATGCTCTAATGAAACAATTATTTTCGTCAGAAAAATTAGTTTCTATTGCTAAATTGGGAACTTGCACACCGTTAACAGATAATGCAAATTGATTAATATCAAAGTGTTTAAAATTGAAAGGATTTATACGTCGTTTCCCCGAATATCCCGCATTTTCAGTCATACAAAATATTAATGTGTTTAGTAATTGTCCAATGAAAACATTAACTAATAATATGTTTTGACTATTCATTGGGATAGTGAATGATTTTACTTAAATGTTTTTGTAAAAATAATTAGCTGTATTTTTCTCCAAAACTGAATTATGAGCGAGTAATACCTGGATTAACTGTAACATGTTTCATTAGTAAATTTGCATCTATGATTTTCAATTGATATTCGCTCATCAGTATCCTCTGAAAACATATAAAATTGCGGTTTCCCTAAAGTAAGTAAGATTCGCGCATCAACCTCATTTATTAGAAGAGTAGGGTGATTAAACATATCTACATGTAATGTACAAATAGGTTCTACTTCATTCCCACTATTGTAAAGTTTCTGTCGTGTTTTTGAACCATTATTATCTGATTTTGCTTTATTTTCTTAATCTAATATCCATCCAGCACATTCTAAATAAGTTGTAGCTGCATCGTTACCGTAATTGAATAATGATTTAATGTATGCCTTATAATGACAATTCACTACACTATTTTTATAACTTGTTTGATCATTATTCCAAAGAGTTCTATCTTTTTTAGTTATTTGCACCTTTAATCTTAAGTATGTTGAAGATAAATCCCTATATGTCCTAGAGATGGTGATGAATTATGGTTGATGAATTATCTAAAAAAGCAATAGGATTGTAATAAACTTCTTCACATCGTAAAATGCTGGACTGAATGTGTGGTGCTTTAAAAATATACAATTCAGATTTCATACATTCACTTATTTTAATCAAACATATCTTTTTTTCTATTTTTGCTCTTAACTTGGCGTCGCTTTAACTTAAACGTTTTAAGGCTGGCCTTTTTATAGTTTTAATTTTTATATTTATTTTCTTTTTCCCAGATCTATATATTTCATTAAGTTTTCGATGAGCACCACGTCTAATATTTTAACAATTGCTTTACCACAGTCTTTCACCACTTCCTTGACATTTGCACCTTATGCAATATCAGCTAATGCATTAATACCAGAGTCTATAGCTTCGTTCTTTAATATATTTACACCTGAACTAAATATTGGTTTTAAATATCTAATTAATCCTCCGAAAAAATCCTCGTCTTCTTTGAAACGGTAGACTTGAGTAAAACAAATGACCAATATCTTCTAAACCTCTTCCTGACTGAATCAAATAATACTTATAATATACTCGATTCCTTTTGAAATGATGTACTTTTCTACAATGACATGCTTTATTTATACTTTTTTAATGCAATACAATTTTTATAGGAATTGAACTATTGGAAAAATTTACTTTGTAACCATATTTATCACATAAAAGTATTGAAATACTATTAAATGATTTCTCTACTTTACAATATTCAATGTTTCTGGAGTCTTTTACTATATCATTAAAAGTATTTTGAACATTGATAGTTCTTAAACATCTTACATTTTATCAGGTATATTTTGTGGTTCAATAATATCCGAGTATATAAAAAACATATCTGGTTTAATAATTGGAATTAATTGTACACTATCTAAAAACATTTTGAAACCTTCTATTACACGTGGTTTGAATTTCTTAAAATCTGCCATTTTTGATGATACTTGATTGAAACATTTTAAAAGCCCTTCTAAAGAATAAGAGAAATTTGCTCTTAATTTTATATCTATTTTTGGTTTAGTCACATATGTAGTAGTGTAAGATATATTTTGAGGCATATCTTCAGGGTTTTCTGGTTTTACATAATTGGCATCATAATTTATAAAATTAAAAATCCCCCAAATCAGCTGTCGTTCAACTTTTTTTCTTAGAAATTTTTGAAAATGAAATTTTTAATATTTTGAATTAGTGTCCGCAATAGGACCTTCCAATCACATAACATTTGTTTTTCATCATATGGAATTTACGTTGTACCGACTGCTATTAAATCTTTATCTTGTATACCCTTAATATATACCTGGGTACTTTTTTCCTAATCTTCACCATATGTATTTGGAATAAAATTATTAACATAAATTTCAGAAACACCGACTTTCCAACTAGAATCACACATATATTTATTCAGTTTATTTGTAAAAGATGACAATGTATTTTCGGGATAGTAATTCATAATTGAATTACTGATGAATGATGATTACATGATGAATCTCTAAGTAATGTAATGTAAATGTAATCCTTTATTTGTATGTTGTCCATTGTAAACTACTTGTAGACCTGGTTTTTCGTATTGGCAGCTCTATTTGAACGTAAAGCACGTCTTTGTTCTTTAATACCCATTTTCTTACTATATCCCCTTTTTGAGGCGGACATGGACTATCTAAAGATACGGTTCTCATATCTCCAGTATCATTTTCATACAATTGTACATTTTAATAGATTTCCTTTTTTGAGACGTTCCTCAGACTGTGCAACAAAAATTGCTTCTGAATATATTTTCTCTTTTTTTTCATCATCAATGAATACTTGAACAGCTGGTTCTTGTTCATAGATCTCTTCTACGGGAAATTGCATTCCAAAATGAATTGAAATGAAATTGCATTCCAGACTTTGCACGGGAAATTGCATTCCAAACTCTTGATATATTCTGATTGATCTTCTGCATTTCGTAAAATATTGGTTTGAGACGTGTTTGAACAACCTTTGATTCGTAAAGCTTTATACTTTCTTGTTTATGTTAACCTTTTTTATTCTGAGGTGAGCTCATTCTCCTTTTATTACTTACTTTATACAAATTTTGACGAAATAAATACCATTTTTGAATATCCCGCAAATTTTTATTTAAGATAATTTTTTTCATGCTGTTATTTAATTCACTGAGTTCAATATCTGTATTTTGTTTGAGTTTTTCATAAATCTGCGGTTTTACTAAAATCATTTTATCAAATATGTTGTTCATTTTAAAAACTTTCCAATTATTCCTGATAGAACAGCGCCAATTAGTGTAGCTAAAAATTCACCCTTTTGAATAATGGTTTTCCGCTTACTAAGTACTTTATATGGCAAATTAAAGATCTCAACTACTTTTTATACTTTGCCAATTGGTTTATTGCTTTTTTACTTAAATTAAAATTACTTTTGAATATATTAAACAGTATTTCACACAATGTTTTTATTACTCCATTACTCCAATTACTTAATAATTTTTGGAAATTATTAAGTAATTGGAGTAAATAATTTTTGAATTAATTAATTTTTGGAATTTCGGCTTAGTGTTTTTTAATAGATGCAATTAAATATTGCAATTAATTATTTCTCACTTAAATTATCTAAATCTTCTTTTTCACAAAAACAAAAATTCTCTCTTAATAGTCCTAATATATGCTTCTAAATAGATCGTTCATATCTTGACTAAGATCTACAAATATACATATAACTGGGGGGTTGTAACATTACTTCATTATATTCCTTTTGGAATTCTTTCATTTTATTGGGCTAAATTTGTCGTGACAATATTAGAATCTGTGACTTGTCTCTGGGGTTTTTAAAAAGTACCAAATATTTACAATTGAGAGAAATATCTCATGAAAATTTTTGCTGACGAAACACATTTTGAGTTGTAAATATTACTGATAAGTTCCTATCATGCGAACCTCTAGTAAACAATTCGCAAACGCTTTTATGACTTGAATCCAACATCATGTCATCTATTACAACTAATAAAGGATGATGATTTTCACTCTAGTCTGGTATAGCAATAAAATATTTAAGTTCTTTAATGTTTATTGGAACTGTATTTTTATCAGGATTACACCAAATAAATTTATTTATTTTAGAACGAATAACTGTATTCCTATTTTCTATTAAGTTACTAATAAATGTAGTTTTACCACAACACGATGGGACCATCTACAATCATTGTGAATGGATGATATAACATATAGTCATTAGAAACTAAAAAGTAAACGCACTCTCTGTTATATTTATAGTAAAATCAATGTATAAAATCATGATAATTCAAAAATTTTTAGTCATTTCATTACTAAACTTTGCCATGGAAAGAAATAATTTTCTAATAGTCGATTTACAATTTTCACGTGGAAATGAAAAACAATATTTTTTAAAAGAATTGGCAGCTGTGGAAAATGGAAGTTTAGTTCCACCACAATAAACCACAATTAAACCACAATATTCAGAAGAAGAACTTAATACTGTAAACACCGAGGGAGTGTGGGTTCGAATCCCACACACGTCGTAAGAGTTATTCCCCCTTACGACATTTACAGCCATGCCTGAAAAGGAAAGGCTGTGCAATTTCTTGTTCACATTTATGTGGCAGAGAAATGCACTAAAAACGAGGAAGAATACAGTTGCCTTTGTCAACTCTTAGATACCCGTACGAACCGTTAGTATGTTCACAGCCTGTCACCCTGCTTACAATATTATTTTTTTAATATTTTAGTATTTTAAAATAATTTGAGTGAATTTTATAATTTCTAGAACTATGGGTTGTACATATATTCAAACTATATGTTTATATGTACATTCTTCAAAAGCAGACTCTAACCTTCCACATAACGATTATCAATCCAAAACTTTTTCAAATATTCTATAGTACCATTTAATACTAAGCGGTAAATCTATATTAAATTTACTTAGTACAAAATAATAAATATAATTTTAAATATCATATTATATTATATATAAATATTCCATTGACAGAATAATTTCTTATAAGTACAATAAAATACATATATGTATGTAAATACGGCGCTATATAATATACATCTATACTCTTATCATTCATTCACTAGTGACATACGATATGTAAATAAACATGATATTATATAAGTATGTATGTATAACCATATCATATAAATAAAAATTCTTCAAGCAACCGTTATGTTGTTTATTTATTTACATTTTTTTATACTACGCATTATATCCTCAACAATTTCAAATTATCGAGTAAAACAATATGCAAAAAAATCGTTAAAGAAATTTGTTAGAAAATTTGAAAAAATCAAGTAACACTTTCCTCAATTATAAAGTAACCCTATATTATTAAAAAAAGTTGTTAACAGAAATAAAAGTATAATGTTGAAGCTTTAATTTTTGTGTATTATTTCAAAAAAATTTTAACAGGTGTTCAAGTTACAGGTGTTTAAAAATAAGAAATTTTCAGTTTTTGACCCCTTAGAGCTCCTAAACAGGGAGTGATACAAAAAAAATTTCTGAAATGACTCATACTTATTTTCAAAGATCTAACTTCTGTCAAAATTTCAAGTTTTCAACTTAAAGCGTTTAGAAGATAGAAGGATTAAAGGATTTTGCAAAATTTGAGTTTCGCATAACGGTAAATTAAGACACCGTATGCCACAACTATATATTTATTGTATATATACTTTTAAAGCTAATAAAAGCAGTAATCGTTTGGCGTTTTCAAAATGAAGATATACCTTATACAACTTGTGCTATAACAATTTAAATATAGAGCTTTTTTGAACCTTTGGGGAGCTGTAGCTCCGTAACGGGTGGGGCTACAAAAAAAAGTTATTAAAAATAAAATTAATATTTTTGCGAGATCTATCAGCGGTTAAAATTTGATAGCTCTATTTCAAAAAAAATGTGGGGATCTAAAAGTTAGGTGTTCGAGAGCTACCCTAAGTTTTGGTCCAAACTCAACCAAAAAAAATAGGGAATCTACAAATTACTCCTAGAATATTTTGTGTAAATTTCAAGATTCTAGCTTTCTTAGTTTTTGAGTTAGCGTGCTGACGGACGGATGGACGGACGGACATGGCTCAAAAGTCTTAGAATTTTTTTCTGATCCGATCCATACCTTTGGAGGTATATCTAGCTCGCTTATTTCGAGGTGTTACAAACGGAGGAGTAATTTTATTATACCCGATCCTATCGTACGGGTATTAAAAAAAAAAAATTTAATACTGATTAGAAATATCAAAATCAGTATTGTAAAAGGAATATCAACGGATTAAAGTGGAATGATGGTTTAATTGAATATATACAAGTGCTGTTCTAAAGCACTATTTTAAACTTTTTGAAAAAAATTTCATAAAAGGAGAGCAAAAAACAAATTTTTTAAAAAAAATATCTTGTTAAACCAAATATAATTGATCTTACCCAAGATATGATATCCCTATATAAAATAGACGACTTTATATCAATGTGTTGTATACATAATAACACAAACAACATAACAACAAATTGTAAAATTAGATGTCTCGCTAAAAACTGTTTAAATATATATATGTATTTACTAAAAACGAACAAATTATAAAACAAAAATAAATTATAAAATAAAAATAAAAAGCGTGCGATTTAATAAGAACGTTCAAATTTTTAACATGGCATTTTGCATATAGAGCTCGAAAAAGTATCTGGAAACAATATGCTAGAGATAGATGCAGATTTCAAAAACGTATCACAAATATAGGTTTCATAATTTCTAAAATTTTTACAACTCAACACTGAGAACACATATATAAAACAAGATTTCTATAAAATAAATAAATAAGAAGCCTAAGTGGCCTAGTGGGTAAAAGTGTAGAAAAATACACTACAAAGACCGAGGGAATGTGGGTTCGAATTCCACACACGTCGTAAGAGTTATTCCTCCTTACGACATTTACAGCCACGCCTGAACAGAAAAGCCTGTGTAATTTCAAAAAATTTCTTAAATTTTATTTTTTAAATTTTCAAATTTTTGTGGAAGTCACAATTCTAAACAGTTTGTATTATGTTTTGGAAATGTGCGCTTTTAAAACCCGTTGGTTTACATTCTACCTTGATTTTTTTACCCTTACAAAAAATAATATCCTTTTTCATTTTTATAAAAAACGAGGAAGAATACAGTTGCCTTTGTCAACTCTTAGATACCCGTACGAACCGTTAGTATGTTCACAGCCTGTCACCCTGCTTACAATATTATTTTTTTAATATTTTAGTATTTTAAAATACTTTGGGTGAATTTTATAATTTCTAGAACTATGGGTTGTACATATATTCAAACTATATGTTTACATGTACATTCTTCAAAAGCAGATTCTAACCTTCCACATAACGATTATCAATCCAAAACTTTTTCAAATATTCTATAGTACCATTTAATACTAAGCGGTAAATCTATATTAAATTTACTTAGTACAAAATAATAAATATAATTTTAAATAATATATTATATTATATTTAAATATTCCATTGACAGAATAATTTCTTATAAGTACAATAAAATACATATATGTATGTAAATACGGCGCTATATAATATACATCTATACTCTTATCATTCATTCACTAGTGACATATACGATATGTAAATAAACATGATATTATATAAGTATGTATGTATAACCATATCATATAAATAAAAATTCTTCAAGCAACCGTTATGTTGTTTATTTATTTACATTGTCTTTACTATGCATTATATCCTCAACAATTTCAAATTATCGAGTAAAACAAAATGCAAAAAATTAGTTAAAGAAATTTGTTAGAAAATTTGAAAAAATCAAGTAACTCTTTCGTTAATTATAAAGTAACCATATATTATTAAATAAAGTTGTTAACAGAAATAAGAGTATAATATTGAAGCTTTAATTTTTGTGTATTACTTCAAAAAAATTTTAACAGGTGTTCAAGTTACAGGTGTTTAAAAATTGGAAATTTTCAGTTTTTGACCCCTTACAGCTCCTAAACGGGGGGTGATACAAAAAAAATTTCTGAAATGACTCATACTTATTTTCAAAGATCTAACTTCTGTCAAAATTTCAAGTTTCCAAATTAAACCGTTTAGAAGATAGGAGGGTTAAAGGATTTTGCAAAATTTTAGTTTCGCATAACGGTAAATTAAGACACCGTATGCCACAAAAATATATTTATTGTATATAAACACATATTATGTGCCTATTTTTATACCCGTACGATAGGATCGGGTATAATAAAATTACTCCTCTGTTTGTAACACCTCGAAATAAGCGAGCTAGATATACCTTCAAAGGTATGGATCGGATCAGAAAAAAATTCTAAGACTTTTGAGCCATGTCCGTCCGTCAGCACGCTAACTCAAAAACTAAGAAAGCTAGAATCTTGAAATTTACACAAAATATTCTAGGAGTAATTTGTAGGTTCCCTATTTTTTTTGGTTGAGTTTGGACCAAGCCTTAGGATAGCTCTCGAACACCTAACTTTTAGATCCCCACATTTTTTTTGCAATAGAGCTATGAAATTTTAACTACTGATAGATCTCATAAAAATATTCATTTTATTTTAATAACTTTTTTTGTAGCCCCACCCGTTACGGAGCTACAGCTCCCCAAAGGTTCAAAAAAGCTCTATATTTAAATTATTATAGCAGAAGTTGTATAAGGTATATCTTCATTTTGAAAACGCCAAACGATTACTATTTTTATTAGCTTTAAAAGTATATATACAATAAATATGTATTTGTAGCATACGGTGTCTTAATTTACCGTTATGTGAAACTCATATTTTGCAAAATACTTCAACCCTTCTATCTTCTAAACGGCTTAAGTTGGAAACTTGAAACTTTGACAAAAGTTAGATCTTTGAAAATAAGTATGAGTCATTTCAGAAAATTTTTGTGTATCACTCCCCGTTTAGGAGCTGTAAGGGGTCAAAAACTGAAAATTTCCTATTTTTAAACACCTGTAACTTGAACACCTGTTAAAAGTTTTTTGAAGTAATACACAAAAATTAAAGCTTCAATATTATACTCTTATTTCTGTTAATAACTTTTTTTAATAGTATAGGGTTACTTTATAATTGACGAAAGTGTTACTTGATTTTTTCAAATTTTCTAACAAATTTCTTCAACAAATTTTTTGCATTTTGTTTTACTCGATAATTTGAAATTGTTGAGGAATGCGTAGTACATAAAAATGTAAATAAATAAACAACATAACGGTTGCTTGAGGAATTTTTATTTATATGATATTAATATATATACATACTTATATAATATCATGTTTATTTACATATCGTATATGTCACTAGTGAATGAATGATAAGAGTATAGATGTATATTATATAGCGCCGTATTTACATACATATATGTATTTTATTGTACTTATAAGAAATTATTCTGTCAATGGAATATTTAAATATAATATAATATAATATTTAAAATTATATTTACTATTTTGTACTAAGTAAATTTAATATACATTTACCGCTTAGTATTAAATGGTACTATAGAATGTGAAAGGTTAGAATCTCCTTTTGAAGAATGTACATATAAGCATATAGTTTGAATATATGTACAACCCATAGTTCTAGAAATTATAAAATTCACCCAAATTATTTTAAAATACTAAAATATTAAAAACATAATAATGTAAGCAGGGTGACAGGCTGTGAACATACTAACGGTTCGTACGGGTATCTAAGAGTTGACAAAGGCAACTGTATTCTTCCTCTATGAATTTTTATTTATATGATATGGTTATACATACATACTTATATAATATCATGTTTATTTACATATCGTATATGTCACTAGTGAATGAATGATAAGAGTATAGATGTATATTATATAGCGCCGTATTTACATACATATATGTATTTTATTGTACTTATAAGAAATTATTCTGTCAATGGAATATTTAAATATAATATAATATATTATTTAAAATTATATTTATTATTTTGTACTAAGTAAATTTAATATAGATTTACCGCTTAGTATTAAATGGTACTATAGAATATTTGAAAAAGTTTTGGATTGATAATCGTTATGTGGAAGGTTAGAATCTGCTTTTGAAGAATGTACATGTAAACATATAGTTTGAATATATGTACAACCCATAGTTCTAGAAATTATAAAATTCACCCAAAGTATTTTAAAATACTAAAATATTAAAAAAATAATATTGTAAGCAGGGTGACAGGCTGTGAACATACTAACGGTTCGTACGGGTATCTAAGAGTTGACAAAGGCAACTGTATTCTTCCTCGTTATACTTATCTTTATTTGATATTATTATTCTCCCTAAAAATAAAAAATCACTCAAATGCTACCCTCTATCTTACTATAGATACTCAATATATTATTTTTATAACTAAGAATATCTTATTTTAAACTAAATCTTACAACTCACAGATACAAAAATTTCAAACAATCCTTCATTTATAAACTCAAATTAACATATAACTTACAACCAACTCTATAGTGTAATGGTTAAAGAGTTCATATTTGTAAAATTTATATTACAATAGTATTCCGGTTCAAATCTCCTTTCTTATTTCTTTTATTCTATTTTGAAATTATCCTTTATTAGAACAATAATCATCATTTATCCATCATTCGTAATATTTATATACTCTCTACTTATTTAATACTAGCAGGAATACCCGACAATACCCGAATACCGGAGTAATTTGTTGGCTTTATGAAATAAAAATTATCAACTTTTGTTTTCGCGTTAATATAATTTAATTTAATATATATATAGTTCACTTATTACTATGCATTTACAGATGCTGATAGATAATATTTTTACTTTTTATTACATTTAATTAACATCATTTAATTACATTTTATTCAATTTTGTTTAACAATATATTATTCGCTAAAACCGAAACACTAAATCGCCTTTCATTATTACAAAAGGCCATAATGTAATATTTACATTTTTTTCGTAAGTAATGTCACTTCATGTTTTTATGAATTATCCTTTTAAGCACATTTTGAAAATTTTTCTATTAGTTTCACTCTGTCTTTTTTTCTGTTTGTTTACAAAACTTATACACTGTTTAATAAAGAGCAATGTATAGGTCTAATAAAAAAGCAATATTGTAGAACAACTTTTTTATGTAGCCATATTTTTAATATAAAAACGAGGAAGAATACAGTTGCCTTTGTCAACTCTTAGATACCCGTACGAACCGTTAGTATGTTCACAGCCTCTCACTCTGCTCACAATATTATGTTTTTAATATTTTAGTATTTTAAAATAATTTTTGTGAATTTTATAATTTCTAGAAGTATGGGTTGTACATATATTCAAACTATATGTTTATATGTACATTCTTCAAAAGCAGATTCTAACCTTTCACATTCTATAGTACCATTTAATACCAAGCGGTAAATGTATATTAAATTTACTTAGTACAAAATAGTAAATATAATTTTAAATATTATATTATATTATATTTAAATATTCCATTGACAGAATAATTTCTTATAAGTACAATAAAATACATATATGTATGTAAATACGGCGCTATATAATATACATCTATACTCTTATCATTCATTCACTAGTGACATATACGATATGTAAATAAACATGATATTATATAAGTATGTATATATATTAATATCATATAAATAAAAATTCCTCAAGCAACCGTTATGTTGTTTATTTATTTACATTTTTATGTACTACGCATTCCTCAACAATTTCAAATTATCGAGTAAAACAAAATGCAAAAAATTTGTTGAAGAAATTTGTTAGAAAATTTGAAAAAATCAAGTAACACTTTCGTCAATTATAAAGTAACCCTATACTATTAAAAAAAGTTATTAACAGAAATAAGAGTATAATATTGAAGCTTTAATTTTTGTGTATTACTTCAAAAAAATTTTAACAGGTGTTCAAGTTACAGATGTTTAAAAATAGGAAATTTTCAGTTTTTGACCCCTTACAGCTCCTAAACGGAGGGTGATACACAAAAAATTTCTGAAATGACTCATATTTATTTTCAAAGATCTAACTTCTGTCAAAGTTTCAAGTTTCCAACTTAAGCCGTTTAGAAGATAGAAGGGTTGAAGTATTTTGCAAAATATGAGTTTCACATAACGGTAAATTGAGACACCGTATGCTACAAATATATATTTATTGTATATATACTTTTAAAGCTAATAAAAATAGTAATCGTTTGGCGTTTTCAAAATGAAGATATACCTTATACAACTTGTGCTATAATAATTTAAATATAGAGCTTTTTTGAACCTTTGGGGAGCTGTAGCTCCGTAACGGGTGGGGCTACAATAAAAAGTTATTAAAATAAAATGAATATTTTTATGAGATCTATCAGTAGTTAAAATTTCATAGCTCTATTGCAAAAAAAATGTGGGGATCTAAAAGTTAGGTGTTCGAGAGCTATCCTAAGGCTTGGTCCAAACTCAACCAAAAAAAATAGGGAACCTACAAATTACTCCTAGAATATTTTGTGTAAATTTCAAGATTCTAGTTTTTGAGTTAGCGCGCTGACGGACGGGCGGACGGACATGGCTCAAAAGTTTTAGAATTTTTTTCTGATTCGATCCATACCTTTGAGGGTATATCTAGCTCGCTTATTTCGAGGTGTTACAAACGGAGGAGTATTATTATACCCGATCCTATCGTACGGGTATAAAGACAGGATTGTTTTTTACCTTTATAAATCAATCAAAAATTTTTATAGCTCTCGGGTAGCTCTCGAACACCTAACTTTTAGATCCCCACATTTTTTTTGAAATAGAGCTATGAAATTTTAACTGCGGATAGATGTCACAAAAATATTAATTTTATTTTCAATACCTTTTTTTCTCCCCAAAGGTTCAAAAAAGCTCTATATTTAAATTATTATAGCACAAGTTTTATAAAATATATCTTCATTTTGAAAACGCCAAACAATTACTGCTTTTATTAGCTTTAAAAGTATATATACAATAAATATATAGTTGTGGCATACGGTGTCTTAATTTACCGTTATGCGAAACTCAAATTTTGCAAAATCCTTTAACCCTTCTATCTTTTAAACGGTTTAAGTTGGAAAGTTGAAATTTTGATTGAAGTTAGATCTTTGAAAATAATTACGAGTCATTTCAGAATTTTTTTTTGTATCACCCCCGTCGAGGAGCTGTAAGGGGTCAAAAACTGAAAATTTCCTATTTTTAAACACCTGTAACTTTTTTGAAGTAATACACAAAAATTAAAGTTTCAACATTATACTCTTATTTCTGTTAACAACTTTTTTTTATTAATAATATAGGGTTACTTTATAATTGACGAAAGTGTTTCTAACAAATTTCTTTAACGAATTTTTTACATTTTGTTTTACTCGATAATTTGAAATTGTTGAGGATATAATACGTAGTACAAAAAAATGTAAATAAATAAACAACATAACGGTTTTTTGAAGAATTTTTATTTATATGATATTGATATACATACATACTTATATAATATCATGTTTATTTACATATCGTATATGTCACTGATGAATGAATGATAAGAGTATAGATGTATATTATATAGCACCGTATTTACATACATATATTGTATGTATTTTATTGTACTTATAAGAAATTATTCTATGAATGGAAATATTTTTAAAGAAATATTGCAATGTATGGCGATATACTTATAACAATATAAATATAGTATGTACGCATTAATATAATATAATTTTTAAAATTATATTTACTATTTTGTACTTAGTAAATTTAATATACATTTACCGTTTAGTATTAAATGGTGCTATAAAATATTTGAAAAAGTTTTGGATTGATAATCGTTATGTGGAAGGTTAAAATCTGCTTTTGAAGAATGTATAAACATATAGTTTGAATATATATATGTACCATAGTTCTAGAAGTTATAAAATTCACCCAAATTATTTTAAAATACTAAAATATTAAAAAAATAATATTGTAAGCAGAGTGACAGGCTGTGAACATACTAACGTTTCGTACGGGTATCTAAGAGTTGACAAAGGCAACTGTATTCTTCCTCTTTTACCTTAACTTTTTCTAATTCATAATTATGTTTTAAATTGATATTGAATAAGGCTAAAAATATGTGTAACAACTGAGTAGTTAGGATAAGGGGGTTCTATTCCAAGGAGCGATGAGCAATGTGGGTTCTATTCCTAGGAGCGATGAGCAATTGGGATTCTATTACATTAGGCGAAGAGGAAATTGTGAAGAAAATAGCGTACGTTTAGGCTGAAAGTAGAAAGTGGATGGTAATTCTGAAGAAAATAGCATACTTTTGGCCTGAAAATGGAAGTGGGGTTTGAAGAGAATTGCATACTTTTCGGATGAAAGCGTGAATTGGATTTTAAAGAAAATAGCATATTTTTAGGCTGAAAGTGTAGAATGGATAATAAAGGTTGTGGTAGGTGGTTGTCACATTGAATGTTAAATCATAAAGCAATCATATATATAGAGTATTTACACCGAACAAATTTTTTAAACCATTTCTGCACAAAATATAGAACCCCAAAATTCTGTTTTGTTGCAGATTAACATATTTTGAACAAAAAATTTATACAGAAATAATATTTATTTGCAGCTTATAAAAAAAGGAAATGTATTCTTTTCATATTTATACTATTTTATAATTGTGGTGGTATGGTAGTGGTAATATTTTTTTTTATGCGTTTCATTCTTATTTGTTTGTACGTATGTTTATTAGATTTGAAATTATTAGAATTTGAATTTTTAATAATTTTTGGCTGGCATATATAAAGCGTATTAAATAGCGTATGTGTGTGTTTAGTAAAATTAAAAATGATTTTATTATGCATGTATAAGAACATAACGTATTGAAATAGGTAAATAAATAAAAAATTAGATAAATGATAATATGTGACTTTTATTAAATATTTTGTTTTAATAAATAAACTTAAGGTAATAAGGGAACAAATCAAAGTTAAATTACAGATTCACTGAAATAAAAGTTTCTTTTCCTACTTAGAGTAAATATATAGTCATGATATACCTAGTACTAGTAAAAGTAAATAATTTTTAAAACTTATATACCTATATATTATATATATAGGTTATATATAGGTAGGCATATATTAATACTTACATTTTGATTATAATTATTTGATTGAATTATAATTATTTGATTAAGATGATAATATTAATTTTTCAAATTTTAAATAAATTATAATCACCAACTAAGTAAATTTCCACTTCACCTTTTATTGCAAATTCACTTGTTCTCCAAATCATTTTCCAATATTAATAAAAAGCGCGCTCCAAATAACTAAAAAAATCATAACAGAAAAATAATAACAAAAAATAAAACCCCGCGCTTTAAGTAACTAAAAAATTTTATTCATTCATGTAATTCATGTAACGATTTATTTTTTAAGACTTCTGAAAGCCCTTTATTACTTGAGTCGGAACAATTTATTTTTCAAAAAAACCACAAAAATGACTCAGATATTGTTCATTTAAAAGCGCCAACAGAAAATTTTTTTGAATTGACCCAATTTCAAATCAATATATTTGATCACTTTTTTTCTCAAAACTTTCATCAAAAGAACTTAAAAAAAACATTTTATATTGTTGTTTGGAAGCTACTAATAAATCGGATAAATATTCTACGTGGTTCAACGAAAATGAAAAATGCTTTACTCATAAAATTAAGTTTTTAGAATTACTAATCGATTTGTTATTAAAAAAAGAAACCAAATGGTTAAAGCAAAAATTAATAATTGAAGAAGAACAAAAAGCTAACGAATCCAAGAGGGAAAGACAAAAAAATGTCAAAAATAATTCAAAACTAAATATATATAGTAGAAATTTTGTCTCACATGGTCTGCAATTTTTGAATAAATATTTTTTAAAACTTTTTCTTGATTTGTAATGGATTAATAACTTTAATTTTTATTTTTTTTTTCATGAAAATTTTTTTAAAAATCAATGCATGAGATTATTAATTTAAGTTAAATACCTATATATATTGTTAAAATGATTAATTATGTTTTTATGTTAAATTTTTTTAAATGTTAAAGTAGTTTATTATGCTTAGTTATAATTTTGTAAATAATTTTGTTAGTTAGTTTTTTATATTTTCTTGTAAAATTTGTTTACATAAATTTTGAATTTTTATTTTTTTGTAAATGTACTAATAAAAAGGGTTTTATATGCCATTTGGAAAATTAATACTATCAGACTATATTTTAGAATTTTCCATGTGGCTTTTTCCCTTCTTATGTTTTCCTTCTATTCTTTAATTTTAAGCAATAAAACATTTTTTTTAATTAATTTTATGTGCTTTTGTTATTTTTTGATTCCCTATTTAGGTACTGTACTAATATTCCTATTCTAAAATTAGCTTTTCTAACATTTAGGTACTAATATTAAAAAGAAAATTGTTTAATAAAATTTGATTTTTTTATTAATTTTTGCAAAAGTTTTAAAAATTATTTACTTTTACTAGTACTAGGTATATCATGACTATATATTTACTCTAAGTAGGAAAAGAAACTTTTATTTCAGTGAATCTGTAATTTAACATTGATCCTACTTCAATACGTTATGTTCTTATACATGCATAATAAAATCATTTTTAATTTTACTAAACACACACATACGCTTTAATACGCTTTATATATGCCAGCCAAAAATTATTAAACATTCAAATTCTAATAATTTCAAATCTAATAAACATACGTACAAACAAATAAGAATGAAACGAATAAAAAAAAATATTACCACTACCATACCACCACAATTATAAAATAGTATAAATATGAAAAGAATACATTTCATTTTTTATAAGCTGCAAATAAATATTATTTCTGTATAAATTTTTTGTTCAAAATATGTTAATCTGCAACATAACAGAATTTTGGGGTTCTATATTTTGTGCAGAAATGGTTTAAAAAATTTGTTCGGTGTAAATACTCTATGTATATGATTTCTTTATGGTTGTTAAATAATAAATAAGTTTCAATGATTTGAACCATATTTGTGAATGCTTTGTGGCGGTGACTGATGGCGGTTTCTGGTAACTCTTGTAATAAAGCTATAAAATATATTGGGTTAAAAATTTTTGCATACATTTTGCGTGTGTTATGAAATCTAAAACATTGAAAAAAAATAATAAAAACACAAATGTATAAAATCATGTATAAAATCGTATTGTGTTATGATAATTTTTAAACTTAAAATTAGCCTTTTACACAATTTTGAATATATAATATTATTAGAGAAAAAAAAAATCTTCTGTGGGTAGTAGAATAAGATGAAATTAGGATCGAACTTTAACATAATAGACTCATAAACTTATTAAGTGTCGTATACCTTACTTAATATATTTTTGTCTACGTCATAATACTCATACCCACAGAAGATTTAGTTAATTCTTAGTATTAATTCATAAACAATATTTTATTAGTTTTATATTAGATTTATTTCGAAAAATTAGTTTTCACGCTTCTTATGATATTGTACTTTTTAAATAATATTGTATAAAAGGTTAATTTTAAGATTAAAAAGTGTCATAAGATGGTAAGTTTAGCACTTGAAAAGATGAAAAAGTTTTATAACATATAATGAAAAAAATAATAAATCAAAAATTGGGGATATGTTAACTAATTTAAGAAAATTACTTGAAAGTTTAAAAGAGAAATATTTAGATTATATGGAAGCTTTTTCAGATGGGAGTGATCGTTATTTACCACTCGTTATTTATGATCGTTATTTATGTATGTTTGTTCTATTATAAGTCAAGTAAAGTTTGTACATAAAAAAGAAATTTCGAGAAAATAAAAAGTATAAGTAATATGTTTTTAGTTTCCAACCAATTATTATTTCGTATACCTTTGATGAAGACAGATCAAATTTTGGAGATAAAGTTGATTTTGACCCTCAATATGTATCTATAGATGAAGTCATTAAAGCTTTTAGAAAAGAACTGATGTTAAAAGAACGTAATATAGGTGGAATAATAAATAGTGATTATGTGTTCCACAGACATTTTAAATTAGAATATGCTGCTGATAAAGAAATTCATGTCCGATGTGCATATGATAGCAATTTCAAACAAAAATTTCTTAAAATTCAATGCTTTGAATACCGCGAAATTTTAGCAGATAGAATATCAGATACTGGAGAGGTAGAATCAGTTCCACTTATGGATACAGATTATAAATCTGAATATACAGTTCTAGATTTGCAGGCAATAAAACAAAAGTCTTCATATCAAATGGGAATTTCATAATTTTTACAAATAAAATAAAATAATATATTATGTAATTGCTAAAATAAAAAATTTATAAATGAATTTAATAAAATAAAAAATTTATGTTTTTTATAATACGAGTACATTATTTTTATTTATCCATGAATTATGATTAGTAGAAATTCCTAATCACTTAACAAAAATTTTATCATTTTTAGTTATAAGAATTTTTTCAATCAAATATACATGTTTTTGATTAGTTTTTAATAATTCATATTCATTGAAGCCTCCTTTTATTGGTTGACCTTGATAATCTTCTAATAAATATGTTACAGGGTTGGTAATTTGAACTTTCTTGATTTTAAATATTTCAGTTGTCCAATTGGGTGTATAACCTTTTTCAAAAATATGTTTATTTGCTAATTCGAACTGAATCACCAACTTTAAATTTAGCAGGTGGAACTATGATTGTATACATTTTTTCTTTTATATGATTGTATACATTTTTAAGTAAATGCTTAGCATTATATTTATTAACATTAGAGCGATGTTTCTTAATTGTTCGATGTTTACTATTGCTATATTGTTTAACTAGTTCATCAATTATATTAATCCATTTGTAATTTCCGTTAAAACTAAATTCTTTCCACATCTTTTCTTTTAAAGTTCTATTAAAACGTTCTACAACAGATGCTTTTAATGTGCTATATGTTGAATAATGATTTATATGATATTTATGCATTAATTTTTGAAATATTTTATTAAAAAATTCTTTTCCATTGTCGGTTTGTAAATTTTGAGGTTGCCTTTTAGAATTTACAAAAATATTTTGTATTGCTTCTGTAACGTTCTCTGAAGTTTTTGTTTTTATAGGGATTGCCCATGCATCCTTAGAAAAGGTGTCAATGACAGTTAATAAAAATTTAAAATCTTTGTTCTCTTTAGCATATAAACCCATTTCTACTACATCAGCTTGCCAAAGATCATCAAATCCTTTCATTATAACTCTACGTCGTTTAAAATTTCTCCGCGCATGCTTATGAAGCTTTTCAACAACCTCTCTTTTACTCATTTTTAAATAAAGTAATTATTATATAACTAATTAGAAAATCTTTGATTGAAAATGATTTCCCGATAATTACTATCTAGAATCTTAGAAATAATAATATCAGTATTTCGAATTCTTTGATTAAATCTAAAGCGATCCAGTGCTATAACTTCCCAATATTTTTGTCGAGCTAACTTATATGCTGTAATCCATTTGTATAATATATATATTTGAGGTTTCAGCATAAATTTGACACTTCTTTTTACTTTCTTTTCATCATCATAATCCTCCTTCTTTTGGCTCTCTTCAGATGAATCTGAAATATCGCTAGAAGTAACTGAAATATTATCTTCCTTCTCATCACTATTTTCAGAATCTGAAGCATCAAACCAATCAAATTAATTTACAACTTCATCCTTACTCATTTTTACAATAACTAATTAAAACATACCTCTCTTTTACTGATTTATAAATAAAATCTATAACAAAAGAAAAGAACAAACAATAAATGTTCAATATATTAAAATTTATATCCTTTACTTGTATAATAGTTTACAAATATGTATAGTTTTTTTATAACTTATTTTTACTTATTTTATATAATTCTATTAGTTTGAAATATTGTAACACGTAGTTTACTGCTGAATGACATGGACAAGCATCTGAAAGACTTGTAATATTATCAGATGTATAGGGACATATATCCCAATGATATCCATAAGTAGTATAGCTATGCCGGTTCTGGACCACTTTTTTGACCGCTATCTCTTTCACTCCTATGTGTTCTTATGGCGGAATGTTTTCTATCTCTTTCACTACTCTTTTAGTACTAGGGTTTGTGACTTTGGTCTAAAATAAAAAGAATGAGGTTTGTGACTTTGGTGTGAAGTAAATCCTCCTAAAGTTATGCAATTAGGATTGAATAAATTGACAGTTATTTTTGAATCTGTTAGTTTGAATACTACAAGTCATAATTAAAATTATTTAAATTATAAAATAAAAATCTGAAATGACGTCAGGGGATTTCTTTGAATTTTTTGAATTATGTAGAAAACAATAACAAAAAAATTTTGTGTTTTGCCGTCGCTAAAACAATAACAAAAAAAAATCTGAAATGACGTCAGGGGAGTTTTATTATATGAGTTACATGTATAATCATCTACCCCCACCACTTTTTAATAGAATTTCTTATCTGTATTAATAATATATAATATTTAAAAATGTTCAACAAATTTTTAAAGTTGTAAAATAAAAATCTGAATTTTTTTGGTTAATATAAAAAGAAAAGAAAAAAACGATTGATTGATACACATATTTTTGTCGTTCAAGATAGTTGTCCCTATCAATTAATATTTTATTTTAAAAGCATTGGTTCAGGTTGTTTGAAGTTCAAAATTAATATAAAGGTGTAATATTAAATACATAATTAAAATGGAAGGTTATGCAGATTCTATTGTTGAAAAATACTTTAATAAAAATGGAGTATTATCTTCTGAGAAAAATAGTGAAAATTTAAAAAATTGTCAAGATGATATTAAAAAATTGGAACAAATTTTGATAAAAATTAAACAATTTGGAAAGAAACAAAAACTTTTGTCAGCAATATCAAAATTGAGATCATTTATTAGCATAAAAAATAATAATAATATGATCAAAGGAGGTGGCAGCATTGATACTAATAATAGTGCTAATAATATGATTTGGGAAGATTTAAACTATTCAGCATTTAAGTGTAGAATACGATCAGCTATTATAACAAATATAATACATAAAGACCCAAAAATATTTCTTAAGGAATGTCAAACAATAATGATACCCCAATTGAGAAAAATTTTAGAAGAATATGGGAGCATTAAAATTAATTGTGTATTTTGTGGTGAATTCAAAATATTTAAAAGTAATGATAATGATGAAAAAAAGGAGTTCAAGCACTTAAACACCAAAAATGTAACCATCTATATGGAGGATGATTTGAATGAAATTATAAGTGAGTCTATTGTAGATTCGTTATTAAAAAAATTAGAAGAGTTTCAAGAAAAAGATAGTGGATGGGCCCTTTCAGCTATTCTCAACCTAGTAATCAATATTAACAATCATTCACCAATAAAAGGTAGCTCCTTCATACCAACACCATCGGAAATTTTAAGAAAAAAAGCTTGTGTAAATGTAAGAAATAATGATGATGCCTGTTTCGCTTGGGCTATTGTTTCTGCACAATTTCCTACAGAAATACATTCAAATTGAATTTCAAGTTATCCAGACTATACTGATGTATTAGATTTGGATGGTATAGATTTTCCAATGCAAATTAATAAAATTGGAATTTTTGAAGAAAACAATAATGTATCAATTAATGTGTTTACTCATACTGAAAGGGAACAGAAAAAACAGAAAGAAATATTTCCATTAAGACTGTCAAAAGTGGTAGAGAAAGGTATAACAATAATTTTAACTTCAGTTAAAATTTAAATTAATAAATAATTTTTAAATTTTAGATAGACAACATATCAATTTATTGTTATTAGAAGAAGTAACTGATATTGATGATGATGATACAATTATAATGAAACAACATTATGTATGGATCAAAAACTTGTCAAGGCTAGTTTCATCAAATACATCTAATCATAATCATTTCATACATATTTGCAACCGCTGCTTACATTATTTTCATAGTGAGGAAAAACTAGAAGTTCATCAGAAAGATTGTTTCAATCAAAATAATTGTAAAGTAAGATTACCTACTTTAGAAAATAATACACTTAGTTTTAAGAATTTTAAAAATAAGCTAATGGTTCCAATTGTAATATATGCAGATATTGAATGCATTTTAAAAGAAACTGACGAAGGTAATATATATCAGGAACATATTCCATGTTCAATCGGTTATTATATAAAATCTTCATATAATTCTGGTTTTGAAACTTATGTATCTTATCGTGGTGAAGATTGTATTGATTGGTTTATGACTGAACTTAAGGTATTAAGAACTATTTTAAATGATAAATTAATTCAAACTAAACAAATGATAATTTCAAATGAGGAAGATTTAAATTTTAGATTTGCTGAAAAATGTTTTATTTGTGAAAAACAATTTACTTCTACTTCTAAAAAAGTACGTGATCATTGCCATTTAACAGGTAAATATCGCGGAGCTGCACATAACAGCTGTAATTTAAATTTTCAAGATGATTTAACTATACCAATCATTTTTCATAACTTAAGCTCGTATGATGCACATTTTATTATAAAAGATATTAATAAAATTGGTGAAGGTAATGTGAATGTATTACCACTTAATAAGGAAAAATATATATCATTTACAAAAAATATTGATAATTGTAAAATCAAATTTAGATTTATAGATTCATTTAGATTCTTGCCTGCTAGTTTAGATTCAATTTCATCATTATTAAACGAATATCCAATATTAGAATCAGAATTTTCAAATTTAACATCTAATCAAATTAATTTATTAAAAAGAAAAGGTGTGTATCCCTATGATAATTTTAATAGTTTTGAAAAGTTCAAGGAAGAAACTCTTCCCAATAAGAATCATTTTTATAATAAACTAAACAAACAAAATGTTAACGATAAAGATTATGATCATGCTAAAAAAGTGTGGAAAGAGTTACAAATTAAAAATTTAGGTGAATATTCTGATTTATATTTAAAAACAGATGTTTTGTTGTTGGCTGATGTTTTTGAAAAATTTCGAATTACTTCTTTGAAAACACACAAACTAGATCCAGCTCATTATTATACACTTCCTGGTTATACATGGGATGCAATGTTATTGTATACAAATATAGAGTTGGAACTTCTTACAGATATTGATATGATAATGTTTATTGAGAGGGGTATACGTGGAGGGTTAACACAATGTACAAAAAGATACTGTGAAGCGAATAATCAATATTTGGAAACTTTTGATAAAGACAAACCAGAGAAATATTTAATGTATTGGGATATAAATAATCAGTATGGATATGCTATGACACAACATTTGCCATATGGAGGTTTTAAATGGGTTGAAAATACTGAAGAATTTACAGCTGATACAATTTCTTCTATTTCTGATGATTGTGATAATGGATATATTTTTGAAGTAGATTTGGAATATCCTAAAGAGCTTCATGATTTACATTCAGATTTACCATTTTGTCCTGAAAATATATGTCCACCAGGTTCCAAACAGAAAAAATTGCTTGCCACTTTATATGACAAATCTAAATATGTTATACATTATAGAAATTTAAAACAAGCTCTAAAACATGGTTTAAAATTAACAAAAATTCATAGAGTTATAGAATTTAATCAATCTCCTTGGTTAAAATCCTACATTGATTTGAATACAAAACTAAGAGCTGAAGCAGCAAATGATTTTGAAAAAAATCAATATAAATTATTCAATAATGCTGTATTTGGAAAAACTATGGAGAATGTGCGAAAATATAGTTCCGTGAAACTGGTTTCAAAATGGGCAGGTAGATATGGAGCTAGTGTTATGATAGCATCCCCTTTCTTTAAAACTGCTACAGTTTTTAATGAAAATTTGGTTGCAATAGAACTTTTTAAATCAGAAGTCTATTTTTGTAAACCAATTTATGTGGGATTATGTGTGTTAGATATTTCAAAAACTTTAAATTATAATTATCATTATGGTTATATGAAGCCAAAATTTGGAGAAAATTGTTCAATTGTTTATACTGATACTGATAGTTTAATCTATGAAATTTCCAATACTAATATTTATGAAGTTATGAAAAATGATTGCCATACACACTTTGACACAAGTGATTATCACGCAAATAATATTTGGTTAATACCACAAGTAAATAAAAAAGTTGTTGGTCTAATGAAAGATGAATTAAATGGTAATATCATGTCTCACTTTGTACGTTTGAGAGCAAAAATGTATGCCATTAAAGTTGAAAACAAAGAAAAAATAAAAAAAATTAAAGGTGTTAAAAAAAATATTGTAAAAAACGAAATTTCTTTTGATGATTTTATTGATTGTTTAAATAATGATGTTAATAAAATAGTAAATCAAAACTTAATAAAATCAAAACTCCACACTGTACATAGCATAAACCAATCAAAATTAGCTTTAAGTGCATCCGATGATAAAAGACTTTTAATAGAAGATTCCTACAGTACATTACCTTGGGGTCATTATAGTATTAATGAGTAAAAAAGAAATAAATTTTTTAAATTGTTTTTAAAAATGTGTTTTAATGAATTTGTTTAATAAATTTTAAGCACCATAAAACCACAAACATCCCATTTGAATTTGAATACTTTTTTCTGATAGTGATTAAAATAGTAAAACATAATCTCCCAAATTTTATATTAAAATGTGTTTACTTAATTTGGAGTAAATTTCAATCGAGCATCAGCTCTAATATTTTTATATTTACATTGTATGGTAAATTTTAAGCACCATAAAACCACAAACATTCCATTTGAATTTGATTGCTTTTTTCTGATAGTGATTAAAATAGTAAAACATAATCTTCCAAATTTTATATTAAAATGTGTTTACTTAATTTGGAATAAATTTCAATCGAGCTTCAACTCTAATATTTGTGTATTTACATTGTATGGTAAATTTTAAGCATCATAAAACCACAAACATCCTTTAAATAAAAAAATCTAAATATTCCCCAAAATTCAGTATAAATAGCCCACAAAATTTCAAAAATACATCAATCAAAAGTTCACAAACCACCAGTTCACATAACATATCCAGTATCCAATTCACAAATGGAGTTTATAACGGAATTCAACAAAAAATTTTGTCCTGAGACAATATTTAAATTGAGTCAAATGACTATTAAAAAAAATTACAATATCATCAGTGCAAACATTACAACAACCAGATATGGCGAACGGTTGTTGTTAAGATTGAACAACAGGCGAATGCTCTATTTGCCAAAAATGTTCGTAAATGTAAATACAGAGGACTTAAACGAACTGAATAGTGGAAATTATTCCATAATAAATCTAGGGAAGGATACAAATAGGCTGAACAGCCTAAAAATTGCGGAATATGTTCTGGAGGAGTCCCCGTCCGATGAGGACTGGGACGAGGAGCTCGAGGTTGCTGAAGCCGAATATAAAAATTAATAAAATTATTATAAAAATATTAATATTATAAAAAATATAAATAAAAATAAAATTATTAAAATAAATTAAAAGTTTTTTTTATTTTTCAAATTATTATTTATTTATTTTTTTTTCAGATTTTTATTTTAGGTTTTTTAGATTTATTATTTTCCCTTTTCCAGTTTGATATTTTATCCATATCAATTAAAACGAGCGATAAAATGTTCTTCTTAAATCCTTTTGAACTAGCTAATAGCTAAATTCTAATTTAAGGTACTATACATATATACATACATACAAAAAATCTTTCATTTAAATTTCTTTTGTTATGACTAAATTCTAATTATTCTTTATCAGTTAGTTTTTTATTTCATTTATGGTCAAATATAGAGAAATAACCTTGAACTTGAACAAAATTATTAATGTAAATCAGTTTAAATAAAGCTAGACTAAGAATAAAAAAATTTTTTATTTTTAATTATGTTTTATTTACTGATAATATTTTTTTTCTTAACAATATGAAATAAAAATTCTAAACATAAATGTTCACAATTGTTGGAATTAAAATTGGTAGACATATGGCACTTTTATTATAAAATGTTGAATTTCCTCATTTGATGAAAGAATAGCAATCTCTATTAAAATGAATCTATTCTTGTTATCTCAAAAACCTTGTATATCAATTATTGCATATTCCATATTAATGTGCTTTTTCTTTACAAACAAAATCATTTATTTTTATACATAAGTTTAGATAATTTTGACCACTTCTCCCGTTAATGGTTTATATTCAATTAAGCGATCATGTAAAATAAGACAATAAGCTGTCGTATTGTCTGGAATTTTTTTTAAAGTTTTTAATTCAATCTTGACATCAACTGGCCCCATTTTAAGATTATCATTTTGATAACGAGTATCAATTATGAAGATTGGAGAATCAGTTTTAAAGTTGTCCCATGAAACTAGAGGTTCCGATATTGAGTTATTATAATAAAAGCTTCTAAAATTCGAATATGCTTCATATGCTAAGGCATAGCGATTTTTTGTAAAATCTAAATTCATATCTTCATATGGATATGATTCTGAATTTAAATATACTTTTACATTTTCAATATCACAATAATTAAAAGTTGAAGGATCTTCTTCCAGCTTATTTTGTTTGCCAGTTTGTAGAGCAAAAACAATAAAACGAGGTTTTTCAAGTTGTGAAGCTGTTTTAACATTCCAAATATGATGTGTAGTTCCTGATGGTAATGTAGGATATTCATGCAATTCCCAATTTCTAAAAGGAATTTTCATAACTGAACCATTTTCAATATTTTTGTATAAATTTAATTTAAGATTATCAGCTAAGTTAATATGTTGAACCTTCCAATATATTTTTGTAATAGTAAGTTTTGGTTTTTCACTTGCATTAGCACTGCTACACAATAATGAATTGTCATTTGATCGAGAGCGAGTTAATATTAATTCATGTTTTGCATTTGGAATAATGTTTTTGTAGTCTTCAGCAAACCCTATTAATCTTTTTAAGGGTATACAAAAATTGAAATATAAATTATTTATTTTAATTGATGCATCAGGTGACCAACTTCCATTGTATAAAGCTCTACTTTCATTTGGGTTGAGTGAAATATAGTTTTTTAATGTTGAAGTTATTCCAACATTACGATTATGATCAATTTCTTTACCATTAAGTTCATAGCGAATTTCATCAAATAGAAATGGTATAGCATTATTAACTAGTTTAGTGTGAGTTACAACTGTTCCATCATGTTTTGATACATATCCTTCAATGCAGATTAGACCTGTTGAGGGTAATATGTTTAAGTTCTGATTTTGTATTTGTATTCGTATAATATCGCTTAATCCAAATGAGTTTAAGAATGGTGAATATGAATGCCAATGAGCACTTGTTATAGTTTCATCAAAAATAGGATCATTAAAGAGTTCCATTTTAATTTACTTTTAGCAGATATCCAAGAGATTTTAAATATTCTTTATTTTCAAATGATAATTGTTTTTTGTATTTTAAATGCTGAGTTACACCTCCTCCTTCGACTGCCTTTAAAGAATTAAGGTGATGTTCATCATTCTGTGAATGTATATTGGATTGATAATTTTGATTAAATACGATCATTCTGAAGCTTTAAGTGCAATCTTATTGTTATTGTTTCTCCACGAAAATTTATTAAATTACCGTTCTGATCAAGGAGTTTTACAGTAATAGAACTTATCTGATTAATAGTTACCGGTAAATAAATTACATTATTAGGAACTTCAATTATTTTATAGCCAGGACTGACGTTAATAGAGAATTCATGTAAAGTGTGAGCCTCTTTTTCATTAATATAAGCTCCAGAAACAATATTGCATTCTACTCTTATTATATTTATTTTATTAATATCAACAAAAAGATCTGCAGTATGCCATTGATTGGCTAATAATTTCTTCTTACTGAAACCTAATAATCCACCAATTGTATTTTCTCTTTCGAAATCAATTTCCTTATCAGCAAAAATTTCACACTTTAATGTATTATTATTTGCTCTTATAATTAATTTTTCCTTATCTGCTTTAGTTATATTCAACGTTTTCCTAAGAAATAGTTCAATATCACCAATTTCATATGAACCTGTTTGAATTGTAATAGGTTTATCATCAATAATAAATGTATTATTATCCTCATCTATATTAGGTATTGAGTTATACGTTTGGAAATCAACTAAACCGCAGGTATATTCTCTTCCCTTTAGATCTATAGGGGGAAAATAATTAGTTGTCAATGTGGAAGAGTTTCCGTTTAAAGTTAATGTTATTGACATGTCTTTAATCGATATAATGAGATATTTCAGTTGTGTATTCTGTTTTTATAGGTTTTTAAGGTTAATCCAAAATTCAATGATTTAGATTTAAGGCTAATACCCATTAATAATAATATAATACAAATACATACAAAATTTCTTTCTTATAACTAAATTCTAATTATTCTTTATCAGTTAGTTTTTTTATTTCATTTATGTTCAAATATAGAGAAATAACCTTAAACTTCAACAAAATTATTAATGTAGGTCAGTTTAAATAAAGCTAGACTAAGAATAAAAAAATTTTTTTTTGATTTTTTATTATGTTTTATTTACTGATAATATTTTTTTTCTTAACAATATAAAATAAAAATTCTAAACATAAATGTCCACAATTGTAAGAATTAAAATTTTGATATTTATTATAATTATATGTAAGGTTATCTCCAAAATATTTTATTACTTCTAATGGTGGTCTTAAATTTCCAAAACTATCAAAATAATGAGTTATTTCATCATTTTTAAAATAAGCTACCCAATGCGTTCCATCTCCAATAGAATTATCCAAATTTATTATACCACATTCATATTTCCAAGGTCTACGTATTGGTAAATTATCTCTCATAAAAACTCCTCGAAAATACTTTAAGTATTTTTTACCAAAGTTTTCTAAATCAATATTTGTAAGAGCTCTATTGGGTAACTTAGTTAATGGTTTTTTGGATTCAAATAAAGACCTAATCCTGTTTTATATGGTTTTAAATGCAATCCATTACCTCCTTTTAATGCAATCGCTTCCATCATTTTATTATGACGTTGACTTTCTTTTAACTCTTTGTGAGCATTTTTAGCATCGTTAACAGCTTTAGTTATTCCTGCAGCGCCGCCTGAAAGTGCCCCAATAGCAGATAGACCAGCAAATATAGGGATTAAAGGTAAAACTCCTCCAATTTTTGGCACAGGAATTATTCGAGGAATGTTAATGTTTTTTTTTTTCTGTCCTTTAGAAAACTTTCTAGCAGCATGCAAAGCAGTTTTTATAATATTCTTATCATTCGTTGGTTTTTTTATAGTTTTAACAGCTAATTTAGCTTCCTTTATAACATTTTTCAATGACTTTTTTCTCGAAGTTTTCTTTTTTCTTAAAATTTTCTTTTTTGTCTTTCTTAAACCCATACCGAGCTTAACTTTAGCTTTCATTGCGTTTGTAACCAGATATGAATTTAACCGTTCACCAAAATTTGAGTCTTTAGCTTTAAGTCTTTGCCAAGCTTTTTCTGCTAATATTTTATCAGCTATTTGACGTTGATTTTCATCAGTATTTTGAGAATATGCTATGTCATGCTCTCGACAAGCCTCATCTAAACCATTAATTCCTTTATCACCTCGTGCTAATCGTTTTGCTAGTTTTGTCCCAGGACCACAATAATTATAACCAGGTAAATGCGCTTCAAATGGTAGTTTATTAATTAGAGAATTAACTACACCTTTTCCATTAACAGTTTTTTGGTTACTGATTGAATATTTATTATAAAGTGTCATAATATTAAGTTGTTTAGTTTAAGAAAGTCACTCAAATACTAATCATCTTTTAAAAAATGAAATTTATAAAACTAGATAATGCAGTTAAAATTAAAAATTTCGATCAAAATTCAAAAAAGAAAATAAAAAGACATGGTGAATGTTTTCCAGATAGCATAAGAGGATTAATAGTCGGACCTTCAAATTGTGGTAAAACTAATGCTATGATAGGTATGCTTTTAGATCCTAAAGGGCTCAAATTTGAAAACATATATATCTACTCGAAATCATTACATCAACCTAAATATGAATATTTAAAAAAAATAATAAAACCAATCAAAGGAATGGGATATAATGAATTTTCAAATAATGCTGATGTAATTGAACCATCAGCCTCACAACCAAACTCAATATTTATTTTTGATGATGTAGCTTGTGATAAACAAGATAATATAAGAGCATATTTTTGTATGGGACGTCACCAAAAAGTAGATAGCTTTTATTTATGTCAGTCATATACAAGAATTCCAAAGCATTTAGTTAGAGATAATGCTAATTTTTTAATTATATTTAAGCAAGATGATTTAAATTTAAAACATATATATAATGATCACGTAAATTCTGATATGACACTTAATGAATTTAAAAAATTGAGTGCATGCTGCTGGAATGATAATTATGGTTTTCTATTAATTGACAAAGATAGTGGTTTAAATAATGGGCGATATAGAAAAAATTTTGATGCATTTGCTAAATTTTAGTTAAACCAAGATCTGTTAGCAGTTGGTAGTTACTAACTGAACAGGTCATTTAATAGATATCAGTTTAGTAGTTTACAGTTAACAGATAGCAGATAGCAGTTACCAGTCAGCAGTTAGGGATTATCAGTTAGCAGTTAGCAAGAGAACAGTCCAGTCGATAATTTACAGTTAATAATTGAACTAATCCATAAAAAATGGATGAACAACTTATGAAAGATTTAATTAAAACTCGTAAAAATTTAAAAAGGAAATTTCAATGTTTAAAAGTTCAGAAGCTATCAGAAGACCGTAATCGAGAAGAAGCTTTCACTCCAATTACAAAACCATTGAAAGAATTAACAAATTTTGTCAAACAACAACAACAACAACAATTTTCAAATAATGTTATCAAACCGGAAATTAAATTGCCTGCTAGCGATGATAACACTTTAACATTATTGAGGCCATTTAAGTCGGAAGTTAAAACGCCTAGCAACAAAAGTAATACTCACAGTAAATTTATAACTTCAACACCAAATACTATAAAATTTGAGACGTCATCTATAACTGATAATATTATTGATGAATCATCAATTTCACAATTTCCTGTTCTTAACAAGTCAGAACTTGATAAGACATATGGGCCATATTTTGATGAGTCATTAAATGTTCGAAAACTTGGGAATGCTAATTTTCAAATAGATGAAATTACTAAAAATATTTCGATTGATAATGAAGTTTTTAAAGGAACTGATGGTCTATATGAATTGATATTTAAAAAACAACCTATAAACTATACTGAAAATGATTTAAAAACATATCATCAAATACTGAACAAAACGAATGCGCATAGAAGAAATTATGATCATTTAGAGCAAATAAAAGGAAACAAAGGTTTTAAATACAAAAATATATTAAGAAAATTATATGAACATGATTATAATACTAGACATAAAAAAACTGGTTCAGGTTGTTTGAAAAAAAAATTTATTAATTATTTTAATAAATCTTCTTCACCAGAAACCCATTTAAAATATACAAATCAATCAAATCAGTATGTTTATTGGGATGATCCTAATGAATTAGTTGACAGATTAAGACTTTTAATTGCTTCAGAAACAGCTGGTAACAACAATCATCACAATGAAATTGTATCTATAATTGAAGAGTTGAGAGAAGCAAATATAATACAATAACTATTTACATTAACAATCAGTTAAAACCACAATGTCGCTCGATAAATTTGGACGTAGTATAGCTTCTTCTTCTAGAAAACTACATACTCAAGGTCCTCCAGGTATAGGTTTCAAATTAACTTCTGAGGGAAATTATGATTTAGATAACAAAATTTTATCAAATGTTCAAGAACCAATTGATGGAAGGGATGCAGCAACACAAAATTTTGTAAATAATCATATTTTCTTTCAGAAAGAACTATTACAAAACGAAATGAAAGAAATGTTTACTCGTTTAGAGACATCAGTATCTATAGAACTTAAATTAGCAGAAGAAAAATTAAAAATATTAGAAGAAAAAATACAAATTAGTTTAGAGGAAATCCATATCAAATTCTCGCAATTGTTAAATGATAAATTTTCACAAATGAGTGATTTTATTGAATTTCAAATCAAAAAACCAATTAAATTTATTAATGATAGACTACAAAAAGCTGAAGCTCAAGCTCAATCTGCATTGGATTTATTAAGTGGTTTAGAACTTATAAAAAAATAATTGGAATCAGTTGTCATTTAATATTCAAAATGGATATACATCAAATCGGATATACTTTAAATAATTTTTTAGATAAATATGAAGATATTTTATTGGAGGAACATTATGAACAATTAAAAATTCATTTTCATTTTTTAAAATTATTTAAAAATTCTATACAAATTGAAACAAAAGAGAATGGATATCATTGGGATATATGTCCCTATACATCAGACAACAACACAACTGTTCCAGATACTTGTCCTTGTAATTCAGCAGAACATCATATGTTAAAATGTTCCAAACTAATGGATTTATATAAAAGAATAAAAAATAAATCATAATATAACTTTATATACATACATAAATAAAGAATATAAATTTTAAATACATTTTATTGTTTGCTTTTTATTGTTTGCTTTTTATTATATATATAAATTATATAGGCGCATTTTATTAAAAAATGAGTAAAAGAGAGGTGGTTGAAGAGCTGCATAAGCCTGCACGAAGAAATTTTAAACGACGTAGAGTTATAATTAAAGGATTTGATGATCTTTGGCAAGCTGATTTAGTAGAAATGGGTTCATATGCTAAAGAGAATAAAGGATATAAATTTTTATTAACTGTGATTGATTGTTTTTCTAAGTATGCCTGGGCAATCCCTATAAAAGCAAAAACTTCAGAGAACGTCACAAAAGCAATGCAAAATATTTTTCTAACTTCTAAAAGACATCCGCAAAATTTACAAACAGATGATGGGAAAGAATTTTTTAATAAAATATTCAAAAAATTAATGGACAAATATCATATAAATCATTATTCAACATTTAGCATATTAAAAGCCTCTATTGTTGAACGTTTTAATAGAACCTTAAAAGAAAAGATGTGGAAAGAATTTAGTTTTAATGGAAATTATAAATGGATTAACCTAATTCAAGAATTAATAAAACAATATAACAACACTAAACATCGAACAATTCAAAAACGACCATCTGATGTTAATAAAGATAATGGTGAAAATTTACTTAAAACTATATATAATCATATTAAAATTTCACCACCATACAAATTTAAAATTGGTGACTTAGTTCGAATAAGCAAGTATAAACATGTTTTTGAAAAAGGCTACACACCAAATTGGACAACTGAAATATTCAAGATAAGAAAAGTTCAAATCACTAACCCTGTCACATATTTGCTGAAAGATTATCAAGGTCAACCTATACAAGGAAGCTTCTATGAATATGAATTGTTAAAATCTAAACATAATAATATTTACCTAGTTGAAAAAGTTATTAAAAGTAAAGATAATAAGATTTTTGTAAAATGGCTTGGATTCTCATCTGATCACAATTCATGGATAAATAAAATTGATTTAATATAGAGAAAAAAAATTTTTTTTATTTCATATTATTTTTTTAATTACATTTTTTTTGTTTTTTAATGAATTTCCATTTGATATGTCGGATCCTGCTTGATTGTTCGTAAATCAATTACAGTGAAATCAGATTTATATTCTGTATCCACCATCATAATTTTTTCTGCCTCTCCATCACCTGTAATTCTTTCAACCAATATTTCTCGATATTCATGACACTGAATTTTGAGATACTTTTTAATAAAAATGCTTTCATATTCACATCTCACAGTGAGTTTTTGATTCTCGCCAAAATTCAATATAAAATGTCTATAAAATATATGCTCACTATTTATTATTCCACCAATATTCTGCTCTTTTAAAACTAATTCATTTCTAAAAGCTTTAATAGCATCATCTATAGATGCATATTGTGGTACTGAATCAGCTTTATCTGATAAAAATTGATCAACTGCTTGCAAAGTAGTTAATGGTTGTATTGTAGATGTTGTTGTAATTTCATTAGTATTTGTTTCTGAGGAAATTACATGTTTTAAAAACTGAACTGATAAATTTACTTTAACAGTTTCATTATTTGGAAGTAATATATTAAAATATGTGCTCCCAAAAGCTGATTCATCCAATCTAATATTAGAAGTTGGAGCTGAATTTGCTTGAATAGTAAACAAGCAAAATATTAAAATTAAAAATGATTTCATTGTCACAATAAAAGTTTGATCTATCTTCATTCAAGGTTCACGCAGTAATGTACGATTGGAAATTATAATTATATAAGTTATACTTTTTATTTTCTAGAAAGTTCTTTATTATGTACAAACTTTACTTGACTTATAATAGAACACACATATATAAAGAGTGATAAATATCTATCTCTTCCATCTGAATAAGCTTCCATATAATCTAAATATTCCTCTTTTAAATTTTCAAGTAATTTTCTAAAATTAGTTAACATGTCACCAATTTTTGATTTTTTATTTTTTTCATTATATTTATTTTCTATTGAATATATAAATATAATTCCTTCATCGATTCGTTTCCTTATCATCGACTTTTTCAATTCATTCTGATTTTCTTCATATTCATTTCTTGTCAGTGATAATGCATCAATATTTTCAGTAATTCCTTTATTCTTACCAGCTGGCAAAACATTTGAAATATTCTTTTCAATCATCTCCCAATCATCTTCTTCAGAAAATGGACAATCAGCATTAAAATGATTAGGTGCTTGCTTTTTTTTATTTGTTAAACCTCTTATTTTACCAATAATAGAGATATCACCACCATATACTTCTATTTTTATATGTTGCCAATCCAAAGGAGATAATTCGAATTGGTTATTAAATGATTCACCATTTCTAATTTTAAATAAACAAATTTTTTCACCACCTTCTGGAGTTATATATACCTCCAAAAAATCGTGAAATATTCTCCAATTAATTATTTTAATTGAAGCCCATTTCCGACCACAAATACAATATTTATACCCATGTAAAATATTATCAGCCCAAAACATTATGATGCTTATACTTAATAGTCTAATCAGATTATGTTATATTTTATGTTAGAATTAGTCTTTTATAGAATTTTGAGTATCATATTATTATTAGAAAAAAAATATATATATTTTAAATTATTTATTTATTATAAACACCTAAATAATTGTTACATTTCGGACAATAATGATTCGCATTTTTCATGTTATCAGTACAATATGGAATGCAACAACAACACCATAATCCTATCAAACACATTAGTAGAGCTGCAATATGAGTTTTGTTAGAATTTTCATATTCAACTCTCGTTACATTTCTTTCACCACAATTGAAACATACTGTTACTTGAGGGCAAGGTTCAAATGGTACTTTAAATGCTTGTTGAAGAAAAACAGCTGAAGGAATTTGACTTTGGCTTGTGTTATATGATAATGAACCCATGACTGTTTTTGATAGACTAAGTACATCAAAAATAAAAAAATCTTCTCTGGGTAAGAGCATAGAATTGGAATCGAACCTTATATTAATAAACTTATCTAATAGATTTTGTCTACGCCCTAGCACTCCTACCCACAGAAGATTTAGTTAACTCTTGCCATTTTCATATTTTGTTTCTAAATTAACTGTTTAATTAGTTTTAACCAAACAATGGAGTTCGCAAGAACAATTTTTACCTTTAATAAATTTTTTCTAGAAAATAAAAAACACTTTAGAAAGAAATATATACGAGAAATGCAATATCATATCAAATTTCTGAGGAATTATGCTGAGTCAACATTAATTCAATTTAATTCACTCAAAGAAGATCAAGATGATAAATGGACGGATTTGATTACACACAATTCAACCAAATTTTTTAAAATATCTTTATTACGATTAGCTAAAATCATAAGGAAATTTAAAGAAAATAATTATAAATATCGGAAAACTTTAAAAACTTTATAATAATATATTTTGTTTTTTTTCTTTTTAAATTAACAATAGGAATCCCCCCCCCCCCCCCAAAAAAGTACGATAATTTTTTTATTATTTTAGGAAACCTCGTAACGTCATTTTTAAACTAATTTTTCGTTTTTTTCTTGTATATTAGTCTAGAAATTCTCTGACGTCATTTTTAGTTTTTTTAATTTTTATCTCAATTTTTTTTTTATTGTTTTTTGTTTTGTTTTTCTCTTTCATATAAGAAATGTGTTTTACCGACGGCAAAACATTAAAAAATTAAAAAAATGTATGAAAAAAAATATATTAAAAAATTCCTCAATTTTTAAAAACTAATCCTTATCAGCATTATTACTAACAACAATGGGAATCTTCTGACGTAATCTTATAAGCTTTAGTCCCTAATCATATTTTATTCTAGAAATTCCCTGACGTCATTTCAGATTTTTATTTTATAATTTAAATAATTTTAATTATGACTTGTAGTATTCAAACTAACAGATTCAAAAATAACTGTCAATTTATTCAATCTTAATTGCATAACTTTAGGAGGATTTACTTCACACCAAAGTCACAAACCTCATTCTTTTTATTTTAGACCAAAGTCACAAACCCTAGTACTAAAAGAGTAGTGAAAGAGATAGAAAACATTCCGCCATAAGAACACATAGGAGTGAAAGAGATAGCGGTCAAAAAAGTGGTCCAGAACCGGCATAGCTATACTACTTCCATATTCTTTTGTTTCAATTTGAATAGAATTTTAGTAGTAAAATATGTAGTAAAATATGCTCATATTTGTACTCTTGTAGTAAAATATGCTCATATTTATTTAAAAAATTGTTTAGAAAATATCCAATTTGATGTATATCCATATTAGAAGTTAAATGAAAACTAACCAATTCCTTGAATTATTAATTAAATCTAATATGCTGATTAAGTTTTAGCTTCAGCGTTTTGTAGTCGTGCATTAATAAATCCAATTGGTTTTTTAACTTGAAATTCAATAAAGTCATTCATTTTGGACAGTTTTTCATTTAACATTACAGTTTGATCTGGATTTGCTCTAAACTATCTTGCATTTTTTCTTCTAATATTCTTAATTTTTCTTCTGCTAATTTAAGTTCTATAGACATTGTCGTCTCTGTATGATCAAACATTTCTCTTATCTCGCTTTGTAATAGTTCTTTGTGAAAGAAAATTTGATTATTCACATATGTTTGTGTCGCTGCATCATTTCCATTAACTGGATCTTGAACATTTGATAAAATTTTTTTATCTAAATCATAATTTCCTTCAGAAGTTAGTTTGAAACTTATACCTGGAGGACCTTGAGTATGTAATTTTCTAGAAGTAGATAAAGTCATACTACGTCCAAACTTATCAAGCGGCATTCTAATTTTTTACTGATTGTTAATATAAAATGTTATTGAATTATATTTGCTTCTCTCAATTCTTCAATTATAGATACAAATTCATTGTTATGATTATTGTTACCAGCTGTTTCTGATGCAATTAAAAGCCTTAATCTATCAACTAACTCATTAGGATCATCCCAATAAACATATTGATTTGATTGATTTGGAAAATTTAATTGAGTTCTTGGTGAAAAAGATTTAAGTAAAAAGTTAGTAAAATTTTTTTTTGAATAACTTGAACCAGTTTTTTATGTCTAGTGTTGTAATCATGCTCATATAATTTTCTTAATATATTCTTATATTTAAAACATTTATTCCCTTTTATTTGTTCTAAACGATTGTAATTTCTTCTTTGTGCATTTGTTTTATTAAGTATTTGATGCTATGTACTTAAATCACTTTCAGTATATTTTATAGGCTTTTTTTAAAAATATTAATTCATATAAACCATGAGTTCCTTTAAAAATTTCGTCATTAATCGATATATTTTTACTAATTTCATCTATTTTGAAATTGGCATTCCCAAGTTTTCGAACATTTAATGACTCATCAAAATAGGGGCCATATGACCTATCAAGTTCTGACTTGTTAATTCTGACCCGAAATTATCAATTATAGATGATTTTATAATATTCGGTGTTGAAGTTTTAAATTTACTGAAAGATTTACTTTTGTTGCTAGGTGTTTAGCTTCCCACATGATTGACGTCATTGATCTAGTGATATTGTCATCATCATCATCATCATCAGACAATTTAATTTCCGGTTTGATAACGTTGCCTGAAAATTGTTGTTGTTGTTTAACAACATTCGTTAATTTTTTCAATGGTTTTATAATTGGAGTAAATGCTTCTTCTCGATTATGATCTTCTGATAGCTTTGCAACCTTTAAAGATTGAGATTCTTTTTTAAACTTTTACGAGTTTTAATTAAACTTTCCATAAGTTATTGATCCATTTTTTTTTAATATTGATAATTATTAACTACAAATTATCAACTGAACTGCTTTTTTACTAACTGTCAACTGCTAAAAGACCTATACAGTTAGTAACTGTTACCTGCTGATGAACCTATTCTCTTAATAATTAAAATTTAGCAACTGTATCATAATTTTTTCTATAGCGACCATTATTTAAACTACTATCTTTATCAATTAATAGAAAACCATAATTATCATTCCAGCAGCATGCACTCAAATTTTTAAAATCATTGTAAGACATATCAGAATTTACAAGATCGTTATAGATATGTTTTAAATTTAAATCATCTTGTTTGAATATAAGCAAAAAGTTTGCATTATCTCTAACTAAATGCTTTGGAATTTTTGTATAAGATTGACATAAATAGAAGCTATCTATTCCTTGATGACGCCCCATACAAAAATAGGCTCTTATGCTATCTTGCTTATCGCAAGCTACATCATCAAATATAAATATTGAGTTTGGCTGAGATTCTGATGGATTAATTACATCAACATTATTTGAAAATTCATTTAATCCCATTTCTTTGATTGGTTTTATTAGTTTTTTTGAATATTTATATTTAGGTTGATGCAATGATTTTGAGTATATATATATTTTAAAATTTCAGCCCTTTTGAATCTAGAAGCATGAATCTAGAAGCAATCTAGTTCATCATAACATTTGTTTTACCACAATTTGACGGTCCAACTATTAATCCTCTTATACTATTTGGAAAGAATTTTCCATGTTTTTAATAGTTTTCTTAGAATTTTGATCAAATTCAAATTTCTTAATCAAAACCAAATTTTTACTTTTATTGCATTATCTACTTTTATAAATTTTATCTTTAAACTAATAGAAGAATCGTTGTTTTAAATGATATTAATGAGTTTCTTTGAAAGGTGTATTTGATAAACTTTCTTAAACTAAACTACAAATCATGTTTGGCAATAATAAATATTCAAATAGTAATAAAAAATCTATTAAAGGAAGAGGAAATGTTAATTCTTTAATAAATAAATTGCCATTTGTGGCGCATTTACCTGGTTATAATTATTGTGGACCTGGAACAAAGCTGGCAAAACGATTAGCTCGAGGTGATAAATTAATTAATCGTTTAGATGAGACTTGTCGTGATCATGATATAGCATATTCTCAAAATACTGATCAAAATAAACGTCATATAGCTGATAACATACTTGTAGAAAGAGCTTGGCAAAGAGTTAAAGCTAAAAATTCAGGTTTAGGAGAAAAAGCGAATGCTCTATTAGTTACAAACGCTATGAAAACTAAAGTTAAATTCGGTATGGGGTTGAAAAAGAAAACTGTAAAAAAACAAAAAAAACAACAAAACAGTAAAAAAACCATTGAAAAATGTTATAAAAAAAGCAAAAACGGTGGTTCAGACTTTAAAAAAGCCAATGAATAATGGAAATATTATAAAAATTGCTTTGCATGCAGCTCGAAAACTTTCAAAAGGACAAAAAAATGCAATTGATATACCTCGAATTATTCCAGTGCCTAAAATTGATGGTATTTTACCATTAATTCCAATTTTTGCTGGCTTATCAGCTGTTGGAGCACTTACAGGTGGCGCTGCAGGAATAGCTATGGCTGTAAATGATGCTACAACTGAGCAAAATCAGTTAAAAGAAATTGAACGTCATAATAAAATGATGGAAGCAATAGCATTAAAAGGGGGCAATGGATTACACTTAAAACCATATAAAAAAGGGTTAGGTCTTTATTTGAACCCAAAAAACCATTAAATGAGCTACCTCAAAAGACCGCTTACAAATTATGATTTAGAAAAATTTGGTAAAAAATACTTGAAACATTTTCGAGGGGTTTTTATGAGAGAAAATTTACCTTGGAAATTTGAATGTGGTATAATAAATTTAGATAATTCTATTAAAACTTTAATACATATAATTGTGGTCATTTATGTTTAGAATTTTTATTTCATATTGTTAAAAAAAAATTATTAAAGCAAAATTATCTGTAAATAAAACATAAAGAAAAACGAAAATAAAAAAATTTTTTTTTATTATTATTTACAGCTTTATTAAAACTAATCTACATTAATAATTTTGTTCAAGTTTAAGGTTATTTCTCCTTTCTTTCTTTCTATTTGAATAAAAAGAAACACAAAACTAGCTGATAAACAATAATTAGAATTTAATTATAATACAAGAAATTTAAAGAAAAATTAGAATTAGAAATATTATATAGGTATACATTTATTATAATGATGATGGTGATGATGAATTAACCTTGAAAATCTATAAAAGCAGAATATATTTACGAAATACCTCATTATTTCAATTAAAGACATGTCAATAACATTAACTTTAAATGGAAATTCTTCCATATTAACAACTAATTATTTTCCTCCTATAGATCTAAAGCGGGGAGAATATTCCTGTGGTTTAGTAGATTTTCAAAGATATAATTCAATACAGAAAGTTGATGAGGAAAATAATAGATTCATTATTGATAAAAAATCCAATATTCTTCCCACAGGTTCATATGAAATTGGAGATATTGAAGCATTTCTCAGAAAAAAATTGAATATTGTTAAAACAGACAATGAGAAATTAATTATAAGACCTTATAATAATACATTTAAATGTGAAATTTTTGCTAATAAAGAAATTGATTTTGAAAGAGAAGATACTATTGGTAAATGATTAGGTTTTAGCAGGAAAAGTTTATTACCAAACAAATGGCATACTTCAGATCTTTTTGTTGATATTAATAAAATAAACATAATAAGAGTGGAATATAATATTATTTCCGGAACTCATATTAATGGAGCAGAAGCTCACATTTTGCATGAATTCTCTATTAACGTTAGTCCTGGTTATAAAATAATTGAAGTTCATAATAATGTAATTTATTTACCAGTAACCGTTAATCAGATAAGTTCTATTACTATAAAACTGCTTGACCAGAACGGTAATTTAGTTAATTTTCGTGGAGAAACAATAACAATTAGATTGTATTTAAAGCCTCGAAATGCTAATATTTAATCAAAATCAATCTCATCAATTCTAAATACCTTAACAGAGTAAGATATCATAGCTTAATCAATCAACGTTATTCAAACGAGTAGGAGGTGGTGACCAACATTTAAAATATAAAAAACAATTATCATTTGAAAACAAGGAATATCTAAAATCTCTTGGGTATTTACTAAAAGTAAATTAGAATGGAGCCTTTTAATGATCCTGTTTTTAATGAAACTATAACTAGCGCTCAATTGTATTCATATTCATCATACTTAAATTCGTTTGGATTAAGTGATATTATTCGAATACAAATACAAAATCAGAATTTAAATATATTACCATCAACAAGTCAAATTTATATAGAGGGATACGTATCAAAATATGATGGATCAACTGTTACACATACTAAACTAGTTAATAATGCTATACCATTTCTATTTGATGAAATTCGTTATGAACTTAATGGTAAAGAAATTGATCATAATCGTAATGTTGGCATAACTTCAACGTTAAAAAACTATATTTCACTCAATCAAAATGAAAGTACCGTTTTATACAATGGAAACTGGTCACCTAATGAAGCAATTAAAATGAATGGGCATTATTTCAATTTTTATATACCTTTAAAGAAATTATTAGGATTTGCAGAAGATTATAAAAATATTATTCCAAATGCAAAACATGAATTGATATTAACTCGCTCTCGATCAAATGGTAATTCTTTATTATGTAATGCTAATGCTGTTAGTGAAAAATCGAAAATTCTTCTTACAAAAATATGTTGGAAGGTTCAACATATTAACTTAGCTGATGATCTTAAATTAAATTTATACAAAAGTATTGCAAAAGTTTTGGTTATGAAAATTCCTTTTAGAAATTGGGAATTACATGAGTATCTTACATTGCCAAGAGGAACTATACATCATATTAGGAATGTTAAAACAGCCTTACAACTTGAAAAACCTCGGTTTATTATTTTTGCTCTCATCATATTTTTGATCCATCAAAATTTAATTATTGTGATATTGAAAATATAAAAGTATATTTAAATTCTGAATCATATCCATATGAAGATACGAATTTAGATTTTGATAAAAATTGTTATGCATTAGCATATGAAGCATATTCGAATTTTAGAAGCTTCTATTATAATAACTCAATATCAGAACCTTTAGTTTCATGGGACAACTTTAAAGATGATTCTTCAATATTCATAATTGATACTCGTTATCAAAATGATAATCTTAAAATGGGTCCAGTTGCTGTCAAAATTGAATTAAAGACATTAAAAAAAATTCCAGACAATACTACAGCTTATTGTCTTATTTTACTTCTGATTAAAAATTAAAAATGGAATATGTAATCATTGATTTACAAGGTTTTCGGGATAATAACATTAAATTTATTTTAAAAGAACAGCTATTCTCTCATCAAATGAGGAAATTCATCATTTCATAATAAAATCATCTTATAGCTATAATTATTTGGATAGAAAAACAAAATATACAAATGTATGGCTCACTAAAAATCATCATGGGTTGCAATGGTCTAATGGTAAAACACATTTTTGTGATGTTATCAATTTTTTAAAAAATTTTATACATAAACAAACAAAAATTTATGTTAAAGGAGAAGAAAAAAAAATTTGGGTTATTAGTATATTAAAAAACAATAATGTTTTTGATTTGAATAGTTGTAATTCTATACGCTTAAAACTATTGTAGAATCAGCAAATTCAATGTTCTAAAAGATGCTTTTTTAATCATGTTAATGTTTGCAGCTTAGAGAATGTTTACTTATTAAAATTGTTGATTTAAGCAATTTAAAAGTATTTAAGGAGATGCTTTTTATTTATATTGCGATTTATTGATGCTTTTTCAGCAATATATTCATTTTACTATTGATAGTCTATAGATAAAATTTAACATGGAAAAAATAACAAAACTTTTCAATAATAAATCAAATGATTATAAGAAATTAGTTAACATCAGAATCTACTAAAAAATGGGAAGAAAAAGACAGAAATCAATATCATCAAAATCACATTAAAACAATGCAAAAAAAAATAATATGTACCTAAATAGCTAAAATAAAAAAAAATAATAATAATTAATGTAATATAAAAAAAAAAAAAACTTTTTTTTCATTTTATAAAAAAATAATATAAATTTATTTAAATACATCTATAATACATTTCATCTAATTTTTTTTATCCATTCAAATATTCGCATTCAAAAATTTATTCCAAAAATTTTTTTTGTTTTTTCAATAATTTAAAAAAAATATTTTAATTCGTTATTAGCGATTTTTCTATTTATAACTTTCACAATTGGTGGAGTATGCTTCGCAGCGTAATAGTTTGGAAGGTATGTGAAAAAGTCTTTACTGTGAGGCACCACACATCTTATTGGATCCTTCTTACTTTTTGAAAATTTAGAAGATGTATGTAAGTATAATACCTTATATTTGATGTTTTTTGGCACGTTTCTTTTATTGATATCTTCCAAAAATGTTTTTAAGGTATGATCTACATTAACCATATTCTTGTTTAATGTACTCATTTTTTTTGTTTTTTTTTTTTTTAAATAATTACCTTTTAATTCAAATATTCTGAGACTAGTGAGATCTTAAGAAAATTATAGTTCTATTTATATAGAAACTTAAAAAAGAAAAAAAATTAGTTTTATAAATTTTTATCAAAAACTTATGAAAATTAAATTTGAAATTGCGATAAGAAATGAAATAATTTCCGTTCAGTAAATGGTATTATTTAATAAAAAAAAATTTTAATATTAAAATTTAAAAGAATGAAGAAAAAAGTATTTTTTGATTATATTATTTGAATTTAGTTAATTAGAAACCATTAAAGATACTACAACTATCAATATGAGCAGAATTCAAGCTTTATTTCAATATTGGAAATGTGAGTTAGGATTAACAATTTACCATTGCGTAGAGCATAAAACGGATGATTTGGAGTATATATTAGAACATAAAATATATACGAGCTTAGAGGACTTTCCTGACTATATTGTACGTAACAGAAAGTTATTTAAATGTTTCCTGCACGTTGTGACAACATTTTGTTCAGAGAAACTACCAACCCTGTACAGATTCCTGAAATTGATTCTACAAATGAATTGTAAAATATATTTTAATATAATAAACAAAAAATTAATAAAGAATATATTTATAGTTTTAAAATAAATGCTTCCTTTTATTTTAATTTTTTCTAATTACAGAATACATCTTTAACTGTACGATAGGATCGGGTATAATAAAATTACTCCTCCGTTTTTAACACCTCGAAATAAGCGAGCTAGATATACCTTCAAAGGTATGGATCGGATCAGAAAAAAATTCTAAGACTTTTGAGCCATGTCCGTCCGTCCGTCCGTCAGCACGCTAACTCAAAAACTAAGAAAGCTAGAATCTTGAAATTTACACAAAATATTCTAGGAGTAATTTGTAGGTTCCCTATTTTTTTTGGTTGAGTTTGGACCAAGCCTTAGGATAGCTCTCGAACACCTAACTTTTAGATCCCCACATTTTTTTTGCAATAGAGCTATGAAATTTTAACTACTGATAGATCTCATAAAAATATTCATTTTATTTTAATAACTTTTTTTTGTAGCCCCACCCGTTACGGAGCTACAGCTCCCCAAAGGTTCAAAAAAGCTCTATATTTAAATTGTTATAGCACAAGTTGTATAAGGTATATCTTCATTTTGAAAACGCCAAACGATTACTATTTTTATTAGCTTTAAAAGTATATATACAATAAATATATATTTGTGGCATACGGTGTTTTAATTTACCGTTATGTGAAACTCAAATTTTGCAAAATACTTCAACCCTTCTATCTTCTAAACGGCTTAAGTTGGAAACTTGAAATTTTGACAGAAGTTAGATCTTTGAAAATAAAAAACTGTCAAAAACTGAAAATTTTCTATTTTTAAACACCTGTAACTTGAACACCTGCTAAAATTTTTTTGAAGTAATACACAAAAATTAAAGCTTCAATATTATACTCTTATTTCTGTTAATATCTTTTTTTAATAGTATAGGGTTACTTTATAATTGACGAAAGTGTTACTTGATTTTTTCAAATTTTCTAACAAATTTCTTCAACAAATTTTTTGCATTTTGTTTTACTCGATAATTTGAAATTGTTGAGGAATGCGTAGTAAATAAAAATGTAAATAAATAAACAACATAACGGTTGCTTGAAGAATTTTTATTTATATGATATTAATATATATACATACTTATATAATATCATGTTTATTTACATATCGTATATGTCACTAGTGAATGAATGATAAGAGTATAGATGTATATTATATAGCGCCGTATTTACATACATATATGTATTTTATTGTACTTATAAGAAATTATTCTGTCAATGGAATATTTAAATATAATATAATATAATATTTAAAATTATATTTACTATTTTGTACTAGGTAAATTTAATATACATTTACCGCTTAGTATTAAATGGTACTATAGAATGTGAAAGGTTAGAATCTGCTTTTGAAGAATGTACATATAAACATATAGTTTGAATATATGTACAACCCATAGTTCTAGAAATTATAAAATTCATCCAAATTATTTTAAAATACTAAAATATTAAAAACATAATATTGTGAGCAGAGTGACAGGCTGTGAACATACTAACGGTTCGTACGGGTATCTAAGAGTTGACAAAGGCAATTGTATTCTTCCTCGTTTATTTAACTTTTTACTTATTTTAATTTGTTTTTTTTCTTCTCAGGGAATATTTTTATGATCCCAGGAATAAGTTTTAAAATTGTCTTCTAATATATATTTCTTATCATCAAAACAACTAATATATTTATATATAGTATTGTTCGATTTCGTAAGGAATTTGTATAATCATCTATACTCAAACCATCAACTACATATTTTTTAATTCCCTTAGATTTCTTAATAATTTTGTCATCAATAGTTTTGATTGAATACATTTTCGAGCGTAAACCAATAAATTCTGATATTATTTTTCCATTCAACTTATTTTTAAAAAGGCCTAAAACTTTTTTATTTACTTGAGGGAAATCAAATGGGTTATTTGGCTGGTAGTCTGAAGTATCAAAATATTTGTGGAGATATTCTTAATATCTGCATAAAAAACATTCGTATTTATTGTATATATAAAACTATCCGTATCCATATAATTGAGTGTAACATTATCTAGAAAATTTTATACCCGTACGATAGGATCGGGTATAATAAAATTACTCCTCCGTTTGTAACACCTCGAAATAAGCGAGCTAGATATACCTTCAAAGGTATGGATCGGATCAGAAAAAAATTCTAAGACTTTTGAGCCATGTCCGTCCGTCCGTCCGTCCGTCAGCACGCTAACTCAAAAACTAAGAAAGCTAGAATCTTCAAATTTACACAAAATATTTTGGGAGTAATTTGTAGGTTCCCTATTTTTTTTGGTTGAGTTTGGACCAAGCCTTAGGGTAGCTCTCGAACACCTAACTTTTAGATCCCCACATTTTTTTTGCAATAGAGCTATGAAATTTTAATTGCTGATAGATCTCATAAAAATATTAATTTTATTTTTAATAAATTTTTTTTGTACCCCCACCCGTTACGGAGCTACAGCTCACCAAAGGTTCAAAAAAGCTCTATATTTAAATTGTTATAGCACAAGTTGTATAAAGTATATCTTCATTTTAAAAACGCCAAACGATTACTACTTTTATTAGCTTTAAAATTGTATATACAGTATATAAATATTTGTAGCATATTTGTAGCGGTGTCTTAATTTATGTGAAACTCAAATTTTGCAAAATCCTTTAACCCTTCTATCTTCTAAACGGTTTAATTTGGAAACTTGGAATTTTTACAGAAGTTAGATCATTGAAAATAAGTATGAGTCATTTCAGAAATTTTGTTGTACATATAAAGGTTGAAGGTTGTACATATATTCAAACTATATGTTTATATGTACATTCTTCAAAAGCAGATTCTAACCTTCCACATAACGATTATCAATCCAAAACTTTTTCAAATATTCTATAGAACCATTTAATACGAAGCGGTAAATCTATATTAAATTTACTTAGTACAAAATAATAAATATAATTTTAAATATCATATTATATTATATATAAATATTCCATTGACAGAATAATGTCTTATAAGTACAATAAAATACATATATGTATGTAAATACGGTGCTATATAATATACATCTATACTCTTATCATTCATTCATTAGTGACATATACGATATCTAAATAAACATGATATTATATAAGTATGTATATATATCAATATCATATAAATAAAAATTCTTCAAGCAACCGTTATGTTGTTTATTTATTTGCATTTTTATGTACTACGCATTATATCCTCAACAATTTCAAATTATCGAGTAAAACAAAATGCAAAAAATTAGTTAAAGAAATTTGTTAGAAAATTTGAAAAAATCAAGTAACATTTTCGTCAATTATAAAGTAACCCTATATTATTAAAAAAAGTTGTTAACAGAAATAAGAATATAATGTTGAAACTTTAATTTTTGTGTATTACTTTAAAAAAATTTTAATAGGTGTTCAAGTTACAGGTGTTTAAAAATAGGAAATTTTCAGTTTTTGACCCCTTACAGATTCTAAACGGGGGGCGATACAAAAAAAGTTTCTGAAATGACTAATACTTATTTTCAAAGATCTAACATCTGTCAAAATTTCAAGTTTCCAGCTTAAACCGTTTAGAAGATAGGAGGGTTGAAGGATTTTGCAAAATTTGAGTTTCACATAACGGTAAATTAAGACTCCGTATGCTACAAATATATATTTATTGTATATATACTTTTAAAGCTAATAAAAGTAGTAATCGTTTGGCGTTTTCAAAATGAAGATATACCTTATACAACTTGTGCTATAACAATTTAAATATAGAGCTTTTTTGAACCTTTGGGGAGCTGTAGCTCCGTAACGGGTGGGGCTACAAAAAAAAGTTATAAAAAATAAAATTAATATTTTTGTGAGATCTATCAGTAGTTAAAATTTCATAGCTCTATTGCAAAAAAATGTCGGGATCTAAAAGTTAGGTGTTCGAGAGCTACCCTAAGGCTTGGTCCAAACTCAACCAAAAAAAATAGGGAACCTACGAATTACTCCCAGAATATTTTGTGTAAATTTCAAGATTCTAGCTTTCTTAGTTTTTGAGTTAGCGTGCTGACGGACGGACGGACGGACATGGCTCAAAAGTCTTAGAATTTTTTTCTGATCCGATCCATACCTTTGAAGGTATATCTAGCTCGCTTATTTCGAGGTGTTACAAACGGAGGAGTAATTTTATTATACCCGATCCTATCGTACGGGTATAATAATATTGTGAGCAGAGTGACAGGCTGTGAACATACTAACGGTTCGTACGGGTATCTAAGAGTTGACAAAGGCAACTGTATTCTTCCTCGTTTTTTCATATAATTGTAATGAAAATCGTACACGAGCGTTTTTGATAAGTCTAAAATTGAAAATCCTATATAACTTGGTTTATCAAAAAATTATTTTAACCCTGTTAAGTTCTATTGCAGCTAAATTATGTGAAAAATTATAATACTATTAAAGTTTGGTTTTGATATTAAACACCTAGCACCTAAATGCCTACTTCTGTGTTCCCATTCTGTAACAATTTTAATATCTCTTACCGTTTTACCATATACAGAATTGTTTTGCAATTTAAAAAAGATATCAAGATATATAATGAATTTTGAAGGTTGACATATATTAAAATTTTCACCCCTAAATTTATTGTTAGCCACTGAATGTCGCAAACTGCATTATTCCACCTCCTATTCCTTTTTTAATGAAGTTGTACATATTTATATCAGTAAACAGTTATAGTTCAATTTAAGTGAATTTTAAGATAGCTTGCTATGAAAGACCCGGTACAGTATAAAAATTAGCTGGATCTAAATTATATATCTCTCTACACAAAATTAAAACATCGGTTTTCAAATAAATTTTTAAATAATCTAACAAATTACTACATTTAAAGGTTTCCCAAACTGTTACTGCATGTCTATAATCATCATCTGAACAAGGGTTTTCTGTTAATTTATTGTAAAATTTATCTTGTGATGGTAGTGCACCCTTCAACTTATCCCAACTATCTAAGTATTCGTAAGGAAATATACCTTTCTTTGTTATCAGACTACAGTTTGGACCAAACGATTTTTTAATGTGAATAGCTTCGAAATTATATAAAGTGTTAAATAAAAAATCAAGACTTCAGCTCATAAATCTAAAACTATCAAGAAAACTCAAAGTGAAATTAACATTTTCTCCCGGAATAGTAATTCGTTTACTTAATGATATGTAGTTTTCCTTATTTACTGGAATAATTTTTGCATCACCGTGAATCACATTTAAGGATTTAAAAAGCATATGACAATCATATTCCGAAAAGTTATTAAAAATTATGGTTTTCTGAAATATAAATTACATTCAAAATGAGCTGGACCGCTATAGTGGCCAGTAAAATGACAGTGATCTCTAACTGCAATTTGAAAATCTAAATTCTTACCACATATATGACAATTTTCTTCTGTAAGATGTCTCAATTCTTCGTCTAATGTTAATGGCTTAATTGGTTGGATATTTAAAAAATGATTTTTATAAAGTCGTACACAATCTTCTGTTAATGATAAAACAAATTTCTCTGCACAATCTTCACCTATACACTCTTGATATTCATTTAAGCGATCGTCAAAGGAACATTTTATATAATAAGCGAAAGCTACTGATATATGCTGTTTGATATTGGTTGTTGATGATTTTTCACTATTAGGAATACACGTTTGCATGGGTTTTAGCATACTTTCACATTCTGCATATATTGTTTCCATGTTGATGATAATTTCGAAATTTTAATATATTATCACCTTCTGCTACCATTTCAGTTACAATTTTACCACATTCGTTTTTATGTATTTCATAATTTTGAATATTTGAAAAATGTTGCAAGCAGCTATTACATAAATAAATTTGACTACTATGTAAAGTTGACGAACCCCTCAATAATCTAGATATATGTTTTATGTAAACAAAAAGAAAATTTACATTGTTTTCCAAAAGCAAATTAATGTGATGTCGATTCTCACAGTTTGTTAAATAATATGAACCAATCAATTCATAATCAGATCCATTAATCAAAAGACCAAAGGCGTTAATACTAATTTCTGAATTATTTTGTTCAAATATATTAATTTCTTTTATTTTAACTGGGAATTCCATCCCATGAAAATTTAAAAGATTCATTTTTCCATTTTCTAAATAAATTTCATCTGCTTAAATATTATCAATGTTTTAAGACGTTGGTGTATCTTGATGAAAAATTGTTGGTTTCAATGGAAGCAAAATTCATCTGAGTTTTTTACATTGATACAAGCACGTTTTGTTTTTACTTTTATTGGTAAATCTATAAATCTAGAACCTCGAATAGGTTGATATTTATTTATGTTAATTTCTAGACTGATTATTCTTACTATAGCCCAACCGCTATCTTTCTCTTGAAAATCTTCCATTTTCGTATAAACTTTATCTGCAATTTGATCAATAACCGCATTAATATCTTCTTTATTTGTTTTTTCCTAAGGGAGGTGGGAATCTTCCAAAGACACCAAGAATTTCCCCCTTTGTAGTGTCAGATTCTTACTGACTAAACTCACCTCCCCCCTTTAGCCAATATAATGGAATGAAACCCTTACCTGCGAACGCAGTACATTGGCTAGGGAGTAGAGATAGGAAAGGATAGGAAATGGATACGGAAACATTGAATTGGGAGTGGGACTGTAAGGAAACAATGATTCTCCCTATTATTATTACTATTTTACTAACAGTGACTAAAGCCGTCACAACAGTTACAACATGTAATAGTAGTATTTACTACTGTCACTGTAGCAGTTACTATTATTGGTATTATTATTCTTATTAATATTATTATTATTTTACTACAGAGTCAGCGCCATCAGTGGATTACAACGTGCAGCAGTATATAACACCTTACTTGCATGATATAACCAAAGATGGCACCACTGTAGCAGCTATTATTATTATTACTATTATTATTATTATTATTATTATAATTATTGGTTATTATTACTATTATTATTATTATTATTATGATTATTATTGTTGTTATTATTGTTATTATTTTACTACAGAGTCAGCGCCATCCGTGGATTACAACGTGCAGCAGTGATATAAGCAAAGATAGCCCCACTGTAGCAGATATTATTATTATTACTATTATTATTATTATTATAATTATTGTTATTATTACTATTACTATTATTATTATTAATATTATTATTGTTATTCTTACTACTATTAATTATAAGATATACATTATTACGATATAAAAGTATTACTAAAGAATAATATTTTTTCATATGGTGTTGGGTAGATTTCTGGGTGTCTAAGATTCGAAGATGCTCTATTAATGTACCGTGAGCTTGCTCAATGGTAGAGTTGCCTGTGGGGCTGCGAGGTGATGTGAAATGGGCGTTAATATTTTCTGTTCTGAGAAAATCTTTAATATTAATGCTGTCAAATTCGTTATCCAGAACAATTTTTTCTGGTTTTCCAAAGATGGAGAATCGCTTTCTTAGACTTTGAATTGTAGTTATTGAGTTTCTGTCATTTGAACGTTGTACTGTTGGGTGTTTCGTAAGCTTATCGATTATGGGTAAAAACACTTCTTTATAACAAAAGAATAGGTCGCCGTGAATTATTTCATTGGGGGCAACTGGTGTTTCCGAGATTTCAAATTTGTATTTATTTGGTTTGCGATCATATTTAGATTGGTTACAAGTATCACAATTGTTTATGTATTTGTGAAATAATTCTTTGAGCTTAGGGAAGTAATATTTATCTTTAACTTCGGCATAGTTTTCTATTATTCCTCGGTGATTTGTTTCGTTATGAGTTTTCTAATCTATAATATCTAAAGCGTCTTTTTCGGTTTCTAAGTCATGAGCTTTTTTTGTACACTTTATAAACTTTGTTTTATTGTCATTGGTAAAGAGTTCGATAAGTCTGTTTTGTAAAATATTATATTTTGTGTCCTCGAGTTCTGAGTAAATTGCGATCGTTCCTCTCTTGATAAATCTTCGTAAAATATCATTTAAATAATCGTCATTATTTAACTCGTTTTCACTTATAAAGATGTGCTTAAATTTACCATATTTTAGAATTTTTTCTCTTTCTTTTTATTTAACTAAATATAATTGCGTAAAATATTTATTTATTATTGCGTGTGATATAATCGCGATGTGATCTTGCTGGTTTTCAACGCAACTATGAATTGTTGCTTGTTCAGAGTTATTAGTCATTGTTTTGTCACCGTCAAGATTACACACATTGCAGATTCTTGGTTTTATGCTGGCGAACTTTTGCATTTGTTTTAGAGTCTCGGGTTCGCTCCAGGCTTTGCTTATAGGTGCTATTCTCTTCTTTTTGCGGGTTTTAAAACTTATAACTGGTTTTTGTAAAATTGATTTGGAATATTTAAAAATTTTTAATTCTTTAGGGTTGGCAACTGTTATAGCGTTTAAGATATTGACTTCCTCACTGTTATTGACTTTAGGTAAGTAATTGACGTGAAGTATTTCATTTGTTGTAGAATTCATTCTACTCAAGAAATCTGCAACTCTATTTTCTTAGCGATTTTTCTATTTATAACTTTCACAATTTGTGGAGTATGCTTCGCAGCGTAATAGTTTGGAAGGTATGTGAAAAAGTCTTTACTGTGAGGCACCATACATCTTATTGGATCCTTCTTACTTTTTGAAAATTTAGAAGATGTCTGTAAGTATAATACCTTATATTTGATGTTTTCTGTAACGTTTATTTTATTGATATATTCCAAAAATGTTTTTAAGATATCATCTTCTTCTCTTTTTGCCTCATGATCTACATTAACCATCCTCTTGTTTAATTTACTCATTTTTTTTGTTTTTTTTAATTAATTACCTTTTAATTCAAATATTCTGATCTTAAGAAAATTATAGTTCCATTTATATAGAAACTTAAAAAAGAAAAAAAATTAGTTTTATAAATTTTTATCAAAAACTTATGAAAATTAAATTTGAAATTACGATAAGAAATGAAATAATTTCCGTTTAGTAAATGATATTATTTAATAAAAAAAAATATTAATATTAAAATTTAAAAGAATGAAGAAAAAAGTATTTTTTGATTATATTATTTGAATTTGTTTAATTAGAAACCATTAAAGATACTACAACTATCAATATGAGCAGAATTCAAGTTTTATTTTAATATTGGAAATATGAGTTAGGATTAACAACTTACCATTGCGTAGAGCATAAAACGGATGATTTGGAGTATATATTAGAACATAAAATATATACGAGCTTAGAGGACTTTGCTGACTATATCGTACGTAACAGAAAGTTAATTAAATGTTTCTTTGCACGTTTTGACAACATTTTGTTCAGAGAAACTACCAACCCTGTACATATTCCTGAAATTGATTCTACAAATGAATTGTAAAATATATTTTAATATAATAAACAAAAAAATTAATAAAGAATATATTTATAGTTTTAAAATAAATGCTCCTTTTATTTTAATTTCTTCTAATTACAGAATACATCTTTAACTGTCAAAGCAATTAGAATACATCTTTATACTGTCCTTTTAGTTATTTATCTTTAACATATTAGTTTATTTAATTATTATTTAATTTAATTATTATTTATTTAACTTTTTACTTATTTTAATTTGTTTTTTTTCTTCTCAGGGAATATTCTTATGATCCCAGGAATAAGTTTTAAAATTGTCTTCTAATATATATTTCTTATCATCAAAACAACTAATATATTTCTATATAGTATTGTTCGATTTCGTAAGGAATTTGTATAATCATCTATACTCAAACCATCAACTACATATTTTTTAATTCCCTTAGATTTCTTAATAATTTTGTCTTCAATAGTTTTGATTGAATACATTTTCGAGCGTAAACCAATAAATTCTGATATTATTTTTCCATTCAACTTATTTTTAAAAAGGCCTAAAACTTTTTTTATTTACTTGAGGAAAATCAAATGGGTTATTTGGCTGGTAGTCTGAAGTATCAAAATATTTGTGGAAATATTCTTAATATCTGCATAAAAATCATTCGTATTTATTGTATATATAAAACTATCCGTATCCATATAATTGAGTGTAACATTATCTAGAAATTTTTTTTTCATATAATTGTAATGAAAATCGTACGCGAGCGTTTTTGATAAGTCTAAAATTGAAAATCCTATATAACTTGGTTTATCAAAAACTTATTTTAACCCTGTTAAGTTCTATTGCAGCTAAATTATGTGAAAAAATTATAATACTATTAAAGTTTGGTTTTGATATTAAACACCTAGCACCTAAATGCCTACCTCTGTTTTCCCATTCTGTAACAATTTTAATATCTCTTACCGTTTTACCATATACAGAATTGTTTTGCAATTTAAAAAAGATATCAAGATATATAATGAATTTTGAAGGTTGACATATATTAAAATTTTCACCCCTAAATTTATTGTTAGCTACTGAATGTCGCAAACTGCATTATTCCTTCTCCCATTCCTTTTTTAATGAAGTTGTACATATTTATATCAGTAAACAGTTAAAGTTCAATTTGAGTGAATTTTAACATAGCTTGCCATTAAAGTCCGGTGACCCGGACAATTTGAAAATCTAAATTCTTACCACATATATGACAATTTTGTTCTGTAAGATGTCTCAATTCTTCGTCTAATATTAATGGCTTCATTGGTTGGATATTTAAAAAATGATTTTTATAAAGTCGTACACAATCTTTTGTTAATGATAAAACAAATTTCTCTGCACAATCTTCACCTATACACTCTTGATATTTATTTAAGCGATCGTCAAAGGAACATTTTATATAATAAGCGAAAGCTACTGATATATGCTGTTTCATATTGGTTGTTGATGATTTTTCGCTATTAGCAATACACGTTTGTATGGGTTTTAGCATACTTTCACATTCTGCATATATTATAAAAGGTGTTTCCATTTGTTGATGATAATTTCGAAATTTTAATATATTATTACCTTCTGCTACCATTTCAGTTACAATTTTACCACATTCGTTTTTATGTATTTCATAATTTTGAATATTTGAAAAATGTTGCAAGCAGCTATTACATAAATAAATTTGACTACTATGTAAAGTTGACAAACTCCTCAATAATCTAGATATATGTTTTATGTAAACAAAAAGAAAATTTACATTGTTTTCCAAAAGCAAATTAATGTGATGTTGCTTCTCACATTTTGTTAAATAATATGAACCAATCAATTCAAAATCAGATCCATTAATCAAAAGACCAATGGCGTTAATACTAATTTCTGAATTATTTTGTTCAAATATATTAATTTCTTTTATTTTAACTGGGAATTCCATCCCATGAAAATTTAAAAGATTCATTTTTCCATTTTCTAAATAAATTTCATCTGCTTAAATATTATCAATGTTTTAAGACGTTGGTGTATCTTGATGAAAAATTGTTGGTTTCAATGGAAGCAAAATTCATCTGAGTTTTTTACATTGATACAAGCACGTTTTGTTTTTACTTTTATTGGTAAATCTATAAATCTAGAACCTCGAATAGGTTGATATTTATTTATGTTAATTTCTAGACTGATTATTCTTACTATAGCCCAACCGCTATCTTTCTCTTGAAAATCTTCCATTTTCGTATAAACTTTATCTGCAATTTGATCAATAACCGCATTAATATCTTCTTAATTTTTTTTTTCCTAAGGGAGGTGGGAATCTTCCAAAGACACCAAGAATGTCCCCCTTTGTAGTGTCAGATTCTTACTGACTAAACTCACCTCCCCCTTTAGCCAATATAATGGAATGAAACCCTTACCAGCGAACGCAGTATATTGGCTAGAGAGTAGAGATAGGAAAGGATAGGAAATGGATACGGAAAAATTAAATTGGGAGAGGGACTGTAAGGAAACAATGATTCTGCCTATTATTATTACTATTTTGCTAACAGTGACTAAAGCCGTCACAACAGTTACAACATGTAGTAGTAGTATTTACTACTGTCACTGTAGCGGTTACTATTATTGGTATTATTATTCTTATTAATATTATTATTATTTTACTACAGAGTCAGCGCCATCAGTGGATTACAACGTGCAGCAGTATATAACACTTTACTTGCATGATATAACCAAAGATGGCAACACTGTAGCAGCTATTATTATTATTACTATTATTATTATTATAATTATTGGTTATTATTACTATTATTATTATTATTATGATTATTATTGTTGTTATTATTGTTATTATTTTACTACAGAGTCAGCGCCATCCGTGGATTACAACGTGCAGCAGTGATATAAGCAAAGATAGCCCCACTGTAGCAGATATTATTATTATTACTATTATTATTATTATTATAATTATTGTTATTATTACTATTACTATTATTATTATTAATATTATTATTGTTATTCTTACTACTATTAATTATAAGATATACATTATTACGATATAAAAGTATTACTAAAGAATAATATTTTTTCATATGGTGTTGGGTAGATTTCTGGGTGTCTAAGATTCGAAGATGCTCTATTAATGTACCGTGAGCTCGCTCAATGGTAGAGTTGCCTGTGTGGCTGCGAGGTGATGTGAAATGGGCGTTAATATTTTCTGTTCTGAGAAAATCTTTAATATTAATGCTGTCAAATTCGTTATCCAGAACAATTTTCTCTGGTTTTCCAAAGATGGAGAATCGCTTTCTTTTTTCACTCGTTTTCACTTTTTTTTTTTTTTTTTTTTTTTTGTACGAGGGACGGTGGAAAACATCAAAAGTCACCCAAACGAACTGCACGAGGTTCCTCTGAGTAGTCTTGGACTTTAACCAACCAAAACCACCCCCTTTAAAATTAAACTATAGGATTGGTCCTTTAATACATAATAATATAATGTACAGCTTGGTTTTGGGGAAAAGGATGGGGGAAGGAATACTTGGGTGTTTGAATATAGGAAAATTGGGATTATGGAGGATGAAGGGAAAAATTTGGATAGTTATTTTGAAGAAAGATGTTAGTGTTCTTCTTGAATTTCGATATATCGTACACAAATGAATTACCAACTTTTGGGAACACATGTGCGAGCATAAGGTTCCATAAACGCGACGTGCGCATGACAAACGAATTCCCGAATGCTGTATTGCGCCATCTTGACAGTTCGACAGTGTATGGGTGGGCATCTGCTCCACTCCTCGTTTCACGTTGGAAAACTTTGAGTGGAGGCATCAATTGTTTTATTTCTTTAGAACAGGTGTTCACCCCTACAAGGTATCTATAAAAGAGGGTCAATGACCCAACAGTACGGCGATGGCAAAGTGGAGTGAGCGTTGAGGTGACACTGGGGTCGCCAATAAGGCGAATAGCTCTGTTTTGCACTTTGTCGAGAAAACCCAGCGCTGTTTGGGGCGCTCCAGCCCAAATATGTGCATTATACTCCACTTTGGGCCTAATGTACATTTTATAGATGTTGAGAAGATCGGAAGGAGAGAAGTAAGCTTTACAGCGGTACAAGAAACCTAGACATTTAGCAGCATCTTTAGCTATACCAAAAATATGATTTGACCAGGTCAATTTCTGATTTAACTCGATGCCGAGAATGTTTAAATCTGTTGAGTGCTGCAAAGCCTCACCCTGAAAAGTCAGGTTGGGTGTAGTAGTAGCTACTTTACGCGAGATTAAACAGCATTGCGTTTTTTTAGTGTTGAAATCAACTCTGTTGCTTTCACCCCATTTTTGGATTTTCGCTAAATCATTATTTAGCTCACTGATAGTGAAGTTTCTTGCTGTTCTATTAGTTTGGTGATTAATACCACAGCGGCTATGAAATTCATAGGAAGCTACAAGGGTGCTGTCATCTGCGAAACTATGGATTGGATTGGAGGTAATTGAAAGTAGCTCATTGATAAATATTAAGAAGAGAGTGGGGGACAAACACGATCCCTGAGGGACACCAGCATTAATTATAAAATTGTCAGATGAATAACCATCAACAAGTACCCGAATCATGCGATTCGAAAGGAAATCTCCAATCCATTTTATAAAGACCCCCTAGTCCTAACGCTTTGCATTTTGCTAATAAAGCATCATGCCAGACTCGGTCGAACGCTTTAGAAATATCCAGAGCCACTACATCAGATTCACCAGAATGGTGAAGGCTGATATTCAACTTTTCGCAAAGGTAAGTCATGAGATCACCGGTTGAACGACGGGCTCTGAACCCGTATTGTCGATCATGAAGCAAACCTCTACGATCCAGATATTTCAAAAGCTTCTGGTTTATTATTTTTTCCATTACTTTTGAAAGAACCGAGGTTATAGCAATAGGACGGTAGTTAGAGGGATCGCTTTTATTACCTTTTTTGGAATTGGGAAAACATGCGCAACCTTCCATTGGGTAGGGTGAATACCCGAAGTAAAGGAAAGGTAGAAAAGATTGCGTACAGGTTTTGAAATACTTGAATAGGTATTTTTAAGAACCATGGTAGTGATACCATCTGGACCGGCTGATTTTTTTGCATCAAGATTTTTCAAGATTTTCATCACTGCTCTTGTCCTAAAGTATATTTTACCAAAGGAGTAGTCAACTTCAGGGACAGTTGGTGACTTTAAAGTTGACTGAGGCAGTGTCGAGTTGAAAGAGAACTGCTTGCCAAACAAGTTCGCTTTCTCTTTGGAATCTGACACAATCATGTTATTAATATCAACAAGCGGAGGAAAAGAAGACCCGCTAGCGTCCTCTTTTAAACTTTTTGCAAATGACCAAAAGGATTTGCTATTCTTACGCATGTGGATAAGTTTGCGTTTCAACTTTAGGTTGAATAAGAATTTTTGCCTGTTGATAACTCTCTTGCACCTGTTTCGAACCACTATATAGTTTGCCCTGAGAGGCTCCTACCTATTGCTTTGATACAGTTTAAAAGCCTCCTCATTTTTAAGAATGGCTTCACTGCAAATGCGATTGAACCAAGATTTGAATTTCCGTTTAATAGTTCTCACGGAGTGAGGAATAAATAACCTCATTCCAAGTAAAATTGTTTCACAAATCGCATTTGCAGCAAAGTCGACATTCCTATCGCGGAAGCACAATGACCAATCAAAGGATCTGAAAAAACTGTTAAGACCCTCCCAGTTCGCATGGCTGTATCGCCATACTAATTTTCTGGAAGGAGTCCTTTGATTGGTAATTGGGCCTACCCGGAAACTTGTTTTAACCAAACAATGGTCGGAGCCACCCAGGGGGCAACCAACTGAAACCACATATTTTTCAGGGTGTGTGGTCAGGAACAGATCCAAGAGGTAGCTTTCTTGATCAGCACGATCTGGGATCCTAGTGGGATTTTGGACAAGTTGAGAAAGGTGGAAAAGAGATGAGAATAGTTCAACTTGTTTCCCAATTGAGTTTTGACTCAGAGAAGTGTTACTAGAAAAGTGAAGCCACTCTCTATTATGAATATTGAAATCACCCGCCAGAACAATTTCAGTTCCTGGATATGAATCCAAAATTTCATTGATCTGGTTTGAGAGATTTTCAATTTCCACAACAGTTTCCTCTTCACTTGAGTTGGGTGATCTGTATAAGAAACAGAAATGTATGACTTGCTTTCTAACGAGGATTTTTACCCAAACATAGTGGAAAGTTGCGCTAGAACATTTGAATTTATTAAGAGTGTTGAAAGCTGTGTCATTTTTAATATAGATGGCGATACCTCTTTTAGACACGAAATGTGAAACGAGTGTGTAGCCAGTAATATTAAAATTATCATTCTGGCCGTTAACTTGAGTTTCACATAGGGCAAGAATTGCTGGTTTGCTAGAATTTAAATGGCAAGTGACAGCATCGAAATTCCTCTGTAAACCGCGTATATTGCAGAAATTTACATTAAAATTGGTAATTTTAAAAAATTTAAAGAATCAATAAAAATCAAGTAAAAATCAGCAAATTAAAATTTATAATTAGATAAAAAAGTGAAATATCAAATTAAAATTTAAATTGATAAAGAAACGATAAAAATTATAAAAATTATATGTGTATGATATGAATACCGCGAGCTTGACAACACAATTTATTTGTTAATTAAATTTAAAATTAAATTAAATGTTTGCCTTGAATGTGCAAATGATTTATAAAACGTTCAACAGTTTTTAGCAAACACTGTGAAGTGACCTTATTGAACGCAGTTACAACCAAAAACACACCCAAAGCAAACCTTACGTGCAATACAAAAAAGAAAAAAAGAGCACGTTATAGCAAATAAAAGTTATTGATTAATTAAGTTGATTTTTACACACACTATTATAAATAATAGTAAAATTTACAATAATATTAGACTCTTCTCAAGATCTTTTATGATAAAGTAAAAGTAAATTATAATAAGTAAATACCACCAGAAATTACAAATTAAAATTACTGTTTAAGTTATGGTGGTATTGATTATTGAGAAGAGAAGAATTAGAACACTGACATCTATCAAGGGGATGGAGTGAGAAGGATATTGTTTTTGCTTTGTTTACAACTAGGAGATGTTAGAAAGAAAAGAACAGAAAAAAAAAAAATAAAATTAAAATTAATTAATTGTAAACAAAGCAACCGCGCGCGTTGAATTAAAAAAAAATTTTTTCTTTTAAAAATAAAATAAAATAAATTAGTCAATATACTAAATATTAAATAAATATATAAAACAAAAACAAAAAAGTGGAATTAAATAACAAAAGATAAAAAAAATGTGATATTAGAAAGATAAATAAATGTGATATTAATGTGGTTAAATTTACCATATTTTGGAATTTTTTCTCTTTCTTTTTATTTAACTAAATATAATTGCGTAAAATATTTATTTATTATTGAGTGTGATATAATCGCGATGTGATTTTGCTGGTTTTCAACGCAACTATGAATTGTTGCTTGTTCAGAGTTATTAGTCATTGTTTTGTCACCGTCAAGATTACACACATTGTAGCTTCTTGCTTTTATGCGGGCGAACTTTTGCATTTGTTTTAGAGTTTCGGGTTCGCTCCAGGCTTTGCTTATAGGTACTATTCTCTTCTTTTTGCGGGTTTTGAAACTTATAACTGGTTTTTGTAAAATTGATTTGGAATATTTAAAAATTTTTAATTCTTTAGGGTTGGCAACTGTTATAGCGTTTAAGATATTGACTTCCTCACTGTTGTTGGTTTAAGGTAGGTAATTGACGTGAAGTATTTCATTTGTTGTAGAATTCATTCTACTCAAGAAATCTGCAACTCTATTTTCTTTGCCTTTTACATAGGCTATTTCAAAATCGTACTCGTTTAACCTAATTCGTCATCTTTGCAGTTTGGCGTTAGTTTCTTTTAAGGAGCGTAACCATTTTAGAGGTTGGTAGTTTGTTCTTATTGAGAATTTTACCATATAAGTATGGCCGAAAATACTTAGTGGTCCATACTATGACGAGAAATCTTTCTCTATGGTAGAATGGTTGCATTCATGAGTATTTAATTTCTACTTGCGAAACAGACAGGGTGACCCTCCTGTGAAAGGACCGCTCCGATCGCGAAATTGGAAGCATCTGTTCTCAAGACGAACTTCTTTTTGAAATCGGGGTAACGCAAGATAGGATTACTTGTTATTAGAGTTTTTAATTTTTGAAATGCTTCTTTATAAAGTGGGTCGTCACCATTGATTTTTGTACCCTTTTTTAAGTATTTTGTCATAGGTTGGGCTACTTTTGCGTAGTCCTGGATAAACTTGTGATAGTAGTCCGTAACACCCAGGAAGCTTTTTATTTGCTTAGTGGTTTTAGGAAGATTGATTTGTTTTATTACGTTGATTTTATTTTCATTAGGTTTAATGCCATTTGTTGTAAGAACATTGTCCAAATATTCAGTTTCTTTTGCAAAAATTTGCACTTGTCTACCTGTATCTTTAAATTAAATTCTCGTAATTTAGAGAAAATTTTGTTGATAGCAGAAAGATGTTCTTATAGTGACGTGGAAAAGATGAGAATATCATCGAGTAAACCACACAGATTTTTCCGATGAAATCTTTTAGAACATAGTTGATCATTCTTTGAAATGTTGCCGGAGCATTCCTTAAACCAAATGGCATCCGTACAAATTAAAAGTGACCTTGTGGTGTAGAGAACGCGGTCTTGGAACGATGTTTTTCATCGACTGAAATCTGGTGAAACCCTTTTGCAAGGTTCAGAGTCGAGAAATATTGTGCTTTACCCAGCTTATCGAATATAGAGTCTATAATCGGAATCGGAAATTTGTCATCGGTCGTAATTTCATTCAATTTACGGTAATCGATGACGATACGCCACTTTTGCTTGCCCGAGTAGTCCAGCTTCTTTGATACTACCCATATAGAGCTATTGTGAGGGCTTTTTGATGTTTGGATAATATTTTGATCGAGCATTTCCTGAATTTGTTTGTTGACTTCTTTCTCGTGGATTTTAGGGAACCTGTTATTGTATTTATTTTGTAGCCTATTTTTATTATTGTTATTGCTATAGTTAAACTGTCTTTTGTTATTATTGTTATTGTAGTTGGAATTTAGATTTTTAATATTATTATTGTTTGTATTTCTAGATTGGTTAGACGCGTAAAAAATCCTATTTTCGATATGTTAGTATCTATTAAAGCTCTATAAGCTTCTTCTTCGATGTGACATTTTTCGTTCTTAAATACATTGAGTCTACTTTATTAATTTTACTAAAAAATTTTTACAATATGGAACTTTCATTATTTATTGGCTTAAATTCTAAAGGTTTAGTATTTTCTAGATCGTATTTTAAGTTTAATTGATTTAGGATATCATTTAATTTAAGAAAAAGTTGACTTACGTTTCTATAGTTGGTTTGGTCTCTGTCCTCTTTCAATTTTAAATTAGTGACTCCAAATGAAGCTTTAAGTTGTGTCTTGACTTCGATCCATGTTGATTCTTGTAATCGCTGTACTACTGCTGCTGCAGGACCTTGTATTTTGGCATATAAAATTCTGTAGATATAATCCTTTTGTTATTGTTCTGTTAATAAGTTTACAAAAGCTTCGACCTCTCCGATGAAGGATTTTAGACTATAGACGTCTTGTCCAGTGAATGCTGGCACTGAACGAGCCTCATTTACTACATCCTTGAATGATATATCTCCCAAAATCATGTTTGTTTCGAATTTTATAGGGATTTAGATTTTATCCAATTTTTTCTTTTTTATTTTAAAGTGGATTTTTATTGTTTATATTTTTTTTCTTTTGTATGTTTTGTTAATACCGAAATGTTTAATTTAAAAAGGGCTTCCATCGCTAAGCCAGCCACATCTTAGGCAGAACGAAGAAAAAGGCTTGATCGCAATAAAATTAAAAAAAAACATTTTTGTGCTTTATTTGGACGAAATCGGTATTCTACCGACTGCGCCAATTAAATGTTTATTTATTTTAACACACAAAAAAAATTAAATATATATTGCAAAAACACTTTATTTATTTTAGATTTTAAACTTATTTATTTTATATTATTTAGATTTATTTATTTTAGTTGTTACAACTTAATTGTTAAATCAATACAAGGTAACATTTAATTTTGGCTTAGACTATTTATATTAAAAATATGCTTATAGTGCAAAATAAGTTTACGTTGCGATTAAATGATTGAAAATAATAATATTAATAATTTTGTTAAGCTTCTCACGGGAACGAAAATTTACTTACAGGTAAAAATGCTTATTTATCAAAATTGTGTTTAAGTAATAATTTAAATGAAATGGATTTAGAATTTGTTATTAGAAAACTTTCTTGTGAGAATAAAAAAAAATGTAATTTGAGGATCTTTATTTAAATTCAACATTTCTGTTTAGCTCTTGATCCTTTATCTTCTCTTATGATGAATTCCCCTCTGATGAATTAAATGCTTTAATATTATAAGTTTTTGTTATTTTTCGGGTTTTGACGGAAGGGAATATATGATTTTCACATATTTCAGGTTCAGTTTTACATATTTTTAATAAAAAAAAGACAGTATTGTTTTTTACCTTTATAAATCAACCAGAATTTGTTTACGTTAACTTTTTCTATTGCATAATTATGCTTTCAAATTGATATTGAATAAGGATAAAAATATATGTAAGAATAGATAAGAATGTAAGATTTTCTGTTCTTTAACTGTGCATATGTACTCATTTTTGGTTCAATACTATACATAAATGTGAATATGTTTTCTAATTTAATGGATTATGTTTATAGTATTTTTAAACATAAGCACATTATACATATACTGTACATATTTCAATGATATTTGTGGAAACATATATTATACACATACATCTTATATGGGTATGCCACATGTTAGTAACGCATTCCTGAATCATGACATAATGATTGTCGTATGGGAGAGATTATTTCTGTTTTTTAATAACGTCGCAAATATTATGTTCCTAAAACTGAAATACAGTATTCCTAAGATAATTATTAAGGTTATTTTAATTACTATTATGTATTAGAAATTTGTATTGAAAGCTTTTAATGGACTATTAAAAACAGTAAAGACAAAAGTAAAAAGTGTTGGCAATATCTTTTTAATAATAAAATAGCAATACAAAAAAAATAGGCAGAAAATTTTTCATAGGTACTCGTGCCGAAATAGGTTAATTAACTAAAAATTTGTTACAGGCTTTATTTAGAACCGTAAATACATCCTACCAAATTAGACCAAAATTAATGTAATGGGTTAATGTATGACGGCAGAATTAATTAAATGAGCTTCTGTCTTAAAGTGCAATACTTGTGCCATTTTCTATTGGTCAAATCATTTAAGCACGACAACAAAAAAATGAAAAACTTCATTGACCCCGGATGCTGAAATGGGTTAATGTACCATAACCAAATCAACTTAGTAAGGTTTTGTGGTAAAGAGCTACACTTAAATTTAAACTCAATGGTCAAACCGTTTAGGCATGATAACAAAGAAAAATACTCAAGTTTCATTTCTTTTTGTTACCAAAACGTTCGAGGTCTTCGTACTAAAACTTCAAATGTTTTTCTTAATTCCAAAATTCTAGATTTTGATTTTTATATCTTAACCGAAACGTTGCTTTCTCATACTATTAATTCAATAATAGAAGTAAACAATTAAATCTTTTATCGCTTTGAAATCTACATTTGATCGCGAAGAACCGCTTCTTCCGGAATTTGCTCAACTTAAAATGCTAACTGTTAAGCTTAAAATTAATAAGAAAGTAATTTTTCTTGTTTGTTGCTATATTCCACCAAACTCTTCAATCTATACCTATCAACATTTCTGTTTAGCTCTTGATGCTTTTTTTTCTCTTATGAGCCCCTTTGATGAATTAATTATTTGTGGTGATTTCAATCTACCACAGTTGAATTGAGTCATTGATGATGAAGAAAATTTTATGGTGAATATCAAAGTTAACACTGAAAGTGCTCAAATTTTAGTTTGAGAGCAAATTGTAGAGCATGGGGCCTTCAACAAATCTCCCATATTTTAATTCATCAAAGTAAACAATTAGATCTTTTACTCTCGACTTTTTGGATTTATTCTAAAATTAATATTAGTGATAGACCTCTGATAACTAACACCCTTCAATCAGCTTTTCTTTCTGCTAGAATAATCCAACAAATTCTAAAGCTCCTACTTCCTTTAGATTTAATTTTAATAGAGCTAATTATCCAGGGTTAAATAATTATTTTTTATCAATTGATTGTTCATTTTTAGAAAATTTTGCTTATATAAATATTGCTGTTAGTTATTTTTATTCTATTATTTTTGATGGATTTAATATGTTCATAGCTCTCACTCGAGATAAAAATCTAAATTCCAGTCTTCCGTGGTTTAATTTTAATTTAAAAAAATTACGCAATAAAATAAATAAAGCATGGTAAGTATCTTAAATTTAAAAGTGATTTTTTATATTCTGAATTTGTGATTTTATATAATTCCTATAAATCACAAATTAATTCCAGTTATCAAGACTACCTCAGTTATACTGCTTTTAATATTCCCAATAATCCAAAAATGTTTTGGAAATTTGTTAACTCGAAAAGAAAATCCGATGAATATCCTAATTTTTTGTCTTTCAACTGCAGCACCTCAGATAATCCATGCTTAATCGTTGATTTTTTATATATTAAATATTTCTTTTCTAGTTCCTACGCCCCTAATGCATTTCAAGTAGATAAAGTTAAAGTTAACCACTTCTATCCTCATTCAAATATTCCTTTATCTCATATCAATTTTTCACTAAACGAAATTTTAAAATATTTGTCTTCGGTAAATAACGAAGCAAATTCCGGTCCTGATATTGTTCCAGCTATTATAGTAAAAATGTGTGTACTTTAGGTTTTCCTTTGTTGGCCCAATTGTCAAGCTATCTAATATTAATAAATTATTTAAACTCATGGTATTTGATTACATTTACAATTATTGTGTAAATTTGATTTCTCCCAATCAACATGAGTTTTTAAAATGTAGATCCACCGTTACAAACTTGGTAGAATAGGCTTCGTGCTTTCTTAATACTATGGATACGGGAGATCAAACTTATGTTATTTATACTGATTTAAGTTTGATCATTTGATATACTGCAACACTCTATGATTCTATTTAATTTAAAAAAGATACGCTTTCCTTGTTTTCTCTTAAAATGGATCGAATCCTATTTAGTTAACCGAAATTATAAAATCAAATTTAGAAATGTAATTTCAGATTCTTTTATTTATAATTCTGGTGTACCTCAAGGAAGCCATCTTGGAGCACTTTTTTTATAATTTCAATATATGATGTTACTAGAATTATAAAACATTGTAAAATTATTATATACGCTAATAATATGAAAATCTTTAAAACTATTTGTTCTGTCAGCGATACTTTACTTCTTCAAGATGTTCTCAACTGTTTTTTGAACTGGTGTGTTGTTAATAATCTTAGCTTAAATGTAGATAAATGTGTCGCAGTTTCATATACTCGAAACATTAATCCTAATCTTACGGACTATAATTGCAATGGCATGCGAATTAAAAAACACTGTTTATTTAATGATTTGGGTACTCTTTGATAATAAAATTATGTTTATTGATCATTATGATAAAATTATTAATAAAGCTAAATTCTATGTGAGGCTTTATTAAAAGACGATCTAAAGAATTTAATGATCCATACATTCTTAAATCATTATATACCTCCTTGGTTCGACCTAATCTTGAATATGCAAGTCCTGTTTGGTCTCCATTGTATAAGTTACATATAAATAGAATCGAAACTGTTTAAAAGAACTTTCTCAGATTTACTTTTCGAAATCTACAATGGTTTGTTCCAATTCATTTACCACCTTATTTCGATAGACTTAACTTAATAAACTTAAGGTCTATTAGTTCTAGAAGGTTAGTAGCTCATATTGTATTTATTACACAGGTTTTAAAAGACGAAATTGATTTCTCTTTTATAAAAAATAAAATTATAAATCATACAATTACTAGTAACATCTTTCGATCTGTAAACTTCTTTTATGTGCCCTTTCATCGAACTAACTACGGGAAAAATGAGCCCATTAGCAGAATGTTTATCTTAGTAAATCGCCTCAAGGATTTAATTATTTTAAATTTGAGTAAAACTCAACTTAAAAGATCCTTATTTCAAATTCTACCTTAGCATTCTACACTCAGCTTATTGTTGTTATTTTATACCATTTTTATTGTTGTTATTCTATACCATTAATAGCTTGATGTTTTTCTTTTTTTTATACCCTACATTTAAAGTATAGGGTATATTAACTTTGGTATGGAGTTTGTACCCACCCAACGGAAGTGAGTTGGATATGGACATGTATATATATTCTGAATCAGGATCACCTCCTGAGTGTGTAAACTTCCCTCCGTCCGTTCGTCCGTTCGCACGATAATTCAAAAACTAGTAAAGCTATCTTGATGAAATTTATATAGTAGGTTACTAATTATAGTAGGTTACTAATTAACTTACGAAAGGAAGGCTAATTTCGAATCTGAGCAAAATGGGACCATGGGTTCGGATTCTGGAAGCTTCCGAATGATACTGGACCAAACGAGATTATCTCCAAAACCAAAAAAGATAAAACCTTTAAATTTGGTGCAATGATGTTCCTTCGTGTTTGATTTACGTATCTGAAATTTGAGAGGATTTAGTCCATGGGTTCGGATTTTAGAAGCTTCCGAACGAGCCTCAGAGCAAACGAATATATCTTTAAAACCAACAAAGATAGAACCTTTAAATTTCGTATACTGGTGTTTTTTCATATTTTCTTTATGTCTCTTTAATTTGAGAGGATTTAGTCAATAAGCTCGAATTTTGGAAGCTTCCGAACAAGCCCCAGAGCAAACGAGATTATCTCCAAAACCAGCAAAGATAGAACCTTTGAATTTGGTAGAATGGAGTTCTTTAATGTTTTATTTATGTTTCTGAAATTTGGGAGGATTTGATCCATGTGTTCGGATCTTGGAAGCTTCCGAACTACGCCAGAGCAAACGAGTATATCTCTATAACCAACAAAGATAGAACCTTTAGGTTTAGTACAATGGTATTCTGGCATGTTTTCTTTATGTCCCTGAGATGGATTTGATGAATTTGAGTGGAAATTTGGGTAACTGACATACGGCTCCCAAGGGCTAATAAGCATATCTTCGAAATTAATAAAGATAGAAACTTGAAATTTTTTACAAGGATGTCAAGCATATCCCAAGAGGAAGCCTGTTTTACGTTCCTGAAATTCGAATTGAATAAAACAAAAAAGGGAAGAGTTCAAGCAGCTGCCAAAAAACTTATGGATTTTTTATTTAATTCGAATTATGCAGGTGTAGAGTATTAATAAGTCGGTTTCATCGACTTATTGTTACATTTACTTGTCATAAGTTTAATTAGTCTTAAGTTTTCGTAATTTAATTTAATTTTTACCTATTTTTTTTTTGTATTAATTTTCTTAAATTTAATATATTATTGTAATTAATTTGTTTTAAACTGAATTAAATAAATAAAATAATAAAATTAGCAGCAGAAATGTCTCAAAGAAAAATGAAAAACTTATATTAAAAAAAAGTTATATACAACCAAAACTTTTTCAAAAAAAAAATAAAGTTGGATATTACTTCAGAATAAGTAAAAACAACTGTGTTTTTTAAAAATCTCGTCAGTCCAATTGGTCAACTGAAACTTTTAAAATAGAAAAAATAAACAATACTTATCCTGTAACATACAATTTGATTGAACATATAAACACTTTAATTTCTGGTGGATGCATTTTATGAAGCAGCTCTAACACTTGTAAAATATTCTCTGGTTTACCTTGTAGAAAAAGTTCTAAAAAAGCAAAGAAAAAAAATTTTTGTTAAATGGTTAGGGTTTAATGAAAGATATAGTTCCTGGATAAATAAAAAAAGATATAATTTAAGATAAAAATATCTAGATAAATTAAAAGTTTTAAAATAAAAAGAGAATGTGTATATTTTTAAATCAGTTTTTTTTCTTTATTTACAATATTAACAATCTTACTAATTTCTTCTTTTTTTGTATCCATACGGAAATGAACTGTGGTATTCTAAAAAACGTCGTTTCTTTGCTCTCGGTCTGTATTTGTGATATCGTGATAACATCATGCTCCTTCGCCCGTCTAATATTATTTGATAAAATTTCAATATTTTCAAAGTTTTCAAAGTTTAATACTGCTTCTTTTATTTTTTCAAATTCAATTTTTCGACTTGATGAGTAATTCAAACAAATTCCTTTTACTTTGCATATGGTTTTTTCCTTGTTATCTTTTGTGCTGTATAATTTGTATGAATAATTTTTTGGACCCCCACTTACAAATTCTGTAATATAACTATAAGCACTATAACATTCAAGTTCGTCCGTCATATCGCCAATAAACTTCCCAGTCGGTGGATCATATTCGCCTTCTTTACTTTTTTTTTTTTTTTTTTTTTTTTATTCAAAATAATCTATATTAATACAAAAAAAAAAGAAAAACAATTTGTAACTACTTTTTTAATATTTAAAATACATAAAATGATTTAATGACCTTAGCTTTCGCTGTGCAGTCTTATAAAATTCTACTTGCATATAATACATAATACATTAATATATACAACATAAACACTTCAGGTACCCAAAAAAAATGAAATATGATAATAAAATAATATTATTGTGATTTGTAATAAAAAAAAAGACAAGATAAATTAAATGACAAAAAAAAAAAAAACAAACTCATGTATAACAAAACAATACTGTTGCATATGATCTACCTAGAGTAGATCATATGGAACAAGTTCAGAAATATTGTTTTTAAAGATGCGTATATTGTTTACTAGTTTAATATCATTCGGCAGATCATTATAAATTTTTAAGCAATTATAAAGGCAATTGCTTTTTTGGTTGCTGGTTTTAAAAAGGGTTAAATAAAAATTAGACCTATTTCTCGTATTGTGGTTATGGATGTCAATATTTCTGTTTAAGACGAAGCTGTGTCTGATTTGGTTGTTAATAATCTTAAATGCTGTTATGTAAAGTTCGCGGTTACAGATACTCATAAAACTGATATATTTTTCCGTATATAAGCATTCAGTTGGAAATAAAACTGGATAATAATGTATAATTTTTATGGCTTTTTTTTGTAATATATTTAATTTTGTTAATATAATTTGCGGAGCCCTGCTCCAGATAGGGTTCAGATATTTTAAATGGGGCAATATACACGAACAGTAAATTATATACAGGACATGTTGCGAAAAATATTTTCTTAGTCGTCTTAAAATAAAAATATAAGGAGCAATTTTTTTAATAATGTGATCTATATGGTCAATCCATCTTGACCTGCTATCAAGCCTTAATCCTGAGTAATTGAAGGTCTTAACAACCTCCAATTTGTTGTTATTTAAATAAAAATCCAAGGAGTTGAAATTTTTATTTTCAAAAACTAAGATTTTTGTTTTGCTTACATTTAGAACCATTCTGTGTTTTTCTAACCACTCTATAATAATGATCAAATCATAATTAATAGCATCTTTTAGTTCTTGCTCTGTTTTCACTGCATATTTTAAGACTGCGTCATCCTCATATAATTGGATTTTTCCTTTTAAGCTAAGCCGGGTTATGTCGTCAATATAAATTTTAAAGAGATCTGACCTAAAATTGACCCTTGCGGAACACCTTTTTTATTATTTTTAAATTACTAGTAGAATTACAAACCCGAACGGCTTGTTGTCTATTCTGCAAATATGATTTGAAAAATCTGCAGTGATTTCTATCTAAATTTAATTTTGAGAGCTTGTGCAAAAGAATGTCGTGGGCGACACAGTCGAAAGCCTTCTGAAAGTCTAAAAAAACGCAAGCCACGTAATATTTTTCATCAATACTCTTTGAAATAAAATCATTGAGACTAAGACAGGCCGGGGTTGTGCTTGAATTTTTCTCAAAGCCGTATTGCTCATCATGAAGGATTTTGTTGTTGTTCATGAAATTATGCATTCGATTTCTAATGATAATTTCAAAAATTTTAGAAAAAGAACTAAGAACTAAAATTGGTCTACAATTAGTTGCACTCGTCGCACAACCGTTCTTAAAAATCTAAGAGAATCTGGAAAGCTAAAACTTTCAAAAGAGAGATTAATAAATTTGATAAATATGGGAGACAAACGCTCTGAAAATCTTTTTATAAATTTAGCTGAAATACTTTCATACCCAGTAGCAGCAGAAATTTTGAGTGACATAATCGCAGAGTTAACTTCTACAATAGTTGTCTCAGTTAATTTAAAATCAGAATGAATAATACGGTGGAAATTATTCAGATATTCATAATCAATTTGATTATTTGGAATATTCAACTCGTCCGCAACATTGAGAAAAAAGTTATTCATATATTCGGCAATATCACATCCATTAGTAATTGTAAGATTATTACATTCAAGTGTCTTAATATTGCTTGAAGAAGTATGAGAAGTTTTGTTGAAAAAAATCCTTTTATATAGATCCCAGAGTTTTTTACCATTGCAAGGGTCTCGTACGATCTCATCAGAGCAGAATTTTTTTTTAGCCTGTATAATTAAACGTTTTACTTCTTGCCTACAATTATTGAACAAATTTCGAACATGTGGATCATCCGGAAATTTTTTTGTATTTATAATAAGAGTTTCTAACTTTAATTTTGTTTGTAATTTCATCCGTCATCCACTCATTTTTTCTTTTAGTTTTTTTCAAAGGAATACTCTAAGTAAACTTTTTTATAGTTTTACTTAATTCGTTAACAAGCGAGTTAAAATTAGTGAAATTACTAAGTCTTTCCTAAATTGCATCATTTGAAATATTTTGATAATCTAAAATTGTTTTCAAACAGATTGATCAGAAATCACTGATCAGATTGGTTTTTGGTTTAAACTTATAAAAAATAATCGATGGTCGGAGAGAGGAGTATCGGAAATATAGAAGTCGTATTTTAAATTAACCATATCGGTTATGAAATGGTCAATAACCGTTTTAGAAGAGTTGCCAATTCTGGTGGCGTAATTTACACTTCTCTTGTTATAAATGATCGTTTGAGAGTAACGTATTAATATAATTATTAGTGGTATGATCAACATTTATTATATTTATATTAAAATCACCAAGAATTAAAGATTTTCTAAATTCATTAGTGATTTCATCTAATTTAATTGAAAAATCATTTACATCAGTTTCATGAGATCTGTAAACCGCTAATATAATAAAATTGTGCTTCAATAACTTAACACATAAAAAATTAGATTTGTTAAATTCAGATTTAAAAATTAAGGTACTATTAATATTTTCCTTACATAACTAGCAACACCACCATAAGATTTTGCACGATTCGAAAAATAAGCCGTGTAGCGCGGTAAATTAAAAAATTTGTTTTCTGATTCATGCAAACATATTTGCGACAAAAATACTGCATGTATCATATTCAAATCTATTAACCAGAATTTCTAAATCGTATAATTTATTTCTAATACTTTGTATGTTCAAGTAAATCGTATTAAAATTTTTTTTATAATTGCTTTTTAATAAAATGTTGTATAACCCAGTAAAGTGACTAACTCTTAAACTATCTTCAATATTTATGTTATCAGATATTATCATCGTATCGATAAAACAAAACGAGGAAGAATACAGTTGCCTTTGTCAACTCTTAGATACCCGTACGAAACGTTAGTATGTTTACAGCCTGTCACTCTACTTACAATATTATCTTTTTAATATTTTAGTATTTTAAAATAATTTGGGTGAATTTTATAATTTCTAGAACTATGAGTTGTACATATATTCAAACTATATGTTTATACATTCTTCAAAAGCAGATTTTAACCTTCCACATAACGATTATCAATCCAAAACTTTTTCAAATATTCTATAGCACCATTTAATACTAAGCGGTAAATGTATATTAAATTTACTAAGACCAAAATAGTAAATATAATTTTAATAATTATATTATATTAATGCGTACATACTATATTTATATTGTTATAAGTATATCGCCATACATTGCAATATTTCTTTAAAAATATTTCCATTCATAGAATAATTTCTTATAAGTACAATAAAATGCATACAATATATGTAAATTTGAAAAAATCAAGTAACACTTTCGTCAATTATAAAGTAATCCTATATTATTAAAAAAAGTTGTTACCAGAAATAAGAGTATAATGTTGAAGCTTTAATTTTTGTGTATTACTTCAAAAAAATTTTAACAGGTGTTCAAGTTACAGGTGCTTAAAAATAGGAAATTTTCAGTTTTTGACCCCTTACAGCTCCTAAACGGGGGGTGATACAAAAAATATTTCTGAAATGACTCATACTTATTTTCAAAGATCTAACTTCTATCAAAATTTCAACTTTCCAACTTAAACCGTTTAGAAGATAGAAGGGTTAAAGGATTTTGCAAAATTTGAGTTTCGCATAACAGTAAATTAAGACACCGTATGCCACAACTATATATTTATTGTATATATACTTTTAAAGCTAATAAAAGCAGTAATCGTTTGGCATTTTCAAAATGAAGATATATTTTATACAACTTGTGCTATAACAATTTAAATATAGAGCTTTTTTGAACCTTTGTGGAGCTGTTGGTCCCCAACGGGTGGGGCTACAAAAAAAAGTTATTGAAAATAAAATTAATATTTTTGTGGCATCTATCAGCAGTTAAAATTTCATAGCTCTATTTCAAAAAAAATGTGGGGATCTAAAAGTTAGGTGTTCGAGAGCTACCCGAAGTTTTGGTCGGAACTCAACCAAAAAAATAGGGAACCTACAAATTGCTCCTAGAATATTTTGTATAAATTTCAAGATTCTAGCTTTCTTAGTTTTTGAGTTAGCGTGCTGACGGACGGACGGACGTGGCTCAATCGACTTAAAATTTTTTCTGATCCGATCCATACCTTTGAAGGTATATCTAGCTCGCTTATTTCGAGGTGTTACAAACGGAGGAGTAATTTTATTATACCGTTTAGATCTTTGAAAATAAGTACGAATCATTTCAGAAATTTTGTTTGTATCACCCCCCGTTTAGGAGCTGTAAGGGGTCAAAAACTGAAAATTTCCTATTTTTAAACACCTGTAACTTGAACACCTGTTAAATTTTTTTTGAAGTAACACAAAAATTAAAGCTTCAACATTATACTCTTATTTCTGTTAACAACTTTTTTTAATAATATAGGGTTACTTTATAATTAAGGAAAGTGTTACTTGATTTTTTCAAATTTTCTAACAAATTTCTTTAACGAATTTTTTACATTTTATTTTACTGGATAATTTGAAATTGTTGAGGATATAATGCGTAGTACAAAAAAATGTAAATAAATCAACAACATAACGGTTTTTTGAAGAATTTTTATTTATATGATGTTGATATACATACATACTTATATAATATCATGGTTATTTACATATCGTATATGTCACTGATGAATGAATGATAAGAGTATAGATGTATATTATATAGCACCGTATTTACATACATATATTGTATGTATTTTATTGTACTTATAAGAAATTATTCTATGAATGGAAATATTTTTAAAGAAATATTGCAATGTATGGCGATATACTTATAACAATATAAATATAGTATGTACGCAATAATATAATATAATTTTTAAAATTATATTTACTATTTTGTACTTAGTAAATTTAATATACATTTACCGCTTAGTATTAAATGGTGCTATATAATATTTGTAAAAGTTTTGGATTGATAATCGTTATGTGGAAGGTTAAAATCTGCTTTTGAAGAATGTATATATAAACATATAGTTTGAATATATGTACAACCCATAGTTCTAGAAATTATAAAATTCACCCAAATTATTTTAAAATACTAAAATATTAAAAAAATAATATTGTAAGCAGAGTGACAGGCTGTGAACATACTAACGGTTCGTACGGGTATCTAAGAGTTGACAAAGGCAACTGTATTCTTCCTCGTTTAGCATATAATTTGTAAACATAAATATAATTCCTCTTTTTTCTCTTATTGACTAATTTCTTAATGAAAATATAATTATTATTATTAGTATAAATTAGCCTGTAAGAACGTGTACATGTGACATCAATCAAATGTGTAAGATAGGTTATAATTATTATTTTTTTTATTATAGTGAAGATTAATATAGAAATTTCATGTATATGTAATATTTTAGATAATAATATTGTAAAAAATGTATTTAAATTTAAGTTTAAAAGTGATACCAAAAATATTAAATGTGAAAAAAAGCTAAATAAAAAATTTAAATTCATAGAATCTTTGGAATAAAATATGTATATTTATGAATTTTTATGTGAAAATAGGTATATGTTTTTCTTTCTTTTGTAGGTTAATTTATTTAAATATATAAAACAGGTTATTGTTATTATTGTTTTCCTTGTCATAACCATAATTATTGTTGTGAAGTGTATTGTAAATATTATAAATAAAAATATTAAAAGAATAAGAGAAATAAGTGAAAAAAATTGATTTAACTGATTTAAAGGTTGTATAAAAAATAACAAATGTGCAAAAAAGTAAAATAAAAAATGTAAATTACAAATAAAAAATATGTTGTTTAAATAAGTATATACATAATTCCTTTTTTTGCCTTTATAGGTTAGTTTCTTGGCAAAACTACAATTTATATAAATCTGCCGATATGAAAGTGCATCAATCAAAGTAAATATGTGGTTTAAATATGTAATTGTCATTTTTTTTATCACGAACACAATTGATATCATAAGAATTATTTGAAAAAAAAATTAATACTATAAAGATAATAAAACTGAATGTAGAAAAGTTATTGCTATAACTTGAAAAATATTGAGTCTTGACAAAATTTCAATAAAAAATTTAAATTTATAAAAAAAAATAAAATGTTCAAATGAAAAAAAATGTGAAATAAAATTTTTAGATTTAAAATATAGTAGAATTTTAGTTCATAATAATATAGATATGAAGTGATATTATAACTATACTTAATTTTAATTTTATTATAATCAACCAATTTTGATAATTTATTAGGAAATTTTAAAAAACTTTTTAATGAAATTGATGTCATTGTGACTAGAAATTCTGAACGCATTCCCTGTATTGTTAGCGCGCAGGAGAATCGTGTTGTTTTTGACCAAAAATATTGAAATTTTTCGGATAATTTTTTGAAATTTGAATTGAAATTTCTTCTTTGCCTCGCGATACAATTGGGATTGTAATGGTGATAAATGATGACGAAAAAAAATCTCCTTACTACCTTCATTTGGTAGATTTAGTTCAGCTGTAAAAAGGTGTTTTTTGGTTTATTCATCATTAATTCGTTCTTAGCATTTTCCGAATTCATTTCAACAACATATAATGGATTACAATTTTGATTTTTATTTGGTTCTGTGGTTTCACCTTGACTGATTCGATAAATTTTCTTGATATCAGTACTCGTAATGTTAGCGCCAATTTTATTTGTAATATCAAGAAAAGTGGACACTGTTTGATCTTCAGTAAGCATAGGAACACCAGCCAAAATAATATTATTTTTGTTTCTCTTTTGGTATTTCTCGTCAAGCAACATTTCTAATTTATTTAGTTTGTGTTCGAGTTCAGAAGATCTATTTTCAGCAGCATCTAATCGCTTTTTAAGTCACTGGTTCTCCTTTAGAATTTTGGTGGTTTGTTTAATAAAATCATCCATTTGAAGACCAATATGTTGTTGTGACTTGCTTATTTCGCTGACAACCGTACCCATAGTTTTGAGATATATTGCCATTTTTTTCAAAGTTTTTTTAAATTGGAAGTTGAAAGTAGATCTGCAGCATTACTAGAACTCTCAATGCAAAATTTTCCAGATGACTTATCAATTTGGTTGTTAATATCGTCTTCATCACCGACTTCAATGACTTTGTCTTCTTCAACTTCTTCAATAAAAGAATTACTTGGAATTTTTACTATTTCTTTTTTTTTATTGTTATGCTTTGGCATTTTTTTGTTTATTTTTTGTTTTTGTGTTATCATTTCAATAAAGAAAAAAAAAATTGACTTTCTACTTTTTTCTACTTTGACTCGGGTTAACAATAAAAAATCCTTTATAAATTAAATTTTTTTTCCTTTATAAATTAAATTTATTTTTTTTTTTTGCAATGTATAGAAACTGATACAGCGTGTTGATTGCTCAAAACAGCGACAGCGTTGTTGATATTTTATGTTTAGTAAAAAACAAAAAAATAGATTTTCCCTTGCTAAGTAATGTGTTTATTTTAAATTAAAATAAAAAGATTTTTTTTTCCCCCTAAAAAATTTTGACCTGTTCCCTTTGACAGTCAGAGTTGTACTTATATAAATAACCGAATGAGTATTCTAGTATAATACAAGATTATCTATCTCCTCTAAATAGCTGTATAATTTAAGACAATTCTGAGCAAGCAGCAATCGACACATTTACAGTTCATAGAATGTTATCTGTATAATATATATAATATATATATATATATATATATATATATATATATATAATATAATATAAATCTGCTGGGTTGTGGATTATCTGTATCTTTTGCTGATTTTCACGTTGACCGAATTTTCCCAAAAATAAATTTAGCATTAATTTGGAAAAAGATCTCAAACCATGATTACTGATAATTTTAGAATATTCCAATTCGATGCCTCTATTTGCATTAAATCTTTAAATATATTTTTTTTTGTCTTCTTCTATAATGCACCTTTCAGACCACCCTGAAGCTTGTTGTTTCATTTTTAAAAATTTATTTATCATATCTGAGAATAATGCTTTTTTATTTGAGTCTCTCTTATATTTCGATATTTCATACTCCCACATTTCATATACTAGAATTAATTGATATCTCTTTTCAAGAGGTTATATTACGTCATCGATTACCCATATACCGAAAAAAAGACCTTTCTTCATCTGTATGCGCACAGAATGGTTTTTGGTTCTTTATTTCCCTACAACCTTGACATAACGAGGGCATAATTTATTATTCTGTTTTATCGGTAGCACAGGATGCAAAAGCTCTTCTGGTAGTATTTTGCATTTAATTAAACCAATTAATTATTTTAAGTTTAGGGAGGAACAATTTTCATGTCCAACAAAAATTTTCGAGTGACCCACAGGAAATTCTCCATTTTTACACACCCAAGTGTATAAAGAACAAACATTATATATTTAATTTTTTCTTTTTGTATACATTTATAATAGTTGTAGGTGTTGCAGGTGTAGCTGTAGGTGTTCGATTACCGTAAAACGCATCACGTGGATTTAATTTGACATGGTGAGTTTAAATATTTTCGATCCTTTGCCGTTGTCTCTGGAATTCACAGCACCCCATTTCAATTACTTTGTACCTTTAGAAAAGAAAAAAATAAATCTTTAAAATTAAAATTAAACCTTTCAATCGAAGGCTCTGGGGTTCAAACCCCGGTTAGGTCATATAAATAATAATAATAATATAATAATAATAATAATAATAATAAAAACGATAAACTGTTTATTTTGTTCTGTCTAATTATTATAAATTTACATCTTTATATATAAATTAAATACTAAAATCAGCATTAATTACACTTGGAATATCGTTACATATTTAGTACAATTATTTTCCGTATTATAAACTTCAAATATTTTTATACTGACGTACATTACTTTAAATCTACATTAAAATTTAAATCTACATTTAATTTTACAACAGTTTACATTACATACATTTGATTTAACATAAGTTAATTTACTTAGTACAATATTGTATTTCATTCAAACATTTAATTTTTATGCATAAAAATGCAGCGTCAGTGAAAACCATTGCATAACGTCTAATTGTTAAAGAAATTTTTATTTATTACTAAAAATGGTAAATTTTAAATTTTAATTGACTAAAGTAATTTGATCATTCCGCCCACCAAGAGCCTATAAAACCGTACTTTGACTTGCTGATGGTATAGGTTCTTCAGTAAACCTTGCCAAAGGAATTTAACGTCTTAATCTTTGGTGTAATGAAAACTCTGATTTGGAGGTTGCTGATGAATTGCACTTAAAAATCTTAGTTCAAATTTTGCTATATACAGTGATACATATTAAAAGCAATAATATGAAAATAATGATGGAAATCAAAACGTATTCATGATGTTCAGGCTTAAATAACATCGAATTATTTGACATTTCAGTCAATTTGTTACGTTGCTTTTCTAGAATTCTCTGGATATCGGATATATCTCCATTAAAGGTTGATATTGGTTGACTAAGATTCAAATTTCCAACTAAAGTTCCAAGTTCCAACACATTTATTACAAGTATAACATCATTTTGAATCGAGATCCGTGACTGAACAGATGAGTGAGTCGCTACTGTATATGTTGCACAGCCTGGTGGTATAGTTATAATAACTTCATTTTCTAATTTGATTGGCTTTGAATACTCTCCGCATTCTAACATAACATTTTGTGGTACTATTGTGACAAAAATATATTCTCCCTCATTAGAAAGAGGAACCCATTGGTTACTTGGTTCAACAATATTGAATTCACAGTCTTCTTTAAAATTTCGATGTTGTGTGAGCAGAGGAACTTCGCATCGATATTTCTGAGATTCTAATCCGTAAATTAGTAAGGAGATTTGGCAAATCCTTGATGCAGTTTTATGTAAGCATTTAGTAATTTCTGGTTCTGATATTGCGATGTAATGAGTTCTATCACTGGTTATTGCTAGATTCTTAATGTTGGGTCGAATTATGATGTGCTTGGTTTGATATATCGTAGGTAACGAAATAAGATTATACGAAGTAAATATTTTTGAATCGACTAAAGGTATGTTGAATTCAATTATTAGCCGTTTTCCTGATAATGCCGTTTTGCTATTTAAGATGGCGAATATATCATGTAAGAAATTTGGATCTGTTTCTTTAATGGGAAGCTGTGTTCCATAGGGTATGTTTTTGCTTATTAAATTAAGTTGATGAATCAATTCGGTGGTTGTTGAAAATAAATAATGTTTTTGAGTTTTTGCATTAATATAAGATGCTATAAGTTCATATTGAATTTCATTGTATCTTTTCATAGCCATTAAGTAATGTAACGCTAAACTCAGTATTCCTATCTCCTTCTGTTCTATTTTATGCAATTGGTTCAGTTGTTTCTCTAATGTTTTAAATTGATTTTGAATCAGAGAATTCTTTAATTTCATCAATTTAAGAGTTGAATTGATTGTTGATGTTTGATCTTTCAATAATGAATATATTTGTTGACCATTTTCCCTTAATGCTTTGCAGATCATATTTCTGAGCGTCTTCTTGAGCGAGTATACCAAATAAACCATTTGCAATGTTTACCATTCCCACAATGTTTAAAGCTCCTTTTGCTTTTCTTTGGCGATATGCATGATTTGTAAACAGAATTTCATTATTTTGTTGAAGACGAAGAAATTGACTAGAAAGATGATTTACATGAGCCAGACAAAATGTTATATTTTTTATTAAATGGTCTGCACACATTGTTTCTAAATGTTTGTTCGTTTTTATTGAAACTACCCTTGCAATACCGTCTTCTCCTGGATGTATTTGCACGATTCTTCCTAATGGCCATTTGTTTGATGAAAATCTTTCGTCCTTTATAAGAACTAATTGATCTAGTTTTATGTTTTCCTTTGATTGTTTCCATTTATTTCGTTCCTGTAATGAACTTATGTACTCCTTAGTCCAACGCTCCGAAAAGGAATTTTTTTGTTGTTGTAATAATTTTCATCTCCCTCCTTGTAACCCAAGTGTTTTAGGAGCAGCATGCAAATGTTGGCCTATAACGAAATGTCCTGGTGTAAGTGCTTCTAAATCGTTGCAATCAATACTCGGAGAGCAAAGTGGTCTAGAGTTCAAACAGGATTCTATTTCGGTTAAAAGAGTAACCATCTCTTCAGGAGTTGTTCACCTAAAACTTTTTTGAGAAGCCGTTTTGTTGATTTAATGCCAGCCTCCCATAGTCCACCAAAATGGGGACTTCCAGGTGGAATAAAATGCCAATTAATTTTTTTGCCAATGAGACGGCGTATTGCTGCTCAGGATGCATCACTTGTGAGATCTGTTACTAACTCCAAATGTATCGCCTTTGTAGAAAGACGAACAAAAAGTGCAATATACGCCTTGCACGATTTCGCTCCTCGTCCACGGCTAAAATTAATAAATATTGGACCACCAAAATCAAGTCCTGCAGATGAAAAAGGTCTGCCAGGTGATACTCTGGTTTCCGGTAGCGATCCCATGATTTGATTTTGAATTGTAGGATTAGACCGGAAACATACCAAACACTTTCGAAGTATGCGTTTGATTACTGTGATTCCACCAATAATCCAATATTTTAAACGGATAGCAGTTTGTGTAGCTTGCGTGCCTGAATATAACAATTTTTCGTGATAGTATGTGATGATCGAAATTGTTAAATATGAGCGTCCATCAATTATTCCAAGCGTGGAATTGACACTGTTTTTATCGGAGCTACCTTCGACTTTGAAGATAACAAATTGGTTATGATTTTACCATTTGGCTTTTCAATTTTAATATAGATAACTGCAGCATAAGCTATCATAGAAGCATCTGCAAATCCATGAAATTGTATTGCATCTCCGGATTCGTAGTTTATCCAGTAGTTTATCCGTAGTTTATCCAAATTCCTTGAATATTATAAAGATCATTACGTAAGTTGTTCCATTGATTTTGTAAATAATCTGGCAAAGGGCAATCCCAATCAATTTGAGTTAGCCATAATTGTTGCAATAATGATTTACCCTGTATAAGTATTGGTTGCAAGCAACCAAGAGGATCAAAGAGTTTAGATATTTCTGATAATATTGATCTTTTCGTATGAAGATTCTTTTACTGCTTTTGTTGGCTCACCTTATAAAAAAAGGCATCAGTTGCTGGTAGCCAATACAATCCTAATGTTTTCACCTGCACTCCCTTTTCCGAATCTAGTGGTAATTCCCGATCTGTTTCTAATATTTTTGATAATAAATTATTATCATTTGCTGCTCATTTCCGTAACGGAAATCCTGCTTCCTTCAAGATTTTGCTAAGATCTTCTCTAATATGCTGAGCTTCTTCTAGAGTATGGGCACCTGTCATTAAATCATCTACATAAAAATCGTTAAGAATGACGTCTGCAATTTTAGGGTTTTCTAGTTTTACCGACTGTGCTACTTCATGTAAAGTTCTTATTGCTAGAAATGGAGCTGACGCGACTACAAAGGTTACAGTCTTCAGTCTATAATCTTTAACTTCATCAGTTGGATGTTTTCTCCACACCATTTTGTGAAAATAGCGATGTTCTGGCTTCAATCATATCTGTCGGTACATTTTTTCAATATCGCCAGTAATTGCAAATTTATATTTTCTCCACCGGGTTAAGATATCGTAAATAGATTCTTGTATGGTTGGACCAGTTAATGAAGAATCGTTCAGCGATTTTCCAGATGGTGATGTGGCAGATGCATCAAAAACTACTCTAGTTTTGGTCGTTGTACTGCTAGCCTTCAATACAGCATGATGTGGAAGATAGTAATTGACCTTGTTGATTTGACTTAGTGGTACTTCTTCAATGTGCTCTAACTGAATATATTCATCTATAACCTATTCACAATCATCCTTTAACTCAGAATTTAATTTAAACCTGCGCTCTAATTGATATAGTCTCTGCAATGCTCCTGAACGAGTACCTTCTAACTTTGCACCTGGCATCAATTTAAACGGTAAACTTACTTAATATCTGCCTGATGGTAAACGTTGGACATCTTGTTTATAAATCTCTTCTGCTAGTAAATCCTGAACCAGGGGTTCAATACGGTATTCCATTTCTTCTTGTTCCCAGAATTTTATCAGAGATTGATCCACATCTTCAGTTGAAATTAAACTAAAAATTTAATAATTTGATTCGATTGGTACCGGCCCTGACAATATCCAACCCAATGCTGTTTTTTGCGCAGTTAGATATCTTGATTGTGTGTCTTTTACTCCATTTTTTATAATATTGCCGAATATATCAGCGCCATACAAAATGTCAATTCTGCCTTTTATGTTAAAAGTTGGATCTGCTAAATCATCCGGATTGATTCTTGTTGAATTTGGTGATAGATTTTTATGTGGTAAATCGCATGTAATTTGTGGTATTATTAATGCTCGAATGATTACGAGTCCATTTTTCCTTCATTTTTAGGTTAGCCACACCCCTTGACACAGCTCTTTCAGTTCATCCAATTCCACTAATGATGGTTCTGTCATAACTACGAGGAAAAACATTCCGCAGCAGCTTCAGTTATAAATGATCTTTGAGAATCTTGGTCAATTAGAGCTCTAGACGAAACATAATCTAAATACTTATTTTCTACTTGAATTAATGCTGTTGCTAACAAGATGTTGTTTCCCCTTTCTGCATTAGTGGCTGTTAAAATTTCCTTCTGTTTTGTATTTTCAATGTGCAAAGATGTATGATGTGCAGATTTACATTTTAAACAGCGAGATTTTGAAAAATAGCGCTTTGAGACATGACCATATTGTAAGCAATTAAAACATAGTTTATGTTTTTCCACTAAAGATCGTTTTTGTTGAACGTTTAGATGCTGAAATTTTTTACATTTAAAAAGCCGATGCGTACCGTTGCACATAATACAATGTGATCTTCCTTCAATGTTGACAGCATGTACATGAGTTTTATATATGTCTTCGTACTGCTCATAGCTTCTATAGATCTAAATCGTTGTTCTAAAAATGTTGTTAATTGAGCTAAAGTTGGAAACTCGCTGCTAGGACCTAGGCCCTTTCCCATTTTTTCCTGGCTTCTATATCTAATTTTTGGGATAGAATGTGGACCACTATAGGTCCCCACGATTCTGTAGATTGCCCTAATCCTTTTATTCCTGCTAATGATTCAGTTGTAACGTCAAGTAACCTCTTATAGCTGTTAGCATTTTCCGCTTTAGTAAATGGAGCAGATGTAATTGCATGCAAATGTGATGATGGAATAACTCGATTATTTGCAAATCGGTTTATTAACAACTCCCAAACTGTTTTATAATTTTCTTCACTTACTGACAAATGTTTTATTAGATTGCTTGCTTCGTCAGTCAGTACAGATTTGAGATACTGCATTTTTTTTACATTGCAATTGCAAATGCAATTAGTCCATTTCATATAGTTCCCATCAAATCTAGGAATGTTTATTCTTTCTAATTGAAAGTTATCCTTGATAACAATTCTTGTGGATTGAGATTCTTCTCCAGCTGGCGTGGATGGTCTTGCTGTCGGTGTAACTTTCTGTTTCTTATATCCATTAATGAACCCCTTAAATTTGGTTATTAAGTCTAAGATAAGTTCTTCTGCTTCTTCATAGCTTTCTTGATATTCCTTGAGTAAGGTACTATTGAGGGCTTTTCTCCCCAGTACTTCTGGATGCTTCTCAACACAGCGCCTGCATATGCTGTGAACGCGTTCCAGACGACTTTCGAAGTATTCCAATGAATGTCTGTCCTTGCTATCTTTCTTGTAATTTCTGTTGATTCTAAAAAGCTCTTCCAAATTAGCCCTTTATATTTCTTCACAAGAAAGAGTAGTCATTGTTTTTTTTTTTATGTTGATTTAATCGGCTTGTCCAATTATCTTTTGATCATTTATGGTCAAATGATCCGGGTCGAAGGACCAATGTTTTGTTTAACGATAACCTGTTTATTTTGTTCTGTCTAATTATTATAAATTTACATCTTTATATATAAATTAAATACTAATATCAGCATTAATTACGCCTTGAATATCGTTACAAATTGAGTACAATTATTTTCCGTATTATAAACTTCAAATATTTTTATACTGATCTACATTACTTTAAATCTACAACAACAGTTTACAACTTACAACAACAGTTTACATTACATACACTTCATTTAACGTAAGTTAATTTACTTAGTACAATATTGATTTCATTCAAACATTTAATTTTTATGCATAAAAATCTAGCGTCAGCGAAAACCACTGCATAACGTTTATTTGTTAATGAAATTTTTTTTATTACTAAAAATGGTAAATTTTAAATCGTAACTTAAATTGAGTAAAGTAATTTGAACAATAATAATAATAATTATAATAATAATAGTAATAATAATAATAATACTAATAATACTAATATTAATAATAATAATTATAATAATTATAATAATAATAATAATAATATTAATAATAATAATACTACTAATATTTTTTTTTTTTCTCGAGGGGGTAAATGCGTTGACGCACAAAGTGCCGGACTCCCACTTGGGTTCAGGTGGACTACCGGCTAAAACCCCCGCTAACACCAAGGACACCAGCCCAGTACCGTTTTTCACATTGCTTCAGGCTGGGCCTTATCAGATAGGCACAGGGCTCACACTCGTCGCTGCGGATCTACCGCCTCAGCCTCCATGTTCTCAGTGCTAAGCGTATTTTGCACGAATTCCGCCACCAGACGCCAGTTTTCTTCTGTTTCCAGCATATACTCTACTATATTGTCTGGTGACAACGGTCCGAGTACCTGTTCAACTGCAGCAATGCCATCCGTCCATCGAAAGCAGTGGAAGATCACGTGTTCTGCATCATCTCTGCCTCTACCACAATAGAAACATTCAGGTGTCTCGACTCGTCCCATCCTGTGAAGGTATGACCGAAAGCATCCGTGTCCGCTTAGGAACTGCGTGAGATAGTAGTTTACCTCCCCATGCTTCCGACTAACCCACTTCTTTATCTGCTTCAGGAGCCGTGCGGTCCATCGTCCCTTAGGCTCGGCGTCCCAGAGCTCTTGCCATTTGTTCATGGTGCGGCTTCTCTCTTCCGTGGCCGCTCTTTCTCGCCCGATCTCCGTCTTTCTCCTGTAGATATTTTTTCTTTCCAACGCCAGCAGTCCGACGGGTATAACTCCAGCAATTACGAGTACCGCAGCTTCAGAGACTGTTCCTGTAGGAACTGGCGACCCGGAGAGCAGCGCGTCGCTGGACAGAAGCTAGCCCTTTTCTGTACCACCCAAACCGCATTCGTTCGCCCCAGACCTCCGCACCATATAACAGCGCCGACTGCACGGTATTCATTAGGAGACGTCGCTTACTTGAGGTAGGCCCATGAGTATTAGCCATTATTCTGCTCATTCTGCCATCCGTCGCAAGTGCTGCCCGAAGGTGAGTTTTTGGTCGATCATCACCCCCAGGTATTTGGCAGCAGCTTTTGACACTACGCGCTCCTCTCCTACCATAAACGGTAGAATCGTGTCGATCCTCTTTTTGGTTAGAATAACAATTTCCGTCTTGGCGAGTGCTAAAGCTAGCTCTCGACCAGACATCCATGTACTTATTCTCCGCATCGCCATATTTAATTTTAGCTGCGCTAAAACGGTGGTGCGGGCGGCTATCAGCACTGCAACATCGTCCGCATAGCCGTTCAAGCTCACTCCTTCTGGCATTTCTAATCGCAGGAGGTCATCGTATGCCACATTTCAGAGGTAAGGTCCTAGGATTGACCCTTGAGCTGCCCCTGCCGTGAGCATCTTAATGCGTTGGCCGTCCTCTGTTTTATACACGAGCGATCTGTCTCGCAGGTAGTCCCAGATAACTCTCATGAGGTATTCTGGAACTCTGAACGCCTCTAATGCCTCCAGCATATCCACCCACCTTGCAGAATTGAACGCGTTTTTCACGTCAAGGGTGACGGAGAGGACTAACTGTCGCGAGTGGTGGTTATCTTCTTCAGCTTTTCTCACGGTTTCTATTACCTCTTTGATAGCTCCTATAGTGGAGCGTCCTCGCCGGAAGCCATACTGTCGTTCGGACAAGTCACCAGCACTTCTTATCGCCGAGATTAGGCGAGGCTGCACTAACTTCTCTAGCACCTCGCCTGCAGTGTCCAACATGCACAATGGACGATATGCCGATGGAGCCATTACGTCACCTTTGCCTTTGCTAATCAGCGCAAGGCGGGCAGTTTTCCACCGTTGACAAAAGGTTCCGGTAATGAGGCAGGAATTGTACATTCTGAGCAGGAGGTCAGGTCGTGCACGGTAAGCAGCTTTCAGGGCTTCTGGGGGTATCCCGTCGGGTCCAGCAGCTTTGCGATTACGTAAAGAGTTCACCACGACTCCCAGCTCCTCGTCAGTGAAGAGGGGAATATCACCTACTTCCATTTCAGGGGTAGTTCACGCGGTGTGTGTGATGGGAAAAGTGCATCAACTATCCGTGTAATCGTCTCCGCACTCATGCAGCTCGGTGCAGACCCCAACCTAAGTTTCTTTGTAACTATTTTATAGCCAAGGCCCCACGGGTCAGCGTTCACCTCCTCCCCTAGCTTTCTCCATTGGAAAACCTTGCTCCGGTTAATGGTGTACCGCAGCAGCTTCTTTGCCATCTTATGTTCCGTGGCGATAGTGTTTGCCTCCTGACGATTCCGAGCCCTTTGTGCTCTCCGCCTAAGTCGAAGGCGGAGTCTTCTGAGATCCGCAATCTCCTTGGTCCACCAATACACCGGACGTCGACGTGGTCCCGTTCTGTGCCGGAGCATGGACAACTCACAGGCGCTGCGAATAAGACCCATTGTTTCTTCCACCACAGCTTCTGCCTGTTCCCGGGCTCTTTGATTCGTTGGGTGTTCTACTAAAAACGGGGCGCCTCGAAGTATTGAGGAGAATCTAGCCTCATCAAGCTTTCCGACATTCCAACTCCCTAGCTCTTGTCCAGCACTCCGGTATGGCTCTGGCCTATCCCTAACGCAGAAAATAATGTACTGGTGATCGCTTCCGGTATAGTCCTCCAGTACGCTCCAACCCTCCACTGGTGATGCTAGATCCTCCGTCGCGAACGAGATGTCTGGGATAGTCTCCCTATACCCTGGGCGACGAAACGTCGACGTACAACCAGTGTTTAGTACAATTAGCCCCCTTCTGGCCGCCATGTCTGAGATATATTTCCCTCGAGCGTTGGTGTTGGACATACCCCATTCAGTACTTTACCCATTGAAGTCTCCAGCGACTATAATTTTGCCTGACATTCGAAGGATCTCATCCTCTAGTGCATCTTTTTCATGTCTGAAGATCTGAATCAGTTCATTCGGAGTAAAGTAGCAGCTGATATATATCACTCCTCCATTTTTTATCCATACGAAGCCTTCCCCACGTCCGTGTGCCATCACCGTAATCTTTTCGGAATCCCGTACCCAGATCGCCGCAGTCCCAAGCACATCGCGGTACCAGTACGTAGATGATAGGTTCCTGTACTACTCACTGATAACGAGCAGTTTGGCATTGTGCTCATGGACTAGCTGGTGCAGGAGAGAGTCCGCCGTCTTGCTTCGATTAAGATTCGCTTGCATAATCCGGATCATCTAGTAAGTAATTGAGTGCTCCTAATACTACTAATATTAATAATAATAATAATAATAATAATAATAATAATAATAATAATAATAATCATAATAATAATAATAATAATAATTATAATAATTATAATAATAATAATTATTATAATAATTATAATAATTATAATAATAATAATAATAATAATAATAACAATAATAATAATAATAATAATGATAATAATAATAATAATAATAATAATAATTTTTTCTATTTTTTGCCGAGGGGGGATATGCGTTTACGCACAATGTGCCAGACTCTCATTCAGGTTGACTACCGGCTAAAACCTCCCTAACACTAAGGAGACCAGCCCGGTACCGTTTTTCACATTGCTTCAGGCTGGGCCTTAACCAATAAACACAGAGCTCACACTCGTCGCTGCGGATCTACCGCCTCAGCCTCTAGGATCTACTGCCTCATTGACAAATTCCAGAGGTCAGGTCCTAGGATTTACCCATGAGCTACCACTGCCGTTACCGTCTTAATGCGTTGGCCGTTCTCTGTTCCACACATGAGCGATATGTCTCGCAGGTAGTCCCGGATAACTCCCATGAGGTATTCAGGAACTCTGAACACCTCTAATGTCTCCAGCATATCAACCCACCTCGCACAATTGAACGCGTTTTTCACGTCAAGGGCGACAAAGAAAACTAACTGTCGCGAGTAGTGGTTACCTTCTTCAGCCTTTCTCACGGCTTCTATTACCTCTTGGATAGCTTCTATAGTGGAGAGTCCTCGCCGAAAGCCATACTGCCGTTCGGACAATTCACTAGCACTCCTTATTGCCGATATTAGGCGAAGCTACACAAACTACTCTAGTTCCTTGCCTGCAGTGTCCAGCATAATAATATTTGTTATAATGTTAAATTAAAACCAAGCCCTTTTTTTATTTTCAATTTTTCCTTTATATCTTTATTCTTGTATGTCTCGTACAGAACTAAACTTAATAAAAAAAATATATTGTATTTACACATGGTAATATATGTAATGTATATATGTATAATAATACAATAAAAATACAGTAAGTTTTAAATGACGCGTTAAATCAATTAAATTTTTGTACCGTAAATGAAATTGCCTAATTAATAGTTATGGAATATTGAAATAATTAAATTGAATTTACAACACTCCTCCTCAACGCGACATATAAAAATCAAATTAAATTAAATTTCGTTAAAAAATGTCAAAATAAAATAAATTTCTTTAAAGTTTCAGCCTGACATTTTACAAAATTTTAAATGTTTTTCTTTATTTAAATTTTTTGTTAATACGTCAGCAACTAACTGACTGGTTTCTTTGTATTGTATGTTAATCAATTTCTTTTGGAATACTTCTCTCACATGATGGTATCTAATATCTATGTGCTTGCTCCTCTTGTAATGTAATGGATTCTTCGCTAATTATTGTGCGCTTAGGTTGTCATTGTAGATTCTGATTGGCTTGGATATAATTTCTAAAAAACCAAGTTCATTAATAAGACTTCTTAAATAAATTATCTCTTTTGCTGCTTTTAATAATACCATATATTCGGCTTCACTACTGCTGAGTGCGACAGATGTTTGTTTACGAGACTCCCATGTGATTACACCATTTGCAAAGAAAAAAGTATTACCTGTGAATTATCTTCGATCAATTAAATTACTATCAACGTACCCAAAAAAAAATTTTATTAGATTTTGAATAACATAAACTTGCGCATTTTGTAGTGTTAAGATAAGGTAACATATGATTTGCGGCCAGATGATCAGTATTAGGATTTTTATTAAATTGCAAAAGTTTACAAACTGTATGCATTAGATCAGGGCGTGTTGATATCGCAAGATACATAATCGAACCAATTATGGACTGATAGTAAGTAGGATCCACCTCTTTACAGTAATTTTCAGCACAATTACTAAGTTTCATACCTGGATGTAATGGCATTTTTGTTGTTCTACATTCTGTTTTTCTGTGTTTACTCAATATATCTTCAATATATTGTACTTGATTTAATTCGATGTCACCACGATCACCTTTTCTTGAAATACTGATGCCCAAGTAGTATTCTAACTTTCTTTTATTAACACAATCAAATTTGTTTCTTATATCGTTTTTGCTATCGTTCAATTTGAGAGGGTTTGACCCATGGGTTCGGATTTTGGAAGCTTCCGAACGAGCCCCAGAGCAAACGAGTATATCTCCACAACCAACAAAGATAGAACTTTTATTTTTAGTAGAACGGTGTTCCGTTATGTTTCCTTTTCTGTAAAATTGAAAACTGACATTTGAAAGAATTTGAACTATAGGTTCGTATTTTGGAAACTTCCGGACGAGCACAAGAGCAACGAGCATATCTCCAAAACCAACAAAAGTAGAATCTTTAAATTTAGTACAATGGTGTTCTGGCACGTTTTCTTTATGTTCCTGAGATGGATTCGATGAATTGGAGTGGCATTTATGGTACCTGACACACACCTCCCAAGGACTAACAATCTTCGAAATTAATAAAGATAGAAACTTAAAATTTTTTACAAGGGTGCCAAGCATATCCCAAGAGGATGCCTCTTTTACGTTCCTGAAATTCGAGTTGAATAAGAGAGAAAAGGGAAGAAGTTCAAGCAGCTGCCAAAGAAACTTATGGATTTTTAATTTAATTCGAATTATTCAGGTGTAGAGGATTAATAAGTTGGTTGCATCGAGTTATTGTTGCATTTACTTGTTAATTTTTTAAAAACACTTACTTTTCGTGTAGATGTCCTTTAATTTTACCCACGCTTCATGTGATGTCTTGTAGTATTTCCCAAGAATTATTTCGGATGGTCTGATGCTTAAGACAATTTTTAAAGACATCATTATTTGACTTACTTTCTTCACCTTGGCCAGTATATTTTTTTAAATATAATTTTATTGGAAAAACAAAATTTTTTTTTTTTTTATTACTAAAATTTTACTTGTGGTCTAGGCCCAGAACCTGTTATACTATTAAATTAAGAACAAGATAATAATAATAATAATAATAATAATAATAATAATAATATTATTAATGGCCCTGACTCTATAGTAAAAGAATAATAATATTAATAAGAATACTAATACCAATAATAACAGCCGCTACAGTGACAGTGAAGGTTACGTTCAATAATTACCTAATGTAGTAAGGTGTTATATACTACTACATGTTGTAACTGTTGTAACGGCTATAGTCACTGTTAGCAAAATAGTAATAATAATAATAGGCGGATGCATTCTTTCTTTACATTCCCACTCCCAACTCAATGTTTCCCTATCCATTTCCTATCCAGACTCCCTAGCCAATATACTGCTTTCGCAGGTAAGGATTGCATTCCATTATATTGGCTAAAGGGGAAAGTGGATTTAGTTAGTATGAATCTGACACTACCAAGGAGGAAATTCTTGAAGTCTTTGGAAGATTTCCACCTCCCTTATGAAAAAAAAAAAAAAAAAATGGTAAAAATATTTGAAAAATTATTAAAGAATTTAATAATTATTAAAAAAAATAAAAATTAATACATAGCCTGTTCTTGTGTAGCGTTCATTTAATGTGTCCTGTTTATCATCACATTAGTCTCGATTATGCTGAAGGAATATTAGATGACCATGGTAGTAGTATTTCAAATATTTCATCTGTTTCAACACAAAATCCTTCCACTTTAACACCCGCTGTTACTGCTTCTTTTCGTTTTGCTGCGTGTTTTATATGAATACATGATTTTTCTTCAAAAATTAACCACATAATCGCTTCTATCGATTGATTGTCTGTATTTCTGTAACCATTTTTGGAAATTAGTGCGATTGTATTTGGTGAAAGAAACTTACGACGATAAACCAAATTACAAGCTGATGCTATCGTCACTGCCTCTAAAAATGGTTCAACTCCGCATTCATTTAAAACATTGTGCGAAATTTTAAACGTGTTGCGGTTAAAAGTTTTACATCATCAATGCAATATTCAACAATATCGCGATGTATGTTAAATTCTTTTTCCTTATTTATGTTATACTATTTTGTAAAACGTGGTTTAATAAATGTAGCTTGGATTTCTATAACGTCAAAATAAAAATTTTCCACTCTTTTGTTGTTTTGTTTTAAGGTATGTAGGCCCTTTATGAGAGATGTCTCGTTCCTTTTGTCAAAATAGTACAGAAGAAGATTTTCTTTCATTTTTTCCCATTCAAATGCAGTCCCATACATACTAAGAACTTCATTGGTTTGTCCTTTAATTTTAATTTTAATTGCTCTAAAAATAATTTGGACATACAAGGTTGCTTGTCAGTCATTAATGTTAAGATTCCTGTTGTGAAATAATCTTGGATTTCCATCAAATTTGGGTATATTCTGTATTACATCTGGTATTCTAAGACTATTATATAAACGATTGATAGCTTCACTATTTTCTTGCGTTATGATTATGTCTTGTGGACGAGTTAAGTTATGTGCAGAATCTAAGCTTGCATTCAAACAATCATCATGATTTAAAATTTGGTTATTATCAAAATCACTCTTGAAGTCTAAGGTAACAGAAGTATTAGCTTGTAGTAAATTTTTAGATAAATTTCTATGAGAATATGGAACAACTCTAGGTTCGAAATCTTGTGACCTTTTAAACATTTACAGAAATTTTTTTTTTTTATTTTAAGAGAAATTTAAAAAATAATTTTTTTTTGAATATATTTATAATTTTAAAACAATTTATTTATTTAAAATGAATATTTAATTTAATAAATATATTTAAAGAATTTAATTTTAATTTTAAAACAATTTATTTATATTTTAAAGGAATTTATTTATTTAAAATATATTTATTTATTTATTAAATCTAATATATTATTTGTAAGTAAAAGAAATTTATTTATTTTTATTTTAGTTTGCTCACTGTGCCTAAGGCAGCCTTACCTTAGGTGTAATAATAGGCTTGAATCCCAGTGAAAAATATTATTTTATCTAAAACATATAATTTAAAAAAAATGTCTTTTTATTACTAATTTTTAATATATGCAGCTATATCTATAATTTTCCTTTTTTTTTATTATTTTAAGGATAGAAGAAAGGAAGTATAGTACTCATTGCACCTAGAGAAATATCTGGGAAAATATTCATTGTATCTAGAGTTCTTCTTATATAGAATCCAATTTAAAGAACTAAAGCTCACTAGTTGATCTTTCCTGAAGTGTTTTGAGTTTCCAATTTACACATAAAAATTTTCTTTGAATTTTAAAAAATGATCTTGTTTTTTGAACTGTTCACGGTAGACATTATTTTTTCAATTTTCTTTTTGGACTTTTAAAATATTTTAAATTTTCACAATGTTCTTTTGTGGGTTTAAAATTTTAAAAGTTCCACAAATTTGTATCACAATATTCCCTTGTTATAAAAAATTTTTTTTTCACAAGTTTTAATTATTATGATTTTAATATTGAATTTTAAACATAATTTTAATATTAATGGTTAATTTCTTTAATTTAGAGTTCTATTTTTTAAATTAAATAGTTAAACATTTTTTTCTTTATTAGTAAATACACTTCACAGTTTACAATTAATCGTTGTATAATTTTTTGAAGGATCACTGTTTTTGTATCTCGCCGACTGCGCCACTTAAGTATTTCGGTCAACGAAAGTTAAATAAAAATAATAAAGCGGGACGTCCCGGAGGCACATGACTTCCGGGTAGGGCTGACTAAGCAGAATGGCAGGTGTCAGAAATACGCCATTATAGATATCGGCGAACGATTGGCCCGTAAGGTTATTGGTCTTGGTAAGATTAAAATTGGCTGGGTTAGCTGCAGAGTCCGGAGAAGAGACGACCTGGAGCGTTGCTTTAGCTATCTTGCTTTTGTCCATATAGCGCGAACGATTAAAATCCTGCAGAACAACCTGAATAGGAGTAGGGTTGCTAATGTTCTTCTCCGCCAGATGGACAGAGAGAAGAGTATTAATCTACTGCTCATTAGTGAGCAGTATAGTCATTACCACCCTTCTCCATGGTACCCAGATGAACTGAGGATAGCAGCGATATGAATTCCGGAGCCGAGTAAACTCCCGGTAAGGAGCACGGAAGTGGGCGCGGATTCGTCTAGGTTAGGTGTAGGAAGGCAACTTCCGTTAGTGTGTACCTCACCCCCAACGAACCCATTGGCGAATTCATGAAGAAAGTGTGCGATCTAGAAGACATGATCCTTGTTGCTTCTGGGGGGTTGGTGGTGGGTGGCCATTTCAAAGGTAGGGCATTGGAATGGGGGATGTAGTATTCGGACGCTAGAGGTGGCCACGCTTTGGAAGAGCAGGCTAGGACGGGTTCACTCGTTTTAAACGCAGGTCGCGTGTCCACCTTTAGTCAGCTAGAAAACCATTCTAGATGTCTCCTTTGCATCAGAACTGCTCGCCCTCTTTGTTCGGAATTGGCATGTAATCGATGACTATACTGGCAGTGACCATCAGTATATCGTCTTCGAGTTGCGCGAAGGCCAGCAGCGGCAAGTGGTGCCTGCTGGTCGCTCTCCCTGGGCCATGAGTAGGGTTGACGAGACTAAGTTCCCTCCCTTTGTTTCATGAGAGGTAGTGCCACCCATCTTAGCTGTTTGAGGGAACCGGAGGCGGTGCGAGGAGATCGTCGACCATGAGGAAGATAGTGGAGGCGTGCGGGGCTTCTAGACCCTGAAAAAGGCCACGTTACGGAAAAGATCGATATACTGGTCAACTCATGAAATCGCGGAGTTGAGGCGCGAATGTTTGAAGCTTCGGCGCAAGTCGAAGCGCACTAAAGGCTAGGATGAGATTGCCCGTTGGTCTGCCGAGCACAAGGCCAAATAGAAGGAGCTTCGCCGGGCCATTAGCGGTAGTAAGGCTCGGTGTCTAAGGAAGCTGAGGGAGGATGTCGAAACCAATCATTGGGATTTGGCTTACAAAATTGTAACTCAAAAGCTTGGTATCAGAGGTAGTGCCGCCCCCATGGATGTTGCTTCCACAGAAAGAATAGTCCACTGACTGTTCCCTGCGCGGATGAGAAGGAGTGCGAATTCTCGAGGCGAGATTGTCTACTTCTCCACGGAGGAACTTGAAATCGCCATCTGCCCTCTCAAGCCAAGAGCACCCGGGCCGGATGGATTACCGGGGAAATATGAAAGCTAGTGTTACGGGCTTGGCCTAAGCTGTTGCAGAATATGTACAATGCGTGTCTTTCAGTGGGAGTATTCCCTGCCCGCTGGAAGACAGCGCACCTTGTGCTAATCGGCAAGTAAAAAGGTGTCCCGGAGCTTACATCTCTCTACCGGCCGCTGTGTATGCTGGACACAGCGGGGAAGATTTCGGAGAAGCTTTTGTGGGCGAGGCTGCCTTCCGTTATGGAGGACGCAGGGAGCTTTCTTCGGAGAACGGGCGGAGAGTTACAAGCATTTTTTACGTCGACTGGTCCTCCTTGTGACGCTCGATTTGAGAAATCCTTTTAAGTCTCTCAGATGGGTGAACGTCATCAGAGAACTGGAGGTTGAATTCCGGGTTCCGGAATACCTCCTCCTCCGGAATAGATGAAGGATGGTTACCTGGCCGACCGGACTCTGATGTACAATACTTTGCAGAGGCAAGGAGCATGGCGGTTACTGCAGAGGTTGCGCAGGGCTCTGTCCTCGGACCAGATCTCTGGAAAACTATCTATGACGGCTTGCTGCGTTTCGATATGTCCGACGAGACAATTCTCGTCAGGTATGCCGACGACATGGCCCTGCTTGTTAAGGTAAGGTGCATGGAGCTGGCGCAGCTCAAACTAAACCAAGCCATTCGGTGCATGGATGGCAGAGCGAGGGCTGTCTCTGGATGTAAGCAAAGCGGAGATCGTGGTCCTCACTAGGAGGAGGATAGCCACTGTCCTTCCGCTGCAGGTTGTGGAGGTGACAGTCACGTCGAAGCCAGCGGTAAAATACCTCGCAGTGCTAGTAGACTGTAGCCTCAGGTTCTTCGAGCAGTTTCGGGCGACGGTGGATAAGGCGGAAGCAGGCGTAACAGCGCTGAGCCGGTATATGGCCAACATGGGAGCACCTAGGTTCGGAAAGAGTAGGCCCTAGGTACTCTTATGTCATCGGTTCTGTCAGTCTTGCAGTACGGATCCGAGGTGTGAGCATATACTCTAGCCAAGGATATGTACAGGAAGAGGAGGGCAGACCTGAGGGTGGCGTCTGGCTACAGGACAGTCTCCGCAGGTTCAGTGGGAGCAGGAAGCGAGGGACCGATGGGCGAGGACATTGATAGCAGCGATTCGGCCGTGGGTGGAGCGGCGACAAGGGGAGGTGGTCTATTACATAACGCGGTTTCTTTCCGGATACAGCTGCTTCAGATCCTACCTGAAAAGAATGGGAAGGGTAAGCTCGGCGGAGTGTCTGTAGTGCCCAAGTGTGCAGGATGACGCTTAGCACACCTTTTCGTATGTGAAAGATGAGCTCTGGGGAGGACGGAGATGGAGCGAGAGGTGGGAGTCTATTTCTCCCCCGATGTCTCTGTGGAAGTAATGACGGTTGGGGAGGGACCTTGGAACCGTGTATCACATTACGTGTAACGGGTTCTACGCTCTAAGAAGCTAAACTTAGACGAGGCGGAGGCAGTAGCTGTCTAGGGTGAAGGACCTGGCCTGAAGTAATGTGATAAACGGTTCCGGGCCAGCGTTCAGGCGGAACGCAAGGAGGTAGGTTTAGCGGGAATTAGGTTAAGTGGGTATATTTAGTGGACACGCCGAGGAGAGAGAGAGAGTAAAAGAGAAATTTCCGGTACGGTCTATAAAAAATTCCAACCTCCTTCGTAAAAAAAAAAAAATTATTATTATTTTTATTATTATTATAATTATTATTATTATTATTTTTATTATTATTAGTATTATAATTATTCTTATTTATATTATTATTATTATTATTATTATTTTTACTATCATCATTATTATTGTTATTATTACTGTTACTATTATTATTGTTATTTTTACTATTACTACTACTATAATTATTATTGTTATTATTACTATTACTATTATTATTATTATGGCAGAGTGGTGCTCTTTCATGTTTTATTTAAGTCTCTCAAATTTGAGAGGATTTAGTTCATGGGTTCGGATCTTGGAAGCTTCCGAACGAGTCCCAGAGCAAACGAGATTATCTCCAAAACCAACAAAGATAGAACCTTTAATTTTTTTTACAGAGATATTCCTTCCCGTTTGATTTATGTCTCGGAAATTTAAGAGGATATGGTCCATGGGTTTGGATTTTGGAAGCTTCCGAACGAGTCCCAGAGCAAATGAGATTATCTCCAAAAGCAACTAACATACAACCTTTAAATTAGGCAGAATGGTGTTCCTTAATGTTTGATTTATGTTTCTGAAATTTGTGAGGATTTGGCCCGTGTGTTCAAATCTTGGAAGCTTCCGGACGAGCCCCAGAGCAAACGAGTACATCTCCACAACCAACAAAGATAGAACTTTTATTTTTAGTACAAAGATGTTCTGTTATGTTTCCTTTTCTGTAAAATTGGAAACTGACATTTGAAAGAATTTGAACCATGGGTTCGTATTTTGGAAACTTCCGGGCGAGCACATGCGCAATGAGCATATCTCCAAAACCAACAAAAGTAGAACCTTTAAATTTAGTACAATGGTGTTCTGGCACGTTTTCTTTATGTTCCTGAGATGGATTCGATGAATTGGAGTGGCATTTATGGTACCTGACACACACCTCCCAAGGACTAACAATCTTCGAAGTTAATAAAGATAGAAACTTAAAATTTTTTACAAAGGTATCAAGCATATCCCAAGAGGATGCCTCTTTTACGTTCCTGAAATTCGAGTTGAATAAGACAGAAAAGGGAAGAAGTTCAAGCAGCTGCCAAAAAACTTATGGATTTTTAATTTAATTACGTCACTGTTAATTAACGAATTATTCAGATGTAGGGTATTAATAGGTCGGTTGCATCGACTTACTGTTACATTTACTTGTTATTACTAATTTTGTTATTATTTCGGTTAAAAACATAATTATTAATTTTACTTTGAGGATTTACTTTAGAAGTTTTCTACTTTTTCTAATTTTTAATATTAGTATTTTGATCGTTATTTTGTTTATTATTTTTAAAGTTCTTAGCAGAGCTAGAAAATTTATAGCCAAAGCCAACATATGAAGGAAATATTTTTTTACGATCAACTCATTGTTGTCCAACAATGCAGATCTATTATTTTTAATATTTTTAATATTAGTGTTAGTAATCTTATCTTAATTATTTATATTATTATTAGTTTTTATTCTAGATTTAGATCTATTAGAAAACTTAGAATTAGAATTAATGTTACCTTCTTGTGTGATTGACTTGTCAACCCAGTTCGAGACAGTTGCCTTCAATTTCTTCCATACTTTTTTAATTAAATGCGAAAGAAATAATGAATTAGTTCCAGCAGGCACATCAATTTTAAAGCAGCTATCAAAGAATTTTTTTTTGTTGTTAGATGGTGGAATCATATTTTTGAAACCAAGTAGTTTAACATTAAAATTAAGTTTTAAAAATTTAGATATATTATTTTTGTTTGTTGAAGATGACAACCCTTTTAAAAAGATAGATTCTTGAGCAATATTCATAAAAATTTTTTCAACATGTTCATTATTAGATTTACTAAGACGGGAAACCCTATACTTCAGAGCCTGCAGTGCCCAATTTGCTCCCAATTTTGAAATTTTTTTGGAATGCAATGGATGTTCAGTATCGTTTATATTTACAACCGGACTGGTAGATGTATTGCTTTCCCTTAAGGTATCGATAAAATTGTTATTATGACTATACACGGGGTTTATTTGAAACTGTACGAAATTTGATAGAGAGGTGACAGTTTCTTTAATTTTAGCTAGTTCTTCTTTAATACTTGAATGTTTGGAAGACGTTGTAGAGGAAAATTTTGTAACAGCATCAATAAACTCCGCTTTAAGAATACTAAGACCACGCGTAAAAAGTAGCATATGCTGATCAATAAATTTTATACCAATATCTGAATTTCTTCGATCGTTATTACAAAGCGGCGATTCATTTTCATCAATTCTTTGGCATAGATCAAAAAATGACTTGGAGTTAAATTCAATTACCCTAGAACATCTATTAACCAGTGTGTTTTGCTCATCAAACAAAGTGTCTAGTTTGTCTGAAAATCTGTTAAGAAATTGTTTACCAATAAGTTGTACATTTTGACATCCTTCGCACACAAAGTGCTCCTTTAATCTATACGACTGCCAGGTTCTCTTCAAGGGAAAACAAGTTCCATGAAAAATACGGGAATAAAAGCCACTGCAAGTGATAAATTCCAGTAGTCATTTGAACAAAGAGAAATTAAGCATTTATAACTCTTTTTTTTTTTTTTTTTTAATATTATTAATTAAAAACGTAATAAGTTCAATGTAATTATAGGTCAACACAATTTTAATTTAAATTTAAATTCAAATACTTTAATATATATATATATATATATATATTTTTTATTAAAGTTTAAATTTCGTATAATAAAGTATTCCAAAATATTGATTGAATCAGCACTTTAAAAAGCTATAAATTCTGAATTTATTAATGTTAAATTTTATTTTATTTTATGTTTTATTATTGTAAAACCATATAACGTACAACTGTATAAAAAAGTTCTAATTACTGTAAGAAAAAAAAAAAAATTACATTAAAATTAAAATTAGTTAACAAACAATAAATTGCACTTAGAGTTTAAGTTCAAGTATTCCAAATAAATATATAAATCAGAAAATAAATAAGTACATTTGCAAACTGAATTTTTCTCACATAAAGTGCGTTTAAAATGTTCAATAATTAAAGCTTTCATGTCCGAGTAAGCATGATAATGACTGATTTTATTTTTAACCATAAAGTTGTGAAATTTTGAATTAAAAAATTCCTTTCTTGATCCGAATGAATATTTTTTGGAAAAGTTTTAACTTGTTTAAAAATCTTTTTTAACGCATTTAACACGTCATTAGCATTTCTGTTCTTACAGGTTGAGCATATGCGTATTTAGAAAATATTATAATAATTACTGTTAGCATATATATATTTAAATCCCTTATTAAATTTTGCGTACGGAATAATTTCAACTAAATCAATTTGCCATGTTTCATTTAACCCTTTTTGCTCTACTTTGTTTCTAAGATATATGCGTCTTGCTAGTCTGCGTATTTCAGCTACAATTTGTTCCCTTGACATGTTTGATTTTTATACCATGTGATCAAATTGTCCAGTTCTGCTTCATATTTTTGCCCTTACATTTTTCTATATATTCTTGTAAATAAAAAATTGGTTGTTAATGTTCATTTAGTAAAATAGAAGAATAAGTTTTCCGCCATTTTCATTGTAAAAATGAATATAAAATTATAAATTTCTTCGTTTTTATACAATTTTTAAATCGGGGACTTAAATTATGCATATCAAACCCGTATACAATATATAAATTATACACATTAAGAATATAGAAGAATAATCTATAAAGAAGTTTTTCACAGTCATTGTAAGAATGAAAATTAAATTACATATTTTTTTTTCTCTGTTGTATTTGCTTTTGTTAAAAAATTACTAATTTATTTAAATCAATAAAATTTAGGTAGTAAAAGAAATAAATGTTTTACAGTTTATTCCTTTAACTCTGAAAAATATTATTTTAAATAAATGAAACAATATTGTAGTTATATAAATAAAATTTTTATTATGTTTTATGTTTGTATGTTTGTTTACATATGCTTTTACAAAATTAGACTTCAGACTTTTTATTGTATGTTATAAACTAAATTAAGAAATTTACTGATGTTATAGAAATTGTCTGCTTCCTCCTTATTTAAAATAAAAAATTTCCGCAATCTCTAAGGAATTCATGTTGTTACGTTGAAAACACAATAATTTTTTAATGTTTTATGCAATTTTTATGTTTGAATATACTTTATTTATAGATTTGTATAAATGTTACGCTTTTTATTTAATTGAATATTTTCGTCAAACTCTCCATACAAAGGTAGAAGGAAGTGGTTTTGATGATTTTGCTTCAACTCTTACAGTTCTTTGGTTGACTAAACCATGGCACACTTCATTACCCGATGAATCTGGTGTTAAGTCAAATGCCAACATAACGAAACCATTATTAAACATTGTTTTTGTTATTTGATGTTCTTTATCGTTATGATGTATTCCTGTGTCAGTAAAAAGTGTATTATATCTCTAGTGAAACAATTATTTTCGTCAGAAAAATTAGTTTCTATTGCTAAATTGGGAACTTGTATACCGTTAACAGATAATGCAAATTGATTAATATCAAAGTGTTTAAAATTAAAAGGATTTTTAGATGGTTTCTCCGAATATCCTGCATTTTCAGTCATACAAAATATTAATGTGTTTGGTAATTGTCCAATGAAAACATTATTTATAATAATATGTTTTGACTATTCATTGGGATAGTGAATGATTTTACTTAAATTTTTGTATTTCCACTTATCTACAAAATAACAGTAGTAGGGATATGAGCACTCAATGTATGGAAGCTTTGAGCGGCAGTTTTGGGATATGGGAACTCAATGTATGGAAGCTTTGTGCGGCAATTAGGGGGTTTAAGCTTTGGGTATCTTTGGATTCGTACAAGCACATAAAGATCGTTCGTTATGTTTCAAAATGAAGCTTATTTGATTATGAACTTGACTAAAAAAGTTTTTAAACTTATAATAACAAGCTTGAACTATAAACCACTTAAGCTTGAAGTATAAACTAAGTTTTCTGTTTCTGTGAACATATGAGTTTATACTTAAAAATTTTTTATAAGAAATGAAATAAGTTTTTTATATTAAAAGTTTTAAAAGCTTGGTTTAAATATAAAATTATTAAAGTTTAAACTTAATTTAATATTTTTCTGAAAAATTTTTTAAATTAATTAATTATTAAATTATTAATTATTTATTTGTTTGAATTCAAAGTTTATAAAGCTCATCAGTTATGTTTGAAAATTAAACTCAACTGCCATTTTAAATTTCAAAACCTTAAAAAAGCTATGCAGACTTTTTATTTGATTGTGAACTTGACTAAAAAACGGCTGAAATTATATTGTTAATAATGTAAAGCGTGAATTATGTGATTTACACAAATAAAACATAAAAAAAATAATTTATGTTTAGTTAGTAAGTAAGTAAAAGTAAGTTCTTTATTAAAGATACAAAATATATTAATTGATTAATTGATTTGTTACAGGTTTAAATAATAAAATTTATGCTAATTAAGCTATTTTGACAATTATGAAATTTAATATAATTTAAATAAAAATGTACATTATTAGGTAACTTGTTTATTAATTGAATTTTATGGAAAAAGTGTTTTGCAATGATTCTTATAAGCAAGGGTAAGTTGTTGAACTCTCGGTTGACCTCGGCGTGTGTTATGATAGGCATACGTATGTGTAACATACGTAACTCCTCCCCCATTAGTTTTAGGTTACGGCCAAATAAATTGTGGTTGTGTAATTTTTCTGGTAGTTATTGCAGGGTTTTGACCTCTGGTATTGTATGAGTTTTGTTTCACGAATGTTTTGTTTATATAAATTTGAAGAAATCCCAGTAGTGTGATAAAAAGTAACTAATACGACTGCTATTATAATGTAAATGTTGTTTTCTACGGTGCTTAGCTGACGTAAATATGTTATTTTGCGAGTGCTAAATTGGAAGTTTTCATGTTGCTTTAGTTTTGTGCTATTGTATTTAAAGGTTATATTGATCTCATTAAAAGCTATTGGATGTATGGTAATTTCTTCCCAATATTGTTTTGTTAAAGTTGATATGGTTTTGTAAAGATATGGTATGGTTTTTAAAAGATATGGTTTTGTAATTATTTGGTTAGTATTATTAATTGGAAGGGTTATAGTGTGGTATAAGGAATAGGATATTTTTGAAATGATAGGTATCTGAACATTGAAAATTATGTTTGTATTATTATAATAAGCCTGCAGATTCAATAATTCGTAAAGATGTTCCGTAGATGTTATAGTAAAATTTTGTTCGATAAAATTTGAAAGTATTTCTGAGAGTTCTATTGGGTTTAAGATCTGTTTTGGTATAATATTAATTTTTGCTAGGATTATGGCTTCGGCGATGTTACTCAGGTGATTGTTTAATAAGTCAATATGATAGTTGATTTCGTTCAGATATTGTATTTTTTTGAAAATATATTCTTCGCGTCTAATACTATTTTCTATTTTGTTTTGTAAATCATTTATGTTTTCTGCGATAGTTTATTGTTGTTTATTAATATGGTCAGTTATATTTTCAAATCTTTCTATCATGTGATTGTTTATTAAGGTCTGATAGTTTACTTGGTCTTTTAAGATATTGCCATTGTTGAGTAAATTTTCGATTTGTTGGTTTATTTTGATTGCGTCATTGGCATCCATATTACCTGTGATCGTCTTAATTACAGTTCCAAGTCCATTAATTAGTCCTCTTTTTATCCTAAATTTGGGTTCAAGTGATTCGTATTTAATTTTTAGTTCGTTCAGTCTAAGTTTTGTAATATTTACTGAATGTTCTATAATTGATGTGGCGGAAAACATTCGTAGGGACTCCTCAATTTGAGCTAAACTGTTTTTGTATTGTTCGAGTCTTATTACGTGAAGAAAGTTAGTATGTCCTTGTATAAGTTTTGCTGTTCCGAGTTTCATAGGTAGTATCACATTATTCTGAGTTAGGTCCTGTATCTCTATTTTCTGTTCTATTGTTATTCTGAAATTTACGTTTAGTTTTTATTTTACTTTTGTGAAATTTTTGGTATTTGCGGGTAATAAGAGTAATATAGTTATTTGATCTAATTTTATTTTTTGAAAATTTGGGTTTTAATTTGTTCCTACGATTTTCTTTTCTAAAAATTGTATCACCGTTTTCAAAATTAGGCGGATCATTTCTATTCTGATTTAATTTTTCAATATTTCTGTTAGTTTTTTGTTCAAGTCGTTGTTTTATTGTAGGGAAGAATTGGATTTGAAATTCATTAAGTTTGTTTAGGTATTCATGAATATTTTGGTGATTAATTTTTTCAAATTGATTGATGATTGATGGTTTTACCGTAAAATACTTCGAAAGGTGTATGTTGTGTACTTGAGTGGATGGCATTATTGTATGTGATTAATGTTTCTGAAAGGATTTCATCATGGTTTCTATTTTTTAGTTTGTCGTTTATGACCCTGAATATTTCCGTTAAAGTGGAGTGTAGTCTTTCCACAGGTGAATTCCTACTACTCTGTTGTATAGAGGTATGATGAAGTTCTATTGAATATTGGTTGCAAAAATCTTTGAATATTGTAGAAGTGAATTCTAGAGCGGAGTCAGTAACCAGTTTTTTTGGTATGCCGTGTAGGCTTATAAAATGTTTAACGTGTTTTATAATTGTTAGGCTATTTCTGCTTTCAATGGTGTATGCGGCTGCAAATTTAGAGAATTTATCTATAATGGTGAGTATTTGTTTGCTGTTTATGGAATAAATATCCATGTGAACAATATGTAATGGTTTGTTTGGAGTTTCAGGAACCATATGTTTAATAATCGGTGGGCTCCGATCATATTTCATGGTTTGACAAATGTCACAATTATTGATAATTTTCATGATTTTATTTTTCATTAATGGGAAAAAATATTTTCTTTTCAAGTGCAGTAATGTTTCGTTTATTCCGCGGTGATTATTGTTAGAATGGTACTGGTTTATAATATGGTCTTGTTCATCTTCGTTAAATATGTCTTCTAAAATGTCCATGCATCTTATTATTTTGAAAATTTTTGATTGGGAAAAATATTTAGAAAAACAAGATTGAACAACATTAAATATGTCGTCATCGGTATATATGACATTTAATTTATTGGGTGCTAAAAACTTTTTTAATATTTCTGTTATGGTTGATTCATTTGGGCTATTGAGTTTGATAATTCTTCTTAGCTTGTTTTTAAAAAGCATTTTTAGTGAGGAGTGGTTATTGTCTGATTTTTCGATTATTACTTGTAATGAAAATTCGTTTAATGGCCTCTCGGATATAGATATACCATCACCAATATCTTCTAAGGCTGAATGTACCGTAGCTCCACAGGAGCTTAGACCAGTTTCATTAATAATAATTTCGGTCCGAATTCGACTCAAAGCGTCAGCATTAGAATTCAAAGTTCCTTTTTTGTAGACAATTTCGTAGTCATACTCTTCCAACTTGAGTCGCCAATGCACTAATCTTGAGTTTGGATCTTTTAGGCTCATAATCCAAGTTAATGGTTTATGGTCTGTCACGATTTGGAATTTCCTTCCAAAAAGGTAAGGACGGAAATACTTCGTAGCCCAGACTATGGCTAGAAGTTCTTTTTCTATCGTTGAATAATTTATTTCCGACTCAGTAAGAGTACGGCTTGCATAACAAATTGGTTTGTCATTGCCAACCGTTATTTGGGATAAAACGGCACCTAATGCAAAGTTGCTGGCGTCCGTTGTTAGTATGAATGGTCTTTCGAAATCCGGATATTGCAAAATCGGATCGTTTATCAGCAATTGTTTATAAAGTACAAACGTTCTTAAGAAATTTTCGTTGTGGACTACAGTTTTATTCTTTTTAAGGCATTCCGTCAATGGTTTTGTAAGTTTGGAAAAATCTTTAATAAATTTCCTGTAGTAACCTAAAAGTCCTAAAAAACCTTTTATGTTCTTTTGGGTCTTAGGTAATGGAAATTTTTTTATTGCCTCTATTTTCGAGGGATTTGGTTTTATGCCCTCAGTTGTTACGATATGCCCAAGAAATTCGATTTCTTTATGCAAAAATTCTGATTTGTCCATCTGTACCTTCAAATTTGCCTTTTTAAAGCACTAAATACTTTTTTCAGACTTTCCATATGTTCTTGTAAGGATGTAGAGTGCACTATGATATCGTCCAAGTAGGCGAGACATATTGTTCTCTGCAATTCTTTAAGAACATTATCCATAACCCGTTGGAATGTACTGGGTGCGTTTTTTAGGCCAAAAGGCATGCGAACATATTCAAAATGTCCACCTTCCACCGTAAATGCTGTTTTTGAAACATCGCGAGGATCCATTTCAATTTGGTGGAAGGCGGTCTGGGTTGGAAAAAGGGTCTATTGTTTTGAAAAGGAGGTCTATTATTTTGATAAGTGGGTCTATTTCTTTGAAAAGGAGGTCTATTATTTTCAAAAGGTGGTCTGTTTGCTTGAAAAGGAGGTCTGCTTGTTTGAAAATTATTCCCGAAATGATTTTGTATCGGTGGTTTTAGTGCAAGTCTATTTTGGTTCACGTGTGTAGTTTGGATAGAGGGTCTAACTGAATCAGATTTTGCATAAAATATATTCTGTTCCTTGATACAGAGAGAAAAAGCTTCGGCTAAAGTGCTTGGCTTCATTGCTCTGATAGTGGAACCAAGTGGTTCTCTTAAGCCCGTCGAAATGAATTAAGACTCATTTCTGCGTAAAGAGTCTTTTTTGCGTTAACCACATGATTAACTGTTTCATGAATTTTTATATGATTAATCATACTCGAGAATATTTCTACCACGTCACTATAAAATTTTTCAACCGTTGCATTATTTTGTTTCAGTTTATGCAGGTCACGGATTAAAGATGTTTCGTTACGTTTGTCCGCGTAGTGTAGGATTAGGTTTTCTTTAATGTTATCCCACACTAATGGAGTTCCGTACATATTAAGTACTTCGTTCGCGGGTCTTACTATTTTATTACGTATTGCTCTCAAAAGAAGCTGTCCGTAACTTGTACCACTTGCAACTGATATTAATTCAAGTACTTCGGCTACGTTTGCTAGGAAGTCGAATAACAACCTAGGGTTGCCGTCAAAGTGAGGTAAGTCGTTGATAGCATCGGGAATACGGAAAGAATTGAAAATATCTGTTGTATTTACATCATTTGGTCGAGCCATATTTGAATTAGAATTTAATGAAATATTTAAAAAAGAAGAATTAACGTCTAATGGACAAATATGTTCTGGTGAAGTATTATTATCAGAATTACTTTCAAAAATATTGTTATATTCGGTATTATTTTGCGAAATATTAATTTGTAAATTATCTACAGGATTATTAGTAGTAATAGTAGCTCTTGGGCGTGGGAAAATAATTATGCAAATTAGGCGAATGACTTGGCGTTTACTTTGTTGTTGAGAGCTTTTTTAAAGAATGTTGTAGTGTAAAAAACAGGTAGCAAATTAGATGTCGTGATTGGCGTTTGCATAATTAGTTTCCGGAAAAGTGTTTGTAAATAATATAGAAGGTCTACTAGATAATGTAGAACAAGTAAGTGCAATGATCTAAACAGGTGTTGTACTATAATAACATAGACTATGTAAATAATATGCAAGAATTTATTTTATTTTTTAATAAAAAGTTTTTACGGTGTGTTTGGAAATAATATTGAAAGGTAAACTAAATAATGTAGAACAAGTAAGTGCAATGATCTAAACAGGTGTTATAATATCTAGTATTTGTTACCGGTTGCATAATAGTTTCCGGAAAAAGCTTTTGTAAATAATATAAAAGGTAAACGCGATAATGTAGGATAAGTAACTGCAATTATCTTGTTATGATAGTATAATAACATTTAGGTTATTTTAAATAATAAAAATGTATTTTATTTTTTCAATAAAAAGCTTTCTCGGTCAACCAGTTATTGTAACATAATATTAGCGCAAAAAATACAGTTGTTATTTATGAGATAAATAAAATGCAGATATTGACCTTGTTATTGTATCTTGTAATTTTCGGTTGTATGTACTTGGACATAGGCATTCTGTGCGAGAAAGAGATAGCAAATTATGTCAATGACCTGAGCAAGTGTCCTGATACTTGCTGGTCTTGCATAAAATGATACTTGCTGGTCTTTGTAAATAAAATAAAAGGTAAACTAGATATTGTAAATTAGATTAATTGTTATGTTTAATTGAAAAATAATTTGAAAAAAAATTTGGGTTACTTTATTGGTTACTGCTATGTATAATACAAAAAAATTAATAAAGAATTGTAATAAATATTTTTATGTAGGTAATATAAGTTAACACACACATCTGAAACAGCTTCATAATACCATACTAATAAGTCAATTTCATAATACAATACAAAATGCATAATTTTAATTATTAGATTATGTAGAACAAGTAAGTGCAATAATCTTGTTGTGATAGTATAGATAGTAATATAGATTATTGTAAATAATACGAATTTATTTATTAATAAAAAGCTTTCACGGTCAACCAGTTTCGGGAAAATAATATTAACGCAAAAATGCAGGTGTTATTTATGAGATAAATAAAATGCAGATATTGAACTTGTTATTGTATCTTAGTTTTAAAGTAATTTATAGTATAGGTTGTATGTATAAAATCGTGAGAAAAAAATTTGTATTTAGTGATTAATTGTTATGTTTAATAAAAAAATAAGAAAAAAATTTAATATAGAATAAGATTTATTATATATTCTTGTAAATTACTTTCTATTATGCAAATTTGAGGTATGTTATTAATAACAACTATGTATTATGCAAATAATTTAATAATGAATTGTAAAACGAAAAACAAGTAAATTAATTTTTATATAATATCAATTAATATAATTGAAATATAATTTGAAAAATTGTTTTAATATATAACAAGATTTATTATGTTTTAGGAAATCACCAGTGTTATGCAAATTTGAGTTGTAAAATGTAAATAAGGTGCAATGTGGAGTGGCAATGTTAATTTTATTGTCTATTTGATTCATTTCCTAGGTTTTAAAAATATATATGGAAAATTCCCTATCCCTTTTAATATTGGTATAAAAACAAGGCTAATTAGTTATATATTATCATTAACAAAAAAAAAGTCGTAAAAACATACCAAATCAATACTGAGAAAAATGGCCAAGAAACAAATATTAGAGAAATATTTAGAGGAGTCTTCCAAATTCATAATTATGGAAGAAAAAAGCCAGTTTTCGAAAAAGTTGGAGTCATGTCGAGAAAAATTATATTCAAAATAAGAAAAGCTCCAAATGAAGAAGATATATTGGCATATACTAAAGAAGCCATTAATCAAATAGTAATATATTCGGTGGAAAACGTTGAACCGAATGATCTCATTGGTATAGTATTTTTTGCTGATAACTTTCAACAGAGAACTCCAGGTTGGATGAATTTTAAGCTTGCAAGTTCAGTGAAGTTTGAAGGCATTTGGGAACTAATAAGTAAAATATTCCAAAGTAATTCGGAGGGCCTGAATACTGATTCTTTTCAACTAACAACTACAACTGTACGGTTGTCTTCTGGAAGTGGACGAGGGAGAAATTATTTTACTTTCAATGAAGAAAGTTTAAAACGAAGAGGCGTTGTTGTCATTAAAAATAATGATAATCTTTGCTTACTCCGAGCTATTGTAGTAGGAAAAGCTTTTATAGATGGTGACATGAATTATAAAAAAATTCGCCAAGATACACAGAAGATGCAGAAAAATCTAGCATTAGAGCTGATGGTAAAAACAAAATTAAATATAACGCAAAGTGCAGGAATATCTGAACTTAAAAAAATACAGGATTATTATGGGGATGAATATAATATCGTTGTTTACGATTATGCTAATAACAAAAATATAATTTTTGAAGGTAAAAACGATGGCAAAAGAATTAATTTATTATATTACGAAAATCACTTTAACGTTATTATTTCGCTGACAGCGGTTTTTTGCATTAACCATTACTGTAAAAAATGTAATGTAGGTTACGCAAATTATCATAATTGTGAAGGTATCTGTATTTGTTGTCGACAGTCTCCTGCATGTAATAATATACCTACAACTATTACATGAAAACGATCATTCCGAGGTAGAAAATGTTTTGAAAATCATAAAACAGTTACTACATGTCAAAAATTTCACAAATGCTTAATTTGTTTTAAAACATATTTTAGAAAGATTGATTCATCACATAAATGTGATACTGTTTTTTGTAAAAATTGTAACAAAAGTGTAGAAAAAAATAATTTTTGTTATATTATTGTAGATAAGAGCAAACCAAAAATTAATGATTTTGTGTTTATCTTTTACGATCTAGAAACAATGCAAGAAAAAACGCTAGTTAAAAACAATAATGAAGATATTAAACTACATGAACATAATTTATGTGTTCTTAGCACAAGATGTCATCATTGCATAAGAGAAGAGAAGTTACAGTTTTGTTCTAAATGTGGTTTTAGAACAACAGTTTTTGACACAAATGTAATTCCAAATTTAGTTGATTACATTTTTAAAATGGCTAAAAAATTTAAACAAGTACATAGTTGTAATAACTCATAATGGACAAAGTTTTGATCACCAGTTCATTTTAAATGAATTGCTGCATAAAAGTGACATAGAGCCAAAATTAATCATGAGGGGCACAAAAATTATTCAGATGCAGATTAAAAATATAAGGTTTTTAGATTCTATGAATTATCTTGTAATGCCACTATCACAACTTCCTAAAGCTTTCGATTTATCAACTGATTTAAAAAAAGGTTATTTTCCTCATTTGTTCAATACAACAGAAAATATAAATTATGTTGGGCCAATACCACTTATGCACTACTATAGTCCTGATACAATGACAGAAGAAAATCGAAAAATGTTTATTGATTGGTATGAACAAAGCAAAAATACCGAGTTCAATATGAAACGTGATTTGATAGAATATTGCAAAAATGATGTACATATTTTAACTGAAGCCTGCATTAAATTTAGAAAACTTCTATTGGAAGAAAATAATGTATGTCCTTTCACTGAGGCTACAACCATTGCTTCAGCATGCAATTTAGTTTTTCGAAGAAATTTTTTGAAACCGGAAACTATAGGATTGATACCCAAAAAAGGTTACAGATTTGCAGACAATCAATCAGAAATTGCTCTTCAATGGCTAATTTGGGAAGAGGATCAAGAAAGATTAATATTCAACATGCAGCAAAGAAAAAAGAAGCAATTATAAAAAATATAAAAGTAGATGGTTTTTGTTCAGAAAAAAAACAAATTTTTCAATTCCATGGGTGCTATTTTCATGGCCATCCAAAATGTTTTCCATATAAGAGGAATGAATCAATACAAGGGAACAAACATGATACTCTTGATATCAGATTTGAAAATACCATAACAAGAACAGAACGATTAAAATCATTTGGATATCAAGTGATCGAAATGTGGGAATGTGATTTTAGAGAACAATTGATAGAAAAAGAAGATGAGATGTAAATATAAATATAAATATATTTATATTTATATATTTATAAAGATATCTTATAAATCACCCCCTTTTAAAAAACGTTCCTTTAGAACCACGAGATGCTTTTTATGGAGGTAGAACTGGAAACACTTTTATGTATTACAAAGCAAAAAAAACGAAAAAATAAAATACATAGATATTTCCTCATTATATCCCTATGTGTGCAAATATGGGAAATTTCCAGTAGGACATCCTGAAGTTTTAGCGGGCCATGAAATATATTCTAAAGTTGACTTAGAAAATACTAATGGTTTAATAAAATGTGATATTCTTCCACCAACTGATTTGATTCACCCTGTTCTTCCAATAAAACAAAATAATAAATTAATATTTACGTTTTGTTTCACTTGCAGCCTTGAAACATATCAAGATGAATGCCTTCATTCCGATAAAGAAAGAACTCTGACAGGAACTTGGGTTATAGACGAAGTAGTAAAAGCTGTAAAAAAGGGGTATAAAATATTTGAATTTCATGAAATTTGGCGTTATGAGGTACAACAATATAACAAAGACAACTGTGAACCTGGATTATTTACAGAGATGATGGACAAATTTCTTAAAACTAAATAGGATGCTTCTGGATGGCCTAAAGATTGCAACACAGAAGAATTAAAACAAAATTATTTGGAACAATTTTTCCAACAAGAAAATATTAAACTTGATACAGAAAATATTTACAAAAACCCTGGAAAAAGATCATACAGTAAGCTTATATTGAACTCTTTCTGGGGAAAATTTGGTCAACGAGAAAATCAGACAAAAACGCAAGTAATAAAAAGTCCAGCTACTTTTTATTCTATATTGACAAATCCAAGCAAAGATGTATTGCACATAATAATTATCAATTCTGACACGGTTTTAGTTAACTGGAAATATAAAAATGAAGATTTAGATTCATTGCGTACAGTGAACGTATGTATTGCAAGTTAACAACTGCACAGGCTCGTTTAAAGTTGTATGAATATTTGGAAAATTTACAAGAACGAGTTTTATATTCTGACACTGATTCCGTCATATATGTGTCAAAAGAAGGTGAATATGAACCTGCCCTAGGCAATTTTATCGGAGATATGACTAAAAAACTAGAATCATATGGATCTGACAGCTACATAAAAGAATTCGTTAGCGGTGGACCAAAAAATTATGCATATAAAGCATTTTCTTCTGACAAACAAAGCGATGCAGTAGTTTGTAAAGTAAAAGGAATTAAACTAGATTATAATAATTCAAAACTAGTCAATTTTGAAAAAATTAAGGAAATGGTTTTATTGAACGATAAAGCCGGTGTGAATATTCTGTACAAAAATTTTCGAAGGACAAATGATCATAGAGTAATTACAGTTCCAGAAACAAAGATATACAGGCTAAAAGCAGAAAAACGAAGGTTTTACGAAAATTATAGTTCTGTACCATTTGGATTTAAAAGAAAAAAATAAAGTTTTTTGAAAAGAAGTTTAATCAATTTTTTATTATTTTTAATTTTATAAAGGAACACAAGTTTTTATTTTGCCCGAATTTTATAGTAAATGTATGTAACCGTAAACTTGAACCTTCCATCAGCGTCTTTGTCTTTTCCCAGCCATCTGCGCTTTTTCTCAATTCTTCTATGGTGACATCACTCTTTAGGTATGGACAATAGAAAATTATATTTTCTATGTCCATTCGAGCACATAAATATTTATAATGATTGAAGAGATGGAATGTCGTTATCTTAATTGATAACTTCTACTGAACTCGAAACAAATTTATCTAAAAATGCCTTTTTCTGGTACCCCATTACATAAACGACATCGAATGAATTTAAATGTTCCTTTAAAATATTTTTAATTTCTAAATATTCTATAAATGCATCATCCCAGTCAAGTCCATTTATTTGCATTTTATTGAATTCATTTTGCTGTTTAACATCGCTATTTAACTCTTCGAACGAATAAGGTGCTTTAAACATAAACAGCATCGGTATCAGTGACCCATCAGCTATCAAAAAAAATTCTTTCAAGAAATATTGCTATTTCCAACAATATTATTTGCAACAATAAATTGTAGATCTGCTACTGCCTTGCTGCTCATTTTGTGCCTTACTATATTAAAATAACTTGAAAACCTCTAATTTATACCTATTACGATTTAAAAAGAGTGGAAAAAAGAGGGGAAGGGAGCCTTTAGCAGTAGCATAAACCGATACCGGACCCTCAAAGACCGATACCGGACATCCGAGGACCCCATCCAGAATCAAGAAAAGGGGACGCCTGATTCAGGCCCCGCTTTAAAGGGGACCGCACCTCAGGGGACCGATATTGGACTTTTGGGGACCGGATATCGACTCTCCAGAAACAAGGGTTGATTTAAATGGATTAACCTGGAAAAAAAAAAAATGTGGAAAGAGTTGCAAAAATCTTGCTGACTAATATTTTAACTCCTCTACATAGTGATTTTTATATTGGGTAGCTACAAAGTATTTTAAATCTTAGACATAGTTTAGAGAATATACAGTGATTAATTATTAATGAGAATGCAAAAATATAATTTGCATATTTTAGAAAGTGTTATGTATGATGCAAAATATTATGTATGTTGCATAAAAAGTATAAATTGATTTAAGTTTTCAAATTATTTTTAATTAAAAATGGAAGTACAGGAGCCGTTTGAAGAAATAATTGGAAAATGCCATATTTTCCAATTAGAAAGAAAATTAACATTCAATTACGAAATTTTATTTAAGGACCTTTCTAGAGGAGCAGCAGGTAGCGGTGATAATGGCTCAAAATTTTACAGAAATGTACAGAAAAGATGCCAAGTGAGCACGACTTGGATGTGCTTACCAGACTTATTTGCAAGGAAAAGATGCCTGCTGAGACCGACCTAAAATTAAAATAATAATAAAAAAGGTAACCTGAAAAAATATAAAAAAAAAAGGTGCCCTGGAAGAAATTAAAAATTTTATAAATTTAATTAAATAAAATCTGAAAAGTTGAAAAATTTAAATAAAAAAAGAAAATATTTCATTTGTAAATTTTTTATTAAACTTTTTTTTTTTATTTATACAATTTTTCTTGTGAGTCTATACTCGTTTTTGGAATTAACTCAAACAGAGCCATAATCCACCTATTAGGATCCCATCCCAAAAATTTGAAATAAAAGCCCTTGCTGTTCAGTTGATTTAATTCTTTCTCCGACACAACTTTTTTGGAGAACCGCTCCGGCATAAAAAAAGTAATGCTGCTAGTTGAATCTTCCATTGGGCATGTTACCTTACATAGAACCACACGCTGACCTCTTTTGGTCTTTAGAAATTTCCATTCTTCTACCTCGTACATCACGTCCTTCACCAGAGCATCTATCGTTGTGTAGCTCTCTTGTTCCCCTTTTCGGACTAAATTAAAATAAAATATAAAAAAATATAGCATAATTTTGAAAAATTTTGAAAAAAAAAGATTATTAAATTTTTTAAAATTTAAAAATTACTTACCATTATTTCTTTTGGTACTGCTACTAGTACTGTTATTTAAACTAAGTTTTGTGTAGAACTCAATTGATAGAAATAAAAGTTTGGTCTTTTCTTTTATACTTTTTTACTACCATAGTTTAAATTACTTTAATAAATAACATCAAATTATTTAACACGGAACTAAACATATGAGAAAATTTAAACGCTCCTAAATTGTTTTGTTAGAACATGAATTTTTGGCACGACGGAATTTATTTCCATTCAAATTCCTTTATTAGAATAATAAATCTTTTTTTAAACAACTCAAAAGCTTTTTTCAATAATAAGTTCCATTAACTATTTAACAAGGAACTAAACATATAAGGAAATTTAAAGCACTCCTAAATTCCTTTGTTAGAAGAATAAATCTCTTTTTTCTACCAGGACATTTTAAAATAAATTTTCTAACATAAAATCATTTCCTAGAACACTCCTTAATTAACTAATTCTTTTAAATTAATTCCTTTGTCTAATAAGCATTTAGTGATATAAAAATACATGCTCAAAATGTTTTAATTTAGAAGCAAAACAACATGAACCCACCAACATCAGTGGCATTAGCAAAATGGATAAACTCTGGACAATTTCAATACAATCATTATAAATATTTATGTGCTCGAATGGACATAGAAAATTAGATTTATTCTTCTAACAAAGGAATTTAGGAGTGTTTTAAATTTCCTTATATGTTTAGTTTATATTTTATTTTAATTTAGTCCGAAAAGGGGAACAAGAGAGCTACAAAACGATAGATGCTCTGATGAAGGACGTGATGTACGAGGTAGAAAAATGGAAATTTCTAAAGACCAAAAGAGGTCAGCGTGTGGTTCTATGTAAGGTAACATGCCCAATGGAAGATTCAACTAGCAGCATTACTTTTTTTTATGCCGGAGCGGTTCTCCAAAAAAGTTGTGTCGGAGAAAGAATTAAATCAACTGAACAGCAAGGGCTTTTATATCAAATTTTTGGGACGGGATCCTAATAGGTGGAATATGGCTCTGTTTGACTTAATTCCAAAAACGAGTATAGACTCGCAAGAAAAATTGTATAAATAAAAAAAAAAAAAGTTTAATAAAAAATTTACAAATGAAATATTTTCTTTTTTTTATTTAAATTTTTCAACTTTTCAGATTTTATTTAATTAAATTTATAAAATTTTTAATTTCTTCCAGGGCACTTTTTTTATTTATATTTTTTCAGGTTACCGTTTTTATTATTATTTTAATTTTAGGTCGGTCTCAGCAGGCATCTTCTCCTTGCAAATAAGTCTGGTAAGCACATCCAAGTCGTGCTCACTTGGCATCTTTTCTGTACATTTCTGTAAAATTTTGAGCCATTATCACCGCTACCTGCTGCTCTTCTAGAAAGATCCTTAAATTCAATTTCGTAATTGAATGTTAATGTTCTTTCTAATTGGAAAATATGGCATTTTCCAATTATTTCTTCAAACGGCTCCTGTACTTCCATTTTTAATTAAAAATAATTTGAAAACTTAAATCAATTTATACTTTTTATGCAACATACATAATATTTTGCATCATACATAACACTTTCTAAAATATGCAAATTATATTTTTGCATTCTCATTAATAATTAATCACTGTATATTCTCTAAACTATGTCTAAGATTTAAAATACTTTGTAGCTACCCAATATAAAAATCACTATGTAGAGGAGTTAAAATATTAGTCAGCAAGATTTTTGCAACTCTTTCCACATTTTTTTTTTTTCCAGGTTAATCCATTTAAATCAACCCTTGTTTCTGGAGAGTCGATATCCGGTCCCCAAAAGTCCAATATCGGTCCCCTGAGGTGCGGTCCCCTTTAAAGCGGGGCCTGAATCAGGCGTCCCCTTTTCTTGATTCTGGATGGGGTCCTCGGATGTCCGGTATCGGTCTTTGAGGGTCCGGTATCGGTTTATGCTACTGCTAAAGGCTCCCTTCCCCTCTTTTTTCCACTCTTTTTAAATCGTAATAGGTATAAATTAGAGGTTTTCAAGTTATTTTAATATAGTAAGGCACAAAATGAGCAGCAAGGCAGTAGCAGATCTACAATTTATTGTTGCAAATAATATTGTTGGAAATAGCAATATTTCTTGAAAGAATTTTTTTTGATAGCTGATGGGTCACTGATACCGATGCTGTTTATGTTTAAAGCACCTTATTCGTTCGAAGAGTTAAATAGCGATGTTAAACAGCAAAATGAATTCAATAAAATGCAAATAAATGGTCTTGACTGGGATGATGGATTTATAGAATATTTAGAAATTAAAAATATTTTAAAGGAACATTTAAATTCATTCGATGTCGTTTATGTAATGGGGTACCAGAAAAAGGCATTTTTAGATAAATTTGTTTCGAGTTCAGTAGAAGTTATCAATTAAGATAAGTACATTCCATCTCTTCAGAAACTAAGGAATTTCACCACCATTTGCCCTCACCATCACATTACGGAAAATTTACAAAGAAGTGCTGTAAAAAATTGTATGAATTTATATATGTATTTAATAAAAGAAAATTATTGGTTTTAAAAAATATTTGTTTTATTTATTGTTGACCAATACATTTTTTCTGACAAAAACATAGGTATTTCATAAAATAGCCTGGAATAGTTGCACTGAGCTATGTGTTAATTCATAGGTATATAGAAATCTTCTTGTTCCAGTCTGAGTTTGTTTTTTTCTATACATCTCTCAAAATATTTGAATACATATTCTCGTACATTCAATTCAGCTCCATTGTTGTATGACATCACTGCTTGTATAAAGTCTAACATAAGACAAAAGCGGGTGTACTCATCTAACTGCAATGTATTTTTTTTAGTTTGCCCGGTATGATTAAATGTTAGCGCAAATCCTTTTGAATATAATTTAGGTTGGTTGTTAGTAAAATCTTAAAAAAAGGCATACCACGCCAAATAATTCATCTCACAAATGACTTTGTGATGACGTTGGAAAATTATTGTTGCAGCAAAATTTTCAACATTAAATCCAATTTGTATTTTTGTTGTTTGTTTTTTATCCAAATAATAGATATAGCTTAATAAAAGATTTTGAGGAGGTTCACTTTTTTGTTTTTCAATGACTTTCGAATTTGTTGATTGCTCCATTTTTCTTGTTTTAACTGATGAATTCTATTTTAGAATTTTGTATTTATAGTTTTTCTCTCACATTTTTTAAAAATTTTTCGAAATATCCTTTGTATTTTTTTATCGTTTTTAAGTGGGGATGATGTGTCGAATAAATTAAGAAAATATTTTATGCTTTTACAGGAACTTCGCATCCATAGATATACACAACAATAATGTCCGCAAACAGATTTTAAATTACTTTGCAAACGCTTATTGTTGAAAACAAAACATTTCGATTGATTTTGTAGAAATTTTATAATCTCATTGTGAAATGGCGGATTTCCAAATGAATCAAAATATTCTGCACACCCTTGAACTGGAACAAATATTGCTAACCAATGTGTTCCCTTTCATTAGAAGTATCAGTTTTTACCAACAAAATACTAGGTTTTGAAACTTGTTTTGGCAATTGATCAAGAGCATAAACGCCTCTAAATATTTTATGTGTTAAGTTATTACATTTCAGCACCTTTGAAATCTGAAGTGTATTCATTTTCTTGCAAACGGGAAATATCAATTAGTCGAGTATTTCCTCGAATAAATGTTGTTAAAAATTCTGCTTTAAGTTTTCCATTTGTAAAGACTATATCGAATTTTTCAAGCAAATTTATTAAGTTATTAGTTATTTTTTCGTTATCGATATGTCCAAAAGAGTAATTCTCAATGTCTGTTCTTTTTAAATCTCTGACAGGAAATTTATACTTTAATTCTTTTACAATAGTTTTACATTTTTCTTTTATGCCAGCCACAGCAATATTTTTTACAAATATTATATTGTTATCGTCCGTACAGAACGACAAATCTACTAGAGCACATGCCATTTTAAAATGAATAGAAATGGTCCATTAAACTTCTTTTTATATGTTTACATATACGTTACGATATTTATCAATTTCGATATTGGCATCGAATTCTGCAAATACAATGCATGTTAATATTGAAGTTAAGGGCGCACTGAGTTTTGCTTCAATCTTTACTACTCCCTGGTTTAATAAACTCTGACATGTATCAGTTCCCGAGCCGTCTGGTGATAAATCAAAAGCCAGTATTGTATAACCTTTTGAAAAAAGTTCTTTTGAAATTTGATGTCCTCTATCAGAGTGATGTATGCCAGTTCCGCTGAATAATGTTAAATATGCACGAGAATTACAAAGATTATTCGATGTAAAACTTGTTTCAATTGCAGAGTTTGGTGTAGGCACTCCACTCACATATAATTGAAATTGTGTAAGATTTTGATGATCGAAATGGTATGTATTTTTTGATCTTTTACCATTAAAATTTTCATTGTTAACCATACAAAATACAAGAGCTTTTGGTATTTGTCCTATAAATATATTATCCAATGATATGTTGGAAGTGTTAGCCGGAATTGTAAATGTTTTGATTTCACTTCTCGTATAAAAATATTTCGCGTTAGCCTTTTCCAATATAGTATTAGTTGCTATCAATATGCTAAGATTAATTGTTAAATGTTTCATGTATAACGTAGCTTCGAGGATTTGTAAATAGCTTTCATCGGCATCGTTAAAGAAAATAAAAAAATCTTGTTTTTCTAAGACCAAAGCAATTCGAATGTCAACATTATTTAAAAGTAATTTAGGAGTATTGAAGAAATCTACATGTAATTTTCCCATTAATTCTACTATTGCAGAATTGTTGTATGATTTTTGTCTTGATTTAGAACCAGAATTGATAAAATCATTTACAATTGGTTTATCCAATTCCCAACCAGATGCCTCCAGATGTGTTTGACTGGAATCTGTACCATAATTTAGTAAAGTAGTTAAGGAATCTGAAGGAGTGATGTTTCTTCCGTTTAGAGTTACATTACATTGTTTAATTAAGGAGTGTAATAAATTATTTACAACACTGGACTGCGGAGCTGCCTTTGTTTCAGTTCCGGTTCCTATTTTATCATTTGCACTCCAAACTGATCCATCTTTTTTTAATATTTGAACTTTAAATTTTATATAGGTGCTGGATAAATCTCGATATGTATCTCCATTCCCAAGCGAAACAAATTCAATGGTTGATGGCGATGCCTCTAAAGAAGCTAAAGGATTGTATGCTACCTCTTCTGAACGCAAAATACTTGTTTGAACAGGTAATGACGCAAAAAGTTCAAGTTCAGATTTCATACATTCCATTTTTTAATTGAATATATCGGAGATTTTACTTTGCTTTTTTCGTCGCTTTTTCGACTTCAAATGTGTCTTTTTAGAAACTGCTCGTCTTTTTATAGCTCTTCGTCTTCCACCATACATCGAACGCAGTTGGTTAACTACTGATTTTCGTAAATTTTTTATACCACCTTTACTTTGATCAATTATAGCTTCTTTTACGTTTGCACCAGATGCTATATCGTTAAAAATAATTTTACTTGTGTTTACAGCTTCTTTTTTAATTAAATCCCAACCTGATGTAAAGACTGTCTTTAAGTAACGAATTAAACTTCGAAATATATTTCCAAAACCACGACCTTTTTGTATAGCTGGATAAAATTGTAATAAAGGACCAATATCGTTGATTCCTCCTCCTATTTGAGAGGAATAATATCTCACGTAAGCTCTTTCCATGTTTGATAGGATATCATATTTGTGTAGTGGTATTTATATTGTTTTTTTTTTGGCACTCAATGCTTTTTAAAGTGTAGTACAATTTTTGTTGGACAGTAACTAGATATAAAATTTATTCCATCACCATATTGGTTGCAAATTTTAATCGCTATGGTTTCAAAACAATTTCTTTCTATAGGTATGTAATGAACATTTTCAAATTCAATATTTATAGGTATTCTACAATTTTCAATGTTGATAGCTCTCAATGCACGCACTTTACTACTTCCAAAAACAGATGATTGAACTATATCTGAATAAATCATCACCATTCCATTCAATTCATCTTTATTATTAGCAACAGCTAATTTGAATAGTTCGGCTAATTTTGTTTTGAAATTTTTTATATTTTTTTTCTGTTGAAATATTTCAGTTAATAATGTTTTTACATTATAACTATGACTAATTTTTATATAGAAACTATCTTCATCAAAAGTTTCCGATATTCGAATTAAATCTTTCCGGTTAAGTTCTGATACTTTTTTAAATGCTGCATCATCATAATTTTTAGGATTAGAGATATATGTCAAAACTTCATTAAAAAATTCTTTGAAAACCTGGTTTCGAGTAAATCCTGGATTAGGAGTTATATTTTTAATAAGCGTTGGCAAAAAATTTAACTTCCAATCATCCAAATGTAATTCCGAATCGTCATATGAATAGTATGTGTAGCCTATAGATTTGGTTACTTTGATTTTTTCTAGAGGTTTTTCAATGTTTGTTATTATACTGTCCAACATTAACCAAAGCACATTTCTCTTTGTTAAATTCTTCTGTTTGTAGGAAATCATTCAGATAAATTTCTGAAAGATCAACTTTCCAATTTCCACTTCTTAAATCAAAGTGAATAGGTATCCATATTTCATAACTTCTTCTAAAACATAAAATGTTGCACTATTTATATGTTGTCCATTCTGGTGTTGATGAAGTTCTTAGTTTTGGACTTCTAAGTAATGGTTTTAGTTTTCGTTTTTTTGTTTCAGGAAACTGTGAAAGTATAGTGGAGGAAATTGCACTACCGGCCGATCTAAGTGTCTTCTTCTTTTCAGGAGATGGTACAGCAACGGTAATTACATCACCACTTGGTGTTTCAAACATTCGATAATCAGAGCTTAGATATGGTCTTTCTAGTAATTTTTCATCTTTCAACATTTCATCTTGAGCTAATTTTTTAAAAGAATTTTCATCATCCAAATCATAACTTGTTAAATCAACACCCATATTTGAATGTTCTTTTTTAGGGTCATATTCAAACCCATGATCAGTAACTAATGGTAAAAATTTAGTTTGTGTTGACGTTGATTTGTATTTAGGTAATTCAGTTTCTGTATATGCATTTCGCTTAGAAAAGAATTTTGTTTGAGTACCTGTATTAAATGTAACATTATTTAACTTTTCTGGTAATTTTTTTGTATGCATTTTGTTAATATGTTATGCCATATGTATGCCATATTTAATGAGATTTTGACGATATAAATACCATTTTTGCAATGGTTTTAATTTTTTATCATATAAAACTTTTTCATTTTTTGATCCATTAAATCCAAGTTTTTATCATCTTGAAATAATTTGCTAAATTTTGAAAATATTTCTGGTGACATAACAATCATTTGCTGCATTATGTCTTACTGAGAAGTTTTCCTATAACACCAGATAATATAGTACCAATTAATGTAGGTAAAAATCCTCCATGTTGAAATAACATTTTTCGTTTAGCTTTTATACCTTTTTGTGGACACGCTAAGAGTCTCAATTGTTTTTTATGTTTTTTTAGTTTTGTTTTTTGTGATGGTGATATTTTATTGTTCCCGTTTAACACATTAATTGCAATTTCAGCAATAGTTTTTATTATATCATCATCACAATATTTTAGAATATTTTTACGAAAATTCTTGTTGCTTTTTCTAGTATATGTAACATATGTCGGTTTTTCTTCAACCGTTCCATATTTCAAGCAATTGTTTAAATCTTTGGTAGCACAAAAACAAACGCAATATTCCTCTGAGAATATGTTGGTTCTAATTCGAAACAAATCGTTAATGTCTTGTGTTAAATCTAATGCATTATAACCATGTGGGCTTGATGTTGATTCATTATATACCCCCAGGAAGCCTTTTATATTTTCCGGATGTAGTTGTCTAGCTAAAGGAAATATCTGCGATTTATCTCGAGGGTTTTTAAAAAGTACCAAATATTTACAATTTAATGAAATATCTCGTGAGAATTTCCCCTGATGAAAAATGTTTTGCGTTAATAATATAATAGACAAATTATGGTGGTGCGAACCTTTAGTAAAAAGTTCACATACTTGTTTGTTTGCTGAATCTAACATTAAATCATCTAAAACAATTAAAGTAGGTTTATTTTCATTTTCACTAAGCTCTTCCGGAATGGCGGTATAAAAATCTATATCAGGGAAATCTATATTTCTTGGAACCGCAGAAATTTCTGGGTTACACCATTTTATTTTTTCAATTTTGGGATGTATCAGTCTAGTAATATTTTTGAACAAGTTGAAACAAATGTTGTTTTCCCACATCCAGATGGTTCCGCTACCATCATCGTAAATGGATGATTAAAATATATCATTATCGGTTCGCGTTTTAGAAATGATTAAGAGGTAAAATAGTTTCGTCTTGAATTATATATATATATATATAAGCAGCAAAAAGTGTATTGTAGCTTATTCTCAGTTTATCTCTCATTGAAGGTGAAAGATGTATAATTATTCTCATTTTAAAAGATGGAAGTGAAAGAAGTGGAAGAGTTTTTAAAATTATATTCCTCTGTCTTATTAAATGAGCATAAGCAACGTATTTTTCACATGTATAAACAAGTTAAAGAATTTTCAACAACAGAAAAATTTACATCAATATACGGAACTCATTTTGCTCTTTGTCCTTGGGCTTACGACAACTCGTCATCTGGACCGGATACATGTAACTGTTGCTCTATAGAAAATTATAAAATAGAATTGGAAAATCTGATTAAATGGTACAAGCATAATGTCAAGGGCACACATAGTATCGGAAATACATAGACCAGCCAGACAAAACTTTCGTCGAAGAAAATTTATTCAAAAAGGTTTAAACGATACATGGCAAATCGATTTAGTAAAAATGATTGCATATGCAAAGTTTAACAAAGGAAATAAATATTTATTAACTGTAATAGACATCTTTTCCATGCTGAGCCAATTAAAACTAAAAATGCTAATAACGTTTTACTTGGCATGCAAAACATTTTCAAACGTGCTGGAACACTCCCAAAAAATATTCAATCTGACCAAGGTAAAGAGTTTTTTAACAAAGAATTTACAAAACTTATGGAAAGAAAAAAAATTAATCATTATCATACATATTCTGAAATGAAAGCATCCATAGTAGAACGTTTTAACCGTACTTTAAAAAATGCAATGTGGAAACAGTTCAGTTTTCAGGGTAATTATATCTGGATATGTATTTTATCCTCACTTATTGAGAAATACAATTCAAGATATCACCGTACAATAAAACTTCAGCCAAAAAAAGTTACAAAAGCAAACAAGAAATTTACATGCAACCGAAGTTTTATACGCATAAGTAAATACAAAGGAAATTTTGCAAAAGGTTATCAACCTAACTGGTCAACAGAAATATTTACAATTAAAGAAGTAAAACGCACATATCCAATTACTTAAAACTTACTTGATGATACAAAAACATCGGTTTCAGGTTCTTTTTACGAGCCTGAACTTACTCCAGTCAAAAATTCTGACACTTTTCTTGTTGAAAAAATATTGAAAAGAAAAGGAAATCAGGTTTTTGTTAAATGGTTAGGTTTTGATAAAGATCACAATTCTTGGATAAAGAAAAACGATATTATATGAAACTTATTTTATATTATTTTATTTTTTATTATTTAAAAATGTTTTTTAAAATATTTTTCAATTAAACATAACGATTAATCAATAAATTTAACTTTTTTTCTTTTTTTTTTTTTTCGTCTACACACAACCTTTATTTTAAAACTAAGATATAATAACAAGCTAAATATCTGCATTTTATTTATCTCATATATAACAATTACATTTTTGCCTTAACATTATATTACAATGTCTGGTTGGCCGTAAAAAAAATAAAATAAATTCTTATTATTCACAATAATCTATGTTACTATATTTTCACAACAATATCATTGCACTTACTTGTTCTACATTTATCTAGTTTACCTTGTCTATTATTTACAAACACACTGTAAGCTTTTTATTAAAAAAATAAAATAAATGGTTGCATATTATTTACATAGTCTATATATATTTACATTGGCCTAATTTGCATAATTATTTTCCCACGCCCAAGAGCTACTATTACTACTATTATTAATTAAAATACTATTATTATCGTCAATATTTTCTAAATTGTTCAAATATCTACTATTTCTAATTAGATTTCTTAGATTGTTGATCAGGTGTAAAAAATTGAAATTTACCAATCCAATCCGGGATACCAGTGGTGATTTTTCCAAGTTTGAAAAAAGCACTTTAGCACTTTGTTTATTTTATAAATTGATCAGCTTAATAAAGTTTTCTTTAATTTCTTATATTGTTTTTAATTATTTATAATTAGGTTGAATAAAAATTTTTTTTATTTTTTATTAACAATAGTTTCGTTTGTAATTGGTCAAACACTCAAATTTATTATTGTTCATAAAATGTTTTTATTCGATTAACCGTCGAATTTTTGAGTTTGTAATTTAAAAGTTTAGTTTTTATATATTAGTTATATTCTTCGATAAACCTTCGAATTTAGATTCTATTTTATAATTCACATAAAATTTTTCGATAAACCGTCGAAATTTTATTTTACACTGATATCACGAGGATTATCACAAATAAAACCATCACAAGTAAATCCAATTATGGACTTACACAAATAAAACATAAAAAAAAACAATTTATGTTTAGTTAAAAAGTAAAAGTAAGTTCATTATTAAAGATACAAAATATATTAATTGATTAATTGATTTGTTACAGGTTTAAATAATAAAATTTATGCTAATTAAGCTATTTTGAAAAATGTACATTATTAGGTAACTTGTTTATTAAGTGAATTTTATGGAAAAAGTATTTTGCAATGATTCTTATAAACAAAGGTAAGTTGTTGAACTCTCGGTTGACCTCGGCGTGTGTTATGATAGGCATATGTATGTGTAACATACGTAACTCGTGCTCATGAAATATAAATTGAAAACGTGTTCAAGTTCAAACGTTTCAAGTTTACTTTTAAACAAAAAAAAAAAAATAAAAACTTTTTTTTTTAGTATTAAATAACAGCATTGCATTTTTTACTAAAAGTTTAATAATTATTATTCATTAAATAATATCTTGTTTATTTATCCATGAATCATGTTTTTCATCACAGCCAAGCCATCTAACCAAAACTTGATTATTTATTCTTATTATTTTTTCTACAAGGTAAACATTGGGAAATTTAACAGATGAAATTGTATGTTACTGGATCAGATCTTTTTATTTTCGCTATTGCATAAATTTCTGTTGACCAATTAGGCTGATAACCTTTTGCAAATATACCTTTAAATTTACTTATACGAACAAAATCTCCAACTTTGTATTTTGCTTTTCGGAATACTTTTAATTTATTGTAGACAGTTTTTAATAATAATTTCTCATTTTTCTTTGTAACCTTTTTAGGTGGAAGTTTAATTGTATGATGGTATGTTGAGTTATATTTTTCTACTAGAAATGGTAGAATAGTTAACCATTTATATGTGCCTTGTAAACTAAATTGTTTCCACATCGTGTTTTTTAGGGTACGATTGAAACGTTCTACAATTGATGCCTTTAGTTCTGAATATGTATGATAATGGTTAATTTTATTTTTCCTCATTAGATTTTGAAATTTGTTGTTGAAAAATTCCGTACCTTAATCAGATTATAAATCTTTTGGTTTTTTACCAGCACGCTTAAAAATATTTTTCATTGCGATTAAAACATTATCAGCGCTTTTGTTTTTAACCGGTTCAGCATACGCAAATTTTGAAAATGTATCAATAACCGTTAATAAATATTTATATCCTTGTTAAATTTTGCATATGGAATCATTTCAACCCTTTTGAATAACTTTGCTTCGTGTAAATTTTTTTCTAGCACCTCTATGAATTTCTGATACAACTTGTAATCTCGACATTATTCTCGTACCATTTAATTAAATTTTCCAAAGTAATTCTATAATTTTCTATTGTGTCACATTCACATGTGTGCGGTCCAGAAGTAGAATTATCATATGCCCATGGACAAAAGATAAAATGAGTACTATAAATTGAAGTGTACTTATTTACTCCAGAATAATTTTTAATGCGTGTATCAAAATTCTTTTCTAAGCGAAATGCATATACAGAAACTGAATTACCTAAATACAAATCAACATCAGCACAGACCAATTTCGTACCATTAGCTACTGATGATGTGTTTGAATATGACCCTAAAAAAGAACATTCAAATATGGGTATCGATTTAACACATTATGATTTGGATGATGAAAATTCATTTAAAAAATTAGCTCAATCTGAAATGTTGAAAGATGAAAAATTACTAGAAAGACTATCTCTAAGCTCTGATTATCGAATGTTTGAAACACCTAGTGGTGATGACAATACCGTTGCTGTACCATCTCCTGAAAAAAAGAAGGCACTAAGATCGGCCGGTAGTTCAATTTCCTCAACTATACTTTCACAGTTTCCTGAAAGAAAAAAACGAAAACTAAAAACATTACTAAGAAGTCCAAAACTAAGAACTTCATCAACACCGACATGGACAACATATAAATAGTACAACATTTTATATTTTAGAGGAAGTTAATAAAGATGGATAGTCAAGATGACTTCTATGTAAATTTGTTTAGCAATGATAATTTAATGATTATGGAACTTAAGTTTAAACTTGATTTAATGTTTATATAAAAAAAAGTTTTTAAAACTGGATAAAAATTTGGTGAATTATTATTATCTTTGAGAAGCTTAATAATTTTTATTAATAAAAGTTTTATTGATTTTGGAACTTAAGTTTAAACTTGATTTAATATTTATATAAAAAGTTTTTAAATCTGGAATAAAAAGTGTTGAATTTTTATTATCTTTAAGTAGCTTAATAATTTTTATTAATAAAAGTTTTTATTTTATTAAAAGTTAATATTTATATAAAAAGTTTTTAAAGCTGGATTAAAAAGTGTTGAATTTTTTTTATCTTTGAGAAGCTTTAAAATTGCTAAATATTCAGATAAATTCAAGCACTTCATTTTGAAAAGTTTTTTAAATTTGGTTTAAATACTTCATTAAAAATTTAGTATATTAAAATAAAGCTTGGTTTAAATATAGAATATAGAATGTATTATAAAAATAAAATTATTATAAAAATATTCTGTTGACTAGTTCTTTTTTCGTAAACAAAAACCCATGTTGTTTTGAAATGATATTTAAGAAAATGTAGAGGATAAAAGCTAATATAAAAATAATTAAAAGTTTTTATAATATTGGATGGAAAAAAAACAAATAAAAGTAACTTAAGCAAATTTTATTTATGAACATAATTTTTTTTTTTTTTATTTATTATGCAAAATTATTGCTTATAAACTTTTTATAAATATGATCAAAATGCTTTTAAAGCATAAAGAATGAGTAAAAAAAAAAATTTATGTCTTTGATATTTTAAATTAATGAAATGATCTAATATTTTATTTAAAGTGCTGAATATTCTAAATTAGACTAAAAACATATGAAAAGTTTAAAGTTGAAAAAAAGTTTAAAGTTTGGTTTAAATACCAATTTTTTATTATTAAAATTTAAACTTGATTTAATATTTATCTGAAAAATATTTTAAAAAGTTTTTAAAACTTGATTTGAACACATAATGAATACAAAATAATTTTTAAATGGAACGTTTTGTTATTCTCGTAATACAATGTAAATTAGACTTTTGGTAAATATGTTTTTACTTTAATAAAAGCTTTGAGTTAACGGTTGAAATTATATTGTTAATAATATAAGCTGTGATTATGAAATACAAAATGAAAACATGATCAAGTTCAAGTTAAAGGTAAACAAAAATTTGAAAAAAAAGTTGGGTTTAAAAAGTTGTTTTTAATATTAAATAACAGCATTGCATTTTTTACTAAAAGTTTATAAATTTGTATTCATTAAATAATATTTCGTTTAATAATCCATGAATCATGTTTTTTATCAAAACCAAGCCACCTACTAAAACTTCATTTCCTTTTTTTCGTATTATTTTTTCTACAAGGTAAATATTAGGAAATTTAACAGATGTAAGTTCAGGTTCATAAAAACTGCCTTTTATTGGTTTTTGTGTGTAATCGAGTAAATTGTATGTTATTGGATTAGTTCTTTTTATTTTTACTATGGTATAAATTTCTGTTGACCAATTAGGTTGATAACCTTTTCAAATATACCTTTAAATTTACTTATACAAACAAATAAATTAGAGTGAAGATATGAAAAGTTTTTTAAAGTTTGGTTATGATAAATCCAAGTATTCTTAATACTGTAAAACTTGTGTTCAAAAAGTTATTTTTATAAGTAAAAAACAGTTTGCATTTCATAATAAAAGTTTGTTTTGTTTTTTCATTAAAAACTATATTAATAATTTTAATTATAAATTTCCTTAAATTAAGCTTGCATTAGTTACATAATGTCTACAATAATTACAATAAAGTTTATATAAATTAATTTAATTATCTCTTAATTAATTTAATTAATTATTAATCTCTTATTATCTAAAGAACTTAAAGCTATTTTATTTAAGTTTTGAGTGTAAATTACATGTAAATATGATTTAAAATTATTCATTTCTCTATATATAATTTTATTTTTTAATAGACAGTCTTTATAATTATTTAAATTTAGGTCATTTACAACATATTTTTTCCCACCTTTTGCCTTTTTTACCTGATCACCCCGAAACGATTCAGCAGGATTTAGTTCATAAATTTTTCTACATATTTTTCGGAAAAATGAGTCAAGACTTGAGGGCATAAATCTAAAACTATCAAGAAAACGTAAATAAAAATGATTGTCTCCGTCAAAACTAATTTGTTTGGTCAGTGAGGATCATAGAAATGTTGCAAACAAGAATTACATATGTATATTTGATGTTCATGATATGTTATAGAACTCCGTAATAACTTCGAGATATGCTTTATATAAACAAAGTGGAAGTTCTCATCTTTTTCAAGTAATAGTAGATTTACATGATTTAGTTTTTCTTCTTTGGTTATATAAAAAGGTCCAACAATTTGATGTTCTGCATTCTTATACTCCAATCCAAAAACATTAATGCTTATATCATCATTAATTTCTTCAAAAATACGTAATTCGCTTAACTGTGCTGGAAATGACATACCCTCAAAATGCAGTTAACGTACATCATCATATCACTAATTTTATACAATGATGTTTCATATTCACTAGATTGTGATGCAAGTCGTTGCATAGCTGATATCATACTCCACTTGAAACAGTATACGTCTTCATTTCGTACATTTATACAGGCTCTCCTTCTAATAATTGATCTTGGGAGAGCGATATATGATGATCCACGGATTGGTTGATATTTATTTATATTTATTTCAAACCCGCAAAATTTGTATTATCGCCCAACCGCTATCTTTTTCCTGAAATTCTTCGGCTTGTTGTTGGATCTTCTCTGTTATATTATCATATATAAAAGAAAGATCATCCGCACGTGTAGCAATTTTCATTTGGGTTTGAAAAGATTTGGTTGATAAACCTTCTGTATCATCATCAATCGGCTTTATATAATCTCCAAAGAGTTCAAGATTGAATTTTATAGCATTATGCTTTCTTACTGAGCATTGTAGTAACTCAATAATCTCATTTTTGATACAATCGAGAAACTCTCTGGGATTTAAAATCGCTTCATTTTCATTATCGCCCAGGTATGTTTCCAATCTACCATCAAAAGACTGGTTAATTTTCCGTAAATTTTTAGTAAGATGTTCAGCTGAATTCATTTTATGTGAATTTGTACGCAGATGTGCAGCTTGGAACTTTTTAGAGATGTATTTTCCACAGGGGGTGCAAAACTAATCTTCTTTTTCAGCATTATGTACCAATTTCAAGTGTTTTTTCAAGCTATCAGCTCTTGTGAATTCCTTGGAACAGATTTCACGAACTAATTTTTATCTCTTGTTTTGTGAGTTAATTTTTTTTTTTTGTTTTTATAAAAAATAACTTTATGTTATGCTATTATTATAACTTTATATTATGAATCGATTTTAAATTACACAAATTCTTTTATGCTTTTTTGAAATTGTTATAATGGATTTATTAAGATTTAAAAATAATACAGTAAGTATGTCATAATGTTAATTTTTAAGATTTTTTTATGTAATTCATATATGTATACATAAACTATAAAAATAATTAATACATTTGGAATATTTTTATTTCACATGAAATTAATTAATAAAATAAAAGCGGAAGTCATAAATCAACTTATCTCTCTTGATTCTGCATGGAGTCCCCGGATGTCTGAAATATAGTCGACAAGGTCCGGTGTCAGTCCTTGAGGGTCCGGTCCTCAGAGGTCTGAAATATACCCCCCAAGGTCCGGCATCGGTCCTTGAGGGTCCGATATCGGTTTATGCTTCTGCTAATGGCTACCTTCCCATAGGGGCAAGGAGCCAAGGAGCCCTAGGGGATCCCTCTTTTTTTCCTCTCTTCACAAAAACAAAAACAACAACCACAAAAAAAAGAAAGAGAGGAAAAAAAGAAGGATCCCCTAAGGCCCCTTGGCCCCTTGCCCCTATGGGAAGGGAGCCATTAGCAGAAGCATAAACCGATATCGGACCCTCAAGGACCGATGCCGGACCTTGGGGGGAATCATTTCCAGCACAGTTAAGCGAATTACGTATTTTTGAAGAAATTAATGATGATATAAGCATTAATGTTTTTGGATTGGAGTATAAGAATGCAGAACATCAAATTGTTGGACCTTTTTATATAACCAAAGAAGAAAAACTAAATCATGTAAATCTACTATTTCTTGAAAAAGATGAGAACTTCCACTTTGTTTATATAAAGCATATCTCGAAGTTATTACGGAGTTCTATAACATATCATGAACATCAAATATACATATGTAATTCTTGTTTGCAACATTTCTATGATCCTCAACAGCTTATTATACACAAAGAGGAGTGTAAGAAAATTGTTGCGATACTTCATACTGAAGACAAGAACACTCTAATATATAAAAATTACCAACAACAAATGGAAGCTCTTTTTGTGAATTATGCTGATGCTGAAAGTATTTTATCACCAATTTTCACATGTAACCCTAATCCAGAAATTTCATCAATTATAAATATACATAGGCATGTACCAATAGCATTTTCATATTATTTTAAATGTACTTTCGATGATTCTTTGAGTGGTTATGAGGAGTTTGTAGGAGTTGATTGTGCTAAGGAGTTTATAACATCGTTGGTAAATAAATGCACAAACATATTTCAAAATCATCACATGGCACCGAAATCAATGGCAAATCTAACATTGGACGAAGAATTACACCAATTAACAGAGAGGAATTGTCACATCTGTATTAAGTCTTTAGACTATATTGATAGAGTAAGAGATCATTGTCATTTTTCAGGTAGATATAGAGGCCCTACACATTTTTCATGTAACATATTATATAGACGACCTAATTTTTTTCCTATATTTTTCATTAATTTTTCAAAATACGATTGTCATTTATTGTTTAGGGCCTTGAATGAAATTAAAGGTAATGTTGCTGTATTACCTTTAAATAAAGAACTTTACATTTCACTGACCAAACAAATTAGTTTTGACGGAGACAATCATTTTTATTTACGTTTTCTTGATAGTTTTAGATTTATGCCCTCAAGTCTTGACTCATTTTTCCGAAAAATATGTAGAAAAATTTATGAACTAAATCCTGCTAATTTTTACACTGCACCGGGCCTGACTTGGGCTGCTATGTTAAAATATACAGGTGTTGAGTTAGAGTTATTAACTAATATTAATATGTACAATTTTTTCCAAAAAGGAATACGTGGTGGTATTAGTCAATGTTCCTTAAGACATTCAAAAGCCAATAATAAATATATGGGGGAATATTATAAAAAAGAAGAAAATTCAACATATATTGTTTATTTAGATGCAAATAATTTATATGGCTGGGCAATGTCTCAATTGTACCATATAAAAGTTTTCAGTGGGTTGACAATCCCGATAGTATTAATGTAATAGAAATTCCAGATGATTCGGAAATAGGGATGTTTAGAAGTAGATTTAGAATATCTACAGAATCTTCATGATCTGCATAATGATTTTCCGTTTTGTGCAGAAAATAAAATTCCGATCGGTAGCAAAATACGAAAATTGTTGATTGATCTAAATAATAAATATAAATATGTTATTCATTACCGAAATTTAAAACAATGCCTTCAAAATGGTATAGTACTTCAAAAAGTTCATAGAGCTCTAAAATTTCAGCAATCTGATTGGTTGAAAAAGTACATTGATTTAAATAACATGCACAGAACTAATGCATTAAATAATTTTGAGAAAGACTTTTTTAAATTAATGAATAATGCCGTTTTCGGAAAAACTATGCAGAATGTTGACAAGAGAGTGAAAATAGCTACTTTATGGGAAAGTGAAGGGAGACATTTGGGTGCTCGAGCTCTAATAGCAAAACCTAATTACCATAGTTCATCTAGATTTGCTGAAAATTTAGTTGTAATTCAACTTAATAAATCCCAAGTTCTTTATAACAAACCGATATATTTAGGTTTCTGTGTGTTAGAACAATCCAAAATTTTAATGTATGATTTTCACTATAAATATATTAAACCAAAATATGGTAATAGAGTTTCTTTAAATTATACTTATAACCGACAGTTTCATTTATACTATACAAACAGATGATTTTTATTCTGATATACATAAAGATTTAGCCATACACTTTGATACTTCTGATTATACTCCTGAAAACCCATACAAATCCCCTTTATTAAATAAAAAAAAATTGGATTATATAAAGATGAATTCAACGGTAGAATTGTATCTGAATTTATTGGTTTAATATCAAAAATGTATTACCTTGAATCGTTTCAGGATGATCAGGTAAAAAAGGCAAAAGGTTTGAAAAAATATGTTGTAAATGACCTAAATTTAAATAATTATAAAGACTGTCTATTAAAAAATAAAATTATATATAGAGAAATGAATAATTTTAAATCATATTTACAATGTAATTTTAAATCATATTTACATTTACATATTTACACTCAAAACTTAAATAAAATAGCTTTAAGTTCTTTAGATAATAAGAGACATATATTACATGATAAAATTCATACCCTTGCATGGGGTCATTGTAAATTAAATTAATTTATATAAACTTTATTGTAATTATTGTAGACATTATGTAACTAATGCAAGCTTAATTTAAGGAAATTTATAATTAAAATTATTAATATAGTTTTTAAGGAAAAAACAAAACAAACTTTTATTATGAAATGCAAACTGTTTTTTACTTATAAAAATAACTTTTTGAACACATGTTTTACAGTATTAAGAATACTTGGATTTATCATAACCAAACTTTAAAAAACTTTTCATATCTTCACTCTAATTTATTTGTTTGTATAAGTAAATTTAAAGGTATATTTGCAAAAGGTTATCAACCTAATTGGTCAACAGAAATTTATACCATAGTAAAAATAAAAAGAACTAATCCAATAACATACAATTTACTCGATTACACACAAAAACCAATAAAAGGCAGTTTTTATGAACCTGAACTTACATCTGTTAAATTTCCTAATATTTACCTTGTAGAAAAAATAATACGAAAAAAAGGAAATGAAGTTTTAGTAGGTGGCTTGGTTTTGATAAAAAACATGATTCATGGATTATTAAACGAAATAGTATTTAATGAATACAAATTTATAAACTTTTAGTAAAAAATGCAATGCTGTTATTTAATATTAAAAACAACTTTTTAAACCCAAGTTTTTTTTCATTTTTTTGTTTACTTTTAACTTGAACTTGATCATGTTTTCAATTTGTATTTCATAATCACAGCTTATATTATTAATAATATAATTTCAACCGTTAACTCAAAGCTTTTATTAAAGTAAAAACATATTTACCAAAAGTCTAATTTACATTGTATTACGAGAATAACAAAACGTTCCATTTAAAAATTATTTTGTATTCATTATGTGTTCAAATCAAGTTTTAAAAACTTTTTAAAATATTTTTCAGATAAATATTAAATCAAGTTTAAATTTTAATAATAAAAAATTGGTATTTAAACCAAACTTTAAACTTTTTTTCAACTTTAAACTTTTCATATGTTTTTAGTCTAATTTAGAATATTCAGCACTTTAAATAAAATATTAGATCATTTCATTAATTTAAAATATCAAAGACATAAATTTTTTTTTTTTACTCATTCTTTATGCTTTAAAAGCATTTTGATCATTATACCCGTACGATAGAATCGGGTTATATATGGGTAATATATGGTTACTTTATAATTGACGAAAGAGTTACTTGATTTTTTCAAATTTTCTAACAAATCAACAAATTTTTTGCATTTGTTTTAGTCGATAATTTGAAATTGTTACTCGATAATTTGAAACAACTTCTTAATCAATCTTCTGAAGAACAGTTCCAATGGAGTGAGATGCATGCTTGCAACAGGTGTGGTATTGTACTCCATAATTCTGTATTGAAACTGATCTACTTTATTGGTTTCATAGCAGCGTTTCAGAATGTTTTTTGCAATCGCCACTCCCTTTTCAGCCAATCCGTTACTTTGCGGGTATCTCGGACTGGAGAATTTAAATTGAACATTAAAGTTCCGCGAAAACTTTTCAAAATCTGCTGAATTGAATGGAACATTATCAGTTTTTATTATTGATGGATATCCAATTATATTGAAAATGGAACGAAAATCGTCAATAATGTGCGTTTAAATCTGACATTGTTCACGCGTGCACGCTCAAGAACAGTTGCCAAAATTTTATCATGTTCCTCTTCATCTGATGCTACGATTCCAATATCATCAAAGTATACAAAGACGCCTGGTATGTCACCAAATATTTGTATCATTGTATCATACGCCTTTGAAAAATTTCCGGCGAAACGTTCAACCCAAACGCAAGTCGCTCGAATTTATACCGACCAAAGGGTGTCATAAAAGTTGTCAATTCCGAACTCTTTTCATCCAGTACCAACTGCCAAAATCCATTTGCGCAATCCAGCACCGTGAATAATTTTTTATTGGCTAATTCCGAAGTGAAATTGTCAATAGTAGGAATCAAGAATGTTCGCGCTTAAGGCACTTATTAAGTGGTTTTGGATCCAAGCAAATTCGTAACTCACCGTTTTTCTTTTCCACCACTTGTAAATTGTTAACCCAGTCTGTCGGGTAAAACACTGGTGAAATAATTCCATTCTTTACCATCTCATCAAGGTTCGGTTTAAGTTTTTTAACTATTGTATCTGGAAAGCGTTTTCTATAATGCACAACTGGTTTTGCATTTTCTTGTAAGTGTAGGGTAACTTCTCCAGAAATTTTTCCCAGCCCAGTGAATACATCGCTATTTTCACTTACAAAATCTCTTCTTCATTCGAAAATTTAATTGCGCCAATGTCTAGTCGTTTAATTATTCCAAACTCAATACATGTAACAAGCCCTAGTATCGGTTCAAATGCGTCATCAACAACAACAAATTCCGCTATTCTTTCAACCTTAGATTTTGAATCAAACATTTTAATTTTTACAATACCAAAAATTTTTATTTTATTACAACTATAATCAAAAATAGGAATGTTTTTTTGTTTATTGCACATTTTGATGTTTAAGTCTTTGACAATTCTTAATGGAACACAGTTGACGTCCGCTCCTGTATCGATTTTAAATTCTACTAGCTTGTTTCCTATTCGGTATGCTTTGATCCATTGTTTTCTTTTTAGTCCGATTGAATTTAATCTAAAAACATAATTTTTACAACTAAGAATTGTTTTCACCACGTTTGGGCACTGATTTACCTGAAACATCGCCCCAACGAATATTGTTAATCCATTGTTTTCCACTGTTAGCTTTTGATTCCGATGTACTTGCGTTTGATTTAATTTTCTTTTTTCGACACATCCTTTGAAAATGACCTTTTTTCCCACATGAACATGTGAAATCTTTGGCTGGACACTTGCTAATGTGATTTGGTTTCCAATCGCCGCCACAGTTAAAGCAGAAACGGCTATTGGTTGCCCTGATTGCGTTAATTGAATCATTTTCGTTGTTTTCACCTGATTATATCGCCAAGATCGATTGTCTTGATGCTAAAATTCCTTTGTTAACATTTGCCGATTCAAACGTTTTGCAAATGTCAATCACACGGTTCAACTCTTCATCACGTCCATCAAGCAATTTTAACTGGAGTTTCTTATCAACCACCCCGGTGATAATACGATCACGCAACATTCGATTCTCGTACGAAGCTCCGCGTGTACAATTAAGTTCACAACGCTCGATTTGAGTTCTAAGTTCAGTTAAAAATTCATTAAACGGCTGTCGTTCTTTTGGGCCATATTGTTGAATTTATATAATTCCATCGTCACATTCTTTTGGGGTAAACAATGTGTATCAAACGCCTTCAAAACATCATTCAATGAGCGCTGCTGAATATCATTAACCGTGTGTTCAGCTACATTACCCGCTGCTGGTACAACTCGTGACACGGTGACCATACCTAGTAGTGAATTCTGAGATCCGTCATTTGGAAATAAGGTATTATAAATATTTGCACCATTTGCTCCAATTATCCATAAAAAATTTGCTATTTTTGTAGTTTCCGGCTCAGTATTCTTGTTGTTTGCAATCATGTACACTAAAAAATCGCGCTTCCAATTTTGCCAATCTGATGACAAATTAGTGCAATCTATCCCCTTCTTGTATCCGCCATTCTCAATACGTTCCATTAACTGATAAAAATATCCGATAAAATTCAATCCGTGAACTATTTGATTATTTATTTTACTCTTTTTATTTTATAACTTAACTATACAAAAAATAAAATAAAAAAAATTACTATATTATTTAACTGTAATTATATTTTATTCCTGTAACTGGATTTCTTTGCTTGATGGTTTACACGTGATTTTAATCCAGGGTTTTATGATCAATAATCAGTTTCCGATGGTGAGAATCCGTGGTTTCTTGAATTCCTCAATGTATTTTTTTTATTTATTTTTTTTTTTTTTACTTCTGACACCATGTAATAAGTATTTATAAAATAATAACACGTTGAGTAATTATTTATTTTATATAGTATTTTTATTATCTTCGTTCTTTATAAATTTGTTTAATTAATTGTTTATAATACGTATTATTCCACACGAGGTTGAAGCTCAACTGCTTTATAAACGTCAGCTGCCACCTACAGCAAGGTTGTCAATTATGCTGTGATATTTCATTCCCAGTTGTCCCATTACATTCATAAATAAAATTTGCTTAATTTACTTTTATTTGTTTTTTTTCCATCCAATATTATAAAAACTTTTAATTATTTTTATATTAGCTTTTAAACTCTACATTTTCTTCAATATCATTTCAAAACAACATGGGTTTTTGTTTACGAAAAAAGAACTAGTCAACAGAATATTTTTATAATAATTTTATTTTTATAATACATTCTATATTCTATATTTAAACCAAGCTTTATTTTAATATACTAAATTTTTAATGAAGTAGTTAAACCAAATTTAAAAACTTTTCAAAATGAAGTGCTTGAATTTATCTGAATATTTAGCAATTATAAAGCTTCTCAAAGATAAAAAAAATTCAACACTTTTTAATCCAGCTTTAAAAACTTTTTATATAAATATTAACTTTTAATAAAATAAAAACTTTTATTAATAAAAATTATTAAGCTTGTTAAAATCCAGCTTTAAAAACTTTTTATATAAATATTAAATCAAGTTTAAACTTAAGTTCCAAAATCAATAAAACTTTTATTAATAAAAATTATTAAGCTTCTCAAAGATAATAATAATTCACCAAATTTTAATCCAGTTTTAAAAACTTTTTTTATATAAACATTAAATCAAGTTTAAACTTAAGTTCCATAATCAAGAAAATTTTTTTATAATAAAAATTTTAAAGCTTCTCAAAGATAATACCAAATTTTAATCCAGCTTTAAAAACTTTTTTTATATAAACATTAAATCAAGTTTAAACTTAAGTTCCATAATCAAGAAAATTTTTTTATAATAAAAATTATTAAGCTTCTCAAAGATAATAATAATTCTACAATTTTTAATCCAGCTTTAAAAACTTTTTATAACTAATTTTAGAATATTCAGCTCAACAGCGTAAATTTATTTTTTATTTTAATTTATAAAACTTTTTTTCAATTTTCACGGAAATATTAAATCAAGTTTAAACTTTGATAATATTAACTATGTATTTAAACCAAACCAAACTTTAAAAACTTTTCATATTTAATTAAGAACACTAAGCACAATATCTTTAGCTTATTACTGTTTTAATTTGAAATTTAAACATAACTGATATTCTACCGCTAAGCTTAATTTAAAATACTCAAAAGCATAAAACTTTTTACTTATCACAATTTTATTGCATACATTTAGGAGAACTGTTGAATAAAAGCTCAAAGCTTTGCTGATTAAAAGCTCCGCCATTTGCACCGGCATATCTTTACCAGGAAAGCTTAAAGCTCCGCCATTTGCACCGCCATATTCTTACTACTAATGTGCTTTTATTAATATTTGGCAGTATAATGTTTATGTAAGAAACATTGAAAAACCTCTTGAAAAAATAAAAGTAATCAAATCTATAGGCTACACATATTATTCCTATGACGATTCAGAATTATTACATTTGGATAATTGGAAGTTTAATTTTTTGCCAACGCTTATTAAAAATATAACTCCAAATCCCGTATTTACTCGAAATCAAGTTTTCAAAGAATTTTTTAATGAAATTTTGTCGCATATCTCTAATCCTAAGAATTATGATGATGAAGCATTTAAAAAAGTATCACAATCTAACCGAAAGGATTTAATTCGAATATCGCAGACTTTTGATCAAGATAGTTTCTATATAAAAGTTAATCAGTATTATAATGTAAAAACATTATTAACTGAATTATTTCAACAGAAAAAAAATATAAAAAATTTCAAAACAAAATTACCTGAACTATTCAAATTGGCTGTTGCTAATAATAAATATGAATTCAATGGAATGGTGATGATTTATTCAGACATAGTTCAATCATTTGTTTTTGGAAGTAGCAAAGTGCGTGCATTGAGAATATAAACGTAGAAAATTGTAGAATACCTACAAATATTGAATTTGAAAATGTCCATTACATACCTATAAAAAAAAATTGTTTTGAAACGATAGCGATTAAAATTTGCAATCAATACGGTGATGGAATAAATTTTGTTTCCAGTTACTATCCGACAAAAATTGTATTACACTTTAAAAAGCATTGATAAAAACAATATAAATACCACTACTCAAGTTTGATATCCCTTCAAACATGGAAAGAGCTTACGTGAGATATTATTATTCTCAAGTAGGAGGAGGAATCAACGATATTGGGCCTTTATTACAATTTTATCCAGCTATACAAAAAGATTGTGGTTTTGGAAATATATTCTGAAGTTTAATTCGTTACTTAAAGCCAGTTTTTTCATCAAGTTGGGACTTAATTCAAAAAGAAGCTGTAAACACAAGTAAAAATATTTTTAATGATTTGGCATCTGGTTCAAACATAAAAGAAACTGTATTTGATCAAAGCAAAGGCAGCATAAAAAATTTACGCAAATCAGTAGTTAATCATATGCATTCGATGTATGGTGGAAAACGAAGGGCTAGAAAAAGACGAGCCGCTTCTAAAAAGACACATTTGAAGTCGAAAAAGCGACGAAAAACCCAAAGTAAAACCTCCGATATATTTAATTAAAAAATGGAATGTATGAAATATGAACTTGATCTTTTTGCATCATTACCCGTACAAATAAGTATTTTACGTTCAGAGAGGTAGCATACAATCCTTTAGCTTCTTTAAAGGCATCACCGTCAACTATTGAATTTGTTTCGCTTGGAAATGGAGATACATATCGAGATTTATCCTCAACCTACATCAAATTTAAAGTTCATGTATTAAAAAAAGATCGATCAGTTTGGAACCGATAAAGTAGGAACCGGAACTGAAGTAAGCGCAGCTCCGCAGTTGTAAATAATTTATTGAAAAGTTTTATTAATTTATTCATATCTTCCCCACTCAAAAATTATAAAAAGGTGAAAAAAATGTTTAGAAGAATTTTTAAAAACTGGAAAAGACTATAAATATAAAAATTATATATTTAAATCATTAGTTTACAATGGAGCAAGAGCCGGCGCTATCTGAAGTTTCAGAAGTTCAAAAAACTGAATTTCCAAACCTGTTATTATCCTATATTTATTATTTAGATAAAAAACAAACATCTAAAATACAAATTGGATTTGACTTGGAAACTTTTACATCAACAATAATTTTTCAGCTTCATCCAAAAGTTGTTTTACGTATGAACTATATATAATGGTATACATTTTATCAGAACTATATTATCCATGAAACCAAGTTATCTGCTAAAGGAGTTTTCATAACATTTAATACAAATGAACAAACTAAGAAAATCACTCTACAAATGGAGGAGTACACTCGTTTTTGTCTCATGTTGGATTTTATTCAAGCAGTGATGTTATACAACAGCGGCGCTGAATTAAATGTACGTGAATATGTTTTTACATATATTGAAAAATGTATTGAAAAAAATAAACTAAAGCTTGAAAAAGAAGATTTCTACATTCCTATGAATTTACATATAGCTCAGTGTAACTATTCCAGACTTTTTTTTATGAAATACCAATGTTTTTATCAGAAAAAATACATTGTTCAACAATAAATAAAACAAACATTATTTTTTAAAATAAATTATTGTCTTTTATTAAATACATATATAAGTTCATGCAAATTTTTACAGCACATCTTAGAAAGTTTTCCGTATTATGATGGTGAGGAATGGTGAGGGCTGATAAAATTCCTTAGTTTTTGTGGAGGTGGAATCTTATTATCTAAATTGATAACTTCTACTGAACTCGAAATAAATTTGTCTAAAAATTCTTTCATCTTATATCCTTTTACATAAACGACATCGAATGATGATGTTAAATGTTCCTCTAAGAAATTTTTAATTTCTAAATATTCTATAAATCCATCATCCCAGTCAAGATCATTAATTTTCGTTTTATTATATTAATTTTGTTGTTTGGCATCAATATTTAACTCTTCAAATGCGGTGCTTTAAACACAACTAGTTTTGGTACCAGAGAACCATCAGCTACAAAAACCAATTGCTTAAGAAAATATTGTTTATTGTTACCAATAACAAATTGTAAATCTGCTGTTGACTTTATGCGGCTCATTTTATGCTTTACTGTACTAAATAGACTCGAAAACCTCTATTTTGTACCTAATATGATCCGCTACCGGTCCGTTAAGGTCCGAGGTCGGTCCTTTAAAGTCCGTTATTGGTCCTTTAAAGTCCGCTACCGGTCCTTTAAAGTCCGCTACTTCCGGTAACGTACCCTTAAGCATCTCAACTTCTAGAACCGGGCGGCCGCAACTCGCGGGCCCGCCTGGATATTAAACCGGTTCCGGTATGGTTTTGGTCCTTTAAGGTCCAGTTCCGGTATCGGTCTTTTAAAGTCCAGTACCGGTTTTTTTTTTTAAATATTAGAGGTTAATTGTATCTATATGCTAAAACCTGAAAAAATATATAAAATTAATCTTTTATTATAAATTATATTTCAGTTTTTTCTTTCTATTTGAAATAATTAATTCATAATTAAACAAATCTCTCTCTCACTCTCTTTCTCGGCATGGGCACCAGTTATACAATTCTGTTGAAGAGCCATTCGAGAGTATTATTGACAAATGTGACATTTATAAATTGGAGAAATGGTTTTGTGCTTTATGCTTCTTTAGCCACGACAAAAGGAGGAGCAGAAAAACACGACAAGAGCAGAACAAGAAAAAGGACCTGTTGTGCTATGAAAAATTTGAAACATTAAACAGTTGACCTTCAAACAAATAAATATTAAATGAAATTTATTAAAGCTCATATTGGAAAATGTGATACTTTTGAAAAACTTAAACTATGTTTGAAATATAAGTAAAAAGAAACCTGTAAAATTTTAAATGTTTTTATTTTCATTAATTTTCTTACATAGGACTAAAGAGACAAGCTATATTACAAGAGACAAACCTAAAAAATTTTAAAAAATAACTAAAAAGAACAATATTTAAATTTTTATATGTTTTATTTATTTTTTAATTTATTTAATTTGGTATAAGACCAAAAAGCTCAAACATACGAGCTGTAGTTTATATAGGAAACCTAAGTGGAAAAAGTAATAATCTGAAAAAAATTTATTTATGTATTCATTTATTCACTATTTCTACATTCATATATTCATATCACAAGTTCATTTATTTTCTCAATTATATTTCTAAGTTTTAGGTTTAATTGTATAAACGGTAGAGACCGTATCTCACTTTGAAATGTTTCAAAACATATATCCTCATTTCTCCGCTCTCCATATTTCACACTTCTTTGTATATTACACATTTTTCTTTGCCTAGAATTAAACACCGATAACGAACCATTTCCATAATATTCCATTTGGTAGACATTGTTACGTAAAATTTTGGGTATCATCAAAAATTTACATATATCGAGATCGAAGCCTCTTAAGAGTATCGGTAAATCTCCTGTAAATATTATTTCGAAATCTAGAATACCTCTTTTTATTTTTATTATTTCATTGAACGGTCTCTCATCTTCATTCTTATTAGAGATTTCAAATTCTTCATGGCTGTTGTATAGTCTGGTTATAATCGTCTTCAAAATTTCACCATTTTTATCTACAATAAAGATGTCAAGATCCTCAAAATGTGTGTTGCATTTGCTATGTGTGCTGGAAAACCACCTAAGAAATATATATATATGTGCATTTTATAAATAAAAATTTTATTTGTTAATTCTTCCCTGCGAATAAATGTGGAATATTGAAGAGAACTGTATTTATAAAACAAAATACTTCTCTTGGCAGAGTTTTTTCTTCATTGAATATTATTCGTTCAATATCATGCATTTTTATACCCGTACGATAAGTATCGGGTATAATAAAATTACTCCTCCGTTTGTAACACCTCGAAATAAGCGAGCTAGATATAATTTCAAAGGTATGGATCGGATCAGAATCCCCCAAAGTTCGAAAAATCTCTATATTTAAATTGTTATAACACAAGCTCTATAAGCTATATCTTCAACTTGAAAATTCCAAACGATAGGTGATATTATGAGCTTTACAAACATGTATATAATAAATATATACTTGTGCTATATATACTTGTGCTATACGGTGTCTTACTTTACCGTTATGCGAAACTGAATTATTGCAAAATCCTTTAACCCTTCTATCTTCTAAACGGTTTAAGTTTGAAACTTAAAATTTTGACAGAAGTTAGATCTTTGAAAATAATATCACCCTCCGTTGTATCACTCCCCGTTTAGGAGCTGTAAGGGGTCAAAAACTGAAAATTTCCTGTTTTCAAACACCTGTAACTTGAACACCTGTTAAAATTTTTTTGAAGTAATACATAAAAATTAAAGCTTCAACATTATACTCTTATTTCTATTAACAACTTTTTTTAATAATATAGGGTTACTTTATAATTGACGAAAGTGTTACTTGATTTTTTCAAATTTTCTAACAAATTTCTTTAACGAATTTTTTACATTTTCTTTTACTCGATAATTTGAAATTGTTGAGGATATACTGCGTAGTACAAAAAAATGTAAATAAATAAACAACATAACGGTTGCTTGAAGAATTTTTGTTTATATGATATTGATATACATACATACTTATATAATGTCATTTTTATTTACATATCGTATATGTCACTGATGAATGAATGATAAGAGTATAGATGTATATTATATAGGGCCGTATTTACATAAATATATGTATTTTATTGTACTTATAAAAACTAGTATTTGCCCGCTGCTCTAAAATCGAGCAAATCTAGATTAAAATACAGCTACATAGTGTTCATCTTGTCCGTTTTCGAAAGCCGAAAGTTGTTGTCTGAGTTCATGATGTGTAAGCGACGATTCGTTCTGTTTCAGGGATGGATTGGGTGGTACAGCCGTACTACCAATTTGGCAAACCGCAAATTATTATTAACAAAACGTTAAACTAAATAAGTACTTCAAAGAAAATTATGTCAAGAACTATGTAAAGTAATGTAAAGAACTTTTAAATTATTAAAAACAAATCCTTAAAATTGGACTACATATTATGCCAAGTATACATATATTAATAAGAGAGTCACATATAAAACATTTTATAATTACAATTACTTTTTTCAATTACATATTATTTAAAAATTTTCATGTAGACAACTTACGGTGCACGCTTTTATATGCACAGTAAGATGGCGCAGTAAAAAGCCAGAGAGTTCCAGTACGGAAAATATAATTATTTTTTGTAGCATTAAAAAAAAACGTATTAAAATTTTTTGAAATCATAAATTCATATTTATATATTATTCATTCTCATAAATAAATTTATTATAAAATCAACTCAAAAATTTATTATTATTTTAAATTATTATAATATAAGGCATTTACATATTAGTTCTTAACTGAAACTCATAAATTTTGCTTTTTATATAAGACCTATTTTTTTAAAATGTTTCAATTCTAAAACTTTCAAATGTGCACCCCATACATTGCAAAAATTTATCTATTATTCAGTAAATACGGTATGTATGTATATGTAGGTACTTATTTTTTAACATTTTTAAAATTCACACTCGATCCAGTCAAAAAAAAATCGATTTTGTGATACTTACTAAATTATAATAGCAACCTTTTTCAACATCTTTGAATATTTTAAATTCCAAATCTTTCAAATGGGAGAAGTTGTTAAACAATTTAAAAAAAATTCACCACTGGACTGGCGCTGACCACAATATAATATACAACATACATAAGCAAAATCCTATAAACGAAAAAAAAGTAATCATTTACATTTAATTTAAGGAACAAACATTTTTTACTGTCTCTTAAATTTTCATATTGTTATTGTTAATATTGCTATGTCTTACGTCATGTCTGTTATCTGGTTGTACTCTGTAAATTAGTACTTGGTTAGTACTGTACTGTACCACTCTTTTAATGACATAATAATATATATAATACGTACCACAAATCATACTAATGGGCCTTCGCCATAAGTGCATAACTGCATAAAATACTACATACATTAAAATTTGAACTTTTTAAAATAGAAAATTACATAATATTTAAATTTTTTTAAATATATGTACATACATAATAATATATTAATATACATTTCATTCTCTTAAATATTTCTTAACATAAAATATTAATTAGTTTAATACTAAAATTGTAAGCTCTAAATTCTACTCTCATGTTATTGATATTATTCCTGAACGCTAAAATTTTTATTGTTGTTTTTACAAAATACATATGTACATATATGTATTATCCTACTACAGCTAACACAATTATTTTTTTTAACTTAAAAATTTCTATTTATTAATTTGAACCAAGATTTGAACGTAAATATAATATACATGCATATATAAACAAACATATATGTATACATTTACATTTGATAAAAACGTTTCAAATTTATTGTTGTTGGTTTAATCATGAAATTTAAGTTTAAAGCCGAAAGCGCATACTTACATATATGTATGTATGAATATTATGAGATGACGTTATGCAATCATGTTGTAACCATGTGTGGTTACATACATACATTCGATGATTCGAGGTATTAAGAAGTAGAAAAAAAGTTTTTTTTTTATTCTTATTATACATGTATACATACATCTTTACATATTGTAAATCAAAATAGAATCCATTTTTTTTTTAAATTTTATTTTCTGATTTTTTTTTTTTTTTAATTATATTGTCAAATGAATGAATGGGTACGCACATGCCTCTGAGTAAAAGTTTTAGTTTAAATAAAATCACATCCATACTTAGATATGTAATGTATGTACATATATGCATTTGGTGGTTAAAAAAATAGACACTGTATCTATAGGTACAAATAATTAAATTCGTAAATCGTAATTTTGATTTAAAACACTCCAAAAAATGAAATAATGCTATCAAATTTACAAAATATAAAACATACCAACATAAAAATATATGTATTATACCTATAAAGAGCTTCTGAAACTTTTCATTTACGTAATTATCAAAAACAAAACATAAAATTCCAATAAAAAAAACAAAAATTGCAATTTATTGCAAATTTAATCTAAGTACCTAATAATTTATATACTACTTATACATATATGTACATACATATATTATGTCTGACAATTAAACTAAATTTAATTATTATCTATAATAATTTTATTTTAACTATTATTAATTTAGATTATTATAATAACAATATAATTTCTAACTTAAAATTTTTTTATCAGTGTACTAAAAAAAACTGCTACCCATTTCATACAAAACTTCCAAACAAAATTTTTACAAAATTAAAATATATTAATAAAATCCACCAATCCAATACAATTTAAAAATTTTTATACCCTCATATCATATTCATATAATCATATCCATATTCTATATAACTCAGTGTAATAGATAATACCACAGACTATATTAGCTATACAGACATGTATTTCTGAGTAAATTTTTTGCGATTTTTTTACTAGAACAAAATACAAAAAAATATTGGCTCCCACAATTGGAAAAAAAAACAAACATACATACTTTTGCTTATAATGAACAGAAATTCTTTTGTATTACTAATAGGTTTACATAATACTATGAAATTGATATTTGGTATATTACATGTATAGTAGTGACCACTACATATATGAATATCTATAGTTAAAATTAGTTATGATAGGTTATATTGGTATAGTGGTATAATGGTATATTTTTGTTTGCTTTTGCATACAAATGAAAATGAAACAAATGAAATTTTATTTAACTAGGTACATACATACATAGCATATGGAAAAAATTAATGCGCAAAGAACATTTTTTACATTTATTGTTTTTAAGAATAAATGATTATTATAAATTGTTACATATTATTAGTATAGTTGAAGAAAAAGTTAATTCAAATATTTACATATGTAAGTATATAAGATTTTTATAATAATTTTTTTAGTGAAGGGTAGATATCACAACAAAATAATTTACATGTTTGAATAGCCGTTACGCCATTATTTAAAATTAACATTGTTTTTCCAAATAAATAGAAAATACAATGAATAATTCAGAAACAAATAAGAGGGAAATGGGCAATAAATGTTGCATTTTGTCTTGCGGGTTGAGTAAACGTGTTTTAAAAAATCTGAAATTATTTAAATTTTCACAAAATGCGGATTCACTTCCTTTCTGGTTATCTGCTAGCAAGATAATTGCTGCAGATGCTCCAAAAAAGAGAATATGTGAAAAACATTTCGAAATAAAATGGTTGGGAAAAAGAAAATTGAAAAAAGGTGCAAGACCTACATTACTTTTGGGAGATAGTCTTGTGCAGGAATCAAATAATGATGTATATGACTTTGATTTGACTGAATTGGAAGAACTTAATTATTATAAAAATCGATGTTCTCCTCCAGTTGAAACAGAAGATTGTCTGGGATCAAGTGCCAATTTTTGCAATAACTGCATTAAGAAAATTAAAACAGAAACTATTTACCAAAAGCTTTTAGCAGAAAAAACCGAATATGTCAGAAAATTAACCAAGAAGATTTTGAATTACAAAAGAATTATAATTGCTTTAAAAGCTAAGTTTAAAAATGAAAATAAAAAAAGAAAAAAATGTAATCTTCAACAGGAAATTAATAACCGAAAAGATATTTCTTTTAGCAGCAATACATTCTGCAATATGATTTTAAAACAAAAAAAAATTAAATATTCAAAAGACGAAAAATCTTTAGTTCAAAGCATAAATTTAAGATCTGCTCGTACATACAATTATCTTAGAAATACATTACGTTTTAAACTTCCTTCAAAATCTTCTTTATATAATTGAGCCCCCATAAAGTTTCTAAAACCAGGTCTAAATGATTGCTTAATTGAAAATTTGAAAATCTTTGTCAAAGAAATGGACGAAAAATCTAAAAGTGTTGTTTTCATGTTTGATGAGATGATGATTAAAAAGAATTTGAACTATAACAGACATCATGATGAAATACAAGGTTTTGAAGATAATGGTCTAAAAAGACAAAACAAATTGGCTAAATATGTTTGTGTTTTTCAAGTAAGAGGATTATTTTCTAATTGGAAGTTCGTACTGGGCTATTCTGCGTCCCAAAACGGTTTATGTTGTGATGAACTACTAAAAATAATTACAAATTATATCAAGCTAGCAATAAGTGTAGGCTTAAATATTAAAATTATTACATGTGATCAAGGTTCTAGTAATAGAAGTTTGTATAAGAAATTAGGTGTTTCAAAGGAATCTCCTTTTTTTTTTTTATTGATAATCAGAAAATTTATGCCATATATGATTATCCTCATTTGTTTAAATCCTTTAGAAATACTCTATTAAAAAATGGTATTATAACACCAGATGGTAAAGTTTCTTGGCATATAATAAAACAAATGTTCAATTTAGATTCAGCAAATACTATTAGAATGGTTCCTAAGCTAACACTAAAACATATTTATCCCAACACTTTTGATAAAATGAGAGTGAGTTATGCCACACAAATTTTTAGTTAAACATGTTCAGGTGCAATTAAAACTATGATACAAGCTGGAAAATTTATTAATAATGAAAGTTCTGCAGACGCTACGGCAGAATTTCTTGCAAAAATGGATAAATTATTTGACGGATTAAACAGTAAAGGATTGTATAGTTCGAACCCAAACTGCAATGCCTTACAATTAAACAATAATATTTACAAATATTTTGAGGCAAGAAATAAATATTTTAATCTACTGTATATATTTTAACTTTTTGTTTATATATTATTTAGGAAGTGATAATGTACTTAGAAATTATCGCTAAAACTTTAAATAAATCTATTTATTGTTTAGGCATCATTTTATTGGCAAATGACACTTTAGAAAAGAATGATTTGTTTTTTATTATTGTTTCTAGAATTAATCAAGATCCAATAGAAAATTTATTCTCATTAATAAGGTCTAGAAATCCTAATAACATAAATCCAACTTTATATGAATTTAACAACATAATAGCAAAAATTTTAACCATAAAGGCTTTAAATGAATATTCGGACTATGCTAATTGTGAAGAGGATTCTGCTGATTTACTTTTACCTATGTTAATTGAAGATTCAGTTATTAATGGGGTAGAAAATCAGAAAGCCCTCAATCAATTAGTTAATCAAATAAGTCAAAAAGATACAATTATATTTGATGAAGAAGAGCTGATTTATGATACATCGGTTAATATTTCAAACAATATAATTGAAGAAAACTCAATGAAATATGTTTGTGGATATATAATTTTCAAAATATTAAATAAAATAAATTGCGAATCTTGTAAAAACATTTTAACAAAGGAAAATCAAAATTATGAGCTCAATTCAGAATGGTTTTTATTTAATAAAAATTACTCAAAAACAAAATTTTCATTGCAAGTACCGTCCGAATACTTTTCATACTTTTTTGAGGTGTGTAAATATATTACATAAATTAAAATATACACTTGCATATTTTCTATGAAATATTCATTACAAAATTTTCCACAAATTAAAATTAATTAGGTTTATAAATAAGTATAATTTCCATCTTTTAGGTATGTAAATATCATGTGGAAACATTTAATAAATTTTTCGATAAAAATTCGTGCACAACGAGCATTAAAAAAACGATTGTAGATCATTGTATACAGACGACAAACAACTGTGAAAAATTCAAAGATTGGTTTTCCGAAAGGGTTTGTCTAAATCATCGAAAGCAAATTTTAGAATTTTTGATTTTAGTTGTGTTAAGAAAACATGCTACTTGGCTTTCAGAAAAATTAAATAATGAAGAGTATAATAAAAAGAAAAACGCAAGAATAAAACGAAAATGCCAAGAAATAGAAACAAAAAATTATAGAAAACTAAAAATTATTAAAACTTAGCACATATTTATTATAAATTAAATTAAAACAAACTATCTATTGAATTATAAATTTTATTTCTTCCATACAACCAAAAATAATCTACCAAATTAACGAAGTCATTTAAATCACCATTAAAAATCATCATTTTTGAATTTTTTATTTAATTTTAATTTATTTTTTTAATCTTAAGTTATTAGTTGCTAATGTAAATATGTAAATATTTTTAATAAAGTGTATTAGGCCTCTTGGGGATACCACACAAAAAAAACGCGCCTATTTCTTTACCTAAACGGTGGTGCGGAAAAAAGAAAAATTTATTAAATTTTGAAATTTACTTTGTATCGTTATCCTAATAAAATATTTGAATTAATTGAAATGAAATTAGTTTAATGAGATCAATATTAATTTAAGATTCAATAAATGATCAAACGTACAGGTTATTTATTTCTTTTTTAATGCAATTTGTTCAATAACAAAAAAAACTCTTGAGAATTTCTTTTATTATTAAACAAAATAAAGAAAATGTAACAATAACGTTTATTTTATTTCTAATTCTAATGTTTATATACCCGCATATAATATTATCAATTCAATTTCAATACCATTATTGTGTTAGGAAACCTATGAATTATGATTGTTTTATAATAATATTTATACATAAATGTTGTCAAACTATATATACCACTTGAGTCTATTTAACAAACCAAAACTGCAATTTATTAATGCTTTTATTAGAATACACACATACAACAAATACAGTAAAAAACGAAAATTTTATATTACTCTTCATTACTTGATGGCATTTTTATGGAGTTGTATTTGTGTACCCGTGATCTGATCGTATAATTTTTTGTTAGCGTATATCAGTTTAATAACTATGATATAGATTATATATACATAAATATATACATAGGCAAAAACAATTCATTTCTAATTTTTAATTTGATTCTTTTGTACGCATACTTACTTACATGGGAGCCAATCTATCGATTGAACTTTAAATTTTATAACAAAAAATTTTGTATTGAAATAAATCTCTGTATAGTTAATATAGTCTGTGATAATACTAATCATAGATATGCGAGAGGCAAACACAAATACATATTTACATTCTGAAGTATAAATAAGTACCTACCTCAAAAAATATTACTACGATTTATGAACTAATAAAAAGCAAGTACTAAAAAGAAAGAAAAAAAAAATCAATATGTAAATACATAGAAAGTCGTGTAAAAAAATGCATATGTGCCAAGAAATTTTGATAAGCTGTATTTCGTAAACTACCAACCACCCCAATCGAAAAGGTAAAAACATATTTTGTTTTTCCTCTCCTCATTCTTTCTAATGATGCATAAACCATGTAAATAGGCCCAGTAGTTTTCTATGAAAAGGGACCCAAAAAACAATGCTGGCGTATTTATATAATGATTATTCTATGAATGGAAATATTTTTAAAGAAATATTGCAATGTATGGCGATATACTTATAACAATATAAATATACTATGTGCGCATTAATATAATATAATATTTAAAATTACATTTACTATTTCGTAATTTAATATACATTTACCGCTTAGTATTAAATGTTACTATAGAATATTTGAAAAAGTTTTGGATTGATAATCGTTATGTGGAAGGTTAGAATCTGCTTTTGAAGAATGTATAAACATATAGTTTGAATGACAACACATTAGAAATTAGAAAATTCACCCAAATTATTTTAAAATACTAAAATATTAAAAATAACTAAAAATAACTTTAAATATTTGGGTGAATACTAAATATTCACTACTAAAAATACTAAAATATTAAAAAAATAATATTGTAAGCAGAGTGACTGTGAACATACTAACGGTTCGTACTGGTATCTAAGAGTTGGCAAAGGCAATAGTATTCTTTCTCGTTTTTTTTTAATTATTTAAAAACCTTTGTATAGCAATATTTACAATAGTATAATTAAAATGTCAAAAATGTTAGCAAAGCTTAACATTATTATTAATATAAACAAGGTTGCATTATTACCATTTTCTGACGATGGTCGGTTTTTATATTTAATTTTAATTGTTATTAAATTATAACTTTGTAAATTATTTATATAAATTGAAAATTATAACTTTTAACATTTTATTATTTTTTATTATTTATTAATAGAAAAAGACTGTAGTTAAAATTGAAAAGTTTAAAAACGGATCAAATCTTATTAATTAAATAAAAAACAATTGTGTAATAAAATAAATCAAAAAGTTTTATTATTATCATTTTCTGATGATTGACAGCTTTTATATTTAATTTTAGTTGTTATTAAATTATAACTTAGTAAATTGTCTATATAAATTGCAAATGATAACTTTTGACATTTTTTTTTTAATTTTTATTATTTATTAAAAAATTGAAAAGGTTAAAAAATAGATCAAATCTTACTAAAAAGTTGCATTATATGTAAAAAGTTTAACATTCAGTGAAAGTTATATATCTATGTATATATAAAAGGGGAGTACCTTTCCATTCAACAAAATAGTTTTTTTAAAACATCCAACAAAGCACTTTTACATAGTAAAATGGAACCAGAAGCAAAGAAAATTAAATTAACTGGAAAAGGAGTAAGTTACGTCTGTGAAACTTGTTCAAAAAGTTTTACAAGAAAAAATCATTTAGCACAGGAGAATTCACGAAAACTTGAATAGAATGTAATAGTAAGTGCAATATTTGTAATGCTGAATTTTCAAGGCGTAGGATTATGTTACGTCAAATGAAACAACATAGGTTTTATGAATGCTGTAATGTTGGAGTTAACAATTGGAGCTATCATATTCGTTCAAACATTAATGAAAACAAAACTGCCGAAAAATTTGGTGATAATAAAGATTGTTTAAAGAGTCATTTGAAAACCGAATCCAAACTTATATAATTGACAATACTGATGAATCTATAATTCATTCTACTGAGTTTTTAAAAACTATTAAAGAAGAAGCATATACACTTTTGCGGATAAGCTTATTAGAATTTGACTGTTTTAAAGTGAATGCTGAACTTTTTGCTGAATATGCAAAGATGAGTAACGATGATGATGAGATGGTTTTTTCTATAAAATCATTTCAAACCCAAATGGCTGCAATATTAAATATAGAGGATATTGAAATTGAGTTTGATATATTTGTATATATTTATATAATATATAATATATAAATATATTTTTATATTTTTTATATAAATATATTATATAAAATACAATAACGAACAGAAGAATTTCAAGAGAAGGATAGCGGCTGGGGTTTAGTAAGAATTTTAGGTTTAGAATTGAATATTAATAAATACCAACCCATAAGAGGATTCGGTTTCATAAAACTAACAAAAGATATAGCGGGCAAACGTGCTTGCATTAACATAAAAATTTTTGCCAAATATTGATTTAAGTGGGCGATAATATCGGCTTTAAAATCGTCTACAAGTAATCCAGAAAAAACTACTTCTTATAACATAGCTGATATTAACTTAGAAATTATTGATCTAGAAGGAGGATTAATATCAACTGTTAACTAAAGTACAATACCACTAAAGTGGTATTAATTTTCCAGCAAAGATAACTGATCTAAAGATGTTTGAAAAAGAAAATCCTGATATTAGCGTAAATGTTTTTGGTTTGAAATTAAACAAAGAAAAAAATTAATTAGTGCGACCGTATTACTCGACAAAACAGGAGAAAAGACAACACATTAATTTAATTTTAACTGAAAAAAACCAAAACTATCATTTTGTTTATATTCATTATCTTTCAAGATTATTAAGAAGCTCTATTACAACACACCATGGTTAAATATATATTTGCAACCGATGCCTTTTACATTTTTATGACAATAATCAATATCAAATTCATAAAAATGAATGTAACTGCATTGTAACAAGCTTGTAGTGTAAATAAATATGTGGAATGCATTGGTCCTGATTGCACAAAAAAATTTATTAAGGAACTAGCTGCCGATTGTACCTTGCTATTAAAAAAGTATTACATGAAGCTAAAGCCAATGAACGAACTTACTCTAGATGAACAATTAAAACAACTTACTGATATTAATTGTCATATATGTAACAAAGAATTAGATTTCAGTCACAGAGTTCGAGATCATTGTCATTTTACTGGGGAATATAGAGGTCCTGCAAATAATCAATGCAATATTTTATATAGACGACCGCATTTTTTCCCAGTATTTTTTCCTAATTTCTCCGGCTATGATTGCCATTTGTTATTTAAAGCATTGAAGTCAGTTTCTGGTGATATCTCAGTTATACCCCTTAATAAAGAACAATATATATCCTTAAGCAAAAAAGTATTTGTTGCAGAAGAAAACAGTTAATTTACATTGCGCTTTCTTGACAGTTTGCGATTTATGGCAGCCAGTTTAAGTTCACTTTGTAATGATTTAAACCAATCAGAAATGATCCATGTAAGAAGTGTTTTTGGAATTAACTCAAATTTGATGACAAAAAAAGGTGTTTTTCCATATGATTATTTAAATATTTGGGAAAGACTAAATGATAAAATCCTACCTCCTCAAATAGAATTTTATAACAAAATAACTGGAACACCTTGTTCAAATGATGACTATAATCATGCGCTTGAAGTGTAGCTGAATTATAATCAGCAACATGTTTGATTACCTAAAATTATATCTAAAAACAGATATTTTTATTTTATATGAAGTTTTTGAAAAATTTCGAAGTATTTGTAAAAACATTTACAACTTAGATCCAGCTAATTTTTTTACAGCACCGGATCTTTCATGGCAAGCAATGCTAAAATATACAGAAATAATTTTGGAGTTACTAACCGACATCAATATGTATAATTTTTTAAAAAAAGGAATACGTGGAGGAATTAGCCAATGCTCCATGCGATATTCTGTATCCAATAATAAATACATGGATGAAAAATACAACGAGAATTTACCGTCTACTTACATAGCTTACCTTGATGCAAACAATTTATACGGTTGGGCAATGTCTCAATTTGTACCATACAAAAATTTTAAATGGAGTAATGTTGATGTAGGTGTTAAAAATTTCAAATGATTCAGAAAAAGGGTATATCTTAGAAGTTGATTTAGATTATCCAATTGAATTACACGATTTACACAATGATCTACCTTTTCGTGCTACAAATAAAATTCCACCTAATGCAAAAATACCAAAACTAATAGTAGATCTCTGCGAAAAGAAAAATTATATAATTCATAACAGAAATCTGAAACAGTGCCTTGAACACGGACTAAAATTAAACAAAGTTCACAGAGTTCTCGAGTTTTCGCAGAGCGACTGGTTTAAAAAGTATATTGACTTAAATACAGTACATAGAATTCAAGCGAAAAACAATTTTTTTAAGCTAATGAATAATTCTCTATTTGAAAAAACAATGCAAAATATTGATAAAAGAAGAGATATTAAAATTGATACTTCTTGGGAAAGTAGAGGTAGGCATTAAGGAGCACGAGCGCTTATAGCCAAACCAAATTTCCACAGTTTGACTTCTTTTATATCTGATCTTATTGCCGTTGAATTGAAAAGAACGCATGTTTTTTACGATAAACCGATATACATTGGGTTTACTGTTTTAGAATAGTCAAAAATATTAATGTATGATTTCCATTATAAATATATAAAACCAAAATTTGGAAATAAAATTAATTTAAACTATATAGATACTGACAGCTTAATATACACAATACAATATATACCGAACACTTTTACATTGATATAAAGCCAGACTTATCATCTCACTTTGATACTTCTGATTATCAAAAGACAAATCCATATGGTTTCACTTAATCTTTTAAAAATTTAAAAGATTATTCAAATATATTTTTTATTTTATTTCAATTTTTTATTAATAAAAATAAGTCTGAATTCAAATTATTAAAAATTTTTTTTTAGTTAAGTTAATTATCAAACAATAAAACTTCCATCGGTGTTTTAAGCTTTTCAGCTTTAAAATGGACGAGCTTTATTAGCTTTGAATTCAAAACCAACTTTAAAAAATTTTATATAATTTTTCAAATAAATGTTAAAATAAGTTTCAACTTTAATAATTTTATATTTAAACCAAACTTTAAAAAACTTTTTTAGTCAAGTTCATAATCAAATAAGCTTCATTTTCAAACGTAACGATCTTTATGTGCTTATATGAACCCAAAGATACCCAAAGCTTAAACCCCCTAATTGCCACTCAAAGCTTCCATACATTGTGTTCCCATATCCCAAAGCTTTTAAACCTTAAAAACTGCCGCTCAAAGCTTTCATACATTATCATTACATTTCATACATTACCGCTCAAAGCTTTGATCTTTCATACATTTCATACATTATCATCATACATTATCACATTATTTTCATACTGAAACATCATGCAAAATTTAAATGTAAATTATTTCACAGGAGTAGACAACCTTGATTTTGGTATGCAATACAAAAATAATTTTAATATATTACATTTAAATACCCAAAGTTTACGAAACAAATTGAGTAATTTAGAATTACTCGTTAAATTATGAACGCAAAGTACATTGCTTTATATTATGTGAAATGGTTAAGAAAATGTGAAAATATTTTTTTTTAACCTGCCAGGTTACACGTTATATTTTTCAAATAGAGAAAATTCATATGGTGTGGTCGCAATTTATATATTTAATAGAATAAGTAGCACCGAAATTGTAAAAGAAGAATTTAATAACTCTAATATTTTGGTTGTAAAACTTTTAAAACAGAATCTGAACGTTATAGCGGTTTATAAATATCAGGAAACTAACATTCGTGATTTTAATATCAAAATGGAAGAATATATTAAAATTTTAATAATTCCTTAATACTTGGAGATTTTAATATAAATTTTTTAAATAGAAATAATAGCAATATTAGAAATTATACAGATAACCTACTAAGTAATGGTTTTGTAATTTATAACAATATTTCTCCAAAGTATGCTACAAGAATAGATAAAACGTTTAGAACTACGAATAGATTAGAAACGTAATAGATCATTTTATCACTGATCTTATAAAAAATCAATTCGATTTTTATATTTTAAACTCTTCGCTATCTGATCACCAATCATTCTTCATAAGTATGACTCACAAATTTGCCTTTGATAATTATGTAGATACCAAAACAATCTTAAATTATAATAAGGTTAAAGAAAATATCATCTGGGATAGGTTACATTCATATATAGTAATTTTATTTTATTTTATTTTTATTTTATTGAAATTAATGCTTGTATATAGTTAAAATTAAACAAAACAATGACTTAAAACTAAATTTATAATAACTTAAGTCTTTAAAAAAAAGTTAATTTATCTTTATTGTTATTGTTATCATTAATTTTTTTATTGAAACTACATTTACAACTTTAAGAAAAAGTGAAATATGATATCACTATAGGTATATGATATGTACATACAAGCAATTTAACATTTTATGTATTAACTTTTGTAACAAATTAAACGCAAATAAATACCTTATTATTATGTAGAAGTAAAATTAAAAAAAAAATGCATTTTTTTCATTAACATTACATAAAAGTATAAAATTCCAATTTATAAAATGTACAAAAAAAATTGATCTAAGTAAAAAACATATACGAGTACCGATTAATTGTATTATAATGCAATACAATAAATGTTATGTTATGTTTAAAATTTTAGTCCTCCTAAAAGTATGCAAAAAATTATTTGCATATATTCGTCGAAAAAGTATGCAAAATGAGTAAAAAGAGGATTCGAGTTTTGAACGCGAAAGTGAAAGGACGTAGCTATAACACAAAAATTCAATTAAAAATAAAACATCACAAAAAATAACAGAAATTGCTTTTCTTTATTTTTTTCTGTTTTTATTTTTTTTTTCTTTTTTTTCTTATTATCTTAAAAATTGAATCAAAAAAAAAAAAAAAGAAAAAATTTAACACTTGCTATAGTAATAAGTAGTAAGTTTCCATATAATTGGACTCCTTTAATAAAGGATATCAATTATGGAAAATTATATTAATTTACCCACAAACGGATTGAAAACTGCTGTAAATCAAAAAGTAAACGAAGTATTGAATAAAAGCATTTCCAAGCCAAATACTAAAATGAAACAAAACAAGGAAGTTCGTGAATTAAAATTAATTATTGAAAAGTTGCAAAACGAAAATAATAAACTTATAAAACTTTTAAAGGCCAATAATGGTGGTGAAGGGCCAAGCTCAAGTGGAAATTGTTTTCTTCCTCAGATGGATGTGGCTGATGATGATTCCAAGATAAATGTTTCACTAAATTCATCTTCCAAAAGTGTCAACGAGCCTGAGGCCAACGCATTAGAGTTAGAAATAGAAGAGTTGGCTAAAAGAACAAAAGAAAAAAAAAAAAAAATTACAACACATATACCGACCTTTTAAAGTACTCAACGTGCTCAGCAAAAGCCAATTGAGAGTGTCCAGAACACAAAAAAACGTATGCCCCCAATCAACTTTGGAAAAACGGATATAAAAATGCTGAAAGAATTACTTTCCAAAAGTCTAAAAATTAAAGATTTCCTGATTAAACAATCAGGGGAAAATAATAACATTCTCTATACCTTCAACATTGAAGAATTCAAAAAAGCACGTGAACTTCTTGATAAATCTGGAATTAATTATTACACGTTTACTCCAAAAGAAGACAAGAAAATTACACTTGTACTCAAAGGCTTAAGCAACAGCTACGCATGTGAAGAGGTTTTGGCAATCCTGAAAGAATATGATAACGATGTCATCAAATTTGAGAAAGTAACAAGACTTACCACAAAAATTACATCTGCTAAAGGCATAATCCTACCTCATTTTATTGTGCAGGCATCACCACAGAGCTCAATAAATGATATATCCAGAATAAAATCCATCGACCAACAAATTATTAAATGGGAGCGAATCAACAAACCGAACATGATGCAATGCACACGTTGTCAGCGTTTTGGACACTCTGCATAGAACTGTAAAATGGACTCCAGATGTGTTAAATGTGGTGATAACCATCTACCAGGGCAATGTACCATTAAGCCTGAAGATCCCAGAGAAAAGCTGTTCTGTACTATGTCTGCAAAAATTACGGCCATCCATCATCATATAGAAACTGTCCAGTTTATCAGGAAAAAATAAAAAAGCAGCACGAAAGCAAGGAAATAGTAAAAAGACGTATAGCAACTAAGCACATGGCAACGAATTTTATACAGCCCAACATATCATTTTCAAATGTAGTGAGTAGAAATAATAACATTAGTAGTAGTAATAGTAATACCAATAATAACATGAATAACATTAACACTGATATTTTATTAGAAATACGTAATAGTATTATAGATTTAAATAAAAAAATTAATAATATAGAAAAAAATAATAATACTAACACCAATAGAATCAATATATTATTCGATTGTATGAACATTGAATCCAATCAACAATATGTCTAATCCAACAAGCACATATAAAGTCATTTCAATAAATGTCAACTCTCTTATCTCATACAGCAAAAAATACGCACTTATGCACTTTATAGAGAACAACAATCCAGACATTATTTGTATATGTGAAACAAAGTTGAAACCATCTGATCATATGTCACTAGACAATTATGATTTTATTAGAAAAGATCGAAAAAATGCTATTGACGGTGGCGGTGTTGCCATAGCAATTAAAAAATATCTTTACTACCAAATTGTAAATAATTACATTTTCGATCAATTTACATGCATCGAAACTTGTATCATATCCCTGCAATTAAAGCAAAACAAAAAATTATATATAATTTCTATTTACGCACCAAATAGAAATTCACCTAATTTTTTGACAGAACTTGAAAAAATTTTTCAAACATTAAATTTATGCAATATTAACAATTTTTTTATATTAACGGGCGATTTTAATGCCAAACATACTTCTTGGTCGAACGTTGTTAACAACACTCGTGGTACCCAATTGTATAATTGGATCCAAAAAAATTACATACTGTATAAAATGAAACTACATTTGTCAGACGCACCCACACTACCACGTGCAAACTCATACATAGATTTAGCCATTACCGATGTGAGAATAGCTGTAAGTTTCTCTCAAACCTATAACAAGCTTACAACTCCCGTTCTGTATTAATAATGAACAAATTCTAAGTAAAGAGTTAGCATGTGAAGAAAAATTCGATTTCAATAATATTAATTGGAATAGATTTCGTAGAAAATTAGATCGAAATTACTTAACTGAATATCTTAACACGGATAATAAAATTTTGGATAATTGCAACATATCGTTGCAAAATATAAATTTTCATCTCCTAAAATTAAATAAAATTATTCAACAAACCATGAACGAAGTAATTCCTAAAACAAAATTCACAAATAACTTAAATAAATTTAACTCCCGTAAACTTAAACAACTTTTGAAAAAAAAAAGCTCTTTGTTAAACGATATCCACAAAATTTACAAACAAAGACTCGATTTCTCTACTCAAGATATTCAACTACTTAAAAGTTTACTTAATAATATAAACACACTCATTAAACAACAAATTAAAATAGAAATAAGTAATTACTACAAAAACCGCCTTCAAAATATATCTCCACAAAGTAATATGTTTCCCCAAATCAATAAAATATTTCGAAAAAATAAATATAACCAAATCATGAAGTTGCATATAGATTCAAACAATATTAATCTTTTAAATCAGAATAACATTAACGTTAACAATTTGGAAAAAACTAACACAAACAAATTTATTTTAAAAGATTCAAGTCAAATTTATAATCTTATGGGCTCTTATTTAGAACAAACTCACAAAATAAATATACCAACAAACAGTAGATTCCACACTAAAGTAGAAAATAAAGTTCAACAATTCAAAATTAATTTCGAACAATTAAGATCCAATAGTATAACTTTATCCACATTTTCCAATATAAATAAATCGTCAATGCAATACGGCGAAAATAGCAAATTCACAAACCTTGAAGAAATTAATTAAAGCAAAGCTTAAAGCGTTAAAAAATAAAGTTTCATCAGGAAACGATAATATACCAAATGTGGTACTAAAAAATTTAAGTAATTTTATAATTTCGAAATATGTTATAATTTTTAATAATGCAATTAACAATTCGTATTTTCCAAATACATGGAAAACTGCGAAAACTATATTGCTAAAGAAACCAGGCAAAGATCCAACTGACCCAAATAATTATAGGCCTATAAGTTTAATGCCTAACATAAGCAAGGTTTATGAAACTATTATCAACGATAAAATTACAAAATTCGTCAACGAAAACAATCTAATTCCACAAAATCAATTTGGTTTTAGATATAAGCATAGTACCATACATACAATCAACAAACTTACATCTGATATATGTTGGTTTATTAATAAAAAATTAGCTGTAGGTGCTTGTCTAATTGACTTAGAAAAAGCTTTTAATACTATTTGGCTAGATGGTTTGATTTATAAACTTATAAAATAAAAAATTCCTCAATACTTGATCACTATAATTCATGGTATGTTATACGATAATTCCTTCGAAATTGTTAACAAGGCAAAAACGCCATATAAAAAATTTCATATCGAAAACGGGCTGCAACAGGGTATAGTCAACGCACCAATCCTGTTTTCGACCTATATCTCCGAGTTGTTATTTCTATTGGATAGAATAAAAGGCAATAATCATACACTAGCCTTCGCGGATGATATAATAATTTACTCCGCGAATGACACCGTAAATAGCATTCAATCCAAAATACAAAAAATGTTCAATACCGTCTTGGACTATTGTAAAGTTTGGATATTAAAAATGAACTTCAATAAATGTGAAACCATATTATTTCGTGATACGGTTGACAAAACAAGTTCAGACATTAGAAGGAACTGAAAAAATTTTTTTATAAAATCTCCAAATTCAACTCTTTCTAACAGAAAAGTTGTCAAATATCTCGGAGTTCATTTACATCAAAATCTGAACTATATCGAGCATATAAAACACACAATTCTTAAAGGTAACAAAGCATTTATGGCTGCCAAAAACCTGTTCTACAATAAAAACATTAGCAACCGGGTCAAAATAATATGTTACCAAACATTAATAAGGCCAACACTTACATATGGTGTACCCATATGGTACAACATTAGTGGAAGCCTAATGGAAAAAATACGTAAGTTCGAAAGAAAGTGCATAAGAGTATGTATTAACAAAAATCGAAAGCCTGAATCCGACTACAAGCATTACTATTCCAATAAATACTTGTACAAGCATTACTATTCCAATAAATACTTGTACAAGGAAGCAAAAATCATAAGAATCGATAATTTTATCATAAAATTAGTTCGAGATCATTATGATAGAGCACTAAAAACTCCTGAAAATGGTCTAATATCACATATATTTTACCACAATGAGGAGTACATTAAAAAGACTTTGCTCACTGGACTTTGCTCATAGCCCCTGAGCATTTTATCTTTTTGGATAAAAATGGTTACATTCAAAACCAAAGCCATGTCCCTACATTATTTCACTATAATAGACGGGCCACATGTAAAAAAATTGAATACGACCCAGGCAATATTAATGGAGATAATTTAAAATATGACATGTCCATACCGGACAAAGACAAATGCATTAAAAAACGATATTGGTGGTTGGATGAGATTTTATAGCAAGCAAAAGTTTTTTTACATTTTGTACTTTAGATAAAATAAATTAAGTAATTTAAAATAGATAGATATAAGACAAATTAAATTTACATAAATTAACAAAAAAAAATTACTTTATTTTAAATGTTAATAATAATTGAAATGAAACCGTTTTGTAAACTTTTTCTTTAGGTTAAGCCTGTATCAAGATATATACACAATAAAATAAAAGTTAAATAAAAAAAAAAAAAAAAAAAAAAAAAATGAGTAAAAAGAGGGGTTTCGGTGGCCTAGCGGGTAGGCGTGTGGCGTATTAACCGAAGAAGTGTGGGTTCGATCCCTGCACAGGTCGTAATTGTCTTTTCTTTACATACCCCCCTTACGAAAAGGGTATAGGGTATATAGTATATAATATAAACAAAATAAATAATATTAGTATATAATTTAATAATAGTATAAAAACCTATAATGGCCTTTAGTAACCGATGGTTCATAATATTGCATTACATTTATGTATGCAATATTAATATAAATAAATAAATAAATAATGAGTAAAAAGGATTGTGTCTTTGATATTTTAAATTAAAAAAGCTATAGTGCTGAATATTTTAAATTAGGATAAAAATATGCAAAGTTTTTAAAGTTTGGTTTAAAAATTTCTAAGTTTGGTTTAAATACAAAATTATTATAAAAGTTTAAACATATTTACCAAAAGTCAAATTTACATTCTATTATAACAATTTGAGTTCTCCTAACCTTATGCAAAAAAATTAGTAGGGTGAAGATATGAAAAGTTTTTAAAGTTTGGTTTAAAAGTTTTTAAAGTTTATTATTATTAAAGTTTATTGATTATTCTAAATTTAACTTAGTGGTTAGTACATCAGTTATGTTTTAATTTGAAATTTAAAAGGCTTAAGCTATAGTGCTGAATATTTTAAATTAGGATAAAAATATGAAAAGATTTTAAAGTTTGGGTCTAAAAATTTCAAAGTTTGGTTTAAATACAAAATTATTAAGAAAAGTTAAACATATTTACTAAAAGTCAAATTTATGTTCTATTATAACAATTTAAGTACTCTAAATCTTATGCAAAAAAATTAGTAAGGTTAAGATATGAAAAGTTTTTAAAGTTTATTATTATTAAAGTTTAAACTTTAATATTTACTTGAAAAAAAAGTTTAATTTGAATAGGTACATAAAGAAATGTATACAAAATAATTTTAAATTAAATGTTTTGTTATATATAATAAATATATTATTTATAAAATAAATAATAAAAGTTTTGAGCTAAACGGTTGAAATATAATGAAATATTATGAACTTTGAGAAGTTTTATAGTTAAATTAAAAGTTATAAATAATCAGATAAATTAAAATTTTATCTAAAGTTTTACTGTCAATTATATTTTTATATTTAACAAACGTTTTTTAATTGTTTCTAGTTTTATTTAAAGCTTTCAACAGCTTAAAAACTTCGCTAAGATAAAAGTGATTAAACACACTTAAGATTCGATTTTTTTTTTGTAATAATAAAAAAACAAGTTTGTTCCTGTTGTTTTAAATTATACATATATATTTTTTTTTATTGATCTTTAAATTATATTTTTTTTATTAAAACTAACTGTTTTATATAACTTTATTAAAATTTCTTATACACCTGAATTTTTGACAGTACCTATATAGGACAAACAGGTAGACATTTCGCGATTCGTTATTCGGAACACATTAGAGAACTTAATAAAGTGGATTCCAAGTACAATTTTGCCAACCACTTAATGGAAAAAAACCATTCTAGCAATATAAATATCCTGAAAATCTTACATATTGATAAAAAAGGTTATATAAAAAGTTGGATTTATTGGAATCTCTAGAAATTAAAAAAGCTATAAAACAAAATAAATCAATTTTGAACGAACAATTAGAATTGCGAAATTCACCTATGTTAAATATAGGAAATATATGAAATCACCTATGTTTAGATTTGTAATTATTTAGTAGGTATAAATGTAATATTAAAAAATAGGAAAATTATTCATGTTTAGTATTAAATTGTATTCGCCCTGATGATGGCAGTGATGCTGAAATATATATAGGCTTTATAATAAATAAATATAATATTTTAAGAATTATAAAAATAAAATATTAATAAAATTATTTTGTGGAGAAAAAGTATAAATAAAAACCAATTTTTTACTCAATAGATCTAATAAAGATGTTCCACAAACTTACGGTTGAAAAAATTCAAGGATTATGTATTTGGTTGTTAAGTCAACTAAGAGTTTGGCAATTTTACCTGTTGGTGGAACTTTGTTTTCAGCACAAAAAGGAAAATTATGGTGCAAATCATGTAAATGTTGTGAGTAAACTAAATCCATTCTAAAACGTAACCAGTTTCCGAATCATCGGCAACTGAAAGCACATCAATATTTTCAGTAGCGTCAACCCACTGAAAATCTTTATGTGGTAAATATTGGATCATTGCCCATCCTTATAAATTGTTAGCGTCTTCACATACTATGTATTTGGAAGGTTCGTTTCTTTTATAAGATTCTCCCATGAATTTATTATTTGCTACTGCATGTGTAAGTGAGCACTGACTAATTCCACCACGTATCCCTTTTTTTAGGGAAATTATACATATCAATATCAGTTAATAATTGTAATTTGATATCCGTGTATTTTAACATAGCTGCCCATGACAAACCTGGGGTAGTATAAAAATTTGTAGGATCTAAAGAATAGATTTTGTAGAATATTTTTCGAAAGTTTTCAAAAACATCAGTCAAAATAAGCACATCTGTTTTAACGTAAAGTTTTAAATAGTCCCATAAGTTTTGACAATCAAACGTATTCCATACATATAACTGCATGAATGTAGTTTTTATCGGAACATGATCTGCTTGTCATTTGATTGGTAAAAGGTTCTTGTGAAGGTAAACTTCTTTCGTCAAGTCGTTGAAAGGAATTTAAATACTCATAGGGAAAAACTCCCTTTTGGGTGATAAGTTTAATTTTTTCATTATTATTGAATTCTTTTTTTATATGAAACAAATAATTTTCATTTAAATTTTTACTTAAAGAATCAATGCTAGAAGCCATAAATCGAAAGTTATCGAGAAAACGTAAATAAAATGAATGATTTTTATCTATTGTAATTTTTTTAGATAATGCAATATAACGTTCTTTATTCAAAGGAATGACACAAATATGCCCATTCACTTCGTTTAATTCTTTAAATAAAAGATGGAAATCATAGCCGAAAAAATTGTAAAAAAATATAGGAAAAAAATTTAGTCGCCTATATAATAAATTACATTTAGAATGAGCGGGTCCTCTATAATTACCAGTAAAGTGACAATTGTCTCTAATTCTATCATTAGAAGCTAAATGCTTACCACATATGTGATAATTTTCCTGAATTAATTGTTGAAGCTGCTGATTAAGTGTTAACAGATTCATTGGTTTTGGCATCATAAAAATATTTTTATATTTTATATTCACTACATGTTTTTGTTAACGATATGACAAATTCCTTAGCACAGTTAGCTCCAACAAACTATTTGTAACAGCTTTGACTATCATCAAAAGAACATTTAATGTAGTACGAGAAAGTTACTGGAACATGTTGATGAATATTTGTTGTTGAAGACATCATTGGATTAGAACTGCATGTTGTAATGGGTTATAAAATACTCTCAGACTCGACATAAATAACAAAAGGTGTTTCTAATTGTTGTTGATAATTTTTAAACTCGAGTGTATTTTTCTCAATAGATGGAAACTTTGTAACGACTTTATTGCACTCAATTTTGTGTAAATCACGCTGTTGTAATTTATAAAAATGTTGCAAGCACATATTACAAATATAAATTTCATGTATATGTTTTGTTACAGAACTACTTAATCTTTATAAATTTTTAATATAGACAAAATGAAATTTATCATCCTTTTCCAAAAGCAATAAATTTATATGGTATTTTTTCACATTTTCTTAAACAGAATGGTTCTACAACCTCATATTTTTATTAATGACTTCCAGTCCAAACAAATTAATACTTATTTCACTATTTAGTTCTTCAAATAAATTTAACTCGTTCAATTTAGCTGGAAATTGCATAGTGCTAAAATTAAGCTGTCGTACATCACCAAACTTTAGCTCGACTATGGGTAGAGAAATATTATTAAGTTTATATGAAGATGTTCGTTCAGCATTTTGAATACAAGTTTGTAAAGCTGATACTAAACACCACTTCAAACAGAAGTTATCTTTATTTTGAATATTAATGCATGCTTTTTTGTCTTCTATGCTTTTCGGTAGTTTAATATAACTAGACACACGTATTGGTTCAAATTTATTGATATTTATTTCAATATGTAAAATCCTGATTAACGCCCAGCCACTGTCTTTTTCTTGGAAGTCTTCTGCTTGTTGTTGAATAATTTCTTTAGCCTTTTCAAAAAAATCATTAAGATCATCTGCTTGTGTAATACTAAACATTCGAGTTTGAAAATATTTGATTGATATACTTTCAAACTCTTCTTCTGTTGGCTTTATATATTCGCCAAAAAGCTCAAGATTTACTTTTATAACATTGTGCTTTTTTAATGATTGCATCAATAATTCAATTATACCGGTCTAAGCATTTTCCAGAAAATGTGATGTGTTTAGTATGCTTTCATCATCATTATCTCTAATAAACGTTTCTATTCTATTTTGAAAACATTCATCAATATGTCTAACATTAGATCTAATTACTTCTGCCGCATTACTTTTATGCTTATTTGTTCGGATCTGGTAGTTCCACAAAGTGTTTGTAACGTTTGATTTGCACTTTCTGCAAAATTTTACATTTTCCAAATTTTTTTGATGTTTTAATAAACTATCATTTCTATTAAATGATTTTTTACATATTTCACAATTATGTTTTAATTGTGTTTCACATTTATGTCCTTTTAAATTGTCAGATCTTGTGAACACTTTTTCACATTTATCACATTCCAATTTAATTCATTTGTTTTTTGAACTCATTTATCTTTTTTTTTTGTTAGTGTCCTTTTTTTATATGAAAACAATATTAATTTAGTCTATAAATGACTTTAACTTAGTCTTAAATTCAGTGATTTAACACGACAACTCAAGAAGTCAATTGTATATATATACAAATTTTTCTAATTCTATATAGATAAACCTAAACTAACTAGGTTGCATAATTTGAATGTATATATAACATATAAGAACATAAAATGAATATTGAGTTTTTCTAATGAATTACTACAATGTTGCATATTAATCAAATTATTACAAAATTGAAACTATATACAAACAAAATCATGATGTGAAAAATTGCTTGCACTTTTCATAATAGATGTCGAAGTATTTAAGATATACACAAAATTTTTTATGTTATTTTATCATAACACTATATAAAAAAGTGAAAGGAATATTTAATTTTCAATAAAAAAAAAAACAAAATATAAACATTTAAAACCTGTAAAATTAAAAACAAAAAATAAAAAAAAAATTACATTAATGATTTTTTTGAAAAGGCTAAAGAAATTATTCAACAACAAGCAGAAGACTTCCAAGAAAAAGACAGTGGCTGGGCGTTAATCAGGATTTTACATATTGAAATAAATATCAATAAATTTGAACCAATACGTGTGTCTAGTTATATTAAACTACCGAAAAGCATAGAAGACAAAAAAGCATGCATTAATATTCAAAATAAAGATAACTTCTGTTTGAAGTGGTGTTTAGTATCAGCTTTACAAACTTGTATTCAAAATGCTGAACGAACATCTTCATATAAACTTAATAATATTTCTCTACCCATAGTCGAGCTAAAGTTTGGTGATGTACGACAGCTTAATTTTAGCACTATGCAATTTCCAGCTAAATTGAACGAGTTAAATTTATTTGAAGAACTAAATAGTGAAATAAGTATTAATTTGTTTGGACTGGAAGTCATTAATAAAAATATGAGGTTGTAGAACCATTCTGTTTAAGAAAATGTGAAAAAATACCATATAAATTTATTGCTTTTGGAAAAGGATGATAAATTTCATTTTGTCTATATTAAAAATTTATAAAGATTAAGTAGTTCTGTAACAAAACATATACATGAAATTTATATTTGTAATATGTGCTTGCAACATTTTTATACATTACAACAGCGTGATTTACACAAAATTGAGTGCAATAAAGTCGTTACAAAGTTTCCATCTATTGAGAAAAATACACTCGAGTTTAAAAATTATCAACAACAATTAGAAACACCTTTTGTTATTTATGTCGAGTCTGAGAGTATTTTATAACCCATTACAACATGCAGTTCTAATCCAATGATGTCTTCAACAACAAATATTCATCAACATGTTCCAGTAACTTTCTCGTACTACATTAAATGTTCTTTTGATGATAGTCAAAGCTGTTACAAATAGTTTGTTGGAGCTAACTGTGCTAAGGAATTTGTCATATCGTTAACAAAAACATGTAGTGAATATAAAATATAAAAATATTTTTATGATGCCAAAACCAATGAATCTGTTAACACTTAATGAGCAGCTTCAACAATTAATTCAGGAAAATTGTCACATATGTGGTAAGCATTTAGCTTCTAATGATAGAATTAGAGACAATTGTCACTTTACTGGTAATTATAGAGGACCCGCTCATTCTAAATGTAATTTATTATATAGGCGACTAAATTTTTTTCCTATATTTTTTTACAATTTTTTCGGCTATGATTGCCATATTTTATTTAAAGAATTAAACGAAGTGAATGGGCATATTTGTGTCATTCCTTTGAATAAAGAACGTTATATTGCATTATCTAAAAAAATTACAATAGATAAAAATCATTCATTTTATTTACGTTTTCTCGATTACTTTCGATTTATGGCTTCTAGCATTGATTCTTTATGTAAAAATTTAAATGAAAATGATTTGTTTCATATAAAAAAAGAATTCAATAATAATGAAAAAATTAAACTTATGACCCAAAAGGGAGTTTTTCCCTATGAGTATTTAAATTCCTTTGAACGATTTGACGAAAGAAGTTTACCTTCACAAGAACCTTTTACCAATCAAATGACAAGCACATCATGTTCCGATGAAAACTACATTCATGCAGTTATATGTATGGAATACGTTTGATTGTCAAAACTTATGGGACTATTTAAAACTTTACCTTAAAACAGATGTGCTTATTTTGACTGATGTTTTTGAAAACTTTCGAAAAATATTCTACAAAATCTATTCTTTAGATCCTACAAATTTTTATACTACCCCAGGTTTGTCATGGGCAGCTATGTTACGTGGTGGAATTAGTCAGGGCTCACTTAGACATTCAGTAGCAAATAATAAATTCATGGGAGAATCTTATAAAAGAAACGAACCTTGCAAATACATAGTATATGAAGACGCTAACAATTTATATGAATGGGCAATGATCCAATATTTACCACATAAAGATTTTCAGTGGGTTGACGCTACTGAAAATATTGATGTGCTTTCAGTTGCCGATGATTCGGAAACTGGTTACGTTTTAGAATGGATTTAGTTTACTCACAACATTTACATGATTTGCACCATGATTTTCCTTTTTGTGCTGAAAACAAAGTTCCACCAACAGGTAAAATTGCCAAACTCTTAGTTGTCTTAACAACCAAATACATAATCCTTGAATTTTTTCAACCGTAAGTTTGTGGAACATCTTTATTAGATCTATTGAGTAAAAAATTGGTTTTTATTTATACTTTTTCTCCACAAAATAATTTTATTAATATTTTATTTTTATAATTCTTAAAATATTATATTTATTTATTATAAAGCCTATATATATTTCAGCATCACTGCCATCATCAGGGCGAATACAATTTAATACTAAACATGAATAATTTTCCTATTTTTTAATATTACATTTATACCTACTAAATAATTACAAATCTAAACATAGGTGATTTCATATATTTCCTATATTTAACATAGGTGAATTTCGCAATCCTAATTGTTCGTTCAAAATTGATTTATTTTGTTTTATAGCTTTTTTAATTTCTAGAGATTCCATTAAATCCAACTTTTTACCTTTTTTATCAATATGTAAGATTTTCAGGTTATTTATATTGCTAGAATGGTTTTTTTCTCTTTTTTACTCATTTTGCATGCTTTTTCGACGAATATATGCAAATAATTTCTTTGCATACTTTTAGGAGGACTAAATGCTTTAAAAAAGCTCCTCCTGCCCCAGAACCGGCATATCCATACTACTTGAATGGATAACTGAAGAAACCACAAAATGAAAATTAGAGATTCATAAGTTTAAACAAAAATACTATAACGACGTCCATGTAGGGAGACTCTATAACGAAAGCAAAAGTGAGGTCAAAAAATTTATTTTGCAAGCAAAAAAAAAAGTTTTGTCATGAGGAAATATCGAGAAACAGAGGTTGTAGTTGAATTTTTTTAAGCTATATAAAAAAATGATGTGCAATAATAATGATTCAGTAAAAAATTCCATTAAACTAATAGAAGATAATAATCAAAAATATTCCAAAGATTCTGATATTGCTGAGTGTATGAACTACTTTTTATCAATGTTACAAATGAACTTGATTGCCCAACTGATCCCATTGATTATCTGTATCTAGATAATTTTACCAGGATTTTTAATTGCAATTTTGAATTGACTCCAACAAATCTGGATGAAGTAAAATTAATCATTAATTCCTTAAAACCTGCAGATGCGACAGGCTACGATAGTATATCTACCTAGTAAATGTATTAAAACATTTTCTAGCGAACTATCATCCATACTAGTTAACTTCATAAATTCATCCTTTGAAACATTTTCTTTTCCTGAATCTTTAAAATCAGCTGTAGTAACACCAGTTTTCAAAAGTGGTAATACCACAAATAAATCAAATTGCAGATGCCGTTTTGAAATATTCTTCCTAAAATGAAGAAGAATGGATAGATTATATAAAATCCGATTTAAAAACTGTAGAAATGTGGCTAAATAAACATCGAATGTTATTAAATATCAAAAAACCCAAATTTTACTATTTGAAAACAAAAAGTTCACTTGTACAAATTTCGTCTTTAATAATAAAAGTATTGAAATTGTAAAGAAATTTAACTATTTCGGATTAATAATTGACAGCAAGCTAAAATGGTGCGATCATCTAGAATTTGTAATGAAAAAAATAACACCATATATCATAAAGAAACTATATTATATAGAGTAATCATAATCAATTCTGTACAAAATGAAGTACCCCGAAAATCTACATATCATTAAAATGTTTACAGAAATATATATTGCTATACAGAATTCTCAAATCTAATGCAGAAATCATATGTACCTACATAAAGTATGTCTACAGCTTATAAAAAAATATTATTGATATTGTTATGATATGATCAGAATTCTATTTTTATATCCTACACATTAAGTATAGGGTATATTAACGTTGGTTTGGTGTTTGTAACCACCAAAAGGAAGCGAGTTAGATATGGACATGTATATATATTTTGAATCAGGATCACCTCCTGAGTCGATTCAGCGATGTCCGTCCGTCCGTTTGCACGATAACTCAAAATCTAGTGAAGCTATCTTGATGAAATTTATATAGTAGGTTACTAATTAAGGCTAAGGGAAGGCCTTAATTAGTAACATAGGGGAAGGGAAGGCTAAGTTCGAATATGGACAAAATCGGTCCATGTGTTCGGGTACCTCCCATACAACTCCCAAAACCGAAAACGCATATCTTTGAAATTAATAAAGATAGAAACTTAAAATTTTGTACGAGGATGTGTAAAAAATCCTGAATCCCTGATATCCCTAAAATTTGAGATAAATTGGAGTGGTTATTCGGGTACCTCCCACACAACTCCCAAAACCGAACAAGCATATATTCGAAATAAATAAAGGTAGAAACTTCAAATTTGGTACTAAGGTGTTGTTTACTAAATCCCTGATTTGTCCAAAATTTGAGATGAATTGGACGAGCTGTTCGGTTACCTCCCACACAACTCCCATAACCGAACAAACATATCTTCGAAATTAATAAAGATAAAAACTTCAAATTTGATACGGGGGTGTTGTTTCCTGAATCCCTGATTTGCCTAAAATTTCAAATGATTTGGAATGGTTGTTCGGGTATCTCCCACACAACTCCCAAGACCGAACAAGCATATCTTTGAAATTTATAAATATAAAAACTTGAAATTTGATATAAGAGTATCCTACCCTGTTCTGATAATGTCTCTAAAATTTGGGATGAATTGGGTGCCTTCACACACTTTGCAAGACCTAACAAGCATATCTTCGAATTTAATAAAGATAGAAACCTGAAATTCTGTACAAAGGTTGCAAAAGCATTTATTTTTTAGCTTATATTAAATGCCTAACTAAAATAACTTATGAATTTTTAATTTAATTTGAATTTTTAAGGTGTAGGGTATAAATACAGATGTGTGAGTGTCTATAAGAATTTGAATAGAATCATTTTAATATGTGCATATGCATATTGTGTTTTATTTGAATGGGTGTCTGTATTTATACAATATATATTATATACGATGAGGAAAATTATGTATATTAACATTTATGTATAGAGCGGTAGTTTATCTTTTGTTATTGTTTTTGTTAAGATTTTTTTTAAAATTATTTAGAGCACGCTTTTTATTTTTAATTGCAAAGGCAAGTGAATTTCTTTTATAAGTAAAAGTAAAAGTTATAAAGTTTCTTTTAAAAGCAAAATTTGTTTAGAACTTTAAAATTACATACATTACATACATAGATACATACGTACTAAAATAATAAAAGTGATTTAAAATTTTCAAAATACATAAATTAAAGGTACATTAAAATGTAAGTATAATTTTTTTGTTACTTTTTAAAAAACAGTATGTAGATCTTGCCAGAGACCTTGTCTACATATGTTTAATATGTTACACTGTTGTAAAACATAAGTTGTAAAAAATAAGTTACATTGTTGTAAAAAATAAGTTATGTAGGGTTATGTAGGGTTATGTAGGGTTCTTTTTTTTGTTTATTTCTAAAATTTTTTCTTTAAAGGAATTTTATTTATAATGTATTATATGCAGTAGGTAGATATATGTAGTTATAAATTCGGTAAAATTTTTTTTTTTAACGATCTACATAATGTTTTTTCTATTTTTTTATTTATTTTATTTATTCAATCAATTAATACAATCTCTCATTCTACATTGATATTTTATATAATTCTATTGTTCTTTGATGCTTTTTTCACCCCTGTCGAGTCTTCCACTCAGCCGAGCTGGTATCAGGAAGTACTATGATTCTTTCTCGATGTGGCTTCTGTCGTGACATATAAGTTGATACGTATACTTTGTTAATTTTGTTAAGGATTTGTAATTTTTGTACTTGTTAATTTATTATTTTTGTTTAGTTTTATTTATTTATTTATTTAGTTTTACTATTATAACTTAGTTTATTATAATTTATTTGACCATTAGTTTATATTTATATTTATTAAGTTTAGTTTATTAGTGATTATATATTTTATATATTTATTTTGTTATTCGTAGTTGGCGTTCTTCACACTTAATGAATTATCGTTGTTGTTTATTATTTTTATTTAACTTAATATTGTGACATACTTTATTAAGTGGGTTATTGTTTTTATTTAAAGATGATCTTATTTTAAGTTATTTAGTTGGTTTAGTTATATCTTCTAATTAGTTATCTTATATTTATATTAGAGCCTCCTATTATAATTTCAATTTATTGGTTTTTTTATTTTTAGTTTGTTTTTGTTTTAAGTTGATTTAAAGTTAATTAAAGTTAATGATTTAAAATATCTTAGTTAGGTGAATTTTATTCTGATTAATTACATTTTTGTGTTTCCTATTATAATTTCCCTTTATTATTTTTCTTTGTTATTGTTTGCTAGTATTTATTCACATTTATGTTTTGTGTTGTTTCAATTTATTATGTTATATTATCATATTGTATTTTTTAAGTAATGTTGCTGGTAGCCTTTATTATCATTCTGTGTTTGAAGTTATATTTATAGCTGTTACTTAGAGTTTTATTATCTTCTCTTTAGACACACCAAATGATGAGATCTCAATTTTAGAAAGAGTCCCTTTGTTGATGCTGAATTATAATTATTATTATTAATGAAGTCTTGATTTCTGCAGATGGACCGTGATTATTGATGACGTGACTAAGTTACTAAGTTACTTTATTTATACTACTCAATTATAATTTTCAATATTTGATTCCATTTTTTGTTTCTTATAAATCATGTTACGTGCAGATACATGTGTGTACTTTGAATTTTGTGCGTTACTGTGTGTATTTATTGTATTATCTTATGTTATTGTATCTTTATAGTTAAGTATATGATGGTATGATGGTAGCTTCTCATGTGTAGTTGTGTATGTAGTTGTGTTGTCTTATCGTATTATTTATTGTTATTAATCTCTATGTGGCTTATGTTTTATTTCTTTTTAATAATCTTCCTTCATTCATTGTATTGCGTTTTTTAGGTGGTGTTTTGTGATAACTTCAGTCAATCGTGCGCCTAATTTATTCACTTAATCAGGAAGTTAACAATGATTCTAACGAATCACCATCAACGCTCCGAGTTTTTTCATATGTAAGTAGTTTTTTACTTTGTATATCTAAATATATATCTTGATTGTTGTCTTATGTACTTATGTCGGCTGTTCATTTATCTTTACTGTCTGCTGAGTAGATACTTCTTCATTTCTTTATTAAATTTTATGATTGTGGATAGGTTTTTTATTTCGTTCGGTATGTTGTTAAAAATTCTGATAGCTGAGTCGTGCAGATTATTCCTGCTGTATTCATGTCTCGCTCTTCCCGTGACGAAGTTTCCCGCGTTTCTTGTGTCATATCCATGTATGTCAGCGTGGCTTTGTATGCTTCTATTGGTCTTTCCGAGATTATTCTTGATTTTATATATATACTTCGCTTTTTCAAGCTTGATCATGCTATGTGTGTTTAGTTTATTTGATATTAAGTAGATTTGTCTTGTACTTTCGTCCCAATAAAGTAGTATGGTCTTTTTATTGTGCGGTTTAATAGTATGTGAACTCTATTTATGACATATGCTGGGGAGCTAGACCAGAACATAATATTTTACCTGATGTGCGACATTATGTGAGCGTTATATATCAGATTGGCTGTCTCTTTTTTCAGGGTTATGCTGGATCTTCTTATTACACCGATAAGTGACCCTATTTTTTTGCAAAATCTATCAATGTATAAGTTCCAGTTAAGCTTTTCTTCCAATAGTAGTCCCATGAATGGTATGTGAATGTCGTTCTTCTTTCAATACGATTATCGTCTATTCTTATATTTGGCGTGGCGTCCTCTGCTCTTCTCGGTTTAAATAGTATGAATCTTGTTTTTTTGCAGTTTAATGTTAGCTGGTTGCCCGATCTCCATTTGTTTAATTGCATCAAGTCCCAGTTAGTATTTTCTTCCAATTTCATTACTGTTTTCCCCTTGTATAGCAGACATGTGTCGTCCGCAAATATGAAATATTTACCTTTGATCCCTGCATTCTTCATATTGTTGATATATAATAGATATAGCGTGGGCCCCAGCACAGAATCCTGCGGCATACCTGGTTATTCTTCTCCATTTCGTCCATAATATAATATATCCTTCGCTATGTGTTTTAATTGAGTCGAAGTAATTCCATCCGGCCCTGCTGAAGTAGTATTTTTTAGGCTGCTGATTATGTTCGATATTTCCTCTGCATTCGTTGGGTACAGGAAAATGGTGCTCCTGTTGTATTGGCTGCTAATTTGGGCTGGTTGGCTTCTTCTGCTGTGTCCCGTCAATAGCTCCTACTTTCGAAAAATGTGTATTAAGACCGTCTAGTACTATCTCTTCATTTTTGGTTTTCCTACCATCTATTATAAGTTCGTCGACTAATTTTTTATCTTCAGTATCCAATGACCTGTTAACAACCGAGTTTATTGTTTTGTATATCTTTTTCATGTCTTTACCCGCTTTAGCCATTTCATTGATGTAATATTCTCGTTTCGCAGCCTCATCTTTTTTGTTACTTGGTTTTAAATTTTTTTGAATTTTCTCCTTAAATCTTCATTTTCCGGGTTCATAGACACAGACAGACAGCTTCTTGTATAGTCTGTCTCTTTTTTTTCATTTCAACTAGTAGTTCATATCTGATCCAGCCACTATTCCTTGTTCTTATCTTCCTTATACTTGTGTTGGATCTTATTGATCTTTGTATCACCTATTCCTGTGATGTTTGTATTCACTAACATACTATTTAAGCTCTCTTTAAATCTTTCTGTATTTAGATATTTGATTTCTTTTTTAGTCATCTTGTCTTTTATAGCCTTAACTCTCGTTAGCGTTGCCTGTATAATTTTATGGTCAAATGTAGAATTTTGGTGCAGATGCATATCAATTTTGATCTTACCATTTTCTATGTTGGTGATTACATGGTCAATGATAGTAGTTTGAATTCTTCAGTTGTAAATCTCTTTCTGGCTCCTACTATTTTGATTCTCGGGTTCAGCTGTGTTGTGTCGTTCACTTTATAGTTTGCACCCAGTGCCGATTTCGATCTCTTTTTTGATTTTTCGTTATTTGTTTCGTTGTTAGATTTGATGATTATTCCTCCTTTTTTTATGTTTTTTAGCATGTTTATAGGTGTTTTTAGGTTCGATGAGGATTTTTTCTACTTTATTATCTTCCTTGTTATTTCGGATGTTTCGTCACTTTTCGATTTTATTACTATGGTTTTGGTAAATTGTTGTTTCCTGTTCCCCGACTCCGTGTTACTTGCTTTCAGAACTTCTGCCATTGTGGTAGGTGCTTTGCTAAAGCTATTCGTATGTGTGTTGCCATTACTATTTATTACCTTATTGAGTTTATTGTTAATCTGCTCCAGTTGTTAATTTATTTCCCTAAATTTATTTTCGTGTCCAATATTCCTTTTCTGGTCAGGTCGTATTCATTAGTATTGTTTTTTACCGCTTTCTTGAAGATTTTTGCACAATCTTTGCAAATCCATAATACTAGATTAACCACCTCTTTGAAGTTTTCGTACTTAGCACATTTATTTTGTGCGTCCATTTGTTACAGTATCCATCACATTGCAGAGCATTATCCTCACTCGTTACCTCCTTGTTGCATTTCTTGCCAGGATCCTTTTAGCGCTTTTATTTTTCCTCTTTTTTTCTTCTTCTGCCATCATGCTTAAATATTTTAACTTTGTTACATTCAATTTCTAACCTGTAATATTCTCACATGGAACAAATCAAAATTATACATATCTTATTCTTATTATATCTCATGCAATTTTCTATCTTTAAATATATATCAATGTATTATATCTGCTATATATTAGATCGCATGCAATATTTCACTTGCTCGCATGCAATATTTCACTTACTCGCATACAACTTTTTGTAATGATCTATATCTGACACACAGTTAAACAACTTCTTCTTTGTATAAATTAACTGGTATGCTGTATTTGGCTTTGTGCTTTCCAATGTAACAGGTCTTATCTTTATATGCCCTTCTCGTATTGATCTGCTAATTTAATATTAGTGTTAATACACCATATATCGTACAATGCGCACGTATTGGTGTACCGTTGTCCAATCTACAATTTGTATGCAGTAATGGCGCAGTGAGTTATGTAGAAGGCGTGACTGTACTCTCCTTATTCTCGCAATTTTTCACCGCTATCTTAAGATCTCCTATGTATATGTGCTAACTGCTATTGGTTATTCACTTAACTATATGGGTGTATTATGTTATTATCACGTATATTTATATAATTTTAATTTTATGTTTTATATCTTACACATTTAATTTAATTATATATTATAAAATATTACAATTACTATTAAGTGTATTATTATATTGTTTTCGATGTATTATTATTTGTTATTTATAATATATATATATAAAAGTATTATAATTACTATTAAGTGTATTATTATATTGTTTATCTTTACAATTCTATGACATATATTACATATATTGTTAATAAATTATTACTTCTTAATTCAACTAAATATTATTTCGCTTACTTCTTCTCCGCTAGGTAGCTAATTATATCCGTATGAACTATGTTCAAGGGTATAATAAATTTGCCATTACGTTTGTGACACCTTAAAGGAGTCGAGCTAGATATAGTGTCAAAGGTATGGATCGGCTCAGAATCGAATTCTGAGTCGATTAAGCCATGTACGTCCGTCCGTCCGTCCGTCCGTCCGTCCGCACGATAACTCAAAAAATAAAGGAGCTAGGGGGCTGAAATTTTTTTTAAGTCACTTTTGCAAAATTGTTAGTTTTGCTATTTAAATCCAACATTTTCGGTCGGCGGGTTCGAGTAGCTGCCATACAACTTCTATCTTTATATAGAAATAACTCAGTATCTATTCAAGCTAGGTTTTTGAAATTTTGCAAATGATGATCAAGTTTTATGGCAACAACTTCTGTAAAATTTGGTTGTGCTGGTGCAGCGGGTTCGGGTAGCTGCCATACAACTTCTCCGTTTAAATGAGAATAACTCAGTGTTTATTGAAGCTAGGAATCTGAAATTTAGTAAAGAGGTGTCGAGTTACATGCCAACAACTTTTGTAAAATTTGGTTGGTCTAGAGCAGCCGGTTCAGACTTCTTGCACCTCTTGGAACCTAATGAAGCTAGGCGTCTGAAATTTTGCAAATGATGATCAAGTTTTATGGCAACAACTTTTGTAAAATTTGGTTGTGGTGGTGCGGCGGGTTCGGGTAGCTGCCATACAACTTATCCGGTTAAATGAGAATAACTCAGTGTTTATTGAAGCTAGGAATCTGAAATTTAGTAAAGAAGTGTCGAGTTATATGCCAACAACTTTTGTAAAATTTGTTTGGTCTAGAGCAGCCGGTTCAGACTTCTTGCACCTCTTGGAACCTAATGAAGCTAGGCGTCTGAAATTTTGCAAATGATGATCAAGTTTTATGGCAACAACTTCTACAAAATTTGGTTGTGCTGGTGCGACGGGTTCGGGTAGCTGCCATACAAAATCTCTTTTTAAATGAAAAGAACTCAGTGTCCGTCCGCACGATAACTCAAAAAATAGAGGAGCTAGGAGGCTGAAAATTTTTTTACGTCACTTTTGTAAAATTGTTAGTTTTGCTATTTAACTCCAGCATTTTCTGTCCCCGGGTTCGGGTAGCTGCCATACAACTTCTTTCTTTAAATAGAAATAACCCAGTGTCTGTTCACTCTAGGTATCTGAAATTTTGCGAATGATGATCAAGTTTTATGGCAACAACTTCTACAAAATTTGGTTGTGCTGGTACGACGGGTTCGGGTAGCTGCCCTACAAAATCTCTTTTTAAATGAAAAGAACTCAGTGTCCGTCCGCACGATAACTCAAAAAATAAAGAAGCTAGGAGGCTGAAATTTTTTTTACGTCACTCTTGCAAAATTGTTAGTTTTGCTATTTAACACCAGCATTTTCGGCCGCCGGGTTCGAGTAGCTGCCATACAACTTCTTTCTTTAAATAGAAATAACCCAGTGTCTGTTCAATCTAGGTATCTGAAATTTTGCGAATGATGATCAAGTTTTATGGCAACAACTTCTGCAAAATTTGGTTGTGGTGGTGTGACGGGTTCGGGTAGCTGCCATACAAAATCTCTTTTTAAATGAAAGAACTCAGTGTCCGTCCGCACGATAACTCAAAAAATAAAGGAGTTAGGAGGCTGCAATTTTTTTTACGTCACTTTTACAAAATTGTTAGTTTTGCTATTTAACTCCAGCATTTTCGGCCGCCGGGTTCGAGTAGCTGCCATACAACTTCTTTCTTTAAATGGAAATAACCCAGTGTCTATTCAATCTAGGTATCTGAAATTTTGCAAATGATGATCAAGTTTTATGGCAACAACTTCTGTAAAATTTTGTTGTGATGATATGACAGGTTCGGATAGTTGCCATACAACTTGTCTTTTTAAATGAAAATAACTCAGTGTCTATTGAAGCTAGCTATCTGAAATTTAGTGAAAAAGTGTCGAGTTGCATGCCAAAAACTTTTGTAAAATTTGAATGGTCTAAAGCAGCCGGTTCAGGCTTTTTGCATTTCTTGGAACTTAATGAAGCTAGGCGCAATATATTCGGGTAGCTATCATACAACTCCACAATTTACATAAATATATCTCTGTAGTTCGGTACTAAAACTCTGAATGTTTTTAAAAGATGATCAAGTTTTATAGAAACAGGATATATTACGTTCATACGGGTATCCCAGAGTTGACACAGTCTACTCTACTGCACTCTTCCTCGTTTAATTTTAAATTTAATTTTAAATTTAAATTTAAATTTAATTTGAACAATAAGATAAATAAATCATAATATTTAATCTGTAAATGACAGACATTTAAAACCCTTTTACTCAATGATTTACCAACCAACTTTCATCTTTTTCTTTTTAAATGATAAATATTCAGTACAGCCATCTTACAAGATTAATATTTTTCAAAAATTTTCTGATTTTCATTAATCAGTTTCCATTTTTATAAAAAACCCATGTAAAGTATATACATATGTATCATATAGTATGTATAATCTATACCTATAATATTCATATTCAAAAACGACGCTCTTTTATTCTGTTGAATTTTAAATTTTGCTTTTTTGTTTTTGCTTTTTGTTTTTTTCTTAATACATAAATAAAATTTTAAAATGTAGTTTGTATGGTAGGAAATAAAAATTTCACAATATAACTGAATATAAATATTCAGATTTTAGGGAAGGGTTTGGTGCAGTGGCAGAGTGGCCGATTCGTAAACTTCGAAGTTTTCAGGTTTGCAAGTTCGATGCAATTCTATTGTTTTTTTTTTTGGTTGTTTTTCTGATATTTTCATATCATCATATCATAATATTTAATCTGTAAATGACATACTATTAAAACCCTTTTATAAATGATTTACCAGCCTACTTTCATTTTTTTCTTTATAAATGATAAATATTCAGTACAGCCATCTTACAAGATTTATATTTTTCCAAAATTTTCTGATTTTCATTAATAATTTTCCATTTTTATAAAAAACCCATGTAAAGTATATACATATGTATCATATAGTATGTATAATCTATACCTATAATATACATATTCAAAAACGACGCTCTTTTATTCCGTGGAATTTTAATTTTTGCTTTTTTGTTTTTGCTTTTTGTTTTTTTTCTAAATACATAAATAAAATTTTAAAATGTAGTTTGTATGGTAGGAAATAAAAATTTCACAATATAACTGAATATAAACATTCAGATTTTAGTGAAGGATTTGGTGCAGTGGCAGAGTGGTCGATTCGGAAACTTCGAAGTTTTCAGGTTTGCAAGTTCGATGCAATTCTATTTTTTTTTTTTTTTGGTTGTTTTTCTGATATTTTCATATCATCATATCATAATATTTAATCTGTAAATGACAGAAATTTAAAACACTTTTATTCAATGATTTACCAACCAACTTTCATTTTTTTCTTTTTAAATGATAAATATTCAGTACAGCCATCTTACAAGATTTATATTTTTCCAAAATTTTCTGATTTTCATTAATAATTTTCCATTTTTATAAAAAACCCATGTAAAGTATATACATATGTATCATATAGTATGTATAATCTATACCTATAATATACATATTCAAAAACGACGCTCTTTTATTACGTTGAATTTTAAATTTTGCTTTTCTGTTTTGCTTTTTGTTTTTTTTCTAAATACATAAATAAAATTTTAAAATGTAGTTTGTATGGTAGGAAATAAAAATTTCACAATATTACTGAATATAAACATTCAGATTTTAGTGAAGGGTTTGGTGCAGTGGAAGAGTGGCCGATTCGTAAACTTCGAAGTTTTCAGGTTTGCAAGTTCGATGTAATTCTATTTTTTTTTTTTTTGTTGTTTTTCTGATATTTTCATATCATCATAATATTTAATCTGTAAATGACAGACATTTAAAACCCTTTTACTCAATGATTTACCAACAAACTTTCATTTTTTTCTTTTTAAATGATAAATATTCAGTACAGCCATCTTACAAGATTTATATTTTTCCAAAATTTTCTGATTTTCATTAATTTTTGTTTTGTTTTTTTCATTTTCCATTTTTATAAAAAATCCATGTAAAGTATATACATATGTATCATATAGTATGTATAATCTATACCTATAATATACATATTCAAAAACGACGCTCTTTTATTACGTTGAATTTTAAATTTTGCTTTTTTGTTTTTGCTTTTTGTTTTTTTTTTAAATACATAAATAAAATTTTAAAATGTAGTTTGTATGGTAGGAAATAAAAATTTCACAATATTACTGAATATAAACATTCATATTTTAGTGAAGGGTTTGGTGCAGTGGCAGTCTGGCCGATTCGTAAACTTCGAAGTTTTCAGGTTTGCAAGTTCGATGCATTTTCATATCATCATATCATATTTTCATTTAATCTGTAAATGACAGACATCTAAAACCCTTTTACTCAATGATTTACCAACCAACTTTAATTTTTTTCTTTTTAAATGATAAATATTCAGTACAGCCATCTTACAAGATTAATATTTTTCCAAAAATTTTCTGATTTTCATTAATAATTTTCCATTTTTATAAAAAACCCATGTAAAGTATATACATATGTATCATATAGTATGTATAATCTATACCTATAATATACAGTTACGTCCACACCATCCCCTACTGATAAGACCATCACTATTGTACCAAACAATATTGTACAAAGAGATGGAATTACTCAACAGGGACAAAAAACTCCATTCCTCTAAAATAAAAACATAATCTCATATTTTATTGTTGCACACTTTCATTTCTATTTTTTTTAAACTCACTTGAACCGTATTTCATGGCACTTAGCCGTATTTCACAATCGATCGTAAATAAGTAAACGCATTTTTTTTAAACATGATTAATAAATTAGCTGATCGTACATTTCGTCATCATATGAGGTCAATACTCAATATGTACGAAATGAACTAAAAATTATTAAGCAATTACCGAAAAACGCTGATAATGCAAAATCAGCATTTTTCAACTGTAAAACATTTTTAGTATTAAGAAATTGATTGTATTGAAAAAATATAATTTTTAAGTAGTTCTTTTCTTGAAGCAAATAAATAAAGACGTTGAAATTAAAATCAACGTGTTTTATTTTAAATTTAAAAAAAAAAACTAACTTGAACATATACAATTGGCGCAGTCGGTAGGATCCCAAAAGTAAAAGGGACCCATAGTGATAAAAAGTTTAGTGAAAAAAACAAGATATAAAATAATTTTTATTAAAATAAAACCATACTCTTTATTAAAGAGAAAAGACTCAGACATTACCTCCAAAATTTAAGTTGTAAATTCATTTATTTCATTTTTTGTATTCATCATTCAAATTATTTGGAGATATGCTCGTTTGCTCTTGTGCTCGTTCGGAAGTTTCAAAAATACGAACCCATGGTTCAAATTCTTTCAAATGTCAGTTTCTAATTTTACAGAAAAGAAAACATAACAGAACACCCTTGTACTAAAAATAAGCGTTCTATCTTTGTTGGTTGTGGAGATATACTCGTTTGCTCTGAGGCTCGTCCGGAAGCTTCCAAGATTTGGACCCATGGACCAAATCTTCACAAATTTCAGAAACATAAATCAAACATGAAGGAACACCATTCTGCCAAATTTAAAGGTTATATCTTTGTTGTTTTTGGAGATAATTTTGTTTGCTCTGGGACTCATTCGGAAGCTTCCAAAATACAAATCCTTGGTTCAAATTCTTTCAAATGTCAGTTTCCAATTTTATAGAAAAGGAAACATAACAGCACACTCTTGTACTAAAAATAAAGGTTCTATCTTTGTTGGTTGTGGAGATATACTCGTTTGCTCTGGGGCTCGTCCGGAAGCTTCCAAGATTTGAACCCATAGACCAAATCCTCACAAATTTCAGAAACATAATTCAAACATGAAGAAACACCATTCTGCCAAATTTAAAGGTTATATCTTTGTTGTTTTTGGAGATAATCTTGTTTGCTCTGGGGCTCATTAGAAAGCTTCCAAAATACAAACCCTTGGTTCAAATTCTTTCAAATGTCAGTTTCCAATTTTATAGTAAAGAAAACATAACAGCACACTCTTGTACTAAAAATAAAGGTTCTATCTTTATTGGTTGTGGAGATATACTCGTTTGCTCTGGGGCTCGTTCGGAAGCTTCCAAGATCCGAACCCATGAACCAAATTCTCTCAAATTTTGGAGATTTCAATAAAACATGAGAGACCACCACTCTGACAAATGTAAAGGTTATACCTTTGTTGGTTTTGGAGATAATCCCATTTGCTTTGGTGCTCGTTCGGAAGCTTCCAAAATCCAAACACAAGGACCAAATCCCCTTAAATGTTAGAGACATAAATCAAACGGGAAAGAACATCATTGTACAAAATTTAAAGGTTCTATCTTTGTTGGTTTTAGAGATAATCTTGTTTGCTCCGGAATCATTCGGAAGCTTCCAGAATCCGAACCCATGGACCAATTTTGTCCAAATTCGAACTTAGCCTTCCTTTCGTAATTAGTAACCTACTATATAAATTTCATCATAGCTTTATTAGTTTTTGAGTTAAGTAGTAATAGTAGCGCTTTGGCATGGGAAAATAATTATGCAAATTAGGTCAAAGTAATAATAGCGCTTTGGCATGGGAAAATAATTATGCAAATTAGGTCAATGACCTTGGGCGTTTACTTTGTTGTTGAGAGCTTTTTTAAGGAATGTTGTAGTGTAAAAAAACAGGTAGCAAATTAGATGTCGTGATTGGCGTTTGCATAATTAGTTTCCGGAAAAGTGTTTGTAAATAATATAGAAGGTCAACTAGATAATGTGGAACAAGTAGATAGTGCAATGACCTAAACAGGTGTTGTACTATAATAACATAGACTATATAAATAATATGCAAGAATTTATTTTATTTTTTAATAAAAAGCTTTTACTAAGTGTGTTTGGAAATAATATTGAAAGGTAAACTAAATAATGTAGAACAAGTAAGTGCAATGATCTAAACAGGTGTTATAATATCTAGTATTTGTTACCGGTTGCATAATTAGTTTCCGGAAAAAGCTTTTGTAAATAATATAGAAGGTAAACGAGATAATGTAGGATAAGTAAGTGCAATGATCTTGTTATGATAGTATAGTAACATATAGGTTATTTTAAATAATAAAAATGTATCTTATTTTTTCAATAAAAAGCTTTCACGGTCAACCAGGTATTGTAACATAATATTAGCGCAAAAAATACAGTTGTTATTTATGAGATAAATAAAATGCAGATATTGAACTTGTTATTGTATCTTAGTTTTTATTTTAATCTGAACGATATAAAAAAAAAAAAAAAAAAAAAAAAAAAAAAAAAAAAAAACAAAAAATAATTTATAGTATAGGTTGTATGTATAAAATCGAGAGAAAAAAATTGTATTTAGTGATTAATTGTTATGTTTTATAAAAAAAAATAAGAAAAAATTTAATATAGAACAAGATTTATTATAGATTCTTGTAAATTACTTTCTATTATGCAAATTTGAGATATGTTATTAATAACAACTATGTATTATGCAAATAATTTAATAATGAATTGTAAAACGAAAAACACGTAAATTAATTTTTATATAATATGAATTAATATAATTGAAATATAATTTGAAAAATTTTTATAATATATAACAAGAGTTATTATGTTCTAGGAAATTACTAGTATTATGCAAATTTGAGTTGTAAAATGTAAACAAGCTGTAATGTGGAGTGGCAATGTTAATTTTATTGTCTATTTGATTCATTTCCTAGTTTTTAAAAATATGTATGGAAAATTTCCTATCCCTTTTAATATTGGTATAAAAACATGGTTAATTAGTTATATATTATCATTAACAAAAAAAAAAGTCGTATAAACATACCAAATCAATACTGAGAAAAATGGCCAAGAAACAAATATTAGAGAAATATTTAGAGGAGTCTTCCAAATTCATAATTATAGAAGAAAAAAGTCAGTTTTTGAAAAAGTTTGGAGTTATGTCGAGAAAAATTACATTCAAAATAAGAAAAGCTCCAAATGAAGAAGATATATTGGCATATACTAAAGAAGCCATTAATCAAATAGTTATATATTCGGTGGAAAACGTTGAACCGAATGATCTCATTGGTATAGTATTTTTTGCTGATAACTTTCAACAGAGAACTCCAGGTTGGATGAATTTTAAGCTTGCAAGTTCAGTGAAGTTTGAAGATATTTGGGAACTAATAAGTAAAATATTCCAAAGTAATTCGGAGGGCCTGAATACTGATTCTTTTCAACTAACAACTACAACTGTACGGTTGCCTTCTGGAAGTGGACGAGGGAGAAATTATTTTACTTTCAATGAAGAAAGTTTAAAACGAAAAGGCATTGTTGTCATTAAAAATAATGATAATCTTTGCTTACTCCGAGCTATTGTAGTAGGAAAAGCTTTTATAGATGGTGACATGAATTATAAAAAAATTCGCCAAGATACACAGAAGATGCAGAAAAATCTAGCATTAGAGCTGATGGTAAAAACAAAATTAAATATAACGCAAAGTGCAGGAATATCTGAACTTAAAAAAATACAGGATTATTATGGGGATGAATATAACATCGTTGTTTACGATTATGCTAATAACAAAAATATAATTTTTGAAGGTAAAAACGATGGCAAAAGAATTAATTTATTATATTACGAAAATCACTTTAACGTTATTATTTCGCTGACAGCGGTTTTTTGCATTAACCATTACTGTAAAAAATGTAATGTAGGTTACGCAAATTATCATAATTGTGAAGGTATCTGTATTTGTTGTCGACAGTCTCCTGCATGTAATAATATACCTACAACTATTACATGCAACTATTGCAAACGATCATTCCGAGGTGGAAAATGTTTTGAAAATCATAAAACAGTTACTACATGTCAAAAATTTCACAAATGCTTAATTTGTTTTAAAACATATTTTAGAAAGATTGATTCACCACATAAATGTGATACTGTTTTTTGTAAAAATTGTAACAAAAGTGTAGAAAAAAATCATTTTTGTTATATTATTGTAGATAAGAGCAAACCAAAAATTAATGATTTTGTGTTTATCTTTTACGATCTAGAAACAATGCAAGAAAAAACGCTAGTTAAAAACAATAATGAAGATATTAAACTACATGAACCTAATTTATGTGTTCTTAGTATAAGATGTCATCATTGCATAAAAGAAGAGAAGTTACATTTTTGTTCTAAATGTGGTTTTAGAACAACAGTTTTTGACACAAATGTAATTCCAAATTTAGTTGATTACATTTTTAAAATGGCTAAAAAATTTAAACAAGTTGTTGTAATAGCTCATAATGGACAAAGTTTTGATCACCAGTTTATTTTAAATGAATTGCTGCATAAAAGTGAGATAGAGCCAAAATTAATCATGAGGGGTACAAAAATTATTCAGATGCAGATTAAAAATATAAGGTTTTTAGATTCTATGAATTATTTTGCAATGCCACTATCACAACTTCCTAAAGCTTTCGATTTATCAACTGATTTAAAAAAAGGTTATTTTCCTCATTTGTTCAATACATCAGAAAATATAAATTATGTTGGGCCAATACCACTTATGCACTACTATAGTCCTGATACAATGACAGAAGAAAATCGAAAAATGTTTATTGATTGGTATGAACAAAGCAAAAATACCGAGTTCAATATGAAACGTGATTTGATAGAATATTGCAAAAATGATGTACATATTTTAACTGAAGCCTGCATTAAATTTAGAAAACTCCTATTGGAAGAAAATAATGTATGTCCTTTCACTGAGGCTACAACCATTGCTTCAGCATGCAATTTAGTTTTTCGAAGAAATTTTTTGAAACCGGAAACTATAGGATTGATACCCAAAAAAGGTTACAGATTTGCAGACAATCAATCAAAAATTGCTCTTCAATGGCTAATTTGGGAAGAGGATCAAAGAAAGATTAATATTCAACAAGCAGCAAAGAAAAAAGAAGCAATTATAAAAAATATAAAAGTAGATGGTTTTTGTTCAGAAACAAAACAAATTTTTCAATTCCATGGGTGCTATTTTCATGGCCATCCAAAATGTTTTCCATATAAGAGGAATGAATCAATACAAGGGAACAAACATGATACTCTTGATATCAGATTTGAAAATACCATAACAAGAACAGAACGATTAAAATCATTTGGATATCAAGTGATCGAAATGTGGGAATGTGATTTTAGAGAACAATTGATAGAAAAAGAAGATGAGATGTCATATCTTATAAATCACCCCCTTTTAAAAAACGTTCCTTTAGAACCACGAGATGCTTTTTATGGAGGTAGAACTGGAAACACTTTTATGTATTACAAAGCAAAAGAAAATGAAAAAATAAAATACATAGATATTTGCTCATTATATCCCTATGTGTGCAAATATGGGAAATTTCCAGTAGGACATCCTGAAGTTTTAGTGGGCCATGAAATATGTTCTAAAGTTGACTTAGAAAATACTAATGGTTTAATAAAATGTGATATTCTTCCACCAACTGATTTGATTCACCCTGTTCTTCCAATAAAACAAAATAATAAATTAATGTTTACGCTTTGTTTCACTTGCAGCCTTGAAACATATCAAGATGAATGCCTTCATTCTGATAAAGAAAGAACTCTGACAGGAACTTGGGTTATAGACGAAGTAGTAAAAGCTGTAAAAAAGGGGTATAAAATATTTGAATTTCATGAAATTTGGCGTTATAAGGTACAACAATATAACAAAGACAACTGTGAACCTGGATTATTTACAGAGATGATGGACAAATTTCTTAAAACTAAACAGGAAGCTTCTGGATGGCCTAAAGATTGCAACACAGAAGAATTAAAACAAAATTATTTGGAACAATTTTTCCAACAAGAAAATATTAAACTTGATACAGAAAATATTTACAAAAACCCTGGAAAAAGATCATACAGTAAGCTTATATTGAACTCTTTCTGGGGAAAATTTGGTCAACGAGAAAATCAGACAAAAACGCAAATAATAAAAAGTCCAGCTACTTTTTATTCTATATTGACAAATCCAAGCAAAGATGTATTGCACATAATGATTATCAATTCTGACACGGTTTTAGTTAACTGGAAATATAAAAATGAAGATTTAGATTCATTGCGTACAGTGAACGTATGTATTGCAAGTTATACAACTGCACAGGCTCGTTTAAAATTGTATGAATATTTGGAAAATTTACAAGAACGAGTTTTATATTATGACACTGATTCCGTCATATATGTGTCAAAAGAAGGTGAATATGAACCTGTCATAGGCAATTTTATCGGAGATATGACTAATGAACTAGAATCATTTGGATCTGACAGCTACATAAAAGAATTCGTTAGCGGTGGACCAAAAAATTATGCATATAAAGCATTTTCTTCTGACAAACAAAGCGATGCAGTAGTTTGTAAAGTAAAAGGAATTAAACTAGATTATAATAATTCAAAACTAGTCAATTTTGAAAAAATTAAGGAAATGGTTTTATTGAACGATAAAGCCGGTGTAAATATTCTGTACAAAAATTTTCGAAGAACAAATGATCATAGGGTAATTACAGTTCCAGAAACAAAGATATACAGGTTAAAAGCAGAAAAACGAAGGTTTTATGAAAATTATAGTTCTGTACCATTTGGATTTAAAAGAAAAAAATAAAGTTTTTTTTAAAAAGAAGTTTAATCAATTTTTTATTATTTCAATTTCGTAATTGAATGTTAATGTTCTTTCTAATTGGAAAATATCGCATTTTCCAATTATTTCTTCAAACGGCTCCTGTACTTCCATTATTAATTAAAAATAATTTAAAAACTTAAATCAATTTATACTTTTTATGCAACATACATAATATTTTGCATCATACATAATACTTTCTAAAATATTCAAATTATATTTTTGCATTTTCATTAATAATTAATGACTGTATATTCTCTAAACTATGTCTAAGATTTAAAATACTTTGTAGCTACCAATATAAAAATCACTATGTAGAGGAGTTAAAATATTAGTCAGCAAGATTTTTGTAACTCTTTGCACGTTTTTTTTTTCCAGGTTAATCCATTTAAATCAACCCTTGTTTCTGGAGAGTCGATATCCGGTCCCCTGAGGTTCGGTCTCTTTAAAGCGGGGCCTGAATCAAGCGCCCCTTTTCTTGATTCTGGATGGGGTCCCCGGATGTCCGGTATCTGTCTTTGAGGGTCCGGTATCGGTTTATGCTACTGCTAAAGGCTCCCTTCCCCTTTTTTTTTCCACTCTTTTTAAATCGTATTAGTTATAAATTATAGGATTTCAAGCTATTTTAAAATAGTCAGGTACAAAATGAGCAGCAGGAAGGCAGTAGCAGATTTACAATTTACTGTTGGAAATAAAAAGCAATATTTCTTGAAGGAATTTGCTTTGATAGCTGATGGGTCACTGATACCAATGCTATTTATGTTTAAAGCACCTTATTCGTTCGAAGAGTTAAATACTGATGTTAAACAGCAAAATGAATTCAATAAAACACAAATAAATGGTCTTGACTGGGATGATGGCTTTATAGAATATTCAGCAATTAAAAATACCTTAAAGGAACATTTAAATTCATTCGACGTCGTTTACGTAAAGGGGTACCAGAAAAAGGAATTTTTAGATAAATTTGTTTCGAGTTCAGTAGAAGTTATCAACTTAGATAATGACATTCCATCTCTTCAGAAACTAAAGAATTTCACAACCATTTGCCCTCACCATAACATTACTGAAAATTTAAAAAGATGTGCTGTAAAAAATTGTATGAATTTATATATGTATTTAATAAAAGAAAATAATTGGTTTTAAAAAATATTTGTTTTATTTATTGTTGACCAAGATAATTTTTCTGACAAAAACATAGGTATTTCATAAAATAGTCTGGAATAATTACACTGAGCTATGTGTAAATTCATTGGAATGTAGAAATCTTCTTGTTCCAATCTTAGTTTATTCTTTTCAATACATCTCTCAAAATATTTGAATACATATTCTCTTATATTAAGTTCAGCTCCGTTGTTATATGACATCACTGCTTGTATAAAGTCTAACATAAGACAAAAGCGGGTGTACTCATCTAACTGCAATGTAATTTTTTTAGTTTTCCCGGTATGATTAAATGTTAGCGCAAATCCTTTTGAATTTAATTTATGTTGGTTGTTAGTAAAATCTTGATAAAAGGCATACCACGCCAAATAATTCATCTCACAAATGACTTTTTGATGACGTTGGAAAATTATTGTTGCAGCAAAATTTTCAACATTAAATCCAATTTGTATTTTTGTTGTTTGTTTTTTATCCAAATAATAGATATAGCTTAACAAAAGATTTTGCGGAGGTTCACTTTTTTGTTTTTCAATGACTTCCGAATTTGTTGATTGCTCCATTTTTCTTGTTTTAACTGATGAATTCTATTTTAGAATTTTGTATTTATATTTTTTCTCCCTCATTTTTTAAAAATTTTTCGAAATATTCTTTGTATTTTTTTATCGTTTTTAAGTGGGGATGATGTGTCGAATAAATTAAGAAAATATTTTATGCTTTTACAGGAACTTCGCATCCATAGATATACACAACAATAATGTCCGCAAACAGATGTTAAATTACTTTGTAAACGCTTATTGTTGAAAACAAAACATGTTGATTGATTTTGTAGAAATTTTATAATCTCATTGTGAAACGGGGGATTTCCAAATGAATCAAAATATTCTGCACACCCTTGAACTGGAACAAATATTGCTAACCAATGTGTTCCCTTTTCATTAGAATTATCGGTATTTACCACCAAAATACTAGGTTTTGAAACTTGTTTTGGTAATTTATCAAGAGCATAAACGCCTCTAAATATTTTATGTGTTAACTTATTACATTTCAGAACCTTTGAAATCTGAAGTGTATTCATTTTCTTGCAAACGGGAAATATCAATTAGTCGAGTATTTCCTCGTACAAATGTTGTTAAGAATTCTGCTTTAAGTTTTCCATTTGTTAAGACTATATCGAATTTTTCAAGCAAATTTATTAAGTTATTAGTTACTTTTTCGTTATCGATATGTCCAAAAGAGTAATTCTCAATATCTGTTTTTTTCAAATCTCTGACAGGAAATTTATACTTTAATTCTTTTACAATAGTTTTACATTTTTCTTTAATACCAGCCACAGCAATATTTTTTACAAATATTGTATTGTTATCGTCCGTACAGAACGATAAATCTACTAGAGCACATGTCATTGTGAAATGAATAGAGATGGTTCGCTAAACTTCCTTTTATATGTTCACGTAGACGTTACGATTTTTATCAATTTCGATATTAGCATCGAATTCTGCAAATACAATACAAGTTAATGTTGAAGTTAATGGAGAGCTGAGTCTTGCTTCAATCTTTACTACTCCCTGGTTTAATAAACTCTGACATGTATCTGTTCCCGAGCCGTCTGGTGATAAATCAAAAGCCAGTATTGTATAACCTTTTGAAAATAATTCTTTTGAAATTTGATGTCCTCTATCAGAATGATGTATACCTGTTCCGCTAAATAATGTTAAATATGCTCGAGAATTACAAGAATTATTCGGTGTAAAACTTGTTTCAATTGCAGAGTTTGGTGTAGGCACTCCATTCACATATAATTGAAATTGTGTGAGATTTTGATGGTCGAAATGGTATGGATTTTTTGATCTCTTACCATTGAAGTTTTCATTATTAACCATACAAAATACTAGAGCTTTTGGTATTTGCCCTATAAATATATTATCCAATGATATGTTAGATGTGTTAGCTGGAATTGTAAATGTTTTGATTTCACTTCTGGTATAAAAATATTTCGCGTTAGCCTTTTCCAATACAGTATTATGTGCTATCAATATACTAGGATTAATTGTTAAATGTTTCATGTATAACGTAGCTTCGAGAATTTTTAAATAGCTTTCATCGGCATCGTTAAAGAAAATAAAAAAATCCTGTTTTTCTAGGGCTAAAGCAATTCGAATGTCAACATTATTTAAAAGTAATTTAGGAGTATTGAAGAAATCTACATGTAATTTTCCCATTAATTCTACTACAGTAGAATTGTTGTATGATTTTTGTCTTGATTTAGAACCAGAATTACTAAAATCATTTACATTTGGTTTATCCAATTCCCAACCAGATGCTTCCAAATGTGTTTGACTGGAATCTGTACCATAATTTAGTAAAGTAGTTAAGTATGCTTTATAATGGTATAAGGAGTCTGAAGGAGTGATGTTTTTTCCGTTTAGAGTTACATTACATTGTTTAATTAAAGAGTGTAATAAATTATTTACAACACTGGGCTGCGGAGCTGGTCTTGCTTCAGTTCCGGTTCCTACTTTATCATTTGCACTCCAAACTGATCCATCTTTTTTTAATATTTGAACTTTAAATTTTATATAGGTGGAGGATAAATCTCGATATGTATCTCCATTTCCAAGGGAAACAAATTCAATAGTTGACGGTGATGCCTCTAAAGAAGCTAAAGGATTGTATGCTACCTCTTCTGAACGCAAAATACTTGTTTGTACGGGTAATGACGCAAAAAGATCAAGTTCAGATTTCATACATTCCATTTTTAGTTGAATATGTCGGATGTTTTACTTTGCTTTTTTCGTCGTTTCGACTTCAAATGTGTCTTTTTAGAAACTGTTTGTCTTTTAATAGCTCTTTGTCTTTTTATAGTTCTTTGTCTTCCACCATACATCGAATGCAGTTGGTTAACTACTGATTTCCGTAAATTTTTTATACCGCCTTTACTTTGATCAATTACAGCTTCTTTTATGTTTGCACCAGATGCTATATCATTAAAAATATTTTTACTTGTGTTTACAGCCTCTTTTTTAATTAAGTCCCAACCTGATGTAAAAACTGGCTTTAAGTAACGAATTAAACTTCCGAATATATTTCCAAAACCACGACCTTTTTGTATAGCTGGATAAAATTGTAATAAAGGCCCAATATCGTTGATTCCCCCTCCTACCTGAGAGGAATAATATCTCACGTAAGCTCTTTCCATGTTTGATAGGATATCATATTTGAGTAGTAGTATTTATATTGTTTTTGGGGAATCAATGCTTTTTAAAGTGTAATACAATTTTTGTTGGATAGTAACTGGAAACAAAATTTATTCCATCACCGTATTGATTGCAAATTTTAATTGCTATTGTTTCAAAAATATTTTTTTCTATAGGTATGTAATGGACGTTTTTAAATTCAGTATTTGTAGGTATTCTACAATTTTCTATGTTGATAGCTCTCAACGCCCGAACTTTGCTACTTCCAAAAACAGAAGATTGAACTATATCTGAATAAATCAACACCATTCCATTCAATTCATCTTTATTTTTAGCAACAGCTAATTTGAATAGTTCAGGTAATTTTGTTTTGAAATTTTTTATATTTTTTTTCTGTTGAAATAATTCAGTTAATAATGTTTTTACATTATAACTCTGATTAACTTTTATATAAAAACTATCTTCATCAAAAGTCTGCGATATTCGAATTAAGTCCCCTCGGTTAGATTCTGACACTTTTTTAAATGTTACATCATCATAATTTTTAGGATTAGAAATATATGTCAAAACTTCATTAAAAAATTCAGTAAAAACTTGGTTTCGAGTAAATCCGGGATTAGGAGTTATATTTTTAATAAGCGTTGGCAAAAAATTAAACTTCCAATCATCTAAATGTAATTCCGAATCGTTATATGAATAATATGTGTAGCCTATAGATTTGGTTACTTTGATTTTTTCAAGAGGTTTTTCAATGTTTCTTACATAAACATTATACTGTCCAATATTAATAAAAGCACAATTCTCTTTGTTAAATTGTTCTGTTTGTAGGAAATCGTTCAGATAAATTTCTGAAAGACCAACTTTCCAATTACCATTTCTTAAATCAAAGTGAATAGGTAATTTATTTTCGAATGAAGCTAAAGTGTTGTCTGGAAACAGTTTTAGATTATCATTACTAAACAATGTTACATAGAAGTCATCTTGACTATCCATCTTTGTTAACTTCTTCTAAAACATAAAATGTTGTACTATTTATATGTTGTCCACTCCGGTGTTGATGAAGTTCTTAGTTTTGGACTTCTTAGTAAAGGTTTTAGTTTTCGTTTTTTTGTTTCAGGAAACTGTGAAAGTATAGTTGAGGAAATTGAACTACCAGCCGATCTTAGTGTCTTCTTTTTTTCAGGAGATGGTACAGCAACGGTAATTACATCACCACTTGGTGTTTCAAACATTCGATAATCAGAGCTTAGAGATGGTCTTTCGACTAATTTTTCATCTTTCAACATTTCAGTTTGAGCTAATTTTTTAAATGAATTTTCATCATCTAAATCGTAATTTGTTAAATCAACATCCATATTTGAATGTTCTTTTTTAGGGTCATATTCAAACACATCATCAGTAACTAATGGTAAAAATTTAGTTTGTGTTGACGTTGATTTGTATTTAGGTAATTCAGTTTCTGTATATGCATTTCGCTTAGAAAAGAATTTTGTTTGAGTACCTGTATTAAATGTAACATTATTTAACTTTTCTGGTAATTTTTTTGTATGCCTTTTGTTAATTCCGTATTTAATGAGATTTTGACGATATAAATACCATTTTTGCAATGGTTTTAATTTTTTATCATATAAAACTTTTTTCATTTTTTGATCCAATAAATCTAAGTTTTTATCATCTTGAAATAATTTGCTAAATTTTGAAAATATTTCTGGTGACATAACAATCATTCGCTGCATTATGTCTTACTGAGAAGTTTTCCTATTATACCAGATAATATAGTACCAATTAATGTAGGTAAAAATCCTCCATGTTGAATTAACATTTTTCGTTTAGCTTTTATACCTTTTTGTGGACACGCTAAGAGTCTTAATTGTTTTTTATATTTTTTTAGTTTTGTTTTTTGTGATGGTGATATTTTATTGTTCCCGTTTAACACATTAATTGCAATTTCAGCAATAGTTTTTATTATATCATCATCACAATATTTTAGAATATTTTTACGAAAATTCTTGTTGTTGCATTTTTCTAGTACATGTAACATATGTCGGTTTTTCTTCAACCGTTTCATATTTTAAGCAATTGTTTAAATCTTTGGTAGCACAAAAACAAACGCAATATTCCTCTGAGAATATGTTGGTTCTAATTCGAAACAAATCGCTAATGTCTTGTGTTAAATCTAATACAATATAACCATGTGGGTTTGATGTTGATTCATTATATACCCCCAGGAAGCCTTTTATATTTTCCGGATATAGTTGTCTAGCTAGAGGAAAAATCTGTGATTTATCTCGAGGGTTTTTAAAAAGTACCAAATATTTACAATTTAATGAAATATCTCGTGAGAATTTCCCCTGATGAAAAATGTTTTGCGTTAATAATATAATAGACAAATTACGGTGGTGCGAACCTTTAGTAAAAAGTTCACATACTTGTTTGTTTGCTGAATCTAACATTAAATCATCTAAAACAATTAAAGTAGGTTTATTTTCATTTTCACTAAGCTTTTCCGGAATGCCGGCATAAAAATCTATATCAGGGAAATCTATATTTCTTGGAACTGCAGAAATTTCTGGGTTACACCATTTTATTTTTTCAATTTTGGGATGTATCAATCTAGTAATATTTTTGATCAAGTTGCAAACAAATGTTGTTTTCCCACATCCAGATGGTCCCGCCACCATCATTGTAAATGGATGATTAAAATATATCATTATTGGTTCGCGTTTTAAAAGTCATTGAAAGGTAATTAGATTTGCTCTTCAAATATATAAAAGCAAAAACGTGTATAACTTATTCTCAATTTAAAAGATGGAGGTAAAAGAAGTGGAAGAGTTTTTAAAATCATATTCCTCTGTGTTATTAAATGAGCATAAACAACGTATTTTTCACATGTATAAATACATTAAAGAATTTTCAATAACAGAAAAATTTACGTCAATATACGGAACTCATTTTGCTCTTTGTCCTTGGGCTTACGACAACTCGTCATCTGGACCGGATACATGTAACTGTTGCTCTATAGAAAATTATAAAATAGAATTGGAAAATCTGATTAAATGGTACAAGTATAATGTCACGGGCACAAATAGTATCGGAAATACATAGACCAGCCAGACGAAACTTTCGTCGAAGAAAATTTAATCAGAAAGGTTTAAACGATACATGGCAAATTGATTTAGTAGAAATGATTCCATATGCAAAGTATAACAAAGGAAATAAATATTTATTAATTGTAATAGACATCTTTTCGAAATATGCTTATGCTGAACCAATTAAAACTAAAAATGCTAATAACGTTTTACTTGGTATGCAAAACATTTTCAAACGTGCTGGAACACTCCCAAAAAATATTCAATCTGATCAAGGTAAAGAATTTTTTAACAAAGAATTTAGAAAACTTATGGAAAGAAAAAAAATTAATCATTATCATACATATTCTGAAATGAAAGCATCCATAGTAGAACGTTTTAACCGTACTTTAAAAAATTCAATGTGGAAACAGTTTAGTTTTCAGGGTAATTATAAATGGATATCTATTTTACCCTCACTCATTGAGAAATACAACTCAACATATCATCGGACAATTAAACTTCAACCTAAAAAAGTTACAAAAGCAAACGAGAAATATATTTTGAAGAACATTTACATGCAACCGAAATTTTATCAGAAAGCAAAATATAAAGTTGGAGATTATGTACGCATAAGTAAATACAAAAGAAACTTTGCAAAAGGTTATCAACCAAACTGGTCAACAGAAATATTTACAATTAAAGAAGTAAAACGCACAGATCCAATTACTTACAACTTACTTGATTATACAAAAACACCGATTTCAGGTTCTTTTTACGAGTATGAACTTACTCGCGTCAAAAATCCTGACACTTTTCTTGTTGAAAAAATATTGAAAAGAAAAGGAAATCAGGTTTTTGTTAAATGGTTAGGTTTTGATAAAGATCACAATTCTTGGGTAAATAAAAACGATATTATATGAAACTAATTTGCTTTTTTATTTTTAATTTTTTTTTTTGCTCATTTATAGCTAGCCATAACTCACTTCAAATTTGCAATGTAAAAATACTAATAGTTGACGTTTATTTATTCGCAAAATACAAAGTAGTTAATATAATAATTCAATTAACATTAACATAAATTCATATCAAACACCTGCATTTTTTCTTTAAAAATTTTTTCTGCAACACAATAAATCTATTTGATTTTATAATGCTTTAATTTGTATCTACAATAACAGAAAATTTAATTTACTTATACAAAGTAGCAAAAAATTTAAGAATAACTGACTTTTTTATTTGCAAAATACAAAGTAGTTAATATAATAAATCAATTAACATTAACATAAATTTTTCTCAAACACCTGGATTTTTTCTTTAAAAATTTTTTCTGCAATAAACACAACAATTAATCAATAAATACATTTTTTTTAAATTACTTTAAAAATAAGATACAATATCAAGGTCAATATCTGCATTTTATTTATCTCATAAATAACAACTGCATTCTTGTGTTAAAATAACTGATTGACCGTGAAAGTTTTTTATTAAAAAATAAAATAAATTCTTATTATTTACAATAATCTATGTTACTATATACTATCACAACAAGATCATTGCACTTACTTGTATTATTTACAAAAGCTTTTTCCGGAAACTAATCATGCAACCGGTAGAAATACTACACACCTGTTTAGGTCATTGCACTATCTACTTGTTCCACATTATCTAGTTGACCTTCTATATTATTTACAAACACTTTTCCGGAAACTAATTATGCAAACGCCAATCACGACATCTAATTTGCTACCTGTTTTTTTACACTACAACATTCCTTAAAAAAGCTCTCAACAACAAAGTAAACGCCCAAGGTCATTGACCTAATTTGCATAATTATTTTCCCATGCCAAAGCGCTACTATTACTTTGACCTAATTTGCATAATTATTTTCCCATGCCAAAGCGCTACTATTACTACTGAGTTATCGTGCGAATGGACGTACGGATATCGTTAAATCGACTCAGGAGGTGATCCTGATTCAGAATATATATACATGTCTATATCTAACTCGCTTCCTTTTGGTGGTTACAAACACCATACCAAAGTTAATATACCCTATACTTTAGGCGTAGGGTATAAAAACAACATTACATTTCTACTAAAAGTTTATAAATTTTTATTCATTAAATAATATCTCTTTTATTTATCCATGAATCATGTTTTTTATCAAACCCAAGCGACCTAACCAAAACTTGATTTCCTATTTTCTTATTATTTTTTCTACAAGGTAAACATTAGGAAATTTAACATATGTAAGTTCAGATTCATAAAAACTGCCTTTTATTTGTTTTTCTGTGTAATCAAGTAAATTCTATGTTATTGGGGCAGTTCTTTTTATTTTTGCTATGGTATATATTTCTGTTAACCAATTAGGTTGATAATCTTTTGCAAATATACCTTTAAATTTACTTATACGAACAAAATCTCCAACATTATATATTGCTTTTCGGAATACTTTTAATTTATTGTATACAGTTTTTAATAATAATTTCTCATTTTTCTTTGTAATCTTTTTAGATGGAAGTTTAATTGTATGATGGTATGTTGAGTTATATTTTTCTATTAGCGATGGTAGAATAGTTAACCATTTATATGTGCCTTGTAAACTAAATTGTTTCCACATCGTGTTTTTTAGTGTATGATTGAAACGTTCTACAATTGATGCTTTTAGTTCTGAATATGTATGATAATGGTTAATTTTATTTTTCCGCATTAGATTTTGAAATTTTTTGTTGAAAAATTCCGTACCTTGATCAGATGGTAAATTTTTTGATTTTTAACCAGCCCGCTTAAAAATATTTTTCATTGTAATTAAAACATTATTAGCACTTTTGTTTTTAACCCATTCAGAATACGCAAATTTTGAAAATGTATCAATTACTGTAATAAATATTTATATCCATTGTTGAATTTTGTAATATTAGTTTCTTATGATCATCTAATAAGACGGAGGAATAAATATTTAAGAACTCCTCTACTTCCATAATTCAAAATGACTGTCCTAAGAATATGTTCGCTGCATTTATATCATTTCTCAATTGTATTTTAAATTGAGTTTCTTATCAGACACAGACCAAAAATGATTAACTTTATTCATCCATTTACAATGATGATTGCGGGGGCGTTGCGAAATAATTTCGAACGAAATAACTTCGACAAATTAAAAACGAAATAACTTCGACTGAAAATTTGGTTTTTTGTCAAATTTATTTCATTTTTATTTTGTCGAAGTTATTTTATATAATGAAATAAGTTCGATAGATTAAAAATCAATTAATATAAAATGAAATAAGTTCGACAAAATTAAAATTGTCGAACTTATTTCATAATGAAATAACTTCGACAAAATAAAAATGAAATAAATTCGACAAAAATCCAAAATTTTCAGTCGAAGTTATTTCGTTTTTAATTTGTCGAAGTTATTTGATAATGAAATAAGTTCGATAGATTAAAAATCAAATATAAAATGAAATAACTTCGATAAATTAAAAAGTAAACCACAATTCTTTTTGTTTATTTTGTAAGTATATTTATTATACTTATTACATTTTTTATTTTATAATTCATATTCAAGTGAACTAAGTGTCCTAAACCATAAAGTAACATATAATATAGAGTATTCATGCAGAGTAAAGTTTGTTAGCAAATTCTTTTAAAAGATCACGTCATTCACTCAATAATCACGTCCCATTTTACTCAAAAAATAATTTCTCATTCTATTTACTCTCAAATTGAGTAGAATTTTTTGAAACTCATATTTTAAATAAAATTCCTAGAATTTTTTTTTTTTTGTTTTGAGTTCTATTAATGTCAACCATATAAAAGTTGTCTGTATGCATATCAAATCTATGTGTATATATGTGTTATTATATAGCATGTAGATATAACTTCTTGTTAGTTTGTGAATTGTGATTGTTTGATGTATAAAAGTATAATGTGTATAGTATTATGTGTATGATAATACTTTATGACAAGATGTGTATAAACGTATAATAAGTATAATTAACGTACATACATATACGTATACATATTTTTATGAAGTGGACATAGATTAATGAATAGAAAAATGAATTTCCTTTTACTTATGTGGCTGATTTTTTTTATTTTGAATATTTTTTGTCCTTATGTTATGATTTTTTTCTATTTATTTTAGCGGGCTTATTTTTTATTATGTATTTTTTGTTCTTATATGTTTGCTATTTACAACAAGTGCATTTATTTATAAAGTGCATAAAGTAAAGTTTGACGAATATTATTAAAATTTGAAAGTAGTAGTAAAGAACTTTTTTTGGGAAAAAATTATAAATATATTTTGTATATTTTTAAGAAATAAAGGAACATAAGTTTACATATAAGTACGTAAAACTATAAAGTTTTTACAATGACTACATAGGTATAAGCTATAACAAGTTTTTAAAAGTAGTATAATCTATAAGTTTTCTATTATGTAAAGTATATTAAATATTAGGCTTTTTTATTATCAATTACAACCGTTTTCAATCGAAATTAACCATTTTTGATTCAAATTTTCTATTAAATAGATGATGAAAATTTAATTTAAATTGTTTAATTTGATTGTAAAATGCTTGTAATAGACTATAAAAAAGTCCTACCTATTAATGCCTACCTACTAATGTATCTACATAATTTTCTTTTCATGAACGAGAAAATTGGATGAAAAATTAAAAGCATAAAACGATTGAAGTATTTATAATAATAATTTGAATTTTATAAATATAATATTTAATATAATGATGAATATTTTTTTTTGTTTTTGTTTTAGTTAATTGTTTTTATTAATGAACTGTTTTTTTTTGTATATGTATCTATATAGTTACTATTATAATATAAGGGTTTTTAATGCCAAATGAAATATAAAATTTTAAGCTTTTTTTATATATTTTTATATTGTAATGTAATGTAATAGACGTATTCCACTTGGCTTTTTCCCTTTTAGCCGCAATATAAAATTTTTTTAAAAAACGAGGAAGATTACAGTTGCCTTTGTCAACTCTTAGATACCCGTACGAACCGTTAGCCTGTCACAGCCTGTAACTCTGCTTACAATATTATTTTTTTAATATTTTAGTATTTTAAAATAATTCGGGTGAATTTTATAATTTCTAGAACTATGGGTTGTACATATATTCAAACTATATGTTTATACATTCTTCAAAAGCAAATTCTAACCTTTCACATAACGATTATCAATCCAAAACTTTTTCAAATATTCTATAGTACCATTTAATACTAAGCGGTAAATATATATTAAATTTACTTAGTACAAAATAGTAAATATAATTTTAAATATTATATTATATTATATTTAAATATTCCATTGACAGAATAATTTCTTATAAGTACAATAAAATACATATATGTATGTAAATACGGCGATATATAATATACATCTACACTCTTATCATTCATTCACTAGTGACATATACGATATGTAAATAAACATAATATTATATAAGTATGTATATATATCAATATCATATAAATAAAAATTCTTCAAGCAACCGTTCTGTTGTTTATTTATTTACAGTTTTTTGTACTACGCATTATATCCTCAACAATTTCAAATTATCGAGTAAAACAAAATGCAAAAAATTCGTTAAAGAAATTTGTTAGAAAATTTGAAAAAATCAAGTAACACTTTCGTCAATTATAAAGTAACCCTATATTATTAAAAAAAGTTATTAACAAAAATAAGAGTATAATGTTGAAGCTTTAATTTTTGTGTATTACTTCAAAAAAATTTTAACAGGTGTTCAAGTTACAGGTGTTTAAAAATAGGAAATTTTCAGTTTTTGACCCCTTGCAGCTCCTAAACGGGGGGTGATACAAATAAAATTTCTGAGATGACTCATACTTATTTGCAAAGATCTAACTTCTGCCAATTTCAAGTTTCCAACTTAAACCGTTTAGAAGATAGAAGGGTTAAAGGATTTTGCAAAATTTTAGTTTCGCATAACGGTAAATTAAGACACCGTATGCCACCTCTATATATTAATTATATACATACTTTTAAAGCTAATAAAAGTAGTAATCGTTTGGCGTTTTCAAAAGGAAGATATACTTTATACAACTTGTGCTATAACAATTTAAATATACAGCTTTTTTGAACCTTTCAGGAGCTGTAGCTCCGTAACGGATGGAGCTACAAAAAAAAGTTATTAAAAATAAAATTAATATTTTTGTGAGATCTATTAGCTGTTAAAATTTTATAGCTCTATTTCAAAAAAAGTGTGGGGATCTAAAAGTTAGGTGTTCGAGAGCTACCCCAAGGTTTGGCCCAAACTCAACCAAAAAAAATACGGAACCTACAAATTACTCCCAGAATATTTTGTGTAAATTTCAAGATTCTAGCTTTGTTAGTTTTTGAGTTAGCGTGCTGACGGACGGACGGACGGACAGACATGGCTCAAAAGTCTTAGAATTTTTTTCTGATCCGATCCATACCTTTGAAGGTATATCTAGCTCGCTTATTTCGAGGTGTTACAAACGGAGGAGTAATTTTATTATACCCGATCCTATCGTACGGGTATAATAAATAATAAAACATATTTACATATGTATTTAAAAAAAATATTGAAATAAGATTATTTTTAATTTTACCAAACAACTTTAATTTTTTTTTCTCTATAGGTATAGGTAATCTACATTGTGTTCATATAGTCCTATAGTTTTAATTCACAAATTTCATAAGTCACATTGACCAAGTCAATTTTAAAAAATAAAGGAGAAAAAGTAAAAAAAAACAACAAATACAGCAATAACCTTGCATTCCTTCAATTTCTAAATAAAATTTTTTTACTTTGATTTCTAATATTATTTGTGAATACTTAAAAGTAGTTTTAAATTTGTATTAAATCAGCTGTATAGTTTTTTATACACACATAAATAAAAATGCCAACAGAAAAAAAAGAAGTATAGCCGTATAACTATATTATTTATTTACATATAGATAGAATACCTATATACATCTTTTATATGGTTGACAAAAACATTAATAAATGAGTACATATTAAAAAAAAATTTTTTTATTTATGAGTTGAAAATAATTTCCTCTCAATTTATAAGCATAATAAATTGAGTAATATACTTTTAAGTGAATACAAAATTTTACGATTTGAAAAAATGACCAACAAACTTTACTCTGCATAAATACTCTATATTATATGTTACTTTATGCCTAAACGCAAAATGAGCTAAGACCCAACAAAAATTTTAGTAATAAATTTCCAAAAAAAAAGCATATAACCCCTATACTTTGAAATATATACTTTGTTTTAATTTCCAAATTTAGTTTGTTTCTTTTTGATACTCTTAGTTCATTTTCATTTTGGCCTATTTTTAGTTTATTTTCCTTTTTTACCTTAGTTTGTAGGCCCATAAAATTATTACCTTCTTTAACCATTGTTTTTCCAAATAAGAAATAAATGGGCCAAATTTATTTTCATTATCAAACAATTTAATATTGAGTTTTAATTGATTGAAAGCAAAAACGATATCTTTAGCTGGTAGCGATGGTAAAGCTAAGATTTTGTAGTACATATAAAAATACATGTAAATATTGAAATTTTGCTTTTATATTCCGCCTAACGGCTTGAGTGTAGTAGTGGAACCAACACCCTAGCAATTTGCACATTGGGAAAACTATTCCCAATGCATTTCGCATTGCAGTTTCATATTTTTTTATGATTATATTTAGTTCCAGATTGAAAATATTTTCACTTATATATGAAAATAAAGTTTTATATGCGTTTTGGGATTTTTTATCTATTAATATAAAAAACATGGGAAAAATCTGAAAATACAAGTTGAGTTTAATTATTATACAGTATAAAAAAAAAATGAATAAAATTAGCTGAAGGAGGGAGCGCGCGGCCGCACGGCCGTTGTTGCTGCTGTATATATATTAATTTGAAAACTTTATAATTTATCTGTTCCATATATTCTATGTAGATAATTAAAATCTGTTTGAAACAACCTTTCGGAACAATGGAAAATGTTCCATCCATCAAATATTTCCTTTGACTTTATTTAATAATTTTTATGCATTTTTCGGAAGAAAAAATACAAAAATTACAATCATCTTCCATTATGCATGTCTTATAGAAAGCCGTGTTTCAGTTATCCTCCATAGATTTTCCAAAAGAATTCCATATTGCTTCTTTTTGGAAAGCGTAAATAATTTCGAGTGGTGTTTGCGGTGAATTTACTAACTTACAACAAACAACAAACAAAATAAAAAATACAAAAAACGTTTATTATGAAAATTGAATAATACAACTACAATTAACTTTTCAACTGCACTTTCAAAAAACTTTTCAAAACTGCAAAAACTTTTCTTATATTGCATTTATGTTATTTAGCGAATTTGCGCTACTTTCACAATCATTTTTTATATGATTTAATAGCTTAAATTTCTCAAAAAGTTCTTCCTGTGCGAAATTATGGTTATGTTGTTGAAACTTTTTATTTATTTCAAGTTTATTCTCTCGTAACCCAGAAATGTCTGCTGTTCCGAAAAATATAGATTTTCCTGATATAGACTTTTATACCAGTATTCCCAAAGATTTTAGTGGGAATGAAAATAAACCTACTTTAATTGTTTTAGATGATATAATGTTAGATTCTGCAAATAAACAGGTATGTGAACTATTTACTAAAGGTTCGCACCATCGTAATTTATCTATTGTATTGTTAACAAAAAAGGTTTTCAACAGGGGAAATTCTCAAGATATATGTCATTAAATTGTAAATATTTAGTGCTCTTCAAAAACCCTCGAGACAAATTGCAGATTATTCCTCTTGCTAGACAACTATATCCGGAAAATATAAAGGTTTTCATTTGATATAGGCACCCAAACAAAATTCTTTTCGAAACGAAATGCATATGCAGAAACTGAATTACCTAAATACAAATCAACATCAGCACAGACCGATGTTGTACCATTACTTAATGCTGATGTATTTGAATATGATCCAAAAAAAGAATATTCAAGTATGGATATCGATTTAACACGTTACGATTTGGATGATGAAAATTCATTTATAAAATTAGCTCAAACTGAAATGTTGAAAGATGAAAAATTAGGATTAGATTAAAAATTAAATTAGAATTGGATGATTGGAAGACCATCACTAAGCTCTGATTATCGAATGTTTGAAACACCAAGTGGTGATGTAATTACCGTTGCTGTATCATCTCCTGAAAAAAAGAAGACACTAAGATCGGCTGGTGGTTCAATTTCCTCAAAATTTACGTCCATTTAGAACTTCATCAGCACCGGAATAGACAACAAATAAATAGTACAACATTTTGTTTTAGAAGAAATTAACAGCGATGGATAGTCAAGATGATTTCTATGTAACATTGCTTAGTAATGATAATTTAACACTTAGGCAACACTTTAGCTTCATTCGAAACTAAATTGCCAATTCACTTTGATTTAAGAAATGAATATTGGAAAAGTGGTCTTTCAGAAATATATCTGAACGATTTTCTACAAACAGAAGAATTTAACAAAGAAAAATGTGCTTTTATCAATATTGGACAGTATAATGTTTATGTAAGAAACATTGAAAAACCTCTTGGAAAAATCAAAGTAACCAAATCTATAGGCTACACATATTATTCATATGACGATTCGGAATTACATTTGGATGATTGGAAGTTTAATTTTTTGCCAACGCTTATTAAAAATGTAACTCCTAAACCCGGATTTACTCGAAATCAAGTTTTAAAAGAATTTTTTAATGAAGTTTTGATATATATCTCTAATCCTAAAAATTATGATGATGTAACATTTAAAACAGTGTCAGAATCTAACCGAGGGGATTTAGTTCGAATAGCGCCGACATTTCATGAATATAGTTTCTATATAAAAGTTAATCAAAGTTATAATGTAAAAACATTGTTAACTGAATTATTGCAACAGAAAAAAATATAAAAAATTTCAAATCAAGTTGTTTTGAAACGATAGCGATTAAAATTTGCAAACAAAACGGCGATGGAATAAATTGTGTTTCCAGTTACTATCCAACAAAAATTGTATTACTTCTTTAAAAAGCATTGATTGCCATAAAAACTATATAAATACTACTACTCAAATATGATATCATATCAAACATGGAAAGAAGTTACGTGAGATATTATTCCTCTAAAGTAGGTGGAGGAATCAACGATATTCGACCTTTATTACAATTTTATCCAGCTATACAAAAAGGTAGTGGTTTTGGAAATTTTTCGGAAGTCTAATTCGTTACTTAAAGCCAGTTTTTAGATCAGGTTGGGAGTTAATTATAAAAGAGGCTGTAAACACAAGTCAAAATATTTTTAATGATACTGCATCTGATGCAAATATAAAAGAAGCTGTAATTGATCAAAGCAAAGGTGGTATAAACAATTTACGGAAATCAGTAGTTAATCAACTGCATTCGATGTATGGTGGAAGACGAAGAACTATTAAAAGACAAAGAGCTATTAAAAGACGAGCAGTTTCTAAAAAGAATTGAAGTCGAAACGACGAAAAAAGCAAAGTAAAACCTCCGACATATTCAATTAAAAATGGAATGTATAAAATCTGAATTTGATCATTTTGCATCATTACCCGTACAAATAAGTATTTTGCGTTCAGAAGAGGTAGCATACAAACCATTAGCTTCTTTAGAGGCATCACCTTCAACTATTGAATTTGTTTCGCTTGGAAATGAAGATACATATCGAGATTTATCCTCAACCTAAAATTTAAAGTACAAATATTAAAAATAGATGAATCAGTTTTGAGTGCAAATAATAAAGCAGCAACCGGAACTGATGTAAAAGCAGCCCTGCAGCCCAGTGCTGTAAATAATTTATTATACTCTTTAATTAAACAATATAATGTAACTCTAAACGGAAAAAACATCACTCTTCAGTCTCCTTATACCATTATAAAGTATATTGAACTACTTTACAAAATTATAATACAGATTCCAGTCAAACACATCTGGAAGCATCTGGCTGGGAATGGGATATACCAAATGTAAGTGATTTTAACAATTCTGGTTCTAAATGAAGACAAAAAACATATAACAATTCTACAGTAGTAAAATTAATAGCAAAATTACATGTAGATTTCTTCAATACTCCCAAATTACTTTTAAATAATGTTGACATTCGAATTGCTTTAGCTCTAGAAAAACAAGATCTTTTTATTTTCTTTAACGATGCCGATGAAAACTATTTAAAAATTCTCGAAGCTACGTTAACATGGAACATTTAACAATTAATCCTTGCATATTGATTTTTTTTTTCCTATGGGAGGTGGGAATCTTCCAAAGACACTAAGAATTTCCCCCTTGGTAGTGTCAGATTCTTACTGACTAAACCGACTCCCCCCCTTTAGCCAATATAATGAGATCAAACCCTTACCTGCGAAGGCAGGATATTGGCTAGGAAGTAGGGATAGGAAACGATAGGAAATAGATACGGAAACATTGAATTGGGAGTAGGACTGTAAGGAAACAATGAATCCGTCTATTATTATTACTATTTTGCTAACAGTGACTATAGCCGTTACAACAGTTACAACATGTAGTAGTACATAACACCTTACTATTAGTACTATTATTATTATTATAATAATTATTATTATTTTTATTATTAATATTATTATTATTATTATTATTATTATTATTATTATTACTATTATTATTATTATAACTACTATTAATTATACATTATTACGATATAAAAGTAAAACATATTTTTTATTTATATGACCTGACCGGGGTTTGAACCTAAGACCCTTCGCTTGAAAGGTTGGCGACTTAACCACTGCGCCGTTAGTCAGATAATACCGTACTGGAAAAGACTAAGACGTGGTAGCACATAATACTGCACTGGAAAAGGCTAACGCGAAATATTTTTATACGAGAAGTGAAATCAAAACATTTACATATAATATATTTATAGGGCAAATACCAAAAGCTCTATTATTTTGTATGGTTAATAATGAAAATTTCAATGGAAAATTTTCAAAGATCAAAAAATCCATACCATTTCGATCATCAATATCTCACACAATTTCAATTATATGTGAATGGAGTGCCTACACCAAACTCCGCAATTGAAACAAGTTTTACAATGAATAATCTTTACAATTCTCGTGCATATTAAACATTATTTAGCGGAACAGGTATTCATCATTCTGATAGAGGACATCACATTTCAAAAGAACTATTTGCAAAAGGTTATACTTTTGATATTTGATATATACTTTTGATTTTTCCCCAGACGGCTTTGGAACTGATACATGTCAGAGTTTATTAAACCAGGGAGTAGTAAAGATTGAAGCAAGACTCAGCTCTCCATTAACTTCAACATTAACTTGTATTGTATTTGCAGAATTCGATGCTAATATCGAAATTTATAAAAATCGTAACGTCTACGTGAATATATAAAACGACGATAATAATACAATATTTGTAAAAAATATTGCTTTGACAGGTAGAAAAATTTAAAACTATTGTAAAAGAATTAAAGTATAAATTTCTTGCCAGAGATTTAAAAAAAACAGACATTGAGAATTACTCTTTTGGACATATCGTTAACGAAAAAATAACTAATAACTTAATATATTTGCTTGAAAAATGCAATATAGTCTTAACAAATGGAAAACTTAAAGCAGAAATTTTGACAACATTTATACGAGAAAAAGCTCGACTAATTGATATTTCATGTTTCCAAGATAATAAATACACTTCAGATTTCAAAAGTGCTGAAATGTAATAACTTAACACACAAAATATTTAGAGGCATTTATGCTCTTGATCAATTACCAAAATAAGTTTCAAAACCTAGTATTTTGGTGTTAAATACCGATACTTTTAATTGAAAAGGGAACACATTGGTTAGCAATATTTGTTCCAGTTCAAGGGTGTACAGAATATTTTGATTCATATCAAATAGATGAGGTAATAAGCGAAATGAATTATTTGGAGTGGTATACATTTTTATCTGGAATTATTTTATCTTTTATTCGTCCGGAAGTTTCCAAAATACGAACCCATGGTTCAAATTCTTTCAAATGTCAGTTTCCAATTTAACAGAAAAGGAAACATAACAGAACACCTTTGTACTAAAAATAAAGGTTCTATCTTTGTTGGTTTTTGGAGATAATGTCGTTTGCTCCGGAATCATTCGATAGCTTCCAGAATCCGAACCCATGGATTGATTTTGTCCAGATTTGAACGTATTCTTCCTTTCGTAATTAGTAACCTACTATATAAACTTCATCAAGATAGCTTTACTAGTTTTTGGGTTACAATGCGAACCGACGGACGGATGGACATCGCTAAATCGACTCAGGAGGTGATCCTGATTCAGAATATATTTACATGTTCATATCTAACTCGCTTCCTTTTGGTGGTTACAAACACCATACCAAAGTTAATATACCCTATACTTTAAGTGTAGGGTATAAAAAGTGGGATTACCAGATCGGATTGGTCTAAAATGTACTCAGATGAACCTTTTGAGAGACCGAGTTAGATTCATTCCAACCAATTCATTTAAAAAAGTTACAGTAGAACCAAGTGAAAAGGACAAGTACTCCGCCAGAGCTCTTGCCGCAGCCGCTAGAGCCCATAGCTCTGACCCCAGCAGCCAAAGCCAACACAAGTGGCGGCAAAAAGGCTTCTCTGTCTTGAGAGAATGCCCACGTCCCCTTTGTCGGGAATCAACAAAAGTTGCTGAAAAAAGTGTAAAAAGTCTGTGAAAAGAAATATAGAAATATAATAAAGTAAAAACAAAGTTTATAATTTTAATTTATAGTTTTATTTTTAAAATTTTTTAATTCTGGTATTAGCTCAAAAAGAGCCTTATTCAGGCAATCTGGATCCTGTCCAAAAAATTTGAACAGATGACTTGCACCGTTCAATACTGCCCGCTCTTCCTCAGTTTTGACTTCCTTGGCAACACGTTTTGGCACATAGAACGTTATTTTTTACGTTATTAGTCACGAGCAGTACCTGTTGACCTCTTTTTGTAGTCTAAGAATTTTATAGAGCTCTCTCGCTGTTAGATCATTTTTTCTTTGGTACACCTCCTTTCACCTTTGGCTGCTGCCCGTAAATTATCTAAAAAAGACTAGAAGTAAAAATAAAAAATATTATTTTTTTAATAAAATTTACTTACCATTTTTTGATGATAATAGAATTACTTTTAATAAAATTACTTTTTGCTTGTAATATAATGATTAACCTGCAGCTTATTATAAACAGATCAAATATATTATCGCTTCCTTTTTCCTTAGAAGCTCAAATAATTTTCGGCTGCAAAAATTTAGGAAGACATTAACGCAGAATTCAGTCATCTATAAAGGATCGAAGATTTTTAATGAAATGCCAAACATAATAAAATTTGAATCAAACATTAAAAGCTTTGTTATACTAATTCAAAATTATATCAAAGATAATTACTAATTTTTTTTTTAATTATTAAAAAAATTTTTTTTTTTTTTTTTTTATTAATTATTATTAATTGTTAATCATAGTTTAAATAATATACATAGTTTATTCGAATTTGTTATTTGAAAATTTCTTAAATCTTGTTAAATTAAAACAAAACATTTTGATACTTCTGATTATACTGCTGAAAATCCATATAAATTCCCTTTATTAAATAAAAAAAAAACTTGGGTTATTTAAAGAGGAATTCAACGGTAGAATTGTTTCTGAATTTATTGGTTTAAGATCAAAAATGTATTACCTTGAGTTACATTTTTACGTTTACGTATTACGTTTCTGGGTGCTCAGGTAAAAAAGGCAAACGGTGTGAAAAAATATGTTGTAAATCACCTAAATTTAAATAATTATAAAGACTGTCTATTAAAAAATGAAATTATATATAGAGAAATGAACAATTTTAAATCATATTTACATGTAATTTAGACCCAAAACTTAAATAAAATAGCTTTAAGTTCTTTAGATAATAAGAGATATATATTACATGATAAAATCCATACCCTTGCATGGGGTTATTGTAAATTAAATTAATTTATATAAATTGTATTGTAATTATTGTAGACATTATAAAACTAATGCAGACTTAGTTTAAGGAAATTTATAATTAAAATTATTAATAAAGTTTTTAATGAAAAAACAAAACAAACTTTTAATATGAAATGCAAACTGTTTTTAATTATAAAAATAACTTTTTGAACACAAGTTTTACAGCATTAATAATACTTAGATTTATCAAAACCAAACTTCAAAAAACTTTTCATATCTTCACTCTAATTTAAAATATTTACCACTTTTAATTTAACTATAAAGCTTCTCAAAGATCATAATAATTCATCAATTTTAAATCAAGATATTAAAACCACTTTTTAATGAAGTATTCAAACCAAACTTTAAAAACTTTTCATATTGAAGTGATTGAATTTATCTAAATATTTCGCAATTTTAAAGCTTCTCAAAGATAATAATAATTCACCAATTTTTAATCCAGCTTTAAAAACCTTTTTAAATATTTTTATATAAAGATTAAATCAAGTTTAAACTTAAGTTCCAAAATCAATAAAACTTTTATTAATAAAAATAAATCTTTAAATAAATTTAAAATATCAAAGACGTACGCCTTTTTCCCGCTTAAAAACTCTGTTGAAGCCGTAGCGTCATTGTTTTGCACCTCTTCAATGGTCTTTTACTCGTACTTTACCGCTTAAAAGCTTTGCTGTTTAAAAGTCCCACCATTTGCGCCGCCATATCTTTATCTGCTTAAAAGCTTTGCTGTTTAAAAGCTCCGCCATTTGCACCGCCATATTCTTAATACTCAGTTTTATCATTATTTCAATGTATTTCATCTTTCTTTAAGATCTGTACTTTTAATCTCAAATATGTAGAAGACAAATGTCTATATGTTTTGCCATGACCCAGTGAAACAAATGCAATAGTTGAAGGGTTGTCTAAAGAAGCAATAGGATTGTAGGAAACTTCTTCAGATTGTAAAATTCTAGACTGAATGGTTTGGGTTTCAAAAACATCTAACTCAACACTCAATCATAAATAATTAAAAATATCTTTTTGTTTCTTTTATTTATTATCTTTGCGTTGTTTTGACGTAAAATAATTTAAATTTTTAATGAAAGGTTTTTATAGCTTTTAGTTTTATTTTATCAGATCCATACATTTCATTCACTTTTCGTACGGCACCACGTCATACATTTTTAATAATCTCTTTACTATGATCTTGCATAATTTCTTTTACATTTGCACCAGATGCAGTAACAGATAAAACATTAATACCAGAGTTAATAACCTCTTTTTTCAAAATATTAGCGCCTGAAGTAAATAATGGTTTCAAATATCTAAAAAGTCCCTCAAAAAAGGTTCCCAATCCACGACCTCTTTGAAAACATACGGCTTAATGTAATAAAATGCCGATATCATCAAGTCTTCTACTAGATTGAATTAAATAATACTAATTATAGGATACTATCTACATAATGAATAAAATAAAATAATATATAGTTTTGTAAAATCGCTTTTATTTATACTATTTTAAAATGTAATACAATTTTTTTTGGAATTGCACTATTGGAAAAGTTTATTTTATGTCCATATTTATCACATCAAAGTAATGAAACGTTATTAGATTATTTCTCCACATTGCAATATTGAATATTACTGAGTTATTTTACAGTATCAGTGAAAGCATTTAGTATGTTAACAGATCTTAAACACCTTCCAACTTTATTACCTATTTTTTGCGGTTTAATTATATCTGTGTATATAAAAAAACATATTATCTGCTTTAATTATTGGAATCAATTGTACACTATCTATAAAAGTTTTGAAAGCTTCTATTACACGTGATTTATTTTTTTTTAAATCTATAACTTTCGAAGATATTTGATTGAAACATGTTGTCAAAAGTCCTTCGAGAGTATAAGCGTAATTTGCTCTTATTTTTATATCTATTTTAGGGCTAGTAACACATATTGTAGTGTAATTTATATTTTTAGGCATCTCCTCAGCTTTTACTGATTGTGTATAATAAACTTCATCGTTTATAAAATTAAAAATTTCCCAAATCAGGTGTGGTTCAACTTCAGTTCTTCTAAATTTATTAAGTGGGGTATATTTTGAATTAGTGTTCGTAATAGAAAAATTTCCAGTCGCATATTTGTTTTTCTATGTATGGAATATATAATGTTCCAACTCCTATCATATCTTTCTGCATACCTTTAACAAATATTTGAGTACTTTTTTCCCATTCTTCACCATACACATTTGGAACGAAATCATTAACATACATTTCTGAAATACCGACTTTCCACCTTGAATCACACATGTATTTATTCATTTTATTTGTAAAAGATGATAATGAATATTACCTGCTGCTGACCTTAACACACGTCTTGATGAATTATTCAACTCTTGGCTATTTATAGTTTTTTCTTTTTCCGTTGGTGGGCTTGATCTATCTAAAGCAACAATTATAATCTGTTTAGATAGATCCCCTGTATTAGTTTCTAAAATTTGTACATTTTGATTTCTAATTGATTTTCTTTTTCTAAGACGTTCTCAACTGAGGCAGCTGACCATGCTTTTGTTAAAACATTTTCTTGAATTTCACCATCAAATACTTCGTCATCTTCTTTTTCATATAACTTCTACTCTAACATTCTGATATTCAGGAAAATGCGATTGAGTTTCCGCATCTATATACATTGGTTTTGCACGAGTTTGACTACCTTTTGTTTCCGTAATTTTTACTTTCTCCTCTTTATTTCTAGGTCTTTCGTTTTTTGTTTCTTATTTTAAATAGATTTTGTCTGTATAAATTCCTTTTTTTGAGTGTCCGAGAGATGTTAATTAATTTTAATTTTTTTCATATTTTTATCCAATTCATTAAGTTCAACAACCTCATTTTACTTCATTTACTCATAAATCTCAGGTTTTAAATTTATCATTTTATTATATGTTGTATTATTCATTTTATAACATTTGCGATTATCCCTGATAGTACTGCACCAAGAAGTGTTGGTAAAAATCCCCCATGGTGAATAAAGATTTTTCTTTTGCTATTTATAAGTTTTTTCCGACAAATAAATGATCTTAATTCTTTTTTATACTTTCGTAATTGGGTTTTTTTTTTACTCAGTTTACAATTACCTTTTAAAATATTTAAAGATATTTCGCAAAATGTTATTATTACTTCAGGGTCACAGTGTTTTATAATTACTTTCTAAAATTTTGGTTTAGAGGCTTATAATAGTTCAATATATGTCGATTGGCTTTCAAACGTTTCATATTCCTGCCCAAATTGTTCTAATCGATCTGTCGTACAATAACACAAACCTTTACCAAATATATCAGTTCTTAATCGAAATATATCATTAACGTCTTGAGTAAGATCTATTAATATATAGCCATATGGGACTGACGTCACATCATTATATACTTTTTCAAAGGATTTGATTGGGATAGATATATTAGGCGAGCTAGAGGTAATATCTGCGATTTATATCTTGGATTTTTGAAAAGTAAAAAATATTTACAGTTAAGTGAAATATCTCTTGAAAATTTACCCTGGTGGAAAACATTTTGTGTTACAAATATTACAGATAAATGTCTAAGATATGATCCTTTAGTAAATATACATCATTAACGTCTTGAGTAAGATCTATTAATATATAGCCATATGGGACTGACGTCATATCATTATATACTTTTTCAAAGGAGTTGATTGGGATAGATATATTAGGCGAGCTAGAGGTAATATCTGCGATTTATATCTTGGATTTTTGAAAAGTACAAAATATTTACAGTTAAGTAAAATATCTCTTGAAAATTTACCCTGGTGGAAAACATTTTGTGTTACAAATATTATAGATAAATTTCTATGATATGATACTTTAGTAAATAAATCACATACATAAATATCATGAGAATTTAACACCATATCATCGATAATAATTAACAAAGATTTTTGATTATCATTAAAATCTGGAATAGTGTTACTATATTCCACATCTTTGATATATTTTGGAACGGCATTTTTGTCTGGATTGCACCAAATTATTCTACTCATATGTGGCTGTATATTTTATTTTTTATATTTTATTAAATTATGAATTAAAGTGGTTTTACCACAGCATGATGGACCTGCATAGTTGTATTAGTTAAAAACTAACTCTGCTAACCTATATTTATATGAAAAGCTTTCTTCCCGAAGTGAATATAATGTATATTTAGTTATTCTATGGAACATTCTTCCATAAAGCTTCGATATGGTTAAACTAGTTCTCATAGTTGACTTACAATTTTTACAAGGAAATGAAAAGCAATATTTCCTAAAAGTGTTAGGCATATTTGGAAAAAGAAGTTTAACCCCAACTGTGTATCACTTCAAAGCATCGTACCCCTCAGTCAGGATATGAAATATAATAACCAGTATAGCGAATGTAAAATAAATGGACTTAAATGGAATAACGGTTTAGTTGAATATTTAGATGTAAAATGTATATTAAACACTATTTAGAGTCAGCTGAAAAAAATTATGTTAAAGGAGAACAAAAAATAGCTTTTTCTTCAAAAGTACATTGATAGTTTTAAAATAGAAGATCTAAGCAGAAACTTGCCGTCATTGCAAAAGATTGATAACTTTAAATCAAATTGTCCTATACACTTATCAAACAACAATTTCAGAAGTGCTGTTAAAGATTGTTATAATGTATATATGTATCTTTTGAAGGAAAAAATATTAGATTAAGACTTTCAATTTTCATACTTGCACGATATGAATTTAAATAAACAAAACTAAAAAAGTTAACTTCAACATTAAACAAGAAATTCATGTTATGCATGTGTGGGAGTAGATTTACGCACGTGATACAAGTAGATTTCAAAGACGTATAGAAAAAGTTGGTCTCACTATTTCTGCAATTTTAATATCTGATCATCGTAAAAAAATTTGTCAACTTAGATTTAAATTGAAATATAATAATAAGAGATTTTAACAGAAAAATAAATGTCTTTTATTTTTATCTTATGTTTTCAAAATAGATACCAAAATCACTTAACTAACTTTGAATTATTTTTTATTCCATACAAAAACAAAAAAACACAAAAAAATAAACATAAATGCATATCAAAAGTAAAGAGTATATCTTTACTTTAACCACTTTTTATGTCAGCAAAAAAAATCTCTATTTTACTTTACTTTTTTTCTTTATGCTAACAAAAAAACAAAACAGGATTACACTTTTTCTTTTCAATTTTAAAGATGCTCTGTAGATTTAAAATGAAAATTTTTTTTCTGTTTTCTATTTTCATATAAGAAATTTTCTTACTACTTTTATATGTGCGCCTAGTATTTAAACCAGGTATACAATTTTGTCTGTTAAAGACCGAACTACTTTAAGTTTCTAAACACTTGACTTCCTACTATAAAACCATTTGGAACTTATAAGTTAACAACCCACACATACAACCTAACTTAAAACCTCAACCAAATTTTTGGCTTATAATAACGAAGGTACATAAAATCAATTGTTCAGTTCATTAACGCTTCCTGACAACTTACACAATATCAACAACCTTCACTTCCTACTATAAAACCATTTAGAACTTAAAAATGAACAACTGACACGTACAACCTAACTTAAAGCCTAAACCAAAACAATCAATACAAGTTCTTGAACTAATAATCAAGCATGACCTACATTAACCGCATCAATCAAAATTCGTCGTGCGATATGGGTTAATTTTTTCCCATCCCAAGGTGCAGGGTTACCTACTTCCGCACCCATGGCCTAAATCCTCTCAAATATGAGGGACATAAAGAAAACCATCCAGGAAACCATTGTACTAAATTTAAAGGTTCTACTTCTGTTGGTTTTGAAGATATGCGCGTTTGCTCTTGTGCTAGTTAGGAAGTCTCCAAAATATGAATCCATGGTCCAAGTCCTTTCAAATGTCAGTTTCCAATTTTATAGAAAAGGAAACATAACAGAACACCCTTGTATTAAAAATAAAGATTCTATCTTTGTTTGTTATAGAGATATACTCGTTTGCTCTGGGGCTCATTCGGAAGCTTCCAAGATCCGAACTAATGGACCATATCCTCTCAAATTTTAGAGATATAAATCAAACATGAAGGAACGGAACGGAAACATTGTACCAAATTTGAAGGTTCTATCTTTGTTGGTTTTGGAGGTACTCTCATTTGATCAGGAATTATTCGAAAGCTTCCAGAATTCAAACCCATGGACCGATTTTGTCCAGATTATCTTAGCCTTCCTTTCGTAATTAGTAACCAACTATATAAATTGCATTAAGATAACCTTACTAGTTTTTAAGTTATCTGCGAACGGATGGACGGACGGACATCGTTATATCTACTCAGAAGGTGATCCTGATTCAGAATACATGTCCATATCTAACTCGCTTCCTTTTGATGGTTACAAACTCCATACCAAAGTTAATATACCCTATCATTTAGGTGTAGGGTATACAAACTTACGGACAGTAAACCTTAGCTATAAAAGAATATCCAATTTCCGTAAAGTAAAAATATATGTACCAATATGTAATAAAATTTTGGATGACTTCATTTTCATAACTCCTTGGCGACTTAAATTAAATTAATTCACATTAATTCACAAAATTAAAATCACAATGGAAGTTCTGACCGGCTTTTGTTGCAAGCTAAGTCTTATGTAAAATTGTTGTAATTATAAAATAGAGTGATATAAAACCCAAGCATGCTCATGGAATTTATATTGGCTTAAAGTACGGATTAAAGTGTGCAGGAAAATTAATCATACCTTCAACATCATAATATAAAATATTTTAGATAAATATATTTAAGATAAATATCTATTTTCAAGAAATACAGTTTAGGTTTTACAGTAATAGGTTTTAATAAGTCAAAATTGAAATTTTTTTTCTCTTATATGAATACGATAAGATATTCTTATTATTTTTGTATATTTCATTGAGGGTTCTCACGTAAAATTGCAAACTAGTCTTGCATAGAAGGATGGCGGGATTTGTGAAAACTTTTGACGGAAATTGTTTTTGTTTCATGTATAAAAAGCATGTACCGGAAGACCGAGGCATATTTTGCCTAGACTAAATATTTTTTGACTTAACTGTATCGCTTATTTTATTTGCTCGAGAAAATTAACTGGAGGAAATTTTTAGAAGTTTATTATTTAATTTGATATCGGTTTTTGAATTTAGTGGAAGTGCATCAAATATAAAAATACTTTTAAAAATTTTATTGGCTTTTGATTTTAATTTAAAAAGTATTTATTTTCCAGAATCAAAAATTAACTTATATATTTGTTTGTAAAAATCAAAACTAGATCTTTATTCAGATAATAATATAATATGACAGATAGGTACCAACTAACATTTTTTAAAAATACCAATCAACATTTTTAGAAAGGTATCACTAAAGCTTTCTGTCATCTGTAATTTTTTATTTTGCAATTTATATTTTGCATTGGATCGTTCACATAAAATAAGATTTTTATATTTTATTTTCCTTGGATGAACGTGAAGGTCCTTATTGTTTTTATATAATATATTACGTGAAGGCCCCTATTGTTTTTATATTAAATAAAATAATATAATTTATAAAAAAATTAATATAATTATAATTTAATACTTGTACCGCAACTACAAAAGAAAAATTTCATTTATTTTCTTACCACATTGTAAGTGGTAGCAAACAAACAAAAATAAAATAAAAATAACTTAGGTATATTTAAATTTTGAAACATTTTTTAACGGTATAACATTTTTCTAGGTGACTTTCTTTGCATTATTATCCATCATTCATAATATTAGGAATGTTAGTGATTTTCGTAAAGGAGCAAATAAATGATTTTTTTTTAGAAATTTTACAAAGTCAGTTTTTAGCATATTTTCAAAAAAAATTTGGAAAAATGTGCCTATTAATTGACTCTGCACGTCCGTCTGTTTACAAAACTTGTACACCGTTAATGACAGAGAAAAAAATGAAAAAAACCGTGGTTAGGTCTCATAAAAAAATTAATGTCGTAGAACAACTTTTTCATAAAGTCCCATCCATTACCGAGCTGCAGCCCATCCAACTTTGAAAAAGCCCTATTTATTTTTAAATGCGTATATATAATGTTTTACTTAACATTTGTTCAATCTGAAGACGCCAGGATTGGATAGAATTTTTTTTTATCTTTGTAAATCAATATCAAAAGATAAAGTTTTTTAAATTTAGTATTTAAATTTACCGTTATGTGGAACTCAAATTTTATAAACATAAATGAATTTAGTTAATGTAAAAATAAATAATGAAGTAGGAATGAAAATAACTAGAAAATTAGGAATCTTATATTAAATAAATTTAGTTAATATATACAAAAAAATGATTAAATAAATAATGGAGTTGGATATAAATAAATAAATATTTAATTCTAAATTAATTAGTAATTGAAATTTTGAAATTATATCGGTATACGAATTTTTTAATTGGTATATTTCGTTTCTATTATATATTATTATAAATTTTGTCAACCTGACAGACAACTTTTGTGTTGGTTGTGCGCAATTACGCCCAAAAACAAAAAGCCGAAAAATAGAAAATGAAAGAAAGCCCAAATTTTGTGGGTATTTTTTCATAATGAAGAAAAGCCTAAAAAAAGGAAAAAATTCCCAAGAGTAAAAATGAAAAAAAGCGCAAAATAAAATGATTTTTTCATAATGAAAGAACACAATGTGCAGGTCTTCCATCGAAATATCAGACAAACTTGTAACAAAGTCAAAGAAAGTTTTTTACTGCCTACTAGATCAGGGAGGCCGGACCGATGCATCATCCGCGTTTGCGCCTTACCCGCAGGCGGTGGCCATCTCCGCCCGCGTCCGCGTCGAGCGCCGTGCGGGCGACGACGTGGATGCATTTTATTTAGTTCGCGAATATTATGGGAGTTGATATGGCCGTGAGGGAGCAACCTGCTGAACGAATATGATATCAGCCACTAGAGGGCATGACTAGAGGGAGTTCAAATTAATTAAAGAAGTCTAGTTCAACATGGAGGAAGACGTATCGGATCAATTAAAGCAAGGTTGCATAAAGCGAAAGAAGACATTTTTTTTTTTTGTTTGATTGAAAGCATGAAATGTGTACATTACGATACGGAGACCATACTTACCTTGAATATTAAAAAGTATAGATATAGATCTTACATAAATAATTAAAAGATGGTTCGTCATATAGGGGCCAGAAAACTTTTTTGTGCAAAGCATAATGAATGCAAAAGTTGAGTTAATTTTATTTATTACGAAGTTGTAGTGGTTCTTAATATCTAACCTACTATGAAGGATCAGTATCACATGTGAAGTAGGATCAGTTCTTTTAATAGGTTGATTTTTGAGAACGTAAATTTTAATTTAAACTTCAAATTCAATGTAATTTAAATAAATATTTTCAATAGATCTTATAATTAAATGTAGACTTACGTGATATTATTATTGAAATTTTAAATATTATTGAGTACAAGCTATCTGAAAACTGTGAAGTCAATTTTTTAAAAGTTTTTTCTTGAACATAAGGTAGTAAAGTAGCTATAGCGATTTATAAATTTGATTGGTCAATTTATTTTTTTCACTTTTTATGTAGCGTAGACCAAAATAATTTTTGTATAATGTGAGATTTATTTGTTATTATTTTATTTCCTTTGTTTACAGCTAGCAGTAAACTATTTTTACATTCGTTCTTTTTCCTGTATCATGTTTTGAAGAGTTATACCCATTGCGTAAAAAGTAAATTAAATTTGTTTTTTTTTTCTCAAGATTATAATTATATTTTTCTACTTTCTCTAAAAATTTGCATGTTTTATCGTTTGCTTTTTATATTTTACAATGATATAAAATTATAATTAAATTTACAATGATATAAATTTTAAATATAAATTTAATTTAATCTCCTTTTTTTTGTGTACTAATTGTGTTTGAGAAATGATATAAATATTTGTGCTATAGGTAGAACTATTTTTAAAAATCAGAGCACTTCGTTACCAGTGAAATTTTACTATGTGAAATTAAAAATGTTAAAAACTTCATTTAATCCCTTTATTTATTATTATTTATATAAAATAATAAAAGTATAAAAAAAACTATAATAAAAGTATAAAAAGACAATTTACAAATTTAACATAAAGTTAAAAATAATTAAAAAATTTGTAAGCAACCACATTAATAATATTATATAAATATAAAAACAAGTACATATTTTTAAATTTATGTAATATTATTAATGAACTGAATAATATTATATAAATATAAAAACAAAGTTTTTTGGCAGCTACTAGAACAGCATCCCTTTTGTTCCTTATTCAACTCGAATTTCAGGAACGTAAAAAAGGCATCCTTTAACATCCTTTAACAAAATTTCAAGTTTATATCTTTATTAATTTCAAAGATAGTCTCCCTTGGGAGGCGTGTGTCAGGTCCACGAATTGCCCCTCCATCTGTATCAGGGATATAGAGGAAACATTACTCTTGTACCAATTTTAAAGGTGCAATTTTTTGGTTTTGGAGGCATTGTTTGCTCTTTTGCTCTTTGGCTAATTCGGAAGTTTCCAAAATCCGAATACATCGTCCAAATCATCTTAAGTGTCAGTTTTAAATTTTAAAGAAAAGGAATAACAGAGTACCCTTGTACCAAATATAAAGGTTCTATCTTTATTGGCTTTGGAGATGTGTTCGTTTGCTCTGGAGCTCGCTCGGAAGGCTCTAAAATCCGTACACATGATTTAAATCCTGTCAAATTTCAGAGAGATAAAGAAAATCTTCCAGAACATCGTTGTACTTAATTTAAAAAATCTCCAAAAGAGATTGGTTTTGAAGATATGCTCGCTTGCTCTTGTGCTAGTTCGGAAGTTTCCAAAATATGAACCCATGGGCCAAACCCTTTCAAATGTCAGTCTCCAATTTTACAGAAAAGGAAGCATAACAGAACATCCCTGCATTAAAAATTAAGATTCTATCTTTGTTGGTTATGGAGATATATTCGTTGGTCCTGAGGCTCGTTCGGAAGCTGCCAAGATCCGAACCAATGGACTATATCCTCTCAAATTTTAGAGACATAAATCAAGCATGAAGGAACATCATTGTACCAAATTTAAAGGTTCTATCTTTGTTGGTTTTAGAGATAATCTCATTTACTCCGGAATCATTCGAAAGCTTCCAGAATTCGAACCCATGGGCGGATTTTGTCCAGATTATCTTAGCCTTCCTTTCGTAATTAGTAACCTACTATATAAAGTATTTGAGTTTCCTGATTCAGAATACATGTCCATATCTAACTCGCTTCCTTTTGATGGTTACAAACTCCATACCAAAGTTAATATACCGTATCATTTATGTGTAGGGTACAAAAAATTACGGACAGTAAACTTTAGCTATAGAAAAATATCCAATTTCCGTATAGTAAAAATAAATATATGTACCATATGTAATAAAATTTTGGATGACTTCATTTTCATAACTCCTTGGCGATTTGAATCACCTTAAGTTCACAATGGAAATTCTGACCGCCTTTTGTTGCAAGCTAAGTCTTATGTAAAATTGTTGTAATTATAAAGTAAACGTGGAAGAGTGATATAAAACCCAAGCATGCTCATGGAATTTATATTGGCTTAAAGTACGGATTAAAGTGTGCAGGGAAATTAATCATACGTTCAACACCATAATATAAAAATCTATTTGTGAGGTCAATGCATAATATATTTAAGGTAAATACATATTTTCAAGAAGTAATAGATTTCCAAATAATAGATTTTAATAAGTCAAAATTGAAAATTTTTTTCTCTTATATGATTACGATAAGATATTCTTTTATTTTTGTATATTTCATTGAGAGTTCTCACGTAAAATTGCAAACTAGTCTTGCACAGAAGGATGGCAGGATTTTTCACGGAAATTGTTGTTGTTTCATGTATAAAACGAATGTATCGGAAGATCGGGGCATATTTTGCCTAGACTAAATATGCTCTGGCTTAACTCTATCGCTTATTTTATTTGCTGGAGAAAATTAACTGGAGGAAATTTTTAGAAGTTTATTATTTAATTTGATATCGGTTTTTGAATTTAGTGGAAGTGCATCAAATATAAAAATGCTTTTAAAACTTTTTGTGGCTTTTGCTTTTAATTTAAAAAGTATTTATTTTCCAGAATCAAAACTTAAAACTTATATTTGTTTGTAAAACGCAAAACTAGATCTTTATTGAGATAATAATATAATATGACAGATAGGTACCAACTAACATTTTTTAAAAATACCAATCAACATTTTTAGAAAGGTACCACTAAAGATTTCTGTCATCTGTAATTTTTTATTTTGCAATTTATATTTTGCATTGGATCGCTCACATATTAAAATAAGATTTTTCTATTTTATTTTCCTTCGATGGACTTGAAGGCCCTTATTGTTTTTATAAAAAATTGTACGTGAAGACACCCCTATTGTTTTTATATAAAATAAAATAACATAAGTGGTTATAATATGAGAGAGCTAATGTATGAAAAACGCAAAAATTAAAGATTAGGGTTATGTACAGGATAAAAAGTGAAGAAAAAAGTGGATCATGTACATTGGCGGAGGCAGTGGCAGTTAGGATAAGCGGATTCTATTCCAACGAGCAATGAGGAAAATGGAAAGTGGATGGTAATTCTGAAGAAAATAGCATACTTTTAGGCTGAAAGTGTGGAGTGGATAATAAAGGTTGTGGTTGATGGTTGTCACATTGGATATTAAATAATAAAGAGTTTTATTGATTGGAAATATATTTGTGGAATTTGAAACTTTAATGAAACTAGCGCCACGATGCTTGTGTTCAATATTTTATAATTTCAGTGATTTTAAACATATTTGTGAATGCTTTGTGGCGGTGGCTGGTGGCGGTTTCTGGTAACTGTGGTTGTTAATGATAATGTGAAGAAATAATTTTTGAATTACTAAATACATATTTGAATATAGAACTAGTATAACAAAGAAAGCTTTATATCTGTGTATAAATATACGTGTATAAGTATAGGTAGACAAGTGGGCTCGAAACCTCATAGCTATTAGAATTTCTTATTTACATTATTAATATACAACAAAATTTTTTCTGTGGTTTCTTGAACTTGAAATACTTACTGTATAAAAAATAATAATGAGAGGTTAATATTTTTAAAAAATTTACTTAAAAATTAAAAAATTAAAAAATTTGTATTTTGTTCTACTACGCCTACACAAATTTTTAAAATTGCAAAATGACAATATAAATCTAAAATGACGTCAAAGGGAGACTCCTTGTTCTTTTTAAAAAGATTATTTATATTTAAGATGAGTAAGAGTGAGGTATTAGATTTATTCGAGTGGTTAGATGTTTAGATTCTTCTGAAAAAATCGAGAGTGATGAAGAGAAGATAAAAAAGAGAGTTAAGTTTAATTTATAACCGGAGATATATGTATTATACAAATGGAATATCGCATATAAATTAGCTCGACAAAAATATTGGGAATTAGTATCACTGGATCGCTATAGATTCAAACACAGAATTCAAAATACCAATGATATTATATGTTTAAGATTCTAGATAGTAATCATCGGAAACAAATTGTTAATGAAAGATTTTCTAATTAATTATAATTATAAATTAGAAATAAATAGAAAAAGAAGCAAAAAAAATTATTTGTCTCTTTAAAATGAAAAAATGTTTATAACTAAAATGACGTAACCGAGGATTCCTTTTATTAAAATATATAAAAAGAAAAACAAAAATATACTATATATATACAAAGTTTTTTATTTTTTAGTATTTTCAATATTTATAATTTTTTTCTTTAAATTTCCTTACAATTTTAGCTAATCGCAATAGACATCTCTTAGGAAATTCAATTGAATTTAGAGTAAATAAATCTGTCCATTTATCGTCTTGAACCTCTTTGAATGAATTGAACTGAATTAATGTTGAGTCGGCATAATTCCTCAGAAATTTTATATGATATTTAATTTCACTTCTATATTTCTTTTTAAAATCTATTTTATTTTTGAGAAAAAATTTATTAAACGTAAGAATTGCTTTTGCGAACTCCATTTTATAATTAAAACTAAAGAAAACTTATGAAACAAAATAATGTTGAACAAAAAAATTAAATATGCAAATAACAAGAATTAATTAAATCTTCAGTGGGTAGGAGTGCTAGGGCGTAGATAAACAATATTAGGTAAGTTTATAATTATGATATTGTGTTTAGGTTCGATATTAGTTCTATGCTCTTACTCAGTGAAGATTTTTTTTTAATTTTTAACGCTTATCTACACTCAAAATTGCAGTGTTTTTTCTAATAATTTTACACTCAAAATTGTATAAAAGGTTAATCTTAATATGAAAAATGTCATAACCCGATTAGATTATTAAGGAGAAGCATCATAATGTTTTGGGCTGAGAACATTCTACATGGTTATAAATATTGTGGCCGGAAGTGGACTTCAATCGAAATAATTCATTGGAAGATATTTCATGATTTTTTAGAGATTTATATAACTCCAGAGGGTGGGGAAAAAATTTGTTTATTTAAAATTAGAAATGGTGAGTCATTAACTAACAAATTCGATTTATCTCCTTTGGATTGTCAACATATAAAAATCGAAGTACATGGTGGTGATATTACCATTATTGGTAAAATAAGAGATTCAAGAAATAAAAAAAAGCAAATACCTAATAATTTTCATATTGATTGCGTATTTGCTGAAGAAGATGATTGGGAAATGATTGAGAAGAATATAATGTACTATCAAAAGATAAGAACAAAGAATCATTGTCAATTAAAGTAAATGAATATGAAGAAAATCAAAATGAACGGAAAAAGACAAGGATAAGGAAACGAATTGACGATGGAATTATATTTATAGCATCAATACAGAATATGTATAGTGAAAAAAATAATAAGTCAAAAATTGGTTCCGTGCTAATTAATTTTAGAAGATTACTTGAAACTTTAAAAGAGGAATATTTAGATTATATGGAAGCTTATTCAGATAGAAGAGATAGATTTTTGCCGCTCTTTATGTACATTTGCTCTATTATAAGTCAAGTAAAGTTTGTACATAATAAAGAAATTTCTGTAAAATAAAAAGTATAAATTATATATTTTTAATTTCTAACAAAACATTACTGCGTTAACCTTTAAAGAAGATACATCATACTTCCTTTTGATTAACTATGAAAACATTTATATTGTTCATATTCTGTTTGTTAACTATTCAAGCAAATTCCGCTCCAATTTCTAATATTAGATTAGATGAATCAGCTTTTGGGAGCATCTACTTTAATATACTACTTCCAAATAATGAGAACGTGAAAGTAAATTTATCAGTCCAGCTATTAAAACCTGTAATTTCACCAGAATTAAACAAAGCAACAACAAATGAAGCAAAAACTACAACAGTAGCATCAATAACTACATTGGGAGTAGATGAGCAATTACTTAGAGATAAAGCTGATTCAGTACCTCAATATATATCTATAGATGAAGCTATTAAGGCTTTTAGCCAGGAATTAATTTTAAAAGAACGTAATATTGGCGGAATTATAAATAGCGAACATATATTTTACAGAAATTTTTTAATTGGAATATGATAATAATAAAGATATTCATATAAGATGTGAATATGATAGCAATTTTAAACAAAAGACTCCCGCAATTAAATATTTAGAATATCGGGAAATATTAGCAGATAGAATTTTAAGTAATGGAGAGTTGGAAACAGTTCCTATTGTAGATGCAGATTATAAATCAGACTACACTATACTTGATTTGCGATCCATAAAACAAAAAATATCATATTTAAGGGAAATTTCTTAATATATCAAAATAAAACAATATATTAAAATAATTGTAAAAAAAATTAAATAAAATATAATATTTTTATAATAAATTTTTTATTTATCCATGAATTATGATTAGAAGAAAATCCTAACCATTTAACAAAACTTTTATTATCTCTAGTTTTAAGAATTTTTTCAATCAAAAACACATGTTTTTTTTTCATTTTTTAACAATTCATATTAATATAACCTTGACCTTGATAATCTTCCAGTAAATATGTGACAGGATTAGTGATTTGAACTTTTCTTATTTTAAATACTTCCGTTGTTCAATTTGGAGTATAACCTTTCTCAAAAACATGTTTATATTTGCTTATTCGAACTGAATTATCAATTTTAAATTTACCTGGCGAAACTATTTTTATATGCTTTCCACATCTTTTCTTTCAAAGTTCAATTAAAACGTTCTACAACAGATGCTTTTAATGTGCTAAATATTGAATAATGATTTATTTAATATTTATCTATCAATTTTTTGAATATTTTATTAAAAAATTCTTTCCCGTCATCGGTTTGTAAATTTTGTGGTTGTCTTTTAGAAGTTTCAAAAATATTTTGCATTGCTTGTGAAACATTCTCTGAAACTTTTTCTTTTTATAAGGATCGCCCATGCATATTCATAGTTAATGAAACTTTAAAACCTTTATTGTCTTTAGAATATGACCCCATTTCTACTAAATCAGCTTGCCACAGATCATCAAATCCCTTAATTATAACTCTACGTCCTTAAAATTCCTCAGAGCTTATTTATGCAATTCATCGACAACCTCTCTTTTACTCATTTTAAATAAAACAAAAATAAATTTTTAACACAACAAAATATATTATTTATTTATTTACATATATATAATATAACAATATTAGAAATGTTTTTTATTTTTTTTTATTCTTCTATATAATTCCCTCAATTTTGTACATTTTAACATATAAGTTTCTGCAGAAAAGCAAGGACAAGTATCAGGTAGACTTATGGTGTCCTTTAGTGAATATGCACATATATCCCAATGATATCTATATTCTTTTGTTTCAATTTGAATAGAATTTTGAAATAATTTCAAAAATTTTAAATGTCTTTTTAACTCTTCATAATGCTCTTCTAGTAAAATATCCTAATACTTATTTAAAAATTTGTTTAAAGAATATCCGATTTGATGTATATCCATTTTGGAAGTTAAATGAAAACTAACCACAATTAATTTCTTGAATTATTAATTACATCTAATGCTGATTGTGCTTTAGCTTCAGCGTTTTATAGTCTTGGAATAAATCCAATTGGTTTTTTAACTTGAAATTCAATAAAATCATTCATTTTTGAAAATTTTTCATTTAACATTGCATTGCATTGCATTTGATGTGGATGTCCTCGAAACCACCTTGCATTGCTTCTTCTAATATTCGTAATTTTTCTTCTGCTAATTTAAGTTTTACAGACACTGTTGTCTCTACATGATCACACATTTCTTTTATCTCGTTTTGTAATAGTTCTTTATGAAAGAAAATTTGGTTATTCACAAATGTTTGCGTTGCTGCATCATTTCCGTTAACTGGTTCTTGAACAATTGATAAAATTTTGTTATTTAAATCATAATTTCCTTCGGAAGTTAATTTGAAACCTATACCGGAAGGACCTTAAGTATGTAATTTTCTAGAAGTAGATGAAGTCATACTACGTCCAAACTTATCTAGCGGCATTCTGATTTTTACTAATTGCTAATGTAAAATGTTATTGAATTATATTTGCTTCTTTCAATTCTTCAATTATAGATACAATTTCATTGTTATGATTATTGTTACCAGCTGTTTCTGATGCAATTAAAAGCCTTAATCTATCAACTAACTCATTAGCATCATCCCAATAAATATATTGATTTGATTGATTTGTAAAATTTAATTGAGTTCTTGGTGAAAAAGATTTAAGTAAAAAGTTAGTAACATTTTTTTTTTAATAACTTGAACCAGTTTTTTTATGTCTAGTGTTGTAAACATGTTTATATAATTTTCTTAATATATTCTTATATTTAAAACTTTTATTCCATTTTATTTGTTCTAAATGATTATAATTTCTTCTATGTGCATTAGTTTTGTTAAGTATTTGATGGTATGTACTTAAATCACTTTCAGTATAGTTTATAGGTTTATAGGTCCAACTATTAATCCTCTTATACTATTTGGAAAAAATAGAAGAAAAAGCATTTTGATCAACATTTTTTACTTTTATCGCATTATTTACTTTTATAAATTTCCTCTTTAAACTAATAGAAGAATCGATGTTTTAAATGATATTAATAGGTTTCTTTGAAAGGTGTTTAGTATTTGATTAACTTCCTTAAACTAAACTACAAATCATGCCCGAAAATAATAAATATTCAAATAGTAATAAAAAATGTATTAAAGGAAGAGGAGGTTTCTTTGAAACGTGTTTAGAATTTGATTAACTTAAATAGTAATAAAAAATCAATTAAAGGAAGATGAGTAATTAACTCTTTAATAAATAAATTGTCATTTGAAGCGCATTTAATTATGAACTGCTTATAATTATTGTGGACCTGGAACAAAGCTAGCAAAACGGTTAAATCGAGGTGATAAAGGAATAAATCTTTTAGATGGCGCTTGTCGTGATCATGATATAGCATATTCACAAAATAATGATCAAAATAAACGTCATATAGCTGATAACATACTTGCAGAAAGAGCTTGGCAAAGAGTCAAAGCTAAAAATTCAGATTTAAGAGAAAAAGCGAATGCTCTTTTAATTACAAACGCTATGAATGGGGTTGAAAAAGAAAACTGTAAAAAAACAAAAACAACAAAAAAAACAGAAAAAAACCATTGAAGCAAAAGAAGCAAAAACAGCAGTGCAAACTTTAAAAAAGCCAATGAATAATGGAAATATTATAAAAATTGCTTTACATGCATCTCGAAAACTTTTAAAAGGATAAAAAAATGCAATTGATATACCTCGAATTATTGCAATACCCAAAATTGGTGGTATTTTACCTTTAATTCCAACATTTGCAGGCTTATCAGCTGTTGGAGCACTTACAGGTGGCGCTGCAGGAATAGCTAAGGCTGCAAATGATGCTAAAAGTGCGTAAAATCAGTTAAAAGAAAGTGAACGTCATAATAAAATGATGGAAGCAATAGCATTAAAAGGGCGTAATGGATTACACTTAAAACCATACAAAACAGGGTCAGGCCTTATTAGAACACAAAAAGCCATTAAACAAGTAAATGAAACAGTAAGTTGATGCAACCGACTTATTTATACTCTACCCCTAAAAAATTCAAATTAAATTAAAAATCCATAAGTTATTTTAGTTAGGTATTTAATATAAGCTAAAAAAAATAAATGCTTTTACAACCTTTGTACAAAATTTCAGGTTTCTATCTTTATTAAATTCGAAGATATGCTTGTAAGGTCTTGGGAAGTGTGTGAAGGCACGCGGACCACCACCCCAATTCATCTCAAATTTTAGAGACATCATCAGAACAGGGTAGAATACTCTTATATCAAATTTCAAGTTTTTATATTTATTAATTTCGAAGATATGCTGGTTCGGTCTTGGGAGTTGTGTGGAAGATACCCGAATAACCATTCCAATTCATCTGAAATTTTAGGCAAATCAGGGATTCAGGAAACAAAACCCTGGTATCAAATTTGCAGTTTCTATCTTTATTAATTTCGAAGATATGCTTGTTCGGTTTTGGGAGTTGTATGGGAGGTACCCCGAACGATTACTCCAATTCATCTCAAATTTTAGGTAAATCAGGGATTTAGGAAACAACACCCTCGTATCAAATTTGAAGTTGCTATCTTTATTAATTTCGAAGATATGATTATTCGGTTTTGGGAGTTGTATGGGAGATACCCGAACGCATGGTCCGATTTCGCCCATTTACAATCCTCGCCTTACCTTAGTCATTGTTAACCTACAGTATAAATTTCATCAAGATAGCATCATTATTTTTTGAGTTATCGTGCGTACGGACTGACGGACATCGCTAAATCGACTCAGGAGGCGATCCTGATTCAGAATATATATACATGTATATACCTAACTCGCTACCTTTTGGTGGTTACAAACACCATACCAAAGTTAATATACCCTATACATAATGTGTAGGGTATAATAAGCTACCCAAAAGACCACTTACAACTTATAGATAGATTTATAGATAGATTTAGAAAAATTTGGTAAAAAATACTTGAAACATTTTCGAGGCGTTTTTATGAGAGACAATTTACCTGCAAAAAAGCCTTGGAAATTTGAATGTGGTTTAATAATTTATAATAATTTTTAAGGTAGCTTATTTTAAAAATGCAGAAATAACACACTATTTTGATAGTTTTGGGAATTTACGTCCACCGTTAGAAGTAATTAAATATTTAGGTGATAAGTTTGTATATAATTATAATAAATATCAAAACTTTAATACATATAATTGTGGTCATTTATGTTTAGAATTTTTATATCATATTGCTAAAAAATAAAGCAAAATTATCAGTAAATAAAACAATAATAAAACAAAAATAATTTTTTTATTATTAGTCTAGCTTTATTAAAACTAACCTACATTAATAATTTTGTTCAAGTTCAAGGTTATTTCTTTCTTTCTATTTGAATAAAAAGTAACATAAAACTATCTGATAAAGAATACTTAGAATTTAGTTGTAATACAAGAAATTTAAAGAAAAATTAAAGTTAGAAATATTATATAGGTATACATTTATGATGATGATTATGATGATGATGATGATGATCATGATGATGATGGTTATGGTGATGAATTAGCCTTGAAAATCTATAAAAGCAAAATAGATTTACGAAATATCTGATTATTTCAATTAAAGATATGTCAATAACATTAACTTTAAACGGAAACTATTCCATATTAACAACTAATTATTTTCCTCCTATAGACCTAAAGTGGGAAGAATATGCATGCGATTTAGTAGATTTTCAAACATATAATTCAATACCGAATATAAATGAGATTATAGATTTATTATTGATAATAAATCCATCATTCTTCCCACAGAGACGTGTTTTTTTATCGATTAAGTAAAGACGTGTTTTTTTATCGATTAAAAAAATTTTTTTTTTCTATAAATACGGTAAAATTGAAAATAAAAGGTATAAACAAAGAAAATAATATTCAGCAGTTTTTATTTTTTATTTTAGTTAATAATTACCAACTATGGCGTCGTGCCAAAAGTGCAAAATGAAAATAAAGGGAGAAACTGGAATAGAATGTGCAGGAGTGTGTAAGAAAATATACCACGAAGCTTTTAGATGTTCAGGTTTGGATCAATCATCAATTAACATGATATTATGTGTTAATTAAAACATTAAATTTATATGTGACGAATATAGACTTAGTCCTTCAAAATATGGAAAGAGCGGTGGGAAAAAGTAATGATCAACTGAAAGAGTACAAAGAAGAGTTTGATAGAGCTATCAAAAATAACGAGAAAGAAGTTATCGATCTACTAAAGGCAATTGAAACTAATTATATGAAACGGTTGGAGGAAATCAAATTTAGTCAACAAAAAGAATTAGATAAAATGGCAAAATTTACAGAAGTCTTTAAAAATCAAAGCGAGAAGGTGAACGAAGAATTTATGAATGTAATAAAAAAAAGTGATGAGATATGCAATAAACTTACTAATACTGGGATTGAAAAAAAAATAAATACAGGTCATACGGTGTCATTTGCCGATATTGTGAAAAATACAATAAACGGTTCTGATATGATAATGAAAAAAGAACTACCTTTAATTGTAAAACCGAGGAGTAAGCAAAAAAATGAAAAAACAAAGAGTGATTTGAATACAAAGGTGGATCCAAAAAATTTTAAAATTAAAAATGTTGTTAATAGAAAAAATGGTATAATTTTAATTGAAACTGATACAAAGGAAGATCGGGAAAGAATAAGAAATGAATTAGAACTAAAATTGAATAACAATTATGAGATAAAAATACCGGTAGAAATGAAACCAAAAATAGAAATTGTTCACATTAATCAGAAATATAGTGAAATAGAAATAATTGAAAAGTTAAAAAAACAAAATGATTTTCTTGAAATGAGTGAAATGAAAGAAAACATATTCTGTTAAAAAATATAATAAGGAAATGTTTAACATAGTTTTGAAATTGATAAGGAGTCATTTCCTAAAATTTTGGCACATGAAAAAGTTTGCATAGGTTGGGAAAGATACAAAGTCCTCGACGCTATGAACATTCCCAGATGTTTTAAGTGTAAAGGCTTTAACCATAAATCAGCTGAATGTAGGAATGCGGAAACATGCTTGAAATGGCATCAGGAACATAAAACTAGTGAATGCAAGCAAGAAAATATTAATAAGTGCATAAACTGTTTGAAATACAATGAAAAGTTAAAAATCAATGTGGATGTTAATCAGTTAATCATAATACATTTTAATCATAATCAGTTAATCATAATACAATAATCATAGAACCTTCCCGGCTTTTCAGCATAAACTAACTTTAAAAAAACAAAAAATAGGCTACTAGCAATCACAGATAATAGGAAAAGATCACAATAAAACAATTGAAATAATACAAAATAATGCTAATTATAATGATAATAATTATGATAATTGTAGTAATAGCACAAATAGAATTCAAATTAATAGCAACAATAGATTTATCAATAATAACAATAGTAATAATAATAATAACATTGATAATAATGATAATATTAATAATAGCAATATGAATAATAATAACAATAAGTATAATAATAACAATAAAAATAATAATAACAATGATGATAATCATAGTAATAATAATATTAATAAGAATGCAGTAAGCAATAAAAATATTAATGATAAAATGCAAAAACACATAAAGAAGAAAAAACCTTTAGTTTACTTAAATATGTTCCTAAGGTATGGTAAAAAAAAACTAATAGTAATAATACAAAATTGAAAATTATTAAAAGTAATTCTAATGGAATAAAAAATGATACATTGCATCAACGAAATTAAATAAATAACATTAAAACAGAAAATAAAAACAATAGTACCATAGAAAATAAAGTTAGTGATAATTGTACTCTTACTTCTTTGCAATCTAAGCCGTTAAGCTGTTCTCAAAATAGTAATAGCTTTATTGATCCAATGGCTCCACCAATCGTTAAAATGACAAGAAAAGCGATCGCAGACGGTATATAGCATATATATACTCTCCCGATTAAGAGATAACAGGATTTATAATAATTTAAGGATGTATCTATCATACTTTCACAATGAAGATGATGTCTGTATTGAAGGTATTACAAAAATCAAAGTACTTATTGATCAAGAAGGGTTTCCAACTGATTACGAAGAATTAAGTAGAATATATTACAGATATCATGTAAGCAGAGGTATTCCCCACGAAGATGTTAAAAAAGATCTAAAAATGCACAGACGCCATATTGACAACAAACACAGAGAGAATCTTCAAAAACAAGGAGAAACTTGGGGTAATTATATTATAGGTATTCCATAATGATAGAACCAAATGAAAACAATATAGGTGAACTCAACATTTTGTACTTGAACATCTGCAGCTTAAGAAATAAATTGTTCGAACTTGAGATTCTTATAAATGAATGTGAACCAGTTGATATTGTAATAGTTACAGAAGTATGGTTATATGATAGTGATATTGGAATCTTTAACTTACCTAAATTTAAAGCAGTATACAACTGTAGGAATAAAAATATTTGTTATAATGGTATGACACAAACAAATATCAAAGTACTAATCGATCAAGAAGGATTACCAAGAGATTATAAAGAACTACGTAATATATATTATAAATATCATGAAAATATAGGAGTCTCTCATGAGGATGTTATAAAGGATCTAAAATAGTATAGAAATCACATTGATAATAAATATCGAGAGTACCTGCAAAAAATAAGAGAAAACTGGCAAAATTATATGATAAGCATTCCATAATGATCAATCACCCAAATATAAGAAAACAAATAGGGAACCTAAATATTTTATACTTAAATATCTGTAGCATAAGAAATAAAATATTAGAATTAGAAGTTTTAATCACAGAGCTCAAGGATATTGATATAGTAGTACTTACAGAGGTATGGATATTCGACAACGAAATTGATGTACATAATATCCCCAATTATAAGGCGGTTTATAACTGCAGAAAAGAAAAAAGGGGGGGAGGAACAGCAATTTTTGTAAAGGATAACATTCACTTTAATGTAGTAATTAAGGATGAAAGATATAATTATATGGTAATTGAAATCCTAAACTCTCAACCAAAAATAAAAATTGGAACATTTTATAAAGCTCCAGCAGAAAACAGCAATGTATTTATAGAATACTTAGAAACTAAAATGGAGGATAATTCAAATCACATATTTTTTGCTGATACTAACTTAAATTTGTTTGATAATACCAACTTACTCAAAAGATACAAAGATATGATAGCTACTTCTGGATATTATATACTTCATAAGAGGCAAAGTACAAGAAATACAGCTCAATCTAAAACTGTAATAGATCATATAATAACAAACTTTAATGAAAAATATCAGGTTTCTTTCACAATAAAGGATAACAGTTTATCTGATCACCAAACAGCCGTAACATCAATCAAAGCAATTAATGTTAAGAAAATACCTATGCAAAACTATACTATAAATAAAACAGACTATATTCAAATATGTAACATCGTAAAAACTAAAATAGGAAATACAAACATTATGGAAATTGATACACTAGTTAAAACAATACAGGAAGCAAACGAATTGTGTACTAAAGCAGTTAAAGTCAGAACTAGAAATAATAGCTGGATTACACCCATGATATTTCAAAAACTTAAAATTAGAAAATCCCTATATTATGCACATACAAAAGATTCAAACAATAGGGAAAAAAGAGTAAAATATATTCTATTCAAAAAGAAAGTAGAAAATTAATAAGGGAAGCTACAAATAATCATGTTATTAAAAGTTTTGAAAAAGCAGGGAATGATTCTAGGAAACTATGGAAATTATTAAATAATACTATAAAAAATAAGAATGACCAAAAAACTGAAACTATTACTTACATTTTAAAGAAAAATGGTGAGAAAACAATTAATGAAAATGAGACAGCAGATACTATTAATAAATTTTTTAACGAAATAAGTAAAGGTATTCTAACTGAGAGTCGGAATTGTAGTACAGTTAATAATGCTGCCTATAAAATATATAATAGTAAATCGTTATTTCTTACTCCAGTTACACAAGATAAAATCTATCAAATTATCATGAAATTAAATAAAAATGCAACTCCAGGATTAGATAAAATTACAGTTAAAGACTTACAGGAATTGGTTAATGTTATAAAACAACCTTTAGAGATAATAATCAATAAGTGTTTTACAGATCAACTTAAAAAAGCCTTTATAGTTATACACATAAATCTGGGTTAAAAGAAGATTGTAATAATTATAGGCCAATCTCAATTTTAAATTCTATATCAAAAATATTTGAAAAAGCAATTAATATAAGAATTAGAAATTTTATTACACAAACAATTTGCTTTGATACCAATCAATATGGTTTCTTAGAAAATAGTGGCACAGAGTCAGCCATTACAGCAACATTGGAGAAAATCTATGATGCATTAGATGATGGTTTCTATATAGGTGCGATATTTATTGATTTAACAAAAGCATTTGACATGGTAAATCATTCCAGATTACTTAATTTCTTAGAGAACATGGGAATAAGAGGAAATTGTAATCTCTTATTAAAAAGTTATTTAACAAATAGGACCCAATGCGTTAAAATAAACCAAATTTTGGGCGATGAACTATTAATAAAAACAGGTGTACCACAAGGGTCTCTTCTTGGGCTGCTTTTATACTTACTATATATAATGAACATACCAAAACATAATATCATGTCAATATACAATATTTATGCGAATGACACCAACCTGATTGCAAAAGCTAAAACAATGAAAGAATTGGAAGGTGTACTAAATAAGGACTTGGAAACATTATGTAATTGGTTAGAGTATAATGAGCTAAGTATAAATGCCAAAAAAACTAATTACATAATATTCAAAACGCAGAAAAAAAAATATGATGATATTACTCTGAAGATAAACGAGGAAGAATACAGTTGCCTTTGTCAACTCTTAGATACCCGTACGAACCGTTAGTATGTTCACAGCCTGTCACTCTGCTCACAATATTATTATACCCGTACGATAGGATCGGGTATAATAAAATTACTCCTCCGTTTGTAACACCTCGAAATAAGCGAGCTAGATATACCTTCAAAGGTATGGATCGGATCAGAAAAAAATTCTAAGACTTTTGAGCCATGTCCGTCCGTCCGTCCGTCAGCACGCTAACTCAAAAACTAAGAAAGCTAGAATCTTGAAATTTACACAAAATATTCTGGGAGTAATTTGTAGGTTCCCTATTTTTTTTGGTTGAGTTTGGACCAAGCCTTAGGGTAGCTCTCGAACACCTAACTTTTAGATCCCGACATTTTTTTGCAATAGAGCTATGAAATTTTAACTACTGATAGATCTCACAAAAATATTAATTTTATTTTTTATAACTTTTTTTACAGCTCCCCAAAGGTTCAAAAAAGCTCTATATTTAAATTGTTATAGCACAAGTTGTATAAGGTATATCTTCATTTTGAAAACGCCAAACGATTACTACTTTTATTAGCTTTAAAAGTATATATACAATAAATATATATTTGTGGCATACGGTGTCTTAATTTACCGTTATGTGAAACTCAAATTTTGCAAAATCCTTCAACCCTTCTATCTTCTAAACGGTTTAAGTTGGAAACTTGAAATTTTGACAGATGTTAGATCTTTGAAAATAAGTATGAGTCATTTCAGAAACTTTTTTTGTATCGCCCCCCGTTTAGGAGCTGTAAGGGGTCAAAAACTGAAAATTTCCTATTTTTAAACACCTGTAACTTGAACACCTGTTAAAATTTTTTTAAAGTAATACACAAAAATTAAAGCTTCAACATTATATTCTTATTTCTGTTAACAACTTTTTTTAATAATATAGGGTTACTTTATAATTGACGAAAGTGTTACTTGATTTTTTCAAATTTTCTAACAAATTTCTTTAACTAATTTTTTGCATTTTGTTTTACTCGATAATTTGAAATTGTTGAGGATATAATGCGTAGTACATAAAAATGCAAATAAATAAACAACATAACGGTTGCTTGAAGAATTTTTATTTATATGATATTGATATATATACATACTTATATAATATCATGTTTATTTAGATATCGTATATGTCACTAATGAATGAATGATAAGAGTATAGATGTATATTATATAGCACCGTATTTACATACATATATGTATTTTATTGTACTTATAAGAAATTATTCTGTCAATGGAATATTTAAATATAATAAATTATAATATTTAAAATTATATTTACTATTTTGTACTAAGTAAATTTAATATACATTTACCGCTTAGTATTAAATGGTACTATAGAATATTTGAAAAAGTTTTGGATTGATAATCGTTATGTGAAAGGTTAGAATTTGCTTTTGAAGAATGTACATATAAACATATAGTTTGAATATATGTACAACCCATAGTTCTAGAAATTATAAAATTCACCCAAATTATTTTAAAATACTAAAATATTAAAAAAATAATATTGTGAGCAGAGTGACAGGCTGTGAACATACTAACGGTTCGTACGGGTATCTAAGAGTTGACAAAGGCAACTGTATTCTTCCTCGTTTTTTTAATATTTTAGTATTTTCAAATAATTTGGGTGAATTTTATAATTTCTAGAACTATGGGTTGTACATATATTCAAACTATATGTTTATATGTACATTCTTCAAAAGCAGATTCTAACCTTCCACATAACGATTATCAATCCAAAACTTTTTCAAATATTCTATAGTACCATTTAATACTAAGCGGTAAATGTATATTAAATTTACTTAGTACAAAATAGTAAATATAATTTTATATATTATATTATATTATATTTAAATATTCCATTGGCAGAATAATTTCTTATAAGTACAATAAAATACATATATGTATGTAAATACGGCGCTATATAATATACATCTATACTCTTATCATTCATTCACTAGTGACATATACGATATGTAAATAAACATGATATTATATAAGTATGTATATATATTAATATCATATAAATAAAAATTTTTCAAGCAACCGTTATGTTGTTTATTTATTTACATTTTTATGTACTACGTATTATATCCTCAACAATTTCAAATTATCGAGTAAAACAAAATGGAAAAAATTCGTTAAAGAAATTTGTTAGAAAATTTGAAAAAATCAAGTAACACTTTCGTCAATTATAAAGTAACCCTACATTAGTAAAAAAAGTCATTAACAGAAATAAGAACATAATGTTGAAGCTTTAATTTTTATGTATTACTTCAAAAAAATTTTAACAGGTGTTCAAGTTACAGGTGTTTAAAAATAGGAAATTTTCAGTTTTTGACCCCTTACAGCTCCTAAACGGGGAGTGATACAAAAAAAATTTCTGAAATGACTCATACTTATTTTCAATTATCTAACTTCTGTAAAAATTTCAAGTTTCCAAATTAAACCGTTTAGAAGATAGAAGGATTAAAGGATTTTGCAAAATTTGAGTTTCACATAACGGTAAATTAAGACACCGTATGCTACATATATTTATATATTGTATATACAATTTTAAAGCTAATAAAAGTAGTAATCGTTTGGCGTTTTCAAAATGAAGATATACTTTATACAACTTGTGCTATAACAATTTAAATATAGAGCTTTTTTGAACCTTTGGGGAGCTGTAGCTCCGTAACGGGTGGTGGTACAAAAAAAATTTGTTAAAAATAAAATTAATATTTTTATGAGATCTATCAGCAGTTAAAATTTCATAGCTCTATTGCAAAAAAAATGTGGGGATTTAAAAGTTAGGTGTTCGAGAGCTACCCTAAGGCTTGGTCCAAACTCAACCAAAAAAAATAGGGAACCTACAAATTACTCCCAAAATATTTTGTGTAAATTTCAAGATTCTAGCTTTCTTAGTTTTTGAGTTAGCGTGCTGACGGACGGACGGACGGACGGACATGGCTCAAAAGTCTTAGAATTTTTTTCTGATCCGATCCATACCTTTGAAGGTATATCTAGCTCGCTTATTTCGAGGTGTTACAAACGGAGGAGTAATTTTATTATACCCGATCCTATCGTACGGGTATAAAAATAATATAATTCAAAGAGTGGATAGCGTTAAATATTTAGGAATGATATTTGATGAAAATTTAAGATGGGATAATCACATTAAAAAAATTAAGAAACAAATTATCCCTATATGTATGGCTATAAAAAGATCTGGTGGCATTCCGTATCATGCAGCTAAACTTGTTTACAATGGTCACATTTTATGAAGAATTAGATATAATATATGCAGCTGGAGTCACTGTTCAAAATTTCACGTAAATTCGATTGGAACTATAATGAATAAGGCATTAAAAATTTTATTTAAAATAAATCCTAAAACTAGTACTAGGGAATTATACAAGTAACTAATGTACTTGATATAAATCAACTAATTTATTTTGATAAATGTAAATACATTTATAATATACTAAATAGTAATTTCAAGTCAAAATTAATTCTAAATAATAGGGAGAATGTACATAATTATTTTACTAGACATAGAAAAAATATTGTAATACCTAAACATCCAAACAACAAAAAAGCTTAAAATGTAGTGCAATTAAATTCTTCAACTCTTTACCTACGGAAATTAAAAATTGTCAAAATGTAGCGATATTTAAAAATAAACTTAAAAAATATATAAAAAATTTTAGAAATTAAAGTAGTTAAAATTATATTTAAAAGTAAAATTAGTGGTAATTAAAATTAATTTGTATTTAAATTTTAATTGCTTATACATAATTTTATATTTATATTGTAAAATTATCTGAAATTAAATAAATTATTATAATAAAAAAAAAAAAAAAAAATTGAAATTGAAGATATTGAAGCATTTCTCAAAAAAAAATTTAATATTGTTAAAACAGACAATGAGAAGTTAATTATAAGACCTAATAATAATACATTAAAATGTGAAATTTGTGCTGATAAACAAATTGATTTCGAAAGAAAAGATACTATTAGGTTATTAGGTTTTAGCAGAAAAGGATTATTGCCAAACAAATGGCACACTTCAGATCTTTTTGTTGATATTAATAAAATAAACATCATAAGAGTGGAATGTAATATTATTTCTGGAACTCATATTAATGGAGCAGAAGCTCACATTTTACATGAATTCTCTATTAACGTTAGTCTTGGCTATAAAATAATTGAAGTTCCTAATAATGTAATTTATTTACCAGTAACCGTTAATCAGATAAGTTCGATTACTATAAAACTGTTTGACCAGAACGGTAATTTAGTTAATTTTCGTGGAGAAACAATAACAATTAGATTGCATTTAAAGCTTCAAAATGCTAACATTTAATCAAACTGAATCTTATCAATTCTACATACCTTCACAGAGTATGAAACAACAGTTTAGTCAATCAAAGTTATTCAAAGGTGGCTACCAACATTTGTAATATAAAAAACGATTATCATTTGAGAACAAAGAATATCTAAAATCTCTTGGGTATTTACTAAAAGCAAATTAAAATGGAGCTTTTTAATGATCCTGTTTTTAATGAAACTATAACTAGCGCTCAATGGCATTCATATTCGCCATAAACAAGTTCATTTGGCTTAAGTGATATCATTAAAATACAAATACAAAATCAAAATTTAAATATATTACCTTCAACAAGTCTAATTTATATAGAAGGATATACATCAAAACATGATGGATCAGCTGTTACACAACTAGTTAATAATGCTATACCATTTATATTTGATGAAATTCGTTATAAACTTAATGGTAAAGAAATTGATCATAATCGTAATGTTGGGATAACTTCAATCTTAAAAAACTATATTTCAATCAATCAAAATGAAAGTACCGCTTTATATAATGGAAGTTGGTCACCTAATGAATCCATTAAAATGAAAGGACTTTATTTCAATTTTTGTATATCCTTAAAGAGATTATTAGGGTTTGCAGAAGATTATAAAAATGTTATTCCAAATGCACATGAATTGATATTAACTTGCTCTCGATTAAATGATAATTCATTATTATGTAATGCTAATGTTGCTATTGAAAAACCGAAAATTCTTATTATAAAAATATATTTTGGAAATTTCAACATATTAACTTAACTGATAATCTTAAATTAAATTTATACAAAAGTATTGAAAATGGTTCGGTTAAGAAAATTCCTTTTAGAAATTGGGAATTACATGAGTATCCTACATTACCAGCAGGAACTACACATCATATTTGGAATGTTAAAACAGCTTCATAACTTGAAAAACTTCGGTTTATTATTTTTACTTTACAAACTGATAAACAAAATAAATTTGAGCAAGATCCATCAAAATTTAATTATTGTGATATTGAAAATATAAAAGTATATTTAAATTCTAAATCATAACCAGATGAAGATATGAGTTTAGATTTTGGTAAAAACTGTTATGCATTAGCATATGAAGCATATACGAATTTTAGAAGCTTCTATTATAATAACTCAATATCAGAATCTTTAGTTTCATGGGACAACTTTAAAGATGATTCTCCAATCTTCATAATTGATACTCGTTATCAAGATGATAATTTTAAAATGGGTCCAGTTGATGTCAAAATTGAATTAAGACTTTGAAAAAAATTTCAGAAAATACTACAGCTTATTGTCTTAGTTTACATGATCGTTAAGTGGAATTTAAAACGTTAACAACGGAAGTTAACAAAATCATTTAAATTACCAATTCAAACTAATTTGATAAATTATAAGTTCTTCTGAAATATACATAAATAAAAATGGAATATGTAATCATTGATATACAAGGTTTTCGCGATAATAACAATAAATTTATTTTTAAAGAACTAGTTATTCTCTAATCAAATGAGAGTATTCATCATTTCATAATAAAACCACCTTATAGCTATAATTAATTAGATAGAAAAACAAAATATTCAAATGCATGGCTTACTAAAAATCACCATGGTTTACAATGACCTGATGGCAATTGACATTTTTGTGATGTTATTAATTTTTTAAAAAATTTTATACATAAACAAACAAAAATTTATGTTAAAGGAGAAGAAAAAACATCTTGGATTATTAGCATATTAAAAAACAATAATGTTTTTGATTTGAATAGTCGTAATTCTACAAGTTTAAAAATATTGAAGAATCAGCAAATTCATTGTTCTAAAAGATGCTGTTTTAATCATGTTAATGTTTGCAGCTTGGAGAATGTTTAGTTATTAAAATTGTTGATTTAAGTAATTTAAAAGTATTTAAGGAGATAAAGCATCAAAAACATATTCATTCTACTATTGATATTCTACAGATAAAAATTAACATGGATAAAATAACAAAAGTTTTGGATAAAAAATCAAATGATTATAAAAAATTAGTTAACACTTCATCAGAATCTACTAAAAAATGGGAAGAAGAAGTCAGAAGTCAATAACATCAAAATTACATTAAAACAATGCTAAAAAAAAAATAATAATATGTATAGCTAAAATAAAATAATAAAAATTTATTTAATATATAAAAAAATTAGTGAGCAGTACAAAAATCAACCTAAATAATTAAAATAAAATTAAAAAATAAAAAATCCGAAAATTAAATTTTTGTATTTTATTTAAAAGATTTAAGTCATAAATCTAAAATTTTTTTTTTATAAACATGAAAGAAAATTATTATGTAAAAAGTAAAGAAATAAAGAAAAAATGTAATAAAAATAATTATAAAAAAAAATGGTCTTATTATTGATTACTAAATATTTTCTTTTTAAAATTATATTTCGATATACTTATTATTTGTTTTCTTTAAAACTTTAAAATAATATTTTATTTCAATAGAACTTAATTTTCGATTTATTATATTTACAATTTCCTTTGTGTGTTTCACTGCATAATAATTTGGCAAGTATGTATGTAAAAAAGTGATCACAATGTAAAACAACGCAACGGGAATGCTCTTTCTTTTTTGCAAACTATGACTGGGCTTCCTGAATGTGGATCACCTCGCAAAATACATTTTCTTGAACTTCATTCATGCTGATAAATTTCTTTTTTTATTAATGTCATTCAAAATTCTATTTAGCTCCTCGTCTTCATGCCCATTTTTCTCGCCATCGATTTCGAGGAACAACTGCGTCATTACTTCTTCTTTTTATTAATGTCATTTAAAAATCTATCTAGCTCCTCGTCTTCATGCCCTTTTTTCTCGCCATTGATTTCGAGGAATAACTGCGTCATTACTTCTTCATCATCAACATCGCTCATTTTGGTTCTTTTTACGTGTTGTTGGGAAGAAGAAGATTGATCTGAATTGTGCTTCATCATGTTGAATTATTTTTTAAATTTTTAAATTTATTGAATTTAAATTTTAATGGTTTTTAAAAGTGAATGTGGCTTTGAAAAAATGTAACTCTATTTATACGAAAATTTTCTTTTCCAGTTTTAAATAAATGCTTATCTATTTAATCTGTATCATATAATTCAGAATAAAACTTTTTTTTTAATTATAGGATGTATGAGGTTTTAAGTGAGTAAATTTTAATTTAATAAGTGCTAATATGCTTTTCTATTTTTTGTTTTTTATCATATTTAGAACAAATTACAATGTTTTTTGAACATTTGATATAAAAATTTTAAGAATTTAGTTAGAGGATATATGCGGTTTTTGATAAAAATTTTTTCAAAACTATAATAAATGATTAGCATATAAAACTAATTTAAACTAAGACTCATTATTTCATTATACATAATACAATAAAGTTATTTTTTAAATATGAACCCAATTGAATTAATTTTTGAATATTGGAAATGCAATATATTTTGAATCACAACGTACCACTGTGAGGAACACAAGACCGAAGGGATTAAACATTTTGTAGAGCGCAGAATATTTCAAAATCTAGAAGGTTTTGCAGATTATATTGTGCGATATAGCAAGAAAATAAAGTGCAGTTAAAATATAAGGAGATATTTCTTTCGATTTCCTTCACACCCTATACAAGTTCCTGAAATGAATTCTAATGATGAATTGTAAAAGAAAATTTATATATTAATAATGATAAAATAAAATAAAAAAAAATATATTTAATTTAATTTAATACAGAAATGTTTACAAAATATCTTTATGTCCCCAAGACAATGTTCTAATATTATCATGCATTAAATACATCTTATTATCTAAACAATTTAAAACAACTTTGTTTATTTCTTGAGTATGAATTGTATGCAGTTTAGACTTAAAAATTTGCATGCTTTCAAAAAATATCTTTTTAGTATTTAAACAATTTCTATAATCATCAATGCAACAATTTTTTTTATACCTTTAAATTTTTTAATAACCATATTTTTGTCCGCTTTAATGGAATACATTTTTGAACGTAAACCTATAAATTCCAAAATAATTTTTCCATTCATTTCATCTTTTAACATCCCTAATACTTTTTTGTTTACGGATGGAAACCATAAGGGTTATTTAATTCATAGTTTGAAGTATCAAAAAATTTATGAAGATCAGGTTTGATTTCTTTATAAAAATCTTCAGTTTAAATAGTATAGACAAAACTGTCAGTATCCATACAATTTAATTGAATTTTATTTTTAAATTTCATTTTCATGAAATCATAATGAAAATCATACATCAAAACTTTTGATAGCTCTAATATACTGAACCCTGCATATATAGGTTTGTTAAAACAAATTTGTGTTTTTTCCATTTCTATTGACACTAAGTTATTTGCAACGTTCTCCATTGTTTTGCCATAAACTGCATTAAATTGCAATTTAAAGAATTTTTTTTCAAACTCATTTTTAAAATTTTGCCTATATCGGGTATTCAAATCAACGTATTTTTTAAGCCAATCTGATTGCTCAAATTGCAAAATTCGATGAATTTTTTTTCAATTTTAAATTGTTTCGAAGACATTGCTTAAGATTTTTATAATGAGTTATTTAGTTAGTTTTACTATACAATGTCGTCAATAATTGGCCAATTTTCTCATTCGGAGGAATTTCCTTTGCTGCACAAAACGGTAAGTCATTATGCAAATCATGTAAACTTTCTGGATATTCTAAATCCACTTCTATAATATAACCAAGATTTGAATCATCCGATACTTTTATAATATCGAAATTTGATATTAAAGATTTTTCAATCCATTTGAAATTCTTATAGGGTAAATATTGTGACATTGCTTAACCGTACATATTTACACAATCTAAATACACAATATATTGTTGAATCATTTTTTTTATTAAAATTTTCTTTCTTTCATGTATTTGTTATTTGCAATAGAATGACGTAAAGAACATTGACTTATTCCACCACGCATTCCGCTTTTAATAAAGCTGTACATATTCACATCTGTAAATAGTTCTAATTCAATTTTCGTATATTTCAACATTGCTTGCCAAGAAAACCCTGGTGCAGTTAAAAATTAGAAAGATCTAAATCATAAATTTTCATGCACATTTCTCGAAAACTTTCAAAAACATCAGTCAATATTAAGATATCCGTTTTCAAATAAATTTTCATATAATCTAATAAATTACAACATTTGAAAGTTCTCCAGACTGTATATGCGTAATTGTAATCAGAATCTGAACATGATGTTTTTGTTAATTCATTATAAAATGCAGCTTGAGATGGGAAAGTATCATTTAATTTTTCGAAAGAATCTAAATTTTCGTAGGGAAATATATCTTTCTTTGTTATCAAATTATAGTGCTCTCCGGAATTATTTTTAACGTGATGCTTTTTGTTATCATCTAGATTATTAAACAAACTATTAAGACTTTTACTCATAAATCGAAAGCTGTCAAGAAATCTTAAGGGAAAGCTAACATTCTCTTTTAAAAGATAAATTCATTTAGTTAAAGATATGTATTTTTCTTTATTTAGTGGTAAAACACTTATGCTTCCACCAACACAATTTAAAGATTTAAACAATAAATGGCAATCATAGCCAGAAACATTATGTTAAAATATTGGAAAAATTCAAGGTTTTTAAAAAGTAATTTACATTCTTAAAGTGCTGGACCCCTATAATTACTAATTCCTTACCACAAATACTGCAAAAGGAATCCGTTAACTGTTGTAATTCTTCGTCTATTATTAAAGGTTTCATTTTTTGAATTTTCAAATTGAAATTTTTATAAAGCTCACTACAATCATTAATTAGTGATAATATAAATTTTTGCGCACAATCTGCTCCTACACATTCCCCATAATTATTCAAATCTTCATTAAAGGAACATTTTATAAAATATGCAAATGCAATCGCAAAATGCTCCTTAATATTAGTAGTTGAAGGATTATTTACATCTGATTTACATGTTTCTATCGGTTTCAATATACTCTCACAGTCTGCATATATTACAAATGGTGCTGTCATTTGAAGTCGATAATCAGCATACTTCAAAATTTTATTTTCTTCATCTGGTAAGTTGCAAACAATCTTTCCGCATTGATTTTTATGAATCTCGTATTTTTTCAATTCATCAAAATATTGCAAACAACTATTGCAAATTATATTGGACCATTATGTCTCGTAAGAGATTTTCTTAAAAATTTCGATAAATCCTTTATATAAACAAAATGATATCTTTCATTCAATTCAATCATCAATAAATTTATATGATGCTGTTTTTCACTTTTTGTTAAAAAATATGGACCAATTAATTCGTGTTCATTATTTTTCTTTGATTTTAAATTAAGACCAAAAACATTCACACTTATATCAGGGTTGAGTTCCTCAAATGTATAAATATCGTCTATTTTAATAGGGAATATTATATTTCCAAATTTTAAATTTTTTACTTTTCCACCATTCAAAAAAATCTCTGCCGCCGTTATATGAATTATATTAGAACTACTTGGATTCCACGATTCATTCACTGCAGCCTTTAAAGCAGATATCAATGCTCATTTAAAACAATATTCATCAGAATTTTTCACATTTATGCATGCCTTTTTCTTTTCTATTGATTTAGGAAGTTGAATGTACTGTGATCCTTTTATTGGTTCATATTTATTTGTATTTATTTCGAGTCCAATAATACGAAGTAACGCCCATTCACTGTCCATTTCTTGACATTCTTTACTCCTTTTTATTATACTCTCTATAATTTCGCCATAATTAGAATTGATATCAACTTCATTTAAAATTAAAACCATTTTTGATTGAATGCAATTCATTCATTTAATGCTTAATTGCAATTCATCGTTATCATCACCGTCACCGTTTTAATAAGGTTTTACATATTCAGCAAAGAGTTCGAAGTTCATTTTGTAAAATGTATGTTTCAGTAATGAATTCCTAAGAATAGTAAGAATATTATCCTTATTTTTATTTAAAAATTCGATTGGAACAATAATCCCCTCATCATCATTGTCAATTAAAAATGTTTGAAGTCTGCTTTAAAATGTTTGAAGTCTGCTTTGCATAACTACCTTCATAACTTCATTTAAAAATTAAAGATCCAGTAATATAATTTTGTGTATGTTAACAGTTTCTTTTACTTGTATAGGGTTCCAGAGTTACAGGCCCTCAAAATTTCAAAAATGCCCTAATTCCAGATGTATATATTTCCGCATTTGCGTAGTAGTTTTACAATCTAATTTACATTTCCTTTTTGTAGACACCTCTAACTTAGGCACCTGTATAATTTTTCTACGGCAAGACATGAAAATTAAAGCTTCTGTAATATATTTTTACGTGTGTTAACGGATTTTCTTAGTTATATAAGGTTCCGGACTTACAGCCCTTCAAAATTGCAAAAAATCCTATTTTAAAATTGAAAGTTCAAAATAAATATTAAACATGTTTTGATTTTGGTTGCATTTCAATGGCGGCATTAGGATAAATACTTTTTCTTTTTATTTTTTTCTTTTATATATTAACACATTTGTCTATATTTTATTAGTTTTTGAATTTGTGTTTTAATAGATTAATTTTTTATTTTTTTTTTATTTAATTTCACTTTTATTTTTGAGATACATATTTATTTAATATTTATTATATTTAAGATCGATGAAATTATTTTATTTTTTTAAATTTTTCTAATTAAACGCGCGTGTTAATTAAATAATTAAATAAAAATTAAATAATTAAATTAAAAGCAACCGTGCTTTGTTTACAATAAATTAATTTTAATTTTGTTAATTATTTTTTTTTTTTCTTTTCTTTCTAATATCTCCTAGTTGTAAACAAAGCATAAACAATATCCTTCTCACTTCATCCCCTTCATGGATGTTAATGTTCTAATTTCTTCTCTTCTCAATAATTAATACCACCATAACTTAAACTTCAATTTTAATTTGTAATTTCTAGTGGTATTTACTTATTTTAACTTACTTTTACTTTATCATAAAAGATATTGAAAAGAGTTTATTATTATTGAGTATTTTATACTATTATTTATAATAGTGTGTGTAAGTATTAATTTAACTAAACAATAACTTTTATTTTTTATAGCGTGCTCTTTTTTCTTTTTTCTGTATTGCGCGAAGGTTTACTTTCGGTGTGTTTTTTGGTTGTAACTGCGTTCAATTAGGTCACTTAACAGTGTATGCTAAAAACTGTTGAACATTTTTAAAAATAATTTACTCATTCAAGGCAAACATTAACATTACAAATAAACAAATTGTTGTCAAGCTCGCGGTATTCATATCGTACACATATAATTTTTATTTTTTCTTATTTTTATTAATTTAAATTTAAATTTAATATTTTACTTTTTAATTTAATCTTAAATTTTAATTTGTTGATTTTTACTTTTATTCCTTTTAAAATTTTACAAAATTACCAATTTTAATGTAGATTTCTGCAACACACACGATTGTTTTTTTAATTTTCATTTTAGTTTACATATTGCCGTCGCTTGGCATTTAAATTCCAGCAAACCACAATTCTTGCCCTATGTGAAACTAAAGTTAATCGCCAGAATAATAATTTTAATAATACTGGCTACACATTAGTTTCACATTTCGTGTCTAAAAGAGGTATCGCTATCTATGTTCAAAATGACATAGCTTTCAACACTCTTAATAAATTCAAATGTTCTAGCCCAACCTTCCACTATGTTGTGGTAAAAATCCTTGTAGGAAAGCAGATCATACTGTTTCTTATACAGATCACCCAACTCAAGTGAAGAGGAATAGAGACTGGCTCCACTTTTCGAGCAACACATCCATGAGTCAAAACTCAATTGGGAAGCAAGTTGAACTATTCTCATCTCTGTTCCATCTTTCTCAACTTGTCCAAAATCCCACTAGGATCGCGGACCGTACTGATCAAGAAAGCCAGCTCTTGGATCTATTCCTAACTACACACCCTGAAAAATATGTGGTTTCAGTTGGTTGCCCCCTGGATGGCTCCGACCATTGTTTGGTTAAAACAAGTTTCCGGGTAGGTCCAATTACCAGTCAAATGACTCCACCCAGAAAATTAGTATGGCACTATAGCAATTCAACGTTACGTTTTTCAACGTAAACTTGAAACGCAAACTTATCCACATGCCTAAGAATAGCAAAACCCTTTGGACATTTGCAAAAAGATATTAAAAGCAGAATTGTATCAGATTCCAAAGAGAAAGAGAACTTGTTTGGCAAGCATTTCTCTTTCAACTCGACACTGCCTAAGTCAACTTTAAAGCCACCAACTGTTCCTGATGTTGACTACTCCTTCGGTAAAATTTACTTTAGAATGAGAGCAGGATGAAAATCTTGAAGAATATTGATACAAAAAAATCAGCCGGTCCAGATGGTATCACTACCATGGTTCTTAAAAATATCTATTCAAGTATTTCAAAACCTTTACGAAACCTTTTCCATTTTTCCTTTACTTCGGGTATTCATCCTACCGAATTCCAGGTTGCGCATGTTTTCCCAATTCCAAAAAAAGTAATAATAGAGATCCCTCTAACTACCGTTCTATTGCTATAACCTCGGTTCTTTCCAAAGTAATAGAGAAAATAGTAAACCAGAAGCTTTTGAAATATCAGGATTATAGAGGTTTGCTTTATGATCGATAATACGAGTTCAACCGGTGATCTCATGACTTACCTTTGCGACAAGTTTAATATCAGCCTTCGTCATTCCGGTGAGTCTGATGTAGTGGCTCTGGATATTTCTAAAGCTTTCGATCGCGTCTGACATGATGCTTTATTAGCAAAATGACAAGCATTATGATTAGGTAGAGTCTTTTTAAAATGAATTGCAGATTTCCTTTCGAATCGTATGATTCGTGTACTTGTTGATGGTTATTCATCTTATAATTTTATAATTAATGGAGGTGTCCCTCAGGGATCGGTTTTGTCTCCCACTCTTTTCTTAATATTTATCAATGAAATAGTTTCAATAATCTCCAATTCAATCCATAGTTTCGCAGATGACAGCACCCTTGTAGCTTCTAATGGATTTCATAGCCTCTGTGGAATTAATCACCAGATTAATAGAACAGCAAAAAATTTCAGTATCAGTGAGCTAAATAATGATTTAATGAAAATCCAAAAATGGAGTGAAGTCAACAGAGTTGATTTCAACACCAAAAAAAACAATGCTGTTTAAGCTCGCGTAAAATATCTAATTCTACCCGAACCCGACATTTCAGGGTGAAGCTTTGCAGCACTCAACAAATTTAAACATTCTGGGCGTCGAGTTAAATCAAAAATTGACTTGGTCAAATCATATTATTTGTATAGCTAAAGATGCTGCTAAACGTCTGGGTTTCTTGCATCGCTGTAAAGCTTACTTTTCCCTTTCCGATCTTCTCAACATCTATTAAATGTAATTAGGCCGAAAATGGGGTATAACGCACATATTTGGGCTGGAGCTTCCCAAACGCTAGGTTATCTCGACAAAGTGTAAAACAAAGCTATTCGCCTTATTGGCAACCCCAGTGTTACCTCAACGCTCACTCCACTTTGCCATCGTCGTACTGTCGGGTTATTGACCGTTTTATATAGATACCTTGTAAGGGTGAACAGCTGTTCGAAAGAAATAAAACAATTGATGCCTCCACTCAAAGTTTTCCAACGTGAAACGAGATGTGTAACAGATGCCCACATACACTGTCGAAGTGTCAAGATGGCAGAGCACAGCATTCGGAAATTTGTTTTCGAACCTTATGCCTACACATGTGTTCCCAAAAGTTGTTAATTCATTTGTGCACGATACAACGAAATTCAAGAAGAACATTAACATCCTTCTTCAAAATAACTATCCAAATTTTTCCCTTTATCCTCCGTAATTCCAATTATCCTAAATCCAAGAAATCCATCCATTTCCCAAGAAATCCTTCCCTCATCCTTTTCTCCAAAACCAAGCTGTACATTATATTATAATTTATTAAAGGACCCATCCTAAAGTTTGGTTTTAAAAGGGATGGTTTTGGTTGGTTAGAGCTCAACACTACTCAGAAGAACCTCATGCAGTTCCTTTGAGTGACTTTTGATGTTTTCCACCGTCCTTTGTAAACCCAGATTTTCGTACAAATTCATCAACCAATAAAATTCCTCAATATCTGCCAAGTCCTATCCCTTGCGCAACGTCCGTTTTGTGTGTCTCGATCGTACTCTAGATCGAATTTCGCTTCGCCGCGCACTTCGTTCTCTACTTATAAAATAAGATTTCGTGATGCAGCATTTTATAAACCAAGATTTGGTAGCATTTCAAATTTTTTGTTATTTCGAACGACATTTCATTTAGTTTTGGAGTTTGTTTGGCCCTTTTTTCCTTATTTGAACTTTATTTAACTAAATATTTGGATGTTATTTCATTTTTTTGAATTAATTAAAAAAAGAACACAAATATTTTGTATCTTATTTAATTTTTTGACTTTTGAATGATATTTCAATTGACTCTGAAATAAATAAGGTTTTAATAATTTGATAAACAAGAGTTTGGAGACGATGGCCCCCACTTTACAATTTATAATAAATTCGATATTCGATATCCTCCCCTCCGCCTATTTTACAGTTATCCATACAATACCTGGGAAAAGCGTTATGAACTGTTTTTAGCCACACTTATATATTCGTGAAATTGGTTATAAAATTACAGTTTTAATATTTTCTTTAGCCTCTGTTTGGGACTAATACCTTCTCTTCACGAATGTATAAGTCTATGGGCATTTCAGCTAAATAAATTGCAATACATCACAAAGGACAAATTATAATAACGTTAAACTGCAATCAAAATTTTATATTGGTATCTCTTCAAAATATTTTGACTTTATTACAATTTCAATATAGACTTTATTACAGGTCATCATTTTTGCATTCTAAATATAATTTTTCTAACAATATAGTTTATATATTCTTTAACCAATGAAAGTTGCTATTTAAACTTATAATTCTTTTTATTTAAATGACAACGAATAAACTAAAATACATAATTTTTTATTTTAAAACTTAAACTTTTTAGTGAATAAATGTTCTTTGAAACAAATAAGTGAATAAACTAAAATATAATATATATTATTTATACCGAATAAAGTAAAACAAAATCTATAAAGAACTTCAGACAATTATTCCATTTGATTTTATATTTTATTTACAATCTTTATTATTAATTTATATGAAAAACTTTCTTTTGGGAATAATTAAAATATTTGAAGTGTATTGTTTTAACTAATGTTTAATCTTAACACATTATCCAATCTATAATAATTAATCAAAATTTAGCTTCTGTATAATTCCTAAATAATTTTAAAATTTGTATTAGGATTAAAGTTTCATTTATCTTAAATCAATTGAATATTGTTATTTATTATTTAAAATTTAGTAATATATCTGAGGGTCGTATATTCACATAAGTTATTCAGTATTTGGATTGATATCAATTTCATGTCGAAATATGTGAAAAAAATCTTCTGCCGGTGTTGAGATTTGGTATGTGTAGTATTAATTTAAATGACAATCAAATTGTGAAAATTGCGATTTTGTTTAAAAATAAATTATAAATATTATTTTGCTAACTTGAACATTTAATGAATTTGGGTAAATAAAATTATTTTGAAGGATGTTAATGTTCCAGTTATTTTTATGATTTAATATAAGCTAAACAAAAATCTAGTTCAGAAATCATGAAATAGAAGTCTTCAAAAAGATAAATTTGATCTCAATAACAATATATAATTTAAAATTTGAAGCAAATTCTACTTTGTGTTACTGTTATCGATGTGATATTGTTTGATGAATAATACATATGTGAATATACGACCCATCCTCGTTTTCTTATCAGGATTAGCTATGATCCTTTTAAAATTTTTCGAGTTAATCTTAAATTGCTTCTCAAATTTAAAGAGGGAATTTTGGTATTTTAAATTTATTTTTACATAGTTTATTGTTTCAAGAAGGTTTGTCTGTGTAATCTGTTTGTTTTGATTTACTAAGGTATTTATGTATTTCTGTTTCGGTACTTTCCCTTAATTTAAATGAATCTGTCCGATTGAAATGATCAAATGAAATTTTTTTGAATTCACTGTACTTTATATTTTTCTTAACCGGATGATCTGTATCAAGTAAAATATGATTTTTTTGAATATTATTATCATTCTTTTTAATGTAGTCTATTTTATCAGTTGAATGAGACCTTGGCACAATTGTCACTTCTGTTGGTAATGGCATAGGCGTTCTTATATCTAATCCATCTAAACTTCTTTGCCGGTAATGGAAGTTTTGAATTGAACGCTTTTTCAAGTGCTTACTACAATTGGGAATTGAAGTTGTTTGACTTGAAGAGCTTCGATGTATTGAACGTTTCTCAAATAAAGTTTGTTGCTGTAAAAAATGTTGGATTTTATTATTACTTGTAGCATAAGAATCATATATAGAACTACATTGTTTTTTGTCACTACTGTGAGCAATTAAATTATCTTTACTTCGTTGTACAATATGATTATTAGTACTAATTGAAGCTTGCAGTAAATCAACAGGCAATTCAGATTTTATTTTATTGATGGATGCTTTTGAGGCAGTAACACTGTTTTTTATAAGGTCTTCATCTTTATTTATTGGTATTGTTTTTCCAAAAGATAACGTTGTTGAAGCAAAAATATCTGCATTTAATGGTATTCGCCGTGTTTGATATTTCTTGCGTGGTATCGTTGCTGATAATGTTTTGTCACTCACATAATTTTTTTTGTTTAATATTTTTAATTTGGCTTCTTCCAGTTTTTCTGTTGAAAAATGTTTTTTATTTATTGATTCGTATTTTTTTAAATTAATTTGTCCACCTTCACTAGTAGTATTAATATTTGAAGCTTCGCCTTTATCGAGCAAAATTTCGTAACGTCTACCAAAATCTGGGGGAGAATTTGTTAGATCTCGACTTAATCGTCGTCCTATTGTATCTAAACGTTCGCTTAATATACTATCTGTACTGAACCGCCTTGCACATACAGTTGATGAGTTTGATTTCGAACGGGAGTTATTATTATTACGAAAAAGTTTGTGCATTGGACTTAAACGAGGCTTAGGACTCAAGGCTAATCGTGGATTCGGTAATATTTTGAGCGGGAATGATGATTCAATAATTTCTGGAATTTCAGGAATGAAAGATGTTTCAGTAGTTTCAATATCTTCTGACACCACTTCAAGTTTTGGTTTCATTTTTTCAGCTTGTTGGACTCTGCATAGATATTTAAAATAATTAGTTAAAACTGTTTATATAACTACATATATTACCTTCTTATTTCTTGTATCATTTCAAAAAATTGCGCCTTGCTCCTCCTTCTTCGTCGCTGTTCATCTTCCTTCTGGAACAATTTTTGATTATGTAAATTCGGCATAATTTATTTGGTAATTTGATATTATAAAGTAATAATTTTAAAAGTAAAGAAAAAGTAAAAGTATAATGGCAAATTTAACAATGAAATTATGAGAAAAAAAAACGTATTAAAATGCATTTATTTATTTCATTTATTAATGTCGTGTAATAAATATGATACCAAAATTTTACATGATTTAAACAACAACTTATTAAATAACTTATATAATGTTTAAGCAGAGTGGTCGTATGTTATAAAATTTTATGTGGTATACTGCCAATTTATAAATAATTACAGTTTGTACAAGTACAATTTATGCAAAACGACAACTCGATATAAATTTTTTTTCATACCCTTGTTCAATTTTTGTTCATCATTTCGATTTAGGTTCATTTTCATAAATAAATTTTCTAAGTATAATCGAAAAAATAAATTATTTTATATAAGTAGTACACATTTTAATATAAACATCATTCCAATTGAACTGTCAACTGAAATTTAAAGTATAATAGATAGTACTACAGTTTTGAAACAGTGAAGGAAAAATATAGGAAATACTTTATCCTTTAGAATAACTTTAACGAAGAAGAATACAGTTGCCCTTGATCAACTCTTAAATACCTGAACAAATCTTTAAAACCAGAAATCCCAATACATTATACTATACCTCTGCTTATTTTAACTCTTCATTATTTTTAAGATAAAGTAGTGTAGAGCTATAAATAAAATAATTAAACTCTCCCAGCACCACCACTCAAACCCAAACCACTTAAACCTATCACTAAACCAGTATTGGTAAAATTCATAAATATTTCATTTCAAACAAGCTCTTTCCCGGATTCTCTTAAAACCGCTATTATTACCCCTATTTTCAAAAATGGCAAAGTAACAAATCGGTCAAACTATCGTCCTGTTTCCGTCCTAAGCGCATTATCAAAAATTTTTGAAATTGTCATCAAAAATCGCTTAAACTTATTCATTGTGAATAATAAAATTCTCCACAATGAACAATATGGATTTGAGCAAAATTCTAACACAACAGCTGCGTGTTTAAGTCTAACAGACTTCATAACAAAAAAATTAAACAAAAAAAAAAATGTTGCATGTGTTTTTATTGACTTACAAAATGCTTTTGACTGTGTGGATCACAAAATCCTTTTATTGAAACTTGCTAAAATGAATTTCACGACAGAACAAATTTCTTTTTTCAAAAGTTATTTAGACAATCGAAAACAAAAAGTTAAAATAAATGGAGTTCTCAGTAAACCAAAAACAATCAAAAAAGGGGTTCCACAAGGCTCTATTCTAGGGCCGGATTTGTTTAAAATATATATAAACGATATAGCTAATTTAAACTTAAAAGGGGCTATCCAACTCTATGCGGATGACATTGTTTTGAAATATGCAACAGACAGTGAAATTGAAACTAAATATTCTACTGAAGAGGATTTTAAAATCATTGATGAATAGCTTGTTAAACATTGTCTCTTACTAAATATAAAAAAAACTAAAATAATATTATTCGGAAATAAAAATTTCACCAACCAAAACTTTTTTTACAATAGTAAAAGTATTGAAGTAGTACCATCATTTAACTATTTAGGTTTAATATTAGATAGTAAACTAAAATGGGAAGATCATATAAATTTGGTAGTAAAAAAAATTATTCCTTACATTTTTATTCTAAGGCGACTTAGAATATTTTTTGATAGTCAAACGTTATACGTAATCTACTCCTCATACATTCTATCAAATATAACGTATTTAAACCCAATCTGGAGTGGAGCACAACAGAATACGCTTAATAAACTAGATGTGCTTCATAAAAAATATATCAAGGTAATCCATCATTACCCAATTAGCCACCCTACGAAAATGTTATATTCAGATAAATGTATGAGTTTCAAATGTATTTGTAAACGTGAATTGCTTATGATTGGTTTTAAAATTGTAAATGACTATATTAAACATAATTTCACCATAAACAGAAATTATGAAATACACAATCATAATACCAGAAACAAGGCGAACTTTTATTTAGCTTTATTTAAAACAAATAATCAAAATAACAACTGCTTATATAATTGTGTACAAATATATAATGAATTACCAAGTGAATTAAAAAGTATAGTAAATATTGCTCATTTTAAGAAGGAAATTAAAAAACATATAACAAATAATATATAAAACAAGAAATGAAGTTAATTATTGTGAAACTAAAATAACTTTTTTTTTTAATATAAGGTACATAGGTGTTGACACTATTTAATTTAATACCAATTATACAATATTAGACCAGAACAGCAAATGCTTAGGTCGTAAATAAATTATTTTATTTTTTTCTTTTAATTTTTTATATTTTGTTAAAATTTTTTTAATTTGGACATTTAACTTATTTTACAATGTTATTTACCTGATTATAGATTATATTATATTTTAAGACTTATGTTAAAATTTATGAATTATTGTAAACAAAAAAAAAAAAAATTAAATAAAAACTAATAAAGAAAAAAAAAAAAAAAAAACCATTATCAAACCAAGTCTTTATACTAACTACCTATACTACAAAACTGTTTATATAATTCATATACATACATATCATCATACATCGTATTTTTTCTTAAAGATATTTTAATCATAGAATTTTTTCTTTATCAGTATATAAAATACCTACGACCCTAATAATAATATACGCAGCTATATTAAAGTGTAAAATAATAGATCAAAATTATTTCCAGATTTTATCTAGTGATAATTTAAAATTATACTAATATTTAATATCAATAAAAACTTTTAAAAAAAACACGGGAACATTTTAAAAAAATTAAAAACAAATAAAATTATAAACAATTATAACTTAAATTTACCAGACAAACAGAAACCGTGTGTAGGTAAATTAAAAAAAAAAAAAACAAATAATGCTTAATTAATTAAAATAAAAATTATAGTAAACAAAGCTAAAAACCTGTTCTAAAAAATAATAATTGTGGACCAAATATTAAATAAAATAAAATAGAAGTATAGTGAATTTTGGTAAATAAACTAATCAATAATTATTGACTTTCTGAAAGAGAAGAAAGTATCTACTCAAAATAAAAGCACGATTTCAGTACCAAATGATAACAAATATCCTAAATTTCAGAAGAGAGAAACTTTTATTGGAGGCATTCCGTGCACTCGGAGCTTAAACGGTAATTGCAACAGAACATTAATTAACAAGAAGCCAATATAATCTACTTCATCCTCTCCTAGTGTAAGCTTCGTCAATCCTATATTGCCTCTTATAGTCAGATTAACGAAGAATGGTGTAGTGAATGATGATCATACTTATACATTATCGCGTTTGGGAGATCAAAATATACGAAAATATAAGACTCTATTTAGCTTACTTGCCAAAAGAAGACGACAATCTTTGTATAAACGGTAAAACGAAACTCTATATTAAAATGTTTATTGATGAAAGGAGTTTACCTTCTAATCCAAAGGAATTAAATATATAATATATTATAAAGTATCATGAAGGTTTCGGAGCTTAATCTAAATCAGTTGAAAGTGATTAATTAGCATATTGTATTCGCCTTAAAAGCAAGAGAATTGATTATTTGCAAAGAATTAGAAAAGTAGTAATGATGTTCTTTTAGCGGCAAAAAATAACAGTAAGAAGGTTTGCTTCTTCTGGTTTTTTTTCTTTTACATAATACTTATGTTAAATTTTTAAATTTTGTTAAATATTATTTATATTTACTAGGGCTTATATTTAGTTAAGTATGTTAAAAAAAAAATTTTAAAAAAAACGAAAACAAAAGAAATATTATTATTAATATTATTAATAAATTATATCATTTTAGAAATAAATGATGTCAATGTTTTAAGATCGTTTAAGAATGTTGTGTAATTTAGATTTGTAAGCATTTTTTAAAATTATATCACAGAAAAGGTTGTCGAATCAATTAAATAATATGCAACTATTTGTGGGTTCGTTTTTTCCATATTCAGTTCCACGTGTTGTTTCAATTAAGAATTTGGTTTGTCTTGTAGACCTGACATCATTGTTGACTTTGATTTTATCTTTAATAAAATCGACATTGATCTTATTAAATAAGACATCAAATGTAAGGCTATTAGATAGTAAGATTCTACGGGAACTTAAACTATGTAAATTTACTAACTGCAGCTTTTCATTGTATGATGGAAGGTTATGAAAGTCTGTGGGATTACGTAGATTACGACAATATAAAGTTATTGTTACCCATATATTGTTAAAATCTCTTGCTCTTCTTTTGATACAACCTAACATTTTGTTAGCCCTTGATAACATTGATTCATAGTGGAAATAATAATTCAGTTGGTTATCCAAAATGATTTACAAATCTGTAATATGATCCACGAACTCTAAGGTGCAGTTTTGTGTGGAATAATTATTCATAAGCTTGGATTTTTACGTGAAAAGGTCATAGCGTGGCACTTACTAGCGTTAAGATCTAGCATGTTGTCAGAGCACCATTTTTCTAAGAACTTCAATTTCGATTGAAGGAAACGCCTGAAGAAATTGGAAAAATCACTTATATATATATTGAGTTTATCTTCTACTAAATCATGATTTATTCGGTCAAATGCTTTAATAAAATCTGTACATATTGCGTCTATCTGAAGGTCTTAGGTCTTAGGTCCAAAGAAGATAATATATTATCTGATATGAAAACCATCAGCTTAGTGGTGGTTGAACGACCTTTTCTAAAACCATGTTGTTCTTCATTAAGATAAGGATCTATTATAATAGGAGGAATTTGATCACTTACAAGTTTTTCAAAAAATTTGAGTATAGTCGACTGAATTGTTATACCATATATAATTGTCGACTAATTGTTATACCCTTATCTGTTAAAAATTAATGTAAGTGGAACAGTTAAATTATGTATACCATCATGTAGAAAAATGAGTGGAACAAGATCAGGACCAGATCCTTTTTTAATATCTAAATTACTAATTTTTGAAAATCATCTCAAATTTTTATCGTGTTAGCGCTTGTAAATTTAACTTAAGTATGATGTTTAAGCATGTTAATGCTTTCAGATTTGGAAAACTAATGCTGCTTTCTTTTACCAAAGAAAGACTGATATACAATATTTTTCTTACATTAAAATACAAAAATAGATATAGAAATAGAGACTATTTATTTTTTCTTACATTAAAATAAAATAAGAAAGAACTAAATTTATTTATTTGTTCAGTGTTGAAATATAATAACAATTAAAAATAACCGTTCGTTTTCTTTTTTTCTATTACAATTGGTTTTACTTTCCTAATTTAGAAATAACCTTGTGTTTACAATTCTTTGTTCCTTTGTTTATAACCTTTAACAAAACCATAATATGTAAACCATATGAGTAGTATGTATGACACTTGGGCCTGGGACATGACACTTAAACAGGTGTGGTGCACTAGATATTGTAGAACAAGTAACTGCAATGATCTAAGCAGGTGTTGTAATATGTAATATTTTTTACCGCTTGCATAATTAGTTTGCGGAAAAAGCTTTGTAAATAATAGAAAGAGATAATGTATAACAAGTAAGTGCAATGATCTGTTTTATATTAGTCTAAACAGGTGTTGTACTATAATAACAAAGACTATGCTAATAATATGTAAGAATTTATTTTTTTTAATAAAAGCTTTCGCGATCAACCAGTTGATAATATAGGAAACATAATATTAACGCAAAAAATGCAGTTGTTATTTATGAGATAAATAAAATGCAGATAATGCAGATACTTAAAGTAATTTAAAGTAAAGGTATGTATAAAATCGTGAGGAAAAAAAAAGTTGTATTTAGTGATTAATTGTTATGTTTAAGAAAAACTATTTTTAATATAGAACCACACATACTATTTAAGTTCTTGCAAATTACTTTGTATTATGCAATTTTTATGTTCTTCCAAATTACTTTATATAATGTAAAATACAGGTATGTTATTGAAACCGATAAATGTGCAAAAAGAAAATTTAATAAAAAATTGTAAAATAAAAAAAATGTAAAAATTCATATAATTTTGTTTTTATTTACCCAAGAATTGTGATCTTTATCAAAACCTAACCATTTAACAAAAACCTGATTTTATTTTCTTTTCAATATTTCTTCAACAAGAAAAGTGTCAGAATTTTTGACTCGAGTAAGTTCAGGCTCGTAAAAAGAACTTGATACTGATGTTTTTGTATAATCAAATAAGTTTTAAGTAATTTGATCTGTGCGTTTTACTTCTTTAATTGTAAATATTTCTGTTGACCAGTTTGGCTGATAACCTTTTGCAAAGTTTCCTTTATATTTACTTATGCGTACATAATCTTCAACTTTGTATTTTGCTTTCTGATAAAATTTCCGTTGCATGTAAATGTCTTCAAAATATATTTGCTTTTCTAACTTTTTTAGGTTGAAGTTTAATTGTACGATGATATGTTGAGTGGTATTTGTCAATAAGTGAGAGTAAAATAGATATCCATTTATAATTACCTTGAAAACTAAACTACTTCCACATTGCATTTTTTAAAATACGGTTAAAACATTCTAGTAGTTTTTATTTTCTCAAGATGTGTGAACTTAACTTTAAACTTTACATTTTATTTTGTTTTTACATTTTATTTTAATTCTTTTTTAATATAAAACATGGAACAGATGTAGTTTGTGGGGTTGTATGTATAAAATCTTGACTAAAATGACTAATGAACCTAAATAATCATGAACTTGATTTGAATACAGAATTAAATACATGCAAAATGAAAAAAAGCTTTTGAGATAAATGTATTTTATTAAAATCATATTATTAAGTTTACTAATATAAAAAAGCGAAACTAAAATGCACAAATAAAAAATTAAAATATTTTAAATATATTTTGAATATTAAGTAATATCTTCTTTGTTTATCCATGAATAATGCTTTTTATCAAAACCAAGCCATCTAACTAAAATTTGATTTCCTTTTCTTTGGTGTTAATTCAGGCTCATAAAAAGAACCGGTTATTGGATTATTTATGTCAATCAATTAAATTGTAATGTATATTATTGGGCCAGTTCTTTTAATTTTGCAATTGTAAATATTTCTGTTGACCAGTTGGGTTGATAACCTTTGCAAAAATACCTTTAAATTTGTTTGTACGAACATAATCTTCAACTTTATATATTTTTTTTTTTTTTTACACGTTACCCAAACTTTAGGAAAGTTTTTCTTTTTACAAAATGATTGTAGGTTTAAGCAAGAAGCAGAGGAGTTCAAGGGAAATATGAATATAAAGGAGACTTGGCGGGTAAATTGGAGACGATTTTGAAAAGTTGCAAATTGTATAATGGACCATTTGTATTAGAGGGGATGGACCATTTGTATTAGAGGGGATTGTACACGTCGGATGGAAGCATGTTCCACATTTTAGCAGTTCTCACAATAAAACAGTTTCCATAACCATTTTTAAACCACCTAGGAATTTCTACGGTGAGGCTGCCCTAGGGTTGCGTTGGAATAGTTTAAGTGTAGGCATTATTGATTTCAATTCGATAGAACAAGTGTCATTACTTAGAAGATATCTATTAAAGAGAGATAAAGTTCCAATATTTCGACGTGAGTTAAGAGGAGTAAAGGTTCCCTGAACGATAGGGTCGCCAATCATGCGTAAGGAGCGATTTTGGATTTTGTCCAGGTAACCTAATGATGTTTGAGCAGCGCCAGCCCATATGTGAGAATTATACTCTATCTTAGGTCGAATATATGCCATATAGATATTAGCCAGATCACTAGGGGAAAAATAAGCTTTACAGCGAAAAATAAAACCTAAACATTTGGCAGCTTTTTTGCCTATATCAAAAATATGCTCATTCCACAACATTTTTTGATTAAGCTGCATGCCTAAAATATTTAAATTTGCAGACCGCTGTATATTTTCCCCTTGAAACCGTAGAAGTGTATGGATTGAACTCTTTTGCAAAAGATCTAACAGCTTTGAGTTTTGGAGTATTGAAGTCAACCCTGTTTTTAACACCCCAATAATCTATTTTCGCTAGGTCGTGGTTAACTGAACTAGCCATAGTTTCGCCATAATTTAAACTGATTGCGGTTGAAGTAGCATTAGATTTTTTTAAAAAATCATAAGATGGCACCAGAGCAAAGGCAAATGTCACCAGGCAAAACTATGGATTGGATTGAGGGTAGAACTGAGTAGGTCGTTAATGAAAATTAAGAAGAGAGTGGGAGATAAGGCAGAGCCTTGTGGAACGCCAGCATTTATTTTATGAGTGTCAGATGTTTATTTTATGAGTGTAAAATGTTTTACTATGGAAGCTTTTATTTCAGAATTTGAATGATAATGATTAATTTTCCGATGGTTTCCGATACTATTTGTGCCCTTGACGTTATGCTTATACCATTTACTCAGATTTTTCAATTCAATTTTATAATTTTCTATAGGGCTACAGTTACATGTATCCGGTCCAGATGACGAGTTGTCGTAAGCCCAAGGACAAACAGCAAAACGAGTTCCATATATTGTCGTTAATTTTTCTGTTGCTGAAAATCCTTTAATGTATTTATACATGTGAAAAATACTGCATTTTATAAATAAATTACTTGTGAATTTCAGGTGATAAAGTATTTAATTATAAGTAATCTTAGTCAACAAAATTTCTTTCATATATATTGGTTTCTTCGTATAAATAATGCTAACATTTTTAACATTTTAATTATACTCTTGTAAATATTGTTATACAAAAGTTTTTAAATTAATTAGAAAAATGTTGAGCGAATAATATACAACGAAGAAAAAACTCTGCCAAAAAAACAATTTGGTTTTATAAATACTATTCTGATCAATATTCCACATTTATTCGCAGGTAACAATTAACAAATAAAATTTTTATTTATAAAGAGCATATATAAATATTTCTTAGGTGGTTTTCCAGCGTACATGGCAAATGCAACACAACATTTTGAGGACCTAGACATCTTTATTGAAGATAAAAATGGTGAAATTTTGAAGACTATTAAAACCAGACTTTACAACAACCATGAAGAATTTGAAATCTCTAATGACAATGAAGAGGAGAGACCGTTTAATGAAATAATAAAAATAAAAAGAAGTATTCTAGATTTCGAAATAATATTTACAGGAGATTTACGAACACTCTTAAGAGACTTCGACATCGGTATATGTAAATTTTTGATGATACCCAAAAGTTTATATAACAATGTCTACCAATTGGTATATTATGGAAATAGTTCATTATCGGTATTTAATTCTAGGCAAAAAAAAATGCGTAATATACAAAGAAGTGTACAATCTGGTCAACTGGTTTATGTAGAACAAGTAAGTACAAGTGATGTTATTGTGATAGTATAGTAACATAGATTATTGTAAATAATAAGAATTTAAAAAGTTTTTATTAGTACAATAATTTATTAGTAAAATAAATTTAAGAACAGGTGTAGAAAAATGAGATTTGGTTTTCGTATTATTAAAATGTTAGTTTGAAAGCTTTTTCTTGGTAGTAAATTTGAAGGTCAACTGGTTAATGAAGAAAAAAATCAAGATAAAGGAAAAAACAGGTGTGAAAATATAGCACATATAAAGAATGAATATGGCATTGATTGCGCTATTTCCAAAAGAAATGTAAACTAATAATAATAATAATAAATAAAAGAATAAAAGAAATATAAAATTAAGTATACAATTTTTCATTTAAAATTTTTATGTTTTTCATTTTTAAATTTTTTAGATTCCGTTATTTTTGAGGTTTACTTTGCAAATACAAAATTTTATTCTCCTTCGGGTGTTATCTCATAGCAAAATAGATCCATCAAAGCTTTTTCGGATTTGGGCATTGCTTCATAACAATGTAGGTCTGTTGATTGTTTTTTTATCAAAAGTTCGATGTATCTTAATAAAAGAAAATTAAATATTATACATAAAGGGCTGTCTGATCTACAGTCAATTAAAAAACCATGAGTATAGTAGCTATGACCTGCAGGTTATTCCCAGCAGTAATAATAATCAATATGTAACTGAAAGAATTAACTTTTGTAGGTGCAGATTCATTAATACCAATATTGCCGTATTCTTTGGAAGATTTATCGGATGTCAATAAAAAAAATCTTTAACAGAAATAAAATTCAAGGTAATTTGAACATAATATATGTATGTTAAATTATTTATAATGATTGTATTGAAATTGTCCATAGTTTATCCACTTTGCTAATGCCGCTGTTTTTAACGTTGGTGTGTTCACATTGTTTTGCTTCTAAATTAATACATTTTAAAGCATGCATTTTTATACCACTAAATGATTATTACACAAAGGAATTAATTTAAAAAAATTAATTAATTTAACGACTGTTCTAGGAAATGATTTTATGTTAATAGATTCTGGTGGCGTACTCGAATTATCCTGAGTGTTTAAATTAAAATTTAGCAAATCGATTTAGCAAAAATGATTCCATATGCAAAATTTACCAAAGGAAATAAATATTTATGAATTGTAATAGACATCTTTTCGAAATATGCTTATGCTGAACCAATTAAAACTAAAAATGCAAAACATTTTAAACGGGCTGGAACACTCCCAAAAAATATTCAATCTGATCAAGGTAAAGGGGTTTTCAACAAAGAATTTAGAAAACTTATTTAAAAAAAAAATTTATCATTATCATACATATTCTAAAACGAAAGCTTCCATAGTAGAACCTTTTAACCGTACTTTAAAAAATTCAATGGGGAAACAGTTTAGTTTTCAGGGTAATTATAAAAGGTTTTTGTTTGTTTTACTCTGTTTTACTCTCACTTATTGAGAAATACATCTCAACATATCATCGTACAATTAAACTTCAACCTAAAAAAAATACATAGAAAAATGAAAAATTACTATTAAAAACTGTCTACCATAAATTAAAAGTGTTTCTTAAAGCAAAATATAAAGTTGGAGATTATGTTCGTATAAACAAATTTAAAGGTATTTTTGCAAAGGTCATCAACCCAACTGGTCAACAGAAATATTTACAATTGCAAAATTAAAAGAACTGACCCAAAAAACATACAATTTACTTGATTGTAAATTACAATTTAACTGATTGACAAAAATAATCCAATAACCCGTTCTTTTTATGAGCCTGAATTAACACCAAAGAAAAGGAAATCAAGGTTTAGCTAGATGGCTTGGTTTTGATAAAAAGCATGATTCATGGATAAACAAAGAAGATATTACTTAATATTCTACACATATTTAAAATATTTTAATTTTTTATTTGTGCATTTTAGTTTCGCTTTTTTATTTTAGTAAGTTAATAATATTTTAATAAAATACATTTATCTCAAAAAGCTTTTTTTCATTTTACATGTATTTAATTCTGTATTCAAATCAAGTTCATGATTATTTAGGTTCATTAGTCATTTTAGTCAAGATTTTATACATGCATCTGCACAAACTGCATATGTTCCATATTTTATATTAAAAAAGAATTAAAATAGCTTGAAATAATCAAGTTAAAATGCATTTAGTTAACATTTTTTATTTTTTATCGCAAAACCATAACCATTTGCTACATACTATAGGATATTTTTGTTTATTTCATAACACTACATCTTTCCAATATAATATAGTCTATTCAAAATCTAAGATACATGCTCCCAATAACTTCGGCGGGTCCGATTCGTTCCTAGATCCAACAAATGGTGAAAATTTCTTTATATTTATAGTTAAATTTATAATAGCTGATAAAGCCCAACCGCTATTTCTTTCTTGAAATTCTTTAAATTGCTTAACAGCAGTTCTTCTGTAGCTTCTATAATTATTGGTTCTATTTCATCTTTTTTATATACAGCAACATATTTTGTACTTAAATATTTCAATTCATTTTTTTCTTCCTCACCTTCATACATTTTGAATTCACCACAAAAAACTGCATTTATTTTAATGTTGATATGGTCTTTCAGTAAAATTTACATTTATCTTCTATTACACTTCTACATTCTTGAAAGAATATTTTTTTTTTTTTCTTTATTTTAATTTACAAAATTACAAAAAAGGTTACAAAATTAGTTTATAGATACAATTTAAATGGTTTATTCATGACCTTAGCACAAAGCTGTGTGGTCTTATAATTTACATATGTATACAGAAGTAATTAAAAAGCAAAATTTATAACAAGTTAATTAAAAATAATACCAAAATGAATTAAAATATTTACTATTGCAAGTTAATTAAAGGAAAAAACAAATAAAAATAAAAAGTTTAAAAAATGTGTTGTTTTACAAAAATTCCAGAAGTATACAATGAAAACAAAATCATAAGCTAGTATAACGTTATCAATAATTTTAATACTTGTATTCACAATGTTAGTAATGTTCTCAAAACATACTGTTAGTATTGAATTAATAATGTTAGTGATAATTAGTGCTCAATTAACAAGTCCTTTACTTTCTTTTTGAAAAAGGAGAAATTGGTTATTAATTTTAGTTCTTCCGGTAAGACGTTGTAGCTTTTCAAACAATTGAATATGCAGTTATTTCTTTTGTTGCTAGTTCTATAAAGTGAAAGATAGAAATTGGCTTTGTTTCTTGTATTATAGTTAGGTATATCGAGTCTTCTATTTAAGATAAAACTATGTTTTAATTGGTTGTTTACTATTTTGAAAGCCGTTCCAAGCAATTCAAATTTGCTTATGACCGCCAGACTAAGATATTGGTTCGTGTATAAAAATCGCGATGGATAACAAATCGGTAACCGTTGAATAATTTTCAAACACTTTTTGTGTACTATCTCCAGTTAATTAAGATACACTTGTGGTGTCCTACTTCATATAGGATTTAAATAGCAGATATTAGACTTAATATATGACGAATATACCGCAAAAAGAGCTTTGTTTGACAAATAGTTACGAAGTCTTTAATGTGATAACTCCAATTAGATTTACTATCCAATTGACGGCCTGAATTGTCCGTATTGAATATTATTTTTTTGTAGCATACCCATAATTTTTTACTATTTGAAGTATTATTAAGGATTTCATTTGAAAAACAAAATTTTTTTGTTTCAATTATTACTGCTTTCACTTTATTTTTATAATTTTTGTAGAGAAAATCAATATGGGTATCATTTGGATATTTTCTGTTGTATTTAAAGAACGAATCTCTTACTTTCATCTCACTAAGTATTTCGTCAGTAACCCACTCTCTTTTATTTACCCATTTTCTTATAAGAATACGCTGAGTATTGTGATTAATTGTTTCAGTAAGTTTATTCATCACAGAATTGAATTTATCATGAGAATTTAGCTTATTCCAAAAATTAATGTTATCAATGTTATAATAATTTAAAACTGTTTTCATCAAATTAATTCCCTCAGTAACTGGTTTTTCATCAATACTTATAAAAAAACATTTGATGATCTGACAGGGAGCAGTCTAATACATAAAAGGAGTATTTTTTTTCTGTCATATCAGATATCAAATGATCAATAATAGTTTTTGAAGTCCTTCCGAACCTAGTAAAGAATTGCTCAGAGATTCTATTAAATTAACCTTGATTCTTCTAAATTAAAAACCCATTAGTTAAGCAGCTTCAACAGCTCTAAACACTTCGTTCGTTTCAGAGTGATATAAGTTGGTAATTACTCCTGATCGAATTCTGTTTTTTTAAGCTGGATGTGGTAGATCTTTCCACACCAAAAGTTGACATAATCATGAAGATGATGCTTCAGATTCACCACCGCTTCTACAAGACTTGAATCCAAACGATTTCAGTTAGCTCAATCTGAAGTTAAATGACATTTTGTCCCTGTTTTTTGGGCAGATGATAAGAGCTTTTTGAAATTTTTAATATCTGCTTCACAATTTTTAATGTTTTCCTCCAATTCGTTACAGTGACTTATCATCTTGAATAAGATTTCTTGATGTTTCTTACAAGAGTCTCAGCATAGGTTTCCATAGTTACTTGTTATTATGAACAATTGCACACATAAATAATTGCAAAATGGTAAATGTGGGTATTTGTGACAGGTTCAATTTTTTAAAAAAATAAGATAAATAACTGAAAATGCTTTCATCAATTCAGTTAAATATATTATTATCAGCCTAGAACTTATTTTTAAAATAATTATAATTAAGAATATTTAAAAAATTTCAATTAATAAAATTTGTTCTAAAATTCTGTTTTGAAGGTATTTGTGACACACTTGTTTCTAATTGTGACAGCTATAGGCTGGTAATTGTGATCGAATAATAAATTTGCGCACTTTTATAACATATAAAGACATTTTGATAAAAAAGATTTTATTTTAGTTATGAAAATTTCTTTATTTCATAGGAAAATACATCTATTTTAAAATTTACTGAATTAAAAAAAAAATCATATTTAATTTGCAAAAAATAAAAAAATATTTTAAAATTAACAAAAACATAAATAAATCATAAAATATCCAAATTTAATCCTTAAAAGCTACTCACGAATTAAAAAACAGAAAACAAAAATACTAAAATCATCACATTTAATTTAAAAAATAACAAAAAATGCATCCTTAATAGAAAGAAAAATATAAAAAACCGCAATCATTCAGCTGTGACCCTTAAGACATACGATTGATACGAAACATAAGATTGTATTTGTAACTTAAGTGCTTGTAATTCGCACATTGTTAAAAGTTACAGCACTCACTAATTTTTTAAGTCTCAATATGTCTGTCGTAATACTAATTATTATTCTCTGTATAATTTAAAATAGTTTTATTTAATTATTTTGAATTAACAGAAACATTTTTTTAATTTACTTATTTTAATAAAAATGATTGCGCTACTAAATATCTAAAGCGGAGGTACATTGTACCGGACAGTACAATAGTACAATTTTGATCGTATTATTTTAATATATTTCACAGCTTATATTTGCAAAAAGAAAGTGTCACAAATACATTTTTAAATTCTAATATCTTTCTAAATTTTAAAAATGCAAACAAAAGATAAAAAAATTAAAATGCATTTAGCCAAATATTAAAAAAAAGGGGAGCATGATTGAACTGTAATTAGGATATACAATCACAAATACCAACTTAGAAGAAATTATCATGCCTGCATTTGTGACAGTTTTTATTTTTAAGATTTTTACATTATTCTTTATCAATATTGAATAAAACACACATTTTTATTAAAATATAAATTATAAACTTTTATTTTAAAAATAAATATAAATATATAATGTTACTTACGGGTTTTCAAAAAGAAAACTAATTTTACTCAACTTCTCACTTCAAATACTTAAAAAATATGAAAATTGATCGAATTGACGGAAGTGCACTACAAATTTATTAGTTTAACCGTCAAGAATTTCCTTAACTTTTAAAAAAGGAATAAAAATAATTAAGAGACATCAGGAGCATGTTTTAGTAGCAAAATTAAAAATTTAAAAAAAAAATGTACTAGTTCTGCTTATATAAAATCAAACGATCACAAATACCCACTATGTCAGAATTACCCACATTTACCATAATAGTAATTTCAAGGTTAACCACTTATTGCAAATTACTGTAAATAAATTCTCATATTACTTTAACATTCCATACCCTAAAAAACGAATTAAAATAGCTTCAAATAATCAAGATAATGTGCATTTAATTAACATTTTTTAATTTTTATCGCAAAACCATAACATTCACTACGCATACTATAGGATATTTTTGATAATTTCATAACACTACATCTTTCCAATATAATACAGTCTATTCAAAATCTAAGATCGTTGATACATGCTCAATTTTCCACTTAAACTCAAGACTAAATTACGATTCCTCAAAAATAATAAATTTTGAAAAAATTAGGGAAATGATTTTAACAAATGACAAGGATGGTATTTGCATTACTTATATCAAAAAAATTTAGAAGAACAGCAGACAACCAATTTATTATTGTACCTGAAATAAAAACATATAAAATAAAATCTGAAAAACGAAAATTTAATAAAGATTATTCTAATGTACCTTTTGGTTTTATAAATAAAAATAAAATGTAAAGTTTAAAGTCATTTTGTTTTTTATTAAAAATTTTACCTATTTTTTAATCTATTTAATTTTTTATTTTTTATATAGTTCTTAATAAATCAGTAAACATGTACCAAATTTTTTCTTTCAAAGATGATTAATTTTGAAAAAAAGATCACAATTCTTGAGTAAATAAAAACTAGTAGAACGTTTTAACCGTATTTTAAAAAATACAATGTGGCAGTATTTTAGTTTTCAAGGTAATTATAAATGGATATATATTTTACTCTCACTTATTGAGAAATACAACTCAACATATCATCGTACAATTAAACTTCAACCTAAAAAAGTGACAAAAGCAAACGAGAATTTTGAAGAACATTTACATGCAACCGAAATTTTATCAGAAAGCAAATACAAAGTTGGAGATTATGTACGCATAAGTAAATATAAAGGAAACTTTGCAAAAGGTTATCAGCCAAACTGGTCAACAGAAATATTTACAATTAAAGAAGTAAAACGCACACATCCAATTACTTAAAACTTACTTGATGATACAAAAACATCGGTTTCAGGTTCTTTTTACGAGCCTGAACTTACTCCAGTCAAAAATTCTGACACTTTTCATGTTCAAAAAATATTGAAAAGAAAAGGAAATCAGGTTTTTGTTAAATGGTTAGGTTTTGATAAAGATCACAATTCTTGGGTAAATAAAAACGATATTATATGAAAGTTTATATACATTTTTTTTATTTTACAATTTTTTATTAAATTTTCTTTTTGCACATTTAGCGGTTTCAATAACATACCCGAATTTTATATTTTATAAAGTAATTTGCAAGAACATAAAAATTGCATAATACAAAGTAATTTGCAAGAACAAAAAAAATATGTGTGGTTCTATATTAAAAATAGTTTTTCTTAAAGATAACAATTAATCACTAAATACAATTTTTTTTTTCCTCACGATTTTAATCATAGAACCTTTACTTTAAATTACTTTAAAACTAAGATACAATAACAAATTCGATATCTGCATTTTATTTATCTCATAAATTAACAACTGCATTTTTTTGCATTATAATTAAATATTAAATATTAAAATATAACAATTAAGTATTAAAATTGTATTCGCCCTGTTGATGGCAGTGATGCCGAAATATAAATAATAAATAAATATAATATTTTAAGAATTATAAAAATAAAATATTAATAAAATTATTTTGCGGGCAAAAAGTATAAATAAAAAACAATTTTTTACTCAATAAATCTAATTAAATAAATAATATATTATAAATTATCATGAAATTTTCGGATCTTAATCTAAATCAGTTGAAAGTGATTTATTGGCATTTTGTATTCTCCTTAAAAGCAAGAGAATTAACTTTTTGCAAAGAATTAGAAAAATAGTAATCACATTTTTCGTTCCTTTAGCGGCAAAAAATAACAGTAACAAGGTTTGCTTTTTCTGTTTTTTTCTTCTTTTACATAATACTTATGTTAAATTTTTAAATTTTGTTAAATATTATTTATATTTACTAGAGCTTATATTTAGTTAATTATGTAAAAAAAAAATTGTTTAAAAAAAAACGAAAATTATTAATAAATTATATCATATGTTTTACGATCGTTTAATTTAGATTTGTAAGCATTTTTTTTAAATTGTGTCACAGAAAAGGTTGTCGAATCAATTTAATAATATGCAACATCTGTTTGTGGGTTCGTTTTTCCCATATTCAGTTCTATGCGTTGTTTCAATTAAGAATTTGGTATGCCTTGTAGGCCTGACATCATTGTTGACTCTGGGATTACGTACATGTCTTAAAGCAAAGAGGAGGAAGGGCTTCTGGATTGATTCAATTTTTGTACTGTGAATGAGAAAGGCTGGATCCCAGTTAATGCTACCATATTCTAAGACTGAGCATACAAGTGAGCAATATGAAGTTATTGTTACCCAGATATAGTTAAAATCTCTTGTTCTTCTTTTGATAAAATCTAACATTTTATTAGCGCTTGATAACATTGATTCATAGTGGAGATTATAATTCATTTGGATATCCAAAATGATTTCCAAATCTGTAATATGATCCACTCATTCTAAGCTGCAGTGTTGTATGGAATAATTATTCATAAGCTTGGATTTTTACGTGAAAAGGTGGCAAAGCGTGGCATTTACTAGCGTTTAGATCTAGCATGTTGTCAGAGCACTTCAATTTCGATTGAAGGAAACGCCTGATAAGAAATTGGTAAAATCACTTATGTATATATTGAATAAAAGTGGGCCTAAGTGACTACCTTGGGGTACACCAGAGTAGACAGAAATGGGCTTTGATATAGTACCTTGAAATTTAGCAAATTGTACTCTTTCAGTAATATATGACTTAATCCATTTTAATATGGAGCCACTGATACCTAGCTTTGCTAGTTTATCTTCTAGTATATCATGATTTATTCGGTCAAATGCTTTAATAAAATCTGTACACATTTTTTATTTATTTATTTATTTATTTATTCAAACCAAAGCAAGGTCGTTACAAAAGTTCTTAAAATTAAGATTATATTTATTATTATACAAAAAATAAGTTATTTTTATGACTTAGAACTAAAAAAAATTTTTAATAATAATTTTAAAAATAATTTTATTTTTTTTTTTATTTTTTATAAGCTAAATTTAAAAATAAGGTATAAAAAAGCTTAATTAACAAAATATAAATGAAGTACATATAGCGACAAGCAATAATATTTATGCATTGTATACTTAATATTCATAATAAAAAAAATGTAATTTGATATTTTAATCATAAGTATAAAGAATATAAAGAAATTTTTACTATAATTTTATTTAAAAGCTTTAAATCACAATTTGTAAGAAGCAAAACAAAATGTTCACATATTATGTATTAAACATGTAATTGTTTTTGGGTTATTAAATTACAATCTAGCATTTAATTAGCTACAAAAATTAAAATTTAAGTATAATGATAATAATACCAAAATTGATGACTAAAGTTAAACGTAGTTTAATTACTAAATGCACGTAGAAATGTGGGTTTAGTAAGTGTAAAATTATAATTACTTTTTTGTGCATATTGAAACATAAAAAAAAATAAAAAAAATTTTGTGGAAGGTCATTGAATGGAGAAATCTTGATATAATTTAGATTTAGAAGAATTTCTTGAAATGAATGTAGAAAATAGGTGACTGTATTTGTTAAAATTGGTGCAGCATCTGTGTATTGGTTAATTTCTTCCGTATTCAGTTCTATTAGTGGTTTCGACTAAAAATCTAGTGTGTCTTGTACGTCTAACCCCCACATTAACTAAAAATTTACTATTTAAAGGAACATTAATGTTATTTTTTAAAATAGCAAAGGTGAAGGAAGATGAAAAAATTTGTCTGCGAGCTGATAAGATTAGCATATTTGATAGTTTAAGTCTATTAGAGTAACTCGGAAGATTAGTATAGTCAGAGGGATTAAATTGATCTCTTAGGGCAAATAATAAATATTGCTTTTGAATGGATTGAATTCTATTAGAATTTATTCGAAATCATATTATTAATTCGATCCCATATTATATTACCATATTCTAGAATAGATAGAATTAAAGAACAGTAGAGAGACTTTGTTACTGCTAGGTTATTGAATTCTTTAGCTCTTCTTTTAATAAATCCTAACATTTCACATGCTTTGGATATCATGACGTCATAGTGTAGGATAAAACTGAGTTTACCGTCAAGAAGGATTCCAAGATCACTTATACTGTATACCCTTTCTAGGGTAAGGTTTTGAATTGTATAGTCATAAAGGATGGAAGAACTTTTACGTGTAAAACTTATGGACTTGCATTTCTGTATATTTAATTCTAATTTGTTCGATGAGCACCATTCATGTAAAGTATTCAGTTTTTATTGTAAAAATATTATATCAGAACGATCTTTAATTACTTGATAGATTTTTAAGTTATCTGCAAATACAATGTGTGGTATATTACTTAGATTGTCGGAGAGGTCAGAAATAAATATATTGAACAAAAGGGGACCTAAATGGCTACTCTGAGGTGCACCTGAAGTGACATCGATTTTGTTAGATAATATACCTTGGAATTTAACATATTGAGTTCTTTCTGTAATGTAAGAATGTAGCCAACTGAGAAATGAACCAGATATGCCAAAAGTAGCAAGTTTTTTACTAAGATGTGGTGGTCAATACGATCAAAAGTTTTACTGAAGTCTGTGTAGATTGTATCAACTTGGTACCTATTTTCCATTTGATACAGAATTTCGGATGTGTATATCATAAGGTTCGTGGTGGTAGAACGACCTTTTTTGAATCCATACTGTTGTTCGTTAAGTTTTGTGTTTATAATTGGTGGTAAAAACCAACAACAATTTTATCGAACAATTTAGGTAAAGTTGATAAAATTGCTATACCACAGTAGTTTTCAACAGATCCTCTATCACCATTTTGTGAATAGGGGTAAGAAAAGACGATTTCCCTACGTCTGGAAAAGTAAGACTAATTAAAAATAAAATGTAAAGGAAAAGTTAATTAAACAGCACAATTATAGAAAAAAATTGGTGGTATGCAATCTGGACCAGCACTTTTATTCGTGTGTCAAGACTCGTAATTGCGTCGAAAATGTCACTTTCGGAAAGATACAAGTCAGAATCAATAAAGTTTGAGTTATTTAATGAATTGAGAATTAAAGAATCGTTATTATTAAAAGATTCCTGCGGATGATACACTTTTTGAAAACTATCAGCAAAGAAATTACTAATATCAATTAGATAAGAGGATAAAGTATTATCTTAGACATAGAATTTGGGTAACCAAATGTTTTACGCTTTGTATTAACGAAGTCAAAGAATTTTTTGGGATCAGTAATTACTTTATTACCAATATTATTGACATAATTTTCATAAGCTAAATGAGCCTCCTGTTTAAATTATAAGGCCAAATGGTTGTACTTATTTGTTAAATTATTGATAGGATCAGTTGTATGTTTAATTTTTTTATGCAATTTATTGCGTTGATTTCGCAAAGTCCTTAGATCTCCATTTAACCAGCGTTCAGTGGTTCTACCTTTTCTACGGATTTTTGGCACGTTAATTGTTTCAAAAATCTTTAAGTAAAGAATAGAGATAGATGAATTGATATCCTGCATAGATAAAAGATCGACCCATTTGATTAATGATAAAGCATTATTTATGCTTTGAAAGTCGGCATTTTGAAAATCATATACAATTAAATTATTGTATGTTTTGGAAAAGTTAGAGCTAGCGGAGGAAAATGGATCCAACAACCGCGAAATATTTTTTCGTCATCATTTTACGAATCTATAATCGAGACTTTTCTATGAGGCAAAGCATATCAAAAACTTATTTGGATTTAAATTTTTATGGGTTCGTGAAAGCATAATTCTTCTTCAAGAATAAGAAAATTCAAAGGTATTTAGAATTAATAGCTTTAATGACATTGAATTCATCAAAAAGAGTTTACTTGTTAATGCAGAACAATCTAAACACAATATCTCACATTAAAATAATATTCTTTTTTATAAAAAAAAATCACAAAATGTTAATTAAAAAACTTAACCTCAATTTCATAATTGTAACATACAATTCTCATTGCAAACATAAACATGTAATCTTGCTATTACTTGTAATTTTCATTTTTTCTTTTAAAATTTTTTTATTTTCACTTCTTAATAACTTTTTTGTTACTCTTTTTGATATTCCGAATTAGAAATATTACAAAAATACTAATTTATTTGTTGATTTATTTTGTTTTATTTATTTATCTTTTTTCAATTACATCGTATAATTTAATTTTGTTATTTACAATTTTATTTATTTTATTTTTTATTAAACAAAACCAAAACAAGGTCGTTACAAAAAAAATTCTGAAATGAATGCTTATACTTAATTAAAATTAAACAAAACAATGACTTAAAACTAAATTTATAATAACTTAAATTATAAAAAAAGTTAATTTATTACTATTATTATTGTTATCATTAATTTTTTATTTAAACTACAATAACAACTTTATTTTAACAAAAAAACAAAACAATTGAAATATGATATTTGTACAGATATGTACATACATATAATGACAATCAATTTAACATTTTATGTAAACAAATGTAAATAAATATCTTATTATTACGTAGAAGTAAAATTAAACAAAAAATAAATTTATTTTTATTAACAATATCTAAAAGCATTAAATTACTATCTATAAATTGTACAACAAAAATGATCTAAATAAAAAACATTAGTTGTATTATAATGCAATACAATAAATGTTTAAAATTATATCATAATTTAAAAAAAAAAAAAAAAATTTTTTGTTTACTTAAATAAGAATTAATTGTCTAAGGTCATTAAATTGGAAAAATGTAGTTGTACAATGTGTTTGAAAGTATTTCTGGAGATAGATGTAGAATAAAGATGACTAATTTTGTTAAAATTAGTACAACATCTATTGATGGGTTCATTTCTACCGTACTCTGTATTATGTTTGTAGTCCATTAAAAATTTAGTATTTCTAGTTTGCCTAACACTATCGTTAAGTCTAAACTTGTTATTAAGAGATTGAATAGAAATACTATTATTCAAAATATCAAAAGTAAAGCATGATGACAATAGTTGTCTACGTAAAGATAAAGAAAGCAAGTTTAATGAATTAAGTCTTGTAGTGTAACTTGGTAGATTAGCAAAATCAAAAGGGTTATATTGATTCCTTAATGCAAATAAAAGAAATTGATTTTGAACTGATTCGATTCTATTGGAATGAACTGCAAAGGCTGGATCCCAAACAATGTTACCGTATTCTAAGATAGATCGAACTAGGGAACAATAAACAGATTTAGTCACAGCTAAGTCGCTAAATTCTTTAGCTCTTTTCTTAATGAAACCTAACATTTTATTAGCCTTTGAAACTATTAGATCATAGTGAAGATTATAATTAAGTTTATTATCGAGAAGAATTCCTAAATCAGTAATGCTAAAAACCCTTTCAAGTGTTACATTATCTATTTTGTAGTCATATATTAAAGAAGACCGTTTACGTGTAAAGCTTATAACCTTACATTTCTGTATGTTGAGTTCTAATTTATTTGACGTGCACCAAGCTTGTAACACTGATAAACTTGATTGAAGTTTAGCTGTATCAGAATTATCTTTAACCACTTGATATATTTTTAGGTCATCAGCAAACGAAATGTGAGGTATATTGCTTAGATATTCCCAAAGATCTGAAATAAAAACTTTAAACAGAAGACGGCCTAAATGACTGCCTTGCGGTACACCGGAAGTGACCCCTATGGTGTTGGATAATACACCACGAAATTTAACATTTTGAGTTCTTTCTATAAGATAAGAATAAAGCCACTCAAGAAATGAATCCGAAATGCTAAAAGTTGATAGTTTGTTTAGCAAAGTGAACTGATCTACACGATCGAAGGCTTTGCTAAAATCAGTGTAAATTGCATCTAGTTGGTACCCTTTCTCCATTTGATTCAGGATTTCAGATGTATAAACCATCAGGTTCGTAGTAGTTGGACGACCTTTTCTGAAACCATGTTGATGTTCATTTATGATAGGAGTAATTCCATCAACGACAATTTTTTCAAATAATTTAGGTATAGTCGAAAGGATTGCTATACCTCGATAATTTTACACCGATGCTCTATCCCCTTTTTTAAAAATAGGGGTTAAGTGGGAGGATTTCCACTTTTGTGGGAAAATCCCAATTGAAAGTGACTTATTGAAAATAAAATGAAGAGGGAAGATTAGACTGTGAGAACCATTATGTAAAAATATTGGAGGAATTAAGTCCGGACCAGCACTCTTTTTTATATCAAGGCTCAAAATTGCTTCAAGAATATCATTTTCAGAAAGATACACGTCTGTAAATAGCAAATTTGAGGTATTAGATAAGGAATTAGTCGATGTGGTAACTGGTGCTGTTGGACGATAAACTTGTTAAAAATAATCAGAAAAGAAGTTACAAATTTCTTTTGGGCAATCAGAAACCACATTGTCTTTTGATATCATTGAATTAGGATACCCAAATATTTTCCGTTTTGTGTTAACAAAATCAAAAAATTTTTTAGGATAAGTAACAAGTTTGTTGCCAATATCCGTGACATAGTTTTCATATGCTGCATTGGCTTTTTGTTTCAATTCAAACGCAAGTTGCTTATACATATTCAATAAGTCGTCGCATGGTTCTTGATGATGTTTAAGTTTTTTTGTATATTTTATTGCGCCGATTTCTCAAGTTCCTACGATCTCTATCTAACCATGGTTCTGTTGTTTTATGCTTTTTGCGAATTTTTGGAACAAAGGCATCAATAATCTGAAACAGATTTGAGTAAAAGATATAGATTAGTAAATTGATATTCTGTTGAACTAACAGTTCGCCCCATGTGATTAATGACAAAGCATAATTAATACCTTGATAGTCAGCATAAAAAAATCGTATACAATTTCATTATTGTAAGATTTGGTCAAGGGTGGGATAGAAGTGGAGAACTCGAAAATAAGTGCGTTATGATGAGTAGAGTTGGTAAAAAGATTATCAACATCATCAGCGAGTTTAACCGACACTCTATCATATGTATTTGAAAGTGCAAGATCTAACCACTTATTATTACTATTAGGATAACTGATAATTTGTTGTAAATCGTTACCGTAGAACTCGCTAATAAGACCGAAGTCAATCTCGTCATGAAAGTTAACCGGTAACAACAAATTATCAGCATCGTCAACGATAAAAGAAATAGAAGGACGATTAAAATCGCCAAACACAAAAATTTAGTCATCCTCATGCATTTCTGAAATATGTGGAATTATCTTCCACTTCATATGTTCCCCAGAATTGATGATGATTACATTTCATTTACAATGTGCAAAGATTCAAGGTGAATATTAACAACTTTGTTCACAATGTGCCTGCTAATTTGAAATCTATTTTCATTCTTAACTTCTTAACTCAACTTTCCCACCCTCGCAAAAAAGAAAAAAAAAAAAGTTTAAATTGTTTTAGGAAATTTTTTTTTAATTATGATATTCAATCTATATTTACTCAATAAACATTTTTAACAGATTATTATGAATTAATTTTGTTTTCCTACCATTTCTAATAATAGTATTTTCTGCAGAATTTATTTCTATGATTTCGTAAGGCTCTAGATAACATTCGGTTAATTTTTTATTTTTTTCTTACTGTATCGAGTAATCAAACTTTATCTCCCACAATAATGTCTAGTAATCGAGTATTCTTATCCATAAATTTTTTTATTTACTTTTTTGGATTTAATTTAATTATTTCTGGTTTCCTTATAACTAGTTTGAAGACGTTATTTTAAATTCAGAACATAATCGTCGACATTAATCGTTCAATAGTTTTAGAGATAGCTGATGGTAATTCAGGTTTTATACCAAACAATATTTCATACGGTCTAAATTTTGTTGAAGTACTAGGAGTTGTATTATGTGCAAGAATTGCTAAGTCTAATCACGTAACCCAATTATCCGGATCTTTATTTGCATAATAACACAAATAGTTTCTTAAAGAATGATCTGCTCTTTCTAGGAAACCTTTGGTTTCCGAATGATAACTGGTTGTATTTATCTTTTTGATTTTTAATAATTAACAAATCTTTTTAAATACTTCACTCATACAATTAGTACCTTGATCAGTTAGAGTTATTTCTGGAATTCCAAAAATGCAAATGATCTTCCGTACAAAAGCGTGGGCTACCGTGAAAGCTTCCTGATTAGGGATAGGGATAGCTAATATAAAGTTAGTTAGTAAATCTTAAAACGTTAATATATACATATTACCCGATTCAAAAGTAGATAATGGTCCTACTATATCTAAAGCAATTTTTTAGAAAGCTTTGCTAGGAGTATCTGTTATTTTCATTGGTATTTTCGTTTTTAAGCTAAATTTATTTTTCTGACATATTTCGCAAGAAGATATATATTTCATTACAGTTTCTTTCATATTTTTAAAGTAAAACTTTTGTTTAAATCTTTGCAGTGTACGATTTACACCTTGGTGTCCACCAACTGGACTATTATGCTACTCTTCTAAAATTGTTTTAATTTCTGTACGATCGGTAATAGTAGTTTTTTTTTATCTAGATAAGGCGCCTGCATTCGAATACAAACATCCGATTTGTGGATAACACAATAATCGTATTCTTCTAATGTAATACGCCAGCACATAATTCTAGAAGTTCGATTGTCAATCTTAAAGATCCAAACAAGGAGTTTGTGATCGGATAACCGTAAATTTTGTACCATAAAGGTATGGTCGAAAATAAGACGTTGCCCAAACGACTGCTGAGGCTTTTTTCAATAGGGGACTAATTTCGTTCGGCTTTACTTAATAATACATAATTAAATGTATCCATTATTTTGCCTTGCTCTATTGTTTGTTGTGATAAAAAAGCGTCTAAAGCTGTGTCGATCCTTAGAAAGTTAAGCTTTCTTTTAAGATTTTAAGATATTCATCACAAAATTCATCCCATACAAACTTACCATCTTTTTCAACAACTTATTTAATGGCTGTGCTATAGCTGAGAATTTGGGTATGAATTTACGATAATATCCTATTAAACCTAGAAAAGATTTTATGGCCATTAGATTTTGTGGCGGAACTATATTTAGTATTGCATTTATTTATTTTTTATTTATTAATTTAATACACTTTTCTGTTATAAAATGATCAAGATATAGCGCTTCTTTCTTCTTTGGGCAACATAAATTCAAAATGACCATACGGTATGCTAAAACTGTTTTTTCACGATATTTTTCTTCAACACCGATTTGGTGGAAACCGTTTGCTAAATCTAAACTAAAAAAATATTTAGATTCTCCCAATTGCTCAAGAATATCTTCGATATTTGGCAGGGCATACGCATCACTTATGCTGATTTCATTCAATTTTCGGTAATCAACCACGAATCGCCATTTTTTATTACGGTGCGCATCTGATTTTTTAGAAACGACTAATAATGGACTGTTGCCAAGAACTTTTGCTGTGTTCAACTATACCTTGAATTCTTGTCTTTTTATTTCAGATTTATGAATTTCGGCCAATCTATATGGTTTAACGTTAACAGCTGGTTTATCAGACTGTATGTTTATTTCATGTTTAACTGTGTCCCTGCAGGTCAACATATCACCTTCTAAGTAAAATAGTTGATTATATTCTCTACATATATTTGTGATGGATGGATGGATTTTCTCTTTCCAAATGAAATGAGAGAGATCTAATAGTTTATTTAAGATTTTTAAACGATTTTCTATTTCATTTGTATTTTTAACTTATGTTAACATATTGTCTGCATATTGTCTACATATGTATTGTTATGGAAAGTATTTACATAATGCTTATATTTGAACCAGAATCTAACAATAAATTTGTGAATTGATTTTCCGCACCCTGTATTTCTAGAGACAAGATACTGGAAAACGTATGACTTTTTGATTGATGTAACATTATTATTCCTGTGAAATTTTGATTTAAATTTTAAATTTGAAATTTCGCTTGATTTAGGATTTGATTTTGAATTTAGATTTATTTTTTATTTTTGATTTTGTTTTTGATTTGAATTTTGTTTTGGAATTTCAATTTTATTTGAATTTAGATTTTGTTTTGGAATTTCAAACTTATTTAAATTTTGTTTTGGAATTTTATTAGATTTGGGATTTAGTATTTTGTTTGATTTAGAATTAGGGCTCTCTATTTTAATTGGCTCGGCTGTGTTCTAAAGTCCAGGCTGCTGGTAGTTTCCCTCATTTGTATTGGGTTGACAATGGTTAATACCATTATTTTTATTCTTATTAAATACTAGTTTTCTGCATTCATCTAAAGTATGTCCAAGTTGTTTACAAGAACGACAAATTTTAACTTGCGAAAATCTACTGACTTGAGGATTGTAATTTGGGTTTGTTAACTGCGGGGCATTATTAAATTTTGCTGAAATATTTAGGTTAGTTTTTTGATTAAAGTTAGGGTTGAATTAGAGTCTTCCAAAAATTTCTAGTGTAATGATTATTTGTTTTACAGAAGTTAAAATAGGGGATTCTGTTGTTATTATTATTACCATTGTAGTAATTTTTATTTTAATTGCTACTTTTATAACCAGTGGGTTGTTTTAATTTCTCCTCATTGATGACCAAACGCATAGATCCACTCAATGAGGGCAACCTGGTTAGCTTAGTGGATTCAATAATCCATTTACAAAATTTTTCACTACTATACATTCATTTAATTCGTGTGAAATCTGAATTGAATAATAAAATTTGAATAATCTGAGTCGATCTTGTTTTAGAAAACTTTTTAGTAAGAGAAGTTTTAAGATCTTCCCAGTTATTAAATTTCTGATACCGTATTGTAACGTTATATGCACGCCTGGAAATTTTAGAGGTAATGACTTCCCTAAAAAGTCTGTTAGGTTCTCGACCCTTTTAGCTCTTTCATATTACATTTGTGCGAGTTCCAGGAATCTATGTAAGTCGACTGAATCTTCGCTGACTACAGGAATTATTTTATTTGCTCGGTCAATATCGAATTGTGCCATTTTGTTTATGTGATTTTGATCGTTTAAGTCTCTAGTTTTTATTTGTTCAGTATTTCTCTTTTGGTCTATCTCTCAAGTTCTGTATTGATTTTACTTATGGAAGGAGAACGAAGGCTTTACTGGAGAACGAGAAATATACATAAGGACTGATTTCGGAATTTTTCTAGTTCTTAAACTGAGGTTCATACAACAACTAATAGTAAATTAAAATTGGGAAAAATTCTCTTTTTTTTTTTTAACAAAATTAGTTTATGTAATAAAGATATTTTATTTTTGCAATAAAAATTATCTTTGATAGAAGAACCTTAAAAATTTTAAGATTTGATCAATGGTTGCTTGGTTGGTGTGAGTAGCTGGCCACCGCCGCTCCTGGCAGTTACCCCAATTAGCGCGTTAGCACCGTTTTGCTACCACTTCCGTGACCACAAGTCTTATAATATAGCTATATTAGTTTAATTTTAGATCCATTTCGTTGCGTTAAGAAACCTTACCATTTCTGCATGTTGCTTAACCGCTAGATCACTAAGATCGTTGAATTGATGGCTACCCAGAATTGCTATTCTGGCCCTCGCCAGCGCTGGGCACTTACAGGTGAAGTGTGTAATGGATTCTTTCTCATTCTGTTCACCACAGCTGCGACAGTATGAATTGAATGGGATACCTATTCTGGCCGCATGTTCACCAATTGGCCAGTGGCCCGTGAACACACCTATTGTTCTGGCTATATTCCGTCGGGATAGCTTCAATAGATTTTTGGTTCTTTTTTTATTATACGATGGCCAGACTTTCCTGGCCGTACAACATGTGGCTAGTTCGTTCCACCTTCTATTTGCTAAGAACAAAAAGTGGAGGAAGGTATCTCTCTTAACGCTGTTTAGCGGGGGCTCTACCTGTTCCGCCAGTGAAGCATTTAGGCTGGAACCCCTCCTTGCTAACTCATCAGCATGTTCATTTCCTGCGATGTTCCTATGTCCCGGAACCCACAGTAATGTAACATTGAATTGATTACTTACATTCTTAAGCTCGTCAAAGCATTTTCTGACGAGCTTAGATGTTATTATTGCAGAGTTGAGAGCCGCAATTGCTGCTTGGCTGTTCGTAACAATTGCAATGCTTCCTCCCAGAGAAGAATTGTTCCCTAGTATTTGGCATGCTTTCAAGATTCCTAGCATTTCAGCTTGAAATACACTCGCTTTATCTGGCAGACGGAAAGCATGTTCTATTTTTAGTGATTCCGAATAGACGCCCGCACCAACACCACACTCCATCTTTGAACCATCAGTGAAGAGTGCGGTGTCAATTTCTCCCAAGGGGTTTTTCTGTTTCCATTCCCTTCTTGATGGAATCTTGACTTTAAAGTTCTTAGTAATTTCCAAACTTGGCATTACGTAGTCTGTGGAATCTGGCAGATCATGATATATCGAGCTTAGAATACTGCTGTGTCTATAGGGTTTTGCACGCCAGTATCCATTCTCTCGAAGTCTGATTGCACTACAACAGGCTAGATATTTAATATGAAGGTCAGCCGGGAGAAGGTATAGAAGTGCATCCAGTGCATTACTTGGCGTTGACCTTAACGCACCCGTAATACTTACACATGCACCCCTCTGTACTCTACCAAGCTTGGTTCGAATATACTCCTTCTCCAGCGCTGGCCACCACACTAGTGACCCGTAGGTAAGGATGGGGCGTACTATAGCTGTGTACATCCATAAAGCCATTCTTGGCTTTAATCCCCATTTTTTACCTAACATTTTCCTACAAGAATACAGGGCTACATAGGCCTTTTTGGTTCTTTCATCGGTATTAGCTTTCCATTTCAATTTTGGGTCAAGTACCACTCCTAGGTATTTAACATTCGAGCTTAGATTCAGATACACACCATCCAATTTTGGCTTAGTGAATTCCGGAATCTTGGTTCTGGTTGTAAATAGCATTAGTTCTGTTTTACTCGGATTCATACGTAGGCCACAACCATTAGCCCATTCACTAACCCTGGCTAAAGCTCTTTCCATAATTCCACTGATTATATCAAGATACTTCCCAGACACTAATACTGCTAGATCATCTGCGTATGCGATGGCTTTGATTCCCTCATCCCGAAGGTCTTTAAGAATTCGGTTCATTACTAAAAGCCACAGTAGTGGTGATAGCACCCCACCCTGGGGTGTACCCCTGCTTACTCTTCTAATAATCTTATGGTTACCGAGTTCCGACTGAATCGCTCTTGATTGCAACATATTAATGATCCACTGTCTAAGGGCATTTTCTACCCCTAGATCTTCCAGTGAATCCTGTATAGCCGATACATGAATATTGTTGAAGGCACCTTCTATGTCTAGAAAGGTGGCTAACGTATATTCTTTGTATTGTATCGATTGCTCAACGCTCCGTACTAATTCACTTAGTGCCGTCTCGGTTGACTTGCCTTTACAATAAGCATGTTGATACTTACATAGTGGAGTACTCTCTAGTACTTTTCGAAGTTCTAACTCTAGTGTTCTTTCGAGAGTTTTCAGTAAGAAGGACGATAGACTTATCGGTCTAAAGTCCTTAGCGGTTTCATGACCTCTTTTTCCCACCTTTGGTATAAAGACCACCTTCATCCGCCTCCATAGCAGAGGAATATGGCCTAGCAAGAGGCTACTTTTGAATAGTTTCGTGATTAAGGGAACCACAAGTTCCTTAATTTCTTGAAGCATTTTTGGAAAAATACCATCCAAACCTGCAGCTTTGTATGGAGAAAAATTATCAATTGCCCAGGCAACCTTTCGCTCCGTTATAACTGAGTTGACCCATTCATCAGGGCCTCTTTGGACCTTTGTGTCAACCGCTTGGTTGATCACATGAGCGTCCTTTGTGCACCCTGGAAAATGAGTATGCACTAAAAGATCTAGGGTTTCAGCGGTTGAGTCAGTCCATGTTCCTTCTACCGTTCTAAGGAAGGATGGATTGGAATGTTCTTTGGATAAGACTCTACTAAGTCTAGCTGAGTCCCTAGTCTCCTCTATGGATTCACAATAATCTTTCCATGACCGTGTCTTGGCCAATCGGATTTCTCTCTTATATTTCCTAAGTTGGTCCTTGTAGAGTTGTCAATTATTCTGTTTATAGCAGATATTATAGGCATCTCTAGTCTCCTTCCTTAGGTTAGTTAAATCCTCGTTCCACCAAACCGGCAATGTTTTTTTGCTACGTTTGACAGGACATGACACCTTAAATGAGACCTCCATGTCCTTTGTAAACATATCAGTCCTCTTTTCTAACTCATTCTTATTCACAATATCTGAGTTAGCTACTACCAAAAGTTTTTTTGTTGCTATCTCTCTGAATTTTCTCCAGTTAGTAGCTCTAGGATTTCTATAGGGCTGGGAATTTTCAGGCTTATGATTGACATTGAAGAGTATCCAGCTGTGATCCGAAAAAGATCTCTTCTCCGATACGCTCCATTTTTCTATTTTTAGGGTTTCATCAGTACCTATACATGTAATATCTATCACATCCGCCCAGCCCGAAAAACCATCCGAGCTTGGGAATGTGAATGTGGGGGTACTTCCCCTGTTGCATATATTAAGGTTAGCGTTTAGAATAAAATCGAACAATTTGACTCACCTCGTTCATTTGTTTCCGAGCTTCCCCATATGGTATGCCGAGCATTAGCATCGCAGCCCACAATCGGCTTGCCACCTGTGGCATTTACCAACTGCTGAAAGCGGGTGGGTGGAGCGTGTTCATCATGAGGCATGTACACAGAACTTATGTACATGCTCACATCGTTCTTCATCTCCAGTTTGACAACTGTCAAATCTTCGTAACTGAAATTAGAACAGAGATGTGCATTGATGTGTTTTTTTATCAGAATACAAGTTCTCGGCTTACCTTTTTCTAAACCTACATTCTTGTAGAATAGATTGTAGTTACCGTTGTTTAACCCCCTGATCCTGGAGGCGTTAACCCATGGCTCCTGAATGAGGGCTATGTCGAGGTCCTCCTCGCCAAGAAGGACCAGCAGATTATCCAAGGCACACTTTGAGTGCTTTAGATTAATCTGCACCACCCGCATCGTTTGTTCCACTTGATCAATAATAAAAAAAAATTATTTCATTTAAATTTTTCTATTTTCTTTTTCTTCTTTCTAAAAAATTTTCATTATACTTCCTAGTTCACTTTATATTTTTATGTTGTACAAAAAAAAAAAATTTTTTTTATTATAAAAATTAATAAATTTTTTTTTCTTTTTTTTTTTTACTTTATAAACTTTGTACTTTAAAATGTCGTACAGGATTACAATTGGTCTTGTGATCCAAACCCCCTTTAAGATTTTCTCGGTGCTGCTGTTAATGGATTGCACTATGGTCTGTGTTGAACCCATTTGATTTTGAAAAACGGCGCTCTTGACCTCCGTTTTTTTTTATTTTTTTTTACTTTATTTTTTTTACTGTCCGCCAGACTCAGCTAGACATTAAGCAATTTAGTCTCTTTTCACTAGTGAAAAGTTGCTATATCCTATTAAAGTTTTTGTTTCTTCTTTCTCAATATTTTTATTCTGTTAGATTTATTTTTCCTATAGACTGTCACTTGACAGACAAACATTATTATTATTTAAAAAAAATTATATTATCTATTATTAAAATAAAAAATTTATTTTGAGTATTGAATAAAATGTTTTATCACACCACACCTGACACTAATGTAATATTTTGAAGTTATATAAAATAAAACAATATTTAATATTTTTTAAATTAACTACTTATTATTTTTTAACGTGTTAGCGCTTGTATATCTAACTTAACTATAATCTTTAAGTTATCAGATTTGGAAAATTAACGCTTCCTTTTTTTTAATAAAGAAAGACTTATATATACAATTTCTTTCTTACATCAAAATACAAAAATATAACAATACCATGCTGGCAATGCAAACCAGCATTTACAAAAATATTCAAGGTAACCTTTAATAAAACCATAATATGTAGACCATATATTATTACATTACTAAAATAGGTTATTGGTTAAAAGAAAGAAATATTGCAAGTAAGATACAGATCTAAGTTTAGTTATTTAATTTTATTAGTATAAATTGGAGTGGAATGTACGTTATATGACCGTTTTTTAATTAATTATTTTATTTTATCTTTACTTCAAGACACTTCATACGAAAGTGATCTTACAATATACCTTAAATTATTATTTATAGCGATATCTGTACGATAAGAGATATTGAGATTCTTGTCATTACTTAGATATGTAACAGTATTGTAGCAGTATTTGAATCATATTGTAATTATATTATAAATATATACTCGCTACAGGCATATTACATCTGGAAATTCAAGTTTCCTTTACTACTTTACTTTCTGACTGACGGTAAACGTTTTGAAATTTGTGTGCAAAAAATTTTCAAATTTCATCAGGGCAGGATTGAGATTTTACCATCTAAGGACATAGATTTTAGATAACCTGACGACTTACGTTTTGTATTAACAAATGCAAAAAATTTTCTAGAGTTACTTAAAATGGAGTTAGCAATATTTTGAAGGTAACAATCATATGATGCGATGCATTCTATTTAAAATTTATCAACCAATTTTTTATGCTCATTAATAGTTTCGGAACTTGGATCATCTGATGATTTAATAACTTTATATAATTTATTTCTACGATTACATAGAGGCCTGAGTTCCCTATCTAGCCAAGGTTCCATTAATTTATCTTTTTTTAGTATCTTTGGCGTGTTAATGCCTTCGAAATTAGCGTTGCAAAAGTCATATACAATTTCACTATTGTGAGACTTTGAAAATTTTTGGCTAGCTTGAGTTAGTTCTATTGATATTGCATTATGATGGAGTGAGTTAGTAAAAAGATTTTCTGTGAGATTGACAGCATGAAGCGCAACATCATCATAAGCATTTGGAAAAGCTAGGCCTAACCATCTACAATATTATTATTAGGGTTTTGAAGTACTTGTTGTATATCATTCCCATAAAATGTACTTATAATACCAAACTCAATTTCATCTAAAAAGTGAACTGGTACTGATTTATTATACAGTTCATCAATTACGAAGGATAATGATGGTTGGTTAAAATCGCCTAAAAGAAACATATTATCATCTTCATATATTAAAGTAATTATAGAATTACATATATCCAAAAATTTGTAATAAGACTCATGGCGTAGTTCTGGCGCCAGCCTTTCAATTGATGTGTTTTGGGTTCAAGCCCAGTTAAGGTCATATAAATAAAAAAAAATATATATGTAGTAATTTCATATCGTAATAACGTATATCGTATAATTAATAGTAATAATTATAATAATAATAATAACAATAATAATAACAATAACAATAATGATAATAATAAAAATAATAATAATAATAGCTGCTACAGTGGAGTTATCTTTGATTACATCATGCAGGAAGGTGTTATATACTACTGCACGTTGTAATTCATTGATGGCCCTGTAGTAAAGTAATAATAATATTATTTTACACTAATACCAATAATAATCGCTGCTACAGTGACAGTGGGCGTTGTCTTCAATAATTACCTCATGCAGTAAGGTGTTATATACTACTGCATGTTGTAACTGTTGTTACGGCTATAGTCACTGTTAGCAAAATAGTAATAACAATAGGCAGATTCATTATTTCCTTACAGTCCCACACCCAAATCAATTTTTCCGCATCCATTTACTATCCTTTCCTATCCCTATACTCTAGCCAATATACTGCTTTAACAGGTAAGACTTTCGTCTCATTATATTGACAAAAGGGGAAGGTGGATTATGTCAGTAAGAATCTGACGCTACCAAGAGGAAATTCTTGGTGTCTTTGGAATATTCCCACCCCCCTAAATATATATAAGAATTCAATAGTTACAATAATAATAGTTCTAACATTAATTAAATTATATCTACAAAATAACTCTTATTCTTTTAAAAAAAATTTTCTTATTAATTCATTTTCAACTTACTACGTTTAAATATTATTAGTGTGGCTAATTGCCACCAGATTTGGATAATTTAATAGTATCGTTTCAATCGGCAAATTTACAAAATATACAATTTTTACAATTTCTTTGCAAATATTAATCATTGCTTACCATAATTTGAAATTTACTATTATTGAACGGGTTTAGTTAGTTAAATAGTTTCTTAAAGTACGAGTACAACTTAATCAAATTTACGAAATTATCAATGTAAAAACAAAATTAAAAATTCGCTGTTTAAAATTCCTTTGTACGCACAAGTTAATTACTTGATTGACTTATCTATTACAATTCTAAAATTTACTTTCTTTTTTATATATATGTTTTTGAAAGGAATTGTATTGCATTAATCCTCTGATTACCTTTTATTTTAGTACAGTTTTCTAAATTTATTATTTGTATATTCGGCCGTAATAAATTTCTATCCTTTACTAGTTCTTTCTCTTTGCCAGCAGAGTGTGTGCTTCTGTGATATTGCCGCTGGGTTGAAAAAGGGCGTTGCTATATACATTTTGACATTTGCTTAGTATGTTATCCGAAAGGAAAAAACGGAAGTGTTTGTAAAAATTTGTTTACGCTGTTTCCTGTCAAAACCAAAATGGAAGTACACTGTAACAATGTAATAACAATTGTGGATGTAATAGCAATTGTAACAATAAAGATAAAAGGAAAAATTTTCTTTTTTTAAAATATTGTTGAAAAATTATTGTTTCACTGATGACTAATATTTTTTTGTTTTCATGTTGTTCTTCTGGTGTCCGCTGGCCGAGTTGACGTTGGATTATGAGATAGGTACCCATTTTGAATTATTTGTATTGCATTAACCTTTCTTTTTTTAAGTTTCTTTTTAGGTTGCAGCTGTACGACGATGAAGGACAAATTAGGCAGCCCTGACACGGATAAGGCAGCCCTGCCACAGATAAGGCAGCGATCGATCGTCTTCGTTTCGAGATGTCTGCAGTAGTTTTGGACATCATATAAAAAAAAAATTATAAATGCAAAAGGCGTACATACGTGAGTCTTGTTGTTTAGGTTATTGTCTTTTTTTTTGGATACCCTGGGCATTACGTATAGGTTCATTTTGCTAATCTAGTAGAGTGTTTTTGGATTACCCCGTAGTTGCTCTGCTAGTTCCAGTTGAGCCTTCGGAAGAGACTGTTACGATAGGGAAGCTTTACTGGTGGTTTTAGCAGCGCAATGTTTTTTATTGTATTGTTTTACATTTCTGGATTAGGTTGTTTTTGATTCTTTTGTATACAAGAAAGGTTTATTGAGGCCTTCTTTTTCGTGCTAGTGGCTTTATGTTTATTATTAGTGTGTCGGGTGTTTGCTTTTTGTGTTCTTTGTGAATGAATTTTTTTGAATTTCGAATTTTTTTGAATTTATTAATTGATTTTGAGGTGTTTCTGCTCTATTTCTAATTTTAGTTATTGCTGGTTAGGATTTTTAGATTCAGTTTATTATTGTTTTGTTAGTTTTATTTTTGGTTATTTGTATTAAGTTTGTAATTATTATAGGTGTGCTTTTGATATTGGATCTCTTCTAGTTTTAAATTTATTATTGGATGGGATTTTATGGTTTTTGGGATTGAATTGATTAGTTAGTTTTTAGGTGATATTATTATATATTTGCTATTTTTGCTGGTTAGAGTATTTTTGGTTTTGTGTATTGTGGTTTAGGGTTTATTATTGGTTTTTGTTAATTTAATTAACCCAGCAATCAAAATGTAGATCAGTGGGCGGTGCGATATGGCATGATTTTTTCCAATTACAGAGTGCCGGGATAACTACTATTATGTATTAACACTTTTAGTGTATTATATATAGTATAATATATAGTGTTAACACATTATATAATGTGATTTTATTATAACTTTTATTTATTTTAATACTTAAAAAAAAATAAAATAAAACTGAAATTTTTCATGTTTTTTTGTTTGTTGAATCGTTATGTTCATTTAAAATGTAATATTATGTATGTAAAAACATAGTTGATTGATTTTTTGCACTTAAGCATGTGGGTTCTTTTAAGAATTTCCTTTTAGTTAAAATGAAACATGAAAAATAATTGGTACACAGTTGATTTTATTTATAATTATTGTTAAATTCTTATTTTATTTAATTTAAAAAATTAGTAAAAAATTAGTTAAAAAAAGTTAGATTATTTAATATAACGCGGCAAAAGATTAAAGATACAATTATTAAAAAAATTTAATTCGTTACAATATAATATCGTATCAATGCTTTTCTTCTTGAACGTCCGATTGTTTTCTTTTTTAACTCTTTATATAAAAATGTCACATTGTTATTTTTACATTTTGTACGTATGTGTAGATTTTGTAATAGAGTAATCTGTTGTAATACTAGGTGATATCGAATGAGATCATTGCTAGATGGAGCCCACAAATCGGCCATCCTTGTATTCGTCTGTCCCAGACGAACTAAATGAACTATCACTGTCTTCTTCATATGTAGCCCATGGTTTCATAAATTCTGCTGCTGAAGATGTTGCCATCAGGTCGTCATGCATGCCAATCCTTTCTACGTCGCATCTGTCATGTTTTTCTATTTTTGTAACTCTGTATGGTCCTAAGTATTCCTTTTCAAGTTTTAAATTTGATCCAAATTGTGTACGTTTAATAGCTACTACATCATTCACCTTATATTGTTTTGCCTTTTTTCTTTTTCGGTTGATATTTTTTACATTCTCTTGTTGTGTGTGTAATATATTTTCTTTAACTGTTTCACGCATATCTTGTCGTTCTTGTTTATAATTTTCGATTATGATATTTTCTAGTTCTTCAGCTAATTTGAAGTCTTCTCGTTGTTAATTTTTATTCCAAACATTACCTCAAACGGGGTTTTTCTTGTACTTCTATTTAATGTGGAATTAATTGTTTGTTGAACTTTCGGCACGAACTTATACCATTTTGATGGATTGTGATGACAGTTTCTTTTAGTATGGCTATGATGACACTGTTTATCCGTTCTACCTGCCCGTTAGCTCGAGCTGTGTCTATTGTTTTTACACTGTGTGTTATTTCGTTGTTGTTACAGTACTCGGCGAACGCGTTTGATGTAAAAGCTGTTCCTCTATCGGTTATTATTCTTTGAAGGTTTTTGGAATACTTCTGCTTGTTATTCGAATTTTGCGATGGTTTCTGCTGAAGTAGTTGATTTAACTGGGTAAATCCCGGTGAATTTACTGAAGCCATCTATAATAACTAGAAGTTGTTGATAAGATTTCGACGTAGATGCAAATGATACAACATGAACGGCATGATATGTATGAAGTGGTGCATCCTCTTTATCAATTGGGCTCAGAAACCCTTCTTTTTTCCCACGTTTTCTTGAATAAAGAATGCGAGTTATACAGTTTGCTATGAATGACTTTACTTTTTCAGCTATTTTCGGAATATAGTAGTCTTGTTTAATGATATTTTCAGTTTTTTTATTATTAATATGACCTCTGTTATGTACGTTTTGAATAAGTTTACTTTGCATGGCTTTTGGTATTACTAATAAGTTATTTCAATTTAAAAATTTATATAAAATTTCGTTCTTTATAATAAAATCTTCATATTGCTCCGTTTCAAGTATCTTTCGAATTAAATCGCAATGCAAACCTTTTTTTTGCGCTGTTTGGATTTGATGTAAGGCAATCTTCGATTTTCATTACAGTTGGATAGTGACTTAAGGTGTTCATATGACGCATGGCTGAACTTGGTTTGTGTAAGATCTCGCAAACATATCCCTGGTTTTATATGATCCCACTTACTCTATAACTTCGTGCTTAAATTTGTTATTTGCGATATTTAATATAGGACCGTAATGAGATGTTTCCTTAAAACAATCTATATCGCTCTTCAGTATATCATGACTTGCTTCCTCGAATTTATCGCTTTTGTCCTCTATTTTAATTTTTCCATGGTCTAATATTAGGGTTACGTTGTCCAAAAAATTCTTACCCAAAATTATTTGATCAGACATCCAATTATCTGGTACTACATGAAACATAACTGTATATGGCTTGCTTTTTACTATTAATGTCGTTTTAAATGATCCTAGAGTTTTTCTTCGATCACTAACAAATGCTTTCACAAATACCTTTATCGTACTTTTCAATACCAATATTTTTTGTAATGGTTTCTTGCATTATTGAAATATCGCTACCAGTGTCCACTAAGGCTTTTATTTGATTCTCACCAATTTCAACAGATATTATATTTTCGCTCGTACTAAGGCGCTTAACGTTGCTTGTGTTATACGTTGGTTGTGAAACACGTTTGTTTCTTTCTGGACAATTTCGTGAAAGATGTCCGGAGTTGTTGCAATTGAAGCATCGTGATCCCTTATCTCTATCTGGACAATTTTGATGATAATGAGATAAAGATCCCCAGTTTTTACATCTTGCTGAGTTTTGTTGTTGTATTTTTTGGGTTTGATTATGTTCGCTTTGTATGTATCTATATCGGTTTTGCATGTATTTATTCTTAATGTGTTCATCCATAGAACTTTCCAATTTCGCATAGCTTTGAAGTTTGATTTTAAACTCGTTAATTGTTATTGCTTCATATAATGACATTTTGTTCATTACACTGTCCGGAAATCCTTCTACGATATAAGCTATTACTGATTCTTCATTCATCGTACCTCTGTTCGCTATGCCTGGAATTACATACAGATATTCTAGGAGACTCTCGTTCGGCATCATAAAATCCTGAAGGAGGCACGATTTCCGTTACGGAAATGAGCAGGAAATGAGCAGGAAATATATATTATTATCAAAAATTTTAGAAACAGATCGGAAATTACAATCACCACTGGATTCGGAAAAGGGAGTGCAAATGAAAACATTAGGATTGTATTGGCTATCAGCAACTGATACCTTTTTTTATTAGGTGATGCCACAAAAGCAGGAAAAGAATCTTCATTCGAAAAGATCAGTATTATCAGATATATCTAAACTCTTCCTTCCTCTTGGTTGATCTCACAAGTATGCATCCTTTGCAGCAATACGCCGTCTGATTGCGAGGCGAGGATTATGTGCAGACATATACTCAGATCAAGGAACAAAGTTCGTTGGTGCTAATAATATTCTAAAGAAAACATATCTTAATTCAAGAGATGTACTTGCAAATGAAAAAATTAATTGACATTTTATTCCTCCTGGAAGTTCCCATTTTGGTAGACTATGGGAGGCGGGCATAAAATCAACAAAATGGCTTCTCAAAAAAGTTTTAGGTGAACAACTCCTGACATATGAAGAAATGGTTACTCTTTTAACGCAAATAGAATCCTGTTTGAACTCTAGACCACTTTGCTCTTCGAGTAATGATTGCAATGATTTAGAAGCACTTACACCAGGCCTTTTCCTTATAGGCCAACATTTGCATGCTGCTCCTGAAACACTTGGGTTACAAGGAGGAAAAAGGGAATTACTACAAAACTAATTCTTTTGGGAGAGTTGGACTAAGGAGTACATAGGTTCATTACAGGAACGAGAATAAATGGAAACAATCAAAGGAGAACATAAAACTAAATCAATTAGTTCTTATAAAGGACGAAAGATTTTCATCAAACAAAAGGCCCTTAGGAAGAATCGTGGAAATACATCCAGGAGAAGACGGTATTGTAAGGGAAGTTTCAATAAAAACGGGCAAAGGTTTTACACAGAGAAATATAACAAAAATATTCCCACTACCAAATGATGAACCACATGAGGATACAAGCAAGATTGTTATCAATAAATCTCAAACTAAGGTCAATGTAAATTTATGAACAACAACTTTTTTCTTATTATCATTATTCAGCTTAATTTCCGGATTAGATATAAACATCACACAATTTAGCGGCAAACCCGGCATGTATTTTAAAAAGAATGGCAAAATTAAGTTGGTTAGCTCAAAGTGAAAAATTCTTTTGTATTACGATTTAGAAACATACTGGTGGGAACTGAACGAAATTGATGAAGGCATTAAAAATTTAGAAACAATGTGTGCAGACCATTTAATAAAAAATTTAACATTTTTGTCTGCCTCATGTAAATCATATTTCTAGTCAATTTCTTCGTCTTCAACAAAATAATGAAATTCTGTTTGCAAATCATGCATATCACCAAAAAAACCAAGAGGATAATATTAATAATATTAATAATAATAGTAATAATAATAATAATAACAATAGTAATAATAAAAATAGTTATAATAATAATAATAGCTGCCACAGTGGTGCTATCTTTGGTTATATCATGCAAGTAAGGTGTTATGTACTGCTGCACGTTGTAATCCACTGATAGCGCTGACTCTGTAATAATAATAATAATAATAATAATAATAATAATAATAATAATAATAATAATAGTAATAATAATACTAATAATAATAATAATAATAATAATAAAAATAATAATAATAATAATAATAATAATAATAATAATAATAATAATAATAATAATAATAATAATAATAATAATAATAATAATAATAATAATAATAATAATAATAACAATAATTATAATTATAATAATAATAATAATAGGTAATAATAATAATAATAGCTGCTACAATGGGGCTATCTTTGGTTATGTCATGCAAGTAAGGTGTTATATACTGCTATACGTTGTAATCCACTGATGGCGCTGACTCTGTAATAAAATAATAATAGTATTAATAAGAATAATAATAGCCGCTACAGTTTCAAAGGGGGTTTCCTTCAGTAATTACCTCATGTAACAAGGTGTTATATACTACTACATGTTCTAACTGTTGTAACGGCTTTAGTCACTGTTAGCAAAATAGTAATAATAATAGGGAGATTCATTGTTTCCTTACAGTCCCACTCCTAATTCTATGTTTCCGTATACATTTTCCTATCCTTTCCCATCCCTACTCCCTAGCCAATAAACTGCGTTCACTGGTAAGGGTTTCATCACATTATATATGCTAAAGGGGGAGGTCGGTTTAGTCAGTAAGAATCTGACACTACCAAGAGGGAAATTTATGGTGTCTTTGGAAGATTCCCACCTCCCTTAGGAAAAACAAATGCAAAAACTCAAAAACCTAATTTATTTTTGACAACCACCAAATTGATTTATCAACTTAATTAAATAAGCAAAAGCATACCGTATGGGACACAACTTCCCATTCAAGAGACAGATCCGAATTTCTTACATGATATGTTCGGCATCTTGAATAGCAAAACGGCATTATCAGGAAAACGGCTAATAATTGAATTCAGCATACGTTTAGTCGATTCAAAAATATTTAGTTCATATAATCTTATTTCGTTACCTACGATATATCAAACCAAACACATCATAATTCGACCCAACATTAAGAATCTAGCAATAACTAGTGATAGAACTCATTACTTCGCAATATCAGAAACAGAAATTACTAAATTCTTACATACAACAAAATCGAGGATTTGCCAGATCTCACCAATTTACGGATTAGAATCTCAGAAATATCGATGCGAAGTTACTATACTCACACAACATCGAAATTTTAAAGAAGACTGTGAATTCAATATTTTTGAACCAAGTAGCCAATGGATTCCTCTTTCTAATGAAGGACAATATATTTTTGTCATAATAGTAGCACAAAATCTAATGTTAGAATACGGAGAGTATTCAAAGCCAATCAAATTAGAAAATGAAGGAATTATAACCATACCACCAGGCTGTGCAATGAACCATCCATATACCATTCATATACAGTAGCGCCTCAATGGTTTGTTCTGTCACGGATCTCGATTCAAAATCATGTTATACCTGCAATGAATATGTCAGAACTTGGAACTTTAGTTGGAAATTTGAATCTTAGTCAACTAACATCAACCTTTGGTGGAGATATATCCGATATACGGAAAATTCTAGAAAAACAACATAACAATTTCATTCATTCGTCAAATAATTCGATGTTATTTAAGCCTGAACATCATGAATACGTTTTGTTTCCATCATTACTATTTTCATATTATTGCTTTTGATAAGGATCACTGTATATAGCAAAGTTTGGATTAAGATTTTTAAGTGCAATTCATGAGCAACCTCCAAATAAAAATTTTCATTACACCAAAAGTTAAGACGTTAAATATATTGGCCAAGGTTTACTGAAGAACTTATACCATCAGCAAGTCAAATTACGGTTTTATAGGTCAAATTTCTTTAACAAGTAAACGTTATGCAATGGTTTTCGCTGACGCTGCATTTTTATGCATACAAATTAAATGTTTGAATGAAATACAATATTGTACAAGTAAATTAACTTATGTTATATCAAATGTATGTAATGTAAACAGTTGTAAAATTTTAATGTAGATTTACAGTAATGTAGGTCAGTACAAAAATATTTCAAGTTTATAATACGGAAAATAATTGTACTAAATTTGTAACGATATTCAAGGTGTAATTAATGCTGATTTTAGTATTTAATTTATATATAAAGATGTAAATTTATAATAATTAGACAGAACAAAATAAACAGTTTATCAACAAATAAAATACCTTTATTGTTTTTTTTTTTGTGGAATTTTAGACTTTTAATCTGGTGCACGTGTTGTACATACGTTTGGCAATCCAGTTATTTTATATAATATGTATATACATAATGTACTTTTATTTTTTTAAATATACGTATACCTTCTGTTTTATATATACTTTTGTTTTTTTCTTTTAAATAATTTTAAAATTTTTTTTTTTAAATCTAAATTTTTAAAATTTTTTATTATTTTTAATGTCCGGGTCACCAATTTGTGCGGTGTTTCCTCATTTATTTTATTAATTAAAAGTATCACGTTTCGATGTAAAAAATATATTTTAACAAGGAATAGTGTAAATATGTATTATCTACAGTATGCATACTTATTAAAGAATTTTATAATTTATTTATATGTATGGGTTTAGATTTTAGAGCTATATGTAAAAAAAAGACGATGTTGTTATTGTTGTACGCTTACACATTTATTTACAATATATGTATATAGAATATGCATAGAATTTAAAAAAATTATATGCATTTAGATTTTAGAAAAATATTTAAAATAGATAGAGTGTTGCAACCGTCAAGAAAAAAAAAATAGTTTCAGTTTCTTTACAAAATAATTTTCTCGAAAACATAAAAAGCAAAATTTTTTTGTTTTATTATTTCGTATATAACAAAGTAACTAACGTGGTGTTTTCCAATGAAAAACAAGTAAGTTTAAAGTTTTATTAAAAATAAAATTTAAGGACTGGCAAAATATTTTGAACTTTGCCACATATTTCAATTAATATATAAATAGACCTCTTATTGAACTGTTATTTTTAAGCATTGCTATTTTCAGAAATCAGATTTCTAATTTTTAATGGATTTTTAGGAAAAAACAATATTTGATTTGAATGAAAAAAATGCAATATTATGCATATGCTTTTATAACGATGCATACATAATATAATATGTAGTATATAAATCATAATATCAATTTTGATGCAAAATTCCAACAAATAATTTTGTGAATAGCAATCAAATTCAAGTTGAACTTTTAAATCTTTTATCTGACTCATGGCACAGTGGTTAAGTCGCCAACCTTTCAATCAAAGGGTCTTGGGTTCAAACCCCGATCAGGTCATAATTAAAAAAAAATATGTAGTACTTTTATATCATAATAATGTATATCGTATAATTAATAGTAGTACTAATAAAAATAATAACAATAATAATATTTATAATAATAGTAATAATAATTATAATAGTAATAATAATAATAGTGATAATAGCAATAATAATAATAATAGTAATAGTAATAATAACAATAATTATAATAATAGTAATTTATACTGCGTTCGCTGGTAAGGGTTTCATTACATTATATTTGCGAAAGGGGGAGGTGGGTTTAGTCAGTAAGAATCTGACACTACCAAGGGGGAACTTTTTGGTGTCTTTGGAGGCTTCCCACCTCCCTTAGGAAAAAAAATGCAAAAACTCCAAAACATTATTTATTTTTAAGAACCACCGAATTGATTCATCAACTTAATTCAATAAGCAAAAACATACCCTATGGGACACAACTTCCCATTCAAGAGACAGATCCAAATTTCTTACATGATATGTTGCCATCTTGAATAGCAAAACGGCATTATCAGGAAAACGGCTAATAATTGAATTCAGCATACCTTTAGTCGATTCAAAAATATTTACTTCATATAATCTTATTCCGTTACCTACGATTTATCAAACCAAGCACATCATAATTCGACCTAACATTAAGAATTTAGCAATAATTAGTGATAGAACTGATTATTTCGCAATATCAGAAACTGAAATTACTAAATGCTTACATACAACTGCATCGAGGATTTGCCAGATCTCCTCGCAAATTTACGGATTAGAATCTCAGATATATCGATGCGAAGTTAATCTATTCAAACAACATCGAAATATTAAAGAAGACTGTGAATTCAATATTGTTGAACCAAGTAACCAATGGATTCCTCTTTCTAATGAAGGACAATATATTTTTGTCATAATAGTACCACAAAATCTTATGTTAGAATTCGGAGAGTATTCAAAGTCAATCAAATTAGAAAATAAAGGATTATAACCATACCACCAGGCTGTGCAATGAATCATCCATACACCATTCACATATAGTAGCGGCTCACTCGTTTGTTCAGTCACGGATCTCGATTCAAAATGATGTTATACCTGTAATGAATATGTCCGAACTTGGAACTTTAGTTGGAAATTTGAATTTTAGTCAACCAACATCAACCTTTGGTGGAGATATATCCGATATTCAAAAAATTCTAGAAAAACAACATAACAAATTGAATGAAACGTCAAATAATTCGATGTTATTTAAGCCTGAACAAATGGTTTATTTGGTATACTCGCTCAAGAAGACGTTAAGAAATATGATCTTCAAATATCAGCATTAAGGGAAAATGATCAACAAATATATTTGTTATTGAAAAATCAAACATCAAGAATCAATTCAACTCTTAAATTGATGAAATTAAAAGATTCTCAGATTCAAAATCAATTTAAAACATTACAGGAACAACTGAACCAATTGCATAAAAGGAACAGAAGGAGATAGGAATATTGAGTTTAGTGTTACATTACTTAATGGCTATGAAAAGATACAAGGAAATTCAAGATGAACTAATAAATTTTTTATCTTACTCATGGCGCAGTGGTTAAATCACCAACCTTTCAATCAAAAGGTCTTGGGTTCAAACCCCGGGCAGATCATAATTAAAAAAAATATGTAGTATTTTTATATCGTAATAATGTATATCGTATACTTAATAGTAGTACTAATAATAATAATAATAATATTAATAGTAGTAATAATTATAATAATAACAATAATAATATTAATAGTAATAATAATAATAATAATAGTAGTAATAATAATAATAATAATAATAGTAATAATAACAATAATAGTAGTAGTAATAATAACAATAATTATAATATTATTAATAATAGTAATAACAATAATAGCTGGTACAGTGGAGCTATCATTGGTTATATCATGCAAGTAAGCTTTTATGTACTGCTGCAAGTTGTAATCCACTGATGGCGCTGACTCTGTAGTAAAAATAATAGCAATAATAATAATAGTAATAAAAAAAATAATAATAGTAAAAACAATAGTAGTAAGAACAATAATTATAATAATAATAATAATAGGTAATAATAATAATAATAGGTAATAATAATAATAGTTGCTACAGTGGGGCTATCTTTGGTTATATCATGCAAGTAAGGTGTTATATGCTGCTACACGTTGTAATCCACTGATGACGCTGACTCTGTAGTAAAATAATAATAGTATTAATAAGAATAACAATAGCCACTACAGTGACAGTGGGGGTTGCCTTTAATAATTACCTCATGTTATAAGGCGTTATATACTATTCATATTGTAACTGTTGTAACGGCTTTAGTCACTGTTAGCAAAATAGGAATAATAATAGGCGGATTCATTGTTTCCTTACAGTCCCACTCCCAATTCTATCTTTCCGTATCCATTTTATTATCTTTCCCAACCCTACTCCCTAGCCAATATACTGCGTTCTCAGGTAAGGGTTTCATCCCATTATATTGGCTAAAGGGGGAGGTGAGTTTAGTCAGTAAGAATCTGACACTACCAAGGGGGAAATTTTCGGTGTCTTTGTAGGAGGTTGATAAAACTCATTACTTCGCAATATCAGAAACAGAAATTACTAAATTCTTATATACAACTGCATCGAGGATTTGCCAGATCTCCCACCAATTTACGGATTAGAATCTCAGAAATATCGATGCGAAGTTACTCTACTCACACAACATCGAAATTTTAAAGAAGACTGCGAATTCAATATTGTTGAACCAAGTAACCAATGGATTCCTCTTTCTAATGAAGGACAATATAATTTTGTCACAATAGTACCACAAAATCTTATATTAGAATGCGGAGAGTATTCAAAGCCTATCAAATTAGAAAATGAAGGAATTATAACCATACTACCAGGCTGTGCAGTGGCCATTCATATACAATAGCAGCTCACTCGTTTGTTCAGTCACGGATCTCGATTCAAAATCATGTTATATCTGTAATGAATATGTCAGAACTTGGAACTTTAGTTGGAAATTTGAATCTTAGTCAACCAACATCAACCTTTGGTGGAGATATATCCGATATCCAGAAAATTGTAGAAGAACAATATAACAAATTGAATTAAACGTAAAATAATTCGATGTTATTTAAGCCTGAACATCATGAATACATTTTGATTGCCATCATTATTTTCATATTATTGCTTTTAATAGGTATCACTGTATATAGCAAAGTTTGGACTAAGATTTTTAAGTGCAATTCATAAGCAACCTCCAAACCTAAGTTTTCATTACACCAAAAGTTAAGACGTTAAATACATTGGCCAAGGTTTACTGGAGAACATATACCATTAGCAAGTCAAATTGCGGTTCTATAGTTTCTTGATGGGTGGAATGTTCAGAATACTTTAGTCAATTTAAATTACGATTTACCATTTTTAGAAATAAGTAAAATTTCTTTAACAAGTTTAACAACGTTATGCAATGGTTTTCGCTGACGCTGCATTTTTATGCATACAAATTAAATGTTTGAATGAAATACAATATTGTACTAAGTAAATTAACTTATGCTATATCAAATGTATAGAATGTAAACTCGTGTTGTAAAATTGTAATGTAGATTTACAGTAATATAGATCAGTATAAAAATATTTCAAGTTTATAATACGGAAAATAATTTTACTAAATTTGTAACGATATTCAAGGTGTAATTAATGCTGATTTTAGTATTTAATTTATATATAAAGATGTAAATTTATAATAATTAGACAGAACAAAATAAACAGTTTATCAACAAACAAAACACCTTTATTGTTTTTTTTGTGGAATTTTAGACTTTTAATCTGGTGCACGTGTTGTCCATACGTTTTGTAATCCAGTTATTTTATATGATATGTATATACATAATGTAATTTTAGTTTTTTAAATATACGTATACCTTATGTTTTATATGTACTTTTGTTTTTAATTAATTTTAAAAAATTTTTTTTTTTAATTTAAATTTTAAAAATATTTTATTATTTTCAATGTCAGGGTCACCACTTTTTGCGGTGTTTCCTCATTTATTTTATTAATTAAACGTATCACGTTTCCATGTAAAAAATAAATTTTAACAAGGAATAGTGTAAATATGTATTATCTACAGTATGCATATATATTAAAGAATTTTATAATTTATTTATATGTATGGGTTTAGATTTTAGAGCTATATGTAAAAAAAAGACGATGTTGTTATTGTTGTACGCTTACACATTTATTTACAATATATGTATATAGAATATGCATAGAATTTAAAAAAATTATATACGTTTAGATTTTAGAAAAATATTTAAAATAGATATAGTGTTGCAACCGTCCCGAAAAAAAAATAGTTTCAGTTTCTTTACAAAATAATTTTCTCGAAAACATAAAAAGCAAAAGTTTTTTATTTTTTCGTATATAATTATTAATTTAACAAGGGTAACTAACGTGGTGTTTCCCAATGAAAAACAAGTAAGTTTGAAATTTTATTAAAAATAAAATTTAAGGACTGGCGAAATATTTTGAACTTTGCCACATATTTCAATTAATACATAAATAGACCTCTTATTGAACTGTTATTTTTAAGCATTTCTATTTTCAGAAATAAGATTTCTAATTTTTAATGGATTTTTAGAAAAAAAAATATGTGATTTGAATGAAAAAAATGCAATATTATGCATATGCTTTTATAACGATGCATACATAATATAATATGTAGTATATAAATCATAATATCAATTTTGATGCAAAATTCCAAAAAATAATTTTATGAATTGCAAGGAAATTCAAGATGAACTTATAGCATCTTTTATCTGACTTATGGAGCAGTGGTTAAGTCGTCAACCTTTCAATCGAAGGGTCTTGGGTTCAAACCCCGGTCAGGTCATAAATAAAAAAAATACTTTTAAAATATAATATATGATATTAAACTTTTATATCGTAATAATGTATATCGTATAATTAATAGTAGTACTAATAATAATAATAACAATAATAATATTAATAGTAGTAATAATAATAATAACATTAATAATATTAACAACAATAGTAATAATAATAACAATAATAGTAATAATAATAATAATAGTAATAATAACACTAATTATAATAATAATAATAATATTAGGTAATAATAATAATAATAACTGCTACAGCGGGGCTATCTTTGGTTATATCATGCAAGTAAGGTGTTATATACTGCTACACGTTGTAATCGACTGATGGTGCTGACTCTGTAGTAAAATAATAATAGTATTAATAAGAATAATAATAGCCGCTACAGTGATAGTGGGGGTTGCCTAAATAATTACCTCATGTAATAAGGTGTTATATACTACTACATGTTGTAACTGTTGTAACGGCTTTAGTTACTGTTCGCAAAATAGTAATAATAATAGGTGGCTTCATTGTTTCCTTACAGTCCCACTCCCAATTCAATGTTTCCGTATCCATTTTCCTATCCATTTCTATCCCTACTCCTTAGCCAATATACTGCTTTCGCAGATAAGGGTTTCATCCTATTGTATTGGCTAAAGGGGAAGGTGGGTTTAGTCAGTAAGAATCTGACACTACCAAAGGGGAAATTCTTGCTGTATTTGGAAGATTCCCACCTCCCTTAGGAAAAAAAATGCAAAAACTCAAAAACATTATTTATTTTTAACAACCACCGAATTGATTCATCAACTTAATTTAATAAGCAAGCACATACCCTATGGGACACAACTTCCCATTCAAGAGACAGATCCTAATTTCTTACATGATATATTCGCCATCTTGAATAGCAACACGGCATTATCAGGAAAACGGTTAATAATTGAATTCAGCATACCTTTAGTCGATTCAAAAATATTTAGTTCATATAATCTTATTCCGTTACCTACGATATATCAAACCAAGCACAACATAAATCGACCCAACTTTAAGAATCTAGCAATAACTAGTGATAGAACTCATTACTTCGTAATATCAGAAACAGAAATTACTAAATGCTTACATACAACTGCATCGAGAACTTGCCAGATCACCTCGCCAATTTACGGATTAGAATCTCAGAAATATCGATGCGAAGTTACTCTACTCACACAACATCGAAATTTTAAAGAAGACTGCGAATTCAATATTGTTGAACCAAGTAACCAATGGATTCCTCTTTCTAATGAAGGACAATATAATTTTGTCATAATAGTACCACAAAATCTTATGTTAGAATTCGGAGAGTATTCAAAGTCAATCAAATTAGAAAATAAAGGATTATAACCATACCACCAGGCTGTGCAGTCAACCATCCAACATATACACGCTGACGCTGCATTTTTATGCATAAAAATTAAATGTTTGAAGGAAATACAATATTGTACAAGTAAATTAACTTATGTTATATCAAATGTATGTAATGTAAACAGTTGTTGTAAAATTTTAATGTAGATTTACAGTAATGTAGGTCAGTACAAAAATATTTCAAGTTTATAATACGGAAAATAATTGTACTAAATTTGTGACGATATTCAAGGTGTAATTAATGCTGATTATAGTATTTAATTTATATATAAAGATGTAAATTTATAATAATTAGACAGAACAAAATAAACAGTTTATCAACAAACAAAATACCTTTATTGTTTTTTTTTGTGGAATTTTAGACTTTCAATCTGGTGCACATGTTGTACATACGTTTGGTAATCCAAATATTTTATATGATATATACATAATGTACTTTTATTTTTTAAAATATACGTATAAGTATATTTTTTAAGTTTTTTAAATATACGTATACGTTTTTTAAATATACAAAAGTATATATCATGTTTCGATGTAAAAAATAAATTTTAACAAGGAATAGTGTAAATATGTATTATCTACAGTATACATATATTATGTTAAAGAATTTTATTTCTGTTATGTTATGTTAAAGAATATATTTTATAATTTATTTATATGGGTTTAGATTTTAGAGCAATATGTAAAAAAAGACGCTGTTGTTATTGTTGTACGCTTACACATTTATTTACAATATATATGTATATAGCATAGAATTTAAAAAAATTAAATGCGGTTAGATTTTAGAAAAATATTTAAAATAGATAGAGCGTTGTAACCGTCCCGAAAAAAAAATAGTTTCAGTTTCTGTACAAAATAATTTTCTCGAAAACATAAAAAGCAAAATTTTTTTGTTTTATTATTTCGTATATAACAAAGTAACTAACGTGGTGTTTTCCAATGAAAAACAAGTAAGTTTGAAGTTTTATTAAAAATAAAATTTAAGGACTGGCAAAATATTTTCTAGTATGTTTTGAACTTTGCCACATATTTCAATTAATACATAAATAGACCTCTTATTGAACTGTTATTTTTAAGCATTTCTATTTTCAGAAATCAGATTTCTAATTTTTAATAGATTTTTAGGAAAAAGCAATATTTGATTTGAATGAAAAAAATGCATTATTATGCATATGCTTTTATAACGATGCATACATAATATAATATGTAGTATATAAATCATAATATTAATTTTGATGCAAAATTCCAACAAATATTTTGTGAATTGCATGAAAATTATTTTGTACATTTATTATAAATTTTAATAATCTACCCTTTTTTTATTCTTAAAAAATTTTCAAAAATACAGACATACATACATATGTATATACTTGTTTTCTACTGGTTTACAATTCAATAAATTCTATTTTTAAAATAAAAATACAAATCATTTTTCATATTTTATTACATACCTCAATAGAAGCGACGAACTTTTATTAGAATAATCATAAATCCATATGTACTCATTCCAATAATAGCAAACTTTTATATAGAATGTACACATTTTTTAGCTTAATTTATTTTAACAGAATGTACTTTCATACACAATGTCTGAAACAAATCAAAAAATCTCATAAAATTTTCAATGTACAATTTGTACATCACCGACATACATACATACATACATACATATGTATAGTCTCTAGAGTTTAGCTAGACAATATCGTATAATTTATTTCTGTACTATGTACATACATACATAATATGTATATGATTTATATTATATGTATGGTATGATTTTTGATTAGATCTACAAGTATATCATTCGACATTCATATTCAAACTAAACTATATGTATAGCATAAACTATATTGTATAGAAACGTAAACAAAACAAGTAAATGTAACAGTAAGTCGATGCAACCGACTTATTAATACCCTACACCTGAATAATTCGAATTAAATTAAAAATCCATAAGTGTTTTTGGCAGCTGCTTGAATTTCTTCCCTTTTCTGTCTTATTCAACTCGAATTTCAAGAACGTAAAAGAGGCATCAGCTTGGGATATGCTTGACACCCTTGTATAAAATTTTAAGTTTCTATCTTAATTATTTTCGAAGATCGGTAGTCCTTGGGAGGTTTGTGTCAGCTACCCGAATTGCCACTCCAATTCATCGAATCCATCTCAGGAACATAAAGAAAACTTGCCAGAACACCATTCTATTAAATTTAAAGGTTCTACTTTTGTTGGTTTTGGAGATATGCTCGTTGCTCTTGTGCTCGTCCGGAAGTTTCCAAAATACGAACCCACGGTTCAAATTCTTTCAAATGTCAGTTTCAAATTTTACAGAAAAGGAAACATAACAGAACACCTTTGTAGTAAAAATAAAAGTTCTATCTTTGTTGGTTGTGGAGATATACTCGTTTGGTCTGGGGCTCGTCCGGAAGCTTCCAAGATTTGAACCCATGGACCAAATCGTCACAAATTTCAGAAACATAAATCAAACATGAAGGAACACCATTCTGCCTAATTTAAAGGTTATATCTTTGTTGCATTTGGAGATAATATCATTTGCTCTGAGGCTCGTTCGGAAGCTTTCAAAATCCGAACCCAAGGACCAAATCCTCTCAAATTTCAGAGGCCTAAATCATACATGAAAGAACACCATTCTGCCAAAAGTAAAGGTTATATCTTTATTGGTTTTGGAGATAATCTCATTTGCTCTGGGGCTCGTTTGGAAGCTTCCAAATCCAAACACATAGACCAAATCCTCTTAAATTTCAGAGACACAAATCGAACGGGAAGGAACATCATTGTACAAAATTTAAAGGTTCTATCTTTGTTGGTTTTGGAGATAATCTCATTTGCTCTGGTGCTCGTTCGGAAGCTTCCAAAACCCAAACCCATGGACCAAATCCTCTCAAATTTCAGAGACCTAAATCAAACATGAAAAAACACCATTCGGCCAAATTTAAAGGTTATATTTTTGTTGGTTTTTGAGATAATCTCATTTGCTCTGGGGCTCGTTCGGAAGCTTCCAAAATCCAAACCCATGGACCACATCCTTTTAAATTTTAGAGACATTAATCAAACTGGAAGAAACATTATTATAAAAAATTTAAAGGTTCTATCTTTATTGGTTTTGGAGATAATCTCGTTCGGAAGCTTCCAAATCTCTGGGGCTCGTTCGGAAGCTTCCAAAACCCGAACCCATGGACCAAATCTTCTCACATTTCAGAGACTTAAATAAAACATGAAAGAACACCACCCTGCCAAATTTAAAGGTTATATCTTTGTTGGTTTTTGAGATAATCTCATTTGCTCTGGGGCTCGTTCGGAAGCTTCCAAATCCAAACCCATGGACCAAATCCTCTTAAATTTCAGAGACATAAATCGAACGGGAAGGAACATCATTGTACAAAATTTAAAGGTTCTATCTTTGTTGGTTTTGGAGATAATCTCATTTGCTTTGGTGCTCGTTCGGAAGCTTCCAAAACCCAAACCCATGGACCAAATCCTCTTAAATTTCAGAGACATAAATCAAACGGGAAGAAACATCATTGTACAAAATTTGAAGGTTCTATCTTTGTTGCTTTTGGAGATAATCTCGTTTGCTCCGGAATCATTCGGAAGCTTCCAGAATCCGAACACATGGACGGATTTTGTCCAGATTCGAACTTAGCCTTTCTTTCATAATTAGTAAAGTACTATATAAATTTCATCAAGATAGCATCATTATTTTTTGAGTTATCGTGCGTACGGACGGACGGACGGACGGACATCGCTAAATCGACTCCGGCGGTGATCCTGATTCAGAATATATATACATGTCTATACCTAACTCGCTTCCTTTTGGTGGTTACAAACACCATACCAAAGTTAATATACCCTATACTTTAGGTGTAGGGTATAATAAAACTAAAAATGCGTAGCTATGAATACCTAACACTACATAGCTCTATTAATACAATATTGTATAGATATATTTAAATATATCAATATATTTGAATATGATTCATATTCAAACTATATGTATAGCAATTGCAATTTTTATAGAAACAAAAATTTCGGAAAAAGAAAAAAGGAGGAAAACAAAGGCTCATATATTTCGCCAAAAAAATAAACTTTACAATATTTCAAAAAAAATTATAGATATAAAATAAACTAAAGTTCGTAACATGTTTTTGTTTCGATAATTTGTAAATAAGATTTATGTCAATGTCAGCAGTATGTCAATTATCACCAATAAAATAATTTCACCGAAATATATGTAAGCTATTTCATGGTGGTAACAGTAGGTAAATATATTATAGAAAATAAATAAATCAAAACAATAATCAATACGTTTGATTTATCCACAAAAGTGTTGTTCACATTGTCATAATTCATAAATCCCAATACACATCTATTTGAACAGAAATTAAAGTTTGAGTATTTTAAAATACTTGAACAGCATTTATATTGAATTGAATCAAATTTATATTGAATTGAATCTGGGTTTGTGTATTAGTAATTAATATTAAATATACCCAACATATTCATGCATAGAAAAATTTATAAAAATTATAGCAAATGTGAATATTTAAGAATTTCAAAAAATTTATTAAAACTTAAGCATAGTAAATATTGTATTAAAACTGTTAAACTGTTGTATAAAACTTAAAACGTTTTCTTTTTTAAAAAACAGATATGCTCTTTGTTTAACTATTTTATCTATTCAAAACAATTTAAGGGATTTTCTGTATTACATTTTAAAATTAATTTTATACATAACAAACAAATTAATGTTGTTGTTCTGAAAAGGGCAAAAATAATTTTGTTACCCTTTTTCAGGAAAAAAAAATATGTACAATCAAAACTATTATGACAGTCTCTACACACAAAGCACAACATATTAAGTTAAATTTGTAAGTTTTGGAGTAAAGCATTTTAACTGAAAAAATGATATAAAAAATTAATTTTTATAATGTAAGAAATTTAATATCGATTGATATTAATTTCGAAATGCATTAAATCACATTAATTAAAAGAAAATATCTCAAATAGCTTAGCCACTAATATACAAAATATAACATAAGATGTTGCGACTTATTATGATTTTGCATATTTTGCATATTAATGAATATACATTAATAAAAATTTTTGTATAAATTTCTTTCACCAAAGCATCCTATATCGACATAAGTTTGTTTTTAAAGTGTAAAATTCAATAAAACTGTAAATAAGATGTTATTGTATACTTTGAAAGATTTTGTACTTTTAAATTTCAATTTGTATATTTTAGCTTTAATAACTTAAATTTTATTAAAAAACGTAATATAAATTAAACAAAACGGAACATAAAATAAATTAATTTATATTCGGATAGCAACTTAACTATTACTATTTTAACAATAATAAAAATAAAATAAGTAAAAGTAACAGTAAGCCGATGCAACCGACTTATATATACTCTACACCTAAAAAATTCAAATTAAATTAAAAATCCATAAGTTATTTTAGTTAGGTATTTAATATACCTAAGCAAAAAAAATAAATGCTTTTACAACCTTTGTACAAAATTTCAGATTTATATCTTTATTAAAACACACTTTTTTGGGAAGTGTGTGAAAGCACGCGGACCCCCAACCCAATTCATCTCAAATTTTAGAGACATCATCAGAACAAGGTAGAACACTCTTATATGAAATTTCAAGTTTTTATATTTATTAATTTCGAATATATGCTTGTTTGGCTTTGGGAGTTGTATGGGAGGTACCCGAACAACCTCTCCAATTCATCTCAAGTCTTAGCAAATCAGGGATTCAGGAAACAGCCCCCTCGTATCAAATTTGAAGTTTCTATATTTTTTTAATTTCGAAGATATGTTTGTTCGGTTTTGGGAGTTGTGTGGAAAGTACCCGAACGACTCCTCCATTTCATCTCAAATTTTGGACAAATCAGGGATTCAGGAAACAACACCCTAGTACCAAATTTGAAGTTTCTATCTTTATTAATTTCGAATATATGATTGGTCGGTTTTAGAAGTTGTGTGGGAGGTACCCAAACAACCACTCCAGTTCATCTCAAATTTTAGCGATATCAGGAACTCAGGAAAACACACCCTCGTACAAAATTTTAAGTTTCTATCTTTATTAAATTCGAAGATATGCGTATTCGGTTTTGGAAGTTGTATGGGAGGTACCAGAACCTATGGACCGATTTTGTCGAGATTCGAACTTAGCCTTCCCTTCGTAATTAGCAACATCGCTAAATCGACTTGGGAGGTGATCCTGATTCAGAACATATATACATGTCCATATCTAATATATATACATATCCATATCCTTTTGGTGGTTACAAGCACCATATCAAAGTTAATATACCCCATACTTTAAGTGTAGAGTATAGCAAGTTATTTTATTATTCTTCATCGGATGAATTCACAAGATCGGGATGTATATAAGGATGTATATGGGATGTACATATTTCTTCAATTTTTTTTTTTTTTTACGAGGGTTGGTGGAAAACTCAAGAGTCACAAAGAGGAACTGCACGTGGTCCCTCAGAGTAGTGTTGCACTTTAACCAACCAAAACCACCCTGCTTATAAAACCAAACTTTGGAATGGAACCTTTAATACAAAGGTATAGCTTGATTTTGCGGATAGGAATGTAGGGAGAATGATTGGAAAATTTGGGATTATGGGGGATAGGTAGGAAAATTTGGGAGGGAGGGACACAACTTCCCATTCAAGAGACAGATCCGAATTTATTACATGATAAATTCGCCATCTTGAATAGCAAAACGGCATTATCAGAAAAACGGCTAATAATTGAATTCAGCATACCTTTAGTCGATTCAAAAATATTTAGTTCATATAATCTTATACCGTTACCTACAATATATCAAACCAAGCACATCATAATTCGACCCAACATTAAGAATCTAGCAATAACTAGTGATAGAACTAATTACTTCGCAATATAAGAAACAGAAATTACTCAATGCTTACATACAACTGCATCGAGGATATTGCCAGATCTTCTCACCAATTTACGGATTAGAATCTCAGAAATATCGTTGCGAAGTTACTCTACTCACACAACATCGAAGTTTTAAAGAAGACTGTGAATTCAATATTGTTGAACCAAATAACCAATGGATTCCTCTTTCTAATGAAGGACAATATATTTTTGTCATAATAGTACCACAAAATCTTATGTTAGAATGCGGAGAGTATTCAAAGCCAATCAAATTAGAAAATGAAGGATTATAACCATACCACCAGGCTGTGCAGTGAACCATCCAACATATACACGCTGACGCTGCATTTTTATGCATAAAAATTAAATGTTTGAATGAAATACAATATTGTACAAGTAAATTAACTTATGTTATATCAAATATATGTAATGTAAACAGTTGTTGTAAAATTTTAATGTAGATTTACAGTAATGTAGGTCAGTATAAAAATATTTCAAGTTTATAATACGGAAAATAATTGTACTAAATTTGTAACGATATTCAAGGTGTAATTAATGCTGATTTTAGTATTTAATTTATATATAAAGTTGTAAATTTATAATAATTAGACAGAAAAAAATAACAGTTTCTCAACAAACAAAACACCTTTATTGTTTTTTTTGTGGAATTTTAGACTTTCAATCTGGTGCACGTGTTGTACATACGTTTGGTAATCCATTTATTTTATGTGATGTTTATATACATATGTACTTTTATTTTTTTAAATATACGTATATCTTATGTTTTATATATATATATATATTTTTTTTTTTAAATTAATTTTAAAAAATTTTTTTTTTAAATTTAAATTTGAAAATTTTTTTATTATTTTTAATGTCAGGGTCACCAATTTGTGCGGTGTTTCCTCATTTATTTTATTCATTAAAAGTATCACGTTTCGATGTAAAAAATATATTTTAACAAGGAATAGTATAAATATGTATTATCTACAGTATCCATATATGTTAAATAATTTTATAATTTATTTATATGTATGGGTTTAGATTTTAGAGCAATATGTAAAAAAAAGACGCTGTTTTTATTGTTGTACGCTTACACATTTATTTGCAATATATATAGAATATACATAGAATTAAAAAAATTAATATGGGTTTAGATTTTAGAAAAATACTTAAAATAGATAAAGTGTTGCAACCGTCTCGAAAAAAAAATAGTTTCAGTTTCTTTACAAAATAATTTTCTCGAAAACATAAAAAGCAACCTTTTTTTTTTATTATTATTATTATATATATAAAGCTGTTCTTAACAAATGCATGAAACCACTCACTTATTTCGTATCAAAAAGATGAAGCACTTCTAGATGTGCTAAGGACTAGCTGCAAAATGCATATGACAGAGTTTGGTGTGAAACCATACACAAAAATTTGAAATTAGATGTTTTTGGTTCCAAAGGAGCCCTTTTAGCCGTTTATATGTTGTATGGGGATTTCAATATTTATAACCTAATATCGTCATATGCGGTATCATTAAAAAGGTTTTGGCGGGCTCTTCAACTTTTGTTTGGAAAGCAGTATTCTTGAACGTCTTTTTTGGTCTCTGAGTCCCTTTATATGCCATTAATATAAAAGTAAGCTGTATATTATCATGTGCGGTATCATTAAAAGGGTCTAGGCGAACTTAACAACTTTTGTTTCGGGACTTTGGTTTTAGGATACCCTGCTTGGGCCCAGAAAGCTTTTATAAGCCCTTGATATAAAATCAGCTGTATATAATTATGTGGGGCATCATTGAAATGATCTTGGCGATCTATTCAAATTTAGTTTGGGAACCATTGTCTATCACACCCTGGTTGGTTTCTGAAACTGTTTATAAGCCCTTAATATAAAAGACAATGGAATATTATCATGTGGGGTATCATTAAACAGATCTTGACCAGCTCTACAACTTTTGTTTCTTGACCATGGTTCAAGACCGTTCTGTTGGAGGATGACAGCGTTTATGATCTCTTACTATAAAAATCAGAGATACAATGCTTTTTCATCATACGATTTAATCATCTGTTTGACGCTTGCAATGCAAGCACACATTACTACTTTCGTATATAATTATTAATTTATCAAAGTAACTAATATGGTGTTTCCTAATGAAAAAAAAAATAAACTTTACAATATTTCAAAAAAAATTATAGATATAAAGTAAACTAAAGTTTGTAACATGTTTTTGTTTCGATAATTTGTAAATAAGATTTCATTCATTTGTCATCTTCAACCATACTTTTATTTGTTACAATAAATTATTAATCTTAGATTTAAGGTCAATTTTATTCCTTAATTTGGTTTGGTTTTAATAAAATTCATTGCGCTACAAACTCTTTCCATATTTGCATTAGAAAATGGAAGAACTAAAAATTAAAAATACACAAAATAATGTTAATAATTTAAAATTATGTCACTTTTATGTCAGCAGTATGTCAATTATCACCAATAAAATAATTTTACCGAAATATATGTAAGCTATGTCACAGTGGTAACAGTAAATATATTATAGAAAATAAATAAATCAATACGTTTGACAATACTAAACAATAATCAATACGTTTGATTTATGCACAGAAGTGTTGTACACATTGTCATAATTCGTAAATCCTAATACACATCTATTTGAACAGAAATTAAAGTTTGAGTATTTTAAAATATATGAACAGCAAAGGATTTATATTGAATTGAATCAGGGTTTGTGTATTAGTAATTAATTAATATTAAATATACACAACATACATTCATGCATAGAAAAATTTATAAAAATTACAGCAAATGTGAATATTTAAGAATTTCAGAAAATTTATTAAAACGTAAGCATAGTACAAATTATTGTATTAAAACTGTTAAACTATTGTATCAAACTTAAAACGATTTCTTTTTTGAAAAACAGATTTGCTATTTGTTTAACTATTTTGTTCCTACTTTTATGAAAGAAAAAAAATTTTTAATTTTGAAGAAATACAATCATTCAAATAAAATATAAAATATTTTTATCTATTCCAAAAAAATTAAGGGATTTTCTGTATTACATTTTAAAATTAATTTTATACATACAAAACAAATTAATGTTGTTGTTCTGAAAAGGGCAAAAATAATTTTGTTACCCTTTTTCAGGAAAAAAACATATGTACAATCAAAACTATTATGACAGTCTCTACACACAAGGCATAACATCTTAAGTTAAATTTGTATTTGGAGTAGAGCAGTTTAACTGCAAAAATGATATAAAAAATTCATTTTTAAAATGTAAGAAATTTAATATCGATTGATATTAATTTCGAAATGCATTAAATGACATAAATTAAAAGAAAATATCTCAAATAGTTTAGCCACTAATATGCAAAATGTAACGTAAGTTGTGACTTATTATGATTTTATAATTTGTAGGTGTTATGACGACATAATATACTTTAATAAAAATTTTTGTATAAATTTCTTTCACCAAAGCATCTTATGTCGACATAAATTTGTTTTTAAAGTGTAAAATTGCATAAAACTTTAAATAAGATATTAGCTCATACTTTGAAAAATTTTGTACTTTTAAAATTCAATTTTTATATTTTAGCTTTACTAACTTAAATTTTATTAAAAAACGTAATATAAATGGAACATAAAATAAATTAATTCATAAATTAATAGCAACTTAACTATTAATATTTTAACAATAATAAAAATAAAACAATATATTTTATTATTCTTCATTGGATGAATTCACAATTTCGGGATGTATATCAGGATGTATATGGGATGTACATATTTCTTCAACTTTTTCTTTTTTACGAGGGTTGGTGGAAAACTCGAAAGTCACCAAGAGTAACTGCACGTGGTTCCTTAGGATAGTGTTGGACTTTAACCAACCAAAACCACCCCGCTTTTAAAAGGAAGGAAAATTGGGAGAGATATTTTGAAGAAAGATGTTAATGTTCTTCTTAAACTTAAGTAAATCGTACACATATGAATTACCAACTTTAGGAAACATATGTGATCATATATGGTTTCACAAACGGGACGTGCGAATGTCATATATCCAACAAACCAAATCTTAGAACACGTAATTTCTGGAAGGTCTTACCAATAAATTATTTTTATAATTATTTCACTTCCTTTCATATTAATCAATTACAAGTATTTCAACATATTTGATATTAAAAAAATTTGGTGATTGTTCTTCTTTTCTTTTATTCCGTTGTCCGCTATTAAGTAAAATGTAATATTTCGTTTAAAAGTACAATAAACTAAAATTAGGTCATTAAACGAAAAAGGATCATATTACACAAACAAAGCAAAACCAAATTTTTTATTTAAAATTAAATTCTTACAAAATTTCCTTTTCAAGTACAATAAACTAAAATTAAGTCATTGAATTAAAAATAAGAGATCGAATTACAAAATAACGCAAGACCAATTTTTATACCCGTACGATAAGGATCGGGTATATTAAAATTGCTCCTACGTTTGTAACGCCTCGAAATAAGCTAGCTAGATATACCTTCAAAGGTCTGGATCGGATCAGAATCAAATTCTAAGTCGATTAAGCTTTGTCCGTGGGTCCGTCAGTAAAATAACTAAAAAACTAAGATAGCTAGAGTCTTGAAATTACACACAAGTTTTATAGTGTATATCTTCAATTTGAAAAGGCCAAACAATTACTGCTTTTATTAGCTTTAAAAATATATATACAATAAATATATACTTGTGGCATACGGTGTCTTAATTTGCCGTTATGCGAAACTCAAATTTCGCAAAAATTCTTGATTCCTTCTTTCTTCCAAACAGTTTAAGTTGAAATCTTGAGGGAAGTTAGGTCTTTGAAAATAAGTATGAGTTATTTCAGAAAATATTTTTGTATCGCCCCCCGTTTAAGAGCTGTATGGGGTTAAAAACTAAAAAGTTCCTTATTTTTAAACACATATCCAAATTTTTTTGAAGTAATATAAAAAACTTAAGGCTCCAACATTATATTTTTATTTCTATTAACAACTTTTCTTAATAATATACCTTAAAATTGACGAAAGTGTGACTCCTTTTTTCTAATTTTTTCTAACAAATTTTTTGAACGATTTTTTTGTATTTTTTATTTTACTCGATAATTTGAAATTGTTGAGGATGATGCGTAGTACAAAAAAAATTAAATAAATAAAAATATAATATATGATATAAGTATACATACTTATATAACTCATGTTTATTTACATATCGTATATGTCACAGATGAATGAGTGATATATAATACATATGTATAGTATAAATTATTATACATTTGCTACTTAGTATTAAATAGTACTATAGCATATTTGGAAAAGTTTTGGATTGATAATCGTTATGTGGGAGGTTAGAATCTGCTTTTGAAGAATGTATAAACATATAGTTTTAATATATGTATAACCCATAGTTCTGGATATTATCAAATTCACCCAAATTATTTTAAAATACTAAAAAAATAATAATATAAGCAGAGTGACAGGCTATGAACATACTAACGGTTCGTACGGGTATCCAAGAGTTGACAAAGACAACTGTATTCTTGCTCGTTTTAATTTAAAATTAAATTTTTACACAATTTCTTTTTCAAGTGCAATAACAGAAATCGAAAGCACTTGGAAGTATAATAAATTTCTTGTTCTTATTTTTCTTTATAAAATATTAATAATAATCAATATTTAAAATTGAATGCTAATTATAAAATTTGTAAAATGTAAAAGTAGTTTAAGCCTAGATTCGTAAAGTTCAACATTAAATTTTAATAAAGAAAATTGAAATAGAACAAATTGTTTAATTTATACAGAATATTATTTTATAAACTTCAGTTTTATAAAATAATAAAACTGGCGCAGTCGGTAGGATTGCTAACTGACGTCCGATAACGGTAAATAATATATAAACAAAAGCAAAAGTTATATATAAAATAATATTACCAGTGACTGTAGTAAAAGTTTTCATTGTGAAAAAAAAAAAAATTATTTATTTATTATAATTATTTATAATTTATTTATTTATTTATAATTTTTGTTCAATATCAATATTCAAGTTAAATCAAGATAACTTCAATTAACTGTTAAATTTGTATTGAATAACATTATAAAAAACTAAAGTGACAAAAGTGGCATCAGGTTTTTTTATTAAAAAAAAAATTATAGCGATAAAAGAACACAAAAAGATAAATCGGATGTGAATGAAATCATATCGAATCACATTAAAAAATAAATACAAACTTAAACTTCAAACTATTAGTAAATATAATAGTATTTTAAATAATATCAAATTAACAAACGAAACATCAGAAATAACATTAACAATCAATTCAATCTCAACAAATGATTTGATAGCCGAAGCTAGATCCATTCCAGTATTTGGAGGAGATGGAACGTTTGTGTTAAAATCATTTTTAAAGAAGCTGATAATATCATGGGTTTGACACCACTGACTGCACTTCCAATGGCGGCAGTAAGATAAGTACTTTTTCTTTTTGCTTTTTTAATAACACATTCTTTTTAATAACACATTTCGTTTTTAATATCACATTTATTTATTATTTTTTTTTGTTATTTAATTTCACTTTTTTTATATTTATTTATTATTTAGTATATTCAAAATTGACTAATTTATTTTATTTTATTTTTTTTAAAATTTTTCTAATTCAACACGCGCGGTTGCTTTGTTTACAATTAATTAATTTTAATTTCAATATTTTTTTTTTGTTCTTATCTTTCTAACATCTCCTAGTTGTAAACAAAGCAAAAACAATATCCTTCTTACTCTATCCCGTTGATAGATGTCAGTGTTCCAATTCTTCTCTTCTCAATAATCAATACCACCATAACTTAAAATGTAATTTTAATTTGTAATTTCTGGTGGTATTACTTTTATTTTTTCATAAAAGATCTTGAGAAGACTTTAATATTATTGTAAATTTTACTATTATTTATAATAGTGTGTGTAAATATCAACTTAATTAATCAATAATTTTTATTTGCTATAACGTGCTCTTTTTTCTTTTGTTGTATTGCACGTAAGGCTTGCTTTGGGTGTGTTTTTTGGTTGTAACTGCGTTCAATAAGGTCACTTCACAGTGTATGCTAAAAACTGTTGAACGTTTTATAAATCATTTGCACATTCAAGGCAAACATTTAATTTAATTCACAAACAAATTGTGTTATCAAGCTCGCGGTATTCATATCGTACACATATAATTTTTATAATTTTTATCGTTTCTTTATCAATTTAAATTTTAATTTGATATTTCACTTTTTTATCTAATTATAAATTTTAATTTGTTGATTTTTACTTATATTGTTTTTTAAAATTTTACAAAATTACCAATTTTAATGTAGATTTCTGCAATATACCCAGGTTTACAGACGAATTTCAATGCCGTCACTTGTCATTTAAATTCTAGCAAACCAGCAATTCTTGCCCTATGTGAAACTCAAATTAACGGCCAGAATGAGAATTTTAATATTACTGGCTACACACTCGTTTCACATTTCGTGTCTAAAAGAGGTGATTTCAATATTCATAATAGAGACTGGCTTCACTTTTCTAGTAACACCTCTCTGAGTCAAAACTCAATTGGGAAACAAGTTGAACTATTCTCATCTCTTTTCCATCTTTCTCAACTTATCCAAAATCCCACTAGGATCCCGGATCGTGCTGATCAAGATAGCTACCTCTTGGATCTGTTCCTGACCACACACCCTGAAAAATATGTGGTTTCAGTTGGTTGCCCCCTGGGTGGCTCCGACCATTGTTTAGTTAAAACAAGTTTCCGAAAGGAAATTAGTATGGCGATACAGCCATGCGAACTGGGAGGGTCTTAACAGTTTTTTCAGATCCTTTGATTGGTCATTGTGCTTCCGCGATAGGAATGTCGACTTTGCTGCAAATGCCATTTGTGAAACAATTTGACTTAGAATGAGGTTATTTATTCCTCACTCCATGAGAACTATTAAACGGAAATCCAAATCTTGGTTCAATCGCATTTGCAGTTAAGCCATTTTTAAAAAGGAGGAGGCTTTTAAACTGTATCAAAACAATAGGTCGGAGGCTCTCAGGGCAAACTATATAATGGTTCGAAACAGGTGCAAGAGAGTTATCAACAGGCAAAAATACTTATTCAACCTAAAGTTGAAACGCAAACTTATCCACATGCCTAAGAATAGCAAATCCTTTTGGTCATTTGCAAAAAGTTTAAAAGAAGACGCTAGCGGGTCTTCTTTTCCTCCACTTGTTGATATTAATAACATGATTGTGTCAGATTCCAAAGAGAAAGCGAAATTATTTGGCAAGCAGTTCTCTTCCAACTCGACACTGCCTCAGTCAACTTTAAAGCCACCAACTGTTCCTGAAGTTGACTACTCCTTCACTAAAATATACTTTAGGACAAGAGCAGTGATGAAAATCTTGAAAAATCTTGATGCAAAAAAATCAGCCGGTCCAGATGGTATCACTACCATGGTTCTTAAAAATACCTATTCGGGTATTTCAAAACCTCTACGCAACCTTTTTTATCTTTCCTTTACTTCGGGTATTAACCCTACCCAATGGAAGGTTGCGCATGTTTTCCCAATTCCAAAAAAAGGTAATAAAGCGATTCCTCTAACTACCGTTCTATTGCTATAACCTCGGTTCTTTCCAAAGTAATGGAAGAAATAGTAAACCAGAAGCTTTTGAAATATCTGGATCGTAGAGATTTGCTTCATGATCGACAATACTGCTTCAGAGCCCGTCGTTCAACCGGTGATCTCATGACTTACCTTTGCGAAAAGTTGAATGTCAGCCTTCACCATTCTGGTGAATATAATGTAGTGGCTATGGATATTTCTAAAGCGTTCGACCGAGTCTGGCATGATGCTTTATTAGCAAAATGCAAAGCGTTAGGACTAGGTAGAGTCTTTCTAAAATGGATTGGAGATTTCCTTTCGAATCGCATGATTCGGGTACTTGTCGATGGTTATTCATCTGACAATTTTATAATTAATGCTGGTGTCCCTCAGGGATCGGGTTTGTCCCCCACTCTCTTCTTAATATTTATCAATGACTTATTTTCAATTACCTCCAATCCAATCCATAGTTTCGCAGATGACAGCACCCTTGTATCTTCTGATGAATTTCATAGTCGCTGTGGTATTAATCACCAAATTAATAGAACAGCAAGAAACTTCACAATCAATGAGCTAAATAATGATTTAGCGAAAATCCAAAAATGGGGTGAAATCAACTGACCTGGTCAAATCATATTTTTGGTATAGCTAAAAATGCTGCTTAATGTCTAGGTTTCTTGTATCGCTGTAAAGCTTACTTTTCTCCTTCCGATCTTCTCAACATCTATAAAATGTACATTAGGCCGTAAATGGAGTATAATGCACATATTTGGGCTGAAGCACCCCAAACAGCGCTGGGTTATCTCGATAAAGTGCAAAATAGAGCTATTCGCCTTATTGGCGACCCCAGTGTTACCTCAACGCTCACTCCACTTTGCCATCGCCGTACTGTTGGGTCATTGACCCTCTTTTATAGATACCTTGTAGGCGTGAACACCTGTTCTAAAGAAATATAACAATTGATGCCTCCACTCAAAGTTTTCCAACGTGAAACGAGGAGTGCAACAGATGCCCACCCATACACTGTCGAACTGGCAAGATGGCGCAATACAGCATTCGGAAATTCGTTTGTTCATGTGTTCCCAAAAGTTTGCACATGTGTTCCCAAAAGTTGGTAATTCATTTGTGTACGATATATCGAAATTCAAGAAGAGCACTAACATCTTTCTTCAAAATAACTATCCAAATGTTTCCCTTCATCCTCCATAATCCCAATTTTCCTATATTCAAACACCCAAGTAATCCTTCCCCCATCCTTCCCCCATAGTTTGGTTTTAAAGGGGGTGGTTTTGGTTGGTTAGAGTCCAACACTACTCAGAGGAACCTCGTGTAGTTCTTTTGAGTGACTTTTGATGTTTTCCACCGTCCCTCGTAAAAAAAAAAAAGAAAAAAAAAAAGATCCTGGATTAAAATCTTATCTTGTCAGCATAACATTATCAAAAATACAAGGGACAGCCGCAGTCAATATACGAAGATTGAAAAACGCGAGATCATTAAAGAGATCTTTCGGGATACAAGACGATTACCTCAAGCTGAAAGAGAAAGCAGATGAAATTAAATTTTTAAATGTAAATTTGTAAATATATTTTAGAGAAATTTCTCAATAAACTCCCTAGATCAGATAGTATATTTTTAAGGCTTTAAAATATTGATAATTTAGAAGAAGCTTACGATGAGCTTTTGCAAACTGGTATTTCCACCAATAATTATAATTATAATTTTAATAAGAATCAAAATTTTCCGCGCAACGATAGAAATAAAAATAATAATAATCGTTCTAATACTACCTTTAGAAACTCTAATTTGAACAACAATTATAATAACAATTTAAATAACAATCGCTCTAAAAATTTTTTAAATAACAATTATAATAATACTAGGTCTGTCTGCGTACTCAAAAACTATACAAAAAATGTTAAACTTTATAAATTTTTAGCCCGAAAACTGTCTGAGTACTGAGAGTGACTATTTCTCTGACTAAATTTATGATCACGTGACACACTTCCCCTATAAAGTTTTTATAAAGTTTCAGCCAGGAACATTTTATCGGGCAAAAACTTTATAAATTTATAAAGTTTTTAAATGTCAAAAAAATATATTTTATCAGAGTGAGTTTCATTTTTACGCTGAGTAAAATTTATGCGTTTTCGTTTATAACATGTATTTATTACAAAAAAATAATGGAGTCTTAAAAAAAATTTTATTTTAAGAAGTATAGTTCAATTGAACGATTTCGTTTACAAGTATTTCAATATGTAAATTTGTAATATAAAAATTTGAAATAATAATGACACTTCATAACACTTTGACAGTTTGACCTTTATAACTTTGTAATATTTAAGTTAGCTTTGCTTTCGAAGCGGAACTCTATTCCGGCCATTTTGAAACGAGTAAGAAACGAAACGCACTTTAAATGTTTTATTATTTAATGCATAACTTATTTCGGTCTCACTACTACAACTTTCTGATTCTTCCTTTTCTGAATCACTATCAAGCATTTCCATTAAAATTAATTCTTTTTCCATTTTTATTAATAAATAATTTATTTAACACAATTGAATTTAAAAACAATCTGAAAAAAAAACTTGTACCTTATTGTTGTCAATTGTAATTTCAACTGAACATTATATGTAAATTGCAAGTGTGAAGGTCAACTATAATATTTTTAGTCAGTTTTCTGTCTGCGTACTTTTCCTTACAAATGACAATAAAATGAGAAAAACGTGAAATTTTACTCTTTTCTTTCAAAAAAAAAAATAATCAGAGAAATTAGTCAGGAAAGTACGCAGACAGACCTAATAATTCCAATCACTATCGCTCTATTAATTTTTCAAGTCATAATAATAATTATAATACTAATTCTAATCACAATCACATTCCAATTTCCAAGACATAATAATAATTGTAATAATAATCCCAATAATCATTTTAACAGATATAATTATAATTAAAATTTTAATCTTCCAAATAATCCTAATAATTCAAGGCAAAGTAGATTCCATCGTAATTATAGAGGAAATTTTACAAATCAAAATAATAACTATAATCAATCTACAGAGCCAATGGATACCTATGATGGTAAAATTAACAATGTTTCTTTAGATAACCAAAATGAGCATACTGAAGAAAATTTTCATTCAGTGCCTCGGAATCCAATTTACCAATAGTCCAATTTACAATTAATAATACAAAAGTAAATTGTTTAATTGATACAGGTGCTACACTGTTATCAATAAAACCTAATTTCCCGAAATAAAAAAAAATTTAAAAATCCTTTGCAAATTCTCATATTATTCGGTGCTAGTAAAATATTTCATACATTAATTAGTGACGTTCCAATATAATTCACTCAGAAATCACTCAGCACAAATCCTTTGGAAGGTATTAAAACACTTAATAACAAACAATTTGAAGCGATTATAGAACAAAACGTATTGAAAGACGTAGGTGCAAAAATAGGCTTTGAAAAGGAAACTATCGAAATAATGGGAAAGATAACAAAATATAAAAGTGCTTGCCCTTATAATGACTTTAATGACTTGTATTCGTTAGATCTAAAAATAAATATCTTTGACTTTATAAGAACAAATCATCTTAATAGGGAAGACAACAAAATATTTAAAAAAATTATAACAGAAAATAAAGATCTTTTTTATCAAGACGGTCAGACCTTAACCAACATTAATTGTATTAAACATCAAATTATCACAAAAAAATAGCCGTCCTATCTATTCGAAAATTTACAGATTTCCCAAGATTCATGAACATGAAGTAGAAAAACAAATTTCCGAAATGCTATCTCAGGGGAGTAATTCTCCTTATAATTCACCTATCTGGATAGTTCCCAAAAATTAGATCAATCAGGATTACAAAAATGGAGAATAGTGGTAGATTATAGAAAATTGAATGAGACTACAATTGAATATAAATTTCCTATTCCGAATATTTTTCTATTATTGATCTCGCTAAAGGATTTCATCAAATCCTTGTAGACGAAAAAGATCAACCGGAATCAGCCTTTTCGATCCCACAAGGTCACTATGAGTTTGTCAGGATGCCATTCTGGTTGAAGAATGCTACTGCAACATTTCAACGAATGATAAATCATGTTTTAAGTAACTTTATAAATCATATCTGTGTAATATATCTAGTCGATGTACTAATTTTCAGTACGTCACTATAAGAACATGAAAATGCAATTCGAAAAATATTTGAAAGATAAAGAAAATTTAATTTAAAAATACAATGAGATAAATGTTTATTTTTTTCTAAAGAATCAGAATATTTAGGACATTTACTTACAGATAAAGGAATTAAACCGAAAAAAATTGAATTGATAAAAAAACTAGAACTACCAAATTCTCGAAAATCCATTAAAAGCTTTTTAGGTATTACCGGGTATTATCAAAAGTTTATTAAAGACTACGCTAAAATTGCCCAACCATCAAAAATTCAAGCGCTCGAGAAACTTAAAGAAATCATTACTAGTGATCCAATATTAAGATATCCAAATTTTAATCAAAAATTTACCTTAACTGCTGATGCAAGTGACTTTCCTATTGGAGCTGTTTCTTTGCAAAATGGCCATCCAATTGCATTTGCAAGTAGACCATTAAATGATCACGAAAATCGTTACAGTACTATCGAGAAAGAACTCTTGGCAATTGTTTGGGCAATTAATTATATTAGAGCGTACCTGTTTGGTGTTAGATTTACAATAAAAACAGATCATAGACCTCTAGAATGGCTAAACTCATTAAAAGAACTGAATTCAAAACTCCAAGGATGGAGAATTAAATTAAATCAATTCAATTTTGATATAGAATATGTTAAAGGAAAAGACAATAAAGTGGCTGATTTCTTAGAATAATCAATATTGAAAAAAATTAAATAAATAACATTTTTCAATTAGATAAGTGGCATCGAAAATTTGAAAAAACATTTTTATATCTGACGATGATTTAAAAAATCAAAATTATTTAATTGCCGTATTACGAAGGCTCATTAAAAAAGGTATTACAGCGATTTATTCAGAATTAAACGATAATTTGCAATATTACAAAGAAAATAAAGCTGAAGCAATAGTTAATATAGAAAAATTGGAAACTGAATCTGGTTATTCTTTAATCCAACAAGAGAAAACTCCAATTATTGATAGCTATATTAAAATCCTTCACGTTATTGAATTAGATGAAATTGATTATACAATAAATATGATAAAAGATAATATAAGAAATTCATTTAAAATATTAAAAATATTATTAGATAATTTAAAACATAAAAGAGCATAAAGATATAAAAGAGCATTAGCTAATATTGGTGGTTCATTTTAAAATGTATGTTTGGTACAATGAACGACGACGATAAAGTTGAAATAGAACAATATCTAAAAATCCTTGAACAAAATAACCACAATCTAATAATTAAGCATAACCAACCAAAAAAAATTAAATAATAATTTTCAATATAATATTCAAATCTTGAAAAAACCGTTAATAATAACCACTTAAAAATTGAAAAACTTCTAAATAGTGTTTCAATGAATAATAAAAATATAACTGAACAACTACAATACTTGCAAATAATTACTAACATCAATCTTCTAAATGAAGAAATCGAAAAAATTCAAGAAAAAGTATATGCTAAATATCAAATAATGAGTAGATCCATTCTAACACCAGTAGAAATAGATTTTTATAACATAGATATTTTCAAAATTCAAGAACTTAAGAGTTCAGTTGCAACAGCAAATAGTAATAAATTAATATTTATATAGGAAATACCAGTTAGGTTAGGTTAAGCTGGCTGCCAAAAAGACACACTTAGACCGTATTTGGTCCATTGTGATACCACATAGAAACTTTTCTATCCCACTTGTTAAAACCAATTTCAGCTTTTTGCAAAGCGAGGAATACTCTTCACATTTTTACCTGTTAGAACTCTAAGGTTATTGAAGACATATTGCTCCAAATGGGCGGGCATGTGCAAAGGAGATGGAGAGTAGTTTCCTCCTCTTCTTCATCTTTGCAAGCTCTACAATAGTCGTTTGTGGATAAGCCAAATCTTTTGGCATGCTTCCCTATTAGACAGAGACCGGTGATTACACCCATTGTCAGTCTTCGAGGTTCTACATGTTGATTCCAGAGATTTTAACGAAGCATGACTATCTGACACAATACGTACTTGCTTTACAGTGAAAACCCTTGTGTTCAGTAGAATCAAGGCTTCTTGAATTGCCATAATTTTCACTTGGAAGACGCTACAATGGTCTGGTAATCGGAAATTATGATTGATATTTAGATTATCTGAGAAGAACCCGCATCATACACTGCTGTTCATTTTTGAGCCATCCGTGTAGAATTGTACTGCTTCGAAAGTCATCACTGTGTTCGAGTTCCAACTCTCTCGGCTTGGTATGCTCGTCACATAAGATTTCAGAGAGGGACGTGTAGTAGACTAAGGCGGGAGTGGACTTGAATTGGTTTATGTTATCCGAGTGACCTTCTCGTGAATTGATCCACTGGGATGTAGCTTTTAATCTCACAGCTGTGTTTGCTGCAATTTAGGGCTGCAAATTTGCTATAATATTCTACAGGCATCAGATTAAGCATGATGCCTAATGCCGCAGAAGGGGTTGTTATTAAAGAGCCACTAATACATAGTGTAGCAGTTCTTTGTACCCTAGCATTTGCCTGCGGTTAACCTCTTTATCGATTTCCTTCCACCATACTAGGACTCCGTACATAAGAATGGGTCTTACTACGCATGTGTATAGCCAGTAAGTCATGTATGGCTGAAGCTCCCAGTCTGAAGCCCATGTTGTGATTTTGTTTAGTGTAAGTTTCAAAACGTCCCTGAGACTGTGTGGAAACCTGCCACTGACAACGACAGTAATATCATCCGCATAAGCGATTATAGTGCCGCCGGCCTCTTCCAGGATTTTAAGTAGTTTATTTACCACCATATTCCAAAGAAGGGGAGATAGCACCTCTCCTTGGGGAGTCCCTCTCTTCACAAAACTTTTTGCAAAACATTGCCCCTAAGTTGGCACTGAAGGTCCTGCTATTTAGCATATTAGCTATTAGTTCACTTAGCTTCGGTAATATACTCTTTGTAATTTAAAGATCTTTAAATGGAGCTAGTCAAAGTGTGAAGAGTTAGTATCCACTGACTTCCCTTTACATTAACCATGTTGAGAGCCTGACAAAAGATTTTTATCTAAGTTGCAGCGGATATGGATGTCCGTCATCTTTCTTTCTAAAGTTTTTGGAAAGAAGGATGACAGGCTTATAGGCTGAAAATCCTTCGCATAGACGTGACTACTTTTGCCTGCCTTGGGTATGAACACTACTCTGACCTGTTTCCATTTACCTAGGACATGCCCCAAATTAGGACAACCACAGAAAATTCTTTTTAGCCAAGCCAGGATAGTAGATGACGTTTGCTGGATCTCAGCGGGTATAATACCATCCGGTTCGCTTGTCTTGAATGGTTTGAAACTATCTATAGCCCATTGTAGTTTGTCTCTCGTAACCACTACCTCTGAGATAGTAGACGGAGGATTCAGGAGACAAGCCACCTCTGAGCTATTATTTGTGGACCCAGGAAAATTTATTTATTTATTTTTTTACAATATAATCTGTAACTTAATAATTAGAGTTAGTATCGATTACAATAATGGAAAAAGAAACAAAAAAAAATGATACATTAGTAGTATTATTATTATTATCATTATTATTACTATTGGAGTCAAGATATGTTTACAATACTGAATGAATTTAGACTATTCTGACCATTACTTTTCATTGACCAAATATTCCTATTATTATTAATTTATTTTTTTCTTTTTACTTTTTTTTATTTTCCTTTTTTTTATTAACTTTATTATTCAACAAAATATTAACACTATAATAATATATTTAAAACATTATTAATCTCAAGTAGAGGGAGGATTTAGAAGACAAGCCTTCTCTGTGGAATTATTTGTGCACCCAGCAAAATGGTTTTCTAAAAGTAATTCCAACGACTCCTCGCTTGTGGTAGCCCAGCTGCCATTCTCTTTTTTAAGAAGACTGGGGACCATGGGGTGAATCCTGAGAGTCGTGAGGAAAATACGCCGCAACAACCCAGAGCCTTGAGTTTTTTAGCTTTAGGCTCGCCTCGACCAGATTAGCATCACTGTAATTATACATAAAAGTTGAATTTAATGTATTTTTAGCAAGTATGCACGTTCTATCTTTGCATAAGTCTTTATTATACAACAACGTGTATCTTGAGTCCATGAACCTGTTTCATTGCCAGCCATGGCTCTTGGATTAAGATAATATCCTCGCCCGTTCTCCTGAGGTGGATTTCAAGTACGGTGGAAGCCGCTTTGGAGTGATAGAGATTAATTTGGAGTAGCTTCATTACCTGAGCCATCCTTAATCTCCATCACTGTTGCGTTAGCTTCATCTAAGTCCATTGAGAAGCTTTTGGCATCATCAAAGCTGTCAGAATCAGATCTAAGTAGATCGTCTTCATCGTCAGCCTTGATGACATAATTTACTCTCTTTGAAGCCGAGGACGATGCTACGTCACGGACATCGGATCGGTCAGAGTTTGCATCTTGGGCTTGACTTGGGTCTCCACCGATGCTCCTTGAGGCTTCCACCTCATCCTTCTTATGTACCTTCAGTGTTACCGTTGTGAAGCCGTAACTAATGACCCCTTTGGCTTTCGCTAGGGGTTGTAGGGAGTCCTTATTGACAATGACCAGCACCTGTCGGTATTCCCCTAGTCCTTCCCCTATTGGGGAAATCTTCCAAATGTGAGTTGGAAGTTGGGGATTTTTGGGGACACTTTCATAATTTTAATGAGCGTGTCTGCTTCAGCAAGCTCCCTAGGCAACCATACCCTAGCTATTGGCCTACTAGAGATATCCCCCTGCTTAGGGCTTTGAGCTTGGCCCCCGGCCTTACCTGCTTGCTTGTACAGATGTACCGATCTCTGATCAGTGCAAGCTGTCAATTTGGCGTGGCCCTGATGCTAGCCAGCGTCTCTACAGGAGGGTGGTGGTTCCGGATTTTCTTCCAGTACCTGGAATAAAGTTGTTTTTAAAGCAACACAACCTTTTTCCAGTTACTGGGAGAAATACCCCCATATTCTAACCCCTCATTAATGATTGCCAGAATTAAACTATCCTTTGCAATTTCATTGAAAGGCTTGGTTACGTGGTTGCTCTTTAGCAACCTAGCCTTTTTGGAACTACCTTGTGGCTCATCTTGTGACCTCTGTCTGTTGGACATAAGGCCCTTCGATGAACCTGGGATTTGTCTTTCTTGGGGCTTGACCTGGCCTACTACTGTTTTGGCACAGGCTAAGGAGTTCTTTTACGCCTCACATAACTGACCAATATTGAGAGAACTTAACCTCTCAATTATTTTATAAGCCGACCGTTTAAGAAGAATGCTTGTTTCGACGGGCGCATTTTGCGTACCGTCTTTGGTTGTTTGCCCGGTTTGGTCGCTTTACTTGTCGATTTTTGGGAAGTGTCGGCTAACTCTCTTTTCGAATCTGTTTTTTTTTAAATTTTGTTCCACGTACGAAGACAATGAAGGTCCGCCATAGGCAGAGATTCGTATAAATAGGGTGTCGCCAGGTACTCCGAATACTCCGTTAGCGACTGAGCTATTTTTAAGACTGGGTCCCTAGCCAGGCTAATCATCGACAAGGGTCTTATAACACCTTGAATCCGGCCCAAGTTTACCCAATACGATGGTTCCGTTAAAAACCCAGGTATAAGTAATACGGGGGAAGGGGAAAAAAAAAACAAATTTTTAAATAAAAGATATTATTAAAAAAAAAATATTATTTAAAAAATAAATATTAGGAAAAAAAAATTTCAAAAAAAAATAAAAAAAAATTATTAAACAATGTTTAAAAATGTTAAAAAATAAACAAAAAACCCCAAAGGAACCAAAATATTAAATTAGGGAACCAATCCCTGAATATGGCTGCAACATAATCTTCTGAATCTTGGTAAAGAAGTTTCATTTTTTATATAATTTGGAAGCTGGTTGAATTTTCAAAACCCTTTATAATTAATACAGTTTTGAGCGAAAGCACTGCCAGCAAAATTAATTCCGATATCAGATGCATTTCTTAGGAAATAGGGCTGTACCTCTTCTCTCCTTGTTACCGCATTAGACAGATAAATTGGCGTCAAATGATTTTTCATTTTGTATACAAAGATCATAACCATCAATTCAATTCTCTGTTTTATGTTCATCCATTTCAGTGTTTGTAACATCAAGTTAATAGAGGTAAATCTATTGCATTTAAGTATTGTGCGCATTGCCCGATTTTGTAGTTTCTGCAAAATATCTAGCTGACCACTTGTGCATAAATAAATTATTGTTGCACAGTACTCAAAATGAGGTTTCACTATTACATTATATATGTTTATAGCACACAAAGTGGATATTTTGTTTCGAATTCTTTTGAGGAACCCAATTTTTTTACCAATTTTTCTAGTAATATAATCTATGTGTCTATGGAAATTAAGCTTATTGTCTAAAATAACACCAAGGTATTTAATCTCTTCGACCACTTCGATATTTTCAGAATCAATGTATAATAAAGGTTCAGGAAATTTGATTGCCATCGCCATTGTTTTTTTAGCATTGAGCTTTAATTTATTTTGTTTTAGCCAACTTTCAACCCTTGTTAAGTCTTCTTGCAATAATTTTCTGCATATTTCGTTGTCCATACCAGATATGTAAATCAAAGTATCGTCAGCAAAGAGCATTATTTGACTGTGTTTGAGTATATTTTTGATGTCATTAATATATAAAAAGAACAACAGTGTACCAAGAATAGAGCCTTGTGGAACTCCTATATCAATCCGTTGAGATGTTGAAAAGCAGCTATTAATTTTCACCCTTTGTGTCCGGTTACCCAGGTAACTTTTAAACCAATCTAATGCGCCATGCTTAATCCCGTATTTCGATAGTTTTTGCAGTAAAATTTCTCTGTCTACCGTTTCAAAAGCACGTCTTAAGTCTAAGAACACTGCTATAATTCCCTTCTTTTTTTGTAATTCTGCTTTCCATTTGGAAATTAACCAATTTAATGCTGTCTCGCAGGAATGATTATTACGGAATCCAGATTGTTCTTCTGATAATAAACCATTAACCTCTAAATAATGACTTAATTGATTACTAACAGCTTTTTCGAGAATTTTTTCCAGCAACGGTAAAGCGTTGATTGGTCTGAATTCTTCACTTTTAGATGTGCCAAGAATTTTCGGTACGGGAACTACAATTGTTTCTTTCCAGCAATGTGGAAATAAACCCTGCATAAATGACATACTAATTATTTTAGTCAGAAAGGATCCAATAATTTCCCAGCAGTCTAGTATTATGTTGACATTCATATGTTGAAAATCATTTTTATTCTTAATGCTTTTAACGATAGCCCAGACTGTCCTATTAGTTACTTCTCTAAAATAAAATTTTCCACTAAATTCAGATATGTTATTAACATAAGGTTCATTAGATATTGAATTGCTGATATTTACAATGCTATTTATGAAGAATTTATTAAATTGTTCCGCTATTTGTTGTGCGCTCGTTTCAGTGACATTGTTAAATTCAATTGAGTTTAAATTTGTGTAGTCTCTCTTTAATACATATTTTTTTATCTCACGCCACATCTGCTTCTGTCCACCTGCATTACCGATCCGTCTTTGTATTGCTTGGTTTTTTGCTCGATTTATTTCACTTTTATATATGTTTCTAATTTGTCTATAGCTTTCCCAGTCTTGTAAAGTCTTGTTTGGATTAAGGATAAGTCCCAGGATAAGTCCCAGTCTTGTTTGGATTAAGGATTTTTCCCGACCAGGAAATACCAGTACTAAGTAAAGAAAATGCTACTAAATATAAAATATTTGCATTGCCAAATTCAAAATTCGAACAAATTGATATACCAAATTGTGATATTATCTTATTTGAAAATAAAACATATTATATTACCCAGAAAAAATATAAGAACAAATTAAAACCAACCTCAAACTGTATATCAAATCTTTTTATTAAATCATATATTAACTGTTCTAAAACTATCGAAGAAGATTTTAAAATAATGGAATTGAATCAAGGTGTAATACAAGTAAAAAATGCCCAAAATAAAAATTTAACAAGCAATTGTAACAATATGAATTATCTTTTAAACAAAAACAATATTATCTATTTTAATAATTGTAATATCGAAATCGATAACATTAAATTTTCTAATAAAAACAAAGCATTGAAACATAATTTGTAATACCTAATTATATCACGATTAAAAATATAAATAATACTGTTAAAGTTGAAACTTTAATTGCAGAATTTTAATTTAAAACAATCAGAAAACAATAGAGAAATTGTTGAAATTAACTACAAAAGAAAAATTTATGACACTTTAACTCATACTAATACAATTGTTATAGTAATTGTAGTTGTAATTTAATTCATTTATTATAATTCTACAAAGTAAAAGAAGAAAGGAAAAATAATCAATAATAAAACCAATACTAAAACAAAAGAAATTGTCCAGGAGTACAAAAATATTAAGGATGAGAGTGTCATATATCCAACAAACGAAATTTTACAAGACGTAATTTCTGGGAGATCTAACCAATAAATTAATTTTCATAATTCTTTCTCTTACTTTTATATTAATCAAGTATTTCAACATTCATTTAAAATTAAATTCTTACACAATTTCCTTTTCAAGTGCAATAACAGAAATCGAAAGAACTTGAAAGTATAATAAATTTCTTTTTCTTACTTTTCTTTGTAAAACATTAATAATAATCAATATTTAAAACTGAATGCTAATTATAAAATTTGTAAAATATAAAAGTTAGTTTAAGTCTAGATTCGTAAGGTTCAACATTAAATTTTAATAAAGAAAATTAAAATAGAACAAATTTTTTTGTGTTTAATTTATAAAGTATATTATTTTATAAACTTTCAATTTTATAAAATAATAAAAACGGCATAACAAACTAATTTTTATAAGCCGTATTTCGCTATCCTGATAAATCTACATGATAGGGATGAGCTTCTGTTGCACTCTTTGTTTATTGTTGAAAAACTTTGAGTGGAGGCATTAACTGTTCTATTTCTTTGGAACAGGTGTTAATCCCTACTAGATATCTATAAAACAAGGTCAGTGACCCAACTGTAAGGCGATGGCTCAGTGGAGTGAGCATTGTAGTTACACTAGGGTCGTTGATAAGACGAATAGCTCTGTTTTGCATAATATCTAGATAACCAAGGCCTGTAGCCTAAATGTGTGCATTGTTGGCCTGATATACGTTTTATAGATATTAAGAAGATAAGGTGCAGAAAAGAAGGTTGTGAAGCCGTACAAAAATCCTAAATATTTGGCTGCATCTTTAGCTGTACCAAAAATGTGATTTGACCAAGTAAATTTTTGATTTAACTCAATACCCAGCATGTTTAAAACTGTTGAATGCTGCAAATCTTCTTCTTGAAATAGTAGATTAGGAATAGTGGTGGCAATTTTTCGCGAGATCATTAAGTTTTTTTGGTGTTGAAATCAACTCTGTTGACTTCACCCCATTTTTGGATTTTTGCTAAACTATTACTTAGTTCACTAACAGTGAAATTTTGTATTAATTTGCTGATTAGTGTTACAGCGGCTATGAAACTTATAGGAAGCTACAAGGGCGCTGTCGCCTGCGAAGCTATGGATCGGATTGGAGGTTAATGAAAGTAGGTCGTTGATAAATATTAAGAGGAGAGTGGGTGATAAAACTGATCCTTGAGAAACACCAGCATTTATTTTGAAGTTGTCAGATGAATTTCCATCGACCAGTACACGAATCGTACGATTCGAAAGGAAATCTCCAATCCGTTTTAAAAAGACCCTACCTAGACCTAATGTTTTGCATTTTGCCAATAGAGCATCGTGCCAAACTCGGTCAAAAGCTTTATAAATATCAAGAGCCACAACATCGGACTAACCAGAATGATGGAGACTGATGTTTAGCTTCTCACAAAGGTAAGTCATGAGATCACCGGTTGTACGACGGGCTCTGAACCCGTATTGTCTGTCATGAAGCAAACCTTTGTGATCCAGGTATTTCAGAAGCTTTTGATTCATAATTTTGAAACTTTTGAAACTTTGGAAAGGACCGAAGTTATAGCAATAGGGCACTTAGAGGGTTCGCTTTAGATACCTTTTTTGCGAATTGGGAAAATAGGTGCAACCTTCCATTGGGTAGGATGGATACCCGAAATGAAGGAAAGGTAGAAAAGGTTGTGCAGAGGTTTTGAAATACTGAGGTAGGTATTTTTGAGCACCATGGTAGTTACACAATCTAGACCGGCTGACTTATTTGTATCAAGATTTTTCAAGATTTTCATCACCGCCCGCGTCCTAAAGTAAATTTTATCGAAGGAGCAGCCAATTTCTGGAACGGAGGATGCCATCTGAGCTGACTGTGGTAGTGTCGAATTGGAAGCGAGCGGCTTGCCAAATAGGATCGCCTTCTCTTTAGAATATGATACGGTTCAGCCATTGTTATCCAGTGGCGGAAAAAAGGACCCTCTAAAATCCCTCTAAGGTCCAAAAATATTTGTTATTCTTTGGCATGTGGATGATTTTACTCTTCAACTTTTGGTTGAATAAGTATTTTTACTTGTTGATAACTCTCTTGCATCTGTTTCTAACCACTATATAATTGGCCCTGTGAGCCTCCGACCTGTTGTTGGTTCTAATAATTGCTTCCTCGCAAATGCAATTAAACCAAGATTTTGGCCACCGTTTGACAGATTTTATGGAATGAGGAATGAATAACTTCATGCTGCAAAGTTGACATTTCTATTACGGAAGCAGAATGACCAAGCAAAGGTTCTAAAAAAATGGTTAAGGCTCTTCTAGTTAGTATGACTGTAATGCCAAACTAACTTTTTGGGAGAGGACTTCTGGTTGAAGGTTGGGTTTACCCGGACACTTGTGTTCACCCAACAATGGTCGCAATTACCCAGGGGGCAAACAACTTAAACCTCATATTTTTCAGGGTGTGTGGTGAGAAACAGATCCAAGAGTTGACTTTCTTGATCAGCATGGTCCGGGATCCTAGTAGGATTTTTAACAAGTTGAGAAAGGTGGATCAGAGAGTTTTGACTTGGAGATGTGTTACTAGAGAAATGAAGCCAATCCCTATTATGAATGTTGAAATCTCCCGATTTCAGTTTCTGGAGATGAGTCCAAAATTTCATTGATCTGGTTCGATAGATTTTCGATTTCCATAGCAGTTTCTTGTTCATTTGAGTTGGGCGATCTGTATAAGAAACAGAAATGTATGACTTGCTTTTCAACGACAATTTTAACCCAAATATAGTGGAAGGTTGGGCTAGAATATTTACATTTTTAAAGTATTTTGAGTGCGATGTCATTTTTTATACAGATTGCGATACCTCTTTTGGGTACGAAGTGTGAAATAAGTGAGTAGTCGGTAACACTAAATTTATCATTATGGCTGCTGACTTGTGTTTCATATAGGGCTAAGATTGCTGGTTTAATTCAACTAACAAACTAATTTTTATAAGCCGTATTTCGCTATCCTGATAAATCTACATGATAGGGATGAGCTTCTGTTGCACTCTTTGTTTATTGTTGAAAAACTTTGAGTGGAGGCATTAACTGTTCTATTTCTTTGGAACAGGTGTTAATCCCTACTAGATATCTATAAAACAAGGTCAGTGACCCAACTGTAAGGCGATGGCTCAGTGGAGTGAGCATTGTAGTTACACTAGGGTCGTTGATAAGACGAATAGCTCTGTTTTGCATAATATCTAGATAACCAAGGCCTGTAGCCTAAATGTGTGCATTGTTGGCCTGATATACGTTTTATAGATATTAAGAAGATAAGGTGCAGAAAAGAAGGTTGTGAAGCCGTACAAAAATCCTAAATATTTGGCTGCATCTTTAGCTGTACCAAAAATGTGATTTGACCAAGTAAATTTTTGATTTAACTCAATAACCAGCATGTTTAAAACTGTTGAATGCTGCAAATCTTCTTCTTGAAATAGTAGATTAGGAATAGTGGTGGCAATTTTTCGCGAGATCATTAAGTTTTTTTGGTGTTGAAATCAACTCTGTTGACTTCACCCCATTTTTGGATTTTTGCTAAACTATTACTTAGTTCACTAACAGTGAAATTTTGTATTAATTTGCTGATTAGTGTTACAGCGGCTATGAAACTTATAGGAAGCTACAAGGGCGCTGTCGCCTGCGAAGCTATGGATCGGATTGGAGGTTAATGAAAGTAGGTCGTTGATAAATATTAAGAGGAGAGTGGGTGATAAAACTGATCCTTGAGAAACACCAGCATTTATTTTGAAGTTGTCAGATGAATTTCCATCGACCAGTACACGAATCGTACGATTCGAAAGGAAATCTCCAATCCGTTTTAAAAAGACCCTACCTAGACCTAATGTTTTGCATTTTGCCAATAGAGCATCGTGCCAAACTCGGTCAAAAGCTTTATAAATATCAAGAGCCACAACATCGGACTAACCAGAATGATGGAGACTGATGTTTAGCTTCTCACAAAGGTAAGTCATGAGATCACCGGTTGTACGACGGGCTCTGAACCCGTATTGTCTGTCATGAAGCAAACCTTTGTGATCCACGTATTTCAGAAGCTTTTGATTCATAATTTTGAAACTTTTGAAACTTTGGAAAGGACCGAAGTTATAGCAATAGGGCACTTAGAGGGTTCGCTTTAGATACCTTTTTTGCGAATTGGGAAAATAGGTGCAACCTTCCATTGGGTAGGATGGATACCCGAAATGAAGGAAAGGTAGAAAAGGTTGTGCAGAGGTTTTGAAATACTGAGGTAGGTATTTTTGAGCACCATGGTAGTTACACAATCTAGACCGGCTGACTTATTTGTATCAAGATTTTTCAAGATTTTCATCACCGCCCGCGTCCTAAAGTAAATTTTATCGAAGGAGCAGCCAATTTCTGGAACGGAGGATGCCCACTGGCTGACTGTGGTAGTGTCGAATTGGAAGCGAGCGGCTTGCCAAATAGGATCGCCTTCTCTTTAGAATATGATACGGTTCAGCCATTGTTATCCAGTGGCGGAAAAAAGGACCCTCTAAAATCCCTCTAAGGTCCAAAAATATTTGTTATTCTTTGGCATGTGGATGATTTTACTCTTCAACTTTTGGTTGAATAAGTATTTTTACTTGTTGATAACTCTCTTGCATCTGTTTCTAACCACTATATAATTGGCCCTGTGAGCCTCCGACCTGTTGTTGGTTCTAATAATTGCTTCCTCGCAAATGCAATTAAACCAAGATTTTGGCCTCCGTTTGACAGATTTTATGGAATGAGGAATGAATAACTTCATGCTGCAAAGTTGACATTTCTATTACGGAAGCAGAATGACCAAGCAAAGGTTCTAAAAAAATGGTTAAGGCTCTTCTAGTTAGTATGACTGTAATGCCAAACTAACTTTTTGGGAGAGGACTTCTGGTTGAAGGTTGGGTTTACCCGGACACTTGTGTTCACCCAACAATGGTCGCAATTACCCAGGGGGCAAACAACTTAAACCTCATATTTTTCAGGGTGTGTGGTGAGAAACAGATCCAAGAGTTGACTTTCTTGATCAGCATGGTCCGGGATCCTAGTAGGATTTTTAACAAGTTGAGAAAGGTGGATCAGAGAGTTTTGACTTGGAGATGTGTTACTAGAGAAATGAAGCCAATCCCTATTATGAATGTTGAAATCTCCCGATTTCAGTTTCTGGAGATGAGTCCAAAATTGCATTGATCTGGTTCGATAGATTTTCGATTTCCATAGCAGTTTCTTGTTCATTTGAGTTGGGCGATCTGTATAGGAAACAGAAATGTATGACTTGCTTTTCAACGACAATTTTAACCCAAATATAGTGGAAGGTTGGGCTAGAATATTTACATTTTTAAAGTATTTTGAGTGCGATGTCATTTTTTATACAGATTGCGATACCTCTTTTGGGTACGAAGTGTGAAATAAGTGAGTAGTCGGTAACACTAAATTTATCATTATGGCTGCTGACTTGTGTTTCATATAGGGCTAAGATTGCTGGTTTAATTCAACTAAGATGACAATCGACGGCATAAAAATTCGTTTGCAACCCGCGAACGTTAACAGAAAATTAATATACGAACAATTATAAACAAAATTTAAATCAAGATTAGAATAAAATCAGAGTTGAAATTGCAATTAAATTCAAAATTAGACTTAAAGTCAACTTTAAAATTAACCAAGATCAAAATCTGAATTAAAATTAAGTTAAAATTTTTAAAAAATTAAGATTAAAGTCAAAATTAAAATTTAATTAAAATTAAAATGAAAAGTAAAATTGTACGATTTAAATAACCCGAGCTTGACAACACTATAAAGTAAAAACAAAAAAATATTATTAATATTAATAACAATAATAATATTTTGCTTTGACCGAGCAAATAATTTATAACAACATTCAACAGATTTTAATATACACTTTTAAGTGACCTTATTAAACGCAGCTACAAACCCACTAAAAGCTTAAATAAATAATGTCCATAAATGGACTTAAATGGACATAAGAAGGTTTGAATGAGTTAGCACAAGGCAAAACATCTTATGTTTTCTTAGGATACTTTGTCTTTTAAAATATTTAAAAGAACATAATATAAATTTGTGTTGAATAATATCCCAGGTTTACTTAAGATTATATGACAAATGCAAAACATTAAAAAGATGAACATAAGATGAAGCATCATTGCTTATAAAATCCGTTAGAGAAAATAGTTAAACATGGGACCCAGAGGAAAAGTAAGATATTCAGGCTTTTCTTCTAGTCATATAAATAAAAGCTGACCTAAAAAAATTTATAATGTAAAATCTTAGCATAAATAGAAGCTGATTAAATTGTTTGTAAGATAAGTTCAACTTCGATCAAGAACTCCTTAAGTTACTTCTAGCTATTCAAGCTCGAATTAAAATTACATAATAAAAAGTGCAATTAGTGTAATATTAGTAAAAATAAAATATTAATAAAATAAATAAATAACTGTTTTATATAAATAAATTATTAGTTATAAAATTGGAGCAGTCGGTAGGATACACTAAGTGAGTAACATTGGATACAGCAAAAACACCAACTACATAAAGTTTACTTGAGTCTGGGTAAACGGTATCAAATAGTTTGTATATAAATGCTGAATAGTGTATCACTGCATTACATAATACCAGCTTCAGATTCTTAGAATTGTACTATTAAACATACAATTTAACAAACATACATAACCAGAAGTTTGTAAGCTTTGGTGTAAAAGTAACATATACTGTGAAACAAGACTTTTTCTTCGCAACACTTAAGTGAGTCTGCTTAAGGCACAGCAAATATATTAAAGCTGCTAGTTTGAACTACTGACACCCAACCAAAGGTATAAAAAGTAGACTTTCATTCTACACTATAAATGTATCAAAACGTTGATATTGATAAACCATACTGCAAAATTAAGTAACCGAGCCGCAAATAAAAATTTTTAGGTCAACAACTTAATTAGTACAAATAAGCAAGTGCAACAGGCCGCAAATAAAAATTGTTAGGCCAACCATTTAACAAATTGTACGTCAAGTAAAAAACAAGTTTTCCATAATGTCAACACTAAACAGGGGCCTAGTGCGCTGTTAAATTTAAATCATTTAAGGATTCAACAAGAGCCAGAGGTATGTAGAATTAAACAAAAACAAATATAACAGGGACCAAGTCCGCTGTTGTAACATCAACAATAAGAAACCTCTAGGTCGCAAATAAAAATTAGACAAACGACTCAACATTACCACTAATAATCAACATCGACATCAACATCAACTATAACAACATCAAACGTAAGTCTTAATAAATCTTAAGTTAAATATGTGATTATTGATAATAACTGTAAACAAATTCTTTGTCAAAAATGGCAAATAATAATAACCGCGTTAACAATTTAACATTAGATCCGTTAAAATATTTAGATAGGTTACCTACATTTAATGCTGACATTAGAGATTTACAAACTTTTATTAACTTAGTAGATAGAATACAGCCATTATCACAAACAATTTTTTCGGACATTATTAAAAGTAAATTATTAAATTGAGTTAGGGAAATAATAGATATTAACTGTCAAACTGTTTCATGGACAGACATAAAACTAAAATTAACAAATACTTACTTTGGCAAAACAACTTTGGAGAAAAGAAAAGTATAGATGAACTTTTGGAAAAAACTTATAGCGATAACATTTAAAAATAGCATAACATTTAATAGTAGCGTTGAATTTTACAATGAAATAAAAAGCAAACTCGGAGCATTAAACAATAATTGTACCAGGGCAAGCAGCCGCCGCCAACGAATGTGCGCGTAATATTATGCGTACAGCTTTAAACGTATTTAAATTTAAAATACCCAATCTTATGAAAACTATCTTAGCTTGTAGAAATCCGGACTCTTTAGAAAACGCAATAGATATTTTCTTTACAAGCGGCCATGCTTCTCCAAATGTCAGTGATCGAAATAATAATAATAATACCCGCAGAAGCAATTATGGTAAAAACTATCGTAATCGTAATAATCTTTACCATAATACCCATTATAATAATCATAATAATAATCGTAATAATAATTATTTTAATATAAATAATAATTATTGGTAGTAACACAACAAATTACAATCGTACTAATAGATACTAATCAAAATTTTAACCAAAATTGACCACATGAAAAAAAAAAAAACAAATATTAAGAAACAAAAAAGAAAAACGGTTTAAAATTTAAATAATAAAACATAAAATAAAATAATTTAAAAAGATTAAGAGCAATATACAAAAACATAATACAAATACAACGTAGTAACAAACTGGCATAAGTGACAAAAATGTAAATTTACTTTTAGCTAAATAAAAATTTGTTGTCCAGTAAAAGATTATTATTACTTAAGTCAATTTGGTTATTAAACAAAGAAATATTTTTATTTTTATATTTATTTATTTGAAAAATTTCATTTTATTTAGAACTATGTCACCTTTCGATTCTTTTAACAGTTTCACATTGTTTATATCTGTGATGTGTCCTGTTGATTTTAGATGTTGAGCAAGTCCAGGTGGTGGGTCAGAGAGAGATTTAATATGTTCCGAAAATCTAATTTGCAATGACCTTTTAGTTTTTATTATGTAAATCGACTGGTCTATATACTTTCGTCAAAGAAATGTTAATCTTTTTGCTGATGCCATTAGTAAAATTATAATGCTAGGTATGAAACTGTTCATACCTAGATCGTATAAGTCTGTGAAACCAAATATCACGTCATGGTTTAATGACATTTGCAAAAGGGCCATCAGAAATAAAGAGGAAAAGTTTAAGCTTTACAAGGCTACTGTCTTGGAGGCATAACGTAGAAGTTATAAAGTGGTTATAAAATGGTAAAAAAATTATCAATCAACAAAAGTTCCTGCATAACCATAGGTTGAAGCATAAACTTTTCCACCAACCCAAATGCAATCGTTCTTTTTGGACATTTGCAAAAAATATTAAGCAGAACTTTTGTAAATCTTCATTTCCTCCCTTGATTGATAATGGCTCTATCATATCAGATTCGGCTGGTAAAGCTAACTTGTTTGCAAAACTTTTTGGGGAAAATTCCACCCTCCCTCCTACAACTCAACTTCCACCATCAATTACTGAAGTTGATCGGTCCTGTAGATTTGAGAAAGTTTACTTCAGGAATTGAGCTGTAGTGAAAGTTCTGAAGAATCTGAATGAAAAAAAGTCAACTGGCCCTGATGGAATCCTCGCTGTGGTTCTGAAAAATACTGCCTTCACCATTTCAAATCCTCTGTGCAACCTTTTTTACCTTTCGTTTTTGACTGGTATTTATCCCAGTCAGTGGAAGGTTGCTCATGTTTCCCCTATTCCCAAAAAAAATGACAAAAGCGAACCCTCAAACTATAGACCTATAGCTATCATTTCGATCATTTCCAAAGTTATGGGAACTATTATAAACTCCAACCTCAAGAAATATTTAGACGATAGGGGTATCTTACATGATCGCCAATTCGGTTATAGATGCAACCGATCAACTGGTGATCTTATGACATACTTCAGTGGTAAACTTAACAGCAGCATTCACTACTATGGTGAATGTACTGTTGTTGCTCTTGATATTTTGAAAGCTTTTGATCGAGTATGGCATGCTGCTCTGTTGAACAAATGTCAAGCTCTAAGGTGTTTGTCCAGTTTTATGCAAATGGATTGAAAACTATCTTTCGAATCGTTGTATTCGTGTTCTGGTCGACGGCTACACGTCTGACACATTTCAAATAAACGCTGGCGTTCCACAAAGATCCGTCCTTGCATCTACTCTCTTTTTGATTTTTCTCAACGATCTTCTATCTTCAACTTTCAATCCAATTCAGAGTTTGCCCGACGGCAGCACTCTGGTGGCATTTTATAATTTTCCGAGAAAGTCAAATGCCACAACCCCCGCAATTGAAATAGCTAGGCTATCTATGACCAATACGATTAACGATGATCTAACTAAAATCGCTAGTTGGGGCTCCAAAAACAGAGTGGAGTTTATCTGAATCAAGGCGCAGTGGTTAAGTCGCCAACCTTTCAATCGAAGGATCTTGGGTTCAAACCCCGGTCAGGTCATAAATAAAAAAATATGTCGTACTTTTATATCGTAATAATGTATATCGTATAATTAATAGTAGTAATAATAACATTAATAATATTAATAATAATAATAGTAATAGTAATAATAACAATAATTATAATGATAGTAATAATAATAGTAGCTGCTACAGTGGGGCTATCTTTGGTTATATCATGCAAGTAAGGTGTTATATACTGCTGCACGTTATAATCCACGGATGGCACTAACTCTGTAGTAAAATAATAACGATAATAATAATAATAATAATAGTAATAGTAATAATAATAATAATAATAACAATAATTATAATAATAATAATAAGTAATAATAATAATAGCTGCTACAGTAGAGTCATTTTTGGTTATTTCATGCAAGTAAGTTGTTATATACTGCTGCACGTTGTAAACCACGGATGGCGCTGACTCTGTAGTAAAATAATAACAATAATAATAATAATAATAATAATAGTAATAATAACAATAATTATAATAATAATAGTAACAATAATAATAGCTACTACAGTGTAGCTATCTTTGGTTATATCATGCAAGTAAGGTGTTATATACTGCTGCACGTTGTAATCCACTGATGGCGCTGATTCTGTAGTAAAATAATTATAATATTAATAAGAATACTAATACCAATAATAATAACCACTACAGTGACAGTGGGGTTTGTCTTCAATAATTACCTCATTAGTTACTATATATTACTACTACATGTTGTAATTGTTGTGATGGCTTTAGTCACTGTTAGCAAAATAGTAATAGTCATAGGCGGATTCATTGTTTCCTTAAAGTCCCACTCCCAATTCAATGTTTCCGTATCCATTTTCCTATCCTTTCCTATCCCTACTTCTTGGCCAATATGCTGCGTTCGCAGGTAAGGGTTTCATTCCATTATATTGGCTAAAGGGAGAGGTGGGTTTAGTCAGTAAGAATCTGACACTACCAAGGGGGACATTCTTGGTGTCTTTGGAAGATTCCCACCTCCCTTAAGAAAAAAAAAAAAATTTTTCCAAAACCCAACGCTGTCTAATAATATTAAAAAAAACGAATTATAATCCTAATCTGAGGTTTCTCGGGGGAATCGTGCACCGATCTAAAAATTAGAACATTTTGCGCATGCAGCTAAATTAAAAAATGATGTGGAATGGTCATATTTTTGATATAGCGAAAAGTGCTGCCAAATGCTTGGGTTTTCTCTTTAGGTGTAAATCGTATTTCTCTTCAAGGGACCTGTCCAAAATCTATGAAGCATATATACGACCTAAGATGGAATATAACTCACATATGTGGGTTATATTCCTCATCCACTTCCTTAAACTTTCCCGATCGAATTTATCAACGTGCCATTCGTCTAATTAATGATGTGAGTAATTCTATAGCCCTGCTTGACATCCGTCATAATATAGGAGCTCTTTCTCTTTTTTATAGATATTTTTGTGGTAATGACACTTGCTCAGTTGAAATAAAATCACTATTGACTCCTTTGAAACAATTTTAAAGTACAACAAGAGGGGCAGCAAATGCGCATTCCTACTATGTGCAACTACCTAAGTGGTACTCTACTGGTTATAGCAATTCGTTTGTTGTTAGAACTGCAAAAATGTGGAATTTATTACCATCCACCGTATTCCAAAAAGTTGGCGGTTTTGGTATTTACAATTTGCCCAAATTTAAGAAGAATCTCGACAGATTCTTCCCAAATTTACCCTTCAACTCCACCTTATCCTCATTTGTTCCATCCCTATCCCATCCCATTTAATCACAACTACTTCAAGTACAAAGGATCATATTTCTAGTTTGTGATTTTAGAATAAAAAAAAAAAAAATACCGTCAATCGCTGCATTTAATTCCATATTTTGACAAAAAGTTACATGGTTTTTGTAATTTTAATTTATTGTTAACTAATAAGTTATATAATGTGTTTTTATTGAAGAAGGCAGATTTTATATCAGCTGTGTTGAGTTGTTTCGATAAACGTTCCGAACAATGTTTTATGTATGGTATTATCAGGTACTGGTAAAAATTCTATTAACCATCATTTTATTCCACTTTCGTTTTAGGTGGGTAGGTGGGAATCATCGAAAGACATTATAGAGGAGTGAAGGAGTGACCTTTAGTACTAATGTACTGCCTGGTAAGAGGAAGTTGAGTTAGGGAATGAAAATAGTTTACAAATTGGCAGGCACATTGTGAACAAAGTTCTTAATATTCACCTTGAATCTTTGCACATTGTAAATGTAATCAGCACCAATTCTGGGGAACACATGTGGTGGAAGATCGTTACATTCGCCATGTTCATACTACAAATGAATTTCCATAAGCAGAATTATGTCATCTGGAATTTGAACTACATAGGGATGGGCAGCAGAGGCTTTCCTTGTTTCTCTTTGGAGTGCTTTGAGTAGAGGCACCAAACTTTTAATTTCGTTAAAACAAGAACCCAACCCTATAAGGTGTCTATAAAACAGGGTAAGTGGTTCTGTTAGGCACCGGAAACCGAGTGCAGAGGTGACGTTGCGATCGTTTCTTAGACGAATTGCTCTATTTTGCACTTGATCGAGAAATTTTAATGGAGGCTACGTTTGGTCTTATATATGTTTTATAGATATTTAGGAGATCAGAAGGTGAAAAAAAAATTTTAAAACAATAAAGGAAACCCATACATCTAGCTGCATCTTTAGCTATACCAAATATAAGATTGAACCAACTTAATTTTTGATTTACCTCCATGCACAAGATTTTGAGCTCACCCGTATGTTGCAAAACTTCCCCTAGAAAAGCTAAAATTGGAATTGAAGTGTTTCTTTTCCGAGAGACTAAAAAGTACTGAGTTTTCTTAGAGTTAAAATCGACTCTGTTGAATTTGCCCCAATTAGAAATTTTGTCCACGTAAAAATTTAGCTCAAGCGAAGCAGAATATTTACTAGCGTTGTCTTCATAAGAAGCAACGAGCGTGCTGTTGTCTGCAAAACTATGGATTGAATTGGAGGTTATACTTAAAAGATCGTTTATAAATATTAGGAAAAGTGTCGGGAGAAAACAGATCCTAACGGGACACCAGCATTAATTTTGAATTGGTTTGAAGAAAACCATCGACCAAGACACGAATCGAACGATTCGAAAGAAAATCTCCAATCCATTTTACAAATACACCACCGAGGAGCTTTGCATTTAGAAACATCGGACTCTCCCCAATGGTGAAGGCTGATGTTGAGCCTTTCACAGAAGCATGTAGTGAGATCACGTGTTGACCGATGGATTTGGAATGCATATTGACCATCATAAATTAATCCTTTGCTATGTAGATATTTCAGAAGCTTTCAATTTATTAAATTTTCCATTAATTTGAAAAGGACTGAAGTGATAGCAATAGGGCGGTAGTTTGAGAGATGTATATGCGCTGTCCTCCACTGGGTAGGATATCTACCCGAAGAGAGAGATAAATGGAAGAGATTGTGAAATAGTTTCAAAATAGTAGAAAAAGTATTTTTTTAAACTCTTGCAGTAATACCATCCGGACCGGCTGACTTTTTTGTATCCAAATTTTTAAGAGCTTTAAGAATTGCACGAGTTCTGAAAGAATTTTACCTAAGGAGCAGTTAATCTTAGGAAGAATGCATGGTCTTTGTGATAACTGAGACAATGTTTAGTTGGAGGCCAAATTTTTGGCAAATAAATCTGCTCATCTTTGGGATCGGATACAATTTCATAATTATTATCAATCAAAGGGTACGAAGAACCGCCACTTTTACCCTTAAGACTCTTAGCAAAGGTTCAAAAGTAGTTGCTATTTTTAGTAAGATGTGAAGGTTGTCTTCTCAACCGTCTGTTGTATAAGAACTTTTACTTGTTGATAACTCTCCTACACCAGTTTCTAACCGCGATAAATTTCGCCCTATTAGCTTCAGTCCTATCACTCTTGTAGATTTGAAAAGCTTCTTTCTTTTTAGATATTGCATTTGCACAAATGCGATTAAACCAAGATTTGGGTGGCCTTTTAATACTTTTCATAGACTGAGGTATGTAGGATCTCATCCCTAAAAGAATTATTTCCCTAATCGCATTGGTTGCAAAGTCAATATTTTTGTTCCTAAAGCACAAAGACCTAGACCCAGACGCAGTTAGCATGGCTATAACGCCATATTATAGTTTTTGGGACAGGTCTTTGATTGGTCTGAGTGCTAAGCTAGAAGCTAGTATAAATCAAGCAGCGGTCGGAACAACCAAGAGGAGAGCTAACTTAGACCCTATATTTCTCAGGATGTGTAGTCTGAAATAGTTACAGGAGATGACCAGCCTGGTCTACACGGTCGGGAATTCTAGTGGGATTTTGGACAAGTTGAGTAAGATGGAATAATGAAGCGAAAAGCTCAACTGTTTCCCAATTAAGTTTTGACTGGGAGAATTGTCATTGGAGTAGTGAAGCCAGATTCTATTATGGATATTGAAATCACCAGCCACAACAATTTCAGATTCTGGATTTAATTCCAAAATTTCATTAATCTGGTTGGTGAGATTTTCAATCTCCGAAATAGATTCCAATTCACTAGAATTTGGAGACCTGTATAAGTAACATAAATGAATGACGTGTCTAGCAACAATAATTTTTATTCAAATGTAGTGGAACATTTGGTTGGAACACTTATATTTGTGGAGAACGGTGTAAGCGACATAATTTCTAACGTAAAGAGCATCACTCACGTAAACGACATCATTCTCTAACAATATGAGAGACAAACGAGTAATTGGCAACGACAAAGTTGTCGTCTTGGCCAACCACCTGGGTCTTACATAATGCTAATATTGCTTAATTTTACTAATAATACTATTTAGTTCTTTTTTGAAATTATCATCAGTTAATGGTACAGATAGCACATGGTGTAATAAAAAGTGGGAAAATGACATTTTTGTTGACCATGGATGATTTGAAGAAGCAGGGATAATAACATCTGAAAATGTTTCTTTTCGTTATTACATATTAATAAAATATGTTGATGTCAAATTTGTTATTAATTATTTGTATAGTTAAGTCTAGAAAATCCAACTTAACTCCACCATATTCTAAAATGAACTTGATGTTGATCCAAATTATTTAGACATTTTTCCAAGAAAGTACTAACTACTTTTTCTGTGCCTATCCATATACATAATATATCATCTACATATCGAAACCAGGTTAAAATATTCTTGAGAATATGGTGTTTGGAATCAAATAGAGTTGCTTCAAAGTTATCCATAAAAATTTCAGCGGCTAGAGGGGATAAACTTGGTCCCATAACTAAACCATTTGTTTGTGAATGAAACTTATTATTAAATTCAAAATAATTCTGGTCTATGCAAATGTTAATTCAATTTTGTAATTCGACTGCTTTATCTAGATCCCTAAATTTATTTGTTAAAAATAAAATATCTTCTTCAGTTTAGCAGTAGGAACAGAAGTAAACAAACTTGAGATATCAAATGAAATCATTTTGGCATACTTATGTAATTTAATATTTTTCAATTTATTAATTAATTCTGTGGAATTTTTTATAGAGTATTTGGCTTTGAAATTAAGCAATTCAGGTAAAGTAGAACTTAAATAACTAGCCAATTTTTGTACTGGAGAATTACATGCAGAAGCTACAGGACATAATGGCATACCTAACTTATGAATTTTTGGTAAACCATAGAGTATAGTCGTTGAAGATTTGTTAGCTTTTAATTTTATTTTATGTTTTTTGTCGATTATTTGGTTAGATTTACTTATTATTAGATTGATTTCCTTTTCATATCTATAAGTGTGGTCAACTGGTAGCTCTGATGTGCTCATATCTTTAATAGTATTTAGCATTTTTTCTATATATTCTTTTTGTCCACTACTACAATTATTGAATTACCTTTATCTCCTTTGCAGAGAATTAAGTTTTCATTATTTAATTTAGTTTTGATTGTGTTGATACTTTTGAAAATTGATTTATCATTAGTATTATTCGAATGGTCTTAGTTGTTGCATTTAGCTATCTGTTCATAAGTATTTTTAATAATTTGAGCACATTTAGTTTTACATTCAATATTATTGTTTGAGATGGCAGCATCTGTATAAACGGCTAAGACTATTAGTTCAACCTTGTTAATTTTATATGGTGCTGGAGCGTATTTTAAACCGTTGTTTAGTACACATAGTTCCTTTTCAGAGAAGATAGTATTGGTTGTATTGACAGTTCTGGAGTAAAATGTTTTATTGTGGTTATTATTGAAATATTTAGCAGGGTTTTTTAATAGTATTAATTTAATAATCTTTTTTGTTTGTCTTTTAAATTGGATATAAGAAAAATCTAAAGTACTTTCGTACCAAGGACGATGTTCATATATTTGCTAAAACATATCGAATGCAAAATGTACCCGCAAATTTATAAAGAAGAAGGTAACCAACGGGTTATATTTGTTGAAAAATAAAATGTTGAAAACAAAAATATCGAATGCAAAAAATGTTAAAAAAAAAATGTCGAATAAGTTGAAAAATAAAATGTCGAAAAAAAAATGCTGAAATAAAAATATACTCGTATGTAGATTTAAAATATTTTTTTTTTAATTTTACTTATCCCTCCTAATGTACAATGTCACATATATATATAATAATATTCTGGAAAAGCAGTATAACCCTGTTATTTAATCTAACTCTAAAATCCCTGCTAATTTAAATTCTCACTTACACATATATATAAATATTCTGGAAAAAGCGTACAACCCCGATTTTGAATCCAACTCTAAAATCGCCCGGAATCATTTTTTTCCCATGTATATTTAATAACAATAGTATTTCATATATTCGGATTTCATAGGCATTTCACAAAAGCATTTCATATTCAAAATAAAAGCATTTCCAAACCCCCGCTATACTAATTATTGAAACCTTGATTTAGAATGCAGCCGTAAAATCCCTCGGATGTATTTTTCAAAACAAAAACATTTTGTATTTTAGGGGCTCCCGCCTCCATACTCCCGCTAAACCAATTATTGAAACCCAAATTTTGAATCCAACCGTAAAATCCCTCGGCATTATTTCCTGCCCATGTACATTTCTAAACTAAAGCATTTCATATAGTGTGATCTGCCGCCTCCAAAAATTACAATTTTTTATTATTTTTTCTCTATTTTCTAAACAAAAAAGAAATTTGCCTAGATTTAAAAAAAAAGAGATTAAAAAAAACGAGATTTTCATAAAACGATATTTTAAAAAACAAAATTTTAAGGAACGAGATTTTGATAAAGCGAGTTTTTGAAGGGTTGGCTACGAAATCCCAAATACGAAATCGCAAATACAAAATCCCAAAATTCCAAATTACCAAAATCCCAAACTACCGTTATCATAATTTGTTTTGAATTTCTTTATTTCAGAGGTCGATTTAATAATTGAAACCCAGATTTTGAAACCAATTATAAAATCTCACTGAGTAATTTATTCTTACATATATGTTTCAACAATAAAATTCTTATAATAGTCGCTGCTGGCACCCCCGAACCCCACTAAATAAAATATTGAAACCCTGATTTTGTAATCAACTCTAAAATCCCTCCTAATTCAGAATTTGGCATATACATATTCTGGAAAAGCGACAATCTTTTTTTTAAATCTAACCATAAAATCTCACCGACTTATTTCTTCTTACATGTATGTTTCAACAATAAAAACCTTAAAACCCCGATAAACAAATTATTGAAACCCTTATTTTGATTCCAACTCTGACGTTTCACCCAATTCAGAATCTTGCATATGCACTTGTATAAATATTCTGAAAAAAGGTAATAGTCTGTAATATCTTGATAGGCTTATTTTCTTAAACGCCTTCTAATTTTTTTATTACATATATGTACATTTCAATAACCTAACAATTTTAACAATAGGGGTTGTCGTCCCAAACCCCGGCTAAAGATATTATTGAAACTCATACATTTTTTAAGTATACATTTCCTGAATGAGAAAAGATGTTTTGTGTAATTAGCTCTAAAATATGGGTGTGGGTCTGTTTATTAAAAAACAAAATGACGAATTAAAAATGTTGAAAACGAAAATGTCGGATAAGAAAACACGTTGAAAAATAAATAGTCGAAAAAAAATATTGAAGAGAAAAATGCTGAAATAAAAATATACTCATATGTAGATTTAAGATAATTTTTTTTTAATTTTATTTATCCCTCCTAATTAATGCACAATGTCACATATACATGTATATAAATATTCTGGAAGAGCCGTTTAACCCTCCTTTTTAATCTAACTCTAAAATCCCTGCTATTTTAGATTTTCACATAGTCATATATATAAATATTATAGAGAAAGCGTATAACTCCGATTTTGAATCCAACTCTAAAATCCCCCGGAATTATTTTTTTCCCGTGTATATTTTAAAACATCCAGCCAATGGTGTAGTGGTTTAGACACCGCCTCTCACTAGTAATGGAATGAGAGCTCTCGGATTCGATTCCCGGCTGTGTAGATAATTATAATAATAAAATATTTAGAAATCGCAATATATAAATACTTATATTATAATATCTAATAACTAAAATGAAAATAATAATCACTAACAAATAAATATAAATAAATTACCTATTGAAAAACCTATATCTTATGTTCCTGAAATACTTTATAAACTAAATAACTAATATTATAATAAACACTAACCTATATCAACATATACATGTGTCAAATAGAGATGTCACATGTGTCATGTACGTCGTATCCTAACTGACAGGGTTAAGGGAAAAAACGACGACATATGACGGAAGAAACGTTGACGTCGTTTCTCTATAGAGAAATAGATGGATTCAATAAACACCATGAATAAGGATAATATAGGAATATATACATAGGAAAAAACGCTTTAATTTCAGAGATAAGACCAAATGACATTCTTCCCACAGTAAGTCCAATCCCGTGCTTAGGACAATAGAAAAAGATTTGCAACAACACTAGAAGTCTCGGATGCACAAATGATTTTCCGGTAATGACCTTCAGCAGAAAAACAATGATCCGAATAGGACAACGGAACGTCCGAACTCTTCGTGAGGCATCAAGGCTTGCTCAAATCGAAAAAGAAATAAAGTCTAATAAGATCAACATCCTAGGAATTAGCGAAATGAGATGGAATAATGGCGGTGAAATTACCACTACTAAAAGAAACACCTTGTTATTCAGCGGGAAAGATACAGGAGGAGAAAGCGGAGTAGATATATTAATCTGGAAACAAATCAGGGACACTATGGATAGCTGGAAACCAGTGGGTGACCGGATTATCCTAGCCCGATTCCGCAGCAAAGTACGCTGCATTACCATCATGCAATGTTACGCGCCAACGGAAGAAGCCGAATCATATAAGAAGGAAGATACACAATTAACATCCACGCTGCGTAGAGTTCACAAGAAGGACGTAGTCATACTAATGGGTGAACTAAAGGCGAAAGTAGGCTCTGCTAATACCGGTTTAAGAAATGTTGTGGAACACATGGGCTAGGGGTTAAGAACAATAATGGAGACAGATTGATTAAATTGTGTCAAACCTTTGGGCTAGTCATCTGTGATACCATATCCCCTCACAAGGACATCCATAAATATACTTGGACCTCTCCAAATGGTCGTACCAGAAACCAATTTGACCACATTTGCGTCAGCGGAACATGAAGAAACTCTATCACAGATGTGAGAAACAGAAGAAGAGCAGATGTAAACAGCGACCACGAATGGCACAGCGGATTTCAAAATCAAATTATATAGAAAGAAGCCTTATAACAACAGGCGTAAACGCTCCAATATCAGCAAACTCCATAATGCCCAGACCGCAAACAACTTTGCTCCCACACTTCGCGAAATATAACCACCAGATCAAGATCACACATGGAACAACAATATAGCTAGACTACAAGAAGCTGCTGAAGAAACAATTGGGTTCGTACAGCCAGAAAGGCAAAAATGGATCTCAGACGAAACATGGGACCTCATAAATAAGAGAAGAATCCTGAAACAGCTGACTAATTCCGATACAGGGAAAAAACAATAAAGAACCGTCGTGAAGTAGGTCAAGAAAGCTGCCAGAAAAGACAAAAGAAATTTTGTCCACATGATAGCGTCCCAACACGCTGAACAACACGCCAACCAGAACAATTTGCGTGAATTACATCAATTAATAAACCAACTCACAAATCGTGAAGGCAAAAGAGATCAACCAATCAGAGATAAAAATGGCAATATATTAATAAATAAGGAAACTCAAACTACAAGATGGAAACAACACTTCGAAACAGTCAGTAATAATCAACAAGCGACTAGAGAAGTTATAAACAATGAAGCCCTTAGCAGAAACAGGTACTTCAGAATCTCCATAGAGCCACCAAACATAAGTGAGATAAAAGAGACTATCAAAATCTCATAAGAAACAAAGCTGCAGGTATTGATGGTATACCAACCGAATTGCTACAAGTCGATGCTCAAACAATAACAAACAAAAATAACAAAGGATTGGATATAACTTTTATTAAAACCGTAAGTTAAATGTGTACAATTTGACTGGAACATTGAATAAGTACGATAAATTTAAAATAACTTACTGTTCAATTTATTACGAAACTAGCTGTGGTAGGTCGGTCAATGTAATTGCAAATGCCTTCATAAAAATTTGAATTAATGTTGTCAAGGATAATCCAGAAAGATTCAAAATAATTCTATGGAGTTATTCCTGCACTAAATAACTAAATCCATAAAATAAAATAAATCCATTGGAAAAAACAAAAACGGAATTTGCTTTTGTGTCTTTTAGTTTTTCTCATTTAATACGACAGCATTCCATATATAATTGTTGTATGTTATACATAGCCAAACCAAATTTATGCAAATTGTTACATACAACAAATGTTGTTTGAGTAAAAACTCTCCTAATTCCGCCAAAGTTTGCGGCATAGATTAGAATATTTGCACTTGGTTTTTTATTCCCATAGCAATAGAGGTATTAAGTTTAAAAAAATTTGGTTTTAGCACTATGCCTTTTTAAAACTTCAAAGTTGATTTACCACAAACTATGTTTTGCTACAAACAACAATAATTTTCTGAGGCGACGATTTCTAAAGAAAGAAACTGAAGTTTTAGGACATATAGTTACACTAGAAGGGATTAAACCAAACCCAAAAAAACTGAATGTGTGAAAATAATAGAAACCGACCATAAGCCACTTCAATGGCTTTTTTCTATAAAATAACCTAATTTAATGTTGGTTCGATGGTGTCTCAAACTATCCGAATTCAACTACGAAATAAAATACGAAAAGGCAACACAAAATTGTAATGCATTATCTAGAAATGAAGTAAATCACATTTCTGTTCTCTTACACATTCTTCATTCACATTTCTTTTCTCTTACCGAGTGGACGTGCTTATATTTGATTTTAATTAAAATTAAATTACTTTAACTTTTAATATTGTGCTAAATAAAAGTGCTTATTATAAAGTTCTGCTTAAAAAAACAAATTTCTTAATTTAATATGTACAACTAAAAATTAAAATAAGTAACAAAAATTAAGCTATAGGCTTAACATATAATTAACAATTTAAAAAAGAAAAAAAAATTAAATAAAAATGTTTGTGTAAATGTGTCAACTGTTATACTTTGCAAACCTTGAAACATTTAATAATTTAGTAATAAGTATAAAATAAAAAAGAAATACAAACATTCTAAAACGAGTTATACCTGCAAGATTTCAACTTGTTCCAATATTGATAAAAAATTGGAAACAATTAAATGCGATGGGTTTTGCTCAAATCTATTTCATGGAACTTGTCTAGGATTAGAAAGAAATGGGCAGTCGTCAAGACTAAAAGAATATTTTGTCTGTGATCAATGCCAAAATATTCAGAATATGGGGAAAACACATGTTGATTAGTTTAATTCCAAACTAGACAAGTTATTTGAGAAACAAAATACATTTATTAATTGATGCTTAAGGGTGATAGAATAACATTTCAAGTCATTTGATGATTTCTGTCATAGAATTGAAGACAACGAATCTTCAACATCGTTGAATTTGGATAGCAGCGAGTTCAATTCAGGTTATGGTGTTAAAACGATGGACCTGGAACTACAAAACTTTAAGAGAGAACTTCATACTTTTAAATTTGAGATGCAGTTAAACACATTAACTCAGCGTGTTTGTCGTCCAATGAAACAATCAACTCCGTTGAAACTACTTTTAAAAAGGAGTTGAATGAAATTAAAGAAACTGTTGCATCGCTTAATGTCATCAGTAAAAAAATAAATCCTTTATTTAAAGGTGATGAAATGCTGTATTTGCTAAGGCAAATTTTAATATAGAGCAGCATGCAGTTGAAGAATTAACAAGTTCTATTGTTAGTATAGATGAGCAGCCTAGTATTGACCAAAATGAGAACATAGAATAAATTGATTCTATAGTCAATTCAGTTAATACAGGAGATAGTGCTGGTAGTTCTAAAGAATCAAAGTTTACTTCACCATATGTAAAAGGCCTCTTATTTTTTATAGCAAAACAACATATCTCAGAGTTTTTGGAAATAAATTTTAAAATAACTCTAATTTTTTATTATTTAAATAAAATTTAAAAAACAAGCCACGTCTAAACATTATACTAATAAAAATAGATACAAAACAGAAAATATTTCTAAAGATAACTTGACTTTTCCTACAACTATAGGGAATGCAAATTGGTTTCTAAGCTTTAAAAGTATTAATAACAATACTAACACCAATTTTAGAAATAGTTTACCTAATGTCACAGGTACTAAAAGCAAGCCCAATAATTACACTAAATCGGTACAAAGTTATCAGAATTTTACTTAAGGGATCAGAATTTTACAAAGGATTCTCTTGTACCAGCGGGATTTATGAACTCCTTAGAATCTTCTGTTCGCTTAACTAAGCAATTTGTATCTGATACGGATAGTAACTTTGTTCTTTCTCGCTTAAGTACCGTGTGTACGAAAACGTAAGACTCTATCTTGCATAATCAAAGTGATCATGTTTGCATTGATGACAAAACACTAATGAACAGAAAGGTTCTTATCGAGGCTGAAGGTTTACCTTTAAGCTACAATGAGATGTTTAATCTTTTCTTGAAGTTTCACGAAACATTAAATATATCAAAAAAGGAAGTTATTAATGATTTAGATTCTTACCGCTCTCATATTTCAAATAAAAGAATGGAATACATGCAAAGAACTGGAGAAACCCATAATAAGTTTTTTCGATCCGTATCCTAATTTAATAAAAATAATTGAATCTTCTAAAATAGCAAGCAATAATCATAACAACAGATTGAATTTTTCAACATTTAATACTAACTCTTTCAATAATGTTAAAATATTCTATCACAATTGTAGTGGTATGAGAGGTAAACTTAATAAATTATATGTTGATACAAATTCTTGTGATTTTAGTGTTTTAGTTATCACTGAAACCTGGCTTAATGATTATTTCAAAAATAAAGAAATACTGAATAGTAATTGATCAGTTTATAGAAATCGTGATTATTTATCTACAAACTGTTCAATGTTACTACAACATGTCACTTGTACGAACATCTATTTATCAAAGTAAACTTAAGTACCAATTTTTTATACCTTGGTATTGTATACTTTCCTCCAAACTGTGACAATTCCTCGTATATTGAGTTTTACGACTTATGTAATAATGTAATAGCTAATATGAACGAGGATTATTCGATTTTTATATTTGACGATTTTAATCGTCCTTCTATATCTTTTATCATAGCCGACTCTGATAATATGTTAATACAAATAAATTTCCAACGAAATCGATTTCGATCTTATTAGTGCTTTTTATGGTAATGATTTACAACAAATTATCAGGTATCCTAACAATAACAACAAACGGCTAGATCTTGCATTTTCTAATGCATATGACATAGTGGAGGTAAAACTCGCAAATTATGCAGATAATCTTTTTACTAACACCACTCACCATAACGCAATCATATTTGAGTTTTGCACCTCTAGCCCAAACTTTTCAAAATCGTACAATAATTCAATTATATATGATCTTGAAAACGCCGACTTTCAAATCATAAATAATGCTTTATCTTTAATCAGTTGGGTCGATCTCTTATCTATGCAGGATATCAACTCATCCATCTCTATTCTTTACTTAAAGATTTTTGGAACAATTCACCCTTTTGTGCCAAAAATCCGTAAAAAAGATAGAACCACTGAACCTTGGTTAAATAGAAATCTAAGGACAATGCGAAATCAACGCAATAAATTGCATAAAAGAATTAAACATACTGTAAACATAAGTTGATCCTAACAATAATTTAACAAATATGTACAACGATTTGGTCTTAGAATTCAAACAGAAGGCTAATTTAGCTTATGAAAATTATGCCAATAATATTGGTAATAAAGTAATTACTGATCCCAAAAAATTCTTTAACTTCGTTAATACAAAGCGTAAAATATTTGGTTATCCTAATTCTATGTCTAGGGATAATACTTTTTCCTCTTGCCCAATTGACATTAGTAATTTGTGCGATGATTGTATGGTATATATTCAAAATGTGGATCTAATTTTAAAGGAAATTCAGGATGCAGTGTTGGATGAAAAAAAACAACTCAAAGAGTATAAGTGTGAATTCCAAAACTGTTTGAAAGAAAGTCAAGATGAAATTAAAAAACTATTAGAAGCAATTGAATCAAGATATGCCGAAAGACTTACATGTTTAAAACACGCACTGGATAATTGTGAGAAGAGAAGGATAGAAACCCGAAGAATAATTGATACTGCAGAGGACCTAAAAAATCAAAATACTAAAATTGAATCTACCATAAGAGAATTACACCAGGGAAATGGAGTGAATATGCCAGAGGCAGACTCGACTGCAGTTAAGGATGTTAAAAGGCGGACATATTCAGAAATTGTCAAAAGAAATCCCCGTGGTTGTGATCAAGCCGAAAACAAGTCAAATATCAGGCGTTACGCTGACAGATATAAAAAAGAACATTAATCCAGCAAATGGGAAAGTACATGCTATTTCTGAACAGAGTAATGGGTCAGTTGCAATTTTTTATAATAATTCTGAAGCGGTGGAAGACTTTTAAGACAGCAAGCAGTAAAAATTAAAAAAAAAGACAATTATGATGTAATAGTTCCAACAGAGAGAAAACCGAAAATCTTAATTGTAGGTATGTCTGATAATTTTAATGAGGAAGAATTAATGGAAAAAATTAAAAACCGAAATGATCTATTGCATAAAGATGAAATAAAACTTATTAGAAAATATAACAGTAAAAGAAACCTACAGCATATAATGTAATAGTCGAAGTGAATTTTGAGAATTTTAAAAACATAATGAATCTATGTAAGTTAAAGGTAGGATGGGACAGATCCAAAGTATTCGAGAGTTTTGATGTATGAAGATGCTTTAAATGCCTTGCATATGGACATATAAGTGATAAATGCAGAAATGATCAAGCTTGCTTAAAATGTGGAGATAGTCGTTTAATTAGAGATTGCTTAACTGTGAAAGAGCAAACGATCACCTACAATTAGATTTGGATATAAATCATAGCATTTTTGACAAAAATTGTCCATCATTACTAAGAAAGATTAATGTTGAAAGAAAGAAAATATTTATATAGCAACCTCCAATTATTAACAGTGGAAATTTACGTGGTATTTATTTAAATATTCAAGGTTTATCAATACACTTTGCTGCGTTAGAACGTATAACTCTGGTAAATAAATTTGATTTCGTAATATTGAGTGAAACTCATATTACTGATTATATTGAATTTATTGAATATGATATATACAGTGTTTCAATGCTTATCAAATTCGAGACAATCTGGTGGTGTTTTAATTTATGTTAAAAACTCATTGAAAGCTATAGAAATTAATGAATTTAGGATTGATAGACAGTTATGGATTTTAAGAATTAGAATTCTTGTAAACAATAAAAATTGGAATATAATAGGATTATATAGATGAAGAGAAATGAGGTGTAGTAAATTTATTATAAAACTTAGAGAATATTTTGAAATTAATTACAATTTTGTAGAAAACAATGTAATTGTGGGAGATTTTAATATTGATTATAAGGCTAATAATTATGATAAAAACCAAATTGATCAATTACTGATAGATTTTAATATTAAACAATGAGTTAATGAGTATAACAGAATAACGAATACTAGTAACACTATTATAGATTATGTTATAGAAAATATAGAAATAAAAGTAAAAAAGAATTTAATTTATCTGATCACAAATTGAAACAATTGAAATTAAGATAAGTAATGTAGAAGTAAGCCATTTAGATAATGAAATAAGTTACATAAAGTATAACAAAGAGGTTTTTATAACTGAATTAAACAGAAATAATTTTTTAGATATATGCAATATAAATAATATTAATTCTTTAGCTGCAAATTTTAATGATGGTATAATAAAATCATTAAATGCATTAAAGAAATCATTTAAACAAAAAAAAAACTCAGCTGAACGGTTTAACAGTGAACTTGAATTAATGAAAAGGAAAAATTCTAGATTATACGAAATGAACTCCATTATAAATAGTAATAATAGTTGGAATAAATAGAAATTAGCGAGGAAGAATAATGAACCAAGAATAATGTCAGGTGAATTAAAAAATAAAAAAAAAAGTTACGTTTTGTCCTAGGTTCTATATTTTCGCCTTAAATAAAATCAAACCAATGTCATTTCTAATTGCTCACCTAGTATTTTGAATCTAATTAGGACACTGAACAATGTATTTTTTTTATTTTTTTTTTGTTGAAAATTTTCCGTAATAAGACAGAAAAAGCATATTTTCATACAATTTAAGCATTTAATCCTAATTGGATTATATTATATTTTTTTATGATAAAAAAAAAATTATAACCTTAAAATATATTAGTAAGTAGCACTTATATTGCATAATTTTGTATAACTATTAAAGCATAAAATTTTATGTACATGTATTGAAAAAATAAAAAATCGAAAAGGATACTCCACTAAAACAGCATTAAATTGGATAGTAAATGAGTGGAGACTGATAAAACATAATATATTATAGCAGTTTTTTTAAATTTAAAGTGTGCTTTTGAAACGATTGAAAGAAGAACCTTATTAGAAAAACTAAAGAAATATTGTATTAAGGAGAATGAAGCACGGTTGTTTGAAAGTTACCTGTCAGGTAGAACCCAAACAACGAGAGTAAACTCTAGACTATCAGATAAACTCGATATAAACCTAGGTGTTCCACAAGGCTGCGTTTTAGATGTTCTGCTTTTCCTCATATATATATATGATATGAAAAATAAAATCAAACATTCTAATCTATCATTATTCCCAGATGACACCTTGATTTATATAGTGGGAGAAGATTTGGATGTAATAAAAAATGACTTAAATAATGATCTAGAAAATTTATATCAATGGCTATGCGCAAACAAATTCAAACTTAATATTAGTAAAAATAGCACATCAGGAGAAGATGTTAATAAAACCATCAAAATAAATCAAGAGCTGATTGAAATTGTCGATAATTACAAATATTTGGGAATGGTTTTGTATAATAAGATGAAATTTGATTTACACGCTGACAATATTTGTGCTAAAATAGCAAAGAAAATTGGTTTCATGGCAAGAATAAGAAATTCAATTTCACAAAAATGTACAATATTAATATATAATTCTATAGTGTTCCCTTATCTTGGTTATTGTTCGTCCATTCTATTTATGTGCAATACAGATAATTAAATAGACTGTAGATTTTTCAGAATAGAGCTATGAGAATCATTTTGAGAAGCGACAGGCGAACAAGAATAATTGATATGAGAGTTACACTTGGTTGGATGAACATTGTGCAAAGATGAAATTTTAATGCTCTAGTATTCATTTTTAAAATTAAACCTAACATGTTGCCAAAATATTTACAAAGATATATTATTTATGTTGGAGGATATTACTACTTAAGAAATAGGGTCGATTTCTGATTGCCTCTATTCAGAAGAACGGAGCTCAAAATAGTGAAATGTATAGAGGAGCTCAACTGTTCGACAGACTACCAGATAACATTAAACAAGAAAGAAATTTTAATAGATTTAAAAACCTGATTCGAAATTATGTACTGAACTTTTGTTGATTAAATTGAATTTTGAATTTTGAATTGTTAAATTAATTAAATTTACTAATTGGATTTTGCTGAATTATTTGATTCTGAATTTTATTATATATTATTATAATTTGTATTTTTTCTTTTGAAAGCTCTCGAAAGCTAATAAATAAAAATAAAAAAAAAATTTCTTTGCTGATAATTTACAAAACGTTTATCGTCCGCAGCAATCTTTTATTAATAACGACTCTTTAATTCTCAATTCATTAAATAACTCAAACTTATTGATTCTGACTTGTATCTTTCCGAAAGTGACATTTTCGACGCAATTACGAGTCTTCACACGAAAAAGGTGCGGGCCCAGATTTGATTCTACCAATTTTTTTCTATAATTGTGCTATTTACTTAACTTTTGCTTTACATTTTATCTTTAATAATTCACTTTCGTTAGAAACTTTTCCAGATGCATTTAAATCTTCTTTTCTTATTCATAAAAAAGGTGATATAACATCTGTTGAAAACTATCGTGGTATAGCAATTTTATCAACTTTACCTAAATTGTTCGATAAAATTGTTGTTGGTAAAATTGCACCAATTATAAACACAAAACTTAAGAATAACAGCATGGGTTCAGAAAAGGTCGTTCTACCACCCTGAACCTTATGATATACACATCCGAAATTCTGCATCAGATGGAAAATGGGTACCAAGTTGATGCAATCTTGATTAAATTAATTTAATTTAATTTAATTTTAATTTTAATTTTAATTTTAATTTTAATTTTAAATTTAATTAACAAATAAATTGTGTTGTCAAGCTCGCGGTATTCATATCATACACATATAATTTTTATAATTTTTATCGTTTCTTTATCAATTTAAATTTTAATTTGATATTTCACTTTTTTATCTAATTATAAATTTCAATTTGCTGATTTTTACTTGTTTTTTATTGATTCTTAAAATTTTACAAAATTACCAATTTTAATGTAAATTTCTGCAATATACGCAGTTTACAGACGAATTTCGATGCTGTCACTTGCCATTTAAATTCTAGCAAACCAGCAATTCTTGCCCTATGTGAAACTCAAGTTAACGGCCAGAATGATAATTTTAATATTACTGGCTACACACTCGTTTCACATTTCGTGTCTAAAAGAGGTATCGCCATCTATATTAAAAATGACACAGCTTTCAACACTCTTAATAAATTCAAATGTTCTAGCCCAACTTTCCACTATGTTTGGGTAAAAATCCTCGTTAGAAAGCAAGTCATACATTTCTGTTTCTTATACAGATCACCCAACTCAAGTGAAGAGGAAACTGTTGTGGAAATTGAAAATCTCTCAAACCAGATCAATGAAATTTTGGATTCATATCCAGGAACTGAAATTGTTCTGGCGGGTGATTTCAATATTCATAATAGAGACTGGCTTCACTTTTCTAGTAACACTTCTCTGAGTCAAAACTCAATTGGGAAACAAGTTGAACTATTCTCATCTCTTTTCCACCTATCTCAACTTGTCCAAAATCCCACTAGGATCCCAGATCGTGCTGATCAAGAAAGCTACCTCTTGGATCTGTTCCTGACCACACACCCTGAAAAATATGTGGTTTCAGTTGGTTGCCCCCTGGGTGGCTCCGACCATTGTTTGGTTAAAACAAGTTTCCGGGTAGGCCCAATTACCAATCAAAGGACTCCTTCCAGAAAATTAGTATGGCGATACAGCCATGCGAACTGGGAGGGTCTTAACAGTTTTTTCAGATCCTTTGATTGGTCATTGTGCTTCCGCGATAGGAATGTCGACTTTGCTGCAAATGCGATTTGTGAAACAATTTTACTTGGAATGAGGTTATTTATTCCTCACTCCATGAGAACTATTAAACGGAAATCCAAATCTTGGTTCAATCGCATTTGCAGTGAAGCCATCCTTAAAAAGGAGGAGGCTTTTAAACTGTATCAAAGCAATAGGTCGGAGGCTCTCAGGTCAAACTATATAGTGGTTCGAAACAGGTGCAAGAGAGTTATCAACAGGCAAAAATTCTTATTCAACCTAAAGTTGAAACGCAAACTTATCCACATGCCTAAGAATAGCAAATCCTTTTGGTCATTTGCAAAAAGTTTAAAAGAAGACACTAGCGGGTCTTCTTTTCCTCCGCTTGTTGATATTAATAACATGATTGTGTCAGATTCCAAAGAGAAAGCGAACTTGTTTGGCAAGCAGTTCTCTTTCAACTCGACACTGCCTCAGTCAACTTTAAAGCCACCAACTGTTCCTGAAGTTGACTACTCCTTCGGTAAATATACTTTAGGACAAGAGCAGTGATGAAAATCTTGAAAAATCTTGATGCAAAAAAATCAGCCGGTCCAGATGGTATCACTACCATGGTTCTTAAAAATACCTATTCGGGTATTTCAAAACCTCTACGCAACCTTTTCTATCTTTCCTTTACTTCGGGTATTCACCCTACCCAATGAAAGGTTGCGCATGTTTTCCCAATTCCAAAAAAAGGTAATAAAAGCGATCCTTCTAACTACCGTCCTATTGTTATAACCTCGGTTCTTTCAAAAGTAATGGAAAAAATAATAAACCAGAAGCTTTTGAAATATCTGGATCGTAGAGGTTTGCTTCATGATCGACAATACGGGTTCAGAGCCCGTCGTTCAACCGGTGATCTCATGACTTACCTTTGCGAAAAGTTGAATATCAGCCTTCACCATTCTGGTGAATCTGATGTAGTGGCTCTGGATATTTCTAAAGCGTTCGACCGAGTCTGGCATGATGCTTTATTAGCAAAATGCAAAGCGTTAGGACTAGGTAGGGTCTTTCTAAAATGGATTGGAGATTTCCTTTCGAATCGCATGATTCGGGTACTTGTCGATGGTTATTCATCTGACAATTTTATAATTAATGCTGGTGTCCCTCAGGGATCGGTTTTGTCTCCCACTCTCTTCTTAATATTTATCAATGACCTACTTTCAATTACCTCCAATCCAATCCATAGTTTCGCAGATGACAGCACCCTTGTAGCTTCCTATGAATTTCATAGCCGCTGTGGTATTAATCACCAAACTAATAGAACAGCAAGAAACTTCACTAGCAGTGAGCTAAATAATGATTTAGCGAAAATCCAAAAATGGGGTGAAAGCAACAGAGTTGATTTCAATACCAAAAAAACGCAATGCTCTTTAATCTCGCGTAAAGTAGCTACTACTACACCCAACCTGACTTTTCATGGTGATGCTTTGCAGCACTCAACAGATTTAAACATTCTGGGCATCGAGTTAAATCAGAAATTGACCTGGTCAAATCATATTTTTGGTATAGCTAAAGATGCTGCTAAATGTCTAGGTTTCTTATACCATTTAGGTTTCTTTTTCTAACAGAAAAAATGTCAAATATCTCGGAGTTCATTTACATCAAAATCTGAACTATATCGAGCATATAAAACACACAATTCTTAAAGGTAACAAAGCATTTATGGCTGCCAAGAACCTGTTCTACAATAAAAACATTAGCAACCGGGTCAAAATAATATGTTACCAAACATTAATAAGGCCAACACTTACATATGGTGTACCCATATGGTACAACATTAGTGGAAGCCTAATGGAAAAAATACGTAAGTTCGAAAGAAAGTGCATAAGAGTATGTATTAACAAACATCGAAAGCCTGAATCCGACTACAAGCATTACTATTCCAATAAATACTTGTACAAGGAAGCAAAAATCATAAGAATCGATAATTTTATCATAAAATTAGTTCGAGATCATTATGATAGAGCACTAAAAACTCCTGAAAATGGTCTAATATCACATATATTTTACCACAATGAGGAGTACATTAAAAAGATTTTGCTCACTGGCTTCAAAGCCCCTGAGCATTTCATCTTTTTGGATAAAAATGGTTACATTCAAAACCAAAGGCATGTCCCTATATTATTTCACTATAATAGACGGGCCACATGTAAGAAAATTGAATACGACCCAGGCAATATTAATGGAGACAATTTAAAATATGACATGTCCATACCGGACAAAGACAAATGCATTAAAAAACGATGTTGGTGGTTGGATGAGATTTCATAGCAAGCAAATGCTTACTAATTTAGGTTCTAAGTAGGTTAAGTAGGCTAAGTAGGTTAAGTTAAGTTAGGGCAATTTTATTTAAAACAACTAGATATAATAATGATTTTTTAAGTTTTTTTGCATTTTGTACTTTAGATAAAATAAAATAAGTAATTTAAAATAGATAGATATAAGACAAATTAAATTTACATAAATTAACAAAAAAAAATTACTTTATTTTAAATGTTAATAATAATTGAAATGAAACCGTTTTGTAAACTTTTTTTTAGGTTAAGCCTGTATCAAGATAAATACACAATAAAATAAAAGTTTAAAAAAAAAAAAAAAAAAAAAAAACTTATACCGCTGTAAAGCTTACTTCTCTCCTTCCGATCTTCTCAACATCTATAAAATGTACATTAGGCCCAATATGGAGTATAATGCACATATTTGGGCTGGAGCGCCCCAAACAGCGCTGGGTTTTCTCGACAAAGTGCAAAACAGAGCTATTCGCCTTATTGGCGACCCCAGTGTTACCTCAACGCTCACTCCACTTTGCCATAGCCGTACTGTTGGGTCATTGACCCTCTTTTATAGATACCTTGTAGGGGTGAACACCTGTTCTAAAGAAATAAAACAATTGATGCCTCCACTCAAAGTTTTCCAACGTGAAACGAGGAGTGCAACAGATGCCCACCCATACACTGTCGAACTGTCAAGATGGCGCAATACAGCATTCGGGAATTCGTTTGTCATGCGCACGTCGCGTTTATGGAACCTTATGCCCGCACATGTGTTCCCAAAAGTTGGTAATTCATTTGTGTACGATATATCGAAATTCAAGAAGAACACTAACATCTTTCTTCAAAATAACTATCCAAATTTTTCCCTTCATCCTCCATAATCCCAATTTTCCTATATTCAAACACAAGTATTCCTTCCCCCATCCTTTTCCCCAAAACCAAGCTGTACATTATATTATTATGTATTAAAGGACCAATCCTATAGTTTGGTTTTAAAGGGGGTGGTTTTGGTTGGTTAAAGTCCAACACTACTCAGAGGAACCTCGTGCAGTTCCTTTGGGTGACTTTTGATGTTTTCCACCGTCCCTCGTAAAAAAAAAAAAAAAAAAAAAAAATCTACACAGACTTCAGTAAAGCTTTTGATCGTATTGATCACAACATCTTAGTAAAAAACTTGCTACTTTGGCATATCTGGTTCATCTCTCAGTTGGCTACATTCTTACATTACAGAAAGAACTCAATATGTTAAATTCCAAGGTATATTATCTAACAAAATCGATGTCACTTTTGGTGTACCTCAGGATAGCCATTTAGATCCCCTTTTCTTCAATATATTTATTTCTGAGCTATCCGACAATCTTTGTAATATACCACACATTGTATTTGCAGATGACTTTAAAATCTTCCAAGTAATTAAAGATCGTTCTGACATATCTAATGCTTTTGCAATAAAAACTTAATACTTTACAAGAATGGTCCTCATCGAACAAATTAGAACTAAATATACAGAAATGCAAGTCCATAAGTTTTACACGTAAAAGATCTTCCATCCTTCACGACTATACAATTCAAAATCTTACCCTAGAAAGGGTACACAATATTACTGATCTTGGAATCCTTCTTGACGATAAACTCAGGTTTAACATACACTATGATCTCTAGAGCATGTGAAATGTTAGGATTTATTAAAAGGAGAGCTAAAGAATTCAATAACCTAGCATTAACAAAGTCTCTCTACTGTTCTTTAATTCGATCTATTCTAGAATATGGTAATATAATTTGGGATCCAGCTTTGCAAACAAATTCTAATAGAATTGAATGCGTTTCAGGGCATTTGTGTTATTTGCGCTAAGATCAATTTAATCCCTCTGACTATGCTAATCTTCCAAGTTACTCTATAGAGTTAAATCATTAAAGATGCTAACTTTACCACCTCGCAAACAAATTTTTTCATCTTGCTTCACCTATGATATTTTAAAAAATAACATTAATGTTCCTTATTTAAATAGTAAATTTTTAGTTAATGTGGGGGCTAGGCATACAAGACATACTAGATTTTTAGTCGAACACACTCATAGAATTGAATACCGAAGAAATGAACTAATAAACAGATGCTGCGCCAATTTTAACAAATACAGTCATCTCTTTTCTACATCCATTTCAAGAAAGACTTTTAAATCTAAATTATATCAACATTTCTCCATTCAATGACCTTATACAAAATTTTCTTATTTTTTTTTATGTTTCAATATGCACAAAAAAGTAATTATAATTTCACACTTACTAACCCGATAATTCTACGTGCATTTCAATTATTAAACTACGTTTAACTTTAGTCACCAATTTTGTTGTTATTATCAGTATAGACGTAAATTTTAATTTAAGTTTTTATAGTTAGCGAAATGCTAGAGTGTAATTTAATACCTCAAAAACATTAAATGTATAATACATAATATAACGTAAAAAAATATTTTTTACTTCTTACAAATTGTAATTTTAACCATAAAGAAACTATACTATATATAGTACTCATCTAGAACAAAAATGTTTGACCACTTTTTCAATTTCACTTTATCTAAATTTACTACACTCACCAATACAAACTGTAATATGCATGTCATATATCCAACAAACCAAATCTTAGAAGATGTAATTTCTAGGAGGTCTAATCAATAAATTAATTTTCATAATTCTTTCTCTTACTTTCATATTAATCAATTACAAGTATTTCAACATACTTGATATTATAAAATTCTTCTTTTTTTGTTGTTCTTCTTTTCTTTTATTCCGTTGACCGCTATGTAAAATACAATAATTCGTTTTAAAGTACAATAAACTAAAATTAGGTCATTAAATGAAAAAGGATCATATTTCAAACAAAGCAAGACCAAAATTTTTTATTTAAATTTAAACTCTTACAAAATTTCTTTTCAAGTACAATAAACTAAAATTAAGTCATTGAATTAAAAATAAGAGATCAAATTACAAATAACGCAAGACCAATTTTTTTTGATTCAAAATTAAATTCTTACACAATTTCCTTTTCAAGTGCAATAACAGAAATCGAAAGCACTTGAAAATATAATAAATTTCTTTTTCTTGTTTTTCTTTGTAAAATATTAGTAATAATCAATATTTAAAATTGAATTCTAAATATAAAATTTGTAAAATGTAAAAGTTAGTTTAAGTCTAGATTCGTAAGATTTAACATTTAATTTTTAATAAAGAAAATTAAAATAAAAAATCAAAATTGTTTCGTGTTTAATTTATAAAGAATATTATTTTATAAACCTCAATCTTATAAAATAATAAAACTGGCGCAGTCGGTAGGATCGCTAACTGACTTCCGATAACGGTAAAATAAAAAAAAAAAAAAAACTAAAGTGACAAAAGTGGCGTCAGGCTTTTTTATTAAAAGAAATTTGTAGCGATAAAAGAACACAAAACAAAAGAAAAGAAAAATCTTAAGTGAATGAAACCATATCGAATCAATTATAAAAATAAAAACAAACTTAAACTCGAAACTATTAGCGAATATAATAGTATTTTAAATAATATCAAGTTAACTAACGAAACATCAGAAATAGCATTAACAATAAATTCAATCTCAACAAATGATTTAATATCCGAAGCTAGATCTATTCCAGTATTTAGAGGAGATGGAACGTTTGAGTTAATATCATTTTTCAAAGAAGCTGATAATATCATGGGTTTAACACCAGATCCAGGATTAAAATCTTATCTTGTCAGCATAATATTATGAAAAATACAAGGAGCAGCCGCAGCCAGCATACGAAGATTGGAAAACGCGACATGGAGTGACATTAAAAATCAATTAAAGAGATCATTCGGAATACAAGAGGATTACCTCAAGCTGAAAGAGAAAGCAGATGAAATTAAATTTTTAAATGTAAGTCAATTTTATTATCAATTAACAGAAATACTAGATAAGCTAAATTTAAAATATAAACTTGATCCAAATTCCCCTATCGATTTTAAACCATCCAATAATGAAAAAAGCATTTTAGAGAAATTTCTCAATAAACTCCCTAGATCCGATAGTATGTTTTTAAGGCTTAAAAATATTGATAATTTAGAGGAAGCTTATTATGAGCTTTTGCAAACTGGTATTTCCACCAACAATAACAATTATAATTTTAATAAGAATCAAAATTTTTCACGTAATGATAAAAATAAAAACAATAATAATCGTTCTAATACTACTTTTAGAAACTCTAATTTCAATAATAATTATAATAACAATTTAAATAACAATCGCTCTAAAAATTTTTTAAATAATAATTATAATAATAATAATAATTCCAATCACTATCGCTCTAATAATTTTTCAAGTCATAATAATAATTATAATAATAATTCCAATCACTATCGTTCTAATAATTTTCCAAACCATAATAATAACTATAATATAATCCCAATAATCATTTTAATAGATATAATTCTAATTCAAATTTTAATCGTCCAATCAATCCTAATAATTCAGGGCAAAGAAGATTCCGTCGTAATTATAGCGGAAATTTTACAAATCAAAATAATAACTATAATCAACCTACAGAGCCAATGGATACCTATGATGTTAATATTAACAATGTTTCTTTAGATAACCAAAATGAAGAAGAAAAGAAAAAATTTCATTCAGTGCCTCGGAAACCAATTTACCAATAGTCCAATTTACAATAAATAATACAAAAGTAAATTGTTTAATTGATACAGGTGCTACAACATCAGTTATCAATGAAACCTTATTTCCCGAAATAAAAAAAGAAAAATTGAAAAATCCTTTAAAAATTCTCACATTATTCGGTGCTAGTAAAATATTTCATACATTAATTACTGACGTTCTAATAGAATTTAATCACTCAGCACAAATCCTTTGGAATGTATTAAAACTTAATAATAAACAATTTGACGCGATTATAGGACAAAACGTATTGAAAGCCGTAGGAGCAAAAATAGACTTTGAAATGGAAACGATCGAAATAATGGGAAAAATAACAAAATTTAAAAATGCTTGCCCTTATAATGACATTAATGAATTGTATTCATTAGATCTAAAAACAAATATCTTTGATTTTATAAAAACAAATCATCTTAATAACGAAGAAAATAAATTATTAAAAAAAATTATAACAGAAAATAAAGATCTCTTTTATCAAGAAGGTCAGACCTTAACCAACATTAATTGTATTAAACATCAAATTATCACAAAAAATAGCCATCCTATCTATTCGAAAATTTACATATTTCCTAAGATTCATGAACATGAGGTGGAAAAACAAATTTCCGAAATGCTATCTCAGGGGATAGTAAAACATAGTAATTCTCCTTGTAATTCACCTATCTGGATAGTTCCCAAGAAACTAGATCAATCAGGAAAACAAAAATGGAGAATAGTGGTAGATTATAAGAAATTGAATGAGATTACAATTGAAGATAAATTTCCTATTCCGAATATTGAATCTCTCTTTGATAAACTAGGTAAAGCCCAATATTTCTCTACTATTGATCTCGCTAAAGGATTTCATCAAATCCTTGTAGACGAAAAAGATCAACCGAAAACAGGCTTTTCGACCCCACAAGGTCACTATGAGTTTGTCAGGATGCCATTCGGGTTGAAGAATGCTCCTGCAACATTCCAACGAATGATAAATTATGTTTTACGTGACTTTATAAATCATATCTGTGTCGTATATCTAGACGATATACTAATTTTCAGTACGTCACTACAAGAACATGAAAACGCAATTAGAAAAATATTTGAAAGATTAAGAAAATTTAATTTAAAAATACAATTAGATAAATGTTTATTTTTTTCTAAAGAATCAGAATATTTAGGACATTTACTTACAGATAAGGGAATTAAACCAAACCAAAAAAAAATTGAATTGATAAAAAAACTAAAACTACCAAATTCTCGAAAATCCATTAAAAGCTTTTTAGGTATTACTGGGTATTATCGTAAGTTTATTAAAGACTACGCTAAAATTGCCCAACCATTAACTTATTGCTTGAAAAAAGATAATAAAATTGACATTAACAATCCTAAATATATTCAAGCATTCAAGAAACTTAAAGAAATCATTACTAGTGATCCAATATTAAAATACCCAAATTTTAATCAAAAATTTACCTTAACTACTGATGCAAGTGACTTTGCTATTGGGGCTGTTTTATCACAAAATGGACATCCAATTGCATTTGCAAGTAGAACATTAAATGATCACGAAAATCGTTATAGTACTATCAAGAAAGAGCTCTTGGCAATTGTTTGGGCAACTAAGTACTTTAGACCGTACCTGTTTGGTGTTAGATTTACTATAAAAACGGATCATAGACCTCTAGTTTGGCTAAACTCACTAAAAGAACCGAATTCAAAACTCCAAAGATGGAGAATTAAATTAAATGAATTCAATTTTGATATAGAATATGTTAAAGGAAAAGACAATAAAGTGGCCGATTTCCTTAGCAGAATCAATATTGAAAAAAATTAAATAAATAATATTTTTCAATTAGATGAGTCTTCTTCTAATATGGAAAGCGATTTAGCTACAATTCATAGTGGCATCGAAAATTTGGATGACCACATTCCAATTGTAGAAAATATAGTAAACAAATATTTTAATCAAATCCACCTAGTAGTAACTAAACCAGGTGAATTGATTACCAAATATAACAAATATAAAAAAATTTTTATATCCGAAGATGATTTAAAAAATCAAAATTATTTAAATGACGTACTACGAAGGCTCATTAAAAAAGGTATTACAGCGATTTATTCAGAATTGAACGATAATAAATTTGCAATATTACAAAGAAAACTAATAGAATTATTCAGTAACGATAGAAAAGTAAAGTTTATTAGATGTACTAAATTAGCTCAAGAAATAGAAAACGAAACCGATTTACTAAATATAATAAAAGAAACCCATGAAAAAACAAATCATAGAGGTATTTTAGAAAATTTTAATGAATTGAAAGATAAATACTATTTTGCAAAAATGAAAGATCTTATTTACAAATATATAAATAACTGCGATATTTGTAATTTAGCAAAGTATGATCGGAAACCTAATCAATATAATTTTAATATATCTGCAACACCTTCTGAACCGAATGAAATAGTTCATGGCGACACGTATTACTTAAAAAAAGAAGTATTTTTAACAACAATAGATAAATTTACAAAACACTTATCAATAATTAAACTAAATGATAGAAATAGCATTACCATAATTCAAGCTTTAAGATTACGAAACTCTCTGTTTGGTAAACCAAAAACATTTGTATTTGACAACGAATTCAATAGCTTAAATCTGAAGGACTTTTGTAGAGTAGAAAATATAGAATTACACTTTACCTCTCCTAGAAGTCATACAGGTAATTCTGATATAGAAAGAGCCCACGGAACCATCACAGAACATATTAGGATTTTAACATTAACCGATCCCAATCTTAATACTGAAAGTTGTATATTAAAAGCTGTTGAAGCTTATAATAATACACTACATTCTGTAACTGAAGTTAGGCCCATTGACTTTACTAAGAATAAAGTTTTAAGTTTCCAAGAAATCAAAGACAGATTATTACATAAAAAAGAGAAAATTATTTCCAAATTAAACAAAAATAGAAAAACTTTTGAAATACCTAATGACAGTGAGATACTAATACAAAACCCTGCAATTGTACGGTATAAAGAACAGCCTAGATATAAGAAAATTAAAATTAAGAAGATAAATAATAAAATTACTGATTTTAAAAATAAAAACATTCATCCAACAAGAGTTAAAAGAAAATATAAATTCATTTCAGGTAACTCAACAAATAACAACTGCCATTAAAATCATTATTCAGATTTTTATTCTTATTATAATTCTAAATAAAGCTGAAGCAATAATTAATATAGAAAAATTAGAAACTGAGTCCGGGTATTCTTTAATCCAACAAGAGAAAACTCCAATTATTGATAGCTATACTAAAATACTTCACGTTATTGAATTAGACGAAATTGATTATACAATAAATATGATAAAAGATAATGTAAGAAATTCATTTAAAATCCCAGAAGACGAAATTATTTTAAAAACGCTAAAAGATAAAATTAACAAATTAGAACATACCTTCAAGACATTAATTCCCTATAGACATAAAAGAGCATTAGCTAATATTGGTGGTTCATTTTTGAAATGGATATTTGGTACAATGGACGAAGATGATAAAGTTGAAATAGAAGAATATCTAAAAACCCTTGAACAAAATACTCATAATCTAATAATTAATCATAACCAACAAATAAAATTAAATAGTAATTTTCAAGATAATATTGAAATCCTGAAAAAAACAGTTAATAATAACCACATAAAAATTGAAAAACTTCTAAATAGTGTTTCAGAAAAGACAATAAAGTGGCCGATTTCCTTAGCAGAATCAATATTGAAAAAAATTAAATAAATAATATTTTTCAATTAGATGAGTCTTCTTCTAATATGGAAAGCGATTTAGCTACAATTCATAGTGGCATCGAAAATTTGGATGACCACATTCCAATTGTAGAAAATATAGTAAACAAATATTTTAATCAAATCCACCTAGTAGTAACTAAACCAGGTGAATTGATTACCAAATATAACAAATATAAAAAAATTTTTATATCCGAAGATGATTTAAAAAATCAAAATTATTTAAATGACGTACTACGAAGGCTCATTAAAAAAGGTATTACAGCGATTTATTCAGAATTGAACGATAATAAATTTACAATATTACAAAGAAAACTAATAGAATTATTCAGTAACGATAGAAAAGTAAAGTTTATTAGATGTACTAAATTAGCTCAAGAAATAGAAAACGAAACCGATTTACTAAATATAATAAAAGAAACCCATGAAAAAACAAATCATAGAGGTATTTTAGAAAATTTTAATGAATTGAAAGATAAATACTATTTTGCAAAAATGAAAGATCTTATTTACAAATATATAAATAACTGCGATATTTGTAATTTAGCAAAGTATGATCGGAAACCTAATCAATATAATTTTAATATATCTGCAACACCTTCTGAACCGAATGAAATAGTTCATGGCGACACGTATTACTTAAAAAAAGAAGTATTTTTAACAACAATAGATAAATTTACAAAACACTTATCAATAATTAAACTAAATGATAGAAATAGCATTACCATAATTCAAGCTTTAAGATTACGAAACTCTCTGTTTGGTAAACCAAAAACATTTGTATTTGACAACGAATTCAATAGCTTAAATCTGAAGGACTTTTGTAGAGTAGAAAATATAGAATTACACTTTACCTCTCCTAGAAGTCATACAGGTAATTCTGATATAGAAAGAGCCCACGGAACCATCACAGAACATATTAGGATTTTAACATTAACCGATCCCAATCTTAATACTGAAAGTTGTATATTAAAAGCTGTTGAAGCTTATAATAATACACTACATTCTGTAACTGAAGTTAGGCCCATTGACTTTACTAAGAATAAAGTTTTAAGTTTCCAAGAAATCAAAGACAGATTATTACATAAAAAAGAGAAAATTATTTCCAAATTAAACAAAAATAGAAAAACTTTTGAAATACCTAATGACAGTGAGATACTAATACAAAACCCTGCAATTGTACGGTATAAAGAACAGCCTAGATATAAGAAAATTAAAATTAAGAAGATAAATAATAAAATTACTGATTTTAAAAATAAAAACATTCATCCAACAAGAGTTAAAAGAAAATATAAATTCATTTCAGGTAACTCAACAAATAACAACTGCCATTAAAATCATTATTCAGATTTTTATTCTTATTATAATTCTAAATAAAGCTGAAGCAATAATTAATATAGAAAAATTAGAAACTGAGTCCGGGTATTCTTTAATCCAACAAGAGAAAACTCCAATTATTGATAGCTATACTAAAATACTTCACGTTATTGAATTAGACGAAATTGATTATACAATAAATATGATAAAAGATAATGTAAGAAATTCATTTAAAATCCCAGAAGACGAAATTATTTTAAAAACGCTAAAAGATAAAATTAACAAATTAGAACATACCTTCAAGACATTAATTCCCTATAGACATAAAAGAGCATTAGCTAATATTGGTGGTTCATTTTTGAAATGGATATTTGGTACAATGGACGAAGATGATAAAGTTGAAATAGAAGAATATCTAAAAACCCTTGAACAAAATACTCATAATCTAATAATTAATCATAACCAACAAATAAAATTAAATAGTAATTTTCAAGATAATATTGAAATCCTGAAAAAAACAGTTAATAATAACCACATAAAAATTGAAAAACTTCTAAATAGTGTTTCAATGGAAAATAAAAATATAACTAAACAACTACAATACTTGCAAACAATTACTGACATTAATCTTCTAAGTGAAGAAGTCGAAAAAATTCAAGAAAATGTTATATTTGCTAAACATCAAATAATGAGTAGATCCATTCTAACCCCAGAAGAAATAGAATTTTATAACATAGATATTTTCAAAATTCAAGAACTTAAGAGTTCAGTTGCAACAACAAATAGTAATAAATTAATATTTATATTGGAAATACCAGTACTAAGTAAAGAAAATGCCACTAAATATAAAATATTTGCTTTACCAAATTCAAAATTTGAACAAATTGATATACCAAATTCTGACATTATCTTATTTGAAAATAAAACATATTATATTACCCAGGAAAAATATAAAAACAAACTAAAACCAACCTCAAACTGTATATCAAATCTTTTTATTAAATCATATATTAACTGTTCTAAAACTATCGAAGAAGATTTTAAAATAACGGAATTGGATCAAGGTGTAATATTAATTAAAAATGACCAAAATAAAAATTTAACAAACAATTGTAACAATATGAATTATCTTTTAAACAAAAAACTATATTATTTATTTTAATAATTGTAATATCGAAATCGATAACATTAAATTTTCTAATAAAAATAAAGAATTCAAACATAATATTGTAATACCTAATTATATAACTATTAAAAATATAAATAATACTGTTAAACTTGAAACTTTAAATTTAAGACAATCAGAAAACAATAGAGAAATTGTTGAAATTAATTACAAAAGAAAAATTTATGATAATTTAACTCATACTGATACAATTGTTATAGTAATTATAGTTGTAATTTTATTCATTTTTGTAATTCTACAAAGTAAAAGAAGAAAAGGAAAAATAATCAATAATATAACCAATACTAAAACTAAAGAAATTGTCCAGGAGTACAAAAATCCTAAGGATGAGGGTGTCATATATCCAACAAACCAAATCTTAGAAGATGTAATTTCTAGGAGGTCTAATCAATAAATTAATTTTCATAATTCTTTCTCTTACTTTCATATTAATCAATTACAAGTATTTCAACATACTTGATATTATAAAATTCTTCTTTTTTTGTTGTTCTTCTTTTCTTTTATTCCGTTGACCGCTATGTAAAATACAATAATTCGTTTTAAAGTACAATAAACTAAAATTAGGTCATTAAATGAAAAAGGATCATATTTCAAACAAAGCAAGACCAAAATTTTTTATTTAAATTTAAACTCTTACAAAATTTCTTTTCAAGTACAATAAACTAAAATTAAGTCATTGAATTAAAAATAAGAGATCAAATTACAAATAACGCAAGACCAATTTTTTTTGATTCAAAATTAAATTCTTACACAATTTCCTTTTCAAGTGCAATAACAGAAATCGAAAGCACTTGAAAATATAATAAATTTCTTTTTCTTGTTTTTCTTTGTAAAATATTAATAATAATCAATATTTAAAATTGAATTCTAAATATAAAATTTGTAAAATGTAAAAGTTAGTTTAAGTCTAGATTCGTAAGGTTTAACATTTAATTTTTAATAAAGAAAATTAAAATAAAAAATCAAAATTGTTTCGTGTTTAATTTATAAAGAATATTATTTTATAGACCTCAATCTTATAAAATAATAAAACTTGCATACGTATAATGTAATACACATAGGTACATACATATACATATGTAGAAAAATGAAAATATGTAAATGTGATATATGCTTCGAAAATATTTTTGATTTGAAAGAGTTTTATTTGAAAGAGATGAATGTAGTATAAAAATGTCGCACTTGAGAACACAGTGTAAAATTTAATTTGTATTTACTTAAAATTTAGTAAGCAATAGTATTAAATTTAAGTTTTTTGATTTGATTTTCATCAAATCAATTGATTTTTAGTATTTTAATAGATTCTAAAAAGAATATATATTAAGAAAAAAATAAAAAAGTTAGAACAGAAAAGAATAAAGTTAAGTTTTTAAAGTTTTTAAAAATTAAAAGCTAAAACAATACAAAATAATAAATTTATAAATAGGTATAAAATAAAATTACATTAGTTGAATTAATTAACATAATATTAATATTACAAAACATATAAGAACAATATTAAACAAAAAAATATACCAAATAACTAAATTTAACTATCCAAGACAATTCATAGTTTCTACAAAATTCAAGTAGCTGGACGATTGAAAATATAAAAAAATAATAAGTACATATATATTTAGTTTTACACTTTTAAGCACTTTAATAAATATGCTCGCTTAAAATTTTTAATACCAAACAAAAATAACAACAAAGAGAAAAAAAAAGTCCGCTCCAATAAAACAAGTTATAAAAATACATATTTACATATATACGAACATTCATTTAAAAGCATTTTTATTTTTTATGTATGTATATTTGCTTATTTGCGCTATTTGCCTATGCATTTCTATTTCTACTTCTTTTTTTTTCTTGTATTGTTAGTTGTTACTTAACTTTATTACTATAGTATACAATACAGTTACTCAAAATATCCCACCTAATGTATAATACTATAAGCAGCTATGGGTGTTCAAAATTGAGGTATCATTTTGATTTTGCCGCCATTTTTTTTCTACCTGGAATTTTTATACGAGGTTTCTTTAGGTATATTCTAAACACATTCCGGTTAGTTAATATGGAACGTTACACGAAGGAACAACGTGTTTTTGTTATTACAACATTTTTTGAAAATGGTAAAAGTTTTCAAGATGTAATTAGGAAATTTCGAACAAAATTTGGTAGAGAAAATGCTCCAACAAATCGTGCCATCAAGCTGATGGTTGATAAATTTCTAGAAATTGGATACAGATCAGTCTTGATAACAGAGGAAATTTGGATGTTTCGTGAGATTGTATTTATTATTTAAATATGTACTAAAAATATCAACACAATCGCACGAAACATCCCAATGCGATGTTTCAAAATCGTAGAAAAATGCTTAATATTTTTGTTCTACGTGAGTTCTCTATATAGTATAGTTTCTTTATGATTTAACGCTTTTAAATAATATTATAGTAAAAATTTCTTTATACTTATGATTATGATATCAAATTACCTTTTTTTTTTATTATGAATTTTAAGTATACAAATGTGTATACATACATACATACATACACATTATTGCTTATCGCTATATGTACTTAATTTATTTTTTGTTTATTAAGCTTTCTCATACTTAATTTTTAAATTTAGCATATAAAAAAGAAAAAATTAAATTAAAAATTTTTTTTTGTTTATTTTTAGTTCTAAGTTATAAAATAACTTTTTTGTTTTATTGTATAATAAGTAAATATAATCTTAATTTTAAGAGCTTTTGTAACAACCTTCCTTTGGTTTGAATAAAATAAAATAAATCTAAACGAACATTCTGATCCCCATATACAAAAGATACAAAATTCAACCTTTCCATTAAACATTTTCAAAAACCAAATAATAATACGTCAAACTAACTCAGGTTCTCTAAGAATAAAAAATTCAAAAATATTTAGTAAATATAACAAAGTCATCTTGTTAAAATCGTTAGATGAGACAACTTCTATCACCTTATTAAAAAATCCCTTTCACCCCAAACAACCTCAGCGATATTATATATCGAAAATAGCAACTTTTTACAAACACTGGAACAAACATACATACAAAATTTTTCAAATAATGAATCATAAATTATAAGATGTCATAAATTTCTTAGATATTACAAGCGAAAACAAACTTGCTAAAGAAATCGAAAAACAACACCTAAGTAATAATCATCACGGGAACAAAGAATATACTATCCCAACCTTAAAGGACGTATGACTAAATTTATCCATAATTGCAAAATTTGAAACACCGAAAAATATTATTAGAAACCTCCTAAACAAAAATTCCAAATAACAGAAACTCCCAACACAACTAAAGAAATTGTAGACATTGATGTATTCTACAGCCTTAATATAAATATTATATAAATTTTCCAAATTTGGACAAGCTATAAAACTTAGTAGCAGATAATGGACATAATTTAAAAGAGCAATCTTACATTAGCTAAGTACAGTAGCACATTTTGGAAAACTAATTGTAGATAACGAATTAGGATTCAAAGCAATACCTTTACAAGAATTTCTTAAAGAACAAAATATCGATATTCACTTCACTTTAAACAACAATCACACATCAAATTACGACGTTGAACGTCTTTACAATACTATAAACGAATATTTACGGTTATTAAGACACGACTCTAACAAAAATATAGACACTGTAGAAGAAAAATATTAACAGTTATAAATTTCTATGATAAAACCATTCACTCAACGACTGGCAAAAAACCTATCGATTTTTAATTAGGTAACATTAACCCAAACGAATTTGAGGAAATTAAAATTAAAATAATTAAAACAAAGGAAAAACATATTGAAAGCCTAAATAAGAACAGGGAAGAAATTGAAATGCAAACAGCCAAAATATTTATAAAAGAAATTCGAGGAGGAAAAAATCATGCAAAATTCCGTAAAATTAAAGTATTAAAGTATTTCATTCTAATATAAAAGATTTGAAAATAAAGGTAACAATCACACAACTCGATTAACCATTAAAACTTTATTACCTTCGAATATTAAAAGAAAAGAAAAAGAAAATCATAGGAGTAACGAAACTAAAACATTACGACATCATAGAGATATATTCTTTCCACTTCATTGTGGTCCTCAAAGGAATTAAATTTACAAAAAAAAAATTTAATATTTGTATAGCGGTATAATTACTAAACAGGAAATAAAATTTAACTTTCTTTTAAGTTCGCAATTTTATTTTGTCTCATTTTTTTTCACTATATAGGTATAACACACACCTCACATTACCGATCTTTCTCTTCCCCCAACGAATATGTAAAAATATATACCACACCAAACTAAAAATAATGATATAATTAATAACCTACATACTAGGTTCTATAACAACAAACTACGAGTACAAACAAAACTATATACATACATATAAAAGAAAAATCTCAAGTTTAAATTTGGTGGAAAAAATCCCGAATGTTACAAAGTCCTGAAAATCAAAAATACCGAAATCAAGGAATTTCTGTTCAAATAAGTAATATATCTAAAAAAATATAACAAAGGATTTTAGAGTATTGGATACAAAACTAGATTATACGCTTTTTCCAAAATATATATATATATATATAAAATGTGTATGTGAGATTCTGAATTAAGAGACTTTTATTTTAAAGTTGGACTAATCAGAGTTATAAGCTTGTTACAGAATATTTATATACGTATGAATATGTGGCATTCTGAAGTAGGGGATGTTAGAGTTGGATTAGAATTTAGGGTATTCCCTTTTTCCAGAATATTTATATATTTATATTTGAACCGATATTTTCTTGGTTGACCACTGATGTCAATATTCAAATAATATTCAACTTCATAAATATATTACAAATACGTAAACAATAGTTTAATATTATTTGTATAAGTTAAAATTTTTTTTATCTCCAGTTTATTTTATAACAATTAATTAGTAGCACATTTGAAAAAATAAACATAAAAATTCATATTACATATTACAACCCGCTTCATATTAATTGTTTAAAAGAAACGTCATTCAAATTATTTTATATTAAATATTGACCAGGTGATTAAACTAAAAATAATATGTGAAGCAATAATCTTGAATTAAAATTATTTGTTTTTGGAATCACATTTGGAAAACAAATAATTTTAATTCAAGATTTTTTTTTCGGAGTTTTTTTGTCAAGATTTTACTTCATTCGGAATTTGTTTTTTTGGGATTTTTTTTCAGTAAAGTGTCATAGATTCTAAAAAAGGGTTTGATTCTATTGACCATGATTTGTTGCTTGCAAAATTAGATAGTGCTGGATTTGAGGTTTTATGTTAAGTTTCTTGCGTTTTTATGTAGAAAATAGAGAACAAAAAGTAAAATTAGAATGTACTTTTAGTGAATGTAAATCTTTTAACTCAGGCGTTCCACAAGGTTCTGTATTAGACCCATTATAATTTTTAGTTTACATTGAGTCTTTGTTTAAACAAGCATTTAAAGGAACTATTACAGGATTGGAATTGGTTTACAATTCATAGGCTTAGTATAAGTGATAAAATGATACTATTAATCTTTAAATTAAAAAACTTCTTAATTAAAATCTTTAAATTAAAACTTGTTACTCTACTTGTTAATTCTTTAAACTTTAACTAGCAAAAATAGACATTGTATATAGGTTCATCAGATCATGATCATGTCAGTATGCTTTAAAATTTAACAAGTAAAAAACTTTAAATATTTAGGTGTAATTCTTGACAATAAACTAAACTAGATATAAGATTATATATCATATATATACCTAATCTTCATAATTATTTGTTATTTTGTATTAGAAATTTCTATTTTTTAAGAAATTTTTACTCTAAGAGTCTGCTTTTAATGCTTTTAAAAATTGATTGCGCAGTAGTCAATAAATTTATATTATATTTATTGCGTCATTTCAAACTGCAATATGGTATTACTAGTTGGGGGGCACCTATTTGAATTCCATCGAACCTTTACTTTTATTACAAAAATGCTTACTTCGTATAATATATAGAAAATACAGGAGATTTGGTTGTTGGCTCCTTTTCCAAGATGCAAAAGAACTTGCCTTCAGGCCCCTTTTGCTTGACACATAAATGTTTGATAGGTCAGACACATAAATGTTTGATAGCTCAGACATATAAATGTTTAATAGCTTTTTTCAAAAAAAATAATCCAATACAATTTCGTAACCAAAATGCTTATAACCTCAGAAAAAACAACCAAGATCTATGGTAAGTATGGTAAGATCTATTTACTTTGATTTAATATTATTTGTAATAATTATTGTGTAATCTTATTGATAATAAATAAATAAATAAAAAAAAAACAAAATAATAAGGGATTGAGGTCCCTCATTTGCTGTCAAAAATCTATAAATAGAAAAAGAAAAATCGTTATTCAACCTGGGGGATTTCTAGCTACACTTCTTGGTTATAAAATTAATAATACAGCATTTAACAAAATGATTATATTAAAATCCGGAATTTATGAAAAGTGAAGCAATATGCAAACGTTGCATTATTATATGAATTGGACAAAAATATGAATAAGATACTGTTAAAGGAACAGCTGACAGACCCTCAAAAATGGCATTTATATATTTTATTTTATTTTATTTAATTACATGTGAGTGTGTTGACAACTAATACTGCTAGTAACTGGTGTGAGGTTGCCGTTTCTCCATTTTGCTTCATGTAGTTGCCGTTTTTAGATATTTTATTCCCAGCATTATTTCGACAGCTTGTAACATTAGGTAAATAGTGTTGTGTTTGCTTTTATATACTTGATAGCCTTTTTCTTAAATTCTGCAACATTTTTACTTTCTTTTATTATTTTCGGCATAGTGTTATATATGTTTATGGCCGTTGGAAACTTTTTTTATGCAGTTGAGTTCTGCCGCTTGGTATGGCTAGAAACTCTTAATTTTTAGTTTCTCTATTGGAGATGGCATACCTACATTCCCACTTAATATTGTTTTTTGTTAAATTATTAGAGGTTTTGTAAACGAATATTGCCGTCTCTAATATGATTATGATGTATAGATGGAATACCTTCAGAACTTCTCCAAGTAAATCACAGGATATATAGCAGAAGTTCTTCAGCCTATCTTGGAAGAAATTTGGAACAATGAAGCCATACCGGAAAGCTGGAAAGCAGGAATCATAATAAAACTTCCAAAAAAGGGAAATCTCCAAGAATGCAAAAATTGGCATGGTATTACAGTCCTAAACACACTAAATAAATTACTGGCTCCCATAACACACTCCAGCATTTAAGCACGAATAGAGGACACCCTTCATGAGCAACAAGCAGCTTTTAGAAAGCGGCGCAGCTGTACAGATCACTCAAATACTCTGCGTCTGATAATTGAACAATCAGTAGAATGGAAATCACAACTCTACATAACATTCGTGGAATTTGAAAGAGCATTCGATAAAATAAAACACAGGGCCATTTGGAAGGCTCTCAGAAGAAGGAATATACCATCTAAAATCAGAAATATCATCCAAAATATGTACATCCAACGCCGATTCCAGGGTTCTCCACAATGGAAACCTTAGCGATCCAGTAAGCCTCAAGGCTGGAGTCAAACAAGGTTGTCCACTTTCCCCAATCCTGTTCAACATCGTTCTCGACGACGTATTGGAAGAATCACTAATACACCAAACAGGAATCAATTGGACCCTTACATCTCGCCTAGAGGACCTCGAATATGCTGATGACATTGCTCTACATACACAGAGGAATATGCAACAAAAACTAGATTCCTTAAACACAAAAGCACATAAAGTAGGACTCAATATAAATATTGCAAAAACAAAGTCCCTAAGATTGAATGCAAACAATTCCAATCCACTAGCAATAAACAACACGATATATAGAGGATGTGACAAGTTTCAACTACCTTGGCAGTATTATTACCGCAAACGGAGGAGCAGAAGAAGACATTGAGAATCGAATAAAATTAGCAAAGATGGCATTCGGGAGACTTTGGCCAATCTGGAGATCACCACAGTTAACCAAAGGCACGAAAATAAGGATATATGAAGCCTGTGTGAAATCGATTCTACTCTACGGCAGTGAAACCTGGTTAATCAAAAACTCTTCAACAAATAAATTACAAGTATTTGAAAATAAATGCCTCCGAAATATTCAAAATATAAGATGGCGTAGAAGAATACCAAATGAGGACCTACTAACTATCTCTAGACAAGAAACTATACTCTGCCAAATCAAGAAAAAGAAATGGAGAAGGATAGGTCGCACACTTCGGAAAGCGCCACTTTGGAAAGCGCGCTCGACTGGAATCCACAGGGAAAAAGAAGTGTGAGTAGACCTAAAATAACATGGAGAAGGTCTGTATACTAAGGCTGTAACATGGCTAAGGAAATTGATAATAGCGGTAAAACATGGGCAGAAATCAAACATTTGGCCCACAATTGAGTGCGATATAGGAGCTTTGTGGAAGCCCTATGCTCCCCCAGAGGGTAAAATAGGAAAAAAAAAATATGATGATTTCACTTATTTTATTGATTTTTGTTTCCACACATTCTTGTGGTGCTGTAATCCTTGCTGTAATTAAACACGACTTTTACTGCTTTCGTTAAAGTTTGCTGACATTTATTAATTAGTGTATCGGCGAAAGAGAACCAGTTAATGATGTTGTATCAATGTTGTAAATTACGTGGACGTTGATTACCATTCTGACTATGTTTGGCGTCAGCGTGATGTTAGACCTTCTTAATACTCCAATTAAAGGAACGATTTTGCTCGATATGTGATTCACGTGATGCTACCATTGTAGTTATTGGTCCACACTGATCCCTAGGTGTTTCTCCACCTTTACCCTCTCGATCCTTATATCATTAATCTTGATGGTCGGATCAATTACTCGTTTTTTCTTATTTGCAAATATTAGTAGTTTGGTTTTATTTTCGTTAATAGTTAATTTGTTCCCGTTTGCCCATGATACAAATTTCTTTAGATCATCGTCAATTTGTTCTTCTATCTCCTCTTTATTTTTTCCACTATACAAAAGACACGTGTCGTCTGCAAAAATATTGTACCCGCATCTTAGTACAGCGCATTTTATGTTATTTATATATAGCAGATAAAGAGTAGGTTCCAGATTCGATCCGTGTGAGACCCCGCATTGAAGCATCCTCGCTTCGCTTTCAACGCCATTGATTCTTGTGCTGACTCGCCTATTGCGAATTGCTGATAAAACTTCTGACAAGATTGTTCGGTATACCTCTAACTCCGAGGGCATCCACACTCTGAAGCAGAATTTGGTGGTTGACCGTATCGAATGCTTTTTCATGTCTATTATATAGCTGCAACATAATTATTTTTATCTAAATTATCATTGACGTAGTTGATCATGTTCGCTAGCAGCTTCCGTGTTCGACGAGTTTTGGAACCCAAATTGGTGCTTATCGAAACCAAATGTTTGGTTCACGAAGTTTACTAGTTTCTTGTTTATTATTTTTTCAAAGATTTTTGCGATGAAGCTAAGTAGTGATATAGGTCTGTTGTTTGACACATCCTTTTTGTTTCCATTTTTAAAAACCGAAGCAATTATCGTCCTCTTAAGTATGCCTGAGGAAACGTTGACAACGCTAAGTTTATTAACTTTGTTAGAAGTAGAGTAATTGTTCCACTAATGTTTCTTATATCTTTGTTGGTGATTCAGTCTGCTACACGGGAGGAAAAGATTTTTAATTGACTAATAGCCTCTTTAACTTCAAGTGGTGGTAAAGCTCGCTGATGATGCAGATAACCTTTTTACTAACACTAATCATCATAACGCAATCATCTTTGAGTTCTCTACTGTCATTCCACTCTCGAGTAAAACATACAATAATGAAATTGTATATGATTTCCGAAATGCTGATTACAAAAGTATTAAAAATGCTACATCTGGGACGAACTGTTAGCACAACACGATATCAACTCAATAATCTCTATCTTTTATTTAAAAATTTTTAAAATTATAAATGTTTTTGTACCTAAAATCCGTAAGAAAAACAAAACAACGGAACCATGGTTAGATAGAGAACTTAGGACTTTGCGTAACCAGCGCAATCAAATACACAAGAAAATTGTGTGTTTACACAATAGCACCAAACGATAACTTATTGAATTCGTACAAACTACTTGTAAATGAATTCAAACTCAAAGCTCATACAGCCTATGAAAACTATGTCATTAGTATTTTCGAGTTTGTCAACGTAAAGCGAAAAATACTCGGCTACCCTAATTCAATGTCGAAGGACAATACTTTTTCCTCTTGCCCGAAAAAAATTTGTAACTTTTTTTCCGACAGTTTTCAAAAAGTTTATCGTCCAAAAGAATTTCATATCTCTGCTATTTCTTTATCTAGTAGCCCAAATTTGTTAATTACAGATCTGTATCTTTCTGAAAGGGACATTTATGAAGCTATTATGAGCCTTGACACAAAGAAGGGTGCCGGACCTGACCTAATCCCTCCACTCTTCTTATATAGCTGTGATCATTATCTAATTGCGCCTCTTCATTTCATTTTAAATAAATCGCTTTCGAATGGTGTTTTTCCACATGTGTGGAAATCCTCTCATTTAACTCCCTTCTACAAAAAAGGTGAAAGATCATCAGTAGAAAACTATCGAAGTATAGCCATCCTATCGACTATTCCAAAATTATTCGAAAAAATTGTGGTCGATAAAATTATTCCTGTAATAAATACCAAACTTAACGAACAACAACACGGTTTCAGAAAAGGTCGTTTCACTACAACGAACCTTAAGTTATACACACATGAAATCCTGAATATAATGGAGAAAGGATATCAAGTTGATGCAATTTACACTGATTTTAGCAAACCATTCGATCGTGTAGGTCATTACACATTGCTAAACAAACTTACAACTTTTGGTATAGCGGGTTCTTTTCTTGCATGGCTTAACTCTTATTTATATGAGAGAACACAAAACCTTAAATATTAAGGTATATTGTCCATTATAATCGATGTTCCTTCTGGTGTACCTCAAGCTAGCCATTTAGGGCCACTTTTATTCAATATATTTATTTTCGATCTTTCAGTATATTTGGGTGCCAACGTTACCGCACATAACGTTGGCCGACGACCTAAAAATATATCAAGTCGTAAATGACAGTTCTGATGCAGTTTTACTTCAATCAAGCTTATCATCATTACATGATTGGTGTACAACCAACAAATTAGAGCTCAATATACAGAAATGCAAGGTTATCAGTTTTACCCGTAAACGTTCTTCTTTACTGTATGACTACAGAATTGATAATCTAATTCTTGAAAGGTTTTTGTATTACTGATCTTGAAAATAAACTTACCTTTAATCTGCACTATGACCACTTAATTTCAAGAGCAAATAAAATGTTAGGTTTCATTAAGAGAAGAGCTAAAGAATTTAGTAACTGAGCTGTGACAAAAACTCTATAATGTTCGCTAGTTCGTTCTGTATTAGAATACTGTAGCATTATATGGGATCCAGCTTTTCAGGTTCATTCTAACAAAATTGAATCAGTTCAAAAACAGTTTCTTCTATTTGCTTTAAGAAACCAATATAACCCTTCAGACTTTTTAAATCTTCCTAGCTATAGAACAAGACTTAAATTCTTAAACATGCTCCCCTTGTCCTCACGTAAACAAATATGTTCACCATGTATTACTTTTGACATTCTGAATAATAATATTGCTATACAATCATTTAATTACAAATTTAGACTTAATGATAGAGTTAGACAAACAAGATACACGAAATTTTTGGTGGAATATAAACATAGTACAGAATACGGAAGAAATTAACCGATAAACGGATATTGTATTACATTCAATAAAATCAGTTATCTCTATTCTTCAACAATTTCCAGAAATACCTTCAAAAAAACTTTACATCAACAGTTTTTCAATTTTCTGACCTCACACAATTAATTCTAACCAATTCATAAATATACTTTTCATAAATTTATTCAAATGTATAATTTTTTTTTTTTGTATTAATTTTCACAAAAAAGTTTTAATAATTTAATTTCATAATTATGTTCGTACATTCATAATTCTACATTAAGTATTTAAAACATGCTTTTAATGTTTTAAACATGCTTTTTAATGCTTTTAATGTTTATGTCATCAAGTTTTATTTTTCTTTTGTTTTCTTTTTAGTAGTACTGTTTATTGTTTACATACTTATATATCATTAAGAATTATAAAGGTTACTTAAGAATTTAAGTTTTTATGTAGGTAATCAAATTTTGTATTGTATAACTTCTATTTTTTAAGTCTGAATATATTTTTAATATTATACATATTAATTAGTCATTAAGAATTGCAATCATATTTTCAATATCAATGTTATAATGTCTGTTATTTTTTGTCTTTTTTTTTTTTTAAATTACCTTTTTATAATTACCTTGCGTTGGTAATTAAAATAAAATAAAATAAAATAAATATCTGTTGGGAACACGAACATTGATTTATCATTAATTGTATTTTGAACAGGAATTCCATTATTAGTAATTTTACTCGCCAGAGTGGACCCTACCATATCAGGTAGTTGTTAAATGCGTCCGCTATATCTTTTGCATTGGTTGTCTCAAAGCTGTTAAGAGCACATACCGAGATTGGTTGTTTAGTTGCTTTTTCTTTCCCTAGTACAAGCTCATTTAACTTCTCCCACATTTTCCTTGAGTTACCACGGGCTTTTACTAACTCCTGGTTGAACAAGGTTTGTTTCGCTCTTTTCACTAGGCCGGTAACTTTATTCTTGTCGCTTAAGTAGTTACACTTAGTTACTTCGTCATCTGGCCGATTTTTGACATTTTTGTGTCATTTATTTCTTACATTTATTGCATTGATTATTCCTTCGTCAATCCAATCATTCCTTCTGCTTTTTACTTTTTTCTCAGTTGTCGCGTTAATTTTCGTTACTTGTATAATTTCAATCAATTCAGCTATATCTTGTGTAGTATTGGCGATTGCAACTGCCACTAATACGTTCATTTTTTTGTAATTTATGGTTTTTGTAACTGTATCTACCGTGGGGTTTAGTTGCTGTTTTACCTTGTCTATTTGACCTTCACTACTTTGTGATCGAAAACGGCTACGTCATACAATTCTACAGTTATCACATGCTTATTACTGCTTAAGTTCGTGACGACATGATCGATTAATGTTGCCGCCGAGCATGTGACTCTTGTTGCCTGTAGTTCATCAATCGTATTAGCGATTCAGCCAGAAGCTCCGGTAATACAATTGACATAATTATGCGTTAAGTTATTGTTTTTGAGCAGGTCGATGTTAGTGTCTCCTATATGTTATATTTTTGTATTTCTCCAGTACTTGTTCTATATAAAAGAATCTGAGCTGTCGTTATTGTTCCTGTAAGCAGTTGCTATTGCTATCTTTGGACTGGTGTTATTGATCTGTATAACGCACGCGCTGCAGTATTGACTTTTATCTAATATGTCGAATTCCAGAGAGTTTCTTAAGAATATGACCGTGCCGCCTCCTATGCTTTCGTTGCGACAGTTGTAGACTGCTTTAAACCCTTCGACGTTGTAATATTTTTTCGGTTTCGTATAACCATGTCTCATAACCTACGATAACAGCGACGTCTTTATTATTTTCCAGAAATATCTTTATCCCATCTCATTTATTTCTTACACTTCTTAAGTTAAAGTAGGCGATTTCTATCCTATTTATGGTGTTCATCGTGTTGGATTGTTCTGTTGTACATGCGCATATAAACTTATTCCCAATTATACATCGTTCTCACACGTAGCATTTCTACTTGTTTCTCGTAGATAGGGCATTTGTTGTCTGAAGCCCAGTGACCCTATTCATCCATACCTCTCTCCTTGCAGTTTGAGCATGAGGCAGTCTTATTTTGGCAGGTAGTCATAGGGTGAATCTCCCCACACTTTGGGCATGATTCAACTCTTGCGTAGTCACCTTTATAATGACCGAAGTCGTTACATTTGCTGCACCTCGGAACGTAGGTGTGTTCTTTAACGAAGTGCGATTTCCAGCCTATGTTAATGTACTTATTTGCAATTTTGTGGTACGTTTTTGGGTCACATTCCAAAACGTAATTGAATTTCTGGTCATATTCTTTTCAGCGTATGATTTGTATTTCGTTGTCGTCGCTTATCTTCGCATTTTGTGCTGCCAGGGCCGCCACTATTTCTTCGTTTTTCTCAAACTTTTCTTCTACTTTTATTTTTTTTACGCGCGATCTTCTCAGTTTTGTATCTCTAAAATATTGTAGCCTCCACCTAAGACCTTGACAAGCTCGCTTTTCAGTTTATCTCTGCATTCCATAGGCTTGATATAAACATTACCATTGTTAGTTTCCTGTATTGTGGCAATTCCTGCTCTTAGTTCGGCAGGCTTGATGCTACTTTTGATTTTCTCGATGGTTTGGGCAGACACAACCTTTTTGCTTCTGGGTTGTATTATGAGACCCTGATTGGATATCGTTTGCTGGTGCCTGTTATGTATTGGCATTTTTGCTATATCTGCGTATGTTTGTTTTTTCTGAAAATTATTTTGTTCGATCTTTGTCTTAAGCTCATAAATTTTTTTATCTATATTATCGCTAATAGCTTTCAATACTTTTTCAATAACTTGTTCGCTGTCACAATTACACCCTTCCCTCATCCATTTCTTTATTTTCCTCTTGTGGGCTTCATACATTCATATGATCATTCCTGCTACCTCGTTAAATGCAGCATATTTACTTTGTTTATAACCAAGACAAGCCAAATGGAACCAATCCCTGCATTTACCGTCACATCTTACTCCTGCTTGGTCCTCATAGGCGACCTTGTCGCATATTGGACATACATTTGATCCTTTCATGGCAGTAGATGGTGCTGCTTTGTTTTGGTCGGTTGGCATTTTACAACTTATAATAGTATAACAATTATTATTGTGTTACGCTAATGTAGTATATTGACCCTTTGTTACCCACAGTTACCCTACGATAAGTCTGATTTTTTTGTTTAAGCGGCAGCACTTTTGTGTTTGTATAGTAGCAGTTTAACCCTCCAGCTGTAGTTGTTATTGTATTAGTTTTATTGTATATACTATATAGTAATGCTGGTAACTAGACAAGTGTAGTGTTTTATTTCCTCCTTCAGTATAGTTGTAATAACGAACTGGAATAGTAGTGAAGAACCGATCGCGTAATTATACAAACGCCAAGAATTATTGTATTTTTTCAATATTTTTCAAGGTAATTTCTTTCCTTTCTTTCTTATTTTTATTAAGCAATATCAACAGAAAAGCTCGGTACAATTTAGCTATAAACATCACTTTTCCTGCAACTCTCAACGTTTATCAACAAAAGATTAAACAATAATAGAGTAACTATCTCAGAGCTCATAAAAAAAATGTTCGGATTGTTCAAGAACTAACCGAAAGGCCTCAAAATAGATACATTACAGAAAGAAATAGATGTATAGAGAAAGAAATAGATATATTTAAAATCTATTTAAAATAAGAAATAAAATTAGAGTTCTTCCTCGAAATAAAGATGAGCAAATGAAAATTACAGAAACAAAAGGTACCGAAACTCATACAAAACCACTGTATATTGATGAAAAAGCTCAAACAAACATACCTGAATATAAAGATGCTGTAATACATTTTGTTCCTGAAGAAGAAGTATATGAAAAAGAAGCTGACGAAATATTCGATGATGAAATGGAAGAAGTTTTTACAAAAGCAATGTCAGAAATTAAAATATTACAATTACAAAATGTACAAATTTTTTAAACTGATACACAATAACAGTTCCTTTAGACAGTCCCAGCCCACCAACGAAGAAAGAAGAAACTATAAATATCAAAGAGTTAAGCAATTGATCAAGATGTGTTTTACGGTCAGCTCTTGCAGGTAAGACTCATACAAAACTTAAGTTTCCCATTCGTAAAATATAAAATCTAAGCAGAGATTTGGCTTTATTATTAAATATTGTTAAATATAAATCTATAATACAATTATCAATACTAATACTATAAAATAAGCTATAATACACTTATCAAACAACAGTTTTAAATGTGCTGTTAAAAATTATTATAATGCATATACGTATCTTTTAAAAGAAAAAATTAAGATCTTCAATTTTCGTACGATTTCATATGATTTTGCACGATATGAATTTAAATAACAAAACTAACAAGTTCATTTCAACATAAAACAAGAAATTTACTTTATCCACGTGTGGTACTATGCTTACAGCACGAAAACGTAATTGGGGGGAATACGCACGTGATAGAAGTAGATTTCAAAGACTTCTAGAACAGTTGGTTTCACCATTTTTAGAATTTTAACATCTGCTCATCGCACAATTGCAAAAGCCTTTTTTAATATATAACACCATCTGTTTTATTTTTATAATTTTATGTCTATATCAAGTACCAAAATTAATTAACTTGTCTTTGTTTGTTTTTTTCATTCCTTACACTATACTATGCCACAATAACAACATCAAATAAGCAAATCGAAGGCTTCCGGTTATTTCTCTAAATATTCTTATAGAACTGAAAAAAAGAAATCTTGCATTACAGATACACTTATAATTTCATAAATGTTTTCTTTTATAATTTCATTTCATAAATGTTTTTTTTTTCACCTATAATTTCATAAGTGTATAAATATTATTGACATCATATTTAACAGTAGTTTTTGGAAGGTGAATAAAAGTAGGAAATATATAATTATAAATTTTAATCAAAATATCAAAAAATAGTGCAAGAACCCAGCTATCTAATAATGTAAAAACAAAGTTAAAATAATACAAGATTAAAAAGTTACAATAGGATTAAAAATAGAAAAAAAACAAAAGAGAAAGTTTAGTAACATATACAAAACATACAACAAATTGTATACTTTTAGGAGAGCAGTTGTACGCAATAAAACGTGGGAAAATAAGGAAGAAGAAAAAAATTGCATACGCTTAGGATAACAGTTGTATGCAATAAACATAAAAAGGTAGCGCAAATGGTGGAAGAATGCAAACAATGTCGAAAACCAATTCGCGGTGAATCTTGAATAAAATGTGAAGGAGTTTGCGGAAAGGTATATCATACGACGTTGTATTGCTGTGGATTGAATCAATCATAATGCAATACAATGGAGACTTGCAAGAGAATTAAGTTTATATGTGATGATTACATTACGTATATACAAAAATGTGAATATGATATTCAAAACTATGATGGATGCGGTAGATAAGAATAGTAATTGTATACTGTAAGAATATAAAAATGAGTTTGAGGAGTCTATGAAAAAGAATGAAAAAGAAATTACGTTTCTTTTGTTAGCCATTGAGGCAAGGTATTCGGAGAGAATAAAATCTATGAAAAATGCTCAAGCGTTAGAAACTCAAAATATGCGTAGCTTAACGGAAATCTTTAAAGAACAAAGCGACAAGATTTTGAAGGATGTAACAAACACACAGGGTAAAATAGATGAGATTGTAAATGAAATGGAAAAGTGCGAAAGCTACAAATGAAAGTGTAGGTGTTTCGTATGCTTCAGTACTAAAAACTAAAAATAATCCGCCAGTTTTAATTAAACCAAAAGATAAAAAGCAGAAGACGGAGACTACTAACGAATATATAACTAAAGCTATGGCTATAAATGGAAGTCTAAGTGACGATACTTGTATAGATTGTGAAAAATTTAAACTATTGAAGAAATGAAATATTTAGGAGTAATAATTAACAAAAAGCTTAACTTTCAAAATCATATTAATTATATTCGCAAAAAACTTAGTAAAAAAAACGCATTTTTTAGAAGAATTAGGAACAGTATCTTTACGATGTGCAAATTATATACATATATAATGCCATAATTAAACCGCACTTTGAATATTGCTCAACAATATTATACAAATGTTCAAAGACTGATATGGATAGATTGCAAAAACTCCAAAATCGCGGTATGAGAATTATTCTAAAGTGTAATAGGTATACGTCAGTAGAGCTGATGTTCGAATGCCTGAACTGGATAAGTATAAGAAAAAAAATAGAACAAAATGTACTAATGTATATATATTTAATTTAAGAAAAGGAAAGCTGTCAAATTATTTAGGTCAAAGAATGAACTTAATCCAGCACATTCAGCCGTATAACCTAAGTAACGCTGATGTTAATTTTAGGTTGGAAAATTACTTAGCAGCTGGCGCCCAAAACTTATTAATATACAAAGCTTTAGGAGGTTTAATCAATTACCAAGGGAAATTATATTAGAAACTAATTTTAAAATATTTAAAAAAAAATGTATTGAAGAAATTAAAAGAACCACAAATAAAATAATTTATATTAATAGTTATTATAATTAAAAATCTAAAGTTAAAGTATTTATACTAATAAAAAAAGTTACAAGTTACTAGTTAGTTACTGGTAACTAGATACTTACTTACGTACTTTTATTTTTGTTTTAACTCTATCAGTATTCAATTTTAAATTGTTTGAAAGAGTCAATAACCAGTTTTTACAATTTATTTTGCACAAGGTAAACGGAAACTAAAAGAATGTAAATTATTTTTAAAGTTCATGTGTATTTATATACAGATTATTTCGCAACTTTAAATAGGTAATCTTGTTAAAAATAAATATGAACTTTATTTTGTACTTCTTATTTAAGTCTTGTTTTTATTTTTATTATTTTGCATCTTCATATTCAAAAGTAGGTATACGTACATATATAAATATTTTTTAATCCAATAATAAAATCAAGTTTTTCATTTCTTTTATATATAGTTTTACCTATATTTTATTAGGCCTACGAATTTGCGCAATAAAAAAAATTGATTTGACTTGAAATTTTATTACTTGTATTTTAATCCTATTACAAAGGATGATATTATATGATATCCTATTACAAAGTTCCAATGGAAATCCTAAAAATCCTAAATTTGTTCAGTTCATTAACCTTGCCTGACAACTTCTACAGTACAAAAAACCTTCACTTTCACCTTAAACTTATAAGTTAAAAACCCACGCTTATAACGTAGCTTAAAACCTAAACTAAAACAATCAAGATAAGTTTTTGACCTAGTGACCAAGAATGACCTACATAAAACCCATCAATAATGGTCGTGCGATATGGGGTAGGTGTGATCGTTGAATCTAGGATAGATACGGTAAGATTTTTTCACATGGCGAAGTTCCTCTTTACCTACTCACACAATACTATTAATTCTGATTTATTTATATCAAATCGAAACTTGTTTTGCAATTTTTATGGATTAATAGGAATATTAATATTTAAAATAAAATAAAATAAAACAACAAAAACATTTCCAATATTTATAGTAATCAAAAAACAAACCCTTTTAATGCTTTTCTGGAATAAACTTGCGATTTGTCCTTGCCTTAATGTATGTACTAGTTCTCTAGCAGCATGATGTGGTGAAACCAATTCAACACAATTTATGAAACGGTATAATTTTTGACTAAAAAACATTATGTTTCTACTTCGCCACACCGAACCTTTAGGTTTAAGTCGGAGAATTGGTAGAGAATATTTGAAAAATAAATGTTCAAATATCAATATTAGAACTCCTAAGATAACTCCTAGCCCAAGTAGAAGAAATACGCCAGCTACAGCTTCAACACCTAAAATACAAAGATTTAAAATAAATTCATTTCGAAAAATAATGAAGAAATAAATAAACAAAATAAATAAAAATAAAAAAATTAATTTATTAAACAATTTCATATGGATAGAAATTTATGATTAATAAGGTTTAATAATAATTAATTATTTCAGCATAACAAAATGATACTAGTAATAATTGAGGCATGTACTAAAATCCAATATAAATCTAGTAGACCGACTTACTGGCTCAGATTAAACAGCTTTTGCCACATTATATTTGGGCTACAATAAAATCGTGAATCAGTTCTATTGCGCAGTCACGTCATAGCAACGTTATACCTAAAACGTAAAAGTGTTGTTCTTAACTAACGGAAACCACTCGAATAATTTATTTTCATCTTATTGTGGCCGAATAACATTAAAAAATTTTGATTTTTAGTTGTTCGAACTAATTATTTTATGCAGCAGATTATTTTGGATAAGATATATAAGATAAGATATTCAAGATACATATTATAAGATATATAAGATAAGATATTCAAGATACATATTATAAGATATATAAGATAAGATATTCACCTACGTCGAAGTAAGAATTTTTTAAAAGATTATTGTTCATTGACCTAAATTATTTTAGTAGCCGAGTTCAAATTTTTCCGGGAGCCTTTTAAAAGTTTATTTTAACAACTTTTAGAAAAATCTAATTTATTTTTCTCGAAAAAACTACTCATTTTTATTTTTAAAATTGTAGTGTTTACGTAACGGTCAAACGGTAGTGAAAATAAATTAAAAGTAAAAAAATAAAATATTGGAATATAAACTTTGATTATTTAGTAAATTTAAAAGTTCAATGTGATTTATATTTTTATAAACATAGCTGAAGTAGTCTAATTATAACGGTGACGACGTTTAAATTTTTTAAACCATTTATTTTGAGCCAAGCATTTTCAATGTGATCAATTAATTCCTCCCTTCCAAGTATATATCATACCGTTTCCTTTCAAAAATTCCCATAAGTAGTAATACATTGTTGTTAAGTTTGGGAATCTCGGCGAACATAATATTAACCCATCAGTTGGAAGCACCGTTTGGACTGAACTGGAATAAATACTGATGCACTGAAGGTATTGCCACGAATTACATCTGGTAACGCCTAATTTTCTAGCAGTGCATCGTGTGCAGAAGTTTATTCTTGTGCAAACAAAAGAAAAATACTCTCATAAATATTTGCATTGTGAGCCCTTCCAAACACTTCTTCACTTAACTAATTTCGATTAGTTTTTCTAGAAAATGTTCAACTACTTTGTTTTTTTTTTACGAGGGAAGGAAACTTTAGGATGGGCAGTTTAATACATAATAATATAATCTTGGTTTTGGGGAAAAGGATGAGCGAAGTATTTCTAAAGAAATTGGATTTCGGATAATTGGAATTATAGAGGATGAGGGGAAAAATTTGGATAGTTATTTTGAAGAAGGATATTAATGTTCTTCTTGAATTTGGTTATTTCGTACACAAATGAATTTCCAACTTTTGGGAACACATGTACAGGCATTAGGTTCCATAAACGCGACGTGCGTATAACAAACGAAAGTCCGAATGCTGTGTTGCGCCATCTTGACAGTTCGACAGTGTATGGGTGAGCATCCGTTGCACTCATCGTTGCACGTTGGAAAACTTTGAGTGGAGGCATCAATTGTTTTATTTCTTTGGAACAGGTGTCCACCCCTACAAGGTACCTATAAAAAGGGTTAATGACCCAACGACGATGGCAAAGTCGAGTGAGCGTTGAGGTAACACTGGGGTTACCAATAAGGCGAATAGCTCCGTTTTGCACTTTGTCGAGATAATCCAGCGCTGTTTGGGGAGCTTCAGCCCAAATATGTGCATTACAGTCCATTGTCGGCCTAATGTACATTTTATAGATGTTGAGAAGATCGGAAGGAGAAAATTAAGCTTTAAAGCGGTACAAAAAACCCAGACATTTAGAAGTATTTTTAGCTATACCAAAAATATGATTTGACCAAGTCAATTTTTGATTTAACTCGATGCCCAGATGGTTTAAATCTGTTGAGTACTTTCAAAAGCTTCTGGTTTACTATTTTCTCCATTACTTTGGAAAGAACCGAGGTTATAGCAATAGAATGGTAGTTAAAAATGGATCGTTTTTATTACCTTTTTTTTTGGAATTGGGAAAACATACGCAACATTCCATCGGGTAGGATGAATACCCCAAGTAAAAGAGAAATGGAAAAGGTTTCGTAGAGGTTTTGAAATACTTGAATAGATATTTTTAAGAACCATGGTAGTGATACCATCTGGACCGGCTGATTTTTTTGTATCAATATTCTTCAAGATTTTCATCCCTGCTCTCGTTCTAAAGTAAATTTTACCGAAGAAGTAGTCAACATTAGGAACAAATTGTGGCTTTAAAGTTGACTGAGGCAGTGTCGAGTTGAAAGAAAACTGCATCCCAAAGAAGCTTGCTTTCTATTTCGAATCTAATACAATTCTGTTGTTAATATAAACAAGCGGAGGAAAAGAAGACCGCAAACGTCCTCTTTTAAACTTTTTGCAAATGTCGAAAAGGATTTGCTATTCTTAGGAAGCAAATAAGTGGATAAGTTTGCGTTTCAACCGTAGCTATTTCTCAAATCGTTTTGATTCATATGGTGAAATTGGTATAAACCTACATAATAGTACAGATAGCACTGCCAGTGCTAGTGCTTAATTTATTGAAGCAAAACGTAAACATAATGTCTATATATTGATCTCCGGAAACTAGTATTCGTGAATTTATAGAAAAAAATTAATGAATGGACTAGTAGGTTTAATTATACCTTAATTCTTGGTGATTTAAATATTAATTTATTGAACCCAAATAACCGCGATGTTAAAACCTACACTAATAATTTGCTTAGTAAAGGATATTTTATTTATAACGAAATATCTGAGCGATTCGCTACCTGTAAAGGAAAAACTTCGATAATAGATAATTTTATCACAGATTTAGTGAGGTATAGTTTTAGTATTTTAGTATTTTTTCCATATACTAAATACAACTTTGTCAGATCATCAAATGTTTCTGATTAGCTTTGACTGCAAGCTTAGTAAAACTCACAAATTAAATTCAAAACAGTGTTAAATTATGAAAAAATATATAACAATATAAAATGGTCTAACTTAATAGCCGAACGATTCTCACGCTTCTGATCTGTATGATAAAAGCAAATATGAAGTAAGAAATTTAATCAGACAAGCAAAATTCAGTTTTTATTCGAATCAAATCACACGAAATCCAAGCAATGTGAAGATTCTTTGGAATTTCTATAAAAAAATTATGTTTAATATTGATGAGTCGAACTCTAATTTACAAATCAGGGTTCTTGACTATGACAACAAAATTGTAGATAATGATCATGATATTGCCAAAACTGTTAATAATTATTTCAATAATATAACCAATGAATTAGAAATTAATAAAACTCAAATTAGTCAAGAATTTTTCAGTGGTTTTTCATATACTATTCAATCGCCTTTTCACCTACATAGTACAGATATTCAAGAAGTTACTGACGTTATATCACAATTACGACCAAATGCTGCTACCGGAGTTGACAATATATCAATTAAATTTATTAAAAAATTCACAGTAAAATTGACCCCAATTTTAGTTAAGTTTGTAAATCTGGCTTTCGTTACCTCAATGTTTCCCCAATCTTTAAAAATAGCAAAAGTAACTCCAATATTTAAAAGTGGCAGAACCGATAATTGCTCTAATTGTCGCCCTATTTCGATCTTACCAGCTTTTTCCAAAATATTCGAAATCATTATAAGAAACAGACTACACAATTTTCTATATATTAATCCAATTTTAGCTAAAGAGCAGTTCGGTTTTGAGAAATATTCGAATACCACTGCTGCATGCCTCAACTTAACTGACTTTATTTCTAAAGGCATTGATAACCAAAAATATGTAGCTTATGTTTTTTTGGATATTCAGAAAGCGTTTGACTGTGTCGACCACGACATTTTGCTATTGAAATTGTCTAAACTAAATCTAAATCAAAATCAATTAAATTTCTTTAAAAGCACATCCGCTATTACTAAAAAAAAAATCAATGGGTAAATCATCGTCTATTACTAAACTTTCAAAAAACTAAAGTAATATTCTTTGATAATAAAAAGTATAACGACACTACCATTTCCTACGGCAGCCATACTATTGATTCTGTAAAATCTTTCAACTACTTGGGGTTGATCATAGATATTAAGTTGAAATAGTTCGAGCATATTGATCATGTAGCTAGGAGAATTAGCCCTTACATTTTTATCCGCAAACGGCTTCGTAACTGTTTATCCAAATCCGCTTTGTTTTTCATTCAATGTTCTTATATTTTATCTAATATAATTTACCTAAATCCTATCTGGACCAATATCTCAGCTTTTATGCTCAGTAAATTAGATATTCTTTTAAAAAATATCGATTAAAGTTATACACAAATATCCATTACTGTTTCCCACTAGCATGTTATATTCCCAATAATTTTTGCGAGCGTGAAATATATATCCTATCGTATAAGATTACTAATAACTTAATTAAACACAATTTCATTTTGAATAGGATGATAGATATTCATACTCATAATACGAGGAATAAGACAAATTTCTACCATCTCTCTTTAAATCTAGCAAGCAGAAAAATAAATGTTTATACATTTGCTTGAAAAAGTTTAATGAATTGCCTAGTTATTTGAAAGAGGTCGACAGTATTTCAAAATTTAAAAAATTAATTTTAGAATTTATACTTTCTAAAACCGAAAATAGAACTTGAAGTCTATCTTAAAATACACAATATATTAATACAACGATAATAACTGAAAGTTATGAGCTTAGATTAAAAAAAATTAAAAAAAAATAAAAAATTAATACTTATGAAAGATATAAACTTGTAATTATATAAATAATAATTGATTATACGTGGACATTATAGTTAATAACTTCAATTTTTATAACTAGCAAATTTTTGTTGGAATGTTTAGGTATAAGGAGAAAATAATATTCTTTTATTATTTTTGTTTGTTAAAAAATAATTAGACCAGACAGCCAATACAGGCTAAGATCGTTATAGCAATCAATTTAATTTTTAAAAAAAATTCTATTTATGTTTAAATTAATTTCTGTTTGAATTTAATTTATTAAAATTAATTAATTTATTGTATATCCTTATACTTTACTATAATAGTTTATACCTATTTAGTTTTTAAGCAAATTTGAATGAATTAATAATAAAGAAAAAAAAAAATTTTAGGTTGAATAAGAATTGTTGCCTGTTGATAAATCTCTTGCATCTGCTCCGAACCCCTATATAGTTTGCCCTGGGAGCCTCCGACCTATTTCTCTGGTACAGTTTACAAGCCTCCTTTATTTTAAGAATGGTTTAGCTGTAAATGCGATTAAACCAAGATTTGGACTTCCGATTAATAGTTCTCATGAAGCGAGGAATAAATAACCTCATTCCAAGTAAAATTGTTCCACAAATCGCATTTGTAGCAAAGTCGACATTCTTATCGTGGAAGCACAATGACCAATCAAAGGATCTGGAAAATTTTTTGAGACCATCCCAGTTCGCATGTCTATAGCGCTATATTAATTTTCTGGGAGGAGTCCTTTGACTGGTAATTAGGCCTACCCGAAAACTTGTTTAAATCAAACAAAAGCCACCCAGGGGGCAACCAACTGAAACCAATTATTTTTCATGGTGTGTGGTCAGGAACAGATCCAATAGATGGATTTCTTGATCAGCACGGTCCGGGATTCTAGTGGGATTGTTAACAAGTTGAGAAAGATGGAACAGAAATGAGAATAGTTCAACCTGTTTCCTAATTGAGTTTTGACTCAGGGAAGTGTTGCTAGAAAAATGAAACCATTCTTTATTATGTATATTGAAATCACCCGCCAGAACACTTTCAGTTTCTGGAGATAAATCCAAAATTTCATTTTTCTGGTTTGAGATTTTCAATTTCCAGAACAGTTTCCTATTCACTTGAGTTGGGTGATCTGTATAAGAAACAGAAATGTATGACCTGCTTCCCAACAAGGATTTTTACAACAACATAGTGGAAGGTTGAGCTAGAACATTTGAATTTATTAAGAGTGTTGAAAGATACGTCATTTTTAATATAGATGGCGATACCTCTTTTAGGCACGAAATATCAAACGAGTGTGTAGCCAGTAATATTAAAATCATCATTCTCGAGATCAACTTGAGTTTCACAAAGGGCAAGAATTTCTGGTTTGCTGGAATTTAAATGGCAAGCGACGGCATTGAAATTCGTCTGTAAACTGCGTATGTTGCAGAAATCTACATTAAAATTGCTAATTTTGTAAAATTTTAAAATGAATAAAGGTAAAAATCAACAATTTAAAATTTAAGATTAAATAGAAAAATAAAATATTAAATTAAAATTTAGATTAATAAAAATAAGAAAAAATAAAAATTATACGTATACGATATGAATACCGCGAGCTTGACAACAATTTGTTTATTTATAAATTAAATTAAATTAAATTTTAATTTTAATGTTTGCCTTGAATGTGTAAATGATTTTCAAAAACGTTCAACAGTTTTTAGCATACACTATGAAGTGACTTATTGAACGCAATTACACACCGACACCCAAACACACCCATAAACACACCCAAAGCAAACCTTATGTGCATAACAGAAAAAAAGGGAAAAGAGTACGCTATCACAAATAAAAATTATTGTTTAATTAAGTTACTACTTACACATACTATTATAAATAATTGTAAAAAATTCTCAATAATAATAAACTCTTCTCAATATATTTTATGATAAAGTAAAAGTAAGTTGAAATAAGTAAATACCACCAGAAATTACAGATTAAAATTGTAGTTTAAGTTATGGTGGTATTAAATTATTAAGAAGAGAAGAAATTAGAACATTAACATCCATGAACGGGATGGAGTGAGAAGGATATTGTTTTTGCTTTGCTTACAACTAGGAGATATTAGAAAGAAAAGAACAAAAACATTTATTGTATTATAGCAATTTATTGTAAACACAGCAACCGCGCGCGTTTAATTAGACAGATTTAAAAAAAATAAAATAATTTAATCGATCTTAAATATAATAAATATGTATATCAAAAATAAAAGTGAAATTAAATTTAAAAAAAAAAGTAAAAATAAAAAATTAACCTAATAAAAACAAATTCAAAAACTAAAATAAATATAAATAAATGTGTTGATATATAGAAGAAAAAAATAAAAAGAAAAAGTACTTATCCTAATGCCGCCATGGAAATGCAGCCAAAGTCAAAAACGTGTTTAATATTTATTTTGCACTTTCACCTCCAACTTAAAATTAAAATTTTAACAGAGTAATTAAAATTAAAAAGAAAATAAAAAGTAGATAAAAAATAAAAAAATAAAATGAATTAATTAGTTAGAAATTAAATAACTAAATTTTTAACTAGCAATAAGTAAATGATATTTTCTTAAACGATGCTGTCAAACCGACGGTCAACCGATTTATCAAAAATAAAATTAAAAAACTTTAAAATGCCGACCATACTGTATAGGTACATTTTGAGTGGTTTTCTAAAATAATTTTCATAAAATAAACCCACTAACATATTTCATAAGGAATAAATAAACATTTACTACAACTGCGAGACAATCTGTATAATATTTTGTTTATTTTTAGTACCTAACTGTATTTTGCTTTTATTTAGTTTTTATTAAGTTCTAGCTGTTAAATAGTAAAGAGGTGATGCAGCTGTATAATTTTTTTTGATTAAAGATAATTGAATGAATTACTACAATTTAAATTGCTAGAAAACTTAGATACTAGCATATTAGTAAACAACAAATGTGTTAACATTTCATTCTTAAATACGAGTATACATAAGATAACTTTGCGCAGAACATTTCCACATTACTTTCCACGATTTTAATTACAATCGAAAAAATAAATAGGTTGAAAATGTGCACTTGCAGTAAAAATTTGGGTTTGCTAAATTTAGTTTTGTTCGAGACTTAGCCTAATACCATAAATATTAAATTATAATTTACCAAGTGGCCGTGGCATTACAATATCGTTATCCAGTTTATAGCACGGAAGTCCACCGTACCATTTTTCTGTTAAAATATCTAAATAACCATTACTGGAATATTTTGCTATCAAAGCTGATATAGAATCCTTAAGGGGAAACCTAAAATATAATACATTTTGTAAGGAATATTTTAAGGCTTTTTTGAAGTAAGTGTTTTTTCCAAATACCCTTTTTTCATTCCAATCGCATAGGCATCTTCTATATAAGGCTCTCCAACTTTCTGTAGCGAACATTTATGATCAGTTGCTCTGTAGTAGTCTAGTATTGCTGTATCTCCTAATAGTAAATCCAGCGTTCCATTCCTAATAAAAATATAAATTCAATAAATTTTTAAATATTAGTGAAGTAAGTCAAACCTAAACTTACTTGAGGCACTGAATTCCTTGTTCAATGTTTCTAAGATAAAATTTCTTCATATGTTCCCACATATGTTGGTGGTATTCTTTCATAAAAGCTTCGGCTGCTGAAGCAGTTGGGGTTGCGATACGCTGCTCCAGGAGCTAAATAAAGGTATCTCTATTACTCAAATTTTATTTTATGTAATTTTCAAAATTTTCAAAAAAAAAATAATTAAGAAACGTTTATTTTATTTTAAGTACAATAAGGAGTTCAAAATTTAATCTTGTCATTCAGCTTCAGGAGTTTAGTAAAAATACACATCTCTTATTCAATGCGTGATACTAAACATTTTTAATTATTCAAAAAATTCAGTAAAATTACTACGTTTGAGAACATTCTTTTCTAAACTCCAGCTTTTTCAACAGTAAGTAGTTTAATAATAAATTAAAACATATATATAAATGTAATAATACTAATAAAAATATGTTATTCCTTAATTCATTAATACCCCTAATCTATTTCTTCATTATTTGCATACAGATTCCAGCAATTGTGTTATAGAAGGTAAAACGAGAACTTATTTACAATTTCTGATACAAAAATGGGCTTACCATTTTTACAAATAACATTAGAGCGGCAAAAATATATTTATTTTTTGGGAAACGCGAAGCGGTTTTGTGAAGAAAATATAGTAAATAAATTTTTCTTGATTGATTTGTAGTATAAAAGAAAAACATGTGGTCAAAATGGACAAAGATTTGAGGATAGAAAAATTAAAAAATGCTGATGATTGGCCCATTTAGAAATTTCAAACAAAATTTTCTTGAACGCGGAGGTTATTGAAATATAGTAAATGGCACCGCTCCTCAAAATTGCAAATGTAAAAATGAAACAAATCACATTATTGAAAATATGGCATGAAGTGGCATTTAAGTCACCAAAATATCTCATGTGTTAGAAAGTTTTTAAATGAAAAGAATATCAAGTTTTCTGATTTAGATAATTTTTTTTTGTAAAATTAGTGTTGTGGACAAACATCATAGAATTCCATTTGGACATAGTACAAACAGAGCAACCAAACAAGATAAACTGATTATTGTGGACCAATGCAACTAAATTCTTATGGTGGAGCCATTGTATTTTGTTTTATTTAAAGATGATTTTTCACATTTTAGGACGATTTATTTTTTTAAAGATAAAACTGAAGTCGCAAATTTAATTGAACGCTTTCTAAATGAAGTAAAAACAGATACCGACAACAATGTCAAAATTTTAAAATCAGATAATCTATCTCATACTAGCCATATTGAATTGAATACTCTGAACGAAATGGTAGAGCTGTACGTGGAATTAGAACGGTTATGAAAGCAGACAGCTTTATGATACATGCGAAGAATCTTGATTTAAGACTTTGGAGCAGTTAGCACAACTACGTTTTAAATTGAAATGGTCCAAATTCAGTTCAAGGAAAAACACCATTTGAACTATTCTACAGAAAAGAATCAGCAATTCAAAATTTTAAAATATTTGGGATGTGAGGCTTACATTCATATGAGGTTTACATGCAAATTACAAACTGCATACAAAAGTATTTAAAAGAATTTTTGTAGGTTATGAATTTAATCCAAAAGGTTATCTCGTTTAGATAATAGCAATCGAGAAAGCTGGAGATATCACATGATGAAATTTTCAAGCGAATAAAGTATTTTAACAGCTCTGGTGTAGTTTAAATTCAAAAACAGATTTGAAGTGAAACTTTGATATGCATAACGCATCATTAAAAGCAAATGGAAAATTTATAATGAATTCAAATGAAATAGTATAATTGAAATTAAAAAGAAAATATATTCTGTTGATAAATTTAAAAAAATTGAATTAAAACAGATAATAGTAAAAGTTCAATAATTAATATAAGAAATTCTGAAAGTGCGGAACAATAAGACTAAGAAGATAGTAAAAATACCTAGTCGAAAATGTTTGTGACGAAGTCAATTTTATTGTAGCTATTGACCCACCTGACCTAAATGATCATATAATAGATGTAAAAATGGTTGAACTGTTTAATTCTATAACGTTACCTAAGGAAAGAAACAAAATTGTATTTCTAACTTAAACATTGTATCAAAATGATTTGCTTTTCTAGCTGATTGTGTTGAACCAAATAACTTCGATGAAACTTGTGTATCAGTCAATTCCCTGTAGAATGAAAAAAGGCAATGGATGAAGAAATATTATAATTGCACAAAAATAAGACTTGGACATTGGTTCAGAAGATACGTCCTGAAGATCGTAAGATTTTTGATAATGGATGGAAATATAAAATTAAATTTTCAGCTAATGGGAAAATTGAAAGATTTAAAGCACGGTTCCATGTACGGGAATTCATACAAGAAATTGGAATTAATTATTGTAAAACTTCTAGACATGACAATAAAATTTTTTTACATGAAGATATAAAACTTGTTGAACTACATGAAGGCATTTTTATAAAACAACTGGTAAGTTGATGGAACTGATAAAGTTTGTCACTTGCCAAAAAATCTTTATGGATTAAAGCAAGCTTTAAAATGCTGGAACCAAAAGTTTACCAAATTAAAAAATATCCAATTTAAAAGCAACAACAGCTGATTTATGTATTTTTACTGGAATTTATTCAAAATAAATAAATTGATGATGGACTCGTAGCTGCAACCAAAGGTTCTGATATTGATTCATTAATAGTTTATTTGCAACGTTAATAATAAAACTTTCAATTGCAAGTTATTTGACTAGAAGTATCATAAATGAATGATGGTTCAGTTTATATTCATATATATATAAAAGCCGCAGTTGTGGGGAACAGAATTAGAAAGAAACCATCATACACTTCACCCAGTAACTTGCCCAGAAACCTGCAGAAATTGTAAGGTTTCTGTACGCAGCGAAATGGATTTAAAGTAGAACCTAAAATAGCCTTATTATAAGCCTTATCGTCACGAAAATGCTAGCAAAACGGTACTAACGTGCTAATTGGGGTCACTGCCATGAGCGGCGATGACTAGCCACCTATACCAACCAATACTAGCAGAAATGCCCGACGTAGCCCAGGTATACTAACTTTTGTTTTTGCATTTATATAATTTAATTAATATAGTTCAATTTTTGTATTTTTTTTTGCAATATATAATTTTATTAATTTTTTTTTCAAAATCATATATACATCTTAATTTTTCTTAAAGTTACAAAGATGATAATTCATGGTTAATTGAAACTAATGCTTTTTGTATTAATAAAAAAAATATTATAGAAAACCTACCACATAAAATTTTCGTCAATGTTTTTTGGTGTTATAATTAGCTTTTTCTAATCCAACTCGGAATAAAATTGTTTCACATTTGCTTTCATTGCTTTTTAATTTCCAATTGTATAAGTATTCAGTTACTTTAATATACATTATTTGAAGATTTTGCTGCATTGTAGTCACCTTTCTATCACTAGAATATATTGTAATATCGTCTGCGTAACTCAATCCCATATTAAACCCTTGTTTATATATTTCATTTTCAAATATATCGCTGATAAATATGCTGAGAAGCATAGGTTCTAATATGGTTCCTTGTTATAAACCATTGCTTATCAAAAATATTTCATTAGTCTTTTCCTTTTCATCAGTAATAATAATTTTCTTTTTCAAGAAATGATATCCTTTTATTAGTTATATCAAATCTCTTGTTATAGATTTTTATGTCATCTTGTATATTAAACCTTCTACCCACATTAGGATAAGAAGCAGTAGTTAAATCTATCACACATGCTCCTGTGCATTTGTTATTATTTAAGTTATAATTTACGTCAGATACTAATTGATGTATAGCATGTATTGTCGAATGTTTCCTTCAAAACCGAATTAAAAATCACTGAGTATATTTTTTTTTTTTATCTTTGTTTAATTTCAACAAAATTACCTTATGAAATATTTATTGGGCTGTAACTACTTGTTTCGTTTTATTTTTTTTTTTTTGTTTGAATATTGGTATAATTTTGGAGATTTTCCATATCTCTGGATAAAAAGAATTGCTGATCATGTTATTAAAGATAGAGCAATACTGATTAATTATGTATTTTGGAATTTTTCTTAAAGTTAAATTAGATATTTTATATATTCCTGTTGGTTTTTTATTGTTTGTATTTGTAAATATTTTCTTATATTCATTTGTTGATGTGAAATTTTTTTCATTTAGGGTGTTGCTATTTGATTTGATTTGATTACTGAACTACATTATTTTTTTATTTTTATTTCCTTTTCAATCATGTCATTTATTTTTTCGACTATATTATTATATTTTACTTTTTCGTTCATAATAAATTCCTAATACTAATAATTTACTTTTCGTATTTGATATTATAATTTTATTATTGTTTTCATTCCATAACAAACTATAATTAAATTTTTCTATGTCATCTTTTCATGTAATTTCTAGATCATGAATTTTTGGTGGTTCTTTTTATACCCGTACGATAGGATCGGGTATAATAAAATTACTCCTCCGTTTGTAACACCTCGAAATAAGCGAGCTAGATATACCTTCAAAAGTATGGATTGGATCAGAATCAAATTCTGAGTCGATTAAGCCATGTCTGTCCGTCCGTCCGTCCGTCCGTCAGAACGCTAACTCAAAAACTAAGAAAGCTAGAATCTTAAAATTTACACAAAATATTCTGGGAGTAATTTGTATTTATTTGTATCTATTTTTTTTGGTTGAGTTCCGACCAAAACTTCGCGTAGCTCCCGAACAACAAACTTTTAGATCCCCACAATTTTTTTGAAATAGAGCCATGAAATTTTAACTTCTGATAGATATCATAAAAATATTCATAAATATATTATGATAATATTAATTTTTCTGTAGCCCCATCCATTAAGGAGCTATAGCCCCCCAAAGCCCCCAAAAATCTCTATATTTAAATTGTTATAACACAAGTTTTATAAGGTATATCTTTAATCTGAAAATGCTAAACAATAGGTGCTATTATGAGCTTTACAAACATGTATATAATAAATATATTATACGTTGTCTTAATTTACCATTATGCGAAACTGAATTATTGCAAAATCCTTTAACCCTTCCATCTTCTAAACGGTTTAAGTTGGAAACTTGAAATTTTGACAGAAGTTAGATCTTTGAAAATAAGTATGAGTCACTTCAGAAATTTTTTTTGTATCATTTCCCGTTTAGGAGCTGTAAGAAGTCAAAAACTGAAAATTGCCTATTTTTAAACACCTGTAACTTGAACACCTATTAAAATTTTTTTGAAGTAATACATAAAAATTAAAGCTTCAACATTATACTCTTATATAACTTTTTTTAATAATATAGGGTTACTTTATAATTGACGAAAGAGTTACTTGATTTTTTCAAATTTTCTAACAAATTTCTTTAACGAATTTTTTGCATTTTGTTTTACTCGATAATTTGAAATTGTTGAGAATATAATGCGTAGTACAAAAAAATTTAAATAAATAAACAACATCACTGTTGCTTGAAGAATTTTTAGTGATATGATATTGATATACATACATACTTATATAATATCATATTTATTTACATATCGTATATGTCACTGATGAATGAATGATAAGAGTATAGATGTATATTATATAGCGCCGTATTTACATACATATATGTAATTTATTGTACTTATAAGAAATTATTCTTTGAATGCAATTATTTTTAAAGAAATATTGCAATGTATGGCGATGTACTTATAGCAATATAAATATACTATGTACGCATTAATATAATATAATATTTAAAATTATATTTACTATTTTGTACTAAGTAAATTTAATATACATTTACCGCTTAGTATTAAATGGTACTATGAATATTTGAAAAAGTTTTGGATTGATAATCGTTATATGGAAGGTTAGAATCTGCTTTTGAAGAATGTATAACATAATTATAGTTTGAATATATGTACAACCCATAGTTCTAGAAATTATAAAATTCACCCAAATTATTTTAAAATACTAAAATATTAAAAAAATAATATTGTAAGCAGAGTGACAGGCTGTGAACATACTAACGTTTCATGTAAATGTAACTGGATAAGAATGTAAATGGATAAGAATGTAAGGGTTTCTGCTCTTTAACTATGTATGTACTCATTATACCCTACACCTAAAGTATAGGGTATATTAACTTTGGTATGGTGTTTGTAACCACCAAAAGGAAGCGAGTTAGGTATAGACATGTATCTATATTCTGAATCAGGATCACCGCCGGAGTCGATTTAGCGATGTCCGTCCGTCCGTCCGTCCGTCCGTCCGTACGCACGATAACTCAAAAAATAATGATGCTATCTTGATGAAATTTATATAGTAGGTTAATAATTACAAAAGAAAGGCTAAGTTCGAATCTGGACAAAATCCGTCCATGGGTTCGGATTCTGGAAGCTTCCGAATGATTCCGGAGCAAACGACATTATCTCCAAAAGCAACAAAGATAGAACCTTCAAATTTTGTACAATGATGTTTCTTCCCGTTCGATTTATGTCTCTGAAATTTAAGAAGATTTGGTCCATGGGTTTGGATTTGGAAGCTTCCGAACGAGCCCCAGAGCAAATGAGATTATCTCCAAAACCAATAAAGATATAACCTTTACTTTTGGCAGAATGGTGTTCTTTCATGTATGATTTAGGCCTCTGAAATTTAAGAGGATTCGGTCCATGGGTTTGGATTTGGAAGCTTCCGAACGAGCACCAGAGCAAATGAGATTATCTCCAAAACCAACAAAGATAGAACCTTTAAATTTTGTACAATGATGTTCCTTCCCGTTCGATTTATGTCTCTGAAATTTAAGAGGATTTGGTCCATGGGTTTGGATTTGGAAACTTCCGAACGAGCCCCAGAGCAAATGAGATTATCTCCAAAACCAATAAAGATATAACCTTTACTTTTGGCAGAATGGTGTTCTTTCATGTATGATTTAGGCCTCTGAAATTTAAGAGGATTTGGTCCATGGGTTTGGATTTGGAAGCTTCCGAACGAGCACCAGAGCAAATGAGATTATCTCCAAAACCAACAAAGATATAACCTTTAAATTTGGCAGGGTGGTGTTCTTTCATGTTTTATTTAAGTCTCTGAAATGTGAGAAGATTTGGTCCATGGGTTCAGGTTTTGGAAGCTTCCGAACGAGCCCCAGAGCAAACGAGATTATCTCCAAAACCAATAAAGATAGAACCTTTAAATTTTTTATAATGATGTTTCTTCCAGTTTGATTTATGTCTCTAAAATTTAAGAGGATGTGGTCCATGGGTTTGGATTTTGGAAGCTTCCGAACGAGCCCCAGGGCAAATGAGATTATCTCCAAAAACAACAAATATATAACCTTTAAATTTGGCCGAATGGTGTTTTTTCATGTTTGATTTAGGTCTCTGAAATTTGAGAGGATTTGGCCATGGGTTTGAAAGAATTTGAACCGTGGATTCAAATTTTGGAAGCTTCCGAACGAGCCGCAGAGCAAATGAGATTATATCCAATACGAACAAAGGTAGAACCTTTGAATTTGGTACAATGGTGTTCTTTCGTGTTTGATTTATGTCTCTGAAATTTAAGAGGATTTGGTCCATGGGTTTGGGTTTTGGAACCTTCCGAACGAGCCCCAGAGCAAATGAGATTATCTCCAAAACCAATAAAGATATAACCTTTACTTTTGGCAGAATGGTGTTCTTTCATGTATGATTTAGGCCTCTGAAATTTGAGAGGATTTGGTCCTTGGGTTCGGATTTTGAAAGCTTCCGAACGAGCCTCAGAGCAAATGATATTATCTCCAAATGCAACAAAGATATAACCTTTAAATTAGGCAGAATGGTGTTCCTTCATGTTTGATTTATGTTTCTGAAATTTGTGAGGTTTTGGTCCATGGGTTCAAATCTTGGAAGCTTCCGGACGAGCCCCAGAGCAAACGAGTATATCTCCACAACCAACAAAGATAGAACTTTTATTTTTAGTACAAAGGTGTTCTGTTATGTTTCCTTTTCTGTAAAATTGGAAACTGACATTTGAAAGAATTTGAACCATGGGTTCGTATTTTGGAAACTTCCGGACTAACACAAGAGCAACGAGCATATCTACAAAGCCAACAAAAGTAGAACCTTTAAATTTAATAGAATGGTGTTCTGGCAAGTTTTCTTTATGTTCCTGAGATGGATTCGATGAATTGGAGTGGCAATTCGGGTAGCTGACACAAACCTCCCAAGGACTACCAATCTTCGAAAATAATTAAGATAGAAACTTAAAATTTTATACAAGGGTGTCAAGCATATCCCAAGCGGATGCCTCTTTTACGTTCTTGAAATTCGAGTTGAATAAGACAGAAAAGGAAAGAAGTTCAAGCAGCTGCCAAAAACACTTATGGATTTTTAATTTAATTCGAATTATTCAGGTGTAGGGTATTAATAAGTCGGTTGCATCGACTTACTGTTACATTTACTTGTTTTTGATTAAATACTGTACAGAAATGTGAATATGTTTTCTAATTTAATTGATAGAGTTTATAGTATTTTTAAACATACGTACATTATACATTAGCATGTACATATTTCAGTGATATCTTTTGAGAAATATATTATACACATACATCTTATGCAGGTAGGCCACATATTAGTAATGCATTCCTGAATGATGACATGATGATTGTCGTATGGAGGAGATTATTTCTGTTTTTTAATAATTGCCGAAAAAGTTATGTTGCTAAAACTTAAAAACGGTATTCTAAAGATACTGAATTAGATTATTTTATTTACTATTATGTATTAGAAATTTGCATTGAAAGCTTTTTATAGAATATCAGAAACAATATAAAGGCAAAAATTAAGAGTGTTGGAAATATCTTTTTAATAACAATAACAATACAAAAAATTAGGCAGAATATTATTAATAGGTACTCGTGCGAAAATGAGTTAACGAACGTTAACAAAAATTTTGTCACAGGCCTTTTTTACAACCATAAATCCTTCTTGCCAAATTAGACACAAATTAAAAATAAAAATTTGTTTTGACAGTCTATCATGCATCTATCATGAAATGTGTCACGACAAAATTAATTAAATGAGTTTGTGTGCCAAAGTGCAGTACTTGTGCAAACTTCAATTGGTCAAATAGTTTAAGCACAAAAACAAAAAAAACTTCATGGCCTGATGCTGAAACGGGTTAGTGTATCGTAACCAAATCTACTCAGAAATCTTTTGTGATAAAGAGCTACACTTTTGTAAATTTTCAACTCAATTGATCAAGTCTAAGCGCCACAACAAAGAAATTAAAAATTTTCATTGAGCCCTGGTGCCGAAACGGGTTATTGGAATATAACCAAATCAATTCAGTGAGCTTCTACGTAAAGAGCTACACTTTTGTAAATTTTCAATCAATTGATTAAACAGTTTAAGCGCGACAACAAAAAAATTAAAAAATTGCATTGAGCCCTAGTGCCGAAACGGGTTAATATATCGTAATCAAAATTTTTTTGAAAGCCCAGCGGGCCGGATGTGGGTAATATCTGGTAACCATATTTCTTCGACACACCCGGAAAGCCAAGAAGAATATTTGTGCAAATTTTCAACTCAGTCGGTCAAACCGTTTAAGCAGGACAACGAAAAAAACCAAAAAGCTTTAAATGGCTCTCGGGCCGCAATGGGTTAATGAACCAAAACGCGATATAGCCTATAACTCATTCCGATCGTAGAAAGATTCCTGCAAAATTTGGTTGTAATCGGACTGGTGGTTTTTACCTGAAAAGGGCACAAACAAACAAACAGAATTTTTTCCTTGTATATTAGATTTAAATTAGAGTCATTTGAAATTCGGATAATGAATATTGAAGTATTATAACTATTCATTATTGAATTTTTGGTTTGTAATCTTATCACTTTGTTAAATTTAAGATTATCGTTTTCTAAGATTATCGTTAAGATTATCTTTTTTTAATTTTATTACTATGTCATTTGGTTCATCAGATGCATCTAACCCTTTTAATATAACCGGTTTTATTTTTATTACCGACCCCATACAATTAAGTATAACGTAGGTATTGTTTTCATACAAAAAATTTGTACCCGAGATTTTGGGAAAAATGCGTTACTCCGGTGCGTAGAAGGCTGCAAAATTTTTTTAGTGTGATGTCTGTGTGCGTGTGTGTGTGGGTATGTGGCACGTGTACAGTCTGAACGACTGAGCGGAAATTTTTGAAATTTCATATTTAAAATAAATATCTCGGATTGATAAGCTTTTGGAGCAAATCGGACAACCGAAGGTGGTAGTTTACTAGTATTATTTTTCAGTTTTGTACGAATATTTCGTAACAGCAAAACATTAAAGTGGAACAACTTTGCCATAGAACATTTTTTGACCCGACTAACTTCAACTTTTATTTAATTTTTATTTTTAAGTCCAAATATGTTTACATATATTTTTAAGATTTATTCATTTCTTATTATAATTATTATTGAATAAAAAAAAAATTATGTTCAATTATTAGAAATTATTTTGATATAAATTATTATGTAAAAAATCAATGAATTTTGGCATTATACTTTTCGTATAATAACGGTCGGTCCTGTGGTGGAGACAGCTATTTTTTTTCTTTGGAGTAAAAGTAAAATATTCAAATGAATTTTCATCAAAATTTTTTTTAATTAAACTATATTTTTCTAAGTTGTTTGTAAATATTGCACATTTTGTTTGGTGTACCTATGTTTTTGTTTTTATAGTCATCACAATTCATTTTACTTTCAATTTGTTTGGCAACATTTTTAATGTATTTGTATGTACAAACGGGGCAATATTTCATTTGTTTTACTGTGTTGCTTATGCTATTTAGGAACTTTAGTTCTGTTCATACTGTTTTCTCCTTTGCTTTTCTCTGATGTATAGTCCTTTCCTCTCGTTAGTGCATCTTACTATCCGAGCCTTCATTGTTTCTACTTTCTGATACGTTATTTTTACGTTATTTATTTTTTTATTTCTTATTTTTTTATTGGTTATTATAATTGGTATTATGTATATCACTTATGGAATAATGTATATCACTAATTTCTTTTAGGTTAATTTCAGTTAAATCTACTGCGATATTTTTTCACTTATTTGATTAATCACATTTTGAAATTTTCTGTAAATCTTTTCTTTAATAAATAATTTTCTTCTTGTTGTTTTTGTAATAAAACAGTTGCCGATATTTGCTTTTTTTTGTTTTTGTTATAGTTTTACTGTTTTTAAAAATTGGTTTTTCTTATAACAAATGTATATCTCTTTTAACTAATATCATATTGGAGGTTTTTCATATTTGTAATATTTTGTAATATAGAAAAAGGGTTAATTTAAACACAGAAATTGTTTTATTTAACTTTATGTTTTACACCCTTACAGTGTAAAATTTGAAATAGTAATGTCTTCTTTTTTTGTAAAAGAAAGTCTTTTATACAATTTATTTTCTTTCATTCTATTTTCTTGCATTTTAAAACAATATTTATTACAAAATAGATTAAAAAAAATGATTATTATAAAAATAGATAAATATGTCAAGTATCATGCTGGCAATGCAAACCAGTATGCACTTACAAAATATTTTAGTTCAATATTGCAATATGATAACTTATATTATTATAACAAAATCATATATACATCTTAATTTTTCTTAAAGTTACAAAGATGATAATTCATGGTTAATTGAAACTAATGCTTTTTGTATTAATAAAAAAAATATTATAGAAAACCTACCACATAAAATTTTCGTCAATGTTTTTTGGTGTTATAATTAGCTTTTTCTAATCCAACTCGGAATAAAATTGTTTCACATTTGCTTTCATTGCTTTTTAATTTCCAATTGTATAAGTATTCAGTTACTTTAATATACATTATTTGAAGATTTTGCTGCATTGTAGTCACCTTTCTATCACTAGAATAGATTGTAATATCGTCTGCTTAACTCAATCCCATATTAAACCCTTGTTTGTATATTTCATTTTCAAATATATCGCTGATAAATATGCTGAGAAGCATAGGTTCTTATATGGTTCCTTGTTATAAACCATTGCTTATCAAAAATATTTCATTAGTCTTTTCCTTTTCATCAGTAATAATAATTTTCTTTTTCAAGAAATGATATCCTTTTATTAGTTATATCAAATCTCTTGTTATAGATTTTTATGTCATCTTGTATATTAAACCTTCTACCCACATTAGGATAAGAAGCAGTAGTTAAATCTATCACACATGCTCCTGTGCATTTGTTATTATTTAAGTTATAATTTACGTCAGATACTAATTGATGTATAGCATGTATTGTCGAATGTTTCCTTCAAAACCGAATTAAAAATCACTGAGTATATATTTTTTTTTTTATCTTTGTTTAATTTCAACAAAATTACCTTATGAAATATTTATTGGGCTGTAGCTACTTGTTTCGTTTTATTTTTTTTTTTTTTTGTTTGAATATTGGTATAATTTTGGAGATTTGCCATATCTCTGGATAAAAAGAATTGCTGATCATGTTATTAAAGATAGAGCAATACTGATTAATTATGTATTTTGGAATTTTTCTTAAAGTTAAATTAGATATTTTATATATTCCTGTTGGTTTTTTATTGTTTGTATTTGTAAATATTTTCTTATATTCATTTGTTGATGTGAAATTTTTTTCATTTAGGGTGTTGCTATTTGATTTGATTTGATTACTGAACTACATTATTTTTTTATTTTTATTTCCTTTTCAATCATGTCATTTATTTTTTCTACTATATTATATTTTACTTTTTCGTTCATAATAAATTCCTAATACTAATAATTTACTTTTCGTATTTGATATTATAATTTTATTATTGTTTTCATTCCATGACAAACTATAATTAAAGTTTTCTATGTCATCTTTTCATGTAATTTCTAGATTATGAATTTTTGGTGGTTCTTTTTATACCCGTACGATAGGATCGGGTATAATAAAATTACTCCTCCGTTTGTAACACCTCGAAATAAGCGAGCTAGATATACCTTCAAAAGTATGGATTGGATCAGAATCAAATTCTGAGTCGATTAAGCCATGTCTGTCCGTCCGTCCGTCCGTCCGTCAGAACGCTAACTCAAAAACTAAGAAAGCTAGAATCTTAAAATTTACACAAAATATTCTGGGAGCAATTTGTATTTATTTGTATCTATTTTTTTTGGTTGAGTTCCGACCAAAACTTCGGGTAGCTCCCGAACAACGAACTTTTAGATCCCCACATTTTTTTTGAAATAGAGCCATGAAATTTTAACTTCTGATAGATATCATAAAAATATTCATAAATATATTATGATAATATTAATTTTTCTGTAGCCCCGTCCATTAAGGAGCTATAGCCCCCAAAGCCCCCAAAAATCTCTATATTTAAATTGTTATAACACAAGTTTTATAAGGTATATCTTCAATCTGAAAATGCTAAACGATAGGTGCTATTATGAGCTTTACAAACATGTATATAATAAATATATTATACGTTGTCTTAATTTAACATTATGCGAAACTGAATTATTGGAAAATCCTTTAACCCTTCCATCTTCTAAACGGTTTAAGTTGGAAACTTGAAATTTTGACAGCAGTTAGATCTTTGAAAATAAGTATGAGTCATTTCAAAAATTTTTTTTGTATCACTTTACGTTTAGGAGCTGTAAGAAGTCAAAAACTGAAAATTGCCTATTTTTAAACACCTGTAACTTGAACACCTATTAAAATTTTTTTGAAGTAATACATAAAAATTAAAGCTTCAACATTATACTCTTATATAACTTTTTTTAATAATATAGGGTTACTTTATAATTGACGAAAGAGTTACTTGATTTTTTCAAATTTTCTAACAAATTTCTTTAACGAATTTTTTGCATTTTCTTTTACTCGATAATTTGAAATTGTTGAGGATATAATGCGTAGTACAAAAAAATTTAAATAAATAAACAACATCACTGTTGCTTGAAGAATTTTTATTGATATGATATTGATATACATACATACTTATATAATATCATATTTATTTACATATCGTATATGTCACTGATGAATGAATGATAAGAGTATAGATGTATATTATATAGCGCCGTATTTACATACATATATGTAATTTATTGTACTTATAAGAAATTATTCTTTGAATGCAATTATTTTTAAAGAAATATTGCAATGTATGGCGATGTACTTATAGCAATATAAATATACTATGTACGCATTAATATAATATAATATTTAAAATTATATTTACTATTTTGTACTAAGTAAATTTAATATACATTTACCGCTTAGTATTAAATGGTACTATGAATATTTGAAAAAGTTTTGGATTGATAATCGTTATATGGAAGGTTAGAATCTGCTTTTGAAGAATGTATAACATATAGTTTGAATATATGTACAACCCATAGTTCTAGAAATTATAAAATTCACCCAAATTATTTTAAAATACTAAAATATTAAAAAAATAATATTGTAAGCAGAGTGACAGGCTGTGAACATACTAACGATGAGCAATGAAGATAGAACCTTCAAATTTTGTACAATGATGTTTCTTCCCGTTCGATTTATGTCTCTGAAATTTAAGAGGATTTGGTCCATGGGTTTGGGTTTTGGAACCTTCCGAACGAGCACCAGAGCAAATGAGATTATCTCCAAAACCAACAAAGATAGAACCTTTAAATTTTGTACAATGATGTTCCTTCCCGTTCGATTTATGTCTCTGAAATTTAAGAGGATTTGGTCCATGGGTTTGGATTTGGAAGCTTCCGAACGAATCCCAGAGCAAATGAGATTATCTCAAAAACCAATAAAGATATAACCTTTACTTTTGGCAGAATGGTGTTCTTTCATGTATGATTTAAGCCTCTGAAATTTAAGAGGATTTGGTCCATGGGTTTGGATTTGGAAGCTTCCGAACGAGCACCAGAGCAAATGAGATTATCTCCAAAACCAACAAAGATAGAACTTTTATTTTTAGTACAAAGGTGTTCTGTTATGTTTCCTTTTCTGTAAAATTGGAAACTGACATTTGAAAGAATTTGAACCATGGGTTCGTATTTTGGAAACTTCCGGACGAGCACAAGAGCAACGAGCATATCTACAAAACCAACAAAAATAGAACCTTTAAATTTAATAGAATGGTGTTCTGGCAAGTTTTCTTTATGTTCCTGAGATGGATTCGATGAATTGGAGTGGCAATTCGGGTAGCTGACACAAACCTAACAAGGACTACCAATCTTCGAAAATAATTAAGATAGAAACTTAAAATTTTATACAAGGGTGTCAAGCATATCCCAAGCGGATGCCTCTTTTACGTTCTTGAAATTCGAGTTGAATAAGACAGAAAAGGAAAGAAGTTCAAGCAGCTGCCAAAAACACTTATGGATTTTTAATTTAATTCGAATTATTCAGGTGTAGGGTATTAATAAGTCGGTTGCATCGACTTACTGTTACATTTACTTGTTTTTGATTAAATACTGTACAGAAATGTGAATATGTTTTCTAATTTAATTGATAGAGTTTATAGTATTTTTAAACATACGTACATTATACATTAGCATGTACATATTTCAGTGATATCTTTTGAGAAATATATTATACACATACATCTTATGCAGGTAGGCCACATATTAGTAATGCATTCCTGAATGATGACATGATGATTGTCGTATGGAGGAGATTATTTCTGTTTTTTAATAATTGCCGAAAAAGTTATGTTGCTAAAACTTAAAAACAGTATTCTAAAGATACTGAATTAGATTATTTTATTTACTATTATGTATTAGAAATTTGCATTGAAAGCTTTTTCTAGAATATCAGAAACAATATAAAGGCAAAAATTAAGAGTGTTGGAAATATCTTTTTAATAACAATAACAATACAAAAAATTAGGCAGAATATTATTAATAGGTACTCGTGCGAAAATGAGTTAACGAACGTTAACAAAAATTTTGTCACAGGCCTTTTTTACAACCATAAATCCTTCTTGCCAAATTAGACACAAATTAAAAATAAAAATTTGTTTTGACAGTATATCATGCCGAAATGAAATGTGTCACGACAAAATTAATTAAATGAGTTTGTGTGCCAAAGTGCAGTACTTGTGCAAACTTCAATTGGTCAAATAGTTTAAGCACAAAAACAAAAAAAACTTCATGGCCTGATGCTGAAACGGGTTAGTGTATCGTAACCAAATCTACTCAGAAATCTTTTGTGATAAAGAGCTACACTTTTGTAAATTTTCAACTCAATTGATCAAGTCTAAGCGCCACAACAAAGAAATTAAAAATTTTCATTGAGCCCTGGTGCCGAAACGGGTTATTGGAATATAACCAAATCAATTCAGTGAGCTTCTACGTAAAGAGCTACACTTTTGTAAATTTTCAATCAATTGATTAAACAGTTTAAGCGCGACAACAAAAAAATTAAAAAATTGCATTGAGCCCTAGTGCCGAAACGGGTTAATATATCGTAATCAAATCAACTCAGTGAATTTCTGTGAAAAAGAGCTACTCTTTTGTAAATTTTAAGCTTAATTGGTCAAACCGTTTAAGCGCGACAACAAAGTAAATTAAAAAAACTTCACTGAGCCCTGGTGATGAAACGGGTTAATTGGTCGTAACAAAATTAACCTAGTGAGTTTTCCTGCTAAGGAACAACAATTTTGCGAATTTTCAAATCAATTGATTAAACTGTTTCAGCAGGACAACAAAAAATTGAATGAATATCGTTCGGCTCTTGTGCTCAAACGGGCTACCAGGGTTAAAAAAATTTGTCAAAGGCTTTTTTTCAAACTATAAAAACCACCATACATTTAAGACCATAAATCGGAAACAAAAAGTTTTTTGAAAGCCCACCGGGCCGGATCTGGGTAATATCTGGTAACCATATTTCTTCGGCACACCCGGAAAGCCAAGAAGAATATTTGTGCAAATTTTCAACTCAGTCGGTCAAACCGTTTAAGCAGGACAACGAAAAAAACCAAAAAGCTTTAAATGGCTCTCTGGCCGCAATGGGTTAATGAACCAAAACGCGATATAGCCTATAACTCATTCCGGGATCGTAGAAATATTCCTGCAAAATTTGGTTGCAATCGGACTGGTGGTTTTTACCTGAAAAGGGCACATACAAACAAACAGAATTTTTTCCTTGTATATTAGATTTAAATTAGAGTCATTTGAAATTCGGATAATGAATATTGAAGTATTATAACTATTCATTATTGAATTTTTGGTTTGTAATCTTATCACTTTGTTAAATTAAAGATTATCGTTTTCTAAGATTATCGTTAAGATTATCGTTTTTTAATTTTATTACTATGTCATTTGGTTCATCAGATGCATCTAACCCTTTTAATATAACCGGTTTTATTTTTATTACCGACCGCATACAATTAAGTATAACGTAGGTATTGTTTTCATACTAAAAATTTGTACCCGAGATTTTGGGAAAAATGCGTTACTCCGGTGGGTAGAAAGCTGCAAAATTTTTTTAGTGTGATGTCTGTGTGCGTGTGTGTGTGGGTATGTGGCACGTGTACAGTCTAAACGACTGAGCAGAAAATTTTGAAATTTCATATTTAAGGTTTTAAAGTAAATATCTCGGATTGATAAGCTTTTGGAGCAAATCGGACAACCGAAGGTGGTAGTTTACTAGTATTAGTTTTCAGTTTTGTACGAATATTTCGTAACAGCAAAACATTAAAGTGGAACAACTTTGCCATAGAACATTTTTTGACCCGACTAACTTCAACTTTTATTTAATTTTTTTTCTAAGTCCAAATTTCATACATATGTATACAACACGCCATATGAATTTATATGAAGAAATTTTTTTTTTTTTATATCTCTAACAATTTATGTAATATCAATGTATATTATTCTTTTGTTTATGACGCAAAATTTAAACTGTAAAATTTTTGTTAGCAGATACAATACTAATGTTATGTGTGTTTTGTATTTGTTTACAGTTTTTAATTTTTTTTACTTTAATATTTTAGAATGAAAAAAAAATCATGTACATACATATGTATGAATATATGAATGAACATATTTACATATATTTTTAAGATTAATTCATTTCTTATTATAATTATTATTGAATAAAAAAAAATTATGTTAAATTATTAGAAATTATTTTTATATAAATTATTATGTAAAAAATCAATGAATTTTGGCATTATACTTTTCGTATAATAACGGTCGGTCCTGTGGTGGAGACAGCTAATTTTTCTTTGGAGTAAAAGTAAAATATTCAAATGAATTTTCATCAAAATTTTTTTTAATTAAACTATATTTTTCTAAGTTGTTTGTAAATATTGCATATTTTGTTTGGTGTACCTATGTTTTTGTTTTTATAGTCATCACAATTCATTTTACTTTCAATTTGTTTGGCAACATTTTTAATGTATTTATAATGTACAAACGGGGCAATATTTCATTTGTTTTACTGTGTTGCTTATGCTATTTAGGAACTTTAGTTCTGTTCATACTGTTTTCTCCTTTGCTTTTCTCTGATGTATAGTCCTTTCCTCTCGTTAGTGCATCTTACTATCCGAGCCTTCATTGTTTCTACTTTCTGATACGTTATTTTTACGTTATTTATTTTTTTATTTCTTATTTTTTTATTGGTTATTATAATTGGTATTATGTATATCACTTATGGAATAATGTATATCACTAATTTCTTTTAGGTTAATTTCAGTTAAATCTACTGCGATATTTTTTCACTTATTTGATTAATCACATTTTGAAATTTTCTGTAAATCTTTTCTTTAATAAATAATTTTCTTCTTGTTGTTTTTGTAACAAAACAGTTGCCGATATTTGCTTTTTTTGTTTTTGTTATAGTTTTACTGTTTTTAAAAATTGGTTTTTCTTATAACAAATGTATATCTCTTTTAACTAATATCATATTGGAGGTTTTTCATATTTGTAATATTTTGTAATATAGAAAAAGGGTTAATTTAAACACAGAAGTTGTTTTATTTAACTTTATTTGTTTTACACCCTTACAGTGTAAAATTTGAAATAGTAATGTCTTCTTTTTTTGTAAAAGAAAGTCTTTTATACAATTTATTTTCTTACATTCTATTTTCTTGCATTCTAAAACAATATTTATTACAAAATAGACTAAAAAAAATGATTATTATAAAAATAGATAAATATGTCCAGTATCATGCTGGCGATGCAAACCAGTATGCATTTACAAAATATTTTAGTTCAATATTGCAATATGATAACTTAATTCTACTTTCTTTGTTTATATATTTTGAAGTAACCTTCATTATTTATAGTTAGTATATTTTGGTTCATTATTGCAACGTGATATTTAATTTTAAACATATGTACACCATATGTTACATTATTCATGCTTTAACCTAATTTATTTATAGTTAAAAAGAAAAGGAATTGAAAGTAAAAAGAAATACAAAATTAATATAATGTTTATTGTTATGATTTTAGTATATTGGAGTGGCATATTACACCTTCCCCCATCTTAAAAAAAAATTGTCAGAAATTGTGATAATTTTTAGTTTTTTTTTTTTACAAGTGACATATAATTGATTTGTTTTTTTTTTTCTTATATTCTTTCTTTTATATTTTTTTTTTTTTGTAGTTATTATCTAATATATATAAACATAAAAATATTCTCTTATAATATAAGCTTGTTTATTTTTTCTTATTATTATGATATTTAGTTTATGTTTACTCAAATTACATTACATTATTTTAACAAAAATGTTGTTGTTATATACATTTTTTTTTTATTTTTTTTTTATTTAATATATAAATTCCTCATTATGTAATTATAATTAATAATATTTCCTCTTTTTTTTTTTATATAGTACCAAAAATTAAACTGTTTATTTATTGGAAAAAGAAAAAAAAGAAAATCAAATTAAGTTCAAAATTTTGATATGCAATTTGTATTTACTCAACAAATATTTTTAAAAGATTGTTATGAACTAGTTTTGTTTTCCTACCAATTTTAATAGTAGTATTTTTTGCAGAATTTATTTCTATGACTTCGTAAGGCCCTAGGTAACATGCAGTTAATTTTTTATTTTTTCTTAATGTATCAAGTAACCAAACTTTGTCTCCTACAATAATGTCTAATAATAGAGCATTCTTATCATAGATTCTTTTATTTGTTTCTTTTGATTTAATTAAATTATTTCTGGCTTCAGTATAACTGTTTTGAAGACGTGATTTTAAGTCTAGAACATAATCGTTGATATTATATAATGGTTCAATAGTTTTGGATATGGCTGATGGTAATTCAGGTTTTATACCAAATAATATTTCATACGGCGTAAATTTTGTTGAAGTACTAGGAGTTGTATTATGTGCAAAAATTGCAAAGTCTAACCACGTATCCGAATTATCAGGATCTTTATTTGCATAACAACACAAATAATTTCCCAAAGAACGATGTGCTTTTTCTAGGGAACCATTGGATTCCGGATGATAACTAGTTGTGTTTATCTTTTTAATTTTTAATAATGAATAAGTCCTTTTAAATACTTCGCTCATAAAATTAGTACCTTGATCAGTTAGAACTATTTTTGGAGTACCAAAAATGCAAACGATCTTGCGTACAAAAGCGTCTGCTACCGTGACAGCTTCCTGATTAGGAATAGGGATAGCTAATAGAAATTTAGTGAGTAAATCTTGAAATGTTAGTATATATGTATTACCTGATTCAGAAGTAAATAATGGTCCTACTATATCCAAAGCAATTTTTTCAAAAGGTTTGTTAGGAGTATCTGTTAATTTCATTGGTATTTTAGTTTTTAAACTTAATTTATTTTTCTGACATATTTTGCAAGAAGATATATATTTGATTACAGTTTGTTTCATATTTTTAAAGTAAAACTTTTGTTTAAGTTTTTGTAGTGTACGATTTACACCTTGGTGCCCACCAACTGGACTATTATGATACTCTTCTAGAACTGTTTTAATTTCTTTAGGTTTGGAGAGAATAGTAATTTGGTTTTCTATTATATTAGCATAATCAGATTCATTTTGATTTGCAATATTTTCATGAATATTATCTTGATCTGAGTTTTTATTTTCTGAATTATTAAGATTTTTATCTTGCGATGCGTTGTTTTGACTGTGATTTGTTCTATCAGATTGTGCTCTAGTAATTACATTAATATTGGATATTTTTAATCTAGATAAGGTGTCTGCATTCGTATTCAAATTACCCGATTTGTGGATAACACGATAATCGTATTCTGCTAATTTAATACGCCAGCGCATAATTCTAGAAGTTGGATTATTTATATTGAAGATCCAAGCAAGAGGTTTGTGGTCGGTAACAACCGTAAATTTTCTACCGTAAAGGTATGGTCGAAAATAAGACGTTGCCCAAACGACTGCTAAAGCTTCCTTTTCAATAGTGGAGTAATTACGTTCGGCTTTGTTTAATGTTCTACTAACGTATGCGATTGGTAGATCCATTACTTTGCCTTGCTCTAATGTTTGCTGCGATAAAACGGCACCTAAAGCTGTGTCGCTCGCATCAGTTGTAAGATAAAATTCTTTCGTGACGTTAGGATATTGTAATACTGGGTATTCGGTTATTGCTTTTTTTAAGCTTTTAAAAGATTAATCCAAAACTCATCACAAACAAATTTAGCATCCTTTTTCAACAATTTATTCAATAGTTGTGCTATGGCTGAGAATTTTGGTATGAATTTACGATAATATCCTATTAATCCTAGGAAAGATTTAATAGCTTTTTGATTTTGTGGCGGTTCTATATTAAAAATTGTAGTTATTTTATTTTTATCGGGTTTAATACCTTTTTCGGTTATAACATGATCAAAATATAGCACTTCTTTATGTAAAAATTTGCATTTATTAGGTTGCAGTTTTAAATTATATTTCTTTAATGCTTCAAATACTTCGATTAATTTCTTATTATGGTCAACAAGATTTTTACCATAGATAACTATATCATCTAGGTATACGAAACAACGGATGCCTTGAAGGCCAGTGAGATCTATATTCATAAGCCTCTGAAAAGTAGGAGGTGCATTTCGCAATCCAAAAGGCATTCGTGTAAATTCGAAATGACCATACGGTGTACTGAAAGCGTTTTTTTCACAATCCTTTTCTGCGACCCCGATTTGATGGAATCCATTTGCTAAATCTAAAGTAGAAAAATATTTAGATTCACCCAATTGTCCAAGAATATCTTCAATATTTGGCAGGGGATATGAATCACTTATGGTGATTTCATTTAGTTTCCGATAATCAACCACGACGCGCCACTTTTTATTACCGTTAGCATCTGGTTTTTTAGGATCGACTAATAAAGGACTGTTCCAAGAGCTTTTACTATGTTGAACTATTCCTTGAGTCAACATTTCATCAACTTGTCTTTTTATCTCAGATTTGTGAATTTCAGGCAATCTATATGGTTTAACGTTAACAGCTGGTTTATCAGATTGTATGTTTATTTCATGCTTAATTATTGCTGTACACGTCAATTGATCACTTTCCAAGTAAAATAATTGATTATATTCCCTTCATATATTTATAATGGATATTTTTTCCTCTGAATTAAGATGAGAGAGATCTAATTGTTTATTTAAGTTTTCTAAACGATTGTCTATTAAATTTGTAGTTTCAGTTTGTGCTAACGTATAGATATTAAAATTTTTGATAGGAGTAAAATTTATTTTTAATTCTTCATTATATATTTCAAATGGTTTTTCATTCACGTTTATAATATTAAGATATACGTAACCATTTTCTGGTTTTACAATTGTATTTGTTATAAATATCCCATTTTCATTTAAATTTTTAGGATTCAAAATTGTAATTGATTCCTCCTGAATTATTACGGGACCGTATTTAATCAATTTTTCTGTACGTGGTGGTATTACCACAACTTTATTTTCTGTTTGAAATTTTATTGGAACTTTTAAATCATTAAAATTAAAAATTACTTGATCATTACCATAGTCGATAATTGCTTTAGTTTTATTCAAAAAATCTTCGCCAATTATACCATCTTGCGCAATTGGAAAATTAGCGGAAACTACATGAAAAAGTATAGCATATCGTTTCAGTTCTTGACCAGGAACTTTGATAAATAATGTAGTAGTTCCAATTGTATTAATAGGTTCGGATGAGATACCTTTCAATTCAATGGACATGCAATCTACATATGTATTGTCATGCAAAGCATTTACTTTAATAATACTTATATTTGCACCCGAATCTATTAATAAATTTGTAAATTGATTTTCCGCACCCTGTATTTCTAGAGACAAGATACTGGAAAACGTACGATTTTTTGATTGATTTATCATTATTGTTTTTGTTAAATTTTGATTTAATTTTGAATTTGGAATTTCGCTTGATTTAGAATTTTGATTTTGATTTGATTTAGAAGTCGATTTAGAATTTAGGCGCTCTATTTTAATTGGCTTGCCTGAGTCCTGAGACCCGATGGACCAGGCTGCTGGTAGTTTTCCTCATTTGTATAAGGTTGAGAAAGGTTATTACTATTCTTTTTATTTCTATTGAATGCTAATTTTTTGCATTCATATATAGTATGTCCAGGATTTTTACAGTAACGACAAATCTTTTCTTGCGTTAGTGTATTGACTCGCGGGCTAGCACTTGGGTTTGTATACCGCGGAACATTATTAAATTTTGCGGAACTATTTAGGTTAGTTACTTTATTAAAATTAGGATTAAAGTTTTGACTGCTCTTTCGACAATCTCTGGTATGATGGGTATTTGTTTTGCACACATTACAGTAAGGAGTTCTGTTACTGTTATTATTACCATTATAATAATTCCTATTTTGATTGCTACCCTTATAATTGGTGGAAACATTTAATTTTTCCTCATTCATCGCCAAATTTATAGATTCGTTTAATGAGGGCAACCTGGCGGTGCGAACAATTATTCTTAGGGGATCCAATAATCCATTTACAAAATTGTTCATTACTATTGACTCGTTTAATTCATATATAGCTTGCACGCCATCGGTTGTCATTGAATCTTTAACACTGGCTATATTTAATTCATCAAAAAGCATTTCAGTTCTCTCTGAATAGTGAGTTACTGATTCCCTTGGTCCTTGACTCAAGGAAAATATATCAAGTTGAATTATTTGGGTGGATCTGGTTTTTGAAAATTTTTCTATAAGGGAAGTTTTAAGTTTTTTCCAATCATCGAGTTTTTGTACCTTATTGTGGCGTTATATGCACGCCCAGAAATTTTAGAGGTAATGACTTCCAAAAAGTCTGTTAGATTTTCGTTCCTTTTAGCTCTTTCGTACTGTATTTCTGCGAGTTGCAGGAATCTGTGTAACTCTGCAGATTCTCCACTAAATACGGGAAGCATTTTATTTGCCCGATCGATGTCGAATTGAGACATTTTGTCTAAGTGGTCTTGATCGTTTTGTTTAATTATGTCTTGTCCAGTATTTATTACTGGTTCTGTATTAACTTTAGCGAAGTCGAAGGCTTCGTTGGAGAACGAGAAATAGGCATAGGAACTAGGTTTTCGCCAGTTGATTTAGCAATTTGTCTAGTTCTTTAACTGAGATTCATACAAAAAAAAATTTTTCTTTTCTTTTTTTTTTTTATAATTTAGCAAAATTTGAATGTAAATATTTTATTTTGACTTTTATTTATATTTTATTTAAATATATTATTTATTTAAATTAGTAATATTTTATTTTGACAACATAGTAGGAATGAGAAAAAAAACTAATTTAATCCTTTTTTTTTTCTTTTCTTCTTCAAACAAAATACATTTTACATGAAAAACAAAATAGCAAAGAAATTTTATATTTATTATTTTATTTTTATAAAATATAATTTTCCCTTTTTTTTTTTTTGAAAATAGTAAAAATTTATTTGTACTATTATTTATAACTATTTTTGCTTTAAATATTCAAACCCTTTTTTTTTTTTTTTTTAAAAAAAATGTTTTTATTCACTTTCAAAAACTTTTCCTCTTTTTTTTTTTTCTTTTCTTTATATTAAAAAAATTGATTTACTTTTTTTTTAAACAGGTGAATCTTGCTCTCAGATGCTCTGGCTTCCTTGATGACGCAGTGCTTTAAAACGTCATAGATAATGACTACGCTGACTGCTATACAAAATTCCTTTAAAACCTCTTCGGTGCTGTTATTAAGAGTTTGGACGATACTCTGTGCTGAACCCATTGAGTGGATTGAAAACGGCGCTCTTGGCCCCTGTTTCAAAAATTTTTTTTTTTTTACACAAAATTATGATGTTTAATGGCTCATATTATAATTTTTACCTTTTTTTTTTTAAAAAAATATTAGTATGCTAAATAGTTTTATTCACCCATTTTTTTTATTTATATATTTTTTTTTTTTTTTATTAAAGTTATTATAAGCTATTAATTTATTATTAAAAAAAAATTTATTATATAAAGATTTTAAATTAAATTTTTTTTTTTTATTTTTTTTTTTTGCAGCACATCCATAGATGTACCGTATAACTATTGGAACTTTTTTTTTTTTTGATAAAAAAGTTTTTTTTTTGAAACTTATTGACGTCTAGAACAACACATTCCAGACCCCACACCTGACACCAATGTAATATTTTGTAATATAGAAAATGGGTTAATTTAAACACAGAAGTTGTTTTATTTAACTTTATTTGTTTTACACCCTTACAGTGTAAAATTTGAAATAGTAATGTCTTCTTTTTTTGTAAAAGAAAGTCTTTTATACATTTTATTTTCTTACATTCTAAAACAATATTTATTACAAAATAGACTAAAAAAAATGATTATTATAAAAATAGATAAATATGTCAAGTATCATGCTGGCAATGCAAACCAGTATGCATTTACAAAATATTTTAGTTCAATATTGCAATATGATAACTTAATTCTACTTTCTTTTTTTATATATTTTGAAGTAACCTTCATTATTTATAGTTAGTATATTTTGGTTCATTATTGCAACATGATATTTAATTTTAAACATTTGTAAACCATATGTTACATTATTCATGCTTTAACCTAATTTATTTATAGTTAAAAAGAAAAGGAATTGAAAGTAAAAAGAAATACAAAATTAATATAATGTTTATTGTTATGATTTTAGTATATTGGAGTGGCATATTACATATTGGAGATTTTTGGATCATATATATAATACAAAAGATATTGGTGAGACCTTAAATTGGGTTAGATTAGATGGCTGCCAAGAAGACACACTTAGACCGTATTTGGTCCATTGTGATACCACATAGAAACTTTTCTATCCTACTCATTAAAACCAATTTGAGGTTTATTGTAAAACCAAGAATGCTCTTCATATTTTTACCCGCTAGGTCGGTAAGGTTGTTAAAGAGATTTTGCCCCAAATGGCTGTTTCTCATTTGCCGACAAGGCTGGGGATGTGCAAAGGAGATGGAGAGTTGTTTCCTCCTCTTCGTTATCTTTGCAGGCTCTACAATAGTTGTTTGCGGATAAGCCAAATCTTTTGGCATGCTTCCCTATTAGACAGTGACCGGTAACTATACCCATTGTCATTCCAATATCTGCCTTTTTAAGAGAAAGCAGATCATTGAATCGTCTAAAATCGGTTTTGGGCCATATCAATCTTGTGATATTGCACGAGGTCAAGTTTGACCATTTGTTATTTACCATATCCGTAATTTCCTTTCGAAGTAATGTTCTGCTTGTGGATAGAGTTACCTTTAGTCTTGCCTTGCCGAACAGGACTTGTAAAGTTGTACTAATTCTTGCAAGTTCATCAGCTTTTTCATTTCCCGAAATACTCCGATGAGCCAGCAAAGCGGAATTCTAAACTGCCTAACCATACCGTTAAGAAATTTTTGGCAGTTTATTACAGTCTCGACAGTATCTGACATAATGCGTACTTGCTTTACAGTCAAAACGCTTCTATTCAGTAAAGTCAAGGCTTCTTCGATTGCCATAATTTCCGCTTAGAAGACGCTACAATGGTCTGGTAATCTGTTCATTTTTTAACCATCCGTGAATTGTACTCCTTCGAAGGTCATCACTGTTTTCGATTTCCAACTCTCACTATACTCGTCACCAAAACTGGAGTGGACTTGAATTGGTTTATGAGATCCGGGTGACCTTCTCATGAATTGATCCACTGGCATGTAACTTTTAACCTTACAGCTGTGTTTGCGGCTCTAAATTTGCTATAATATTTTATAGGCATTAGATTAAGCACGATATCTAATGGTTGTTATTAAAGAGCCACTAATACATAGTGTGGCATTTCTTTGAACCCTAGCGATTGCTTTGCGGTTGACCTCTCTATCGATTGCCCTTCCATAATACTAGGACTCCGTACATAAGAATGGGTGTTATTACGGATGTGTATAGCCAATAAATCATGTATGACTTAAGCCCCCATTTCTTACTAAAGGCTTTCTTGCACGAGTAGAGTGCTATAGAGGCCTTCCTTACTCTTTTTGAGATGTTATCCTTCCAACTTAATTTCCGGTCTAGAGTTAGACCCAGAAATTTCGACGTTTCGCTAAAGGCAAGAGCGGAGTCATTTAACGAAGGCGGCTTTATTTTGAGAATTCTATATTTCCTTGTAAAGAGGACCAGTTCGGTTTTCTATGTGTTTACTGACAGTCCACAGTGTATTTGGTTTACTGTAAGTTGGAAAACGTCCCTGAGACTGTCACTTGCCTCAGACAACGACAGCAACATCGTCCGCATGGGTGATTGTTGTGTAGCCCACCTTTCCTAGGATTTTAAGCGTTTTGTTTACTACCATATTCCAAAGAAGAGGAGATAGCACCCCTCCTTACGGAGTCCCTCTTTTCACAAACCTTTTTGCAAATACATTCCCTACGTTGGCACTGATGTTGGCACCTGCTATTTAGCATATTAGCTATCAGTGCTCTTAGCTCCGGTTCTACTCTTAGGCTTATCAGTGCGTCTATAATTGCCTGATTGACGTTATTAAACGCTCCCTCAATATCTATAAATGCTTCAAGAGTATACTCTTTGCAATTTAGAGATCTTTCAATCGAGCTAGTCAATCTGTGAAGTGCGGTGATCCACTGACTTACCTTTAGAGTAAGCATGTTGAGAGGCTGACAACAGATTTTCATCTAAGTTGCAACGGGTATGGTTGTCGATCATCTTTCTAAGGTTTATAGAAGGAATATACGCATAAATGTGACTATGCCGGCCTTGGGTATGAACGCTACTCTGACCTGTTTCCATTTACCTAGGATATGCCCCAAATTAAGACAACCACAGAAAATGCTTTTTAGCCAAGCCAGGGTAGTATATGAAGTTTTCTGGATTTCAGCGGGTATAATACCATCCGCCCGCTTGACTTGAGTAGCTTCAAACTATCTATAGCTCATTGTAGTTTGTCTCTCGTAACCACTACCTCTGAGATAGTAGACGAGGGATTCAGGAGACAAGCCACCTCTGAGGTATTATTTGTGGACCCAGGAAAATTTATTTATTATTTTTTACAATATAATCTGTAACTTAATAATTAGAGTTAGTATCGATTACAATAATCAGTCAATACATGTTTACAATACTGAATGAATTTAGACAATTCTGACCATTATTTTTCATTGACCAAATATTCCTATTATTATTAATTTATTTTTGTCTTTTTTTTTTTTAACTTTTTTTTATTAACTTTATTATTCAACAAAATATTAACACTATAATAATATATTTAAAACATTATTAATCTCAAGAAGATTAAAGTTAAAAAGCTAAGCTTTCACCGCTTTGAGAAATATTGTCCCACGACATACGCATCTGATTTCATGTGGTAGTTTATTAAAAACTCTTGATGCAACTACCAAAGGTGTGCTCACGACGGGGTTTTCTTCATATGAGCCTAATAGTATGTTTTTGTGCTATTATTTAAGCCGCGATCTTATTATTATAAGCATTTTCCCAGCATGCCAATCCATAATTTAAATTAGTGTGAATTAATGCATAATAAATATATGTAAGAAGTTTCTTAGAACAAAACTGCTTTAAAAAGTACATAATTCTGATAGACATCAATAAGAAGGTTTTTAAAAGCAAGCTATGGTCAAATTAATTTAGCTTATTATCAACCAATAACCCAAGATATTGAACATTTGTAGCAATATCAATGTAAAAGCAATTTTTAGAGCAAATAGCATCATATTTAAATGTAGTATTAGCATAAGTACATATATCTGAAAAAGTATACACTCTATTGCAATCAGCACTATGATAAACAAGATTACCCAATTCACCCCCATATCCTTTTATAATAAAAATCATTAATATCGTTTTTTCAGTCAATAACATTTTATGAGAAGCAAAACTAATGTTTTAACAATGCTAAATCGTGACTAATAATAGTCATCAAGTCAAAATAAGTATTACTATGAAAGGTGCAAGCCATACCATCTAAGAAAGCTATTCAATTATTTTTAAATTTAAAAAAAAAATAGAGTTTATAAACATCAAAAAAAGAATAGGACGCAAAACGGATCCCTGTGGAACGCCAAGAGAAATTGTTGAAAAATTACTATAGACACCTTCCAATTTTATTCTTGGTTTTCTATCTGAAAGATAGGACGAAAACCATTTATGCATATGTCTTCTGATAATTTATGTAATAGAATTTCAGAATCAACTGTATCAAACGCCTTACATATATCAACAAACAGCCGTTGTTTTCCTATTATTAATTCCATTGTGTATAGCATTACAAAATTCTAACAGAGCATTTTCTGTAGATAGATTCGACCTAAAGCCAAATTGAGAATTAGAAAAAAAGTCATGATCGTTCAGGAAACTAAGAATCCTTAATTTTACTAATTTTTCAAAAATCTTTTGAAAGATTGAAATAGGTCTATAGTTATTTAATTCTTGTTTATCACCTTTTTTAAATAATGGGATAAGTTAAGCTTTTTTGAAGCTATCTGGAAATACACCAAGTAAAACACTTTTATTAAAAATGTGGTAAAGGACATCCACTATATTAAATGAAATTTTCTTCAAAAAAGAAGCCGAAAAGGAGTTACAAGTGGAAGAGTTACTATTCTTAAGTGAAAGAATAGTATGATGTACTTCCAGAGAAGTAAACAAATTAAACACAAATGTATTATGAACGTAATCTGATGCCAAACATTTACAATAATTATTTATTTTACAATTATCCTTAACTACTTTTTACCTGCACTTCAAAAAAAAAATCATTTGCCTTAGCTCCAGACTCAAAAACAATTTCATCATTTAAATATAGACTATTAATTTTTTCTTTACAATTTCTAGATTTATTAAGTAAATTGTTCACTATGCCCCATTCTTTCTTGCCATTACACAGTTTTGATTTATAATATTTAGTTTCATGTAATTATTAACCTGAGACGAAAGTTTTTTACACATTTTTCATATTGATTTCTAAGGTTACTATTATTTGGGTACTTTTTAACTTTTTTGTACATTTTATTTTTTAAGTTAATTTTATTTAACAAATGAGAATTAATCCAAGGTTTAAGTTTTTTTGTTATTATATTATTTATATTATTATTGTTAATGATATTACAAGAATTTAAATGTTGATTCAAAATTTCAATAAACTTATCAAATGCTTTCAAAGGGTCAGATTCATAATAAATTTCATACCACGATTATGCTCTAAGATAATTATTCAGTTTAAAAAAATCAGTTTCATAATATTGAAGCACGTCAGACGTTTCACTGCGATTAGGAATTATTTGATTAATCATAAGGCAAATCATACAATGATCAGACAACTGGAAATCAACCACAGAGCAACTTACGTTAGAATTACAAGATAGATCCAGACGAATAAATAAATGATCAATGCATGACCCGCCATCATTAGTTATTCTGGTTGGTTTATTTATAGAAGATTCTAGACAATGAGAAGACAACATGAAAATATAATTATCAATGAAATTTGATTCAAGTATAATATTTAAATTAATATCACCCAACAGTATTACGTTTTTAGATTTTACACTTAATAACAGAGAATTTAGTTCTTCCTTAAACAGTTCTTTAGAGTCAAAATCGTTATTATTAAACCTGTAATTTTACATTTAATAACAGAGATTTTAGTTCTTCCTTAAACAATTCTTTAGAGTCAAAATCGTTTTTATAAAACCTGTAAACCTTATATATGCAGATAAAAACAAATTTACAATTAAAATTATTTTTTACATAAATAGCAATACCACCAGATGCTATACAGAAATAGTTATCATTACAATTTGGATAAATAGAATAACCTGGAATATTATATACATGAATTTCACCGCAATCAGACTTCATAGTGAATGATTCTAAGTTCAGTACAAACTTATCAAAGTTTTTCCGTAAGCTACGAATATTTTGTTGAATAACAAAAATATTTGAAATCAAATTAAAATTATCTAATTTATCAAACGTATAAAAAAAATAATCGAAATCTAAATGTTTCATATTTAATAGTGAAGTAGAAGTGAAGTAGATCAATATTAAAGTTATTCGTAATCAAAAAAACAAAAAAAAATATTTACAATAAATAAATCTTCAGTATTATATATTCTTACATAATTATTGCCTTCCTCTTTTCTCATAAAAATTTTACCATTCTTGACCCATAAGAATTCATAATTTTTTTCTACTTTAATTATTTTAGCTGCATTAAATACTGCTCTCGTATATTTACTGAGAGAATCATTTATAGAGATCCGTTTTGTTTCTCCTACGCTGTCATCAATATGAAAGTTTCAAGCCTTTTTTTTGTTTGTTCCTTTTGTTTTTTCATAATACTTAGTTTTGTTCTCTGCTAGAAGAATTTTACACAAACTATAGAATTGTTTTGATGATGTATTTTAGTTTGGGAGATACTATCAGAGGTTGATATATTCTTGTTGAATACCTTTTTTACTTAACAATAAGTTATATCTGAGATTGCAATATTATGTCTAGTATTCTTTAATAATATCAATATCAGACCTTAAACTTTCTTTGTTACCAATGATATCAACACTGTTAACTAAACGCTTCTGTTCTAATAAACCAACTTTAACATTCAGAATACCCACTTCTTTTTGCAAATTTTGATTTTCATTTCTTAAAGCACTTAATTCCTCATGATAATCTTTTAATATTTTTTTTTATATATTTAAGTTCTTCAAATACTTTATCATGATTAATAGAATCATTTACTAAAAATTTGAGGTACCTATGTGATTTATTTGAATTTGATTTATTTAAGTTTAATTTATTCAAATAAGATTTATTTAAATTAAAACTGGACTAATTAGAATTTTGCGTATTTCTTTTATAGTTATTAGTCGTACTCACTACAACAAAACAACTTTACTGTACCGAATTCCGAGACATACTGAATATACAAAATGGGTTTTTAAAAGTAATTCCAACTACTCCTCGCGTGGCTCCCTTCTTAGAACCTGAGATATGTGCTTCTTGGGTATTGACCTGGCCTACTACTGTTTTGACAAGGTCAAGGAATTATGTTGCACCTCAGATAACTGGCCAACAATGAGAGAGCTCAACCTCTCAATTATTTTATACGCCGCCCGTTTATCAAAGAAGGCTTGTTTGGTCGGGTGAACTTTGCGTACCGTCTTTGGTTATTCGCGACTTTTGCGTACCGTCTTTGGTTATTCGCGACTTTCCTTAGCACTGCTAGTGCCCGGTTTAGTCGCTTTACTTGCCGACTTTTAGGAATTGCCAGCCAACTCTTTTTTCGAATCTTTTCTTAAATTTTGTTTCATAATTGAACCCACGAGTACGAAGAAAAGGAAGGTATGAGAGATTCGTATACATAGGGTAAGGCTAATTAATTCGGAGGACCGCCAAGTTCTCCGAATACTAAGTTCGCGACTGAACTATTTTTAAGACTGGGCTCCAACCCAGGCTGATCATCGGCACGGGTTGTATAACACCTTGAATCCGGCCGAGATTTACTCAATTTTGATGGTTCCTGCAAAAACCGAGGTGTCACTAATAGGATACATAAAGACAGACCCAGTTTAGCTTTCCCTTAGTACCTAACAACCTAATTGGTGATAATTTCCGGTTCGCACCCACGAGGAGGATTTGGATTAAGGATTTTTGCCGACCAAAAAAGACGGGATCTTGCCAACATAAAAAAAAAAAATATAATGAATTATTTATATTAATTTTATTATTATCATTGTTATTAATATTATTATTATTATTGTTGTTATTGTTATTAATGATATAATTACTATTATTACTATTGTTTTTATTATTATTATTATTATTATTATTATAATTATTATCATTACTAGTATTATTGTTATTGTTGTTATCAATATTATTATCAATGTTGTTAATAGCAAGATTATCATTATTAATATCATTATTATTGTTATTAATATTATTATTCTGATTAATATTATTATTAGAAATTTTTTTTTTCTTTAGTTTTGTTATTGGTTTTATTATTGTTATTATTATTGTTAATCTTATTAGTAGTTTTTTTTTTTATTAATTTTATTATTATTATTAATATTATTATTATAATAATTATTACTTATTTCGTTTCTATATTTATTATTTTTATTGTTATTGTTAATTAATATAATTTCCATTATTATTATTAATTAGATTGGTCGAGCTAGCGGCTCCTGGTTTTAAAATTCCCCCTTGAACAAAGTTAGGATATTTAGAACCTCTAGTTGATGTTGATGTTGCAAGTTTTTATTGTTGTTTGTGCTAGAAAACGGAATAACAAAAGGATTTAATAACAGTTTATTTTTGTCAGTGTTAAACTTCGTGTTGGTGTTAGTAGGTGAAATCTCTCAATTAGTATTGCATACAAATTTTTTTATTATTGTACCTTTTTTCCATCGCTTGTAATTAATTATATCGCAAACTTTGGATATAGATACAACAACTTTGAAAGATTTGTATTTTGGTTTATATCTAAGATTCTTAGGAGTAAGATTGACTACTTTAACACTATTTAAATTAAAAGTATTTCTTAAAAACTTACTAAGATAATTAGAAGTTGTTGACGCTGCAAAATTGGAAAAGTATAAGATAGTTACAGGTTCATGATGTTCCTTAGTTGATTTCTGATCGATGACAGTATTAATATCTTTAATATTTGGAAGAATAAACAGAACTTTCTTTGCAGTAGAACTGTGTTGAACTTCTTCTGTTGATGCTAAAGTTGAGGATGAAGGTGGTAAGATAGCCAAATTGTTACTACATTATAGAATTTCACTAAGTAATGAATTGTCATTGGTGTTATTAGATGATGTATTTGATTTTAAATCCAAAGCATCATTAGTCACTTTATTAGTGAATTCCACCGTTTGAGAGACTATAGGCTTAAACAAAAAGGAATTATGAAATGAACTGTAGCTGAACGGTTAGTCAGTTTGAGTCCAAATGTCCTTTGAATTTTGACTTAGATACATTTGATTGTATCTAAACGTGTCGAAGGATGTATCCAAACTAGCATCTAACTTAACCCCCATATTCACTATTTCCTTTTTAAGTAAACCTAATTGATCAGTAAGTTTATCTGCAATATCTGAAGGTTGACTATTTAGCTTTGAATCAAAAAGTTCCTGTAGCTGTAAGTTAATAGATGACTCATCGGATCGGAAATTAACTCACGTCAACGTATTTAAAGATTCGTTTAATCTATTTAGTACGGAGAGAAGCTCATTATTTTTAGAAACCAAATTCTGCTTCAGTTGATCTTTTTGTTTGTCAGATGTACTGCTCAGTGTCATATTCAGTGACTTGTAGTCTTTTGCCATTTCATTAAGAGATGCTGAGTTACATTTTATAGTGTCATGACATTTAGCTGCAAGTCCTGTCTATTCATCTTTAATATTACTGAAGGATGTTTTGACTTCGTTCAATAACATATTCATACTGGCATGATAATCCAAGCGTGATTCACAAACAAAATACTGAGCCAAGAACGTCACATCTAACGTCATATTAAATTGACTTATTAAAAAGAAAAGGAGTATATCCCTATGACTATTTCAATAGATTTGAGAGATTTTCAGAAACAGAATTACCTGAAAAATATAATTTTTATAATAAATTAAATAAAGAGAATATTAGCGATGACGACTATCTTCATGCACAAAAATTAGGTTGTGATTTAAACCTTAATAATTTAGGAGAGTTATGGTTATTATACACTGGAATAAATTTAGAATTGCTTACAGATATAAATATGATTATGTTTATTGAAAGGGAAATATGTGGAGGTTTAAGTCAATGTTCAAAACGCTACTCTGAAGCAAATAATGATTTATCCAAGAGAGTTGCACGGTTTGGATGCCGATATACCGTTTTGCGCTGAAACTATATGTCCCCCTTGTTCAAAACAAAAAAACTACTTGCATCTCTTAACGATAAAGAAAAATATGTCATTCATTATAGAAATTTAAAACAAGCTTTAAAACATGGCCTCAAGTTAAAAAAAATTCACAGGATTCTTGAATTTGATCAATCTGCATGGTTAAGACAAACACAAGAGTAAGAGCACAATCTACCACTAAAATTGATGTCAAACGTTTTAAACTTAAGAATAATGCCATTTTTGGCAAATGTATAGAAAACGTAAGAAAATATTGTAATGTAAAACTAGTTTCAAATTGGGAAGGAAGGTACGGTGCCAATTCATTAATTTCTTCGCCTTTTTTCAAAAATAGTATAGTTTTTAATGAGAATTTAGTAACTATTGAATTATTTAAATCTGAAGTATACTTTTGTAAGCCTATTTATGTTGGTTTCTGTTTTTTGGAAATTTCAAAAACGCTAATATATGAATATCATTGCGATTACATAAAACCAAAATTTTGGCGAAGATTGTACTGTATAGTATACAGATACCGACAGTTTAGTTTATGAAATTTCTAATTTCAATATTTATCAGACAATAAAAGAAGATTGTAAAACCCGTTTCGATACTAATGATTATTGAATAATATTTGGGGAATACCAAGAGTTAATAAAAAAGTTGTAGGGCTAATGAAAGATGAGTTGAATGGACAAATAATGTCTCATTTTGTTGGATTAAGATCTAAAATGTATGCAATCAAAGTTAAACATAAAGAAAAACTGAAAAAAATTAAAGGTGTTCCAAAAACGGTTGTAAAAAGAGAAATTTGTTTTGATGACTTTGTAAATTGTTTGAATTATTCTGTCGATAAGATGGTTAATCAAAATTTAATAAAATCTCAAAAACATACTGTTGTTATTATTACCCAATTGAAACTAGCTTTAAACTCGTTTGATGATAAAATATTTATTTTAACAGATGGTTATAATACATTTATGGTTACATACATGGTCATTATGCAATTATGCAATTAAGTTTTTATTTAAAATATAATAAAAAATTTAAAAATAATTTTTTTGTCTTTATATTTATAATTTTTTAAAAAATCACACAGGAAAATATATATAAGGTACATATAACATTCTATTATATAAATTTTAAAAGTTTGAGGTGTGTCAAGTATTGAAGTCAATGTTGAAAACGCAACTTGTAAGTTGTTGAAAAGATTTATTGTTTTAACAAAGGAATTTATGAACAAATTAAGTTTAGTTCCTGGTAGCTATAAATAATAATTCAAGGTACATATGTGTCATATATTTATTTAAAAAATTACATGATAATTGTTCTATTGCATTAGATTATTGCAGTACCGGTCGATCTAAGTGTATTCTTCTTTTCAGGAAACGGTACATCAAAGGTAATTACATCAATACTTGGTGTTTCACACATTCGATAATCAGAACTTAGAGATGGTCTTCCTACTAATTTTGCACCTTTCAACATTTCAATTTGAGCTAATATTTTAAATAAATTTTCATCATCCAAATCATAATGTGGTAAATCGATATCCATATCTGAATGTTCCTTTTTAGGATCACACATCATCAGTTACTAATGGTACAAAATCGGTCTGTGCTAATGTTGATTTGTATTTAGGTAATTCAGTTTCTGTATATGCATTTCGTTTGGAAAAAAATTTTGATTGATTGCGTGTATCAAATGTAAGACTATTTGCCTTTTCTGGTAATCTTTTTGCGTGTCTTTTGTTAATTTCATATTTCAGAAGGTTTTGACGATATAAGTACCATTTTTGCAATGGTTTTAATTTTTTTTCATATAAAACTTTTTTCATTTTTTGATCCAATAAATCCAAGTTTTTATTATCTTGGAATAATTTGCTAAATTTTGAAAATATTTTTGGTGACATAACAATCATTCGCTGCATTATGTCTTACTGAGCAATTTTCCTATTACACCTTTCCTATTTTGTACGTTTTTGTGGACACGCTAAGAGTCTCACTTGTTTTTTATGTTTTTTTAGTTTTGTTTTTTGTGAAAGTGATATTTTATTGTTTCCGTTTAACACATTAATTGCAATTTCAGCAATAGTTTTTATTATATCATCATCGCAATATTTTAGAATATTTTTACGAAAAGTTTTGTTGCTGCATTTTTATAGTACATGTAACATCTGTCGATTTTTCTTCAACAGTTTCATATTTTAAGCAATTGTTTAAATCTTTAGTAGCACAAATACAAACGCAATATTCCTCTGAGCATATGTTGGTTCTAATTCGAAACAAATCGTTAATGTCTTGTGTTAAATCTAATACAAGATAGCCATGTGGGCTTGATGCTGTTTCATTATATACCCCCCGGAAGCCTTTTATATTTTCCGGATATAGTTGTCTAGCTAGAGGAAAAATCTGTGATTTATCTCGAGGGGTTTTAAAAAGTACCAAATATTTACAATTTAATGAAATATTTGTAAAAATTTCCCCTGCTGAAAAATATTTTGCGTTAATATATCATCAGTTAATATATCATCACATCATCAGTTACTAATGGTACAAAATCGGTCTGTGCTAATGTTGATTTGTATTTAGGTAATTCAGTTTCTGTATATGCATTTCGTTTGGAAAAAAATTTTGATTGATTGCGTGTATCAAATGTAAGACTATTTGCCTTTTCTGGTAATCTTTTTGCGTGTCTTTTGTTAATTTCATATTTCAGAAGGTTTTGACGATATAAGTACCATTTTTGCAATGGTTTTAATTTTTTTTCATATAAAACTTTTTTCATTTTTTGATCCAATAAATCCAAGTTTTTATTATCTTGGAATAATTTGCTAAATTTTGAAAATATTTTTGGTGACATAACAATCATTCGCTGCATTATGTCTTACTGAGCAATTTTCCTATTACACCTTTCCTATTTTGTACGTTTTTGTGGACACGCTAAGAGTCTCACTTGTTTTTTATGTTTTTTTAGTTTTGTTTTTTGTGAAAGTGATATTTTATTGTTTCCGTTTAACACATTAATTGCAATTTCAGCAATAGTTTTTATTATATCATCATCGCAATATTTTAGAATATTTTTACGAAAAGTTTTGTTGCTGCATTTTTATAGTACATGTAACATCTGTCGATTTTTCTTCAACAGTTTCATATTTTAAGCAATTGTTTAAATCTTTAGTAGCACAAATACAAACGCAATATTCCTCTGAGCATATGTTGGTTCTAATTCGAAACAAATCGTTAATGTCTTGTGTTAAATCTAATACAAGATAGCCATGTGGGCTTGATGCTGTTTCATTATATACCCCCCGGAAGCCTTTTATATTTTCCGGATATAGTTGTCTAGCTAGAGGAAAAATCTGTGATTTATCTCGAGGGGTTTTAAAAAGTACCAAATATTTACAATTTAATGAAATATTTGTAAAAATTTCCCCTGCTGAAAAATATTTTGCGTTAATATAATAGACAAATTACGGTGGTGCGAACCTTTAGTAAAAAGTTCACATATTTGTTTTTTTGCTTAATCTAATATTAAATCATCTAAAACAATTAACGTAGGTTTATTTTCATTTTCACTAAGCTTTTTCGGGATGCCGGTTTAAAAATTTATATCAGGAAAATCTATGTTTCTGGGAACAGCAGAAATTTCTGGGTTACACCATTTTATTTTTTCAATCTTGTAATATTTTTGCTAGAATAGAAATGTTTTTTTCCCACATCCAGATGGTTCCGCTACCATCATTGTAAATGTATGATTAAAATATATCATTATCGTTTAAAAATGATTAAGAGGTAAAATAGTTTCGTCTTGAAATATATATATAAGCAGCAAAAGTGTATTATAGCTTATTCACAGTTTAAAAAATGAAGGTGAAAGATGTATAATTTATTCTCATTTTAAAAGATGGAGGTGAAAGAAGTGGAAGAGTTTATTAAATTATATTCCTCTGTCTTATTAAATCAGCATAAGCAACGTATTTTTCACATATATAAATACGTTAAAGAATTTTCAACAACAGAAAAATTTACATCAATATACCGAACTCATTTTGCTCTTTGTCCTTGAGCTTACGACAACTCGTTATTTGGACCAGATACATGACCAGATAACTCTTGCTCTATAGAAAATTATAAAATAGAATTTAAAAATCTGATTAAACGGTACAAGCATAATGTCACGGGATCAAATAGTATCGGAAATATATAGACCAGCCAGACGAAACGTTCATCGAAGAAAATTTATTTAAAAAGGTTTAAACGATACATGGCAAATCGATTTAGTAGAAATGATTCCATATGCAAAGTATAACAAAGGAAATAAATATTTATTAACTGTAATAGACACTTTTTCGAAGTATGCTTATGCTGATCCAAATAAAACTAAAAATACTAATAACGTTTTACTTGGCATGCAAAACGTTTTTAAACGTGCTGGAACCCACCCAAAAAACATTCAATCTGATCAAGGTAAAGAGTTTTTTAACAAAGAATTTAGAAAACTTACGGAAAGAAAAAAAATTAAGCATTATCATACATATTCAGAAATGAAAGCTTCCATAGTAGAATGTTTTAACCGGACTTTAAAAAATTCAATGTGGAAACAGTTTAGTTTTCAGGGTAATAAATGGATATCTATTTTACCCTCACTTATTGAGAAATACAATTCAACATATCATCGTACTATTAACTTCAACCAAAAAAACTTACAAAGGAGAACAAAAAATTACTATTAAAAACTGTCTACAGTAAGTTAAAAGTGTTTCGTAAAGCAAAATATAAAGTTGGAGATTATATTCGTATAAACAAATTTAAAGGTATTTTTGCAAAAGTTTATCAACCCAACTGGTCAACAGAAATATTTACAATTGCAAAAATTTAAAAGAACTAATCCAATAACATACAATTTACTTGATTACACAAATAATCCAACAACTTGTCACCTTATGATCTCACTCCAATTCTCCGAACCTGTCGAATTCCCAACTTTCCCTTTTCCAAATCTTTAAACTTGCTGAAGGTTCTACGCTTATAACATCGCACCAAAGTCTTTAACCCCCCCCCCCCCCCCCCCCCAAAAAAACTTTATATACCCACTTAATATTTTAATTTTTAAATTTTATAATAAGATATTCTCACACTCTAATCTTAAACTCAAATCCATAATACCCTTCATTCAATCATACACATAATATATATTTCCGTGTAATAACTTGTTTTTTTTCTAATTATGAAATTTATTCTGCAGTTTGTTAACTTTGAAAAATTTTATATGAGTTTATTTTACACTTACAACGCCGACTTAATAACTAACATCAATTTTAATAGAATTTTTCTAAGCTTCATAATTGCAATAATACTAATTTCAAGGTTAACCACTTACTGCACATGATTATAAATAAATTCACATATTACTTTAACATTCCAATAACGTCACTTCCCTTAGTCAACCCTATCCATACTATATGGGCATGACGTCATTTCCTGGAGTCAAATTGGTATAGCTTACTACTAATACTAAATTTGTTAATGAAAATATTACGGTTGGAATTTTGTGTCATCAACAAGAGAATAATATTATGCATCATTATGAATAATATTATGCATAAGTATAAATTTTTAGAGATATAAAAAAAAAACAAAAAAGATTTGTTGATATCATATATCATGACGTGTTATAATAATACATATGTATGAAATTTGAACTTAAAAAAAAATTAAATAAAAGTTAAACTTAGTTGGATAAAAAAATGTTCTATAGCAAAGTTGTTGCTCTTTTCTTGTGTAATAATTTTTTCTTAATCATTTTTCTCATAATATTTTTCTGCTATGAAATATTCGTAAAAAACTTGAAAATGACACTAGTAAACTACTACTTCCGTTTGTCGGATTTGTTTTAGAAGTTTATCAATCAGTGATATTTACATCAAATTTGAATTTCCATACGAAAAAGATAAAGTTTCGTCTCGATCTAAAAGATAAAAACACATTCAGGACGGAGCGCGATGGCGGTGGACGAATTTCGAGTCGAATATTTCGCGGTGAAAACAGTGTTTTTAATTGGTATAAAAAATTTTTTTAATACTAAAGAAAAAAAGAGAGGAAAATTTTAAAAATATTAAAATTATTTCAATTAGTACAATTGTTTTAAATTTAAAAAAAAACAAATGTCCGCAGCAGTCGGTGGGGGAATCCGAATTTCGTAGCAAATTAAAATCGGGAACAAAATGGTTTCTTCGTAAAATATTATATGGATTTAAAAGAAAAGGATGAAGAACATTTTGTTAACCGAAAAGAATGAATGTGTTTTAATTTAATTTACTATTTTCCTAATTACTTCTTCGATTATTTTGGCTTCAAACGACATTTTATCTATAAAATTCGTATTTAATTTCTTATTAAAGTTTATTTAGTTTTTTATTTATTAAAGTTTATTCCTACTAACTTTTAAATGTAAAACCAAATGATATGTTAACCTTTACTAAAAAATTGAATGTTAAAAAAAGGCGTCAAAAATATTTATTTTTTTGAAATTAAATGTAATATAACTATATTGATTTCGCCGCTACAAAATTAGAAAATATAAATTTTTAAGTCGGACGAAAAAACCGCCGGCATTTTTTCGTTTTCATTGTGGCTACTTTATACATGTGTTTTAAAAAAATTTTGACATATCGCCGCGAACTTTCGCACAGAATGTGTTTTCACTTCAATTTGATTGGACCTGTTTTTCTCATTAATTAAAAAACTGTCAAAAATTACCGCCACGAAAAAACGGCGACATTAATAAATTTAAGAAAATTGGTACCTAGCCTTTTCTTTGTTTTTTACTCTGAGTCATCAAGTAAGTAATTCTCAAATCATAAGAAAGCGACTGATTCTAATTGGTGCCATAATAGCAAAATATGTTATGTGTTTGTTTCTAATAATAATTTTCCAAATGATTTCTTTGACAATTAACGTTTTTTTACTGGTGGATAATGTAAAAATCAAATTTTTAGCGAGTTCATTAAGGGAGTCAGTATGATAACGTAAATATTTTTGCATCTATAGAAATTGTGCATTTGCATAGGGAGTTTTCTAGTAATACATATATAATAAAAAAATATTAAAATTAATTCATGATTAAGATAAAGAAATATTCACGTCTCCACGTTTGCAAGACTATGTACAATAGTTACAGCAAAGTAATCAATGGCTTAAAATTAATTCCAGAAACTGAAAGTTAGTCAATTATGAATAATAAGTTGCTTAGTGAATACAACGGTATAATACTCCTTATAGGAGTGGGAAGGAACAAAAATTTCCTTTATTTATTTTGTTTAGGAAATTGAATATACAAAGCGAATAATTAGACACAATTTACAACTACTAGTTGTAAAAAGTAGGAACTGTTGTTGGTAAGTCAAGAAGGCTATTAATATTATTCGCTTTAGTATTTATGTTAGCATTGAGCTTAAACATATTAAAATCACTAATAGAAACAATGGGAACATCAAAAATACTAATTATATCATTATCTGTATTGTTAGTGTTAATTGTTAGCATCATTAAGAGGATCGATAACTAAATTGTTATCTGCATTATTAGTATTAGGATCGGTAAGAAGATCAACAATATTAGTGTTAGCACTGTTTAGGTTAGGTTTATTAGGATCAAGAATTGAGGATTAGAATTTACATCGTTAAATTTTATCGCAAATTTGGGATTATTTTTCCTGAGTCTTTGCATGTTCAGGTATAACAGCTCGCTCAGGTATAACAGTTCAATTCGAAGTGAAAGTAACTGCATCAGAAGTCGAACTAGTAGCATATGCTCCAATTAATTCTAAACATAGCAAAGAAAATAAATGCGGATATAGCAATAAAAGACATTTTAAGGCTTTCAGAAATAAATATAAAACCACATCTGCATAAAGGAAATATCAAAACAAATGCTCTATATCTGGTTGAACTAACACCTGAAGCAGTAAAAAATGAATTATAATAAAGATGAATATAAATATATTAAAGAGGAAGCTAAAAATCTTATCGCTGTAACTTAAAGAAATTTTTACTTCGATGAATTTAGTAGGGATCCCGGAAATAGTGAAAAGTTGTGGGACATATATAAAAAAGTTAATATTTGTCCCACATAAAAGATAAATTCTTCTAGCAGTATTAAGGTGTTAGAAAATGGCAATCAAATTATTTCTGACGAATAAATTATAGCTGAATTCATAAATATTTTTTTCGTAAATTTTAGTGACGAGTTCAAAGTTTTCGACGAGCTTAATATTTTCAGTAGATCATGAGTATTTCAATCAATTCTCAAGAAACATTTATTCCGGCTTTGAATTGAGTCTAACGAATATTGATGAAGTTCTTACGACAACTAATTTGTTAAAGCAAAATGTAGCCACATATTATCACAATATCTCTGCTTGATTTGTCAAGAAATATATAGAGCGCTTAGCCCTCTTATTGGTTAAATTCGTCAATATTTTATGTCAATTTTCAACATTTCCGGAAAGCTTAAAAACGGCGATCATAACTCAGATATTTAAAAACGGTTGTATAACTGCAAGAACAAATTACAACAGAAATTGATATTGGAGGTCGAAATAATAATGAAATTTTTTTTCGTTATCACCTTCACCTATCACCCATTGCAGTCATAACTTTATTATGAAGCCAAAAGGATTAAAGAAGTACTCAAATTTCTTTGGGTTAAAAGCAATCAAATTTTTTTACGTCAAACTGCGACTACCAAAATTTACATAATATATCTTCTCATAATAATATACAACATTTTTTTTTCCCTTACTGCCCCTCTTGGAAGCATAGGATGTCTACTAGGCAGCTCCTTCTGACTCTATTCGGAGCAGTTCTTTTTGCTTTCTCCCATGTTTTCCCATTGGAGGTTAGTTCCTCTAATATCGTTCGCCTCCAGTCGTTATTGGGGCGACCTCGTCTTCGGGTTCCTTGTGGGTTCCAGTCTCGTGCTTCCCTTGCTATGCATCTGCACTTTTTTCTTTTGATCTCTTGCCCAATCGGTTCCATTTTGACAAGCTTCCATAGGTCCATTCATTATCACTTATTGTATTTGGCCAGTATATTCTGCATATAATTCTTAGACACTTATAAATGAAAACCTGTAGTTTCTGTGTGATGTTGTTCGTAACTAACCAGGTTTCACTTCCATATGTTGAGATGGTCTTTACGCAGGTTCTAAATATTCTCAATTTTATACCCCTGAACATTTGTGTATTTTTCCATATTGGCTGTAAGTGGCCGCACATTGCCCTGGCCTTTTTTATTCTGTTTTCAAAGCAGGCGTTTATGTTGCAGCTGTTTGTCATAATGCAGCCTAAGTAGTGAAAATTATATACATATTCGAGTGGTATGTTGTTTATCACCGTGTGACGTGGATTGTTGATGTTAATGGCCATAGCTTTCGTCTTCTCGATATTTATTTCAAGGCCCATAATTCGAGCTAATGTTACTAGTTGGTCTATTTAAGCTTGCATGTTATTTATTGTATATGATAGCAGGTAAATGTCATCAGCATAGTCTAGATCTTCTAATTTCCTGAAGAGATTCCATGTTATTCCATTTCTTTTGAGACTGATCTCTTTCATGATGTCATCTAGCACTACTGTGAAGAGGATTGGTGACAGTGGGCAACCCTGTTTTACTCCTAGTTGGTGATGAATGGTTCGCTGGGTTTACCATTGTGGAGTACTGAGAGTTGTGTCTCTTGATACATGTTCTGTAGTATTTCTATTAATTTTTCCGGCACATTTCGATTTCTAAGTGATTTCCATATGGCTTTTCTACTTGTACAATCAATTGGTTTCTTGAAGTCGATGAACACCAGGTATAATGGGGTTCGCCATTCTATTGATTGTTCAACGATGTTTCTGAGCGTATTAACGTGGTCTATACAGTTTCTATGGGGGCGAAATCCTGCTTGTTCATCCCTTATTTGGTTCTCTAGTTTCTCTTGTAGCCTTGTTTGTGGTATAGTTGCCATAATTTAGTAGATTGTGTTTAGCACTGTTATGCCTCTCCAGTTGTCGCACTTGGTAAGATCACCTTTCTTAGGAAGTTTGATGATTACTCCATTTTTCCATGTAGCGAGTAATCTACACTCATCCCATTTCATTCAAATGTGAGGTTCTAGCAGCTCGGTTGATGTTTCTGGGTCTATTTTTATAATTTCAGCTGGAAGACTATCTTCGCTTGTTGCTTTATTTATTTCTAGCTTTCTTATTGCCTCTTTGATCTCTGTTTTGGATGGTTTATTTAGTCTGATGTTGTAATATTTGTTGTTGTTATTTGTGCGAATTTCTAGTCTGTCTTCTTCTTGGTTAGAATCGCTGTTATTACTTGTTTCTGCGAAGTGTCGTCTCCATTTTGGTCTTTGATTGGGTGATTTTTGTGGTTTCTTTTGCCAGTGAGCTGATTTACATTTTTATGTAGCTCTCTCTTTTTCGCGAGATCGTTAATGTATGTTCTTTTGTCTCTTCTTGCAGCTCTTTTGACTTGTTTAGCGATATTAATGTATTGTTGTCTTATACCGTTATTGATATTCAATTGCTGGTTTAGGCTGTTTCTTTGTGTGATTAGATTCCAGGTGTTATTGAAAATCCAAATTTTTCTTTGCGTATATTTTTAATATTATTTGTTACTAATTATTTGTTGTTTATATTTTTAGGTATAGAATATTAGATTATAATTTTAATTATATACATATTAAATTATTGGATTATGATATCTCCCAATCATTGATAAATTAACTACATACAATTTTTTTCTATACTAACAAAACAATAATCACTTTTTTATTTTAATAAGACAAACTTTTTCTTATTTTTATTTTTTTCTTACATAACCTTAAATTACAATTTAATTTTACATAATTCATTAATATGCTTCTTTTATATCTTTTTTTTTGTACAACTTAAATATATTATATGTTATTTTTTTTTTCTTTATTTATTTAATTCAATAATATTTTTTAAAAAAATATAATTTTAGTGTGTATTACAATTTGTTTTCTAAAGACCCTAGGTATGGAATCGGATCAGAATCAAATTCTGAGTCGACTAAGCCATGTCCGTCCGCCCGTCCGTTAGCACGCTAATTCAAAAACTGAGAAATCTAGAATCTTGAAATTTACACAAAATATTCTTGTGTAGGTTCCCTATTTTTTCCTCCCGAACAACTAACTTTTAGATCTCCACAATTTTTTTGAAATAGAGCCATGAAATTTTAACTACTGATGGATATAATAAAGATATTAATTTTATGAATATATTAATTTTTTCCCACCCGTTAAGGAGCTACAGCCCCCCAAATTTCGAAAAATCTCTATATTTAAATTGTTATAACACAAGCTCTATAAGGTATATCTTCAATCCGAAATTTCCAAAAGGTAGGTGCTATTAAGCTTTACAAACATGTATACAATAAATATATACTTGTGCTATACGGTGTCTTAATTTACCGTTATGCGAAACTGAATTATTGCAAAATCTTTTAACCCTTCTATCTTCTAAACGGTCATTTCAGACATTTTTTTTGTATCACCCCCCGTTTAGTTTAGGAGCTGTAAGGGGTCAAAAACTGAAAATTTCCTATTTTTAAACACCTGTAACTTGAACACCTGTTAAATTTTTTTTGAAGTAATGCATAAAAATGAAATCTTCAACATTATACTCTTATTTCTGTTAATAACTTTTTTTAATAATATAGGGTTACCTTATAATTGACAAAAGTGTTACTTGGTTTTTTCAAATTTTCTAACAAATTTCTTTAACGAATTTTTTGCATTTTGTTTTACTCGATAATTTGAAATTGTTGAGGATATAATGCGTAGTACAAAAAAATGTAAATAAATAAACAACATAACGGTTGCTTGAAGAATTTTTATTTATATGATATTGATATATATACATACTTATATAATATCATGTTTATTTCCATATCGTATATGTCACTAGTGAATGAATGATAAGAGTATATATGTATATTATATAGCGCGCTATTTACATACATATATGTACTTTAATGTACTTATAAGAAATTATTCTATGAATGAAAATATTTTTAAAGAAATCTTGCAATGTATCGCGATATACTTATAACAATATAAATATACTATGTGCGCATTAATATAATATAATATTTAAAATTATATTTACTATTTTGTACTAAGTAAATTTAATATACATTTACCGCTTAGTATTAAATGGTACTATAGAATATTTGAAAAAGTTTTGGATTGATAATTGTTATGTGGAAGGTTAGAATCTGCCTTTGAAGAATGTATAAACATATAGTTTGAATATATGTACAACCCATAGTTCTAGAAATTATAAAATTCACCCAAATTATTTTAAAATACTAAAATATTAAAAAAATAACTAGAAAATCCCCTGTGCAATTGCACAATTGATATACATGCAAAAATATTTTCGTTATCATACTGACTCTCTTAATAAACTCCCTAAAAATTTCATTTTCACATCAGCACCATTAAAAAAACGTTGGAATCACTTACTTGATGTAATAGGAAAAATACATAAACCAAATCTAAACACATAAAATAAAAAAAGCTAGGTACAGTTTATTAATTTTTTCACGCCGTTTTTTCGTGGCGGTAATTTTTGACAGTTTTTTAATCATTGAGAAAAAATGGTCCCAGCTAAAAAAAAAATTCAGGGTAAAAGTTCGTGCCGATATCTCGAAAATTGTTTAAAACACATGTATAAAGTGCACAACAAAACCGGCGAAAAACCAACCAACACCAACCGCTACTACAATTTTTTTTTGTTACATTTAAAACAATCCCAATAATCGAAATAATTTTAATATTTGTTAAAATTTTACTCTCTATTTTTCTATAGTTTTAAAAAAAAATTTTTATGTCGATCAAAAACAGTTGTTTTTGCCGCGAAATTACTTTAATTACCATAACTACTTCAAGTCTTTTGCGTTTTTTTTTTTTTTGCTTGAAAAAAAATTGCTGAATTTATTTAATTTAAATGTATATATGTACTTTAGAATGTATATATGTACTTTACTTTTGGCATATTTAATAAAAGATTCATGTCTCTGATAATGAAATTTCATAAATTTTCGGGGGATTTTTTTTGTGACGGTCGTTTTCGACAGCTTTTTAATTTAATGGTCTAATAATAAATTAGTACAAAATTATGAATCTATTGTGAGTGAAGGCTTCTAAAATGATATTTTCTATGTTAGTTTCTTTTTTTTTTTTAAGAAAAATATCCATTTCTATAATATTTGGCAAGTTCCAGACTTCTGTTATGAAATATAATTATTTAAGTCTGCCGAATTTTATATTAATAAAAAAATTTCGAATGTTTTATGTTATACCAGTTATATCGAAAATTTAGCTTAAAAATCTAAATTTCAACCTAAATAAACAAAACTACTTTAAAGTCTGTTACGAAGCTTTCTATCATCTTTTATACTAATGAAAACAAAATCAAGAATAAAATCGGCCTATTATTTTTTTCTTATAAATATGAGGCTTACTATAAACTCTCTTTCTCTGCTCTTTTCACTTTCAGGCGTTTTAATTTTATTAAGAGTACCTATTTTTTTTTTTTTTTTTGCAAAACAAAAATTGAAAACGCCAACAGAAGATTAATAATTTATTTTTAATTTACCGCTGCGACCAGTTCATAATGGATGTGGCGGTCAAATTTAAAAATTTAAAATTTGCTTAATTTATTTTTATTGAAAATGTGTGTTTTTTAAGTATGTACTTTTCTTTTTTTGACTGTACTCACTTTTAATGAACGGTTTGTGTCTCTGATAATACTTGTAGTGGAAAATTTAATCTCGGGTAATAATATTTACTAAATTTATTTATATTTTTAATGAACGGTTTGTGTCTCTTGATAATACTTTGAGTCAAAGATTTGTGTCTCTGGTAATAAAATTTTAACTTATTAAATAAATATACAGAAATATCATCATTGCCAGTTTAGTTTACATTCAGTGTAAGTGTTTTATTATAGATATAAAATATATTTTTTTACATGTTGGCAAGGTCTCGCCAACATCTTGTGTATTATATTATAGATATTGTAAATAGAGTGACAGGTTGTGGACATACTAACTGTTCGTACGGGTATCTAAGAGTTGACAAAGGCAACTGTATTCTTTCTTGTTTTTTTTAAAGTTCGATTTTACATATTTCAAAATTCAATTCACTATTTTATATTTTATAATTAAATAGGTATTTCACATAATTAGACAAATTAAAGTTTACATAATCATTGTATAGATTACATCAATTAATTATTTAAATTTTTTCAACTAGAAATTTTGTTATTTATAGTTGCATATTACTAATTAATTTATATTCGTAGGGTAATTCATTGTATAATTTTAGGCAATTGTAAAGGCAGTTATTTTTTTGCCTGTCGGTTTTGAAAAGAGTGAGATAAAAATTTGACTTGTTTCGGGTGTTATGGTTATGTATATCAATCATTCTATTGAACAGAAAATTATGTTTAATGAAATTATTAATAATATATAACTTATAATAATATTATCGAAACTTAAGAACCACCTGTATACAACAATCATGATGGAAAAATATTTGAATGAAAGTGAAATACTTTAAAAGCTTTCTTATGTAGTATGTTAATTTTATTTAATGCAATTTGTGGAGCTCCAGATTATATATGATTGAGATAGGTAATATTTGACAAAACATATGAAAAAATGATGTATATTTGAAAAAAAATTTTGGAAAAGAAATTTCTCAGACGTCGTAAAATAAAAATATATGCTTGTTTTTTCGACAATATAATCAATATGATCATTTTAATTTATTATTTAAAATTAGTCCAAGATAGTTAGTTTTTTACTACTTCTAGAGCGGTGTTTCTGTAATTCATATTAAAACTACTGTATATTTTATTACCGAAAAAAATAATTTTGGTTTTTTTAATATTCAGTAAAAGTTTATGATTATTGAGCCATCTTTCTATTACACCGAGATCGTGACTAATGTAATTTTTAAAGTTAGTGTCACAGTTCTCAGAATATTTTAAAACTGTATCATCTGCATACATTTGGATTGTTCCTTTTAATGTTAAATTGGCAAGATCATTTATGTAGATCTTAAAAAGATCTGGTTCTAGAATTGAACCTTCCGGAACACTCTTTTTAATGCCATTAAAGGTACTAGTGCCACAATTATTTTTAACTTTTTGTTTCCGATTAAGCAGATATGTTTTGAAAAAATTAATTTGGTTTTGATTGAAATTTAGTTTTTTAAGTTTATCTATTGCAAATCTAAAAAAATACATGCAACATATCTACCACTGTCTACGTTTTTAATAACAAAGTCTGTTAGATTAAGACACGCCGCAGTTGTGTTGGAGTTTTTTTCAAACCCATATTGCTCGCTATGTAAAATATTATTACTTTTACGAAAAATTTCAATTCTATTCTTAATAACTATTTCAAATATTTTGGAAAACGCACTTAAAATTGAAATCGGCCGGTAATTCGCTCTTTTAGTTACGCAACCAATTTTGAAAATGGGAGTTACCATCGCTGTTTTTAAGATTTCCGGAAAACTTGAGTTTTGAAATAAAATATTAATAAATTTGACTAATAACGGAGCTAAGAATTCTGAATATTTTTTAATAAATCTAGCCGAAATGTTGTCATAACCAGTTGCGGCATTTGGTTTTAACATATTGATGGTCTCGAAAATTTCTTCAATATTGATTGGACCCAGATTAAAGTTTGAATAAATGTTTTTTGAAAACTGATTCAAAAAATCATAGTCTACATCAAGTGTAGAAATGTTAAGTTCGTTTGTAACATTTATGAAAAAATTATTCATTGATTCAGCTATGATTTGTTCGTTAGAAGTAATTTGATTGTTATATTCTAATACTTTAATATAATTAGAAGAATTCAAACAATCTTTATTAAACATAACATTTTTATATAAGTCCCACAGTTTATTACTATTTCCCGGATCCCTATTAAATTCATCAGAGTAAAATTTTTTTTTTGCTTCAGCAACAAGATTTTTTACTTTCTCTTTAATATCTTTATAAAGCTCTTTAACACGGATATCATTTGGATATTTTTTTGTATATTTGTAAAATGATTCTCAAATTTTAATTTTGTTTATTATCTCATTTGTTATCCATGCTTTTTTTTTCTTTTCAACAACTTTATAAACTTGTCTATTATTTTCTATCAGAGTGCTGAGATCAGATACAAATTTATTGAAATCATTATACAACTTTAAATTAGACCAAATTTTATCTTTTTCTAAGTTGGCATAATTTAGAACTTTTTTGACCTTGCTTTCTTTTTCTTTGATAGCTTTTAGACCAACACTTATAAAAAATCGTTGATGGTCAGATAGTGATGTATTTAGTAATTGTATCAGAAATTTGCTTAAACCAAGCATTAGTTATGTTGTTCATTTAGTGAACTATCACAATTAACTGAAAAAGTGATCATTTACAAGGGTTAGTATGTTAGTATATTAGTATAGTATGTTAGTAAATGATGATACTTAGATATTTAATTGGTCATTACCACTGTTAGTAACTACTAATTAATGTTAGTAATAATGTTAATGGTAATAAGAAACAAGAAAAAACAAAGAAACTAACATCCAATTTAGATTAAAATGACAAACTAATTATGCAGACAACGAGAGTTAACCATGCTCGCGTAAAGTCTGGCTAGTGTTAATTTGTTAACGCTAATATCCAAAAGCTCAGACCTTCAGTTAGTCTCTCTTAACATACGCGAAATAGGCTCAAATTTGCCATAGTCTGTAGAATTTTTTTTTTCTATGGGAGGTGGGAATCTTCCAAAGGCACCAAGAATGTTCCCCCTTGGTAGTGTCAGATTCTTACTGACTAAACCCACCTTCCCCTTTAGCCAATATAATGGGATGAAACCCTTACCTGCGAACGCAGAATATTGGCTAGGGAGTAGAGATAGGAAAGAATAGAAAATGGATACGGAAACATTGAATTGGGAGTAGGACTGTAAGGAAACCATGAATCCGCCTATTATTATTACTATTTTGCTAACAGTGACTAAAGCCGTTACAACAGTTACAATATGAATAGTATATAACGCCTTATAACATGAGGTAATTATTAAAGGCAACCCCCACTGTCACTGTAGTGGCTACTATTATTGGTATTAGTATTCTTATTAATATTATTATTATTATACTACAGAGTCAGCACCATCAGTGGATTACAACGTGCAGTAGTATATAACACCTTACTTGCATGATATAACCAAAGATGGCTCCACTGTAGCAGCTATTATTATTATTATTATTATTATTATTATTATTATTATTATAATTATTATAATTATTGTTATTATTACTATTACTATTATTATTATTATTATTATTATTATTATTATTATTATTATTATTATTATTATTATTATTATTATTATTATTATTATTATTATTATTATTATTATTATTATTATTATTATTATTATTATTATTATTATTATTATTATTATTATTATTATTATTATTATTATTATTATTATTATTATTATTATTATTATTATTATTATTATTATTATTATTATTATTATTATTATTATTATTATTATTATTATTATTATTATTATTATTATTATTATTATTATTATTATTATTATTATTATTATTATAATTATTATTATTATTATTATTATTATTATTATTATTATTATTATTATTATTATTATTATTATTATTATTATTATTATTATTATTATTATTATTATTATTATTATTATTATTATTATTATTATTATTATTATTATTATTATTATTATTATTATTATTATTATTATTATTATTATTATTATTATTATTATTATTATTATTATTATTATTATTATTATTATTATTATTATTATTATTATTATTATTATTATTATTATTATTATTATTATTATTATTATTATTATTATTATTATTATTATTATTATTATTATTATTATTATTATTATTATTATTATTATTATTATTATTATTATTATTATTATTATTATTATTATTATTATTATTATTATTATTATTATTATTATTATTATTATTATTATTATTATTATTATTATTATTATTATTATTATTATTATTATTATTATTATTATTATTATTATTATTATTATTATTATTATTATTATTATTATTATTATTATTATTATTATTATTATTATTATTACTATTATTATTATTATTATTATTATTATTATTATTATTATTATTATTATTATTATTATTATTATTATTATTATTATTATTATTATTATTATTATTATTATTATTATTATTATTATTATTATTATTATTATTATTATTATTATTATTATTATTATTATTATTATTATTATTATTATTATTATTATTATTATTATTATTATTATTATTATTATTATTATTATTATTATTATTATTATTATTATTATTATTATTATTACTATTACTATTATTAATATTATTATTGTTATTATTGTTATTATTTTACTACAGAGTCAGCGCCATCCGTGGATTACGACGTGCAGCAGTATATAACACCTTACTTGCATGATATAATCAAAGATAGCCAAACTGTAGCAGCTAATATTATTATTACTATTATTATAATTATTGTTATTATTACTATTACTATTATTATTGTTAATATTATTAATGTTATTATTACTTCTATTAATTATACGATATACATTATTACTATATAAAAGTACTACATATTTTTTATTTATGACCTGACCGCGGTTTGAACCCAAGACCCTTCGATTGAAAAGTTGGCGACTTAATCACTGCGCCATGAGTCAGATAATTTAATGGTGTGACACATTAAAAAGCTCGGCCGATCTTAAATTATACAGATTTTTTCTAAAACTCATTTGTTCGCGGATAGAGGGGGAGTTTATATTACCGCGAACTATCTGCTGAACGAATAAGATATCCGCCACTAGACGCCGTGACTGGAGGGGGTTCAAATTAATTAAAGAAAGTCCAGCTTCATATGGAGGAAGACGTATAGGATCAGCCCAAGAAAGGTTGCGTAAAGCGAAACGAAGAAATTTTTTTTTACCGATTCAATACGTGCAATATCTATATCACGATATGGACACCATACTTTTTATACTATTTTTTTGTATATTTGTAAAATGATTCTCAAATTTTAATTTTGTTTATTATCTCATTTGTTATCCATGCTTTTTTTTTCTTTTCAACAACTTTATAAACTTGTCTATTATTTTCTATCAGAGTGCTGAGATCAGATACAAATTTATTGAAATCATTATACAACTTTAAATTAGACCAAATTTTATCTTTTTCTAAGTTGGCATAATTTAGAACTTTTTTGACCTTGTTTTCTTTTTCTTTGATAGCTTTTAGACCAACACTTATAAAAAATCGTTGATGGTCATATAGTGATGTATTTAGTAATTGTATCAGAAATTTGCTTAAACCAAGCATTAGTTATGTTGTTCATTTAGTGAACTATCACAATTAACTGAAAAAGTGATCATTTACAAGGGTTAGTATGTTAGTATATTAGTATAGTATGTTAGTAAATGATGATACTTAGATATTTAATTGGTCATTACCACTGTTAGTAACTACTAATTAATGTTAGTAATAATGTTAATGGTAATAAGAAACAAGAAAAAACAAAGAAACTAACATCCAATTTAGATTAAAATGACAAACTAATTATGCAGACAACGAGAGTTAACCATGCTCGCGTAAAGTCTGGCTAGTGTTAATTTGTTAACGCTATTATCCAAAAGCTCAGACCTTCAGTTAGTCTCTCTTAACATACGCGAAATAGGCTCAAATTTGCCATAGTCTGTAGAATTTTTTTTTTCTATGGGAGGTGGGAATCTTCCAAAGGCACCAAGAATGTTCCCCCTTGGTAGTGTCAGATTCTTACTGACTAAACCCACCTTCCCCTTTAGCCAATATAATGGGATGAAACCCTTACCTGCGAACGCAGAATATTGGCTAGGGAGTAGAGATAGGAAAGAACAGAAAATGGATACGGAAACATTGAATTGGGAGTAGGACTGTAAGGAAACCATGAATCCGCCTATTATTATTACTATTTTGCTAACAGTGACTAAAGCCGTTACAACAGTTACAATATGAATAGTATATAACGCCTTATAACATGAGGTAATTATTAAGGGCAACCCCCACTGTCACTGTAGTGGCTACTATTATTGGTATTAGTATTCTTATTAATATTATTATTATTATACTACAGAGTCAGCACCATCAGTGGATTACAACGTGCAGTAGTATATAACACCTTACTTGCATGATATAACCAAAGATGGCTCCACTGTAGCAGCTATTATTATTATTATTATTATTATTATTATTATTATAATTATTATAATTATTGTTATTATTACTATTACTATTATTATTATTATTATTGTTATTATTATTATTATTATTATTATTATTATTATTATTATTATTATTATTATTATTATTATTATTATTATTATTATTATTATTACTATTACTATTATTAATATTATTATTGTTATTATTGTTATTATTTTACTACAGAGTCAGCGCCATCCGTGGATTACGACGTGCAGCAGTATATAACACCTTACTTACATGATATAATCAAAGATAGCCAAACTGTAGCAGCTAATATTATTATTACTATTATTAAAATTATTGTTATTATTACTATTACTATTATTATTGTTAATATTATTAATGTTATTATTACTTCTATTAATTATACGATATACATTATTACTATATAAAAGTACTACATATTTTTTATTTATGACCTGACCGGGGTTTGAACCCAAGACCCTTCGATTGAAAAGTTGGCGACTTAATCACTGCGCCATGAGTCAGATAATTTAATGGTGTGACACATTAAAAAGCTCGGCCGATCTTAAATTATACAGATTTTCTCTAAAACTCATTTGTTCGCGGATAGAGGTGGAGTTGATATTACCGCGAACTATCTGCTGAACGAATAAGATATCCGCCACTAGACGCCGTGACTGAAGGGGGTTCAAATTAATTAAAGAAAGTCCAGCTTCATATGGAGGAAGACGTATAGGATCAGCCCAAGAAAGGTTGCGTAAAGCGAAACGAAGAAATTTTTTTTTACCGATTCAATACGTGCAATATCTATATCACGATATGGACACCATACTTGGCTCGAGCATTCTAGTATAGGTCTTACATAAGTAGTAAAAAGTTGCTTAGTGATATAGGGATCAGAAAACTCTTTTGACCAACGCATAATAAATCCAAGAGTTGAGTTAGCTTTATTTATTATGGAGTTGTAGTGACTCTTGTAATCTAACCTACTATCAATGATCAGTCCCAAATAAGAAGTACAATCTGTTCTTTTAATAAGTTCATCGTTGAGGACCTAATCATAATTGATTGTTAGGTTAGCTCGTAACCTTGAAAAGCTCATAATTAGGCACTTGCTAACGTCTAGTTTGAGATTGTTGTTTCTGCACCATGAACTAAATTGGTTGAGATCATATTGCAACCGCTCACAATCACGAGTGGAAGTTATATTTTAGCAGGTTTTGATATTATCAGCGAAACTAAGAAGACGTGAGTGGGATAAACAAAGCGGACTGTCATAGGTCGACACTACGAAAAATAAAGGACCTAGATGGCTACCTTGTGGCACTCCTGAATTTGCAACGTAAGTTGCAGAAATGGTAGATCTAAAAAAGACCTGGTATGACCTATATGACATATAAGACGATAATCATTTAAAGCTATGACATGAAAATCCTACTGCTTTATGCTTTTCAAGGATAATTTTATTGGGAATTAGATCAAAGATCTTACTGATATCTGTGAATACCACATCAACTTGTTTTTTAGTTTCCATTGTATTCAAAATATCAGAGACGAATTCAGTAATATTAGTAACTGTGGATCTACCCTTTTGGAAACTATTGTGTTCTAGTGGAATAAATGGTTGACAATAATCAACAAAATACAAGCACATTATTTTTTCAAATAATTTGGGTATAGTTGACAGTTTAGCAATGGGTCTATAATTGCTTACATCGAACCGAGCCCCTTCATTGTGTATCGGGTTAATAAATAAAAGTTTCCAGGGCTCCGGAAAGAAGCCACATTGGCAAATTGAATAATTTGCAAATAGAACCTACCAAATTTTGGGCACAAAATTTTAATATTATTGGTGGAACTCCGTCGCCGCCGTACGTGAATTCATCTTTTAAAGCTAAAAAGTGAGGCATTAAGATATCTTCAGTTGTTACAATGATCTTAATGCCAAAATTTGAAAGAGATGGAACTAGGTTATCTAAATATGACTGATTTGGCTCAAAAATTCCGTTCTGGTAAGTACTAGAGAAGAATGTGGTAAAAAAGTTGGAAACAGTCTGCAAGTCATCTGATGTTGTTTCTTTGTAAACCAAAGACGATGGGTAACCATCAGTCCTACGTTTACTATGAACAAAATCATAAAAACGTCGCGGATTGGAATAAAATTGCGATTTAATTCTGTTAATATAATTTTTATATAAAGTATCAGATAGAATTTTAAATTTATTATAGATATAAAGAAAGGTGTTATAATGGGCAATGGAATTAGTTTTCATATATTCTTTCCATGAAGAATTTAGTATGCTCCTCAGAGAACGCAATTCTTCAGATGACCATGGCGCTGAGTAGTTAGAGTATTCATGAGATTTTGTAGGGATTGTTAAGCGAAAACATGTTCTTAGCATCTCACAAAACCGTTTAAGGCTGACGTTCAGATTTGATGAAGAAAAAATTGATTCCACATTGAGTGAGCCTATAAGTGAGTTTAAATATGTGAGATCAGTTTTGGCAAAATAAACTTTAGTTAATTCTCAGAAATAGAGTATTCATTTGAGGAGTTAACATTGAGAAATATATCCATCTGTCTAATCTAGATAGTCTGTCAATAAATGTCTGTCAATAATTTATAGTCAATAAATGCTTATTGAGCATTTATTGCTTTATGGGAATAATAAAATAAAATTTTCCCAGGTGAATATTTCATATAAAAAATATGCTGAATTAGCGTCTGGTTGAAGGCATGTGTTATATGGTGATTTAACTCTTCCCTCCTTAAAAGTCCACGACCTCGTGGATCAGAAATTTAACTTTATTGGTTGAAGATTTGGTGAGTCCATTTCCTTGATTGTTGCATTTTTTGAAGAGATTTTAACCTTCATGATGTGGCTCCTAAATTTTTTCAGGATGGTTGCTATTAACACTGCAATGATGACTAAACCAAATGTAGCGTCAAGTGTTGTACTAACCATTGAAGTCGTAAAAAGTTCACTTAATTCTTTGACGTTGCTCAAGTGTAGGTTGTGTAGATATTCTAAATTTAGCTTCATTTTTTTATGTGAGTAGTTGCCATTCATTGTAGGTGGTAATATGATTTGCGATGTTTGAATTTCTCTGTTGGTATATGTCCAGTTCTTGATTCGTATTGTTTCGTTGTGAAGTTCAATTACGAAGTTGCCTTTAAGATTTCTTACGGTGTTGTTTGTTTGGAGTGTTCCATTGAAGTTGTTGAGAAATATTGTGCCTTCGTTAATGATTTCGATTATCTCTTTATTGTTGAATTCGAATTCGCAATCATAGTTCGAGTTTCTGAGAATTTGAACGATGCAATGGCTTTCTTGAAGTTCTTCGATTTGATCTGTTCTACAAATAACGTTGTTCTTGTAATTTTTGCAATCTTCTGAGATGCCAAATATTTTATTGAGACTTGTTAAGAGACTTCTGTGAGTCAGGTGTAACGTTTTGTTATATTTGGTGGTTGCTCTAATTCTGATATGGTTATATTCAAGGCTACTGGTTTTTGGAAGTGATAGAATATAAAGAAGCGTCGTATCCTTGACAACGACGGTTGGTGTTGCATACTCAATTGCTTCGATGGTGTTGGAGTACGGTAGAGTTTCCATTTCCATAATTAAGCGATTGATTTCCTCTTTATTTAGTAAATTTGTGTTCACAATTTTCCCTTTAGCTAATTGGACTGCTCTTATTATTTCTTTTATTTCTTCTTTTACCATGTTAAGTTGATTAAAAAGGGTTTGGTAGTTAATTTCGCCAGAATTATCGTTGAACCTTTGAATGATTCTATTGTACTGCATAAGGATGTGATTGGTTGTATTTGTTAGGATTTCGTTGATTTTATATTGCTGGTTGTTATTTTGAATTAAATTATTGTGACTTCTGAGTATTTCATCCCAGTCGGTGGCGTCGGGGTTGCCGGCTATCCATTTCCATGCGCTGCCAATCCAGTTTATTGACCGCTTGGTTTTTAAAGGGTGTTCGGTAAGTTCGGTGATCAATTTTTTTACTTGCTGAATTTGAAATGTAAGCTGTGACTTAATGAAATTACTTGATGTTGTTTGATTAACTTCTAGTTCTAGTCTTTGAAGTATTTCTTTATAGTTGTCAAGATCGACTTTGTGAATTAGTTTTAGGTTCCCATTTAATATATGTCCTACGCCTTCTTTTATTGTAACCAAAGGTGAATTATATTCATATACCTGAAGGGCCTTGGTTGATACCCTAAGGAGAAAGCTGAAAAGAAAAAGGTTTTTGTTAGTTGGATGAATTTTTTATGTGTGCCTTGTGGATTCTTCTTCCGCTTTCTGTTGTTATAGTAACTTTATTATCCCTAGCGATTGTTTCTTTTTTGTAGAGAGGCTTATTTTTGCTTTTTATTTGTTTATTAACAACAAAAATGGTTTTGCCAGGTTGGTATGATTTGGGCATTTTTCTTTTATATTTCTCCCTATTTATTTTGTATTTTTGGTTTTTTCGAATTTTTTCTATGAGATCTTCTTGCACCTTTTCTTGGAAATTTAGTAGATTTTGATAATTTATCCTCTGTGTTCTACCAAAGAAAACATCTGAAGGTTTTTTCCCCGTAACCGAGTGAATGCTATTGTTATAGCGATCAACTGCTATATTGACTATTTCTTTTAGGGTCAAATTTTTATGTTCTTGTTGTAAACACCTAGAAATTTCCTCTATTGTGGAGTGGACCCTTTCAATTGTGCCGTTTACTTCACTTCTTTGTGATGGCGTGAAGTATGTTTCGATTCCCAATGTTCTTATAAAGTCAGTAATGATGGAGCTTGTGAAACTTGGCTCGTTGTCCATGACTATCATACGGGGTGTTGTATAGTAGTGTATGATTTTTGTTAGTTTCTGCCTTAAGTGGACAGCTGATTTATTCTTGATTTTAAAGAACTTAGCGAACTTGGTAAATTTATCCACGCATGTTATAAATTTTTCTTTTTTTATTTCCATCAAATCAATATGTAGGATCTCTGCTGGGTACGTGGGTATCGGTGTTTCGGATAAATGTGGATTATTAGGATGACGGTCATATTTGCTGGTGTGACATATCTCACAATTGGACGTATACTCCTTTATAAATTTAGCCATTTGTGGAAAGTAGTATTTCTCCATTATTTGCTCCTTGTTCTCTTTCCAGTTCCTATGTGCACGTTTGTGTTCGTGAGCTATTATTTGGTGTCTGTTTTCCACATTAGCGATATCCTGCACGATTCTTTGGGTGATCCGAATTTTGTATCCCTGCAAGTGTTCTCTGTATAAATCCTGCAGTAGTTGAATTTGATTCTCTGGTATTTTGATACCATTAAGAATTACTGGTGATAATGTTTTTTTAAGTGCTTCTAACAAGGTTGGTCCGGTAATGTCCTTAAGGCCAATATAGTGCCGATGATAGTTTGGATGTGGCGTTTCATATGCAGAAGCAATAGGTCCTTGTGAAATGATTACTTGGTTTTTAAAGACGTTAAGGGGGGCTTCACAATGTGGTATTAAATCGCTGCTATCCTCTTCTGCGCTGTGAACTGTTTCTGTTACTGAAATGTTAATTTCTTGTTTTAACCTTGATAAAGCATCTGCGACCTTATTTGTAACGCCTGGTTTGTAAATCAACTCGTAGTTGTATTCTTCGATCCGTGATTTCCATCGCTTCAATTTAGCATTGTTGTTTTTGTTTCCCAAACTGAATGTTAAAGGTTGGTGGTCTGTTAGAATTTTCACCTTTTTCGCTCCATAAAGATAACATCTGAATTTATCTAAGGCCCAAACTATTGCCAAGAGTTCTCGTTCATTTGTTGCGTATGCTTCCTCCGTCTTGTTGAGTGCTCTTGAAATGTAAGATATTGGACGATCTTTTCCAATTTCGCCTTGTGATAAGACTGCACCGATAGCTTCGTTGGAAGCGTCAGTTGTTAATACAAATGTTTTCTCGAAGTCAGGAAAGATTAGAAGTTCGGTGGATGATAAGGCGAATTTAAGATCCTTGAATGCCTTTAGTTCATTTTCGTTAAATTTTATTGGAACTTTCCGTGATTGGGTCTTAGCTCTTATCTGAGCGTTTTCTCCGCGAGTTAAGTTGGTGAGCGGCTTAGCTATTAATGAAAAGTCTTTGATAAATCTTCTGTAGTATGATGCCAGCCCTAAGAACCCTTTTAGTTCTTTTAGGTTTTCTGGGGGTTTGATGTTTTGAATAGCCATAATTTTTTCGGGATCCGCTTTTATTCCCTTACTAGTGATGATGTAACCTAAGAATTTTGTCTCGTTCTTCATAAATTCGGTTTTGTCCTTGTTGATTATTAGCGATAATTGATAGTTAACGTTGGCATAAAACTCGTCAATTGTATGATTTTTCTGCGTTAGGCCAGATAACTGATATACCAATGTTCTTATATCCCTCTTGTCTGCATAGTGGAGGGATAAGCATTTTTTTATATCTGCCCAGCTGTTATCGAATATGTTATGCGATATAAGAGCGCCATTTGCACTTCCACGGATTTTTTGGCGGATATTTTGCAGGATTGCTCTGTATATGGGCTTATCCTTCACTATTTCATAGTCGGTTAGTATGCTCTCAACATTATGGATCCATGATATATAATGGGTAGGGTTTCCATCGAATATTTGCAGTTCTTTTACTGCATCTGGTAATTTACTGATGTCTCTTAGCTCTTGTTCAGTTCTAGGACCTTGTAAAGTTGGTTGAACCATTTGTTGTGTTGTATTTATTAAGTTACTATTTCTTTCTAGGTTTCCTATTTGTCTTGTTTGTTGGATTATGCTTTGATTAATGTCGTTATTATTTTTTTCTACGTTCTCTATTTTTCCTTGGAGTTGTTTTATCATTCCCAATTGAGCATTGATAGCTCCGGTCATTTGTTTAACTGCCTCCTGTAGTTGCTCTATTGCGGCTTCCATGATTTTCTTAATTGTTACTAGTTTAAATTTTGCTATTTTTTAGCTCAAAAAGATTTTTGGTGTGTTTTTTTTATTAAATTTAAAAGTTTGATTTTGGTTGAACTCACATTAAGAGTATAATTCGCATTTGAATTTTTGCTGGATACTTCGTAGTGTTCCTTTTTAGCTTAGAGCGTTAATAATTGCAAAAAGCCTACTGCGGTACGATTGGTATCACTTGATGATGAAAATTGGATTTTCCAACTCGCTATGTTCCCAAGGTGATAGCGTTCTGTGGTTTATCCTGACTGGTTACTGGATAAGCAACTCGTTATGTTCCCACGGTGATAACGTTCTGTGACTTCCAGGTCCCTGCTCGGGCGCCAGTTAAGAAATTATAACAGAATTTCTTATAAAAAAATATTTTTTAGGACAAATGTCCACTTTATTAAAGTTATTACTAATTTAAAGTACAAACTTAGAATGTATCTTAATTGCTAAATTTAACCTAATTTATAGTCAATAAATGCTTATTGAGCATTTATTGCTTTATGGGAATAATAAAATAAAATTTTCCCAGGTGAATATTTCATATAAAAAATATGCTAAATTAGCGTCTGGTTGAAGGCATGTGTTATATGGTGATTTAACTTGCATATATCTTACGTTCTGCTTAAAATTTTTTCAATCTGAAAATGTCATTCGACAGGTGTTTTCTTTAACTTTTTATATTAATATCAAAATTATACAATTTTTTTAAATTTGGTATTTAAATTTACCGTTATGTGAAAACCAAATTTTGCATGATTTTTCTGCTTTCATAACTTCAGATAGGCATACTTTCAGATAGAGGCTTGATATTTTGAGGCAAGAAAGAAATTTTAGAATTAGTATAAGTTTGATCAGAAATTTTCAAAAATTTTAAATTTGCCATTTTTAAACACCTGTAACTTTGGAACCTATACACATTTTACTTCGGCAAGATGTAAAAATTAAAGCTACAGTAATATATTTTTATTTGATGTGCAAATAGTAATATAAAGTGCTTGTATTTGGAAAAAGAACTAAGCAATTTGCGAAGCATAATATTGAATTATATAAAATTAAATTGTAGTTTAAGGTTATGTAATAAAATGTAAATAAGAAATAATTAATAAAATAATTAATTTGAAGATACAATAGTTTTTTAATTAATAAATTAAAGCAAATATGTAAGAGAAATTCTTATTGTTTAAATAAAGAAAAAGTATAAATTTTATAAAAGTGTGTAACAATAATTTGTAATTAAACCAACGGTTTGAATACCTTTTTCATAAATTGAATATCATTAAAAGAAGATATTTGATAAACCTTACTTGCATCAGTTTGGCGTAAGAAAATTTGATTATTCTTAATCCAAACAAATTGATAATTGTGTGTTTCTTTGATCGTTTTGGCTTCATAATAGAGCTTCGATTGCATTGGAGTGAGGTGATTGCGAAGAAAAAATTCATTATTATGTTGAACTACCCACAAAAATTTTGAAGTGAATATATGTTTTTTCCGTTTCTTCGTCAATAACTCGTTTTTTGCTTTTTCAGAGTTTAGTTCTACAAGATATAATGCATTATATACAGGCTGTCTTTTTTTTATTTCAGTAACCTTCAGGATATTTTCCGCTTTAATATTTGCATCAATTGTCCTAGCTATGTTTAGAACTATCTTTTTTGAATTTGATAATTCTTGTGAAAGTCCGGCAATTATTATATTCTTATTGTTTTTGTTGTTGTGTCTCATCTAATCTTGCTTCAATTTTGTTTATTTTTGGTTCCAAATCAATATTTTTGTTTTCGGATTTTTTTAATTGCCAAAAGGTGAGGCATTAATATATCTACAGTTGTTACAATGATCTTAATGCCAAAATTTGAAAGAGATGGAACTAGGTTATCTAAATATAAATGATTTGCCTCAAAAATTCCGTTCTGGTAAGTACTAGAGAAGAATGTGGTAAAAAAGTTGGAAACAGTCTGCAAGTCATCTGATGTTGTTTCTTTGTAAACCAAAGCCGATGGGTAACCATCAGTCCTACGTTTACTATGAACAAAATCATAAAAACGTCGCGGATTGGAATAAAATTGCGATTTAATTCTGTTAATATAATTTTTGTATAAAGTATCAGATAGAATTTTAAATTTATTATAGATATAAAGAAAGGTGTTATAATGGGCAATGGAATTAGTTTCCATATATTCTTTCCATGAAGAATTTAGTATGCTCCTCAGAGAACGCAATTCTTTAGATGACCATGGCGCTGAGTAGTTAGAGTATTCATGAGATTTTGTAGGGATGAGAAGCGAAAACATGTTCTTAGCATCTCATAAAACCGTTTAAGGCTGATGTTCAGATTTGATGAAGAAAAAATTGATTCCACATTGAGTGAGCCTATAAGTGAGTTTAAATATGTGAAATCAGTTTTGGTAAAATCAAACTTTAGATGATTCTCAGAAATAGAGGATTCATTTGAGGAGTTAACATTGAGAAATATATCCATCTGTCTAATCTAGATAGTCTGCCTAAGTTGTTTGTGACAGAACTAGTTTGTTGTAGATCAAGGCTATTTAAGCCATCAATAAAAATTGATTCAAAGTTCTGTAAAATATTATCTGCAATCAAGAAATTATTTGTATCAGACCATAACCACTTAACGTTTGGAAGATTCAAATCACCTAAAACTAGAAGATTATCAAAAGTAGCAAGTTTACGGTAAATATTGTTTACCGAAATAATGAGCTCATTATACGATAGACTAGAAAAGAGCATCTCACTATTAAAATTTTCAGACAAGGCTAGAATGTCGTGCGGAAGACCTCTCACGTTTTAGTAAAAGATCCAGAGCTTCTGTGGTTTTTTGAATTGCGAAGAAATTTCAAATTTTTTCGCAGTTCAAATTCTTTTATTATTATTCTAGCAGGCCAGCTTTTATGATTTAAAATAAAGTGAAGTAAGTTATCTGGAATAGCTACTTTGAAAGAAGAGCACCGTTTAGCTGTTATCTTAGAAATTGAAATACCATTACGAATACAGTCAACATTAATAATGTTTGTTAGGTGGTGATATATATCACAAGGTTCTGTATTCGGATGCAGGTGTGAGATAAATATAAATTTAGACCACTTGGAGTTTAAAGGGAAGACGATTACTTTCAAGTAGAGTAACAACATTGTTATTATTATTAATATTATTGTTATTATAGTTGTTATTATTGTTATTAGTATTATTAATATTATTATTATTATTATTATTATTATTATTATTATTATTATTATTATTATTATTATTATTATTATTAATATTATTATTATTATTATTATTAATATTATTATTATTATTATTATTATTATTATTATTATTATTATTATTATCATTATTATTATTATTATTATTATTATTATTATTATTATTATTATTATTATTATTATTATTATTATTATTATTATTATTATTATTAATATCATTATTAATGTTATTATTATTATTATTATTATTATTACTGCTATTAGTATTATTATTATTATCATTATTATTATTACTGCTATTAGTACTGTTACTTTGTTATTTCTACTATTATCATTAATATTATTGTCATTATTATTATTATATTTATTACTATTTTTAATTACTTATATTATTATTACTATTATTGTTAATTTTTTTCTTGTTATAATTATTATTCTTCTACGATTATTCTTAGTTTTACCATTATTACTTCTACTATAGTTATTGCTATTTCTAATATTGTTATTACTATTATTACGTTAATATTATCATTATTACTACTAATATTATCATTACTATTACTATGATCAATATTATTAATACTACCGCTACTAGCATTATTATTTTTATTGTTATTATTATTAATATTATTATGAATATTATCACTAATATTTCTATTATAATTACTTTTATTATTTATTTTATTATTACTATTCATAACAATATTGTTAGAAGACGAGTTCGAACTTAAGTTCGGAGATATATCAACTATAATAGATCTACTATAATAGATAGTTCGTCCGTAAGATGTATATTTTCGAACTGAACCGGAAGGGGAGATTTTAGTTGAATTAAATCTCCACGAATGTCGAAGGTTTGTTCAACCTCAGAACTGGGCCATTAGAAGAGAAGCCTATTAGAAAACTCGCATCACTAACGATAGAGTCATTGCAGTTAAGAACTTGCAAGTTATTCAAATTTTTCAATTTATCGAAATCTTCCGTTAAGGATTCGAAGGCTAATGCTAGAATTTCAAAAGCTGATTTTAGGGTATTAAATTTTTGACCCGGAGAAGTTTTGCGGCATGTTTCACAATACCAGGTTAAACCTGCCGAATTTTTCCGCCAATGATGCTGTGAGTCTCATTTAGGATGGAATAACCTTTCGCAGCTACCAGCGCATGCACTTGTAGGCTCAGCATTTACTTCGCGACATGTGAATGTATTAAACTTGGGCATTGTATGATATGTGAAAAAGAAAAAAATATAAATAAATAATAACAGTGTCAAGTTAAAGTTGCGGGCGAATCAAATAGGTACTAAGCCGAAAATCCGAAGAATTTTATTTATAATATAATGAAACAAAATGAAAAATGAGAAAAAATAAAAAAAATAAAAATTTACAGCCTCGCACAGAAAATAATGTTGTTCACGCTTAATACTAAAAACGTGTGGTCACGCTCTAGAAAAAAAAATGTTTTAACTAAATTACAACAAGAGGAATATAATCAAAAATAAACCGTTTGATTGAGAATAATTATTTACTGTATTAAAAAAAAGAAATTATACTTATCATATGTAAAATGTATGTATGTATTTTAAAAAGTTTTATTTAAATTAAAAACAATTTACTAAACTAAATAAAAAATTTAATTTAAAACCAAAATTTCTTTTTTACAAATTAAAAAATTTTAAAATTTCAAAATAAAGGAAATATGTATAAGTATTAATACCATAAACAACCACTTTTATCAAACGCCAGAGACGAATTGAATGTAAAAATATTCAAATATTAAAAATAGAATATAAAAAAAATATTTCAACCTAACCATATCAGTGATAAAATGGTCAATAATGGTTTTAGATGTTTTACCAATTCTTGTTGCATATTTATCAGTTTTATTATTATTTACAAAATAATAATAATATTATTTACATTTTATTTTATTATTACAAAACCATTACTAAGTAATGTATTAGAATAGTTTTTGATTTCACTATTTGTTTGAGTTGTTTCTATATTTATTTGTTATTACATCTAATTTTTCAAGAAAACCGGAAAGGTGGATATTGTAAGACCTATAAATACTGAATATATTAATATTATGTTTTGTTATGTTAATACCTACTATATAAGATTCTTGAAATTCCTCTTCCAAAATTAAGGTACTATATAGTTTTTCACTCCTATAAATTGCAACACCCCCATAAGAATCTTTCCTACATTGTAAGTTGGTAAGTTAAAAAACTTATTTTCTGACTGACTTAACCATATTTCTGATAGAACTATTACATGGATATCATATTCATATGAATGTATAAGTAATTCTAAATTACGAAGACTTTGCATATTTAGGTACAATCAGTGCCGTAACTAGCTTTTCTGGTGCCCTTTGCAAGATTTAATTTTTGGGCTCTAATCTAATTCTAATTTTTTTTTTTTGAAAATTAATCAGATGAAATTAACATAGTACATAAAATGTAAAGAAATATTTATTTATTATTACTTTTTTTATAAATGTTTTTATTTGAATTGCACTTTTCTGGCTTTCATTTCCACGAATTCGTTTATAACATCGCCATAACTAATATTTTTTACAATGTTATATTCAATAGATATTATTGTAAGATTGGAGAGCCTCTCTTGTCCTATAGTGGATCTTAAATAATTCTTGATTAATTTTCTTTCAGACGATGCAGTAGAAACTGGAAGAGTGAGAAATATTCGCAGAGCAATATTAATGTTTGGATAAGACTCAATTAAGCCAAAGTCCTGAAGTGCCTGCAAAATTTCAAGTGGAGTTGCAGTTTTAATATTATGTATGAGCGTCGATGCTTCAAATTAAAAGCTTTGAATCTCACAGGTGAACTCGTACATATTCAAATCTTTACTATACTTAATGGCTAAATCTGCAGCCGATTTGTTTAGATCAAAAACGCTGGTTGATTCCAAGGAGAACCATACAGAAAGGAAAAATTGTTGCAGATAATTCTCAGTTGTTCATAACGCCAATTTAATTGAGATACTAGAGTATCAAAAACTTCGTAAAACTGCATTTTGAACAAATTTTCTGGAGTCATATTACTTCCTTCATCCGTTGCCTCATAATTTGCCATTTTCCGAACTTTTTTCTTACATTTATCAGGAAATCCAACTTGTAAATCCATTGTTTCAGCTAAATTCTCTGCTTCTTGGAAATATTTTTCTAAATCAGTTTCTCGTAGTCCTTGTAATGTAGAACGTAGTGCATCAATTAAATTTGCTGCATGGTCTATCTAAATTTTATAAAAGTGTGTAACAATAATTTGTAATTAAACCAACGTTTTGAATACCTTTTTCATAAATTGAATATCATTAAAAGAAGATATTTGATAAACCTTACTTGCATCAGTTTGGCGTAAGAAAATTTGATTATTCTTAATTCAAACAAATTGATAATTGTGTGTTTCTTTGATCGTTTTGGCTTCATAATAGAGCTTCGATTGCATTGGAGTGAGGTGATTGCGAAGAAAAAATTCATTATTATGTTGACTACCCACAAAAATTTTGAAGTGAATATATGTTTTTTCCGTTTCTTCGTCAATAACTCGTTTTTTGCTTTTTCAGAGTTTAGTTCTACAAGATATAATGCATTATATACAGGCTGTCTTTTTTTTTATTTCGGTAACCTTCAGGATATTTTCCGCTTTAATATTCGCATCAATTTTCCTAGCTATGTTTAGAACTATCTTTTTGAATTTGATAATTCTTGTGAAAGTCCGGCAATTATTATATTCTTATTGTTTTTGTTGTTGTGTCTCATCTAATCGTGCTTCAATTTTGTTTATTTTTGGTTCCAAATCAATATTTTTGTTTTCGGATTTTTTTAATTGCCAAAAGGTGAGGCATTAATATATTTACAGTTGTTACAATGATCTTAATGCCAAAATTTGAAAGAGATGGAACTAGGTTATCTAAATATAAATGATTTGGCTCAAAAATTCCGTTCTGGCAAGTACTAGAGAAGAATGTGGTAAAAAAGTTGGAAACAGTCTGCAAGTCATCTGATGTTGTTTCTTTGTAAACCAAAGCCGATGGGTAACCATCAGTCCTACGTTTACTATGAACAAAATCATAAAAACGTCGCGGATTGGAATAAAATTGCGATTTAATTCTGTTAATATAATTTTTGTATAAAGTATCAGATAGAATTTTAAATTTATTATAGATATAAAGAAAGGTGTTATAATGGGCAATGGAATTAGTTTCCATATATTCTTTCCATGAAGAATTTAGTATGCTCCTCAGAGAACGCAATTCTTTAGATGACCATGGCGCTGAGTAGTTAGAGTATTCATGAGATTTTGTAGGGATTGTTAAGCGAAAACATGTTCTTAGCATCTCATAAAACCGTTTAAGGCTGATGTTCAGATTTGATGAAGAAAAAATTGATTCCACATTGAGTGAGCCTATAAGTGAGTTTAAATATGTGAAATCAGTTTTGGTAAAATCAAACTTTAGATGATTCTCAGAAATAGAGGATTCATTTGAGGAGTTAACATTGAGAAATATATCCATCTGTCTAATCTAGATAGTCTGCCTAAGTTGTTTATGACAGAACTAGTTTGTTGTAGATCAAGGCTATTTAAGCCATCAATAAAAATTGATTCAAAGTTCTGTAAAATATTATCTGCAATCAAGAAATTATTTGTATCAGACCATAACCACTTAACGTTTGGAAGATTCAAATCACCTAAAACTAGAAGATTATCAAAAGTAGCAAGTTTACGGTAAATATTGTTTACCGAAATAATGAGCTCATTATACGATAGACTAGAAAAGAGCATCTCACTATTAAAATTTTCAGACAAGGCTAGAATGTCGTGCGGAAGACCTCAGACCTCTCAAGTAAATATTTACCATTATTACTTCTACTATAGTTATTACTATTTCTAATATTGTTATTACTATTATTACCGTTAATATTATCATTATTACTACTAATATTATCATTACTATTACTATGATCAATATTATTAATAGTACCGCTACTAGCTTTATTATTTTTATTGTTATTATTATTAATATTATTATGAATATTATCACTAATATTTCTATTATAATTACTTTTATTATTTATTTTATTATTACTATTCATAACAATATTGTTAGAAGACGAGTTCGAACTTAAGTTCGGAGATATATCAACTATAATAGATCTACTATAATAGACAGTTCGTCCGTAAGATGTATATTTTCGAACTGAACCGGAAGGGGAGATTTTAGTTGAATTAAATCTCCACGAATGTCGAAGGTTTGTTCAACCTCAGAACTGGGCCATTAGAAGAGAAGCCTATTAGAAAACTCGCATCACTAACGATAGAGTCATTGCAGTTAAGAACTTGCAAGTTATTCAAATTTTTCAATTTATCGAAATCTTCCTTTAAGGATTCGAAGGCTAATGCTAGAATTTCAAAAGCTGATTTTAGGGTATTAAATTTTTGACCCGGAGAAGTTTTGCGGCATGTTTCACAATACCAGGTTAAACCTGCCGAATTTTTCCGCCAATGATGCTGTGAGTCTCATTTAGGATGGAATAACCTTTCGCAGCTAGCAGCGCATGCACTTGTAGGATCAGCATTTACTTCGCGACATTTGAATGTATTAAACTTGGGCATTGTATGATATGTGAAAAAGAAAAAAATATAAATAAATAATAACAGTGTCAAGTTGAAGTTGCGGGCGAATCAAATAGGTACTAAGCCGAAAATCCGAAGAATTTTATTTATAATATAATGAAACAAAATGAAAAATGAGAAAAAATAAAAAAAATAAAAATTTACAGCCTCGCACAGAAAATAATGTTGTTCACGCTTAATACTAAAAACGTGTGGTCACGCTTTAGAAAAAAAAATGTTTTAACTAAATTACAACAAGAGGAATATAATCAAAAATAAACCGTTTGATTGAGAATAATTATTTACTATATTAAAAAAAAGAAATTATACTTATCATATGTAAAATGTATGTATGTATTTTAAAAAGTTTTATTTAAATTAAAAACAATTTACTAAACTAAATAAAAAATTTAATTTAAAACCAAAATTTCTTTTTTACAAATTAAAAAATTTTAAAATTTAAAAATAAAGGAAATATGTATAAGTATTAATACCATAAACAACCACTTTTATCAAACGCCAGAGACGAATTGAATGTAAAAATATTCAAATATTAAAAATAGAATATAAAAAAAAATATTTCAACCTAACCATATCAGTGATAAAATGGTCAATAATGGTTTTAGATGTTTTACCAATTCTTGTTGCATATTTATCAGTTTTATTATTATTTACAAAATAATAATAATATTATTTACATTTTATTTTATTATTAGAAAACCATTACTAAGTAATGTATTAGAATAGTTTTTGATTTCACTATTGTTTGAGTTTAATAAATTCATGTTCGTATCTCTCAAAATAATGGAGTTTCTATATTTATTTGTTATTACATCTAATTTTTCAAGAAAACCGGAAAGGTGGATATTGTGAGACCTATAAATACTGAATATATTAATATTATGTTTTGTTATGTTAATACCTACTATATAAGATTCTTGAAATTCCTCTTCCAAAATTAAGGTACTATATAGTTTTTCACTCCTATAAATTGCAACACCCCCATAAGAATCTTTCCTACATTGTAAGTTGGTAAGTTAAAAAACTTATTTTCTGACTGACTTAACCATATTTCTGATAGAACTATTACATGGATATCATATTCATATGAATGTATAAGTAATTCTAAATTACGAAGACTTTGCATATTTAGGTACAATCAGTGCCGTAACTAGCTTTTCTGGTGCCCTTTGCAAGATTTAATTTTTGGGCTCTAATCTAATTCTAATTTTTTTTTTTTGAAAATTAATCAGATGAAATTAACATAGTACATAAAACGTAAAGAAATATTTATTTATTATTACTTTTTTTATAAATGTTTTTATTTGAATTGCACTTTTCTGGCTTTCATTTCCACGAATTCGTTTATAACATCGCCATAACTAATATTTTTTACAATGTTATATTCAATAGATATTATTGTAAGATTGGAGAGCCTCTCTTGTCCTATAGTGGATCTTAAATAATTCTTGATTAATTTTCTTTCAGACGATGCAGTAGAAACTGGAAGAGTGAGAAATATTCGCAGAGCAATATTAATGTTTGGATAAGACTCAATTAAGCCAAAGTCCTGAAGTGCCTGCAATATTTCAAGTGGAGTTGCAGTTTTAATATTATGTATGAGCGTCGATGCTTAAAATTAAAAGCTTTGAATCTCACAGGTGAACTCGTACATATTCAAATCTTTACTATACTTAATGGCTAAATCTGCAGCCGATTTGTTTAGATCAAAAACGCTGGTTGATTCCAAGGAGAGCCATACAGAAAGGAAAAATTGTTGCAGATAATTCTCAGTTGTTCATAACGCCAATTTAATTGAGATACTAGAGTATCAAAAACTTCGTAAAACTGCATTTTGAACAAATTTTCTGGAGTCATATTACTTCCTTCATCCGTTGCCTCATAATTTGCCATTTTCCGAACTTTTTTCTTACATTTATCAGGAAATCCAACTTGTAAATCCATTGTTTCAGCTAAATTCTCTGCTTCTTGGAAATATTTTTCTAAATCAGTTTCTCGTAGTCCTTGTAATGTAGAACGTAGTGCATCAATTAAATTTGCTGCATGGTCTATCGAATTATCTTTTGCTTATAATGCCTTATTTGTTCGGTCAATGCATTGTAGAATTTTATTCCACATAGAAAGAGTGCAGATAAATCTTAACTATAGATTAGTAACAACAAACTTTTTGTATTTGATACAGCTTCTGGATTTGATAAATCATTTGCAATATTTTCCAATCCTCTCTTTACTTCTGATAGATGTAAACTTAGTGATTTTATTGCATTGGCTTTTGACGACCATCTTGTTTCCGAAAAACTTTTAAGTGTCAATTTCAAAGACGTATCGTATCACTGACTCATTTGTTCTCTCTTTGATATATCAGGAGTGCAGTCGAATAAAATTGTGTAGTATTTTGCTTTCTTAATTCTGGATATGATTTCATTTCTAGTTTTATCACCAATTAATTTTATTATTTCGTTTTGAATCATGGGTGAAAAATATGAAACAGAACCTTTTTTATGTTTTTCAATACGCTCTTTCAAAGTATTAGCAAATTCTATCAAATTTAAAAAAATTCCACAATTTGGATCTCCAATTTTTTCATTTGAACCTCTAAGAGCACTATTATTTTTGGCACAGGATAGAATAGCATCTATAACTATTTTTAATATTTTACGCCATATAATTTTTCTTCGTTAATTGAATCCATTAAATAATCATCTAGTGTGTTCCCTGATCTTATATTTCTTTCCATCACTTTCCATTTTACATAATTGTTTCTGTGCTCAGACGAATTTTCGTGTTGTGGAATAACAGGATGAAAATGTCGCCAATCACGGAAGCCTTTATACTGGTCTGAAATATTATGAGTTTTGTGTCCAAAAAGCATACAAGGGAACAAAATATTGCGTTTTGATTAATAGAATATAACATCCATTTTCTTTTAACCATTTTTCCATTAATATGTTTCACATAAAACCAATTTTTTTTAAATTTTCGTTCTGAATTGTCTTCTGATATAATGGTATTATCGTTTATATCATCGCCTTGTTCTGGACCGTGCTTGACAAGGGAATATATTACTTTATTTGTAATAGCAGTCCAAGAATTTGGATCATTGTAATTTAGCAGTATTTCTTCGTTTGGTGTAATAGATGGCAAATTTAGAACAATATTTTCGATTTTAGTACTATTTGTGTTTTCAACATTAGTACCATTTGTGTTTCCAACATTAGTCCTATTTATGTTTTCGATATTCGTAGCCGTATCTTCAACATTTGTAATAATTCCATTATTATTATGACTTAAACTTATGGGTTGCAATTGTAGCACACCATCTTCATCTTGTAAATGAGAAGTAGGTTTAGATTTATTAGATTCTTCAACTTGTGGGTCTTTTCTCAGCCATTTAACAATTTGTTGCGACATTGATTTGCTTGTTAATTTTTCTTTTTTGAGCGCCCGACAATTGTTTTCATATTCTTGCACTGGGTAAAATAATTAAATTAAAAACAAATTTATGATTTAACTCTGAAAAACAAATTCCAAAATAATAGAAAACTCTATTTATCGGTAAATTAAAATGTGATTCGCCACCGCTATTTTAACGTTCAAGTATTTTTTTAAGTTTTTATTAATTAAGAAAGCTTACCCGCTGATTTAATAATTGGTTTGATTTGTTTTAATAACTATTTTTAACAAATATAAATAAAACAAATTTACAAATACTTTATACGACTATTTTATTTTCGATTCCAATTGTAACAGGAAAACTTGCAATAAGCTTTTTTATGCTACTTTCATAATGACTAAATACAAAGAAATGCTAGTTAAAAACTTACGCCACACACCACAATACGTTTCTAGTGTGTAATTTTCTATTGCTCACTAGATATTGTGATATCGTGAAAGAAATGCAATTTAAAAAGTTACGCCGCATATCACAAAACGTTCCCACAGAGCAATTTTCTATTGCTCACTAGATATCGTGATTTCATTCATGATAAACATAAATATATTCGTGACAATTTAGAATTGGAATTGAATGTACAAATTTTCAATTGCTGTATAGTATGAAATTTGGAATTAAATATGAAATATCTATGAAACAGAAAAAAGAAGAATTTACCTGCACTAGAAGAATTTTCGGATCACCTATAAGTGTAAATTTTCCCCGAGAATCCGAATTTTTTTATTTATGAAATTTTTCTATTTTCGATTAATTTTTTTTTTGTTTACCATTTCACGGCCCCCTCAGATCTCTGTGTCTATCGGGCCCTATACGCGTGCACCTGCCTAGTTACGGCGCTGGGTACAATATATTAAAATTGTTTTGATATTCATTATTATTTAAATGGTTGCCTACCTCTGTAATAATAATTAACTAATAAATCTGTGTCTATGTTTATTTCATCAGCTGTTTCCATTTTTACTTAAAATTTTTATATTTGCCGTAAATTATATAATTTATGAGTAATGAAAGTATGAAAGTATGTAAGATATTAAAATTTTTATATATGAATATGATAAGCAAACGTTTGAGTATGTAGGTGTGTAATGGATTATTTATTTCATATAATAAAGAAATCAAAACAATATAATATAATAGTATATACAAACATATGAGTATGTAGGTATGTAATTGATTATTTTTTTCAAATAATAATGAAATCAAAACAATATAAAATAAAATTATATGCGATTGAAGATTTATAAAATAGAATGAAAATAATGTAGGAAAAGTGTAGGAATTTTCAGTAAATTTAAAAATTTTAATTAGTGTCATAATTAATGTCAAAAAGTATAGGTAAAAAAAAATTATTATATTCATTAAAAATAAATTAGAAAAAAAATTAAAAATATTAAAAATATCAGTGAAGTATAATTGTAAATTTAGAATATTGTAAAAATAATAATTTAATAAATAAGAAATTTTTTATTTTTTTTGTTAAAGTAAAATTAGTATTAATAAAAATGTGTATATTTGAATAGTGATATAAATAATTTAAGGTTATGTAAAAGAATAAAACTAAAAAATATTTTATAAATTAAGCGTTGAATTATAATAGTTTTTTTGTTAGTGAATTAAGATAATAATGTAAAGTGAAATTTTTACTAATCAAATAAAAATTGTACAATGAATTAGCATTTTCTTTTTAGCACATTTCCAAAAACAATTTTGAAAAAATCGTTCTGAAAACGTCATTCGACAGGTGTTTTCTTTAGCTTTTTAATATCAAAATTATACAATTTTTTTAAATTTAGTATTTAAATTTACCGTTATGTGAAAACCAAATTTTGCATGATTTTTCTACTTTCATAACTTCAGATAGGCATACTTTCAGATAGAGGCTTTACATTTTGAGGCAAGAAGGAACTTTTAAAATTAGTATAAGTTTGCTCAGAAATTCTAAAAAATTTTAAATTTGCCATTTTTAAACACCTGTAACTTAGAAACCTATACACATTTTACTTCGGCAAGATATAAAAATTAAAGCTACAGTAATATATTTTTATTTGATGTTCAAATAGTAATATAAAGTGCTTGTATTTGGAAGAAGAACTAAGGAATTTACGAAGCATAATATTGAATTATATAAAATTAAATTGTAGTTTAAGGTTATGCAATAAAATGTAAATAAGAAATAATTAATAAAATAATTAATTTGAAGATACAATAGTTTTTTAATTAATAAATTAAAGCAAATATGTAAAGAGAAATTCTTATTGTTTAAATAAAGAAAAAGTATAAATTTTATAAAAGTGTGTAACAATAATTTGTAATTAAACCAACGTTTTGAATACCTTTTGCATAAATTGAATATCATTAAAAGAAGATATTTGATAAACCTTACTTGCATCAGTTTGGCGTAAGAAAATTTGATTATTCTTAATCCAAACAAATTGAAAATTGTGTGCTTCTTTGATCGTTTTGGCTTCATAATAGAGCTTCGATTGCATTGGAGTGAGGTGATTGCGAAGAAAAAATTCATTATTATGTTGACTACCCACAAAAATTTCTGAAGTGAATATATGTTTTTTCCGTTTCTTCGTCATTAACTCGTTTTTTGCTTTTTCAGAGTTTAGTTCTACAAGATATAATGCATTATATCCAGGCTGTCTTTTTTTTTTTATTTCGGTAACCTTCAGGATATTTTCTGCTTTAATATTCGCATCAATTTCCCTAGCTATGTTTAGAACTATCTCTTTTGAATTTGATAATTTTTCTGAAAGTCCGGCAATTATTATGTTCTTATTGTTTTTTGTTGTTGTATCTTATCTAATCTTGCTTCAATTTTGTTTATTTTTGGTTCCAAATCAATATTTTTGTTTTCGGATTTTTTTAATTGCTCTTGTAAAATTTAATTTTCTTTAACAATTTTGTTATTGTGTTTATATCATTTAATTGGGCGTGAAAGAAATTTTGAGATTTTTGAATTTCAATCAATGATTTTTGTATTTCAATCACAACGGAGCATAAACTTTTTAAGTATTACGATATTTTATTTAATGAACATTTTGTAAAATCGAAGTTAGATAATTGTTTAGCCATTTATATCGTCATCATTGTCTTCTAAAAGGTTGTATTCTGCATCATTTTCATTATTTTCTTCAATGATCACTATAGATTCATTACCATTTGAAGGACATTTTGCCCATTTCCAGGTTGCAATACCTGATTTTGTAGCTTCATAAAGTTGCTTTATGACTGAGGAGCAGCGAATATGGAAAAAACCACGACACCTTGCATTGCATTGTACTTTTTTTGAATTTCCGGTAATGTTTCCACGGTAAGTGGAACATGTTTTGGCCATTTTAATATAGTGATAATAAAACAAGAAAAAAAAACCTTTAAATTATTGTATTGGTAATTGTAAAACCAATTTGAACAATTGAAAAATTGCAGAGCGTATTAGGTAAGTTATTGTGCAATTTATAATTTTTTTTTTTTTTTAATCATTGTTAATTTTTTAATATTATATTATAATAAAATTTTTAAATTAAAATAAAAAAAAAAAAATAATAATTTTTAATTAAAAAATTTGGAGCACAAAAAAAGCGCGACTATATTCTTTGACAGTTGCATTCTTTTTTATTTAAAACATTATTTAAAACTAAATTTCACAATAATATTATTATTAATTAATACTAATTCGTTATATAACTATTATAATATTCCAATTTAATTTTTTTATATGAATTTAATTTTGGTTCTTCACAAGTATTTATTTTCACTAATTAAGATTTCTAAATATTTTGATAATTCCTACCATATTCTTAAAAATTTTTAAATGTTACGATTTCCATCTGCTTATGATAATGATTAATAATGATAATGATGTTCCATATATTGTTTTCAAGAAAACTAAAATGTATAAAATTAAAGTTCAATTTAATTTTAAATAATGCAATAATATGCTTCGTCAATTTCTTATTTTTTTTACTTATATAATACATGTTACATTTTTTAACACTTAATTACAGACGTACATCTCACCACCAACGCCAGATTTTTTTATTTCTTCTCTCTGTCTCTTATTTTTTACCGTATCTCTTTTAAATTTTATGTAACAAACAAAAAACTGTACCGAAGTGGTTGCTAGCGTCTTTTGGTGAGAATTTTTTTTTTTTAGGTCTGTGATACGTACGTCAGTAGTAATGTAACTATTTAAAAATTTTTTCAGCTTTTATCTTTAAAAAATAAAATAATGGATGAACGAGCATGTCCAACTACCTCTAAAGATTTTAATGAAATTGTAGGTATTTGGTTAATGAAGATTGTATTTCTTCTTTGTGCGAGGAGGAAAATTTGTGTCAGAACATGACACAAATTCAGAAATATCAGAAGATGAAAATGAAGAGTATAAAGGAGAAATTTACAGTAAAAAAACGCATCATAAAGTAATTTAAAAGAACAGCCTAGGTACGTTTAGGGCAAGAATAGTATATATATTGTGGGGAAGATACTGATCACATAGGTTTATCACAAGCTGATCAAAAATTAAGTAAACCAACACAATCCGTTATTCGATTATTAAAAATTTAGAAGGTTCAAATCGTAACATAACCGCGGATAATTGATTTTCTCACATAGAATTGGTTAATAAGCTACTGGTGAACAATCAGAAAAAATGAAAAAGAAATTTAAAAATTGTTTTTACCAGATAGGAAAAAGAAAGTCGCCTCTTGCCAATATGGTTTTACTAATTCAACAACACTTTTATCGTATGTATCCAAAAAAGCCAGAGGAGTAATACTTTTATCATCTATGTATCATTCAGCTTCAATAAATTCTGTAAATAAATGTGCAGAAATAATATCCTTTTACAACGCAACTAAAAGTGGAGTTGATACTGTCGACCAAATGTATGCTAATTACTCATGCAGTCGTAGAACAAGATGGTCTATGGCTCTGCTTTACAGAATTGTTGATATTTGCTCAGTTAATTCGTTCGTTATATATTCATCTTTAAAAGATAAAAAATTCCCAGCTAGAGCAGATTTTAGTAAGAATTTAGCACATATTACCTCATTTAAACCGACGATTTCCGAATATTAGCCTTCTTACGGAGTTAAAATCTATCAAAACGCGTATTCTTAAAGTACCTCCACATGCCAATAAATATTCAAAGATAAGATAAAGTTGAAGGGGAGAAAAAATTGTTGTATGTGCTTTCGAGAAAAAAGAAGAAAAACATCGTACGTTTGCTACATTTGTAAAAAACTGATTTGCCTACAGTGCTGCAATTACATATTATCTAAATATTGCTGAACTTGATGGGATGTCAAAATTTACCGGTGCTTTTTAAAATAACTGTTTTTTTTTTTTTTAAATATAATATTTAATATTTTAAGTTTTTAGTCTGTGAAGGATAATACTGCTTTTTTATTTTTTTTATTTTTTAAGGATATTTTAATTTTGAATTTAAATTTTTATGATTTTTTATATTACTTAATAACTTATTTTGTGATAATTATTTTTTTTTTAATGAATTTAAAGTGAAGTTAATAAATAAACTAATATTATAAAACTATAATGGTTCAATGATTCATTATTACCCATTTTTGTTAGCTTTTTAAAACTGTGACGTCTGACAGATGTGCGTCAGTATTAACGTAATTTTTTTCCACGTCCGAGTTTAAAATTTTTTTATAACCCTTCTTTTTTTTTTTAATTCCAATTTTATGTCTTCTTGGCACGTACTTTATCATATTAATTGTGGTTTCTAAACTTTTTGATAATTCCTACCAAATTCCTAAAATTTTTTCATTTTACGATTTTCATCTTCCTGTGATAATTATTGATATTGATACTACATATGTTATTTACCAGAAAACTGGAATGTATGAAAACTTACATACTCACATAACTTAATTTATTTGCTCCAATATAGAAGTTGTAAGAATAGATGGAATCAGCTGATGAAATAAACATTAACAATGACTAATTAGTTGATTTTCATACAAAGGTAGGCAACCATTTAACAAATAATGAATATTAAAACAATTTCAATATATTGTACCTGAATATTCAGAGCCTTCGGAATAAATTAAATGATTTGGAATTACTTATACGTTCATATAAATATGATATCCATGTAGTAGTTTTAGCAGAAATTTGGTTACGTCAATCAGAAAATAAATGTTTTAACCTACCAGGTTACAACGAATATTTTTCTAATAGGAACAATTCTTATGGAGGTGTTGCAATTTATATGAGTGAAGGATTGTATGGTGCTTTAATTGTGGAGGAAGAATTTCTAGAATCAAATATAATAGGTGTACACTTATTAAAAAATAATATGAAAATAAATTAAAACATAAACTGGACGAAATAACAAACAAGCATCCTAACTCTATAATTCTAGAAGACATTAATATGAATTTATTAAATTTAAAGAATAGTGATATAAGGATTATATTAATATCTTGCTTTTTTTTTTTTCTTTATTTGTTATTTCTATGTAATAATTCAATAACAGTATAATTCATTGCTACTTATATCTAGTTTTTATATCTATTCTTATATAATATGTAATATTATATTCTTATATAATATGTAATTTGTATATAATTAGTTAATACAATGTAACATTAATTTAATCTATAGTTATTTAATAATTCAGTATTTAGACCTAGCCGAGGCTGTCTGGTCTTATCGTGATGATACGAGACGAGTTTAAGTTCTTAATAATGCTATTTTTTGTTTTTATATATTTTTGTTTGTTTTTGTTAAGTTATAGTTTTAAATGTTAGATATTTTATTCTTTTTCATCTTTTTACTGAAACTAATGATATTTCTTCGTTTTATGGTTTTAATAAAAAAGATAAAATGAAGGAAAAAAAAGATCTTATTTTATTTCGTTGTTATTGTACCTAGTTTTAAAATTTTTTTTTGTTTTATTGTTTACATTTATTTATTTTTCTAGATTTATATTCTGTTAGATTTATTCTCTAGTTAATCTTTTGTTTTATTATTTACATTTATATTTTTTTATATTTTTTTCTATTAATTTATTGTTGCAATTGGATGTTCTTAGTACATATATAACAAAACATACAAACATAGTAAATAGATTTAGACTGAAGAATGTAAGATAAAAATTCGATATATTTCTTGTGCTATAGGAGTGTATTTCGATATTTCTATTGAGGATGAAGTTATGTTTTATCTGGTTATTTATTATATTGAAAGCAAGAAGGTATGACTCACGTTTACAAACAATTTCAAGGCTGGGTATTTTGGTGAATAGAGTTGATTAGTTAGTCGGATATGTTAATAGTTTTGATTGCCTTCTTGTGAAGTATATTAAGTTTATTCAAGGTTGCTTTTGTACGCTCCGTTCCAGATAGGGTTTGCGAAATTACGTTTGACTGAATGTATGATGAGTATATAATAAAAAGCGTTTTTTTGTCGAAAAAACTTTTTAGCCTGTTTAAAATGAAAATGTATGGGACAATTGTTTTACATATGAAATCAATGTGTTCAGCCCTCTTGAGGTTACAGTCAATTTCTAGACCTAGATTGTTGAAGGAATCTACTGTTCCTATTGAACTAGTGTCATAGATAAGTGAGCGGCTTTCGAAAATCTTATTTTTGAAGAGAAGAACTTTTGTTTTTTTTGGGTTTAGTACTAAATATTTTATTGCTGCTTCGTCGGCAAGTAGCTGCAGAGATCCTTTCAGTTCGAGAAGAGCCAGATCATCTATGTAGAGTTTAAAGAGGTCTGGACCCAGGATTGATCCTTCAGGTACACCTTCCTTACTAATTTTGGTGGTGCTGTACACATTATTAATTCTGACTATTTGTGAGCGACCATACAGAAATGGTTTGAAAAAAGAGATTTGTTGCGGGGTTAGATGCAAACTTTTAAGTTTGCAAAGCAAAACGTCAAAGTCCACACAATCAAATGCCTTTTGGAAATCAATAAGGAGACATCCTGTGAATTTACCTTCATCCATACTCCTGGAAATGAAATCAGTGAGAGATAGGCACCCCGCGGTAATGTTTGAATTCATCTTGAAACCAAATTGTTCTGGATACAATATACCGTTATCTGACATAAAGCGACTTAGTCTTTTTCTTATTATTCTCTCAAAGATTTTGGAGAAGATAGTTAGGACAGAGATCCGCCTATAATTGGTCGGATCTGTTTTGTTATCTTTCTTGTGTATTGAAGTAATAATGGCTGTTTTTAAGGAATCCGGAAAAAGATGAGTTTCAAAAGATATATTTATAAATTTTTACGATATCGGAGCTAGCCTATTGGCGTACTTTTTCACAAATTTCGCGGATCTGTTGGCATGGCCGGTTGCAGAGTCTGGTTTGAGAGAGGATATGGTATTTACTATACTTAGTAATAGTATTTACTTATTTAGTAATGGTTTTGTAATATATAATAATAAAAATAAAAAATACGCAACGAGAATTGACACAACTTCTAAAATTATAATTGATCATTTTATAACATATATGGTTAAAAAGAAAATTTAAAACGATTATTAAACGATTATTAAACGAAGGAACGAAAATTTAAAAGAATTCTATAAATTTCTTCTCATTTCTATAAATACTCAAAAAAATACCCGAATGATATCCATGTCAAAAAGCTTTATTTAACAGGAAGTTAAAAATCTTATGGCTGTAACTTAAAGAAATTTTTACTCCGATGAATTTAGTAGGGATCCCGGAAATAGTGAAAAGTTGTGGGACATATACAAAAAAGTTAATAAAGATTCGTTAAATTCTTCTAGCAGTATTAAGGTGTTAGAAAGTGACAATCAAATTATTTGTAACGAACAAACGATAGCTAAATTCATGAATCATTTTTTTCGTAAATGTTACTGACGAGCTAAAAGTTTCTACAGTTTCAGTAGATCATGAGTATTTGAATCAATTCTCAAGAAACATTTTTTCAGGCTTTGATTTGACTCTAACGATATTGATGAAGTTATTACGACGATTAATTTGTTAAAGCAAAATGTAGCCACAGGCTATGACAATATCTTTGCTAGATTTATCAAGAAATATGCAGAACGCTTAGTCCCCTTATTAATTAAATTCATCAATATTTCATTTCAAACTTCAACATTTCCGGAAAGCTTAAAAACGGTAATCATTACTTTGATATTTAACGGTTGCGTAACTGTAAGAACAAATTACCGCCCTGCCTCATTATTGAGCGCTTTTTCCAAAATTTTTGATATTATTATTAAAAGTAGAGTTGAATTTTTTCTTAGAAGCAATAATATTTTATATAGTGAACAATATGATTTTGAAAAAAACTTCAATACAACCGCTGCATGACTTAATCTAACGCATTTTGTTACTAAAGGTATGGACAGTGGAAATATGTTGCATATATTTTTTTAGATCTACAGAAATCATTTGAATGCGTGGATCACAATATTTTATTTTTTTTAATGTAATTCTCTGCCACATAAATGTGGACAGGAAATTACACAGCCTTTCCTGATTTTGTGAAAATTCAGCCATTTTTATGAAAAAAAAAGAAGGCATAAGGGCTGCTGCACTCGCGCGCCCGCGTTTAGAGGCAGTAGGTGCCAATCCTTCAAGAGAAGCGCAAAGGGAGTTGTGAAGAGAAGGGCTGAAGGAGGGTTGAAGAGTGGCTCGTGGAAAGAACATCGACGGCCACCAGGAGGTTGATAAAAAATTGTTTCAAACCTTTTGGAAATATTGAATAATTTAGGTAATATTGAGGAGGGTTTTATATTTGGTTACAAAATCAGGGTATTTCCCCTTTTAAAGAATATGTATATATATATATATATATATATTCGAGATTTTGACTTAAACCAATTTTAGAGTTGGTTAACAAATCAGGGTATTTTCCTTTTTCCTGAATATTTACATTTATTATGTATAAAAGAGATTGCGAATTAGGAGGGATTTCAGAGTTTGTTAAAAAATCAAGATATTTCGCGTTTTTCAGAATTCTTACATATATGTATATGCGAGATTCTGAATTAGAAGGTATTTTACAGTTGGATTCTAGAGTTAGTTTTTCTACAAAATATTTTTACTCGAATGAGACATAACACCATATGGCTTTATGATTCATTTGAATGATTTTTAAAATATGGCTTTATGACACCCCATCTAGATAAATATGTAAATAGTAAGAAAAAATGTTTTTTTATGCTTGCATTTTTGAGATGAGGTTATTTCTTGTTTTTTGCGTTCGTTTTTTTTATGAAGTATTTAAAGAAGATGAAAGAAATATCCTTAATTAATTGTTATGTAACAATGTTGAAAAAAAATATGAATTAAAAAATAATATGTAACGTGATACAGGTTTACTTCTTATTGATGTATACTTGGCCTAAGTAATAGGCGTATATGAAATGTAGAAAGAAAAAATGGTTGATAAATGTAAAAACAAAAAAAAGTTTAAACGTACAAGATACAACACTTTTAAAAGGTACAACGCATTTTTAAAATTCATAAAGAAAAAGTGCAAACCAGTTTTTCTGTCTACAGAATGATCAAACCATTGAAAAAAATTATAAGTTTTTAGATGTGCCTAACTATTTGTGTTGCTTTTTTTCCTCTTTAAGTATTTAACGAAGAGGAAAGAAAAAACTAATAATTATTGTCAGTGTGCCATATAGGATATTTTTTGTTTGTAAGAATGTTGAAAAAATATTAATGAAAAGAAGACAAACAGGAAATTAAAGCTATGGAAGTACTTAACGATTAACATGTTGCTTAGGCACATTGTATGTTGCATAATCTGTGAAGAATAATAAAAGAAAAAAAATCTCAGTCAGGTTAATTGCATTTGGTACCTATTTTGAAAGCAAGAATATAAAAATAAAACAGAAAAAATAATAAATAAAGAAATAATTTAATTTAAACAATAAAATAAAACATGTTTAAAAATTTTTTATTTAATTAGAAATATTGTACAATTTTATAGAAATCTAAGTTGAAAATATTTTTACAATGATCAAAAGTTAAGATTGCAGAAATAGTGAAATTCAATTTTTCTATCCGTCTTTGAAATCTAATTCTGTATAATATAAATTTGAAAAGTCTTAATTCTGTATAATATAAATTTTTTTAATAAACTTTTTTTTTTATTTACCTTTTAATTACATTATTATACTTAGTCTAGCCTACGAAAAGTTTAGAAAAAAAACATTTATGATTTTTTTTTTTTTTAAATTATCTACAGAAATTTTTGTGTTAGTTTTTTGCTGTAATTAATTTTTATAAGGTGTTTATATTTTAATTGGTAAGTACATATTTTCTTTTGTATATTGAAAAAATGTAGGTAATATAATTTTTGTACTTTATATAAAATCTACTTAACCTAACCTAGCCTACTTAATCTAACTTAATTTATTTAGGCAATCTGATATAAAAACTTGCTTCTGGCATCTAATTATTGAGTTCTATCTAGCCACCAATATTCTCTTATTATTCTTTTATCTCTATCCGGTATGGACATGTCACATTTTAAGTTTTCTCCATTGATATTGCCCTATATTCTATAGCTTTATATGTGGCTTACTTATTATAGTGACATGATCATGACTTTGAATATAGCCATTTTTTTATAAAAAGATAAAATGCTCAGGGGCTATAAAGCCTGTGAGTCTTTTCAATGTCTTTTCAATGTACTCCTCATTGTGGTAGAATATATGAGATATTCAACAATTTTCAGGAGTCTTAAGTGCTCTATCATAGCGATTTCTAATTAATTTTATCAAAAAATTGTCTATTGTAATGACGTTTGCTTCCTTATTAGTGTAATAATGTTTGCATTATGAATTGGGCTTTCGATTTATATTTGAACAAACTCTTATGCACTTTGTTTCAAACTTTTTCCATTAAGCTTGCGCTGACGTTATGGATACATCATACGCAAGTGTGTACGCACTTATTAATGTCTGATAACATATTATTTTGGCACTGTTGCTTACGTTATATTGTAAAATAATTGTTTTGCTATCATAAAAGCTTTGTTACCTTTGGCAATTGTGTGTTTTATATGTTCGTAGTAGTTCAAATTACGAAGCTCCGAGATATTTTACAACTTTTTAGCACATTTCCAAAAAAATTTTGAAAAAATTTGCTTATTAGTTTCACTCTGTCCGTCCGTCCGTCCGTCCATCCATCCGTCTGTTTACAAAACTTCTACACCGTTAAAGATAGAGAAAAAAATTTTAACCATGGGTAGGTCTCATAAAAAAAATAATTTTGTGGAACAACTTTTTCATGTATCCCCTCCCATTACGGAGCTACAGCCCCTCAAACTTTGAAAAAGCCCTATTTTTAAATGCATATATCTTATGTTCTACTTGAGATTTTTTCAATCTGAAAAAGTCATTCGACAGGTATTTCTTTTATCTTTGTAAATTAATATGAAAATTATACATTTTTTTTTAAATTTAGTATTTAAATTTACCTTTATGTGAAATCTAAATTTTGCATGATTTTTCTACTTTCATAACTCCGGCATGCTTCTAGATAGAGGCTTGAAATTTTGAGGCAAGAAAGAACTTTTAGAATTAGTATAAGTTTGCTCAGAAAATTTTTTTGGACCACCCCCTGTTTATGAGCTATTAGGGCTTAAAAATTGAAAATTTGCTATTTTTAAACACCTGTAACTTAGGAACGTGTACACATTTTTTTTCTGCAAGATATAAAAATTAAAGCTACAGTAATATATTTTTACGCGTGTTAATGGTTTATTTAAGTTGTAAAAGGTTCCAAAGTTGCAGCTCTTCAAAATTGCGAAACAGTCCCATTTTCAGATGTATATATCTCAGGCTTTTCGTCATAGTTTTGCAATCTAAAACCGCCAGAAGATCGAAAATTTTATTATCTATATAAAACAATATCAAAATTATGTAATATTTTGTTATTTACTATTTAAATTTACCGTTATGTGAAAACCACATTTTGCATGAAATTTCGTTTTTCATAACTCCGGCACGCCTTTAGATAGGAACCTGAAATTTTAGAATTAGTATAAGTTTCCTCAGAAAATTTTTTGGTAGCACCCCCTCTTTAAGAGTTATTACGTCTCAAAAATTGAAAATTTGGTGTTTTTAGACACCTGTAACTTAGGCACCTGTACAAATTTTTCTTCGGCAAGGCATGAAAATTAAAGGTTTAATAATATATTTTTACGTGTGTTTACGGCTTTTTTTAGTTATATAGGATTCCGGAATTACGGCCCCTCAAAATTTTAAAAATGTCCTATTTTCACATTTTTTCTTATTACATGAAATTTTCAAATTTTTGTGTAAGTCACACTTCTAAACAGTTTGTATTGAGTTTTGGAAATGTGCGCTTTTAGAAACCGTTGGTTTACATTCTACCTTGTTTATTTGCATTATTGAAGTTGGAGTTTTCTGATGTCTGAATTTGTTTTGTCAACTGTGTTACGGAATAGAATCGTCTCATATTTGAACACATATTTTTCTCATATTTTTCGAGAACACAGTTATACATTTTTTGAACATTATATTGAATGCTGTTTACAGTGTCGTACAGAAGGTACAGTAAGTACAGTAGGTCTGATTTATAGATTGAGAAAAGGATGTAAGCGTTAACAGTACCTTGTTGGAGGCCATTTTCAATTACAAATTTTTTAACGGGCGTATTTTGTTGGTTGTGTATCACAAACGTGTTATTACACAACATATTTTTAATAATTACTATTAAGTTAATTATAAATTTGTATTTAATTAGCTTCTAGCCACATTGAGTTGAATGCTTTTTCCAAATCTATTATATGGAACTATCCATACCATAAATAAACTCACATCTGATATTTGAGTTTATTTATGGTATGCATAATTCCATGCTTATGCTTAAACCCAAATTGATTTTGGCGTAAACTGTTTCTTGTTTTAACAAAGTTGGAAATTTTATCATTTATTAGTGCCTCAAACACTTTACTAATGTTTGGAAACAAGCTGATCGGTCTATAGTTGCTAAGATTAGTTGGATTTTTGCCAGGTTTGTTTTAGCAATATGGTTTTCGATATTTTCCATTTTTTGGCAAAGTATGAATAGTTTATTGCAATGTTAAATAATATAACATATTTTGAAATTATAAAATATAATGAAATAGGTCACTCAAATTTTTTAGAACTATATTTGGAATGTTGTCGATGCCAGATGAAGTTTTATTTACAAAATTACCAACGAAATTTAAAGGTTCGTGAACTGGCTATACTCACCACTTTGTTCTGAACCTTTATTAGTATTAGAAAATATACATAAAGTAATATTGTTAGATCTCATATGTTTAATATCGTTTGTAAGTTGTAGTACTTTATTTTTTATTTTTTGTGTGAAGTCTAATATTTCCTACAGGTGTATTTATTTTGTGGGTATTTTCTAAATTTGAACTTATTACCATTGTATATTTGTTCTTGATCGGAAGTATATAATTATTTGAATTTGTTTTCTTTAGTTTACTATGGTCGATATTATTTTGAGAAAGTAATGAAATATCCATTGGTTCTATATGCAAAATGAAATTTTATTTTGTTTGTTTTTAAGAAAAAATGTATGAAAAATTTTAATTTTAATTTGTAGCTTGGTTAAGCTATTTACATTATTTATGAGACTTTCAAGTACCTGTTGGAATTGATTGCAAAAATTGAGCTTTTGCTTATTGATTTTATGGATGTCTTTCATTAGATTACTTTTTTTCATTAAAAGAATTTGAACGAAACTTACATTAGGAGGGGATGAAATAGATTATATTGGCTTATTGTTAATTGATGTTGTGACGCAATGAATGTTTAAGCTCCGAGTGCACAGAATGCCTCCAATAAAAATTTCTTTCTGCTGGAAATTAAGATATTTTTTACCATTTGGTACTGAAATATTAAAAATGTCAATATATTTGTTCTTATTTTGAGTAGGTACTTTCTTCTCTTTCAGAAAGGATTGGCACTTGGAATCGTTTGATGTATGGTCATGATAAAGTTGCATAGTTAATGTATCTTTGGGTGTTGCATATTTCCTTGTGAGCCATGAGGTTTGCTTCCTCGATTTTGAGCAGGATGTGTGTAGTGACTTTACTTTTCTTTTTAACAGAGATATAAAAATCCAATCTGTACTTTCTGTTACCACTAGAGAATCTAAATACCGATTCCCTGACAACGTGAACTGCAATTATTAGTACTGGTATATGAATTTCATTTGATTTTTATATTAACTACCGCCCTATTGCTATAACTGCGGACCTTTCCAAAGTAATGGAAAAACTTGTGAATCAAAAGCTTCTAAAATATCTGGATCACAAAGGTTTGCAGATTCAGAGGACCTGGGTCACAGACAATACGGGTTCAGAGTCCGTTGTTCAACCGGTGATCTCATGAATTTCCTTTGTGAGAAGCAAAACATCGGCCTCCGTCATTCTGGTGAGTCCGTTGTTGTGGCCCTTGATATTTCTAAGGCTTACCAAGATTAGCGTGATGCTCTATTGGCAAAATTCAAAGCATTAGATAGGTAGGTTCCAATCCATTTTAAAAAGACGCTACCTAATCCTAATACTTATCATTTTGCTAATAAAGCATCATGCCAGACTCGGTCGAAAGCTTTATAAATATCCAGAGCCACTACATCAGACTCACCAGAATGATGAAGGCTGATAGTATTGTCGATCATAAAGCAAACCTCTACAATCCAGATATTTCAAAAGCTTCTGGTTTACTATTTCCTTCATTACTCTGGAAAGAACCCAGGTTATAGCAATAGCATGGTAGTTATAGGAATCGCTTTTACTGCCTTTTCTTTTGAATTGGGAAAACATGCGCAACCTTGAGTTAGGTAGGATGAATACCCGAAGTAAAGGAGAGATAGAAAAGGCTGCGTAGAGTTTTTAAAATACTTGAATAGGTTTTTTTAAGAACCATGGTATTAATACCATCTGGACGGGCTAAATTTTTTGTATCAAGATTCTTCAAGATTTTCATCACTGCTCTCGTCCTAAAGTAAATTTTATCGAAGGAATAGTCAACTTTCGGAATAAATGGTGGCTTTAAAGTTGACTGAGGCAGTATTGAGTTGAAAGAGAACTGCTTGCCAAACAAGTTCGCTTTCTCTTTGGAATCTGACACTGTTTTTAATATCTTTTTGCAAATTTCCAAAAGCATTTGCTATTCTTAGGCATGTACTTAAGTTTGCTTTTCAATTCTTCCTTCCATCTGTTCTCAACCACTATATACTTTGCCTTGAGAGTCTCCGACCTATTTCTTTAGTACAGTTTAAAAGCCTCCTCCTTTTTAAGAATGGCTTCAGTAAAATGCGATGAAACCAAGAATTTGAGATCCGTTTAATAGCTCTCATGGAGTGAGGAATAAATAACCTCATTTCAAGTAAAATTGTTTCACAAATCGCATTTGCAGCAAAGTTGACATTTTTATTGACTGGTAATTGGAGCTACCCGGAAATTTCTTTTAACCAAACAATGGACGATGGTACCCAAGGAGCAACCAACTAAAAGCAACTATTTTTCAGGTTGTGTGGTCACGAACAGTTTCAAAAGATGGCTTTCTTGATCAGCACGGTCCGGGATCCTAGTGGGATTATGAACAAGTTCAGAAAGATGGAACAGAGATAAAAATAGTTCAACTTGTTTCCCAATTTAGTTTTGACTCAGAGAAGTGTTGCTAGAAAAGTGAAGTCATTCTCTATTACGAACCGCCAGAACAATTTCAGTTTCTGCAGATGAATCCAAAATTTCGGTGATATGGTTTGAGAGATTTCCAATTTCTACAACAGTTTCCTCTTTACTTGAGTTGGATGATCTGTATAAGAAACATAAATGTATTCCAACAAGATTTCCAACAAGGATTTTTACCCAAACATAGTGGAAGGTTGGGCTAAAGCATTTGAATTTATTAAGAGTGTTGAAAGAGTATTAAGAGTGTTCTGATAGAAATTGAAATAGAAGCATGAAGATAGTAAAATTTTTCTTGTAATCTTTTTTAATTTTTTAAAATTATGAATGAAAAAGTTATAGATTATATTCTGCTCGTCCTTATTGGTAAATTAAATTTAATCTAAACATTTCCAGAAATTTTTTGAAAAGAAAATTCTCCTCTGGATATTATTTAAGTATTAAGTATTTATTTAAGTATTTATAAATACTTAATACTTAAGGACTGTATAAACTGTTAATCAGTACAGACGTGTTTTTAATTATCGGTGAAAATTACTTTAAACCAACACAACACAAGTTTAAAATAAATCAGAAAAATAATAAAAATAACTTTTGTAATGTATCATATTATGTATACAACATAAAAACAATTAAATAAAAAAAAAAAAAAATATTCTAAGTGCTAAATATTTTGTATGTTGCAAAACATATAAAACAAAAAGAAAAAAAAAAAAAAAAACAATAAAATAAAATAAACTTTTTAGAATGGTGTCTTGCAATAAATGCAAAGCTAAAATAAAAGGTGAAACTGGAATTCAATGTTCGGAAGTGTGTAAAAAAGTTTATCATGAAGCTTGGAAATGTTCAGGATTGGATCAATCGACGATTAATAATGTGTATGCAAACAACAATGTAAGATTCATCTGTGACGATTGCATCTTATACATACAAAATGTGGATTTGGTTCTACAAAATATGGATGCCGCGGTAACAAAAAATAATGAACATCTAAAGGAGTATAAAAACGAGCAAGAATACAGTTGACTTTGTCAACTCTTAGATACCCGTACGAACCGTTAGTATGTTCACAGCCTGTCACTCTGCTTATAATATTATTTTTTTAATATTTTAGTATTTCAAAATAATTTGGGTGAATTTTATAATTTCTAGAACTATGGGTTGTACATATAGTCAAACTATATGTTTATATGTACATTCTTCAAAAGCAGATTCTAACCTTCCACATAACGATTATCAATCCAAAACTTTTTCAAATATTCTATAGTACCATTTAATACTAAGCGGTAAATGTATATTAAATTTACTAAGTACAAAACAGTAAATATAATTTTAAATATTATATTATATTATATTTAAATATTCCATTGACAGAATAATTTCTTATAAGTACAATAAAATACATATATGTATGTAAATACGGCGCTATATAATACACATCTATACTCTTATCATTCATTCACTAGTGACATATACGATATGTAAATAAACATGATATTATATAAGTATGTATATATATCAATATCATATAAATAAAAATTCTTCAAGCAACCGTTATGTTGTTTATTTAATTACATTTTTTTGTACTACGCATTGTATCCTCAACAATTTCAAATTATCGAGTAAAACAAAATGGAAAAAATTCGTTAAAAAAATTTGTTAGAAAATTTGAAAAAATCAAGTAACACTTTCGTCAATTATAAAGTAACCCTATATTATTAAAAAAAGTTGTTAACAGAAATAAAAGTATAATGTTGGAGCTTTAATTTTTGTGTATTACTTCAAAAAAATTTTAACAGGTGTTCAAGTTACAGGTGTTTCAAAATAGAAAATTTTCAGTTTTTGACCTCTTACAGCTCCTAAACGGGGGGTGATAAAAAAAAAATTTCTGAAATGACTCAGAATTTTCAAAGATCTAACTTTTGTCAAAATTTCAAGTTTCCAACTTTAACCGTTTAGAAGATGGAAGGGTTAAAGAATTTTGCAAAATTTTAGTTTCGCATAACGGTAAATTAAGACACCGTATGCTAAAAATATATATTTATTGTATATATACTTTTAAAGCTAATGAAAGTAGTAATCGTTTGGCGTTTTCAAAATGAAGATATACCTTATATAACTTGTGCTATAACAATTTAAATATAGAGCTTTTTTGAACCTTTGGGGAGCTGTAGCTCCGTAACGGGTGGGGCTACAAAAAAAAGTTATTAAAAATAAAATTATTATTTTTGTGAGATCTATCAGCAGTTAAAATTTCATAGCTCTATTTCGTGTTCGAGTTAGGTGTTCGAGAGCTACCCTAAGGCTTGGTCCAAACTCAACCAAAAAAAATAGGGAACCTACAAATTACTCCCAAAATATTTTGTGTAAATTTCAAGATTCTAGCTTTCTTAGTTTTTGAGTTAGCGTGCTGACGGACAGACGGACGGACGGACGGACGGACGGACATGGCTCAAAAGTCTTAGAATTTTTTTCTGATCCGATCCATACCTTTGATGGTATATCTAGCTCGCTTATTTCGAGGTGTTACAAACGGAGGAGTAATTTTATTATACCCGATCCTATCGTACGGGTATAAAAACGAAAAGCGATTTAAATACAAAGGTTGATCCAAAAGATCTTAAAATAAAAAATATTGACAATAGAACAAATGGAACAATTTTAATTGAAACTGATACTGTAGAAGAACGTGATAAAATAAAATTGGAGTTGGAAAAAAAAATGAATGATAACTATGTAATTAAAATACCAACGGATATAAAACCAAAATTTGAGATTGTTAATATGAATTATAAATTCAGTGACGTGGAAATCGTTCAAAAATTGAAAAAACAAAATCCTTTTATGGAAATGTCGGACCTTAAGGTTATAAAGGTACACACTGTGAACAAATTTAACAAGGAAATGTACAACGCAGTGATTCAAGTCGATAAGGAGAGCTTTCCTAAGATATTACAAAATGAAAAAGTGTGTATTGGATGGGAAAGATGCAAAGTATTCGATGCTGTAAATGTTATGAGGTGCTATAAATGTAAGGGATTTAACCATAAATCGGCAGATTGCACGAATAGGGAAACATGCCTAAAGTGTCACCAACACCATAAGACCAGCGACTGCAAAAATGATGAGATTATTAAATGCATAAATTGTGTAAAATACAATGAAAAATTGAGATTAAATGTGGATGTTAATCATAAAACATTCAGTAAGCTTTGTCCAGCTTATCAACAGAAATTATGTCAAAGAAAAAAAACGATTGGTTACTAGCAACCACAGAAAGTTGTTAAGGTAGTTAATTTCATTAGTACCAAATATGTACAAAATGAAAATTCCATTATTAATATAAATAACAAAAAAGAAAAAGAATCTGTTATGGATAAACCTGTAAAAAATTCAATAGATCATGTTACTCGTAATAGTGAAATTAGAAGTAAAGAAAAAGCAATAAAAGTCAAAAGTAAAGAAAAAGCAATAAAAATATTTAGTTACATTCCTAAATTTTGGACAAGAACAAATTCAAAAATTAATAAACAAAAAAGCAAAAGTTCTTCTTGTGATAACTTTAAATATGGCGCAAATATTAGCTCAAGTTATAACAACAATACGAATAATATTACCGATAGTAGTACGAAAATTAATAGCAAACATGAAAATTCGTCTACTAAAAATATAAAAAGTATTACTATTGAGAATAAAGTTAGCAATAAAAACGCTGAAATAAAGAGAGATACTAACCAAGGCAACTGGATTAAAGGAGAAACATTAAATCCACTAAGTAAAAACATAGAAGAAACAAAGAAAATTCCATCTCAAGAAAACAAAAAAAGCATTTTCATTGATCCAATGATTCCTCCAATAGTTAGAATGACCAAAAATGGGATTGAGAAAGGAGATAGTATATACGCTCTTTCACGTTTTCGTCAACACAGAATATATAATAACGTGAGATTATACTTGTCTTATTTTTATGACCAGAATGATATTTGTTATAATGGGATAACTCAAACAAACATCAAAGTACTTATCAACCAGGAAGGTCTACCGACTGACTATCAAGAATTAAGTAAATTATATAAACAGTATCATGAAACTATAGGTATTTCTAATGAAGAGGTTTCTAAAGATTTAACTTCATACAGGCGGCACATTGATAATAAGTACAGGGAACATCTGCAAAAAATCAGAGAATCTTGGAGAAATTATATGATAAGTAATCCATAATGATTAATAATACAAGTTTTATGAATACAGAATCAAACAAAATAAATATAGGAAACTTAAATATTTTATACTTAAACATTTGTAGCATAAGACATAAAAAATTACTGGAACTTGAAGCATTAATTCATAGTTATAAAGATATTGATATCGTCGTTCTTACAGAAGTGTGGATTTTTGAAAATGAGGTTAATATATACAACATACAAAACTTTAATGCAATATTTAACTGTAGAAATGAAAGAAGAGGAGGTGGAACTGCAATCTTTGTCAATAATAAGTTTAAATATAATGAAGTTGAAAAAGATGACAGCTATAACTTCACTGTTATTGAAATGTTAAATATGCAACCTAAACTAAAAATAGGTACTTTCTATAAAGCTCCTAATGAAAATAGCACTTTATTTATTGAATATTTACAAAAAAAGGTAGATCGATTCTCACACTGTATCTTTTTTGCTGATGTAAATCTAAATTTATTTGAAAAAACAACCACTGTTATTAAATATGAAGACATGTTAAACATTTCCGGCTATAAAATCATAAATAAAACATATAGTACAAGACAAACAGCTACAACTAATACGCTAATTGATCATATTATATTAAATATGGAGGATCAACATAAAATTTCATATAAAATTAAAGATAATGAAATATCTGATCATAAGAGTGCCCTAGTGTGTATTCAAATGATAAAAACTTCATTAAAACCTTATTTAAAGCTTTCACATAGCAGAACAGACTATCATAAATTCTGTAATAGAGTTGCTAATAAATTAACTGAGAAACAAATTACTGAAGTTGATGAACTTGTTGGAATCATACAAGAAGCAAAACAATGCAGTACAGTAACATATGAAATAAGATCAAGAAATAATAATTGGATTACACCAGTTATTCTTGACAAATTAAAAATTAGACGTTCGTTATATAAAGCGCACAAAAAAGATCCAAGTAACATGGTTAAAAAAGAAAAATACTTAAAATATAAGAAAAAGATGAAAAATGTCATTCTGGAAGCCAAGAATAGCCACATTAACAATTGCATTGAAAAAGCAGGAAATTATAATAGAAAACTATGGAAAGTTGTAAATTACACAATAAAAAATAAAGAGGATGAAAAGAACGACTATATTGGTAATCTGATTAAAGAAAATGGAGAAATTAACACAAGCGATATTGAAACTGCTAATACACTAAACAAATATTTTAATGAAATAGGAGAAAACATCATAAAAAAGAATAGAACTAGCAGAGTGCTAAATACAATGCGCAATTCCATAAATCTAAGATCAGTATATTTAACGCCTGTGACAGAACATGAAATTGTTACAATTGTTATGAATCTTCATAGAAATTCAGCTCCAGGGGCTGATAAAATTACTGTAAAAGATCTACAAGAGCTGATACATATTATCAAGAATATTTTATGTAAAATGATAAATTCATGCCTTGCAGATGGAATTTACCCAGAGTGCTTAAAACAAGCCGTCATTGTGCCAATTCACAAAGGTGGACAAAAAACAGATTGTGGAAATTATAGGCCCATATCGTTATTAAATTCAATCAGTAAAATATATGAAAGAGTTATCGATACAAGAATAAGATCATTTATTAAGCAAACTATTGGCTTCGATTCGAATCAATATGGATTTATAGAAGGAAGTGGTACAGATTATGCTGTGTCGGTTACAATAGACCAAATTCATGACGCATTAGATGAAGGGTACTATGTTGCGGCAATGTTTATTGATCTAAGTAAAGCATTTGATGTTGTCAATCATGGAAAACTACTAGATTTTCTTGAAGACTTGGGAATTAGAGGTATAGCAAATAGGTTATTTAGGAGTTATTTGTCAAATAGAACTCATTGAGTGCGAATTGAAAATACTGTAAGCTCTGAACTAGTGATTAATACTGGAGTCCCACAAGGATCGATATTGGGCCCACTTCTTTATTTATTATATGTAACGAATCTCTCAAAGTGTAACTTTGAATCAAAGTATACAATTTATGCAGATGACACAAATTTTATATGTAAGGCTAAAACTTTAATCCAACTAGAAAATAACCTAAATAAAGATATGGAAATATACGGTAATTGGCTGGACGGTAATGGTCTCTGTAGGAATCCCAAAAAGACATATTATATTGTATTCAAAACACTTAGGAAAAAATATCATGAAATTACAATAAAAGCAAGAGGTGTCACGGTAGAACGAGTTCAACATATGAAATATCTCGGAATGACTATAGATGAAAATCTTAAATGGGATAAACATATTAAACAATTAAAGAAAAGCATAATACCGATCATAATGGCAATCAAAAGAGCAGGTGGTATTCCAATCAAAGCCGCCAAATTAATTTACAACGGATGCATCTTGTCAAAAATTCGTTACAATATATGCAGTTGGAGTAACAGTACAAAATTCCATGTCAATCAAATGGGTATGATTATGAAAAAATCGTTAAAAACATTATACAAATTGAACCCTAGATTGAGTACAAAGGAATTGTATATAACCACAAATGAACTTGACATAAACCAGTTAATATACTTCGAAAAATGTAAATATGTGTATAAAATAATAAACAAGAAAATGAAATCTTCATTAACAATTATAACAAGAGATAACGTGCACAACTACAACACTAGATATAGAGGACATCTTGTAGTACCTAAAGCAACTACAACTAAGAAGCTACAAGGATTAAAATGTAGTGCAATAAAGATGTTTAACGCTCTACCTATCCAACTAAAACGCAGCCAAAACTTACATGAATTTAAACATAGACTTAAGAAATATTTAAAAAACTTTAGAAATTAGCTATTGTTCAAGTAAAAAAAAAAAACAAAAAAAAAAAAAATTGTAATGTGATTTATAAACTTTTAGTTTTTAGAATTAGTTTAGATTTAGTTTAGAATTTAATTTCTTATACACAATTTTTTATATAAATTGTCTGAAATTAATAATAAAAAATAAAAAAAGCTATGTCATTTTTAATTTAGATGGCGATACCTCTTTTAGGCACGAAATTTGAAACGAGTGTGTAGCCAGTATTATTAAAATTATCATTATGCGGATTAACTTGAGTTTCACAAAGGGTAAGAATTTCTGCGTTGCTGGAATTTAAATGGCGAGCGACGGCATTCGTCTGAAAATCGCGTATGTTGCAGAAATCTACATTAAAATTGGTAATTTTGTAAAATTTTAAAATTAATAAAAGTAAAAATCAACAAATTTAAGTTTGAGATTAAATAAAAACGTAACATAAAAACGTAACATAACGTAACGTAACATTAAATTAAAATTTAATTTAATAAAAATAAGAAAAATAAAAATTATATGTGTACGATATGAATAAAGCGACCTTGACAACAATTTGTTTATTTGTAATGTTAATGTTTGTTAATGGTTGCCTGTGTAAATGTGTAAATAATTTTTAAAAACGTTTAACAATTTTTTGCATACACTGTGAAGTGACCTTATTGAACACAGTTACAACCAAAAATACACCCAAAGCAAACCTTACGTGTAATACAGAAAAAAAGAAAAAAGGGCACGCTATAACAAATAAAAATTATTGTTTAATTAAGTTGATACTTACACACACTATTATAAATAATAGTAAAAAGTTCTTAATAATAATAAACACTTCTCAATATCTTTTATGATAAAGTAAAAGTAAGTTAAAATAAGTCAATACCACCAGAAATTATAAATTAAAATTGCAGTTTAAGTTATGATGGTATTAATTATTGAGAAGAGAAGAAATTAGAACATTAACATCCATGAACGGGATGGAATGAGAAGGATATTGTTTATGCTTTGTTTACAACTAGGAGATATTAAAAAGAAAAGAGCAAAAAAATAATTAACATTAATTTATTGTAAACAAAGCGCGCGTATAATTAGAAAAATTTTAAAAAATAAAATAATTTCATAGATCTTAAATATGAAATATTAAATAATAAATATTAAATAAATATGTATATCAAAAATAAAAGTGAAATTAAATTTAAAAAAATATAAAAAATTAACCTATTAAAACACAAATTCAAAAACAAATATAAATATAAATAAATATACACATTAATATATAAAAGAAAAAAATAAAAAGAAAAAGTACTTATCCTAATGTCGCCGTTGAAATGCGGCCAAACGTGTTTAATATTTATTTTGCACTTTCACTTCTATTTAGAATTAAAATTTTAACAAAGTAATTAAAATTAAAAACAAAATAAAAAATAGATAAAAAGAAAAAGTGTGTATATAACCTTCTTTATGCAAGTAACTATTATTAAAGTTCTTTCTATTTTAAAATCCAGCAAATAAATATTCTGGAAAAGAGCATAATTTTGTAATCATAATTATTTGTTTCCAACTTGTTTGTATACAAATTTCATATAAATTTTTGGAAACTAATTTCGTTTATTGTTTTGGAGACTAATTTCCACAAGTCATCAACAAGATTCGGTATTAACAACCATGTATACACCAATAAAATTATTTAATAATCTTCCCGATAAATAAATCAAAACTAAAAATATAATTACGTAAAATGTATCAATAAATACAAGAAACAGCCAAGAAACCTGTTTATACATAGCTCAGTAGTCATTTAAAAGTATTTTCGCGATGTGAGAACGATAATTGAAGCACAAAAATTTCAAAATTTGGAAAAATGAAATCTAAACTAAAAATAATATTTTAGAAAAATGAAGTAAAAACTAAAAATATATTTGGATTTACTTTCGTAAACGAAATGCGGCCAAACATAAATGAAATATGATCATATTTCATGAAATATTTAACTGTTTTTTTTTAGATTTTATTTAATTTTTTACTTTTGGATGACATTTTATCGGATCCTTTGCGCTGAATGCTGGGTTTATCGTTCCAAAATTTTATTAAATATTTTTTATAGGTACAATTAGTATTCACTTTAAATAAAATAATTTAAATTATTGAGTGCTAAGACTAAAATTTATTTATGGTATTGTAACTAATTCTCACTTCTATTGGTAGTACTTCATAATCTATGTGTAAATAAGGCAGAATGGGAACCAACTGTTTTTAAAAGCACACATTTCCAAAATATAATAGAAAGTGTTTAGAATTGTGGCTTGATATTAAGATAATACAAACTGTTTAGAATTGTGGCTTGCACAAAAATTTTAAAATTTCATATAAGAAAAAATTTGAAAATAGGATTTTTTGCAATTTTGAGGGGCTGTAAGTCCGGAACCTTATATAACTAAGAAAAACCGTTAACACGCGTAAAAATATATTACAGAAGCTTTAAATTTCATGTTTTGCTGTAGAAAAATTTGTATAGGTGCCTAAGTTACAGGTGTTTAAAAAAAAAGAAATTTTCAACTTTTAAGTGCCAATTACTCTTAAGCAACAGGTGCAACAAAAAAACTGTGGAAACTTATTTTATTTCTAAAAGATCTTTTTTGTCTCAAGATTTCAAGTCCCTATCTAAAATCGTGCCGGAATTATGAAGGTAGAAAAATCATGCAAAATTTGGTTTTCACATAACGGTAAATTTAAATAGTTAACTACAAAATATTGCATAATTTTGATATTATTTTATGGAGATAAGAAAATTTACGGTCTTCCAGCGTCTTTAGATTGTAAAACTACTACGCATTTTTGAAATTTTGATGGTCTGTAACTCTGAAATCCAATACAACTAAAAGAAAATATATTACTGGATCTTTAACTTTTATGTCTTGCCGAAGAAAAATGTGTACAGGTGCCTAAATTATAAGTGTTTAAAAATAGCAAATTTTCAATTTTTGAGGCCTAATTGTTCATAAAGAGGGGGTCCTCCAAACATTTTCTAATTCTTAAAGTTCTTTCCTGCATCAAAATTTCAAGTCGCTATCTAAAACCGTGCCGGAGTAATGAAGGTAAAAAAGTCATGCAAAATTGGGGTTTCCCATAACGGTAAATTTAAATACTAAAAAAACTTGTATAATTTTGATATTGATTTGCAAGATAAAAAAATTCCTGTCGAGTGGCGTCTTCAGATTGAAAAAATGTTTAGTAAAACATTAGATATTCACATTTAAAAATAAATAGGACTTTTTCAGAGTTGAAGGCGCTGCAGGTCCGTAATGGATGGCGCTATACGAAAAGTTGTTCTACGACATTAATTTTTTTATGAGACCTACCCACGGTTAAAATTTGTTTTCTCTATCTTTAATGGTGTAGAAGTTTTGTAATCAGAGAGTAATTTCGGGTCTATGACACTTTACTGAGAAACAAAATCCCCAATGAAAAAATGATTTAAAACCTTGAAAAAAAAATCTTGAATCGGCGGAATTTTGATGACTTCAAAAACAAATAAATTCAAGATTCTCACTTGAAATATTATTTCTATTTTAATAATCTGGTCACCCTTTTTTTATGTAAAAAATGATTTTAATGAAGTTTCTTGTAAACAAATAATATGAACCGGTTTGCTTGCTATCATATCATCAAAATTAGTAATATATTATGTATTTTTATTTATGTTTGTTTTTTTAAATGTGCTACTAATCAATTGTTATAAAATAAAAGAAATTACAACTAATAAAAATAATCTACTTATATTTAGTAATAACAATATAAAGAATTGTTTATATATTTGTAATATTATATTTATGGTCTTGAATGTTATTATACTCTACACCTAAAGTATAGGGTATATTAACTTTGGTATTGTGTTTGTAACCACCAAAATGAAGCGAGTTAGATATGGACATGTATATATATTCTGAAACAGGATCACCTCCTGAGTCGATTTAACGATGTCCGTCCGTCCGTTCGCACGATAACTCGGTCCATGGACAAAATCAGTCCATGGGTTCGGATTCTGGAAGCTTCCGAATGATTCCGGAGCAAACGACATTATCTCCAAAACCAACAAAGATAGAAACTTTAAATTTTGTACAATGATGTTCCGTTCGATTTATGTCTCTGAAATTTAAGAGGATTTGGTCCATGGGTTTGGGTTTTGGAAGCTTCCGAACGAGCATCAGAGCAAATGAGATTATCTCCAACACCATCTAAGATATAACCTTTAAAGTTGGCAAAATAGTGTTCTTTCATATTTGATTTAGGTCTCCGAAATTTGAGAGGATTTGGTGTATGGGTTCGGATTTTGGAGGATTCCGAACGAGCCACGGAGCAAACGAGATTATCTCCAAAATCAACAAAGATACAACCTTTAAATTTTTTACAATGATATTCCTTCCCGTTTGATTTATATCTTTGAAATTTAAGAGGATATGGTCAATGGGTTTGGATTTTGGAAGCTTCCGAACGAGCCCCAGAGCAAACGAGATTATCTCCAAAATCAAAAAAGATAGAATCTTTAAATTTTGTACAATGATGATCCTTCCCGTTCGATTTATGTCTCTGAAATTTAAGAGGATTTGGACAGTGGGTTTGAATTTTGGAAGCTTCTGAATGAGCACCAGAGCAAATGAGATTATCTCCAAAACCAACTAAGATATAACCTTTAAATTTGGCAGAGTGGTGTTCTTTCATGTTTTATTTAAGTCTCTGAAATTTGAGAGGATTTGGTTCATGGGTTCTTATTTGGCAGCTTCCGAACGAGCCCCAGAGCAAACGAGATTATCTCCAAAACCAACAAAGATAGAATCTTTAAATTTGTTACAATGATGTTCCTTCCCGTTTGGTTTATGTATCTGAAATTTAAGAGGATATCGTCCATGGGTTTGGATTTTGGGAGCCCCCGAACGATCCCCAGAGCAACTGAGATTATCCCCAAAACAACAAAGATATAATCTTTAATTTTGGCAGAATGGTGTTCTTTCATGTTTGATTTAGGTCTCTGAAATTTGAGAGGATTTGGTCCGTGGGTTCGGATTTTGGAAGCTTCCGAACGAACCTCAGAGCAAATGATATTATCTCCAAATGCAACAAAGATATATCCTTTAAATTAGGCAGAATGGTTTTCCTTGATGTTTGATTTATGTTTCTGAAATTTGTGAGGATTTGGTCCATGGGTTCAAATCTTGGAAGCTTCCGGACGAGCCCCAGAGCAAACGAGTATATCTCCACAACCAACAAAGATAGTACTTTTATTTTTAAAAATTGGAAACCGACATTTGAAAGAATTTGAACCATGGGTTTGTATTTTGGAAACTTCCGGACGAGGACAAGAGCAACGAGCATATCTCCAAAACCAACAAAAGTAGAACCTTTAAATTTAGTACAATGGTGTTCTGGCATGTTTTCATTATGTTCCTGAGATGGATCAATGAATTGGAATGGCATTTCGGGTACCTGACACACATCTCCCAAGGACTAACAATCTTCGAAATTAATAAAGATAGAAACTTAAAATTTTTTACAAAGGTGTCTAGCATATCCCAAGAGGATGCCTCTTTTACGTTCCTGAAATTCGAGTTGAATAACACAGAAAAGGGAAGAAGTTCAAGCAGCTGCCAAAAAAACTTATGGATTTTTAATTTAATTCGAATTATTCAGGTGTAGGGTATGAACAAGTCGGTTACATCGACTTACTCTTACATTTACTCTTTTTATTATTAACATCAGTGGTGAATCAAGAAATTTCTATTAAAATATATAAATACATAATAATATGTAAAAAAATTATTATACAATATCACGGTTTTGATAATTTGTTTAAGGCGAGTTTGGGGGTCAACCTCACGTTTTTGAAAGTTGTGTTGTTGAAATATTTACGTAAACATATAATATAGGAAGGACTTTAGAGTTGGTAATAAAATCAGAGTTATACGATTTTTCAAAAATACATATATACATATATCTATTATATATATATGAGATTGTGAATTACGAGGTTTTTTTTAAATTGGATTCGAAAAGGGTTTTCCCTATTCCAGAGTATTTATATACATGTTTATGTAATATTCTGAATTAGGAGGGGTTTTAGAGTTGGATTCAAAATCAGCATTGCCGCTTTCAACGGAATTTTTATATATACATATGTATACGTGAGATTCAGAATTAGGAAGGATTTTAGAGTTGGATTCAAAATCATGGTTTGAATAATTTTTTAGCGGGGCTTTGGAGGTGGCAGCCCCCACTATTTATAAATATAAATTAAAAAATCCCGAATGTATTTATTTTTTTTAAGTATTTTTTAGGAACATTACGAATTTTTTTTGCAAAATTTGAATTCGGTATTTTTGGTTTTCAGTATTTTGTTTTCGGGATTTTGGAAGATTCAGGATTTTTTTTACAGAATGAAAATTCGGAATTTTTTCTTTTCGGGATTTGTTTTTTCGGATTTTTTTTTTCAGTAAAATGTCATAGACCTTTTTATTTCAAATTTTTTTTGAAAATATGCTAAAAACTGACTTTGTAAAATTTCTAATAAAAAATCGTTTATTTGCTCCTTTACGAAAAGCACTAACATTCTATATGTTATGATTAATGGATAATAATGTTATACCGTTAAAAAATGGTTCAAATTTAAATATAAGTTATTTTTATTTTATTTTTTTTTTGTTTCCTACCACTATCACAATGTGGTAAGAAAATAAATCAAATTTTCCTTTTGTAGTTGCGGTACAAGTATTAAATTAATATTATATTATTTTATTTTATATAAAAGCAATAGGGGTCTTCACGTAAAATTTTATATAAAAACAATAAGGGTCTTCACGTTCACCGTAGGAAAATAAAATAGAAAAATCTTATTTTATGTGAACGATCCAATGCAAAATATGAATAGTAAAATAAAAAATTACAGACGTCAAAAATGTTAAGTGGTACCTTTCTAAAAATGTTGATTATTTTTAAAAAATCTATTTCTGTCATATTATATTATTATCTGAAAGATAGAACCTTTATATTTGGTACAAGGATATTCTGTTATTCGTTTTCCTTAAAATTTAAAACTGACAGTTGAGATAATTTAGACCATGTGTTCGGATTTTGGAAGCTTCCGCATTAGCCAAAAACTAACAGAGCATACCTCCAAAACCAAAAAGATAGCACCTTTAAAATTTGTACAAGACTGTTAGGGTTAAAAAGCATTTCTTTGAAATTAATAAAGGTAGAAACTTGAAATTTTGTACAAGGGTGCTAAAGCATGCCTCTTTTACGTTCCTGAAATTTGAGTTGAATAAGGAAGAAAAGGGAAGCGGTTCTAGTAGCTGCCAAAAAACTTTGTTTTTATATTTATATAATATTATTCAGTTCATTAATAATATTATATAAATATAAAAACATTTACTTGTTTTTATATTTATATAATATTATTAATGTGGTTTACAATTTTTTAAATTATTTTTAACATTATGTTAAATTTGTAAACTGTTTCTTTATACTTTTATTCTAGTTTTTTTTATAATAATAATAAACGGATTAAATGAAGTTTTTAACATTTTTAATTTCACATAGTAAAATTTTACTGGTAACATTCCCCAAACACAATTATTACACAAAAAAAACAAAAAAAAGGAAATTAAATTAATTTCATATTTGTAAATTTAATTGTAATATTATATCATTGCAAGATATAAAAACAAACTATAAAAGATGAATATTTTGCCCATGAAACATGAAAATGAAAATAAAATAAACATGAAATTATAACTATAATCTTGAGAAAAAGAAACAAATTTAATTTAATTTTTATGCAATGGGTATAGCTCTTCGAATCATGAATGTATGAAAAAGAGCACTGTAAAAATAGTTTACTGCTACCTGTAAACAAAGGAACTAAAATAATAACAAATAAATCTCACTTTATACAAAAATTATTTTGGTCTACGCTACATAAAAAGTGAAAAAAAATTGACCAATCAAATTTATAATATATATAAATATAGCTATAGCTAGTCTACTGCCTTATGTTCATAAAAGAACATTTAAAAAATTTAATTCACAGTTTTCATATAGCTTGTACTCAATAATATTTAAAATTTCAATAATAATATCACGTAAGTCTACATTTAATTATAAGATCTATTGAAAATATTTATTTAAATTACGATCAACATATTAAAAGAACTGATCGTACTTCAGATGTGAGACTGATCTTTGATAGTAGGTTAGATATAAAGAATCACTACAACTTTGTAATAAATAAAATTAACTCAACTTTTGCATTCATTATGCTTTGTACAAAAAAGTTTTCTGCTCCCTACATCATGAAGCATCTTTTAAATATTTATGTAATCTCTATATACTTCAATATTCAAGGCAAGTATGGTCTCCGTATCGTTATGTAGACATTTCACGCATTAAATCACTCAAAAAATAAAATGTCTTCGTTCGCTTTATGCAACATTGCTTGCGTTATCGGATCGTCTTCCTCTATATTAAACTAGACTTCTTTAATTAATTTGAACTCCCTCTAGTCGCGCCCTCTAGTGGCTGATATCATATTCGGTCAGCAGGTTGCTTGCTCACGGCGATATCAACTCTCATGCTATTCGCGAACGAATGAGGTAGAGAGTAAATCCATCTTTTAAATATTTATGTAATCTCTATATACTTCAATATTCAAGGCAAGTATGGTCTCCGTATCGTATTGTAGACATTTCACGCATTAAATCACTCAAAAAATAAAATGTCTTCGTTCGCTTTATGCAACATTGCTTGCGTTGTCGGATCGCCTTCCTCTATATTAAACTAGACTTCTTTAATTAATTTGAACTCCCTCTAGTCGCGCCCTCTAGTGGCTGATATCATATTCGGTCAGCAGGTTGCTTGCTCACGGCGATATCAACTCTCATGCTATTCGCGAACGAATGAGGTAGAGAGTAAATCCAAATAATTTGAGATCGGTCAAGCTCTTTAATGTGCCAAAGACTATAAAGATATAAGCGTATTTTGCGTATGTTGAGCGAGACTAACTCAAAGTCTAGGCTCCTTGATACACACAAATTAACACTGAGATATAATGATTATAATAATAATATTTTTATTCAAAATTCAACGCTTAAATCTATAACAAACCGAAATTAATATCATAATAAAAAAGTATACTGACAATAACACAAAGGTTGTCTGTCAGGTTGACAAAATTTATAATATATGTAATAAAAAGGAAATATACCAATTAAAAAATTCGTTTACCGATATAATTTCCAAAGTTCAATTACTAATTAATTTAGAATTAAATATTTATTTATTTATATCTTCAACCAACAACTTCATTATTTAGTTAATTATTTTTTTTTTTGTGTATATTAACTAAATTTTTTTAATAAAAGATTCTAATTCTATATTTATTTTCATTCCTACTTCATTATTTATTTTTACATTAACTAAATTCATTTATGTTTTCAATTTTTGCGTCCTTAAATAATTAAAATTTATGTTTTATATTGTCTCGATTAGGACTTTAGTTTTTAGATCAATAAAACTCTATTTATCTATTTGCCAACGTTTCGTTTATTTTTTAAACTTCTTCAAGACTTAAAACAATTATAACTTCGAAAAAGAAAACATTTAATAATATTTTTGGTATATTAAAAACATCGAATTAAACAATATAATTATATAAAAAAAATTTCATAATATTACAAAAACATAACTTATTAATTTTAGCAATGAAGCGCCAACAATTATACATTCTTTTTAAATTGCAATAAACTATTGGAAAAAACAACAACAACATATCATTTATGATTTAATGCAGAAAGAAATGTCATTAAAAACAAAAACATATTAAATATACAAAGAGACCATAAAATTAAAAAACAAAAAAATTAAAACAAGTGTAGATAAGTGTAGATAATTTATTTACCAAAGCACTTCTGTTAATGGTGTCAAAAGCTAGTTAATATGAAATATACGAAAAAGCAATACAACTTAATCTTCCTTTTCAATTGAAGATGAACTAAGCTTGTCGGATTAAATATATTATCGACAGTGAAATAATTTTTACGAAACCCAGCTTTGTATTCCTTTAGTATACTGCTTTGTTCAGACGACGCATTAATTCGATTAAGTAAAATGCTGTTAAACAGTTTGTTTAATGTATCCATTAATGACAGTTGCTTATGTGAGTTGCTTATGCGCATGAGTTCCTCTTTTTTTTGCAGAGTTTCTTATATCTGCGTACGCTCTCAATGTAATTTATTCGAAATATAGTAATATTATTGTTGCGGTTTAATTTTAACAATTCAAACATTTTATATCTTGCATAGAAACTTTGCGAGTCGAACCAATCGTTTTTACGGTCAAATTTTTTGTGGTTAAATTGTTGGTCTGCTGCTACTATTATTTTCTGCTTCAAAGTATTTATTTTTTCGTCGATATTTTCTATAACTTTTTACTTCTTATTCCATTATATTTGCTAGTTCCTTTATTTTATCTTGGTATGTGTTTAGTTTTGCTACAACCCACTTTTTAAGTTAAACGGCATGTGATCAGAATACGTCTTTTTTAGTACAGAAGATTCAGTTATTAAATTCAAAAAAATCACTTAACTGACACAATAGTCTATAATGAATTGCCATATCTCTCAATAAAAGTAAGATCGCCTGCTAAATCTGCAAAGGTTCTGCCATTCAAAAGTATACCCCCAACATAATCCAGTAGTTCTTGTAATTTTCTACCATTTGTATCCAGAATTAAATCTTTCAAGTTACGAGCAGATGAAATGTTCTGATTGTCACCTAAGATATTTTCTTCTATATGTTGATCTGCACTTGTGCGTCCATTTTATTTTTTTATTTATTTATTTATTTATTTATGTCTCTGAAATTTACGAGGATTTAGTCCATGGGTTTGGATTTTGGAAGCTCCGAACGAGCACCAGAACAAATGAGATTATCTCCAAAATCAACAAAGATAGAACCTTTAAATTTTGTACAATCATGTTCCTTCCCGTTCGATTTATGTCTCTGAAATTTAAGAGGATTTGGTCCATGGGTTTGGATTTTGGAAGCTTCCGAACGAGCATCAGAGCAAATGAGATTATCTCCAACACCAACTAAGATATAACCTTTAAAGTTGGCAAAATAGTGTTCTTTCATATTTGATTTAGGTCTCCGAAATTTGAGAGGATTTGGTGTATGGGTTCGGATTTTGGAAGATTCCGAACGAGCCCCGGAGCAAACGAGATTATCTCCAAAATCAACAAAGATACAACCTTTAAATTTTTTACAATGATGTTCCTTCCCATTTGATTTATATCTTTGAAATTTAAGAGGATATGGTCAATGGGTTTGGATTTTGGAAGCTTCCGAACGAGCCCCAGAGCAAACGAGATTATCTCCAAAATCAAAAAAGATAGAATCTTTAAATTTTGTACAATGATGATCCTTCCCGTTCGATTTATGTCTCTGAAATTTAAGAGGATTTGGACAGTGGGTTTGAATTTTGGAAGCTTCTGAATGAGCACCAGAGCAAATGAGATTATCTCCAAAACCAACTAAGATATAACCTTTAAATTTGGCAGAGTGGTGTTCTTTCATGTTTTATTTAAGTCTCTGAAATTTGAGAGGATTTGGTTCATGGGTTCTTATTTGGCAGCATCCGAACGAGCCTCAGAGCAAACGAGTATTTCTCCACAACCAACAAAGCTAGAACCTTTATTTTTAGTACAAGAGCGTGCCGTTATGTTTCCTTTTCTATAAAATTGGAAACTGATATTTGAAAGAATTTGATCCATGGATTCGTTTTTTGGAAGCTTCCGAACGAGCCCTAGAGCAAACGAGATTATCTCCAAAACCAACAAAGATAGAATTTTTAAATTTGTTACAATGATGTTCCTTCCCGTTTGATTTATGTATCTGAAATTTAAGAGGATATGGTCCATGGGTTTGGATTTTGTTAGCCCCCGAACGATCCCCAGAGCAACTGAGATTATCTCCAAAACAACAAAGATATAATCTTTAATTTTGGCAGAATGGTGTTCTTTCATGTTTGATTTAGGTCTCTGAAATTTGAGAGGATTTGGTCCGTGGGTTCGGATTTTGGAAGCTTCCGAACGAACCTCAGAGCAAATGATATTATCTCCAAATGCAACAAAGATATATCCTTTAAATTAGGCAGAATGGTGTTCCTTGATGTTTGATTTATGTTTCTGAAATTTGTGAGAATTTGGTCCATGGGTTCAAATCTTGGAAGCTTCCGGACGAGCCCCAGAGCAAACAAGTATATCTCCACAACCAACAAAGACAGTACTTTTATTTTTAAAAATTGGAAACCGACATTTGAAAGAATTTGAACCATGGGTTTGTATTTTGGAAACTTCCGGACGAGCACAAGAGCAACGAGCATATCTCCAAAACCAACAAAAGTAGAACCTTTAAATTTAGTACAATGGTGTTCTGGCATGTTTTCATTATGTTCCTGAGATGGATTCAATGAATTGGAGTGGCATTTCGGGTACCTGACACACATCTCCCAAGGACTAACAATCTTCGAAATTAATAAAGATAGAAACTTAAAATTTTTTACAAAGGTGTCAAGCATATCCCAAGAGGATGCCTCTTTTACGTTCCTGAAATTCGAATTGAATAACACAGAAAAGGGAAGAAGTTCAAGCAGCTGCCAAAAAAACTTATGGATTTTTAATTTAATTCGAATTATTCAGGTGTAGGGTATGAACAAGTCGGTTACATCGACTTACTCTTACATTTACTCTTTTTATTATTAACATCAGTGGTGAATCAAGAAATTTCTATTAAAATATATAAATACATAATGATATGTAAAAAAATTATTATACAATATCACGGTTTTGATAATTTGTTTAAGGCGAGTTTGGGGGTCAACCTCACGTTTTTGAAAGTTGTGTTGTTGAAATATTTACGTAAACATATAATATAGGAAGGACTTTAGAGTTGGTAATAAAATCAGAGTTATACGATTTTTCAAAAATACATATATACATATATCTATTAAATATATATGAGATTGTGAATTACGAGGTCTTTTTTAAATTGGATTCAAAAAGGGTTTTCCCTATTCGAGAGTATTTATATACATATTTTAGCGGGGCTTTGGAGGTGGCAGCCCCCACTATTTATAAATATAAATTAAAAAATCCCGAATGTATTTATTTTTTTTAAGTATTTTTTAGGAACATTACGAATTTTTTTTGCAAAATTTAAGTTCGGTATTTTTGGTTTTCAGTATTTTGTTTTCGGGATTTTGGAAGATTCAGGATTTTTTTTAGAGAATGAAAATTCGGAATTTTTTCTTTTCGGGATTTGTTTTTTCGGATTTTTTTTTTTCAGTAAAATGTCATAGACCTTTTTATTTCAAATTTTTTTTGAAAATATGCTAAAAACTGACTTTGTAAAATTTCTAAAAAAAAATCGTTTATTTGCTCCTTTACGAAAAGCACTAACATTCTATATGTTATGATTAATGGATAATAATGTTATACCGTTAAAAAATGGTTCAAAATTTAAATATAAGTTATTTTTATTTTATGTTTTTTTTGTTTCCTACCACTTACAATGTGGTAAGAAAATAAATCAAATTTTCCTTTTGTAGTTGCGGTACAAGTATTAAATTAATATTATATTATTTTATTTTATATAAAAGCAATAGGGGTCTTCACGTAAAATTTTATATAAAAACAATAAGGGTCTTCACGTTCACTGTAGGAAAATAAAATAGAAAAATCTTATTTTATGTGAACGATCCAATGTAAAATATGAATAGTAAAATAAAAAATTACAGACGTCAAAAAAGTTTAGTGGTACCTTTCTAAAAATGTTGATTATTTTTAAAAAATCTATTTTTAAAAAATGTTAGTTGGTATCTATCTGTCATATTATATTATTATCTGAAAGATAGAACCTTTATATTTGGTACAAGGATATTCTGTTATTCGTTTTCCTTAAAATTTAAAACTGACAGTTGAGATAATTTAGACCATGTGTTCGGATTTTGGAAGCTTCCGCATTAGCCAAAAACTAACAGAGCATACCTCCAAAACCAAAAAGATAGCACCTTTAAAATTTGTACAAGACTGTTAGGGTTAAAAAGCATTTCTTTGAAATTAATAAAGGTAGAAACTTGAAATTTTGTACAAGGGTGCTAAAGCATGCCTCTTTTACGTTCCTGAAATTTGAGTTGAATAAGGAAGAAAAGGGAAGCGGTTCTAGTAGCTGCCAAAAAACTTTGTTTTTATATTTATATAATATTATTCAGTTCATTAATAATATTATCTAAATATAAAAACATTTACTTGTTTTTATATTTATATAATATTATTAATGAACTGAATAATATTTTTTTAATTTATTTTTAACATTATGTTAAATTTGTAAACTGTCTCTTTATACTTTTATTCTAGTTTTTTATACCCGTACGATAGGATCGGGTATAATAAAATTACTCCTCCGTTTGTAACACCTCGAAATAAGCGAGCTAGATATACCTTCAAAGGTATGGATCGGATCAGAAAAAAATTCTAAGACTTTTGAGCCATATCCGTCCGTCCGTCCGTCCGTCAGCACGCTAACTCAAAAACTAAGAAAGCTAGAATCTTGAAATTTACACAAAATATTCTGGAAGTAATTTGTAGGTTCCCTATTTGTTTTGGTTGAGTTTGGACCAAGCCTTAGGGTGGCTCTCGAACACCTAACTTTTAGATCCCGACATTTTTTTGCAATAGAGCTATGAAATTTTAACTACTGATAGATCTCACAAAAATATTAATTTTATTTTTTATAACTTTTTTTTGTAGCCTAACCCGTTACCTAGCTACAGCTCCCCAAAGGTTCAAAAAAGCTCTATATTTAAATTGTTATAGCACAAGTTGTATAAGGTATATCTTCATTTTGAAAACGCCAAACGATTACTACTTTCATTAGCTTTAAAAGTATATATACAATAAATATATATTTTTGGCATACGGTATCTTAATTTACCGTTATGCGAAACTCAAATTTTGCAAAATCCTTGAACCCTTCTATCTTCTAAACGGTTTAAGTTGGAAACTTGAAATTTTGACAGATGTTAGATCTTTGAAAATAAGTATGAGTCATTTCAAAAACTTTTTTTGTATCGGCCCCCGTTTAAGAGCTGTAAGGGGTCAAAAACTGAAAATTTCCTATTTTTAAACACCTGTAACTTGAACACCTGTTAAAATTTTTTTAAAGTAATACACAAAAATTAAAGCTTCAACATTATATTCTTATTTCTGTTAACAACTTTTTTTAATAATATAGGGTTACTTTATAATTGACGAAAGTGTTACTTGATTTTTTCAAATTTTCTAACAAATTTCTTTAACTAATTTTTTGCATTTTGTTTTACTCGATAATTTGAAATTGTTGAGGATATAATGCGTAGTACATAAAAATGCAAATAAATAAACAACATAACGGTTGCTTGAAGAATTTTTATTTATATGATGTTGATATATATACATACTTATATAATATCATGTTTATTTAGATATCGTATATGTCACTAATGAATGAATGATAAGAGTATAGATGTATATTTTATAGCACAGTATTTACATACATATATGTATTTTATTGTACTTATAAGAAATTATTCTGTCAATGGAATATTTAAATATAATAAATTATAATATTTAAAATTATATTTACTATTTTGTACTAAGTAAATTTAATATACATTTACCGCTTAGTATTAAATGGTACTATAGAATATTTGAAAAAGTTTTGGATTGATAATCGTTATGTGAAAGGTTAGAATTTGCTTTTGAAGAATGTACATATAAACATATAGTTTGAATATATGTACAACCCATAGTTCTAGAAATTATAAAATTCACCCAAATTATTTTAAAATACTAAAATATTAAAAAAATAATATTGTGAGCAGAGTGACAGGCTGTGAACATACTAACGGTTCGTACGGGTATCTAAGAGTTGACAAAGGCAACTGTATTCTTCCTCGTTTTAAAATAATAATAAACGGATTAAATGAAGTTTTTAACATTTTTAATTTCACATAGTAAAATTTTACTGGTAACATTCTCCAAACACAATTATTACACAAAAAAAAACAAAAAAAAGGAAATTAAATTAATTTCATATTTGTAAATTTAATTGTAATATTATATTATTGCAAGATATAAAAACAAACTATAGAAGATGAATATTTTGCCCATGAAACATGAAAATGAAAATAAAATAAACATGAAAATATAACTATAATCTTGAGAAAAAGAAACAAATTTAATTTAATTTTTATGCAATGGGTATAGCTCTTCGAATCATGAATGTATGAAAAAGAGCACTGTAAAAATAGTTTACTGCTACCTGTAAACAAAGGAACTAAAATAATAACAAATAAATCTCACTTTATACAAAAATTATTTTGGTCTACGCTACATAAAAAGTGAAAAAAAATTGACCAATGAAATTTATAATATATATAAATATAGTTATAGCTAGTCTACTGCCTTATGTTCATAAAAGAACATTTAAAAAATTTAATTCACAGTTTTCATATAGCTTGTACTCAATAATATTTAAAATTTCAATAATAATATCACGTAAGTCTACATTTAATTGAAAATATTTATTTAAATTACGATCAACATATTAAAAGAACTGATCGTACTTCAGATGTGAGACTGATCTTTGATAGTAGGTTAGATATAAAGAATCACTACAACTTTGTAATAAATAAAATTAACTCAACTTTTGCATTCATTATGCTTTGTACAAAAAAGTTTTCTGGTCCCTACATCATGAAGCATCTTTTAAATATTTATGTAATCTCTATATACTTCAATATTCAAGGCAAGTATGGTCTCCGTATCGTTATGTAGACATTTCACGCATTAAATCACTCAAAAAATAAAATGTCTTCGTTCGCTTTATGCAACATTGCTTGCGTTATCGGATCGCCTTCCTCTATATTAAACTAGACTTCTTTAATTAATTTGAACTCCCTCTAGTCGCGCCCTCTAGTGGCTGATATCATATTCGGTCAGCAGGTTGCTTGCTCACGGCGATATCAACTCTCATGCTATTCGCGAACGAATGAGGTAGAGAGTAAATCCATCTTTTAAATATTTATGTAATCTCTATATACTTCAATATTCAAGGCAAGTATGGTCTCCGTATCGTATTGTAGACATTTCACGCATTAAATCACTCAAAAAATAAAATGTCTTCGTTCGCTTTATGCAACATTGCTTGCGTTGTCGGATCGCCTTCCTCTATATTAAACTAGACTTCTTTAATTAATTTGAACTCCCTCTAGTCGCGCCCTCTAGTGGCTGATATCATATTCGGTCAGCAGGTTGCTTGCTCACGGCGATATCAACTCTCATGCTATTCGCGAACGAATGAGGTAGAGAGTAAATCCAAATAATTTGAGATCGGTCAAGCTCTTTAATGTGCCAAAGACTATAAAGACTACGGCGAATATAAGCGTATTTTGCGTATGTTGAGCGAGACTATAATAATAATATTTTTATTCAAAATTCAACGCTTAAATCTATAACAAACCGAAATTAATATCATAATAAAAAAGTATACTGACAATAACACAAAGGTTGTCTGTCAGGTTGACAAAATTTATAATATATGTAATAACGAGGAAGAATACAGTTGCCTTTGTCAACTCTTAGATACCCGTACGAACCGTTAGTATGTTCACAGCCTGTCCCTCTGCTCACAATATTATTTTTTTAATATTTTAGTATTTTAAAATAATTTGGGTGAATTTTATAATTTCTAGAATTATGAGTTATACATATATTCAAAAGCAGATTTTAACCTTCCACATAACGATTATCAATCCAAAACTTTTTCAAATATTCTATAGTAACATTTAATACTAAGCGGTAAATGTATATTAAATTTACTTAGTACAAAATATTAAATATAATTTTAAATATTATATTATATTATATTTAAATATTCCATTGACAGAATAATTTCTTATAAGTACAATAAAATACATATATGTATGTAAATACGGCGCTATATAATATACATCTATACTCTTATAATTCATTCACTAGTGACATATACGATATCTAAATAAACATGATATTATATAAGTATGTATATATATCAATATCATATAAATAAAAATTCTTCAAGCAACCGTTATGTTTTTTATTTATTTACATTTTTATGTACTACGCATTATATCCTCAACAATTTCAAATTATCGAGTAAAACAAAATGGAAAAAATTCGTTAAAGAAATTTGTTAGAAAATTTGAAAAATCAAGTAACACTTTCGTCAATTATAAAGTAACCCTATATTATTAAAAAAAGTTGTTAACAGAAATAAGAGTATAATGTTGAAGCTTTAATTTTTGTGTATTACTTCAAAAAAATTTTAACAGGTGTTCAAGTTACAGGTGTTTAAAAATAGAAAATTTTCAGTTTTTGGCCCCTTACAGCTGCTAAACGGGGGGTGATACAAAAAAAGTTTCTGAAATGACTCATACTAATTTTCAAAGATCTAACTTCTGTCAAAATTTCAAGTTTTCAACTTAAACCGTTTAGAAGATAGAAGGGTTGAAGGATTTTGCAAAATTTGAGTTTTACATAACGGTAAATTAAGACACCGTATGCCACAAATGTATGTTTATTGTATATATACTTTTAAAGCTAATAAAAGTAGTAATCGTTTGGCGTTTTCAAAATGAAGATATACCTTATACAACTTGTGCTATAACAATTTAAATATAGAGCTTTTTTGAACCTTTGGGAAGCTGTAGCTCCGTAACGGGTGGAGCTACAAAAAAAAGTTATTAAAAATAAAATTAATATTTTTGTGAGATCTATCAGAAGTTAAAATTTCATAGCTCTATTGCAAAAAAAATGTGGGGATCTAAAAGTTAGGTGTTCGAGAGCTACTCTAAGACTTGGTCCAAACTCAACCAAAAAAAATATAGAACCTACAAATTACTCCCAAAATAATTTGTGTGAATTTCAAGATTCTAGCTTTCTTAGTTTTTGAGTTAGCGTGCTGACGGACGGACGGACATGGCTCAAAAGTCTTAGAATTTTTTTCTGATCCGATCCATACCTTTGAAGGTATACCTAGCTCGCTTATTTCGAGGTGTTACAAACGGAGGAGTAATTTTATTATACCCGATCCTATCGTACGGGTATAAAAAGGAAATATACCAATTAAAAAATTCGTATACCGATATAATTTCCAAAGTTCAATTACTAATTAATTTAGACTTAAATATTTATTTATTTATATCTTCAACCAACAACTTCATTATTTAGTTAATTATTTTTTTTTTTGTGTATATTAACTAAATTTTTTTAATAAAAGATTCTAATTCTATATTTATTTTCATTCCTACTTCATTATTTATTTTTACATTAACTAAATTCATTTATGTTTTCAATTTTTGGGTCCTTAAATAATTAAAATTTATGTTTTATATTGTCTCGATTAGCACTTTAGTTTTTAGATCAATAAAACTCTATTTATCTATTTGCCAACGTTTCGTTTATTTTTTAAACTTCTTCAAGGCTTAAAACAATTATAACTTCGAAAAAGAAAACATTTAATAATATTGTTGGTATATTAACGAGGAAGAATACAGTTGCCTTTGTCAACTCTTAGATACCCGTACGAACCGTTAGTATGTTCACAGCCTGTCACTCTGCTCACAATATTATTTTTTTAATATTTTAGTATTTTAAAATAATTTGGGTGAATTTTATAATTTCTAGAACTATGGGTTGTACATATATTCAAACTATATGTTTATATGTACATTCTTCAAAAGCAAATTCTAACCTTTCACATAACGATTATCAATCCAAAACTTTTTCAAATATTCTATAGTACCATTTAATACTAAGCGGTAAATGTATATTAAATTTACTTAGTACAAAATAGTAAATATAATTTTAAATATTATTATACCCGTACGATAGGATCGGGTATAATAAAATTACTCCTCCGTTTGTAACACCTCGAAATAAGCGAGCTAGATATACCTTCAAAGGTATGGATCGGATCAGAAAAAAATTCTAAGACTTTTGAGCCATGTCCGTCCGTCCGTCCGTCCGGCCGTCCGTCAGCACGCTAACTCAAAAACTAAGAAAGCTAGAATCTTAAAATTTACACAAAATATTTTGGGAGTAATTTGTAGGTTCCCTAATTTTTTTGGTTGAGTTTGGACCAAGCCTTAGGGTAGCTCTCGAACACCTAACTTTTAGATCTCCACATTTTTTTTGCAATAGAGCTATGAAATTTTAACTACTGATAGACCTCACAAAAATATTAATTTTATTTTTAATAACTTTTTTTTGTAGCCCCACCCGTTACGGAGCTACAGCTCCCCAAAGGTTCAAAAAAGCTATATATTTAAATTGTTATAGAACAAGTTCTATAAAGTATATCTTCATTTTGAAAACGCCAAACGATTACTACTTTCATTAGCTTTAAAAGTATATATACAATAAATATATATTTGTGGCACACGGTGTCTTAATTTACCGTTATGCGAAACTCAAATTTTGCAAAATTCTTTAACCCTTCCATCTTCTAAACGGTTAAAGTTGGAAACTTGAAATTTTGACAGAAGTTAGATCTTTGAAAATTAGTATGAGTCATTTCAGAAATTTTTTTTGTATCACCCCCCGTTTGGGAGCTGTAAGGGCTCAAAAACTGAAAATTTCCTATTTTTAAAGACCTGTAACTTGAACACCTGTTAAAATTTTTTTGAAGTAATACACAAAAATTAAAGCTTCCACATCATACTCTTATTTCTGTTAACAACAACTCTTATCATTCATTCACTAGTGACATATACGATATGTAAATAAACATAATATTATATAAGTATGTATTTGATATACATACATACTTATATAATATCATATAAATAAAAATTCTTCAAGCAACCGTTATGTTGTTTATTTATTTGCATTTTTATGTACTACGCATTATATTCTCAACAATTTCAAATTATCGAGTAAAACAAAATGCAAAAAATTAGTTAAAGAAATTTGTTAGAAAATTTGAAAAAATCAAGTAACGCTTTCGTCAATTATAAAGTAACCCTATATTATTAAAAAAAGTTGTTAACAGAAATAAGAATATAATGTTGAAGCTTTAATTTTTGTGTATTACTTTAAAAAAATTTTAACAGGTGTTCAAGTTACAGGTGTTTAAAATAGGAAATTTTCAGTTTTTGACCCCTTACAGCTCCTAAACGGGGGCCGATACAAAAAAAGTTTCTGAAATGACTCATACTTATTTTCAAAGATCTAACATCTGTCAAAATTTCAAGTTTCCAACTTAAACCGTTTAGAAGATAGAAGGGTTCAAGGATTTTGCAAAATTTGAGTTTCGCATAACGGTAAATTAAGATACCGTATGCCAAAAATATATATTTATTGTATATATACTTTTAAAGCTAATGAAAGTAGTAATCGTTTGGCGTTTTCAAAATGAAGATATACCTTATACAACTTGTGCTATAACAATTTAAATATAGAGCTTTTTTGAACCTTTTGGGACCTGTAGCTCCGTAACGGGTGGGGCCACAAAAAAAAGTTATTAAAAATAAAATTAATATTTTTGTGAGATCTATCAGTAGTTAAAATTTCATAGCTCTATTGCAAAAAAAATGTGGGGATCTAAAAGTTAGGTGTTCGAGAGCTACCCTAAGACTTGGTCCAAACTCAACCAAAAAAATAGGGAACCTACAAATTACTCCCAAAATATTTTGTGTAAATTTCAAGATTCTAGCTTTCTTAGTTTTTGAGTTAGCGTGCTGACGGACGGACGGACATGGCTCAAAAGTCTTAGAATTTTTTTCTGATCCGATCCATACCTTTGAAGGTATATCTAGCTCGCTTATTTCGAGGTGTTACAAACGGAGGAGTAATTTTATTATACCCGATCCTATCGTACGGGTATAAAAACATCGAATTAAACAATATAATTATCTAAAAAAAATTTCATAATATTACAAAAACATAACTTATTAATTTTAGCAATGAAGCGCCAACAATTATACATTCTTTTTAAATTGCAATAAACTATTGGAAAAAACAACAACAACATATCATTTATGATTTAATTCAGAAAGAAATGTCATTAAAAACAAAAACATATTAAATATACAAAGAGACCATAAAATTAAAAAACAAAAAAATTAAAACAAGTGTAGATAAGTGTAGATAATTTATTTACCAAAGCACTTCTGTTAATGGTGTCAAAAGCTAGTTAATATGAAATATACGAAAAAGCAATACAACTTAATCTTCCTTTTCAATTGAAGATGAACTAAGCTTGTCGGATTAAATATATTATCGACAGTGAAATAATTTTTACGAAACCCAGCTTTGTATTCCTTTAGTATACTGCTTTGTTCAGACGACGCATTAATTCGATTAAGTAAAATGCTGTTAAACAGTTTGTTTAATGTATCCATTAATGACAGTTGCTTATGTGAGTTGCTTATGCGCATGAGTTCCTCTTTTTTTTGCAGAGTTTCTTATATCTGCGTACGCTCTCAATGTAATTTATTCGAAATATAGTAATATTATTGTTGCGGTTTAATTTTAACAATTCAAACATTTTATATCTTGCATATAAACTTTGCGAGTCGAACCAATCGTTTTTACGGTCAAATTTTTTGTGGTTAAATTGTTGGTCTGCTGCTACTATTATTTTCTGCTTCAAAGTATTTATTTTTTCGTCGATATTTTCTATAACTTTTTACTTCTTATTCCATTATATTTGCTAGTTCTTTATTTTATCTTGGTATGTGTTTAGTTTTGCTACAACCCACTTTTTAAGTTAAACGGCATGTGATCAGAATACGTCTTTTTTAGTACAGAAGATTCAGTTATTAAATTCAAAAAAACCACTTAACTGACACAATAGTCTATAATGAATTGCCATATCTCTCAATAAAAGTAAGATCGCCTGCTAAATCTGCAGAGGTTCTGCCATTCAAAACTATACCCCCAACATAATCCAGTAGTTCTTGTAATTTTCTACCATTTGTATCCAGAATTAAATCTTTCAAGTTACGAGCAGATGAAATGTTCTGATTGTCACCTAAGATATTTTCTTCTATATGTTGATCTGCACTTGTGCGTCCATTTTATTTTTTTATTTATTTATTTATTTATGTCTCTGAAATTTACGAGGATTTAGTCCATGGGTTTGGATTTTGGAAGCTCCGAACGAGCACCAGAGCAAATGAGATTATCTCCAAAATCAACAAAGATAGAACCTTTAAATTTTGTACAATCATGTTCCTTCCCGTTCGATTTATGTCTCTGAAATTTAAGAGGATTTGGTCCATGGGTTTGGATTTTGGAAGCTTCCGAACGAGCATCAGAGCAAATGAGATTATCTCCAACACCAACTAAGATATAACCTTTAAAGTTGGCAAAATAGTGTTCTTTCATATTTGATTTAGGTCTCCGAAATTTGAGAGGATTTGGTGTATGGGTTCGGATTTTGGAAGATTCCGAACGAGCCCCGGAGCAAACGAGATTATCTCCAAAATCAACAAAGATACAACCTTTAAATTTTTTACAATGATGTTCCTTCCCGTTTGATTTATATCTTTGAAATTTAAGAGGATATGGTCAATGGGTTTGGATTTTGGAAGCTTCCGAACGAGCCCCAGAGCAAACGAGATTATCTCCAAAATCAAAAAAGATAGAATCTTTAAATTTTGTACAATGATGATCCTTCCCGTTCGATTTATGTCTCTGAAATTTAAGAGGATTTGGTCAATGGGTTTGAATTTTGGAAGCTTCCGAATGAGCACCAGAGCAAATGAGATTATCTCCAAAACCAACTAAGATATAACCTTTAAAATTGGCAGAGTGGTGTTCTTTCATGTTGTATTTAAGTCTCTGAAATTTGAGAGGATTTGGTTCATGGGTTATTTAGCAGCTTCTTATTTGGCAGCTTCCGAACGAGCCCCAGAGCAAACGAGTATTTCTCCACAACCAACAAAGATAGAACCTTTATTTTTAGTACAAGAGTGTGCCGTTATGTTTCCTTTTCTATAAAATTGGAATCTGACATTTGAAAGAATTTGATCCATGGATTCGTTTTTTGGAAGCTTCCGAACGAGCCCTAGAGCAAACGAGATTATCTCCAAAACCAACAAAGATAGAATCTTTAAATTTGTTACAATGATGTTCCTTACCGTTTGATTTATGTATCTGAAATTTAAGAGCATATCGTCCATGGGTTTGGATTTTGGGAGCCCCCGAACGATCCCCAGAGCAACTGAGATTATCTCCAAAACAACCAAGATATAATCTTTAATTTTGGCAGAATGGTGTTCTTTCATGTCTGATTTAGGTCTCTGAAATTTGAGAGGATTTGGTCCGTGGGTTCGGATTTTGGAAGCTTCCGAACGAACCTCAGAGCAAATGATATCATCTCCAAATGCAACAAAGATATATCCTTTAAATTAGGCAGAATGGTGTTCCTTGATGTTTGATTTATGCTTCTGAAATTTGTGAGGATTTGATCCATGGGTTCAAATCTTGGAAGCTTCCGGACGAGCCCCAGAGCAAACGAGTATATCTCCACAAACAACAAAGATAGAACTTTTATTTTTAAAAATTAGAAACAGACATTTGAAAGAATTTGAACCATGAGTTTGTATTTTGGAAACTTCCGGACGAGCACAAGAGCAACGAGCATATCTCCAAAACCAACAAAAGTAGAACCTTTAAATTTAGTACAATGGTGTTCTGGCATGTTTTCATTATGTTCCTGAGATGGATTCAATGAATTGGAGTGGCATTTCGGGTACCTGACACACATCTCCCAAGGACGAACAATCTTCGAAATTAATAAAGATAGAAACTTAAAATTTTTTACAAAGGTGTCAAGCATATCCCAAGAGGATGCCTCTTTTACGTTCCTGAAATTCGAGTTGAATAACACAGAAAAGGGAAGAAGTTCAAGCAGCTGCCAAAAAAACTTATGGATTTTTAATTTAATTCGAATTATTCAGGTGTAGGGTATGAACAAGTCGGTTACATCGACTTACTCTTACATTTACTCTTTTTATTATTAACATCAGTGGTGAATCAAGAAATTTCTATTAAAATGTATAAATACATAATAATATGTAAAAAAATTATTATACAATATCACGGTTTTGATAATTTGTTTAAGGCGAGTTTGGGGGTCAACCTCACGTTTTTGAAAGTTGTGTTGTTGAAATATTTACGTAAACATATAATATAGGAAGGACTTTAGAGTTGGTAATAAAATCAGAGTTATACGATTTTTCAAAAATACATATATACATATATCTATTATATATATATGAGATTGTGAATTACGAGGTTTTTTTTAAATTGGATTCAAAAAGGGTTTTCCCTATTCCAGACTATTTATATACATGTTTATGTGATATTCTGAATTAGGAGGGGTTTTAGAGTTGGATTCAAAATCAGCATTACCGCTTTCTCCGGAATTTTTATGTATACATATGTATACGTGAGATTCAGAATTAGGAAGGATTTTAGAGTTGGATTCAAAATCATGGTTTGAATAATTTTTTAGCGGGGCTTTGGAGGTGGCAGCCCCCACTATTTATAAATATAAATTAAAAAATCCCGAATGTATTTATTTTTTTTAAGTATTTTTTAGGAACATTACGAATTTTTTTTGCAAAATTTAAGTTAGGTATTTTTGGTTTTCAGTATTTTGTTTTATGGATTTTGGAAGATTCAGGATTTTTTTTAGAGAATGAAAATTCGGAATTTTTTCTATTCGGGATTTGTTTTTTTGGATTTTTTTTTTTCAGTAAAATGTCATAGACCTTTTTATTTCAAATTTTTTTTGAAAATATGCTAAAAGCTGACTTTCTAAAATTTCTAAAAAAAAATCGTTTATTTGCTCCTTTACGAAAAGCACTAACATTATATATGTTATGATTAATGGATAATAATGTTATACCGTTAAAAAATGGTTCAAAATTTAAATATAAGTTATTTTTTTTTTTTTTTTTTTTTGTTTCCTACCACTATCACAATGTGGTAACAAAATAAATCAAATTTTCCTTTTGTAGTTGCGGTACAAGTATTAAATTAATATTATATTAATTTATTTTATATAAAAGCAATAGGGGTCTTCACGTAAAATTTTATATAAAAACAATAAGGGTCTTCACGTTCACCGTAGGAAAATAAAATAGAAAAATCTTATTTTATGTGAACGATTCACTGCAAAATATGAATAGTAAAATAAAAAATTACAGACATCAAAAAAGTTTAGTGGTACCTTTCTAAAAATGTTGATTATTTTTAAAAAATCTATTTTTAAAAAATGTTAGTTGGTACCTATCTGTCATATTATATTATTATCTGAAAGATAGAACCTTTATATTTGGTACAAGGATATTCTGTTATTCCTTTTCCTTAAAATTTAAAACTGACAGTTGAGATAATTTGGACCATGTGTTCGGATTTTGGAAGCTTCCGCATTAGCCAAAAACTAACAGAGCATACCTCCAAAACCAAAAAGATAGCACCTTTAAAATTCGTACAAGACTGTTAGGGTTAAAAAGCATTTCTTTGAAATTAATAAAGGTAGAAACTTGAAATTTTGTACAAGGGTGCTAAAGCATGCCTCTTTTACGTTCCTGAAATTTGAGTTGAATAAGGAAGAAAAGGGAAGCGGTTCTAGTAGCTGCCAAAAAACTTTGTTTTTATATTTATATAATATTATTCAGTTCATTAATAATATTATATAAATATAAAAACGTTTACTTGTTTTTATATTTATATAATATTATTAATGTGGTTGCTTACAATTTTTTAAATTATTTTTAACATTATGTTAAATTTGTAAACTGTCTCTTTATACTTTTATTCTAGTTTTTTTATAATAATAATAAACGGATTAAATGAAGTTTTTAACATTTTTAATTTCACATAGTAAAATTTTACTGGTAACATTCCCCAAACACAATTATTACACAAAAAAAACAAAAAAAAGGAAATTAAATTAATTTCATATTTGTAAATTTAATTGTAATATTATATCATTGCAAGATATAAAAACAAACTATAAAAGATGAATATTTTGCCCATGAAACATGAAAATGAAAATAAAATAAACATGAAAATATAACTATAATATTGAGAAAAAGAAACAAATTTAATTTAATTTTTATGCAATGGGTTTTACTGCTACCTGTAAACAAAGGAACTAAAATAATAACAAATAAATCTCACTTTATACAAAAATTATTTTGGTCTACGCTACATAAAAAGTGAAAAAAAATTGACCAATCAAATTTATAATATATATAAATATAGCTATAGCTAGTCTACTGCCTTATGTTCATAAAAGAACATTTAAAAAATTTAATTCACAGTTTTCATATAGCTTGTACTCAATAATATTTAAAATTTCAATAATAATATCACGTAAGTCTACATTTAATTATAAGATCTATTGAAAATATTTATTTAAATTACGATCAACATATTAAAAGAACTGATCGTACTTCAGATGTGAGACTGATCTTTGATAGTAGGTTAGATATAAAAAATCACTACAACTTTGTAAAATTAACTCAACTTTTGCATTCATTATGCTTTGTACAAAAAAGTTTTCTGGTCCCTACATCATGAAGCATCTTTTAAATATTTATGTAATCTCTATATACTTCAATATTCAAGGCAAGTATGGTCTCCGTATCGTTATGTAGACATTTCACGCATTAAATCACTCAAAAAATAAAATGTCTTCGTTCGCTTTATGCAACATTGCTTGCGTTATCGGATCGTCTTCCTCTATATTAAACTAGACTTCTTTAATTAATTTGAACTCCCTCTAGTCGCTCCCTCTAGTGGCTCATATCATATTCGGTCAGCAGGTTGCTTGCTCACGGCGATATCAACTCTCATGCTATTCGCGAACGAATGAGGTAGAGAGTAAATCCAAATAATTTGAGATCGGTCAAGCTCCTTAATGTGCCAAAGACTATAAAGACTACGGCGAATATAAGCGTATTTTGCGTATGTTAAGCGAGACTAACTCAAGGTCTAGGCTCCTTGATACACACAAATTAACACTGAGATATAATGATTATAATAATAATATTTTTATTCTAAATTCAACGCTTAAATCTATAACAAACCGAAATTAATATCATAATAAAAAAGTATACTGACAATAACACAAAGGTTGTCTGTCAGGTTGACAAAATTTATAATATATGTAATAAAAAGGAAATATACCAATTAAAAAATTCGTTTACCGATATAATTTCCAAAGTTCAATTACTAATTAATTTAGAATTAAATATTTATTTATTTATATCTTCAACCAACAACTTCATTATTTAGTTAATTATTTTTTTTTTTGTGTATATTAACTAAATTTTTTTAATAAAAGATTCTAATTCTATATTTATTTTCATTCCTACTTCATTATTTATTTTTACATTAACTAAATTCATTTATGTTTTCAATTTTTGCGTCCTTAAATAATTAAAATTTATGTTTCTCGATTAGGACTTTAGTTTTGAGATCAATAAAACTCTATTTATCTATTTGCCAACGTTTCGTTTATTTTTTAAACTTCTTCAAGGCTTAAAACAATTATAACTTCGAAAAAGAAAACATTTAATAATATTTTTGGTATATTAAAAACATCGAATTAAACAATATAATTATCTAAAAAAAATTTCATAATATTACAAAAACATAACTTATTAATTTTAGCAATGAAGCGCCAACAATTATACATTCTTTTTAAATTGCAATAAACTATTGGAAAAAACAACAACAACATATCATTTATGATTTAATTCAGAAAGAAATGTCATTAAAAACAAAAACATATTAAATATACAAAGAGACCATAAAATTAAAAAAACAAAAAAATTAAAACAAGTGTAGATAAGTGTAGATAATTTATTTACCAAAGCACTTCTGTTAATGGTGTTCAAAGCTAGTTAATATGAAATATACGAAAAAGCAATACAACTTAATCTTCCTTTTCAATTGAAGATGAACTAAGCTTGTCGGATTAAATATATTATCGACAGTGAAATAATTTTTACGAAACCCAGCTTTGTATTCCTTTAGTATACTGCTTTGTTCAGACGACGCATTAATTCGATTAAGTAAAATGCTGTTAAACAGTTTGTTTAATGTATCCATTAATGACAGTTGCTTATGTGAGTTGCTTATGCGCATGAGTTCCTCTTTTTTTTGCAGAGTTTCTTATATCTGCGTACGCTCTCAATGTAATTTATTTGAAATATAGTAATATTATTGTTGCGGTTTAATTTTAACAATTCAAACATTTTATATCTTGCATATAAACTTTGCGAGTCGAACCAATCGTTTTTACGGTCAAATTTTTTGTGGTTAAATTGTTGGTCTGCTGCTACTATTATTTTCTGCTTCAAAGTATTTATTTTTTCGTCGATATTTTCTATAACTTTTTACTTCTTATTCCATTATATTTGCTAGTTCCTTTATTTTATCTTGGTATGTGTTTAGTTTTGCTACAACCCACTTTTTAAGTTAAACGGCATGTGATCAGAATACGTCTTTTTTAGTACAGAAGATTCAGTTATTAAATTCAAAAAAACCACTTAACTGACACAATAGTCTATAATGAATTGCCATATCTCTCAATAAAAGTAAGATCGCCTGCTAAATCTGCAGAGGTTCTGCCATTCAAAAGTATACCCCCAACATAATCCAGTAGTTCTTGTAATTTTCTACCATCTGTATCCAGAATTAAATCTTTCAAGTTACGAGCAGATGAAATGTTCTGATTGTCACCTAAGATATTTTCCTCTATATGTTGATCTGCACTTGTGCGTCCATTTTATTTTTTTATTTATTTATTTATTTATTAAAGAATTGAGACAGATAGTAAAACTGGTATACATCACTTCTATAAACTAACTTAAAACTAATTTTCTTGCAAAAACTTGCAGTTTTCCAAAAATATTGTTTGTTCAACAGTAGCTAAATTTCGATCAGAATACAGTGATGTAGTTGGAGAATCATATGGAAGTGTGTATAAGATTTTAATAGCTATGTTGATAATAGCGTGCTTTGTGGAACTCCAATTTGTAGACTTGCTTCTTCACTAATATGGTCGTTTATTCTGGTTTTGATTTTTCGTAAATTTAAATACGATTTAAATAGATTGGCTGCAACTCCTCTTATACCCATATTGAAAAGGCTATTTATTAACATATCATGATTTACGATGTCAAAAGCTTTTTTTAGATCTAAAAGAATAGTGACTGCGTAGTTATTTTTATCTATATCTATATATCGCTATATTTATGAAATTAACAACTTCAAGCGCAGCTGATTCTGTGCTGCTTCCATTTAAAAAACCAGATTGATGGTCATCAATTAGATTTGAATTTGTAAAGAATGCAATTAAAGGACGTTTAATAACCTTTTCAATAATCTTAGATAGACAATTTGTCAAGGGTATTGATCTATAATTATTAACATCTGTCCTTTTTCCTGATTTAAAAATTGGAGTGGTAGTACATTTTTTGGCCCTATTCGGAAAAACACCACTCGATAAAACTTCATTTATTATATCAGAAAACTTGTTTGATATTATGTGCCTAATTGATTTTATATGTTTTATTGAAATGCCATCTGGTCCAGAAGATGAGTTAATTTTAAACGAGTTTATAATTTATGTTATTTCATTACTATCTGTTGGAATAAGATAAATTGATTTCAGATTTATGTGATACTGTGTACTTATTACATTATTTGTAAGGTTGTTGAAGTTTTTATCTAACTTGATTCCAACGGTGGCGAAATGATAATTTGAAATATTAGCTAAAACGAAGTAGTGATTTACTTACTAAACTAAAGAAGTAGTGATTTCACCGGTGTTCTTTATTACATGTATTGTCGAACTATCTTTAGAAATGTTTAAATTTAAGTGCTTATTAATAACTTTCCACGGCTGTTGAGGGTCGCAACTTTCACTTATTTGGTTGTCAAAGTAGTTATCCTTTACTTCTTTTATTATTTTTGAATATAATTTTTAATTTTTTTATGGTTGGTGGGTTGGTTTACGTGGCTGGTGCTGTCAACCATGACAAGACCTCAATTAGCGCGTTAGCACCGTTTTGCTACCACCTCCGTGACCACAAGGCTTAAATTTAGGCTGTAACGGATTTAGTTTCAGATCCATTTGGCGGCATTCAGGAACCTTACCATATCTGCAGGTTGCTTAACCGCTAGATCGCTGAGATAGTTAAATTCATGCTTACCCAGAACCGTTCTTCCGGCTCTGGCCAGCGCCGGGCATTTACACGTGAAGTGTATAATGGTTTCTTTCTCATTCTGTTCACCACAACTACGGAATGTTGTTGTGTTGAATGGAATACCTAATCTGGCCACATGTTCGCCAATTGGCCAGTGTCCCGTGAAGACACCTATTGTTCTGGCTATGTCCCACCGAGATAGCTTCAATAGGTTGTCCGTTCTTTTGTTGTCGTACGTCGGCCATATTTTCTTGGTCGTACAGCATGAGGTTAATTCTTTCCACCTTCTTTTCGCTAGGGATAAAAGTGTAGAAAGATATCTCTTTTAATGCTGTTTAGTGGTGGATCCACCTGTTCTTCCAGTGAAGCATTCAGATTGGAACCCCTCCTTGCTAATTCATCAGCATGTTCATTTCCTGTGATGTCCCTATGTCCCGGAACCCACAGTAATGTAACATGGTATTGATAGCTTATATTCTTAAGCTCGTCAGAGCATTTTCTGACAAGCTTGGATGTTATCATCGTAGCGTTAAGAGCTGCGATTGCTGCTTGGCTGTCAGTGACAATGGCAATGCTTCCCCCCAGAGAAGTATTGCTCCTAAGTATTTGGCATGCTTTCCAGATTCCTAGCATTTCAGCTTGAAATACACTGGATTTATTGGGAAGTCTGAAAGCATATTCTATTTCGAGTTTTTCTGAATAGACACCAGCACCGACACCGCAGTCCATTTTAGACCCATCAGTGAAGACTGTGATGTCTAATTCACCCAAAGGGTTTCCTTGTCTCCATTCTCTTCTTGATGGAATTTTTACTTTGAAATTCTTGACAATTTCCAAACTTGGAATAGTGTAGTCTGTGGAATCTGGCAGATCCCAAGCTGTCGAGCTTAGAATACTGCTATGTCCATAAGGTTTTGTGCGCCAGTGCCCATTTTCTCTGAGTCTGACCGCACTACAACAGGCTAGAAATTTCATATGGAGGTCAACGGGGAGGAGATAAAGAAGTGCTCTCTGTACTTTACCAAGTTTGGTTCGGAAATACTCCTTCTCCAGCGCTGGCCACCAGACTAAAGATCCGTAGGTAAGAATGGGGCGTACTATAGCTGTGTACATCCATAAAGCCATTCTTGGCTTTAATCCCCATTTTTTACCTAACATTTTCCTTCAAGAATACAGGGCTACACAGGCCTTTTTGGCTCTTTCCTCACTATTAAGTCTCCACTTCAGTTTCGTATCAAGTGCCACTCCTAGGTATTTGACACTGGGGGCTAAATTCATATATACACCATCCAATCTAGGCTTGGTGAATTCCGGTATCTTTGCTCTGCTTGTGAATAGCATTAGATCGGTTTTGTTCGGATTGACGCATAGGCCACATCCATTGGCCCATCTACCAACCCTTCTTAAAACTCTTTCCATAATTACACTAATTATATCAAGAAACTTTCCAGATACTAATACTGCTAGATCATCTGCGTATGCAATGGCTTTGATTCCCTCATCTTGAAGTTCTTTCAGTATTCTATTCATTACTAGAAGCCACAGTAGTGGTGATAGCACCCCGCCTTGGGGTGTGCCTCTGCTTACTCTTCTAGTAATTTTCTGATTACCAAGTTCCGATTGGATCTCTCTTGATTGCAACATATTAACAATCCACTGACTAAGGACAGTTTCTGCCCCTAGTTCTTCCAGGGAATTCTGTATGGCCGCTACATGTACATATTTGAAGACTCCTTCTATATCTAGAAAGGTAGCTAATGTATATTCCTTATACTGAAGCGATTGCTCCACGTTCCGCACTAGTTCACTCAGTCTCTGTTGACTTGGCCTTTGCAATTGGCATGTTGATACTTACATAGCGGAGTACTCTCTAGTACTCTTCTAAGCTCTAACTCGAGTGTTCTTTCGAGAGTTTTCAATAAAAAGGATGATGGACTGATCGGTCTAAAATCTTTAGCCCCCTTTTACCAGCTTTTGGTATAAAGATCACATTCACCCGCCTCCATTGCAGGGGAATATGACCAAAAGTGAGGCTGCTTCTGAACAGCTTAGTAATTAATGGAACTACAAGCCCCTTTATTTCTTGCACCATTTTAGGAAAAATACCGTCAAATCCTGCGGCTTTGTACGGATCGAAGTTATCAATTGCCCAGGCAACCTTTTCCTCCGTTATAACTGAGTTAACCCATTCGTCAGGGCCACTTCGTCTCTAGTCTCCTTTCTTAGGTTACTTAAGTTATCATTCCACCAGATCGGGTATGTCTTTTTACTACGCTTGATAGGACATGCCACTTTGAATGAGACCTCCATGGCCCTTGTAAACATGTCAGTTCTCTTTTCTAACTCGTTTTCAGTTGCAATGTCTGAGTTAGCTATTACTAAAAGTTTTTTTCTGGCTACTTTTCTGAATTTCCTCCAGTCGGTAGCCCTGGGGTTTCTGTAGGGTTTGGGATTTTCAGGCTTAATATTGATATTGAAGAGAATCCAATTGTGGTCCGAAAAGGAGCTTTTCTCGGATACTCTCGATTTCTCTATATTTAGGGTTTCGTCATTACTAATGCATGTAATATCTAACACATCTGCCCAACCTGGAAAACTATCCGAGCTTGGAAATATGAAAGTGGGGTTACTGCCCCTGTTGCATATATTTAGATTGCTATTTAAAATAAAATCAAATAATGACTCACCTCGTTCATTCGTTTCCGAGCTACCCCATAGGGTGTGCCGAGCATTAGCATCACAGCCTGCGATCAATCTGCCACCTGTGGCAACTACCAACTGGTGGAACCGGGGCGGTGGAGCAGGTTCGTCATGTGACATGTACACGGAACTTATATGCACGCTCACATTGTTCCTCATCTCCAGTTTGACAACTGTCAAATCTTCGTAACTAAAATTAGAACAGAGATATGCACTTATATGTTTTTTAACTAGAACACAAGTTCTTGGCTTACCTATTTCTAAATCTACATTCTTGTAGAATAGATTATAGTTACAGGTGTTTAACCCTCTAATCTTAGAGGCGTTAACCCATGGCTCTTGTATGAGGGCTATATCTAAGTCCTCCTCACCTAGGAGAACTAGCAGATTATCCGAGGCGCACTTCGAGTGCCTTAGGTTAATCTGCACCCCCCGCATCGCTTACCTCACAACGAGCTGCTGTGGACTCCTTGTCTATTGCCAAGTCTCCCAGCAGCCCGCTTGCTTCGTCCAGGTCGTCTATGTCTGAACTCCCTGGCTTGAATATTTTTAGTTTGGTATACCTTATACCAAACCTCGTTTGTTCCCCATCTTCTCCAGAGGACCCAGACTTTCCTCACTGATAAGAAGGAGAAACGATATACTGTTTTTCTGCAGTTCATCTGACGATTTCTCCTTCGTTATCACCTACCAGTTCCTCATTGGAACCGTCGGGTTATGCATGCGGAGACACTCGAAGAGCTTTTCCGAGCTTATCTCCATTCTGGGCAGCCAGATACGGGCTCTAGGCCTCCTAGGGATTTCGCTAGCTGGGATTATTCCAATTTTGGCTTCCTCCCAAGCATTGCCAATCTTAGCAATGCTTTTGCTAAAGAAATCCAAGGAGAACTGATCCTCGCATCTGATTACGCTGTAGCCCCTGACCACGTCGGATGAATCAAAGCAAGGGAGTTGTCCCCCTGCACCTCCTAGGATGAACTCATTGACGATCTCGGAAAGTTTCGCCTCAAGCTTGATCCACAGATCATTGGAAACTTTCTTGTCACTGGCTCCCTCGTTGACAACTGCAACACATAAACTGTCTTTTACAATATCGATGTAATTTTTATGTGCTACAGTTTTCGAACTGCTATGTAGATTCATCCTAGCCACCTTAGTTCTCTCTGCGCCAGGACTGGTCCCATCCTGAGACCTATTCCTTTATGACGAATCTTTTCCGGAATTGTGCGATTCAAACAGTCGCACAATCTCGCTATATTTCTTTTTATCTTCTGGATCCCTTTCATTAACAATACCTTTTGCTTCGTTCTGGGCTATCTTGCCCAATATAAACTTAGCTTTCTGGAATTGTTTCTTCAAAGCCGATCCAGAGCTTCTATTTGATTTCTTTTTAGTGGTGGCAATACTATGACTGGTATTACCACTACTATTTGAACCTGATGGCTTTGGAGCACTATGACAGGTTGGGTTCCTCCACCAACAGCCACTAAAACTTTTGCAGGACCTTGGCTGAGTCCTGGTTTCGTTGCTGAAGGGGTCCTCTGGCTATTACCGCTAATAATCTCCTGATTGGAGGCAAGTATCTCATCTTCAGAAGATGAGTTGATGTTTGTTTGTTTTTTCTTTTTTTAATTTTCCAATTTTTCCCACGAGTTTGGCGAGAAAGGACGGTCGACATATGCAGAGCTCCCATACATATGCAAGGCTACTTACAATGGGGTGGCCCCTGGTGCCCCTCCCTCCCCCCAATTTTTTTATACTTTTTTTGCAAATCATAGTTGTTTTTGTTTTTGCGAGATTTAGCATAAAGTTTATTTCGTATTTTGATTACATTAAGTATAAAAGGAGTAATCCAGTAGTTTTGTTTCCGTCTTCTAACTATTCTTGTTGAAGAAGCTAATGCTTTACTTACATTTATACATTCCGAAATTTCATCATAAGAGTTACACATTTAGATTTTTTGCGCAACTAAGTTTTGGAAAGCATTCCAGTTAGTTTTTTTCTATAGTTACTCTTGTCATTTCTTCGAGTATGTTCTCCTAGGTGAGTATCGCATTTTTCAATATGTATGTCCAAAACTTTGTGGTCACTAATAGGATTTTCCGACAATTTGATCGTTGCCTTAAAAGTTTTAAAATTGGCGATAACGTGATCAAGGATGCTTCCATGATTACAATCAGATAGACAACTGAAATTTGCGGCTTGCCGAGTAATTCCGTTCATAATGGTGTCATTGATTATGTTAAAGTTGTATGATTCAACTATATTAATATAAGTAATAGTATTTTCATTATTTAAAAGCAAATCGATGTTGGTATCACCTACTATGATACAGTTTGTACTGAACGTTTTTACTGAACGCCTTTAGGAGAATACCCACTGAATCGATGTAATCGTTTTTATCAATGCCAGGAGCATTATAATTGTAACAATTTTGATGTTGGGTTTACAATTGAGTAGTTACATTCCAATAGGATTAAATTTCTCATTTACAGAATTTGGTAATGCAAGAGAAGTAAATGCAATTTTGTTTTTTATATAAATCCACCTCCCCTGTTATTTTCTCTACAGGAATGAATGGATGAAAATTCAGGAATCTGCATAAATGGGATTTCGGACAAATAAATGTTTCATTTAATATAACAATATCTCGAAAATGAAACAACAACAATATCCGAAAATATCAAAATCCCGAATGATTTAAAACCTTGAAAAAAAAAATCCCGAAAAAAAAAATCTTGAATCGGCGGAATTTTGATGATTTCAAAAACAAATAATTTTAATTCAAGACTCACTTAAAATATTATTTCTATTTTAATAATCACTCTTTTTTATGTAAAAAATGATTTTAATGAAGTTTCTTGTAAACAAATAATATGAACCGGTCTGCTTGCTATCATATCATCAAAATTTGTAATATATTATGTATTTTTATTTATGTTTGTTTTTTTAAATGTGCTACTGATCAATTGTTATAAAATAAAAGAAATTACAACTAATAAAAATAATCTACTTATATTTAGTAGTAATAATATAAAGAATTGTTCATATATTTGCAATATGTTTATGGTCTTGAATGTTATTTGATTAATAACATCAGGAATTTCTATTCAAATATATAAATACATTATTATGTATTAATTAAAAATTATTATACAATACAATATAAGAAACTTGCTAATTTGTTTAAGGCGAGTTTGGGGGTCAACCTCACGTTTTTGAAAGTTGTGTTGTTGAAATATTTACTTAAACATATAATTAGGAAGGACTTTAGAGTTGGTAATAAAATCAGAGTTATACGATTTTTCAAAAATACATATATACATATTATCTATTATATATATATATGAGATTGCGAATTAGGAGAGATTTTTAAATTGGATTCCAAATCAGAGTTTTCCTTTTTTCCAGAATATTTATATATATGTTTATGTGAGATTCTGAATTAGGAGGGATTTTAGAGTTGGATTCAAAATCAGGATTGCCGCTTTTTCCGGAATATTTATACATATGTATACGTGAGATTCTGAATTAGAAGGTATTTTAGAGTTGCATTCAACATCAGGATTGCCGCTTATTCCGGAATATTTATACATATGTATACGTGAGATTCTGAATTATAAAGGATTTTAGAGTTGGATTCAAAATCATTCGTTCAATAATTTTTTAGCGGGACTTTTTGGGCGGCAGCCCCAGTATTTTTAAATTTTTATTTGTTGAAATATGCATGTAAAAAATTATTAGGAGGGATTTTATTATGTGTAATATATTATATTTTTAGATAAACCACAAAATAGAGAATAAAATTTTTTTTATTAAAATTCAGTGCTTGAATCATTGTTTCAATTTGTTGATAATTTTTTTTTTTTGTTATAGGTACTTATTATGTTGTTTATAATTTTGTTCATTAATAAATACAAATTAAAAAATCCCGAATGTATTTATTTTTTTGCATACATTTTTTTAAAGTATTTTTTAGGATTTTATAACATTCCGAGTTTTTTTCGCAAAATTTCAGTTTGGTATTTTTGGTTTTTAGTATTTTGTTTTCGAGATTTTGGAACATTCAGGATTTTTCTTACAGAATGAAAATTCGGGATTTTTTCTTTTCGGGATTTTTTATATAATAGACATAAACCCTATTATTTCAATTTTTTTTTTTGAAAATATGCTAAAAATTGACTTTGTCAAATTTCTAAAAAAAAATCATTTATTTGCTCCTTTACGAAAAGCACTAACATTCTATATATTATGAATAATGTATAATAATATAAAGAAAGTCACCTAGAAAAATGCTATACCGTTAAAAAATGGTTCAAAACTTAAATATAAGTTATTTTTATTTTATTATTTTTTTGTTTCCTACCACTTACAATGTGGTAAGAAAATAAATCAAATTTTCCTTTTGTAGTTGCGGTACAAGTATTAAATTAAAATTATATTAATTTTTTATTTTAAATTATATTATTTTATTTTATATAAAAACAATAGGGTCTTCACGTAAAATTTTATATAAAAATAATAAGGGCCTTCACGTTCACCAAAGGAAAATAAAATAGAAAAATCTTATTTTACGTGAACGATCCAATGCAAAATATGAATTGTACAATAAAAAATTGCAGATGTCAGAAATATTTAGTGGTACCTTTCTAAAAATGTTGATTAGTATTTTTAAAAAATGTTAGTTGGTATGTATCTTTCATATTATATTATTATCTGAATAAAGATTTAGCTTCGGTTTTTACAAACAAATATAAGTTTTAATTCTGGAAAATAAATACCTTTTAAATTACAAGCAAAAGCTAATAAAACTTTTAAAAGCATTTTTATATTTGATGCACTTCCACTAAATTCGAAAACCGATATCAAATTAAATAATAAACTTCAAAAAATTTCCTCCACTTAATTTTCTCGAGCAAATAAAGTAAGCGATAGAGACAGAGCATATTTAGTCTAGGCAAAATATGCCCCGATCTTCTGGCACATGGTTTTTATACATGAAACTAAAACAATTTCCGTCAAAAGTTTCCACAAATGCCGCCATCCTTCTATGTAAGACTAGTTTGAAATTTTACCTGAATGAAATATACAAAAATAATAAGAATATATTATCGTATTCATATAAGAAAAAAAAAATTTCACTTTTGACTTACTTAGAAAACTGTATTTTTTACTTACCTCCTCGTACTTGTAAAACTGTAATTGTTGAAAATAGATATGAATAATTCGAATCAAATTAAAAATCCATAAGTTTTTTCGGCAACTGCTTGAACTTCTTCCCTTTTCTGTGTTATTCAACTCGAATTTCAGGAACGTAAAAGAGGCATCCTCTTGGGATATGCTTGACACCTTTGTAAAAAATTTTAAGTTTCTATCTTTATTAATTTTGAAGATTGTTGGTCCTTGGGAGGTGTGTGTCAGGTACCCGAAATGCCACTCCAATTCATTGAATCCATCTCAGGAACATAATGAAAACATGCCAGAACACCATTGTACTAAATTTAAAGGTTCTACTTTTGTTGGTTTTGGAGATATGCTCGTTGCTCTGGTGCTCGTCCGGATGTTTCCAAAATACGAACCCATGGTTCAAATTCTTTCAAATGTCGGTTTCCAATTTTACAGAAAAGGAAACATAACAGAACACCTTTCTACTAAAAATAAAAGTTCTATCTTTGTTGGTTGTGGAGATATACTCGTTTGCTCTGAGGCTCGTCCGGAAGCTTCCAAGATTTGAACCCATGGACCAAATCCTCACAAATTTCAGAAACATAAATCAAACATGAAGGAACACCATTCTGCCTAATTTAAAGGATATATCTTTGTTGCATTTGGAGATAATATAATTTGCTCTGAGGTTCGTTCGGAAGCTTCCAAAATCGGAACCCATGGACCAAATCCTCTTAAATTTCAGAGACCTAAATCAAACATGAAAGAACACCATTCTGCCAAATTTAAAGATTATATCTTTGTTGTTTTTGGAGATAATCTCAATTGCTCTGAGGCTCGTTCGGAAGGTTCCAAAATCCAAACCCATTGACCAAATCCTTCTAAATTTCAGAGACATAAATCGAACGGGAAGGAACATCATTGTACAAAATTTAAAGGTTCTATCTTTGTTGGTTTTGGAAATATTCTCGTTTGCTCCGGAATCATTCGGAAGCTTCCAGAATCCGAATCCATGGACCAAATTCTTTCAAATGCCAGTTTCCAATTTTACAGAAAAGAAAACATAACAGAACATCTTTGTAATAAAAATAAAAATTCTATCTTTCTTGGTTGTGGAGATATTCTCGTTTGCTCTGAGGCTCGTCCGGAAGCTTCCAAGATTTGAACCCATGGACCAAATCCTCATAAATTTCAGAAACATAAATCAAACATGAAGGAACACCATTCTGCCTAATTTAAAGGTTATATCTTTGTTGCTTTTGCAGATAATATCATTTGCTCTGAGGCTCGTTCGGAAACTTCCAAAATCCGAATCCAAGGACCAAATCCTCTTAAATTTCAGACACCTAAATCAAACATGAAAGAACACCATTCTGCCACATTTAAAGGTTATATCTTTGTTGCTTTTGGAGATAATATCATTTGCTCTGGGGCTCGTTCGGAAGCTTCCAAAATCCAAACCCATTGACCAAATCCTTCTAAATTTCAGAGACATAAATCGAACGGGAAGGAACATCATTGTACAAAATTTAAAGGTTCTGTCTTTGTTGGTTTTGGAAATATTCTCGTTTGCTCCGGAATCATTCGGAAGCTTCCAGAATCCGAACCCATGGACCGATTTTGTCCAGATTCGAACGTAGTCTTCCTTTCGTAATTAGTAACCTACTATATAAATTTCATCAAGATAGCTTTATTAGTTTTTGAGTTATCGTGCGAATGGACTGACGGACATTGTTAAATCGATTCAGGAGGTGATCCTGATTCAGAATATATATACATGTCCATATCTAACTCGCTTCCTTTTGGTGGTTACAAACACCATACCAAAGTTAATATACCCTAAACTTTAGGTAAGCATATCCAATTTCCGTAAAGTAAAAATATATGTACCATATGTAATAAAATTTCGGATGGATGACCTCATTATACCCTACACCTAAAGTATAGGGTAGGTATATTGACTTTGGTATGGTGTTTGTAACCACCAAAAGGAAGCGAGCTAGATGTGGACATGTATATATATTCTGAATCAGGATCACCTCCTGTTCCTGAAATTCGAGTTGAATAAGGAAGAAAAGGGAAGCGGTTCTAGTAGCTGCCAAAAAACTTATTTTTTATATTTAAATAATATTATTAATTATATAAATATAAAAACATTTACTTGTTTTTATATTTATATAATATTATTAATGTGGTTGCTTACAATTTTTTTAAATTATTTTTAACATTATGTTAAATATGTAAACTGTCTCTTTACACTTTCTAATTCTAATTTTTTTTATACTTTTATTATTTTGTATAAATAATAATAAATACACGGATTAAATGAAGTTTTTAACATTTTTAATTTCACATAGTAAAACTTCACTGGTAACGAAGTGCTCCGATTTTTAAAAAAAGTTCTACCTATAGCACAAATATTTATATGATTCCCCAAACACAATTATTACACAATAAAAAGGAGATTAAATTAATTTTATATTTAAAATTTATATCATTGTAAATTTAATTGTAATATAAATTTAAGATAAAACATGAAATTTTTGCCCGTAAATGGCAATATTTTAGAGAAAGTAGAAATATATAACTATAATCTTGAGAAAAAGAAACAAATTTAATTTAATTTTTACGCAATGGGTATAGCTCTTCGAAACATGAATACATGAAAATGAGCACTGTAAAAATAGTTTACTGCTAGCTGTAAACAAAGGATCTAAAATAATAACAAATAAATCTCACTTTATACAAAAATTATTTTGGTCTACGCTGCATAAAAAGAGAAAAATAAAAATTGACTAATCAAATTTATAAATTGCTATAGCTACTCTATTGCCTTATGTTCATAAAAAAACATTTAAAAAATTGAATTCACAGTTTTCATATAGCTTGTACTCAATAATATTTAAAATTTCAATAATAATATCACGTAAGTCTACATTTAATTATAAGATCTAATGAAAATATTTATTTAAATTACGATCAACATATTAAAAGAACTGATCGTACTTCAGATGTGCGACTGTTCTTTGATAGCAGGCTAGATATAAAGAATCACTACAACTTTGTAATAAATAAGATTAACTCAACTTTTGCATTCATTATTCTTTGAGTTAATCTTTTGCATTCATTATGCTTTCATTATGCTTTACAAAAAAGTTTTCTGGTCCCTACATCACGAAGCATGTTTTAATTACTTATCTAATATCTATATACTTTAATATTCAAGGCAAGTATGGTCTCCGTATCGTTATGTAGACATTCCACGCATTAAATCACTCAAAAAATAAAATGTCTTCGTTCGCTTTATGCAACATTGCTTGCGTTATCGGATCGTCTTCCTCTATATTAAACTAGACTTCTTTAATTAATTTGAACTCCCTCTAGTCATGCGCTCTAGTGGCTGATATCATTTTCGGCCAGCAGGTTCCTTGCTCACGGCGATATCAACCCTCATGCTATTCGCGAACGAATGAGGTAAGTAGGTAATCCTGCACTTGGGGATGGGAAAAAATCATGCCATATTGCACCGAAGACCACGCCCACTGAACTATATTTTGATTGATGGGTTTAATGTAGGTTATTCTCGGTTAGTAAATCAAAAACTTGTTTTGTTTGTTTTGGTTTAGGTTATAAGCATGGGTTGTTAACTTATAAGTTGCAAGTGGTTGTAGGAAATGAAGGTTGTTGGTACTATAGAAGTTGTTAGGCAAGGGTAATGAACTGAACAAGTTTAGGATATTTAGGTTTTTCAATAAGTTCATTGATATTTTGTAATAAGATATCATACAAATAGAAAGATGATTTTTTTCAGGTCAAATCAAGTTAATTTTTTTAAATTGCGCAAAATCGCATGCTTAATCAAATATACCTACATACGTAAAAGGAGATATAAAAGAAACGAAAAAAACTTGTTTTTATTATTTAATAAGAAAAATATTCATAGGTACGTTTGAATACCAAGATGTAAATAATAAAAATAAAACAAAACGTAAACAAGAAGTACAAAGTGTAGTTTGGCTTATAAAGAAGATTAATAATTGTTAAAAGTTGTTATTATAGCTTTAAGGTGCAAAATAAAAATAAGAAAAATATGTTACCTATTTTAGGATATAAGTTGTTTCTCTATATTCTATATTTTGTTCTAAGTACATATGAATTTAAAAAATATTTTGCATTCTTCTAATTTCTGTTTACCTGGTGTAAAATAAATTGTTAAAACTAGTTTGACTCTTTTAAACAATGTTAAAATTTATGAATGCAGTAAAAAAGTAAAAATAAAAACAAAAGAAAGAAAAAAATTATATAATTATAGGTGCATCTGTTATGTAGGATTTCTTTTTTCTGTTCTATAAGAAGATTGAGAAAATAACCTGAAATCTTCGATGTTACTTTGTTTTGTTATTATTACGTTCCATTCTATGTTGTAAGAAATGAAAAAATATAAAATAATAAAAATCAAAAAGAAGTTAAATGCTTTTGGTACCTATTTTGTAAATATAAGATAAAAATAAAAGACATTTTTATTTTTATGTTAAAAATCTTTTATTAAATTTTTTATTATTATATTTTTATTTAAATCTAAGTTGAAAAATTTTTTACAATAACCAGATGTTAAGATTTTAAAAATTTTAAATTAATATGTAAACAAATTTGAATGATTTACTTATCAACACGTGATTTTTTCCTATTATATCCATACGGTAAAGAACTACCATCTTCATTAAATTTTCGTTTTTCCGATTTTGGTTTATATTTTTTTATTTCACGAATCGTAAGTACATCGTGATTTTTATTTCGACGAATATTTTCTGAAATGACGTATGTGTCTGTACTATTCAATGAATTTAAAACTGCTTCCTTTATGCTATTAAAATTAATTTTTAGTGAAGCTTCATAACTAAGAGAGAATCCTTTAACTTTACAAACAATTTTTTCGGTATTATCTTTTGTACAGTAAATTTTGTAGGCGTAGTTCTTGGGACCCCCACTTACAAATTCTGTAATATAACTCCCTATACCATAACACTCTAACTCATCTGTCATGTCTCCTATAAATTCTCCTGTTTGTGGTTCATATTCTCCTTCTCGACTAATATACAGCACCGAATCGGTGTCATAATATAATACTCTACTATCTAGCTTCTCTAGGTAACTGTAAAGTTGAAGACGAGCATGTGTTGTTGTATAAGCAGCGATACTTACGTTGACAGTAGATAAAGAAGTTGCTGCTTCTTCTTTATACTTCCAACTAGCCACCATGTTTTCTTCATTTACTGGAAATATGTGACATACTTCTACAGAGGGCTTTGTTATTAACTCGTAAAGTTTAAAAGGTTGATTTATAATGATGGTTTGTTGTTTATTTTTCTTTTGCCCAAATTTTCCCCAGAATGAGTTTAAAATAATCTTAGCAAAAGATCTTAAACCAGGATTATTTACTACCTTATCGTAATCTAATTTAATTTCCTCCTTTTCAAAAAAAACTGTCAAAATATTTTTCCTTTTCTTTTTCAGTCTGACATTTTATTGGCCATCCAGAAGATTCTTGTTTAATCTTTATAAATTTGTTCATAATTTTAGTGAATAAACCATCAATATCATTGCCATTGTCATATTTTACTGTTTCGTATTCCCAAACTTCATAAATATTTAAAAGTTTATACCCTTTTTCAATTACTTTTTTAATTTCATCAATTATCCAAGTTCCTACTAATGCTCTTTCATTGTCTGTATGTTGACAGTATTTTCCTTGATATTTGTTTTCACTACAAGTGTTACAAGTGAGAATATAATAATAATAGATAATAGTAATAGATTTCTTGGAGGTAAGATTTTACATTTAAAAATACCGTCAATAGTCATTATGTTTAATTTGGAGCAGACATCTTCTCCAACATAAATCTTAGGATGACTTATGGGAAATTTCCCTCGTTTGCAAATATATGGATATAAGGAACACACATCTATGTATTTAATTTTTTCTCCTTGTTTACATATATATTATGTGTAAGTATTTCCAGTTCTTCCACCATAAAACTCATCACGGGGATTTAAAGGAGCTAAATTAATTAATGAATGATTATATCTAATCTAAATATCTCATATTTTCATTGTGTCTCATTAGCTCTCGGAATTCACATTTCCAAATCTCAATAACTTTATATTCACATGATTTTATAAACTTTGATCTCATTAATGTTTTTTCATATCGTACATTCAAAGTATCGCCAGACTTATCGTGTAATGGTATATCTCTTTGGTTTGTTAAACATTTTGGATGTCCATGATAATAGCACCCGTAAAATTCAAATATTTCTTTAGTCTCTTCGCAAAAACCATGGACTTTAACATTTCCAATTTGTTTTTCTTTTCCATTAAATGGACATTGCAAATAAATTTTTCTCAAATCTTTTTCCCAAATATACCATTGCAGGGCAATTTTTGACTGATTGTCTTCCATCCTATATCCTTTTCTTGGTATAATACCTATAGTATTCGATTTGAGAAAGTTTCTTCTATATACAAGGTTACAGGCTGAAGCTATTGTTGTTGCTTCTACAAATGGTACCACATTACATTCTTCTATAAAAAATTTTCTGAAAACCAGACATGCTCTAGTTAGAATTTCAACATCATTTATACAGTATTCTAATATATCTTTCTCCATATTAAATTCTGAGTTTCTATTTTGTTCATACCACATTAAAAATTCATTACGCTCATCTGCTTTCATTGTATTAGAGTTATAGTATTTAATTGCTGGAAGTGGGCCAATGTAATTTTCATTTTCCAATTTATTGAATAGATGCGGAAAATAACCCTTTTTCAAATTTATTGATAAATTAAAAGCTTTTGGTAATTTTGCCAAGGCCATAGGAAAGTAATTCATAGAATCTATAAATTTAATATTATCAATTATCATACAATAATTTTTGTACCTCGCATAATTAACTTTGGTTCAAGTACAGTTTTATTGAGTATATAATTCAGAATAAATTGATGGTAAACGCCTGACCATTATGAGCAATTATGACAATCTTTTTGAATTCCCTTCTTAATTTTAAAATAAATTGCATGAAATCCTCTATCACATTTTTCGTTTTAAAAATTCTCTCTCTTAATTTACATTTTCCACAGAAGTATAGAGAATCAATGTTAATACATTTAAAGCATCTTAGCTGAGCCACACATAAACTAGGAACATGTTCTTTTATTTTTGTAGAGCTAATTTCTTCTTGTCTTGTTTTCTAAATCATAAAATACGTAAATGCGATTTTCAAAATTTACTTTTGTTTTGTCTTGCTGAATGAAGCATTTATGGTTTTCAGGAACATGAATATCGCAAATCTTACAAAAATATTCTCCACATATATGAGTCCTACTGCTTTTATGAACTTTAAAACAAGATTTGCATTTTCTAATTTCTTCACAGATGCTTCTATTTTTTGAACTGGAAGCCTTATGGCTTTCAAAACATGTTTGACCACGAAATGTTCGATTACACTGCATACATAAAATATTTTTAACATTAAGTGAACAAGCTGGTGAGTTTTGACAGCAAGGGCAACTTTTCGTAATAATAATAACATCTATGTTCATTTTTCTTAGAATACGGAATATGACATTCTTCACAATAAAATGCTGTGCAAAAAGCAGCTATTAGTGAGGTTATTACATTGTAATGATTACTATGATATAACAAGTTAATTTTTTTTCCATTATTCAATCCTTCAAATATTATTTCTGCACCCCTTGTTCCATATTTATATACAACAATCTTGTGTTTGTGTAAAAATTTTTGAAATTGATTCAATTCACGAATTCCGCAACCTTCAGATGGAATTGTTATTTTTGATTTTTCTAATAATTTTAAAGCTGTTAAAATTTGAAGTTTTCCTATATTTTTTCGAATTTTTTCATAATCATTAAATTTTTCAATTTTAGCTATTGAAACAACAAGTGCACGCGGTAAACATAAATTATCGCTATTTTTTATTGCTATTATTCCTCTCCTTTTTAAGCATTCCTCATCAAAATTTGAATATTTATTACTTCTTCCTCTACGAACGGGTAATTTAACATGGGTAACTGTTAAACAAAAAGTGTCTGTACTTAAACCTGTAGACGTAAAATAAAAATAGTTTATAATAAATTAAGCCAAAAATGTATTATAAATAACTACCTTCAGATTTACTTTGGAAAACATTAGAAATTACATCCTAAATGTCGCTAAATTTAAGTTCATGAGCGGATTTAAAACTGAGATACGCAGGACCTTGATGTTCAAAGCTCTCTCCACAAAATGTTAACCCAATCTAATCCCTGGAATTCACATCTTTCACAGCAATGTTGATTATTTGATGTATAGCATCCTTAATCCAGCTAATTGGTTCTCTATTGTCAGGTACGGATTTAATTACAAATTTTATTTTGTACCCGTTCATATTAAACCGTTTAACAAATGTCGAATTTTCACTTTCGATTATATAAGGTGTTATAGTTTCGGTAAGAAACTTTTGTAAAATAATTTTTTTCGACATTTTCTTTATACGAATTTTAGATGTTAAATGCTTGAATAACATTTTTAATACAGATTCACTCTGTTGTTAAATGGACAATGAGAAAGGCGAAAAATGAAGATGACGCTTCTATTAATCTTCATCAACAACAACAACAACAACTACTACATCAACAGCATCATCATCAACAACAACAGCAACAACCGCAACAACAGCAACTACAGCAACAACAAGATTATCAGAGTAAGGCAACATCAAATCCCATCAGAAAAAGGAAACTGGTGGAATTATTTAATTTAAAAAAAAAAAATTTTTAAAAGTTAAAGATATGGAGCCAAATAGGCTCTAAAAAATAAATAAAATTAAAAGGTTAAACACCGTTTACGGTAAAAAATGGGTCTTCCAGACCCTAAATAATATTATATTTATACCGCATCAAAAAGTTGGGGTATTTGAAGATAATGATTTCCGTGAGGAAATCGAAAAAAATTAATATTTCCTCATAAATGAGGAAAGTCAATTAAATTTAAAAGAAGAACGTGGTGATTTTGAATTCGCCACAAATCAGTAATAGTTTTAGACTAATTTTATATAGAATAAAAAAAATGTTATTTCAAAGAAATCTACTGTTTTAATTTTATTTTCATTTTTCAGATGTTAAGATTTTATTTCATTTTTCAGATGTTAAGATTTTATTTTATTTTTCAGATGTTTTCAAGTTTTATTTTCAGGTGCTTATTAGAGTTTTATTTTACAGATATTAAACAATATTTGTTGAATTTATCCAAGTATTATGTGTGTCATCAAAACCTAGCTATTTAACAAAAACTCTATTTCCTTGCTTTTTCAGAATTTTTTCTACAAGATAAGTATCTGGGTATTTTACAGGTGTAACCTCAGCTTGATAAAAACCCCCAGAAATTGGCGTATCAGTATAGTCCGATAATTGATATGTAACAGGATAAGTATTATTGATTTTATCAATCTTAAATACTTCAGTTGACCAATTGAAGGATAAATTCGGTGGATAACCTTTTCCGAAATGACCTTTATATTTACTTATTCTTACAAAATTTCCAGTTTTATATTTACTTTTTTGAAAAATTTTAGGCTCAGTATATACATTCCGCAGTATATTTTTTTCGTTTTTCTTTGTAATTTTTTCAGGAGGAAGTTTTGTTGTGCTATGTTTTGTTGAATTATATTAATGATTGTATAATAGATAACCATTTATAATTCCCCTTTAAACTAAATTTTTTCCACATAGAATTTTTCAATATACGGTTAAATCGTTCAACAATTGATGCTTTTAATTCGCTAAATGTGTGATAATGATTGATTGATTTTTCTTTCATATAATTTTGAAATTGTAAATTAAAAAATTCCTTGCCTTGATCAGAGTGAATATTTTTTGGTATAACTTTAGCTCTAATAATAATTGTTTTTAAGGCATTTAAAATATTTTCAGCATTTTTTGTTTTCACAGGTTCAGCATAGGCTAATTTGGAAAAAGTATCAATGACCGTCAGCATATATTTATAACCATTATTAAATTTTCCATAAGATATCATTTCGACTAAATCGATTTGCCACGTGTCATTTAGACCTTTCTGTTTGAATTTTCTTCTAAGAAATTTACGTCTTGCCTGTCTATGAATTTCAGTGACTATTTGAGCTCTTGACATTTTGTTTTAAAAATGTTAAAGGTAATGTTATAATAATTATTCTACATAAAATGATAGACCAAAGCATGGTTTAAACTAATCATCTAATTGAGTTTAATTTGCTTTTATACTTTTCTACATGAGTATATAACTCAACTTTTATTTTCAAATTTAATTCATTTCCATTCTGACTGCTCAACAACTCACTGAAATGCTGCCTGATTCCACATCATTTCCATTTAAAGAAACTGTAGATGATGTAAATACACAAGGTCAGATACAAGAAAATGAAATTACGTCCACCGTGGACGACGAAGATTTAGCAGAAACTGAGGAAATTATACAACCGTTCCAGATAGTTGAATTAGAAGACGAAGAAGAAGAAGTGGAAGAAGAAATTGAGAAAGATGAGGAAGCAGTTCCATTTAATGAAATTTCGGACATAAATAATCAGCAGGGAGATCTTGATTATTTCAATGATTTAATAATCCTAAATAATTTTAATTAAATAATCTAATGAAAGGTATACAGAAAAATATTTGTCTATCTAAAACATATAAATAAAAAATAAAAATTGTTATATTATTTATTGTGATTTATTTTGTTTGTTTTATTTAGTATATTACAGATTTGTTCCTTTAAAATTACAGAAATTTCAAAAAATAACCTTGAATAATTACATTGTACATTAAAACGTTGTATTGGTACATAAATTGCTCTTTCTAACCTAAATACTTGTTGTTCGACACATACATTTAGATATTCCCGAACATAGTCTTTTACATTTAACTCAGCAGATTTATAATAGGTCATCACTGCGTGAAGAAAATCGCTTAAATTGTAAAACTGCTCTGCTTCTTCTTTGTTAATACTTATACTTTGCCTGTTCGGTGATTTTAGCCCATGATTAAAGTTCTGTTTTATATCTTTTATTATCAGCTTATCGAGTTTTTTGTTAAATTCGTAATAAAATTTATTCCATTCATGATATTTTAAGACAATTGACGTTTTACCAATACGGTGAATTATACTTGAGGCTTCAAATGACTCACAGTCAAATCCAACAGCAAATTTTAATGTATGACTCTTATTGAGAAAATATGTGTAACTTAGCAATAAATTTGTGTTCTGACCTGGTGCTTCCATTCCTTTAATTTTACTAAAACCTGTTTATATTGTTTTTATTATTTATACGTTTTAGGAACACAAATTTGTAATGAGTTATATTTTCCAAATACATTTTGAAAGGTACTTAAAATATACTTATCGTTTTCTAGTTGATTTCCTTTATTAAATTTTTTTAAAAAAGCGTTCATACTATAATCGCAACATCTATACCACGTATAAACACAACAATATTGCCCACAAACATCTGAATAGTTACTTTGTAACTGTTTCTTATTAAAAAATATACATTGATATTTTAAGTAACTTAAAATTTCTAATTTATCTGGTTTTCTACGAAACGAATCAAAATATTCGACACAGCCATTCTTTGGCTTAAAAATAGCTAACCAATGTGTTCCCGGATCTTTTAATTTATCAGTGTTTACAATTAAAAAAGTTTGTTTTTCAATTATTCTGGAGAGTTGATCCAGAGCAAAAACTCCTTTCAAAAATTTGCGTGTGTGTTTGTTACATCTTAATACGTCACTTATCTCTAGGGAATTCATCAATCAAATTGACTCAAGTCATATACTTTAGTTGTTTCTTTAATATAATTTAATAAAAACTCTTTTTTGATTTTTTTATTTGTTATAATAACATCAAATTTTTCTAGTATTTGACAGAGCTCTTTATTTATTTTATAGTTGTACACAGTTCCAAAAGAGTAATTATCAAAATTATCATTTATAAAATCCCTAGTTGGAAATTTATACTTGACCTCTTTTACAAACTTTTTACAAGGTTCTTTAAAACCAACTATACAAATATCTTTCGCAAACAAGGTATTATTATCATCACTACAAAATGTTACATCCAGAAGTGCACAAGACAGTTACATTTGTCAAATATTGAAATTTACTTTTATGTATGCTATTTATAGGTTTGAGAATATATTTCGGTTTTTATCAATTTGTAAACTTGCATCAAATTCTCCATATATAATAGCAGTCAGTGTAGATGTAAGTGGTTTTGATAGCCTTGTCTCAATTCTAACTGTACCTTGATTTAGTAGACCTTGACACGTAAGTACATTGACAGTGTTAAAATAGAAGATCTAAGCAGAGACTTGCCATCATTACAAAAGACTGAAAACTAGAATTCAAATTGTCCTATACACTTAGCAAACAAGAGTTTCAGATGTGCTGTTAAAAATTGTTTTAATGTATATATGCATCTTTTAAAAAAAAAATGTTAGATTAAAACCTTCAATTTTGATACTTGCACAATTTAGGTTTTTCAATAAATTCATTGATACTTTGTAATAGGATATCATACAAATAGAAAGATGATAAATAACAAAAAAAAAGTTTACTTTAACATGAAACAAGAAATTCACGTTATGCATGTATGGGTCTATGCTTTCAGATCAGCAAGGAAAGGTCATTGGGAAGAATACGCTTGTGATAGAAGTAGATTTCAAAGATGTATAGAAAAAGTTGGTCTCGCTATTTCTAAAATCTTAACATCTGATCATCGTAAAAAAATTTTTCAACACAGATTTCTGTAAAATTGTAAAATATTTGCAAATACAAAATTATTTCAAACATATAAATAAATTTGTTTTATTTTTGTTTTCAAATAGGTACCAAAAGCAATTAACTTGCCTTTTTGATTCCTTACAGTATAGAATGTAACGCAATAATAACAGAACCAAGTAAATCAAAAATTTCCGGTTATTTTCTCAATGTTATTATAGAACAGAAAAAATCTTACGTAATAGATGCACCTATAATTCCATAATTTTTATTTTTTTTATTTTGCACCTTTAAAACTATAATAACAACTTACAACAATTATTGATCTTCTTTAATAAACAAAAATACACTTTGTACCTAGTTCTTGTTTACGTTTTGTTTTTATTTTTATTATTTACATCTTGGTATTCAAACGTACCTATGAATATTTTTCTTATTAAATAATAAAAACAAGTTTTTTTCGTTTCTTTTATATCTGCTTTTACGTATGTAGGTATATTTTCTTAACCATGCGATTTTGCGCAATTTAAAAAAATAAACTTCATTTGACCTGAAAAAAATCATCTTTCTATTTGTATGATATCCTATTACAAAGTATCAATGAATTTATTGAAAAACCTAAATATCCTAAACTTGTTCAGTTCATTAACCTTGCCTAACAACTTTTATAGTATCAACAACCTTCATTTCCTACTATACAACCACTTGCAACTTATAAGTTAACAACCCATGCTTATAACCTATACCAAAACAAACAAAACAAGTTTTTGATTTACTAACCAAGTATAACCTATATTAAACCCATCAATCAAAATATAGGTCAGTGGGCGTGGTCTTCGGTGCGATATGGCATGATTTTTTCCCATCCCCAAGTGCAGGATTACCTACTGAGTTATAGAGTAAATCCAAATAATTTGAGATCCGTCAAGCTCTTTAATGTGTCAAAGACTCTAAAGACTACGGCGAAAATGAGCGTATTTTGCGTATGTTGACCAAGAAAATCAAAACGAGTGTAGATAAGTGTAGATAATTTATTTACCAAAGCACTTCTGTTAATGGTGTCAAAAGCTAATATGAAATCTACGAAAAAGAAATACAATTTATTCTTCCTTTTCAATTGAATATTAACTAAGATTGTCAGATTAAATATATTATCGACAGTGGAATAATTTTTACGGAACCCGGCTTTGTATTCTTTTAGTATACTACTTTCTTCACTCGACGCATTAAATCGGTTAAGTAAAATGCTATTAAACAGTTTGTATAATGTATCCATTAATGAAAGTTGCTTATGCGCATGAGTGTTTTTTTTTTTGCAGAGTTTCTTATATCTGCGTACGCTCTCAATGTAATTTATTCGAAATATAGTAATATTATTGTTGCGGTATAATTTTAACAATTCAAACATTTTATATCTTGCATTGAAACTTTGCGAGTCGAACCAATCGTTTTTACGGTAAAATTTTTTGTGATTAAATTGTTGGTCTGCTGCTACTATTATTTTCTGCTTCAAAGTATTTATTTTCTCGTCGATATTTTCTAAAATATTGTACTTGTTTATATTTGCTATTTCCTTTATTTTTTCTTGGTATGTGTTTAGTTTTGCTACAACCCATGTTAGTTTTGGTGGTAATTGGTTGTGCAAAAGATTTTTAAGTTAAGCGGCATGTGATCAGAATACGTCTTTTTTAGTAGCGAAAATTGAGTTATTAAATTCAAAAAAACCACCTAACAGACACAATAGTCTATAATCGTGTGCCACATCTCTAAACAAAAGTAAGATTGCCTGCTAAATCTGCCGAGGTTCTGCCATTCAAAAGTATACTCCCAACATAATCCAGTAGTTCTAGTAATTTTCTACCATTTGTATCCAGAATTAAATCTTTCGAGTTACGAGCAGATGAAATGTTCTGATTACCACCTAAGATATTTTCTTCTATATGTTGATCTGCACTTGTGCGTCCATTTTATTTTTTAATTTATTTTATTTATTTATTTATTTATTAAAGAATTGAGATAGACAGTAAAACTGGTATAAATCTCTTCATTAAACTAACTTAAAACGAATTTAATATTTAAATTTATAATAAATATTAATAAAATTTAATACACAGATTGAAATTTTGGATACATTTAATTTCTTTTTTTTTTTTCTTTTTTATATATTTTTCAATTATTTAGTTGGGGTAGTACAGCTTTCAAACGTTAGTTAAATAATCTTATATTGGGATCATGTTTTATATAGGTAGGAAGACTATTGAAGATTTTTATGCCATTAAACATTTTTTTTTTTGTACGAGGGTTGGTGGAAAACTCGAAAGTCACCAAGAAGAACTGCACTTGCTTCCTCAGGGTAGTGTTGGACTTTAACCAAACAAAACCACCCCCTTTAAAACCAAACTATAGGATGGGTCCTTTAATGCATGATAATATAATGTACAGCTTGGCTTTGGGGAAAAGGATGAGGGAAGGATTACTTGGGAATTTGGAGAAGGACAATTGGGATTATGGAGGATGAAGAGAAAAATTTCGATAGTTATTTTGAAGAAGGATGTTAGTGTTTTTCTTGAATTTCGATATACCGTACACAAATGAATTACCAACTTTTGGGAACATATGTGCGGGCATAAGGTTCCATAAACACGACGTGCGCATGACAAACGAATATCTGAATGCTGTATTGCGCCATCTTACCAGTTCGACAGTGTATGGGAGGGCATCTGTTGCACTTCTCGTTTCACGTTGGAAAACTTTGAGTGGAGGAATCAATTGTTTTATTTCTTTAGAACAGGTGTTCATCAATACAAGGTATGTATAAAAGAGAGTCAGTGACGCAACAGTACGGCAATGGCAAAGTGGAGTGAGCGTTGAGGTAACACTGGGGCGCCAATAAGGCGAATAACTGTGTTTTGCACTTTGTCGCGATAACCCAGCGCTGTTTGGGGCACTCCAGCCCAAATAGCGTTATACTCCATTTTCGGCCTAATGTACATTTTATAGAACATATTTTATTGTACATTGTTTTATTGTATTTTAATGTACATTTTATAGAAGATATTTTATCATAAGAGAAGATCGGAAGGAAAAAGTACGCTTTACAGAGGTACAAAAAAGCTACAGATTTAGCAGCATCTTTAGCTATACCAAAAATATGATTTGACCAAGTCAATTTCTAATTTAACTTGATGTCCAGAAAGTTTAGATCTGTTGAGTGCTGCAAAGCTTCACCCTGAAATGTCAGGTTGGCTGTAATAGTAGCTACTTTACGCGAGATTAAACAGCATTGCCTTTTTTTGGTGTTGGAATCAACTCTGTTGATTTCACCCCATTTTTGGATTTTCGCTAAATCATTATTTAGCTCACTGATAGTGAAGCTTCTTTCTGTTCTATTAATTTGGTGATTAATACCACAGCGGCTATGAAATTCATAGGAAGCTACAAGGGTGCTGTCATCTGCGAAACTATGGTTTGGATTGGAGGTAATTGAAAGTAGGGCATTGATAAATATTAAGAAGAGAGTGGGCGACAAAACCGATATCTCAGTGACACCAGCATTAATTATAAAATTGTCAGATGAATAGTCATCGACAAGTACGCGAATCATGCGATTCGAAAGGAAATCTCCAATACATTTTAAAAACACTCTATCTAGTCCTAACGCTTTGCATTTTGCTAATAAAGCATCATGCCACTGCATCAGACTCACCAGAATGGTGAAGGTTGATATTCAACTTTTCGCAAAGGTAAGTCATGAGATCACCGGTTGAACGACGGGCTCTGAACCCGTATTGTCGATCATGAAGCAAACCTCTACGATCCAGATATGTCAAAAGCTTCTGCTTTGCTATTTTTTTCATTACTTTGGAAAGAACCGAGGTTATAGCAATAGGACGGTAGTTAGAGGGATCGCTTTTATTACCTCTTTTTGGAATTGGGAAAACATGCGCAACCTTCCATTGGGTAGGATGAATACCCGAAGTAAAGGAACGATAAAAAAGGTTGCGTAGAGGGTTTGAAATACTTGAATAGGTATTTTTAAGAACCATGGTAGTGATACCATCTGGACCGGCTGATTTTTTTGCATCAAGATTTTTAAAGATTTTCATCACTGCTCTTGTCCTAAAGTATATTTACCGAAGGAGTAGTCAACTTCAGGAACAGTTGGTGGCTTTAAAGTTGACTGAGGCAGTGTCGAGTTGAAAGAGAACTGCTTGCCAAACAAGTTCGCTTTCTGTTTGGAATCTGACACAATCGTGTTATTAATATCAACAAGCGGAGAAAAAGAGGACCCGCTAGTGTCCTCTTTTAAACTTTTTGCAAATGAGTAAAGGGATTTGCTATTCTTAGGCATGTGGATAAGTTTGCGTTTCAACTTTAGGTTGAATAAGAATTTTTGCTTGTTGTTAACTCTTTTGCACCTGTTTCGAACCACTATATACTTTGCCCTGAAAGCCTCTGACCTATTGCTTTGATACAGTTTAAAAGCCTCCTCCATTTGAAAAATGGCTTCACTACAAACGCGATTGAACCAATATTTGGACTTCCGTTTAATAGTTCTCAAGGAGTGAGGAATAAATAACCTCATTCCAAGTAAAAATTTTTCAGAAATCGCATTTGCAGCAAAGTCGACGTTCTTATCGCAGAAGCACAATGACCAATGAAAGGATCTGAAAAAACTGTTAAGACCCTCCCAGTTCGCATGACTGTAGCGCGATACTAATTTCCTGGGATGAGTCCCCTGATTGGTAATAGGGCCTACCCGGAAACTTGTTTTAACCAAAAAATGGTCGGAGCCACCCAGGGGGCAACCACCTGAAACCACATATTTTTCAGGGTGTGTGGTCAGAAACAGATCCAAGAGGTAGCTTTTTTGATCAGCACGGTCCGGGAGCCTAGTGGGATTTTGGAGAAGTTGAGAAAGATAGAACTGAGATAAAAATAGTTCTTGTTTCCCAATTGAGTTTTAACTCAGGGAACTGTTACTAGAAAAGTGAAGCCAGTCTCTATTATGAATATTGAAATCACCCGCCAGAACAATTTCAGTTCCTGGAGATGAATCCAAAATTTCATTGATCTGGTTTGATAGATTTTCAATTTCCACAATAGTTTCTTCTTCACTTGAGTTGGGTGGTCTGTATAAGAAACAGAAATGTATGACCTACTTTCTAACAAGGATTTTTACCCAAACATAGTGGAAAGTTGGGCTAGAACATTTGAATTTATTAAGAGTGTTGAAAGCTGTGTCATTTTTAATATAGATGGCGATACCTCTTTTAGACACGAAATGTGAAACGAGTGTGTAGCCAGTAATATTAAAATTATCATTCTGGCCGTTAACTTGAGTTTCAATAGGGCAAGAATTGCTGGTTTGCTAGAATTTAAATCGCAAGCGACGGCGTTGAAGTTCGTCTATAAACCGCATATAGCGCAGAAATCTACATTAAAACTGGTAATTTTCTAAAATTTTCAAAATCAATAAAAGTAAAAATCAACAAATTAAAATTAAATAAAAAATGAAATATCAAATTAAAAGTTAAATTAATAAAGAAACAAAAAAAATTATATGTGTACGATATGATTACCGCGAGCTTGACAACACAATTTGTTTGCAAATTAAATTAAATTAAATGTTTGCCTTGAATGTGCAAATGATTTATAAAACGTTCAACAATTTTTGGCATACACTGTGAAGTGACCTTATTGAACGCAGTTACAACAAAAAACACACCCAAAGCAAACCTTACGTGCAATATAAAAAAAGAAAAAAGAGCACGTTATAGCAAATAAAAGTTATTGCTTAATTAAGTTAATACTTATACACACTATTATAAATAATAGTAAAATTCACAATAATATAAACTCTTCTCAATATCTTTTATGATAAAGTAAAAGTAATTAGAATAAGTAAATACCACCAGAAATTACAAATTAAAATTATAGTTTAAGTTATGGTGGTATTGATTAATGAGAAGAGAAGGATTTGGAACACGTTGATAGATGTTACAACGGGATGGAGTGAGAAGGATATTGTTTTTGCTTTGTTTACAACTAGGAGATGTTAGAAAGAAAAGAACAAAAAAAAATTAAAATTAATTAATTGTAAACGGTTGCTTTGTTTACAATTAATTAATTTTAATTTTTTTTGAATTGAATTAGAAAATTAAAAAAAAATAAATAAATTAAATAAATTAATCAATTTTAAATATAATAAATATTAAATAAATATATAAATAGAAAAAAAAAAAGTGAAATTAAATAAAAAAAAAAGAAATAAATGTGTTATTAAAGCAAAAAGAAAAAGTGCTTATCTTAGTGCCGCCATTGTTAGTGCAGCCAACGTGTTTTATATTTATTTTACAACTTTTACTTTGCACATAATTAAAATTAGCACAAAATAAAATAAAAAAAAAAAATATATAGATAGAAAAAAAAAATCAAGTGAATTTATTTGTTAAATTAAAATTAAAATAAATTATATTAAGTTAGATTTACAAATTAAGCAAAAATTATTTAAATTATTAATTATTCTTAAATGATGTTATCAAACCGACAGTCAACCGATATTATTGCTCGGTTGACCGTCAATAATATCTGTTGTGGGAAGGATAATTGGAGTAATTGGAATTGGGAAATTTGGAGTATGGGGGATAGGTAGGAAAATTTGGAGAGATATTTTGAAGAAAGATGTTAATGTTCCTCTTAAACTTAAGTAAATCGTACACATATGAATTACTAACTTTAGGAAACACATGCGATGGTATATGGTTCCACAAACGGACGTCCCCATGACAAACGAATTTCCATAAGCTGTATTTCGCCATCTTGATAACTCAACATGGTAGGGATGAGCATTTGTTGCCCTTCTTGTTTCTCGTTGGAAAACTTTGAGTGGAGCCATTAATTGTTTTATTTCTTTAGAACAAGTGTTAATCCATACGAGGTACCTATAAAACAAAGTCAGTGACCCTACTGTGCGACGATGGCTGAGTGGAATGAGCATTGAATTTACACTGGGGTTGTTGATCAAACGAATAGCTCTGTTTTGCACATTATCTAAATAACTCAGTGCTGTTTGAGGGCCTGCAGCCCAAATGTGTGCATTATACTCCATTTTCGGCCGAATGTACGTTTTATAGATATTGAGAAGAGCAGATGCGGAAAAGTAAGTTTTGCAGCGATACAAAAACCCAAATATTTAGCTGCATCCTTAGCTATATAAAAAATGTGATTTGATCAAGTCAATTTCTGGTTTAACCCGATGCCCAGCATGTTTAAATCCGTTGAATGCGGCAATGCTTTTCCCTGGAATAGTAGGTTACGAACAGTAGCTGTAATTTTTGCCGAGATCAGACAGCATTTTTTTCTCTGGTGTTGAAATCAACTCTGTTGACTTCACCCCATTTTTGAATATTTGCTAAATCGTTATTTAGCTCACTAATAGTGAAATTTTTTGCTGTTGTATTAATCTGGTGATTAATGTTACAGCAGCTACGAAACGCATAGGAAGCTATGAGGGTGCTGTCGTCTGCGAAAGTATGTGTCGGATTAATGAGGTTAATGGGAGTAGGTCATCGATAAATATTAAGAAGAGAATTGGGGATAAAACTGATCTCTGGGGGACACCAGCATTTATTTTGAATTTATCAGATGAATATCCACCGATCAGTACACGAATGATTCAGCACACGTGTGATTCGAAAGGAAATTTGCAATCCATTTTAGAAAGACCCTATCTAGACCTAATACTTTGCATTTTGCCAATAGAGCATAGTGCCAAACTCGATCTAAAGCCTTAGAAATATCAAGAGCCACAACATCAGAGAAGGTGGCATCTGAGCTGACTTTAACGTCTTCCCTAACGTCTTCCTTTAAACTTTTGGCAAATGACCAAAAAGATTTGCTATTCTTTGGCATCTGGATGATTTTACGTTTCAACTTTTGGTTGAACAAGAACTTTTGCTTATTGATAACTCTCTTGCATCTGTTTCTCACCGCTATATAGTTGGCCCTGCGAGCCTCCGACATATTGTTTTTGTACAGTTTAAAAGTTTCCTCTTTTCTAGGAATGGCTTCTTTGCAAATACGATTAAACCAAGATTTGGGACTCCTCTTAACAGATTTCATGAAATGAGGAATGAATAACCTCATTCCAAGTAAAATAGTTTTACTAATCGCATTTGCAGCAAAGTTAACATTTCTGTTGCGTAAGCAGAATGACTAATCAAAGGCTCTAAAAAAGTTGTTAAGGCCCTCTCAGTCAGCATGGCTGTAACGCCAAACTAATTTTTTGGTAGGGGACCTCTGGTTGGAGATTGGGCTTACCCGGAAACTTGTGTTAACCAAACAATGGTCGGAATTACCCAGAGGACAACCAACTGAAACCACATATTTTTCAGGATGAGTGGTGAGAAACAGATCCAAGAGGTGACCTTCATGATCAGCACGGTAAAGAATCCTAGTGGAATTTTGGACAAGTTGAGAAAGGTGGAACAGTGTAGAGAATAGTTCAACTTGTTTCCCAATTGAGTTTTGACTCCGGGAGATGTTGCTAGAAAAATGAAGCCAGTCCCTGTTATGAATGTTGAAATGTCCCGCCATCACCATTTCAGTTTCTGGAGATGCGTCCAAAATTTCATTGATCTGGCTCAATAGATTTTCAATTTCCATAGCAGTTTCTTGTTCATTTGAGTTGAGCGATCTGTATAGGAAACAGAAATGTATGACATGCTTTTTAACGAGAATTTTGACCCAAATGTAATAAAAGGTTCTGTAACCCGCGCATGTTACAGAAATTAACATTAAAATTGGTAATATAGATGGAATTAATATAAAACAAAAGTTAAAATAATAAATAATAATATTAAAATTGAAATTGAGTTTAAAATTAAAATCAAAAGCAAAATTAAAATGAAATCAGAGTTGAAATTGTAATTAAAATCAAAATTAGACGTAATATCAATTCTAAAATTAACCAAGATCAAAATCTGACTTATAATAAATTAAAGTATGTAAATTAAGATTAAAGTAAAAATTAAAATAAACAAAATGAAAATCAAAAGTAAAAGTGTGCGATTTAAATAATCCGAACTTGACAACACTTTAAAATAAATTACTATCAATGTCAATATCAATATTTAAATCAACATTAATACTTTCCAATATTTTGCCTTGAATGAGCAAATGGTTTATAACAACGTTCAACAGGTTTTAAAATACACTTTTAAGTGACCTTATTGAACGAAGGTACAACCAAAAACTCACCAAAAGCAAAACTTACCACCAGAAATTAATCAATTAAATTACAGTAATAAGTATGGCAGTATTAAAAAAATTGAGCGAATTGAGAATCAAAGAAGAACACCAGCATCCATCATACATGTTGGAGGGAGATAGATATATAATTGTTTTGTTTACGACAAGTTGATATTAAGTTGAAACAAATAAAAAAGAAAAGTAAATTAATGTAAACAAAACCAACCGAGCGCGTTTAATTATAAATTATAATTTGAATTAGAAAAATTAAAAATTATTTAAATTTAAAATAGTTCTAAATTGAATTTAGAACTATTTAAGTATTTCAATTCAATTCAATTCAATTCAATTTTATTTCCAACTAAAAATACATATGTGATATAACTAATAATAACAAAATATATATAATACAAGTTATAGTTAGCTTAGGAATACTATTTAAAATTAGGAAATAATTAAAAAAGGTCCATCTTTTGTACTATGTATATGTATAAGTATAAGTAGCGATGGATCCGTCTAAAACTAAATAAAAGTAAAAGATATATTTAAAATAAAATAGAAACTTACAAACTTACTAACTAACTGTGGAGTTAAAAAGAAGTAATAAAAAAAATAGAAAAATAAGTGTACAGTAATATAAAATTTTTAAAACAATTTTATGAATTTTAAAAATAATTTTATAAGCATTTCAAGATTTCAAAATTTGAGGAAGAACACAAAATATAATAAAAATTACAAGAAAATAGTCAAGATTAAAAAATAATTATATTAAAAATGAAATTAATTTTAAAGTTATATTAAATACAGAGATAAATATTCAATTTCTGATATGCTAAATTGAAAAAGCCATTGACGTACATTAGAAAGAAAAAGAAGATGGATTCCTGTCATTTCTTATAAAGCTAGGAAGTTGATTAAACATTTTTGGAGCAAGAATATCGAAGAAGTGACCAAAATGAGAAGTGCGGGCTCGAGGAATCACAGCAAAATTACTATGATTAATTCTTAAATTATAGTTTGAAATATGACGTTGAGTTAAATAGCCCGACTTTGTAAAGAATATTTTCAGAGTTTTATAGAAATACAGGTGACGAAGCGGAAGAATATCAAGTTTTCTAAAAATAGGAAAGCTGGAAGTGAAACGATTTTTTCTTGAAATTATTCGAATGGCATGCTTATGACAATATAACAACCCACATATTCTGCTAAAATAAGTTCCCCCCCAAACAACTATACCATATTGAAGTTTAGAGTTAAATATACCAAAGTAAACCGTTTTTAAGAGGACCAAAGAGCAAAATTTCTGCAAGTAGTACAGGTGACGGTTGACATTGTTTAGACTTTTTTTTAAATACGAACAGTGATCTGACCAATTTAAACTATTATCAATTAAAATTCCAAGATATTTAAAGATTTTAACACAATCAATAGTAAAACAAGATTCACAATAGGAGAAGTTCTCTATAAAAGAAAACATGTGTGTGTAATCAGGAGAAATTGGAAATTTTTTACAACTAGGAGAATGATACATTAGAGAATAATCTATATTGGAAAGATTTGAAAGACTGAAACACATATATTTAGTTTTTGAACTGATAACTAATTTGTGCAAATGAAACCCATTAGAATTACCATTATTTAAGCTATTGTATATTTCCAGCACATAAAGCACAGCACATAAAGCACAACACATCTACAACATACAAAGAAATTTCTTTGAGAATTCTATTTGAAACTTTATCGTAAGAGATAGAAACACTATTATCAAAATTACAGATTAGCTTGTGTACTTCCAATGAAGTAAAGTCAATGAAATGAAAACTATTGCACTGAAAAGAATCATCGATAATTAAAGGAAAGGAGGACAGATCTATATTAATATCAGAATTTAAAACTAAATCATTTGTAACATTAATAAAGTATGTATTAAAATAATTAGCAATATTTAAAGGATTAGTTACAATATTATTTTCAATCTCAAGCGTGATATCATTATATAGAAGATTTTTATTTAAAATTTCATTAACTACTTTCCATTAATTTTTAGGATTACCACGATTCCTGTTCATTTTTAAAATGAAATAGTTATCTTTACACCTAATTACATTTGTTTTAATTCTTTTACAAAGTTTATTATAACATAGTTTAAGACGAATATTATTAGAATGGATTTAACTAAGGAACACATTTTATTTCTACGTTTTATTAAATTTAACAAAGAACGAGTCATCCAAGGTTTTAATTTTGTTCCAGAATTACGAAAAACTTGACGAGAATAATTATTAATATGACTAAATAGAATCTCACAAAAATTAGAATAAGCAAGAGAAGCATCAGCCGAATTATATACACTAGGCCAGCACTCAAACTTTAACCTATCCCTAAGTTCAGAAAAATTGATTACGGAAAAATTATAAGAATTATTTTTCCTTTTAAGAACTTTAATATTATTAAATAAATAAATAGATAGAGAAATTAAGCAATGATTAGTTATATGCAAATCTAATACTTCACAGGAATAAGAAAAATTATTATTAATTACCTGTCGTATAAAAAGATGGTCAAGGCAAGTACCAGAGGCTTGTCGTGTAGGTTCACAAATAACAGAACAGAGACCAAAGGATGACAAAAGTGATAATTATCAACATCAGAATTATTGATCAATAAAATATTAATGTTAAAATCACCTAATAAAATTAGATTTTTTGAAGAAATTGAAGATAAAAAACTTGATAATTCTTCCACAAAGACACCAATACTTATACCGTGTAATTTATAAATGCAAACGAAACAAAAACTCACTCAATTAAAATTAATTATAACTTTCAGCAAATCACACGAAACAAAATTGAAATTGAAAAACTTACAATTAAGATCACTACTAAGATAAACAGCTACTCCACCAGCAGAATATGAATTATTACAGCAAACTTGAAGATTGAAATTAGGAATACAGTAATTCTCCTTTTCCTCGTCAAAAATCCAAATTTCAGTAAGAAATATAATGTCAGGCAAAATAACGAATGACTCAAGATAGCTTACAAGATGAATAAAGTTCTTCCTCAAACTTCTGATATTTTGATGAAAAACTAAAATATTAGAAGGACAGTTAGACATTATAATGTAAACAAATATAATAACAATAAGAAAAATATTAAGTTAGTTGTTTTGAAGGCTATGTAGGAAAGCAAAAATTAAAAAATCAAAAATTTAAGCTATATAATACAACGATAAGAATTAAAGTTTAACTAAATCGTCAAAACAACTAATTTCCACCCTATTATCACCATCCTGTTTGCGTAAGTAAATTTTTGAGTTCCTGATCCAAAGCTACTTATAACTTTTTTCTTTTTTATTTCCCGTGCACGATGGAACAGCAATCTCGTATACTTTGTCAAGGAATCGTTAAAATAGACAGGAAACTCCTTATTTTTATCCTTATTAAAAATTAGCATTCTAAATTGAATTTAGAATACTTATATTGCCACCATTTGAGTGCAGCCATATAATTTAAAATTTAGTTTATTATACTATTATACTTATACTTTTAAATAATTTTAAGTGAAAGGAAAAAAAAATAAAAAATTAATTAAAAAAAGTTCACTAGTTTAATTTAATTTTAATAATTTAAAGAAAAAATATATAAGTAAGAAAAAAAAGTTGACAGAAAAAAGTTTTTTACTAATTAAAAAGAAGTGTTGTCGCTTCAAAAGTTATAAAGAAAAAAAAAAACATAATATCTTTTTTACCCCTTTCAGTTCTGGGTGCTTCTAATCAAAATAATAATGTTCCGCACTTCTTGTGAAGTAGCTATGAATTGAAGCATTAGTTTGTATTTTTAAATTGCTTTTGGTTAAGTTATTTAATAGTTTATAAATGCACTTGCAGTTTTCCAAAAATATTGTTTGTTCAATGGTAGGTAAATTTCGATCAGAATACAGTGATGTAGTTGGAGAACCATATGGAAGTCTGTATAAGATTTTAATAGCTGTGTTGATTATAACTCCAATTTGTAGACTTGCTTCTTCACTAATATGGTCGTTTATTCTGGTTTTGATTTTTTGTAAATTTAAATACCATTTAAATAGATTGGTTGCAACTCCTCTTATACCCATATTGAAAAGCCTATTTATTAATATATCATGATTTACGATGTCAAAAGCTTTTTTTAGATCTAAAAGAATAGCGACTGCGTAGTTATTTTTATCTAACGCCATATTTATGAAATTAAGCGCAGCTGATTCTGTGCTGCTTCCATTTAGAAATCCAAATTTATGGTCATCAATTAGATTTGAATTTGTAAAGAATGCAATTAAAGGACGTTTAATAACCTTTTCAATAATCTTAGATAGACAATTTGTCAAGGGTATTGATCTATAATTATTAACATCTGTCCTTTTTCCTGATTTAAAAATTGGAGTGATATTACATTTTTTGGCCATATTCGGAAAAACACCAGTCGATAAAATTTAATTTATTATATCAGAAAGCTTGTTTGATATTATGTGCCTAACTGATTTCATATGTTTTATTGAAATGCCATCTGGTGCAGGAGATGAGTTAGTTTTAAACGAGTTTATAATTTGTGTTATTTCATTACTATCTGTTGGAATAAGATAAATTGAGTTCTGATTTATGTGATCCTGTGTAGTTATTACATTATTTGAAAGGTTGTTGAAGTTTTTATCTAACTTGCTTCCGACGGTGGCGAAATGAAATATTAGCTAAATCAGAAGTAGTGACTTCACCGGTGTTCTTTATTACATGTATTGTCGAACTATCTTTAGAAATGTTTAAATTTAAGAGCTTATTAATAACTTTTCACAGCTGTTGAGGGTCGCAACTTTCACTTATTTGGTTGTCAAAGTAGTTATCCTTTGCTTCTTTTATTCATTTTTGAATATAATTTTTAATTTTTTTATACCTTTTTTGCAAATCATAGTTGTTTTTATTTTTGCGAGATTTAGCATAAAGTTTATTTCGTATTTTGATTACATTAAGTATAAAAGGAGTAATCCAGTAGTTTTGTTTCCGTCTTCTAACTATTCTTGTTGAAGAAGCTAATGCTTTACTTACATTTATACATTCCGTAATTTCATCATAAGAGTTACACATTTGGATTTTTTGCGCAACTAAGTTTTGGAAAGCATTCCAGTTAGTTTTTCTATAGTTATTCTTGTCATTTGTTCGAGTATGACATCGCATTTTTCAATATGTATGTCCAAAACTTTGTGGTCACTAATAGGATTTTCCGACAATTTGATCGTTGCCTTAAAAGTTTTAAAATTGGCGATAACGTGATCAAGGATGCTTCCATGATTACAATCAGATAGACAACTGAAATTTGCGGCTTGCCGAGTAATTCCGTTCATAATGGTGTCATTGATTATGTTAAAGTTGTATGATTCAACTATATTAATATAAGTAATATTATTTTCATTATTTAAAAGCAAATCGATATTGGTATCACCTACTATGATACAGTTTTTACTGAACGTTTTTACTGAACGCCTTTAGGAGAATACCCACTGAATCGATGTAATCGTTTTTATCAATGCCAGGAGCATTATAATTGTAATAATTTTGATGTTGGATTTACAATTGAGTAGTTAAATTCCAATTGGATTAAATTTCTCATTTACAGAATTTGGTAATACAAGAGAAGTAAAATTTTGCTTTTTTATATAAACCCACCGCCCCTGTTATTTTCTCTACAGGAATGGATGGATGGAAATTCAGGAATCTGCATAAATGTGATTTCGGATGAATAAATCCATGTTTTATTTTATATAACAATATCTGGAGAATGTGACTTAATTAATAAAGTTAGATCATCAATTTTATTCCTCATAATATTAACATACAAAATATATGATATATTTATAGAGTTCATCATTTTGATATAGAGTTTATTATTTTGATAGTTCATCATTTTGATATTTTGATATTTATAGAGTTCATCATTTGATATAGACATATTATCAATATGTCTTCTGTATGAAGTTAAATGTTTATTGACGTCTTTTTTGGAAATTCCTATTCTTTCATGGTAAGTGAAATATATTTGACATAGTTCCTTGTAATTTGTTGTTAATCCATTTTGATTTATTAAGACCTTTAAATTAGTTTGTGTAATTCCAGCATAACATATATCAGTATGATCATAAAAGTATGAAAGGAAGAGCTTGACATTATTGTAAATTCTGAAATCCCTCAGCCGCGAAAGCACATATGTACTGTCACCTTCCTCAACTGCTTTACGTGTTAATTTTACTATTGGTCGTTCAAGTGTGACAAAATGGTCTTTCTTTAACAATTCAGGTTTTGTTTGAGTATTAAGCTTTTCACCTTTGATCCAATTCGAATAATTGCGATTTGGAATGCCATTAATAAGATTTATATTGTTGATATTAGTAGTATTTTCATTTCTAATATTATTATTTCCATTATTTGTTATATTATTATCATTATTGACCTTATTTTTTGTTTTTATAATGTTTATCTTTTTACCCCATAGTTTAGATAGATATTTGTCGAACACATTGTCATTAATTTTATATAAAGAAATTTTTTTAAAAGCAGTTTCTTTTGTTATAATTTTTTTATTATAATGTAGCAGTTACATTTTTTCAATATTTATTTTTATCAGATGGTTTATTTATGGTTATTTGGTTAGTTGAATTAGTTAATTTTGAGGTTAATAGTTTTTCCGTTTGCTCCTTCAAATTAGTACAACTGGAGTTTGCTGCATCTTCAGGAGAAATATTTGGTAAATTTTCACTTAAATTCATCGAATTATTTTTAACTAATTCGTCAGCTTTTAACTGTAATTGCTAATAATCAATTTTCTTTTTTATTATGTTTAATTTATTTAGTTAAACTGGTATGTTTCTGAAGACAATTTGAACGAACTTCATAATTTTTACACTCACTCGCTTTATGGTTGAGCCCTTTACATTTAAAACATCTAAGCACTCTTAAGACATCAAACACTTTGCAGCGTTCCCACCAATTGATACTTTTTCTTTTACAATCGCTTTTGGAAAAAATGCCATTATCAATTTTAATAATGGCATTATATTTTATGTCATTATATTTATTTATCTCGTACATTTTTATTAATTTAATTTCACTCACTTCTAAGTGTTGATTTTGACCTTTTAGCTTGTTTATCAATTCATCCTCCGAATACTTTGAGGTCATATGTACTATTTCAATTCTTGGTTTTAGTTCAGTAGGAATTTTGACTTGATACTTCTTCTCTAATTTACTTTCTATTGCAGATTTGATTTTATTTCTTTCCTGTATATTCTCCGCTTCCAGAATAATTATTCCATTTTTTCCATTTTCAATATTATTAATTTTAAAATTTTTTGAGTCTACCTTCTTATTTAATTCCATTCGTGTTATATTACACTTTTGTTTAGTTAACGGTTTAATAACTAAAGGTAGGTACTTTTTTTTTCATTACTGGAAAATTATTTTTGCTTACACTTGCATTTTGTTTTATAATATCTAAATAAAAAACATTCTGACGTACATTTCGTTTACTTTCATTTTCATTAAAGTTTTTTAATTATTCACAAAGTTCATCGTTGTTAAATACCGTATTATGAATAATCGTAATAAGTTTTTCACTTTCCGTTTAAAATAATTCAGTGATTTTCGAAAATTTTTCAAATTTGTTGTACCTTTTTTTACATTTTCTAACCGTTCAGTATATCTTTCTTCAATAGCTTTTAAAAGCTGCATTGTTTCTAATTCAGTTTTTTTTATCTCATTATCAAATTCATGTTTATAATCACACAAATAATCATTGTTTTTTTTAACCGCACAATTAATATTTTGAATAATCATATCTACATTTTGTATGTACTGAATACAATCATCACATACAAATTTAATGTTTGAATTTGAGTTTAATATATTGCTTGCTATCTGGTCAAGTCCCGAGCACTTAGACGCACTGTGAAAAATCTTTCCACACACTTCGACACACCGAATTCCGGTTTCACCTCTTATTTTCGTCCGACATTTATAACAGTCAGCCATACCGTTTAGTTGTATGACCAACTGTTTGAGAACTAAAAAATAAAATTTCTTTTTAATTTTTTATCAACCGCGATGTTTTTGACTCCGGTGAAGAAACGACATATCTTAATAAACATAACATTTGCATAATAAAGTATAAAAACATTAAATATAAAATAAAAATAATCACTTTATGAGATTGAAAGGGTGATTATGAGATTAAAAGGGTGAGATTAAAAGGGTAGGAAGCCCTACTAAGAGAGCTAATACGCCTTATGGCATTAACACATAAAGAACAACTGGAAACTTTAAATTCCCCAAACAAGATTCCATCTTAGCAGCAACAGACAGCAAATTCCCCAAACAAGATTCCATCTTACAGACAACCAAATAATCAATAAATGTCAGCATATAAAAATCTGTACTGGGAATAATGATTATACGTTAAACGAATTTGTCAACGCTGTGGAGAATATTGGAGTAATATGTGGAAACACCACATCTTTATTGCAGTTCGGTTTGCAGACTGCTTTTAAAGAAAAAATACAAGCAGAACCGAAGAATTGTATTCAACGCATTGGTGAAAATTTGGCCTGCGATGCTGTTAAGAACAAGTTGAAAGTAGCATTCCGGCCCAGAGAAAGTAATAAGCGGTTAATGGATGAATGCAGATATCTTAAGGTAATACTGGTAAAACCAATTCTATTCATGATGATACAAATAACTGACGTCAAAATAAATTCGGACTTGCGATTCACATGAATCCAAACAGGCATTTTAAAGTTTGTACAAAGTTACACCGTTGTTTTGCATATCATCCATCCAAATGAAATTTTAGAAATAATTAATAAATTAGAGCAAAATATTAGCTTCACCAGACCAAGTTTTAATAAAGATTTAGCTTTACACTAAGTTGACAAGATGAAAAACCGAATCAAAACAATCATCCCAAACAGACAAAAAAAATCATGAACCTAGAAGGTACAATGCTAAAATGGACTTTTGGTGCTATGGACGACACTGATCGGCAAGATATAGAAGAATAACTAAACCCATGTTCAAATAAAAACAAATTTATACAGGACAATTTCAATCAATAAATTCAAATTAATGAAAATTTTAATAAATATCTCATATCAAAAATACTATTGAATTAGTTCGAAAAATTATTTCAAATAGGTTAAATGAGATTGAACAAGAAATTTACTTATGAAGCTTTTTCGTTGAACAAATGATCAATATTGATTTTATGACAAACAGAGTGACGTGATACAAGATAATTTAGTTGCGCCTAGGACATGCTTAATCCATCCAAGCATACTTTCAACAAGAGTTCATGTGACGATTTAGTTTTAAAATGTAATTATTATATAAATTCTCATAATTGATCTGTTCAAATGGATAACAAAATTTTTAGTAATATAAAGAAAATTGTCAATAGATTTATAATCCCAAATAATAAAATTTCAAACCTCAAATTAATAAATCATACTGATATTACTTTTACAGACATTATTTTAAACCAACTAAAAAATAATAAACAAATAAAAAATTTAAAAGATCATTAAATTTTTAGTGTTATGTTAACCGCAGTGTTAATAATAATATTTTTAGGAAGAGTACTTTTATTTTTTTATATAAAGAAAAAAGATCTTAAAATAGAATTTAGTTATCGGATTCAGGAGAATCCTAAATCTTGCGAGGGAGGTGTTACGTTAGTAAACTCCATCAATATTGATAATAAGATCAATGAGTTTTAATAATATCCAGCTCAAAATATAAATTACCAAATCAAAGGAAATGAATTGTAACTTAATATTTCATATGAATGAATATAAAAAAATAGTTAAACTTAAATTTTAACTTAAATTGTAATTTATTGAATAAAAAATATTTTATTGAACTTAAATAAACTTTAATTATTGCACAAGCTAAAACGTGTAAATATAATTAATTAAATAAATAATATAAACGCATACTTTTTAGCATATTTTTGTATCTTTGTAACCAGATAATACTTGGTAAATAAATTCAATATATTGTAAAATTAGCTTATTTTGCTAATTTTATAATTTTGAACTTTATAAAAATCAACCAAGATTATAACGCAAAAATTAAATAAAAAAAATATATTAAATTTAATTTACAAGTGTTTAATTGTACTAATAATATTAATTATTACAGTTTTTCCAATAACTAGTAAATAGTTATTTACTTCGTGCGATGACTCCTATAGTGGTGTGGCAATATACATAAAAGAGAATAATGTTATAATCTTATCTTTAGTTTGAAAATAGTGAGGTGTTTGAAAATAGTAATATTATATTAGTAAAATTAGTAAAAGAAAATATTAATATTATAGGTGTATATAGGTCTCCCAAACGAGTACTTTTAATTTCATTAATAGACTTGATGAACTAACCTATAATTACAAAAGATATAATATGGTAATAGGCGATATGAATTTTATTTTACTTATTTTTTTATTTATTCATTTAATTTACAACATTTATTATTCATTCATTCATTTATTCATTCATTTACAACATTGATATAATACTTTATCTTGCCTCTGTTAAAAAAATCAATTACTGCTCACACTTCTAAACAGCTGAAGGCTGCAATGAGGAAGTAAATGTTCTATTTGTTTTTTAGTTTCTTTAACACGTGTGAATTGAATTACATATATCAAAAATTTAAATTTTAAAGCAAAATAAAAGAAAGTTTTTAAATATTAATCTTAAATATTAAATAACAAAAAAAAAGTCTTGATAATTGGTACTTTATACAAACAAAAAACAAAGTAGAGATAATTTGTTATTAGTGAATTAACTATTTCCTATTTTTAGGTTTTTTGGTTGGATTATTTTATTATTTTTTTGTATTTTTTTGTAATTTATTAAACGTTAATAGGCCTGAGATACAATCATATTATACTACACTACTGAGCAATGGTTTTTTAATAAATCGTAACAATATTTCGGAAAAATATGGAATTAGGATTGAAAATAACTCCAAAACAATAATTGATCATTTTGTTACAGATGTTCTAAATAAGAAATATTATTTTCATGACTTAGAAATCACCATCAAATGTTCTTTATATAACTATTCTGAACTACTCGAATATTAGTATGTAGTAACAATATTTGGAGGTACCTCAATACATACATATATTATGATTTTGATGAAGTTGTTGATAAGTTCAGTTTATTAATAAAAAATCAGCCGTCTCCACCACAGGACTGACCGCCACTACTTGAAAAGCATTTAAAATGCTTAAATATGAAATTTCAAAAAATTCCACACACACAGACAACACACTAAATATTTGTTTACAGCCTTCTACGCACCAGAGTTGTGCATTTTCGCCAAAATCTCGGGTATAAATTTTTAAGATGAAAACAATACCCAACTTATGTATGTATGCAGTAGGTAAAAACAATACACAACGTATTGAAAATCAAAATACTAGACGAAGAAAAAAGAGTGGATCAAGTCGCAAAATTTGACAATGAATACGCAAAATGCCAAGCGATATGATAACATCATATTCAAGCTCATTAAGAAATTTTCTGGTTGTTGCTCAAATTATCGACCCATATCTATTCTACCAACCTTCTCGAAAATCTTTGTAATTGTTATTAAAAACAGACTAAACTTTTTCATGAGTAATAATATCATTTTAAGCGAAGAGCAATACGTATTTGAAAAAGGATCTAATACAACCGTTGTATAACTAAGTTTAACTACGTAAGTTGTGTCTTTTTAGACTTACAAAAGGCTTTTGATTGTGTCGGTTATGATATTTTGCTCCATAAGCTTTCAAAATTTATTTTTCAAATATTCAGTTAGAATACTTTATATCATATCTGCGAAACCGAAAGCAGGTAGTTCGCATAGGAGACATTTGTAGTGGGACAAAATTAATTGTCAAAGGCGTTCTCCAAAGCTCTATCTTTAAATAATTTACATAGATCATACTACTCGTTTAAAACGCAATGGTAGCCTTCAACTTTATGCGGACGATGTGGACGGTCCTTAATTATGCTGATGAATGATAATGTAATGTAATGAATGTAATGAAATTGATTTAAATAATGCAATCCAAAATAACCTTGATATAATTCAAAAATGGTTAACTAAGCACTACCTTAATTTAAACATTAAAAAAACTATAATAGTGTTTTTCGAAGACGTATCATCTAATCGTCTTATCAGATCAAATTTTCTATACAGAAATGCAATGATTGATGTTGTAGCTAGCTTCAATTATTTAGGATTGATACTTGATGGCAAATTCAACTGTAATAATCATATAGAACATATAAACATTGTACCTTATATTGGAAGGGACATATCAACATAGCAAGGCGGGGGGGGGGGGCAAATTGGATAACAAGCGAAGTATAGCTGGTAGGTTCCAGATATGCTAGCCTAGCCTCTGCTACTGAACACCAAGTTTTACCTACACGAGGTCTCTCCTGTTTTGCTGAGCAACCCAATCAAAAGATCAGGTAACCAACCGTGGTGGAGTAAATGGGTCAGTAAATAGATAAAATTGGTGGGTTTTCCAGGGTTATGTCGATAGGCCAGGGAAACAATTGTAGCGTCTGTTCTATAATAGGTGGCTACAAACAGCGTCTGTTCCTCAGGCTATGGGCGGCAGATTTATAAAGAAGGAAAACTAACGCAAACCCTCCAGAAGGCGCTGGGAAACCACTGGAGTATTCTCCCTAGAAAAATCATATCATAAGTGAAATAGAAAAACGGCCCTCAGTCTCTGGCAAAAAGAGGGTGTTAAGAATCCTCGGAGGTAAAATAAAAACCACACTAAATATAGTAACTTGGAACCTTAATTACCTATTTGTTGCAGGTAAACTAGCAAGAACAGTCCAAGAAATGCAACGCCTAAAAATCGATATTCTGATTTAGCTGACGATGAAAAAGAAGAATTATATCAACAAGTATCATATCTCCAAAAATAAAGCAAACCACATAAGTTCAATCTAATACAACCGCTGTATAACTAAGTTTAACTACGTAAGTTGTGTCATTTTAGACTTACAAAAGGCTTTTGATTGTGTCGTTTATGATATTTTGCTCCATAAGCTTTCAAAATTTATTTTTCAAATATTCAGTTAGAATACTTTATATCATATCTGCGAAACCGAAAGCAGGTAGTTCGCATAGGAGACATTTGTAGTGGGACAAAATTAATTGTCAAAGGCGTTCCCCAAAGCTCTACCTTTAAATAATTTACATAGATCATACTACTCGTTTAAAACGGAATGGTAGGCTTCAACTTTTTGCGGACGATGCGGACGGTCCTTAAATATGCTGATGAATGATAATGTAATGTAATGAATGTAATGAAATTGATTTAAATAATGCAATCCAAAATAACCTTGATATAATTCAAAAATGGTTAACTAAGCACTACCTTAATTTAAACATTAAAAAAACTATAATAGTGTTTTTCGAAGACGTATCATCTAATCGTCTTATCAGATCAAATTTTCTATACAGAAATGCAATGATTGATGTTGTAGCTAGCTTCAATTATTTAAGATTGATACTTGATGGCAAATTCAACTGGAATAATCATATAGAACATATAAACATTGTACCTTATATTGGGAGTGACATATCAACATATCAGGGGGGGGGGCGAAATTGGATAACAATATTGGAAAGCTAAAAGACGATGAAGTGAAAAATTATTTGACTGACGCAATCAATGATCAGTTAAGTCTCGTTATTGAAGAAAACGATGATATTTGGGTGCGCACAAAAACTATACTGAAAGGAACGTCCAAACATAGTTTAGATACAAAAAAGTATAAGGTAAAGAAAAAATGGATGACGGTAGAAATTCTACAGTTAATGGATGAAAAACGCAAAAGAAAATTGGTTAAAACAGGAATGCTATGAAATTGAAACTACAACACCTGCATGATGACTTCAATTTACACAAAAAGCTGAAAGAAACAGCAGGGGTGTACAAAAAACCACATACTTCCACACTTCTTAATGAAAACGGTCAAATAATGACTGAAAATGATGAAAAAACTAAGACCTAGGAAGAATATATTACGAAATTGTTTAGTGATTCTACTCATCCCGTGTACAATATTGAAACGTCTACGGAACCATCCGAAACATATATAACCAAAGATGAAATCAAAAAAGCGGTTATGTCAACCAAAAATAATAAAGCCGTAGAACCAGACGAGACTTCGTCAGAAATAATTAAACTGATCAATGACGAAAACCTCATTGTGCTCGAAAAAAATTTCAACAATATTTATAATACCGGAAGTTTCACACAAGATTGGCTAACGTTAACATGTCGCTCTTTTGAAAAAAGCTAATGCCAAAAAGTGCGATGACCACCGATTAATAAGTTTAATGAGCCATGCACTCAAAATTTTTCTGAAAGTGCTACATAATCGTGTATACACAAATTGTGAGTAGCACATGGGCAGAACGCAATTTGGATTCAAAAAAGGAAGTTGAACTAGAGAAGCTGCTTTTAATATTCAAGTACTAGTGCAGAATTGTCGTGATGTTCATAAAGATGTTTTCTTATGTTTTGTGGATTATGAAAAGGCGTTTGATAACGTCAACAAACAAAAACCTATCGAGGTAATAAATAGAATTGGCATAGATCAAAATATCATAATGTGTATAAATAGCTTATATTTTTATTTGTTTATTTTATTTGTTTATTTGTTTATTTGTTTCTTACTTAGTTCAAGTGTTTACAATTTTCAAATTTGTACAATATAAAAATTTACAATATTATAATATAAAAAGTAATACAATATAATCCTTAACCTAAAGCTAACTAAATTTATTTAAACAAATTTTACAATTAAATTGAAAATATAAAAACAGAAAAATTAAAAATTCCACAATATAAATTAAGAAATTACTCTAAATAAAGATTTATTTACAACATCTTTACTCATAGCAAAATTTATTGTTGGTTTGTATTGATTTATGTTTAATCAATACAAATAGGCTCAATGTAGTTAATAGGCTCATATTTCCCATAATTAGTCCTATGAAATGGGATAGAAAATATGTTTTCTTACCTAAATAGTGTTCATGTATTAATTGTAATTCTTAATATGTTATCAATGTAGTATGAATCAATGTGTACTTGGGTTATAAAAATAATACCCAACACAGTTCTCCTACCTTCTAAAGTATGCATATTAAGTAGTTTAAGACGGTCAACATGTGGAGGCAGTATTAGAGGCGATAAAATGTTGGCGATAAAATGTTGGTGATAAAATGGGCACCAGACTTCGTTAGCATATTCAAGAATAGGTCTTACTAATGTTGTAAATAATACTAAATCATTACATAAAGATCATTGATTTCCTTAGACCATCTTTTTATAAAACCAAGCCTTGAGGTTGCTCTATTAATGATCTTATTAATGCGTGTGTTAAATGTAAGTTTAAAATCAAAAATTACACCAAGATCATTAAATTCGGTGACTCGTTTAATCATAAAACCATCAAAAGAATAATTATTATACACGGGGCTTGTGGAACGAGTAAATGACATAACAGCACATTGATCATCGTTTAAGATTAAGCCATTATATTTGCACCACTTTAAAAAATTGTTTAAATCTTTCTGAAGGGAAAATGAATCATTTTTTGAGCGAACTTCTTTAAAAATTTTCATATCATCGGCGTAAATTTTTATACTACTGTTATGAATAATGTAATTACATCGTTTATAGAAATAATGAACAACAATGGTCCAAGGTGACTTCCTTGTGGCACTCCAGAGTTAGCAAAAAATTATGCTGAAAATACTGTTCTGAAAAGAACACTGTAGCTTCTATTACTACGGTAAGAGTCAATCCACTTAATTAAAAAGCACGGAAAACCATATTTTTTAAGTTTGCAAAGAATCACACTATGTGGGAGAAGATCAAAAGCCTTACTAAGATCAAAACCACTTCGGTTTGCTTACCAGCTTCCATTGTTTTCAAAACAGTTGAAGCTGATTCATTCATGAAGCTGAAGAAGATTAATTACAGTTGATCTCTTTTTAACAAAACCATGTAGATCATTAACCATAAACGTAGAGCAGTAATTATAGATCGTATCGAATACCATAAGTTCAAACACTTTTGGTAAACTGGATAGTTTGGCAATAGCTCTGTAATTCAAACATTTATCTTAGAGTCTTTTTTATGAACCAGTCTTATAAAGGACTTTTTACATAAATCTAGGAACACACCAGAAGTTAAGGATTTGTTAAATAGAAAAGAAATAGAGGAAGATAACGATTCCGCACAATTTTTTAATTTAATTTCAGGCAGGTCATCCGGACCTGGCGCTGTATTGTTATGAAGTTTATTTAAGTAAGTTTGAATTTTGGTTGCGGTGAGCCATATTGATTCAAGCGGTATATCGGGTAAGTTTTCAAAATTATTGAAGTTATCTTCGTTAACTGAAAAGATAGAAAAGAATAATTACTTTCAAAAAATTCTTTAAAATAGTTAGATATTTCATTTGAATCATTAGATGTTTGATTTTTAAACGACATATAATTTGGATATTGATCTGTTTTTCTTTTAGAGTTACTAGTCGTCAAAAGGGTTTAGAGTCCGTCCGCATTTCGGAAGTTATTTTACTTACGTAAACATTATATTTAAAATTCAGTAAAGATTGAAAAGTATTATACAAATTTACAAAATTTAAATGCGAATTTTCATCAAATATATATATCAAATATATATTCCATGCTTATTCTTTTTATTTCTTAGTTTTTTAAGTTCAATATCACACCATGGAGGACCGGAATTCATATTTCTATTACGCTTTTTGAGTACAAACATTTAACATGTATTTAAATATTTAAATTATTCGTGTTTAATAGATAGTCAAAATCAATTGAAAGAAAGTAATTATTAATTATTGAGAAATTTCTTTTTATGAAATTAAATGAATATGTAGCATTTTCTGAAGATTTTTGTAAACTATTAAAATGATAAAAGAAACTAAATGGTGGATGGTGATTGTCAATTTTCGTAATTGGCATTGAAGTCATAATATTTGTTACATTTACCCAATGGGAAGTAAATAAGAGATCCAATTGTTTATTAGATGAGTTTTTAGTACAAGAAACTTGTTGTAGTGGGCTTGCTAAAAGACTATCGTTGACCAAAGATTCAATGTTTTAGTTAATATTTATTGGAATGTAAAATTCTTCGTCATGAAGCATCCAATTAAGATCAGAAAGATTAAAGTCGCCACAAACTATAAGTTCGTCATTAACTAAAAGCTTACTATTTAAATTGTCAACAACATTAGAAAAATTTTGGTATACATTATAACTACTATTAGGAGGTATATAGCAACATAGAATATATAGATTTGAAACTTTTAAATCTATTTTGATTGCTGCAACGTCACAATTTGATATGTGAGGTAATTCTACCTAATTCTACTTTAGAGGTTTTAAAGATGTGTTGTTTTTGTGCGTAATTCTCTTAAATTTTGATAATAAAATGGTAGATTACTTGTCAACATCTTATGCTTTTGTGTTGATATTTTTATAAAATTATTATTATTTTTTATCAAGAAAAAACTTATTGTAATTATCTTTTGAAATTTGAAGATGGTTATAGTAGCTACTAGACAGTAACTACGAAAAGCGATCTTAAAGCTTTTATATATGCATATTTTTTACGGACATACCAAGAGATTCATAGAATTTAGTAAAAAGATGTAGATGATCCTTATTCATAGGTAAGTTCTTGTTATGTAGTTGCACCAAGACACTAGTTTTAGTTTTACCCTCTATTACACAATGATAGGAGTCATGATGTATATAAGACAGATATAGCCACATTAGATTATCATCTCCTAGTCTTGAGGTACTAGAGGTCTTAGAGGACGAAATGAATCAGTTTGTTGCATACTTTGACGAGAAGATTGATGAGCATCCGATATAGTAATATTCGGACTCTGCGTATCTTCTTTATTAGAATTGTCAAATGAAGTTTCAACTGGATTGAGTATTTCACCTTTTGAGAAATTGTCATACTTTGTATTTAGAACTGTACTGTCTTTAATAGTATTATCTTTACCACTCAAGATAGTATTAGGAGGTATAAGTGTAGTACTAGTGTTATGTGTAGAATTCGGAATTTGTATTTCACGTAATGAAGGAATATGCTGATAAACATTGGTTGTAGTGTTATTAGTATTAATTGTTTTTGATTGACTAGTAGTGTCTTTTTGATGATTAGATGTTATTGTATCATTTTTTAAAACACTAAAATAGCTACAATCTGTTCTTACACAAGAGTTAAACGGAGAAGTGTTGTGTTGTGTGCAAATGGATTGTGTGGGTAGTGATTGAGTAAGATTTACTGTAAAATTGAATGGGATTGTGTTAGGGTTAGCTAATGTTTGTAGTTTAGTTTCACTGAGTAAAGAGTGTTTTAAAATATTCTTTTTTTTATTATTTATTAGATTTAGATATATTTTTCTGATTTACATTTTTATTAATTTGGTCATTATTGTTTTTCTTGTTAGTATTATTATTATTATTGATATTATTATTATTATTATTATTATTGCTATTGTTATTGTTATTGTTATTATTATTATTATTATTATTATTATTATTATTATTATTATTATTATTATTATTATTATTAATATTATTATTATTATTATTATTATTATTGTTGTTATTATTATCAGTATTATTATTATTATTTTTATTATTATTATTATTATTATTATTATACTTATTATTATTATTAATATACTTAATTTAATTATAACTATTTCAAGTAATTTAATTTTATAGTAAAACATTTTTAAATATAAAGTAAATATAAACAGATCCTATTTTTTTTTTTACCCTAGCCGAAGCCGTCGGATTTTAAATGGTTAAAAGCATTTCAAAAGTAATTTACATGTTTTTAATTTTAATTTTCACTCAATATTTATATATGTAGTAAAATTTTTATTTTTGCACTCAATATTACTATATTATATAAAACTGCATTGATTTCATCATAAAAGAATATATTATTTTATTACAAATGATCATAGAATAGTGTAACAAAATTTCTGAACTGAATTAAGAAACCACAGTAACATTCAATTTAGGCGGAATAATTGATTTCAACAATTTTTTTTTATATAGAAAGATAGGTTTTCAACGTTCGGTAAATCATTAAATATTTTTAAACAATTAAAGAGACAATTTGTCTTTTGTTTATCAGTTTTAAATAATGATAAGTAAAAATTTCATTTATTGCGGGTGTTGTAGTTATGAATATCTATATATTTTTGTAGTATGAAATTGTGTTTGATTTTGTTATTTATTATTTTGAAAAGCAAAATATAAGTTTCGCGTTTACAGATATTTTCAAAACTGAGGTATTACATCTGAGGTATTTGACAATACATCATACTGCTGGGATACAATATGGGATACTTATGAATTATTTTGATCGATTCTTTTGATCGACAACAAGACCTAAATAATTATGTCTCCTCACTATATCTATTTTTAAATTTCTATATTGGAAGATATGTTCATGAAATATTTTGTTCTCAAAAAGTAAAATTTTGGTTTTTTTTACATTAAGTAATAATTTATTCTTATGGAGATATTCTTCGATTACTGCGAGATCTTCTAATATTGAATTTTTCAACTCAGATTCATTGCTTTTTGAATATTACGTGGATTATGAGGCAATACGTGGATTATGAGGATATTTGTTTTTTAAATTTGTCAAATGAATCACGAATTTTCATCATTTGTAATATTTCCTCAGTCATCCACTAATGTTTCTTTTTAAAATTTTTTTACCGGAAGAATACAAGTGTATTTCTTGACTAATTCAGTTAATATTTATTAACCACTTCATCAAAAGTTTCATAAGAGCTCAAACTATTCCATATTTGATCTTTAGTTAAGCCCTCATAATTTAATACAGTTTTTGTATTGATAAAGGTTTCTTTAATAGGATTTAGGCCAACACTAATAAAAAACATTTGATGGTCAAATAAATTGGTATCCGCGATATGAAAAAAATACTCGTAATTTAGCATATCAGTAATTAAATGATCAATAACAGTCTTTGACAGACTCTTGTTACGAACTCTGGTTTTGTCTGGTTACATATGGAAAACCCATTACTCAATTAAAAACGTACATTCCTATCATTTTCATTTAATAAATTAATGTTAAAATCACCTACTATTATAGAATTTTTATTTGAAAGAGTAATTTCGTCAAATTTATTTATAAAGTCATCTATTTTTGTGTAATGAGATCTGTAACACGCAATAATATTGATGTTTAATTTTAATAATTTAACAATCAAAAAACTCGATTGATAATACTCTGTTTCAGTTCTATTGTACTACTTATAGAATTTTGTACAAACATTGCAACACCTCTGTAAGAATCTTCTCTATTAGAAAAATATGCAGTATATCCTGGTAAATTAAAAAATTTATTTTCTTCTTCTTTCAACCATATTTCCGATAGTAAAATAATATGCACATCGCATTTATATGAAGCTATTAAAGATTCAATTTCAAACAATTTTTTCCTTAAACTTTGTATGTTAAGATAAACTATATTAAAATTTTTTTTATAACTATGCAATATATTTTCGAATGACCCTGTAAAATTTTGTATTTTCATACCGTAATCAAGACTTGTCACATTCATTGTAAAAAATTGTAAAAAACCGTAATAATATGTTAAGATAATGTAATGCTAATGAAGAAATTATAAAGACAATAAAACCTATTACAATTGTTGTTGCTATTTGTTTTTCGATAATATTAATAATATAGTTATGAGCGCTTCGATATAATATAATCACTCTTTCAGTGTTATAATAATTTTATACAATCATTTCTGTTCATCAAGGCGTATAGATTAAATTTAATTTTAAATATTAATTGTGTAGTGTAAATTTATTATAAATTCTAGTATAATTTAATTTTATGTTTTTAAATATAAGAAAAAATATGATAAGTTTTATAATAAAAGTAAATATAATAATAAAAATTATTAAAAGCATATTTAGATTTATACAATGGCGATTTATATATTGAAGCAATTATATAGTAAAGTAAAGTGCAAATATATTTAAAGTTTAAAATAAATTTAAAATTCTTATTATATGTTAATTCTAAGTTTATAATATTAGAAAAAATTGATAATTTTAATAATAAAGTTGAGAATAATGAATTCTTGTCAAAATTTAACGTGTTTTCTTCTTTTGATGTTTTAGGTAAGAAAAAGAAAATTGTTGAACAAAAAAGTTTTGAGTGCAATTTGTTAATTTTAAAACATTGATGTTGATTGATAATATTATTAAAAAAACATTTGTCAGACAAAATGTTTAGAAAAATTAATAATGTTTTTAGGTCATAAAAATTCAAAATAAGTTTAGGTATTATTTCAAGTAATGTTTTACATAAAAAAAAGCAAAGTATTGAGCATAAAATGTTTGAGTGTAATTTGTTAATTAATGAATATTGATATTGATTGATAAACTATTTAAAAAAATATTTGGTTGGCAAAAGGTTTAGAAAAGTAAATAAAGTTTTTAGGTTGTAATCACAAATAAACTTACATACTATTTTAGATAATTTAATATAATAATTTTTGTTAATTAAGTTAAAATAAGAATAATAATTAAGTGAAAACTTTATGAATACTAATAATATCATTATATGAAGAAATTTTATAAATTTTACTTCCTTCCTCTTTACGTAGAAAAATTGTACTGTCTCTAATCCAAAGAAATCGCAAGTTTCTGAATACTTTAATCTCCTTCGCCTCTTTATACAGGTTAGCTTGAAACGGTGTAAGTTGATGTTGAAAGAAAATTTGTTTGTTATCTTTGCAAATATTCAATTCAGAAGTAAATATATGTTTAAATTTCTTTTTAGAATCCATAAATTCCTCCTTCGATTTATTTGTTTTTAGTTGCAAAAGGTATAGTCCATTGGTTGCCTTTATATTTTTGCTCCATAGTGGCTTTACATTAGAAATATCTGCAACTGTTATTTTGGACTTAATTTTGTCCCCTATTTTCATGATTATTTCTTTTGGATTATCCAAATTATTAGGAAGACCTGCTACAACAATGTTATTTCTATTTTATCTTGGGATATTTCATCATGCAATACTTCCATTTTGTTTATTTTATCTTCTAGTTGACAATTTTTCTCTTCGACACTAGCCAATTGTTTTTTTAATTCTATATTATCTCTTTTTATCTGTTTATTTTGCTCTATCAAATCATCCAGTTGATCTGAATTAAACTTCTGGGATTTTCGAATGTCAATTTGCAATTTTTTTCAGAAATGCAGCTAAATTTTTATCCAAAATAAGGTTTTGAAAATCAAAGGCAGATAGTTCATCAACAGAATCAATGATTTCTGAGATGTTATGTTGCTCTATAATTCTGCCGGCATCAGAACTGTCTTGATTTACAATAACATCAATTTCATCAATTATTGCTGCATGAGCTTGAGAAGGACATACCTTACACGCCCTACTTACTCTTCTGGAAATTACGTCCTTGTAAGTTGTTTCGATTCCAGCACATTTCATGACATGTTCCATTACAAATTCCATCACAAATTAATCAATGTCATTGTGCCTGACATGTTCCATTACAAATGAATCCAATGTTTCTTGATGTGAAATTTGTTTTGCAAATAATACATTGATTTTTGCTCATATTGCTCCTTTTGTGTTTTTCATGGCGCGAAAAGACCGTTTATATGACGAATAAAACTGAAGATTTGTGTTTTTTTTGTTGTAATTTAATAATACGCGGTGATTTCGAAAAATTTATTATTTATCAATTTATTTTCAACAAAAATTATTAAGAATTTATAAATTATTTTAATAAATATTGTTCTTAAATAATTAATTTTAATTAATTTTATCCAAGCGAAATTTTAGTGACTTATTACTTTGACATGCTTGTGGTACGAGTCCACTAAAATCCATTCAGTTACTGCCGTGTGAGTGCACCGAAACCATCAGTGTACTCTCACAAACGACCTCTCCAGCCGTACGGGGCAGGGCGGGGCGGTCATGTTTCTTCCTGCATGGACGATGCAGCGACCTGGGCAAAGAATTCAGCTGGGCGGTTGAGAGTAACTTCTACTTGCGAGATTCGGGATCCAACACTCCTCTTTGCTGAATTGGGACCCCGGGTGAACTGCGGTTTAGAGAGTAGCACACTCTAAAACCAGGGAAAACACCCGTGTTGATAATTATAAGTCAACCGGGAGTTTGTGCAGGGCAGCTTTCCTTTGAAGGTCTACGAAACACTCAGCAACAGATTACTGGTGATTCGGTGGTCTGCTTAAAGAGGGGAAAGGACGGCTGAATGGGGGAGCTTCTCTATGGAGTGCAGGGAAGCGGGAGGCGAATGCTGACTGTTGCCTCATCTGTGGTCCGAGAACGAAACCCTATACCTGAATAGGGGCAATTACCCATTAAAATACGCAAATGGATAAAAAAATATGAATTGAACAACGGTGGTGATGATATAGTGTGTCTGGAGCCATTTAGAAGAAATGTAAAGGTAATGAGGACCCCGCCGCTGATTAATAAGGGTGCCTCGCTGGATGGCCGGAGTAATGCGCGGGAGTACCGAATTGCAGAGAACGAAGTAATGGCGAATCCGCTGCCTCTGGCGGTGGTAGCGAGTTCTCCAAAATGGAGAAACATGTCTCAAGTCGAGGACGACGTATAAAGGAGGGAGCAGATGCTGCGCAAGTGCCAGAATATAATCGGTTGCATGCGGGCTGCAACTAGTAGACAAAAAAACATATCGATGGATGTAAAAAACGGGCTGGCCGAACTAGATGAGCTTATTGACGCGATAGTGGCTAGTGGCTCTTAAAATGCGAAGCAGGGACCAGCAACAGTCACCGCCCCAATCTTTAAAGATATGGGTTTGATGATTGAGAGAATTCCCAGCCAGAAGCGGGCAGTCAACAGCCCGCTATTGAGGAAAAAAGGGAAAATAAGAAAAGAGAGAGAGAAGATAGAGAGCAGGAGAAGGATCAGAAGAAGGAATTGGAAAAGTTGCAGGAGACACCCAGTACCTGGGTCAAGGTCGTACCTAGAAAAGAGAAGAGAGAGAAGAAGGAAAAAGCCAGGAGTAAAGTCCTGGAAAATGTCACCGCTGGAGTCGGAGAGAAAGATAGTACTAATAAAGGAGCACGAAAGAGAGGTCTTCGTCGGGAGGTAATCCTGACTAAACCACCCCAAGGCAAATCTTAAGATGAAGTATTACGCATTATCAGGAAGGAAGTTAACCCTGAGAATACTGGGACAGAGGTAAGAGCGGTTCGTAAGACGCGGGTCGGAAAAGTCCTCAAAAAAAGTCCTCGGAAAAGTCCAAAAGAACGAGTTCAACATGTGGAATATCTCGGAATGACTATAGATGAAAATCTTAAATATAATAACATATTAAACAATTAAAGAAAAGCATAATACCGATCATAATGGCAATCAAAGCAGCAAGTGGTGCGGCAATCAAAGCCGCCAAATTAGTTTACAACGGGTGCATCTTGTCAAAAATTCGTTACAATATATGCAGTTGGAGTAACAGTACAAAATTCCATGTCAATCAAATCGGTATGATCATGAAAAAATCATTAAAAACATTATACAAATTGAACCCTATGTTGAGTACAAAGTAATTGTATGTAACCACAAATGAACTCGACATAAACCAATTAATATACTTCGAAAAATGTAAATATGTGTATAAAATAATAAACAAGAAAATGAAATCTTCATTAACAATTATAACAAGAGATAACGTGCACAACTACAACACTACATATAGAAGACATCTTGTGGTTGCAACTACAACTAAGAAGCTACAAGGATTTAAATATAGTGCAATAAAAATGTTTAACACTCTACCTATCCAACTAAAACGCAGCCAAAACTTACATGAATTTAAACATAAACTTAAAAAATATTTAAAAAGCTTTAGAAATTAACTGTTCAAGAGAAAAAAAAATTGTAATGTGATTTATAAACTTTTAGTTTTTAGTATTAGTTTAGATTTAGTTTAGAATTTAATTTCTTATACACAATTTTTTTTATGTAAATTGTCTGAAATTAATAAACAAAAAAACGATCTAAACATTTTGAATAGAATTAACGGAACATCGATACCGTAAGGTACAACGCTGTAACACACAAGCTTAACTTTCTGGAAATGCCAATTTACGTAATAAAAACAATACAAAGTTTTCTAACTGATAGAACATTCGTAGTGAAAATAAATAACGAAAAATCATTTGAGCACAACATTAACGCCGGAGCTTCACAAGGCTCATGCTTATCACCATTACTTTATAACTTATACGTATCAGACATTCCTACTCGAAGAAACTACAAATTAGCTCTTTTCGCGAATGACACAGCTTTATTAACTTCTTTTCCTTATCCAAATGAAATTAAAACTAGGCTAGAAATAGGTTTTTCTAAACTGGAAGATTTTTTCTTCAAATAGAAAATAAAAATAAATAAAGAAAAAACTAAAGCAGCTTTTTTCACCAAACGTCGCAAAGCATGCTTCATTCCAAGTAGTGATCTAAATTTAAACAACACTTCTATTAAATATAACGAGAACATCAAATACTTGGGAATAAATATAGATCAAAAGTTAAGTTTCACTTCACATATTATAGACTTTGTAATCAATTAATCATTGATAATAGAAAATGTATATAGAAAGAACAACCGATCGGGTTTTTTTTTGGAAAGTTAATATACCTACAATTAACTTTGGAATAAATTTAAACTTGTTGATTTATTATATTAAACGATAAATTTCGTCATTACAGCAATATAATTTTTTTTTTTTTTTAAAACAAGAGCTAATTATATAAATTTGAATGCACCTCTTCATTGATATTAGATACAAATACAATTTTCTTGATTTAAATTTGGATTTAATTAAGAATATTTTTTTTCCTTATTAAGAAATGAATTAAACATTATTAATAGAAATATTCTGCTTAACTTTATTTGAATTTTTTTTTCAAATCACTGCCAAAATGGACGAAAACACGGTTAAAAGCTTAATTCTCGAAGGTCTGACCACCAACAAAGAACTATATTGGCTCAGGTTCGACAAGAATTAGGTTCTGAAGTTGGGAAAATTACTGAAGAATTGCAGAAGCTAACCACGGGTTCTCGATTTGTAAAGTACGAACCTGCCACCATAACCTCAAGTATTAATTGCCCGAAAGCCTTGAGCTTGTAGAGAGCGTGTCTGAATTTGACGGTACATGATTTAAAAACCCTTCTTGGCGTCAAGCTGCCAAAACAACTATACAACTTTACGAATGTTATAAAGGGACCTCTAAATATTAGTTGCATTTATTCAAAACAAGATTAAAAAGAACGCGGTCAGTTTTTTCGTTCGAACTCCAAGTAAATTTTCAAATCTCATCTCTTTATCTAACTCGATAAATAAAATAAAAACCTCTCAAAATACTAACCAGATAAATAACATTAAAATTTTTTATCATAACTATAGTGGTATGAGATCAAAGCTTAAAAAACTTTATGTTGTGGCTAAATCATGCAATTTTAATGTACTAGCTCTACCAGAAACATGGCTTAACGAATCGTTTAGAAACGAAGAAATTCTTGATGGTAATTGGTCCATTTACAGGAGCGACCGTAATTATCAGTTTACAAATATTTCGCAAGGTGGTGGTGTATTATTTGCCATAAGTAATAACTTACCTAGTGTACTATTAATTACTAGTATTTTTCAATCATTTGCACACGAATTTATTTAAATTAAATTAGGCACGAATAATTTATACCTAGGTATTGTTGATTTCGCTCCGAACTCTGACAATTTCCCTTATTCTGAATTTTAAATTGTACATAATCATAATATCATTTCAAATATTCATGAGGAAGACTCGATTTTCGTCTTTGGCGATTTTAATCGCCCTGCTTTTTCTTTTGTTGTTGGTGATTCTGACGGTTTGTTATTACCAATTAACTTCCAGGACGAGATTGATTTCGGTCTTATTAGCGAGTTTTATGGTAATGATTTACAGCAGATTATTAGTTATCCCAACAACAATAATAAATGGTTAGATTTTGCATTTTCAATTGCATATGATTGAGTGGTGGTAAAGCATGCTGATAATGTAGATAATCTTTTTACTAACACTAATCATCACAACGCAATCATCTTTAAATTTTCAACTATCATCCCACTCTCGGGCAAATCTTACAATAACGAAATTGTATATGATTTCCGAAATACTGACTACCAAAGCATTAATAAATCTTCTAAATGGGATGAACTGTTAGCATAACAGGATAACAACACACAAATATCTATCTTTTATTTAAAAACTTTTGAAATTTTAAATGTTTTTGTACCTAAAATCCGTAACAAAAACAATATAACGGAACTATGGTGAAATAGAGAACTTAGGACTTTGCGTAACCAGCGCAATAAAATATACAGGAAAATTAAACCCACAATAGCACCAAGCGATAACTTATTGAATACGTATAAGGTACTTGTAAAGGAATTTAAACTGAAACCTCATACAGCATATGAAAACTATGTCATTAGTAACAAATTAATTAGTGATCCCAAAAAAATTTTTGAATTTGTCAACATAAAAGGAAAAATATTCGGCTACCCTAATTCAATGTCCAAAGACAATACTTTTTCCTCTGCCTAAAAACAATTTGTAACTTTTTTTCCGACAGTTTCCAAAAAGTTTATAGTCTAAAAGAACAATAGTAGATAGGTAGGCACTTGGGCCAGACAGGTCAGTAGGTCAAGGTCACCCGGAAGTAGGTCAAACCGTAATTAGGTCAGGCAGGAAGTAGGTTAATGTCATAGAAGTAGGTCAGACAGGCGGCGGCGGCCGCTAGACAAGTCTATTTGTTTATAAAGATTGTATACTTGTTTTAAGTAATAGCATAAAGAAACTATGTACATAGAGTATTTATCTAGAACAAAATTTTTTTAGTCAATTTTTTGTATCTCGCATCCACTCAAAAATTATTTCTCAATTTGTTATTGGTTATAAATTGAGCAAAATTCTTTTAAGCTCATAGAAAAAAAAATTGTCTTTTTAATTCATTTTTTGAGTATTATATCCTTGTTATTCAATATTTCAATTCAGCTTTAAAAAAAAAAAAAGTTTTCTAAATAAAATAATTCCAATATACATGCTTATGTATTTGTTTTACTTTGCTTTGCTTTGCGGATAAGTATACTATATACTTACAATATACATACAGCTACATGTTTTTATTTATTATTATACAAGTCATATAGAGATTGGGAATGTTTATCAATAAGATCTTTGTTTTTTTTTTTAATGCTAGAATGTATTTGTATATAGTGCATTTGTATACATAGATGATAGAATATACATCATATATTTGTATATATTTTATTTTTGCCTGACTTTATGTATGATTTCTAATAAAGGCGCGATTTCTATTTATGTAATATATTAAAATTTAAATTACAAGTGAAGCAAGTGTTTATTGAGAAAATTTTTAAATATAAACCTAATTTTTATTTTATTAATTAATAATTATTTTACTACATATTATCATTTTTAAAGAGCCATACATATATGAGTAATTATTAATTATATGTACTTATAAAAAAATAATATATACTTTCTATTTATTATTAAATACAGTACACTTCATCAATAAAATCACTTTTTAACAAATAGTTAGCTTCTGGAAATTCCTTGTCCAGGTTTTCTTTAAACTTGATTTAATTGATTTTAAAAGGTTCTTATTGATGTTGAAAAATTACAAAGAAATAGGACAATGTACAAAATAGGACAAAAATTAACTTAGTCACCATGCCCGATTGTTTTGCAATTTTGATAAAAAATAAAAAATTATTTATATGGGAAGACCACTTTGAGAAAAAATTTTTAGGACAAAAGCTAAAAGGCGCTATTCCTTCTTTATTTTTTCGTGAACTAAATATTAAAGAAACACAAACTCGCGATAATAATACTTTTGAGTTTAATGAAAACATTTATTCTTTGCTCCCATTTTCTCATATAAACTCACAGTCAAAAGAACATTCAACTTTTGGTAAAGAAAACCGTAATTTTTCTGAAAACAGTAAAACTTCGTATGCAAGTAAAACTTATTCAATTATAAACGTAGAAAATTTAGGTGTAGCTCTTGCATATTTTCGAGTAGTATCAGTATCTCCAAATGAATTTAATTCAGAAAAAAATGATTTTTGTAGGCATTGTTTAACTTTTCAAAAAAAAGGAAAATTTATATTTCAAAAAATACTTAGCAGTTAATAAAACATTAGGTTTTATTAAAAAACAAAATATTTAATTAAAAAAAAAAATTAGCTTTAAGAATTCAAAATAAAAAACTAAAACAACAAAGAAAAAGAAAAGCAGAATTCATTATGTCATTTAATTAATAAGCAATCTCATTTAGCAGACGAAGCCAAAACTTTTATCATGTATTTACCAAAAAAATATTTTATCATGTTGTTTAGAAGCCACAAAAAAATCCGCAAAATATTCTCATGGTGCAGTGAAAATGATAATTGCTATACGAATAAAAAAAAAATTTTAGAAATGTTAATAAATCTTTTACTAAATAAAAAAGCAAAGTGGTTAAAAGAAAAATTATTAAATAATGGAAAACAAAAAATAAATAAATCGGATAGTTCTGTTAAAAGAAAACTATATTTTATTGATATAATTTTATAATTATTTTTGTTTTGATTTTGAATTTAAAAATATTTGAATTTTTAGTATTTTTTAATTTTAAATAATAAAAATTGGGTTTTTTACCCCAATTGGAAAATTGTTATTATATTATAATACACTATATTTTTAAATTTTCCAGTTGGCTTTTTCCCTGCTAAAATTGATCTTATTCTTTCTTTCTTATCAAAAAAAATATTCTTTTAAAATAACGTTTTTGGCTTTTAGTACATTCTTCATCTTACCTTAAAAAGTTTCAATAGGTAAACTGCATTTTCGATTTTTAAAATACGATACTTATTAACTAAAAAAATAAAACATTTAAACCCTACTTGTAAGTACCATAATGCTTGTAAAAGTTAAGATAGCTAACAATTTAAAATAAAAAATCATGAAATTATGCAAATTATATATGAACTATATTTATTTAAAAATTATATATATATATATATTTATTTAATTATTATAAAATTTATTATATTTATTTTTTTACACATTCATATTATTTTTATAAGTAATATAAATACGTATGTGTATTGTGTACATTTACGAGTGTAAAAAATTAGTTTTTTCATTTCAATTCATTTCAAATGCTTATAATTTATAAGTGGAAATATTTTGAGTATTGAACAAATTTGGATACAATAAGATGTATATTGAGTAATTTTGGGTACAATACGTTTTTAAGAAATTGACTAGAAAATTTTGTACTGGATAAATACTATATGTATATAATTTCTTTATGGTGATGGTTGGTTGGTTGGTGTGAGTGGTGTGAGTGATTATGGTAATAGGTAAACATGGAAATAGTAAGAAAAAAATGCTTTTTTTATGTTTACATTTTTGAGATTTTTGAGTTTACAAGAAGATTTTTAAAATTGATACAGGAGACATTATAACTGTTCCTTTAGATAGCCCAAGCCCATCAACGAAAAAAGAAAAAACTTAGACGTGTTTTAAGGTCAGCTATAGCAGGTAATACTCAAACAGAACTTAATTTTCCAATTCGTAAGAATAAATCCGCAAGCTCATGGAAAACATACAAGTAAATGATGAATTTTATGTCACTTTACTTAGTGATTCATCTATGAACTATTATTCAGAACATTCATTATCATGTTTTACAAATAAAATGAATAAATACATGTGTGATTCAAGGTGGAAAGTCGGTATTTCAGAAATGTATTTTAATAATTTCGTTCTAAATGTGTATGGTGAAGAATGGAAAAAAAGTACTCAAATATTTATTAAAGGTATGCAGAAAGATATGATAGGAGTTGGAACATCATATATTCCATACATAGAAAAACAAATGATATGTCACTGTAAAGTTTTTCTACTACCAACACTAATTCAAATTATACGCCCACTTAATAGGTTTTCAAAAAAAGAAGTTGAACGACAGTTGATTTGGGGAATTTTTAATTTTATAAACGATGATGTTTATTATATACAATCAGCAAAAGCTGAGGTGATACCTAAAAATATAACTTACCCTACAATATGTGTTACCAGGCCTAAAATAGATATAAAAATAAGAGCAAATTACGCTTATACACTGGAAGGACTTTTGACAACATGTTTAAATCAAGTATCTTCGAAAGTTACAGGTTTTAAAAAATATTAATCACGTGCAATAGAAGCTTTCAAAAACTTTTTTAAATTTTAAACACTGACAAGGTAAAAGATCAAGGAACACATTTGTTTGCACTTTATATTCCAAAGAATTATTTCACATAAAATTTGATTCGTATGGTGATAAACCGGAAATTTTGAAATATTTTAAAAATCAGTGTATAGTTTTTAATATTTGGCAGATACAGGGTGTCCTTTCGAATATCTGTAGACAATACTTTTGCGTTTATGGCTAGTATAGATGTTTTGGTTTAAGTATGAAGACTTTTCGAATGAATTTAGCAAAGAATAGAAAACTACAATCTGATTTTTTACAACTTATTTAGAAATTTAAATTTTTCGCAATCTTGTGTGTCTAAGGAATATAATTAATATTAAAAAGCTTTAGTTAAATCGTAGTAATGGAAGATCAAGGTTCGAACACAAATTTGATGTTGAGTTATACATATTTTCTCAACAAAAATCAGTCATTAAAAGTTCTTGTTGGTGTTGATACAGAATCTCTTGTAGCGACTTGCATTTTTCATCGTATTGGAAAAAAGTCAGCTATTTTAAAATATCGTGATTAGTGTAAATTCTATCGGCAATTTTATGAAAGGTACTCGAAACAATCAATAAAGAATACAAAATTTTGTTTACAATATGAGTTAAGAATGGTTATTGACCGATGTCTTAGCATTAACAAAGAGGAAGCTGACACATTTTACAATTTAATTGATTTCCTTCAAGCTGTAATTATACACAATTTATTTAATTTTATTTAATTTGTTTTTTACTATGAATTACGTATATATAGTAGATACATATGCATTTACACAAATATTCGTATATATTGTTTTAGGCTATAAATTATTTCTAAAAAGTTTTGCAAAATAGTAAGTATCTCATTCTTGTTTATTTATTTTCCAAATTTGTTGCTCCGCTATATCTTCATCTAAGACTTGAAGATGTGGTAAGAATTCTCAGTTTCCATTAATTCCTCCTCATCTACAGTAGATGTAATTTCATCAACTTGAACTTTATTTTGTATACTGACTATTGCAGTTTCCTCAGTAAATGGAAATATTGTTGAATCAGGTTCCATTTTTTTGTAAAATATCTTAGTAAAATTGAATTAAAAATGATTTGCCAATAAAATCTAACCGCGTTATATACTCTAGAACCCAGTCAAAATTCAAAGTTTTCAGAGTATATAAATAAAGAAATGTAAAATACGATTTTTAAAACTAGTTAGAACTAGGTGTAGAAATCATGTCAAAATCTCAAATAGTAAGAGAAATACATAAAGATCTGTAAAGAAAAAAATGTTACAAAGTTGAAAGTAGAGATTTTTATTCCGGTTCAAAAATTTAATGTATGATGTAATTTTTCTCGACTCTTTATGAATAATAAAAACTTATAACTACAAATCAAATTACATCAATTATTGGTAATTTGCATATATTTTACCAAAAGACTCAAATATATCTATAATACTTAAATTTAAATTTTGTTCTTTATATACAATATCTTCTTTTTCTTTTATTTCTTTAACAAAATCTTAAGACCATAAATGGTCTGGATTTGTTTTACATTTATTATGTGACATAGAGCATCTTGCTCCATATCTTTTGTTTTTAAGAAACTCTTTCTAGTTTCAATATTTTTGTTATTAAAAGCTTCATTGAAGCTTTTTTTTTGCTGCTGGTACAACTTCTTGAAGAAGAATGATTTCTTCTTGTTGTAGTTGAAATTGTTGATGTTGCTGCTGTTATTGTTGATTATGATGATGATGTTGTTGATGATGTGTTTGAGGTTTTTGTTGAGTTGCATTATTATGTTGAGCTCTTTCTTTGAATTGATATATCTTAAGAAAGATCCCATTTTATTTATACTAAATTTTTCTAAAAAATAATTGTATTATCATTGTTTAGAAATCAAAATCGTTAAGAAAACTATATAAAAACAAAAAGTTCTTTATTAATGTAATGAAGTATAATTGATAATAACAAAACTATAATTTTTTTAATAGCATTTTTGCAACATTGTTGCATTTAACAGTGTTCTAAAGTTAAGAAAAAATCTTTTACATAAGTTCTAATTATACTTTTTTATGAAAGAATATTATTTTTTATTTACCTATTACCTAAATTATTTATTTTTATTAGTAAATCTTTTTCTATTTTTATTTTTTCTATTAGCATTTTTACAACATTGTTGCATTTAAGAGTGTTCTAAAGTTAAGAAAAAATTTTGTACATAAATTCTAATTATACTTTTTTATGAAAGAATATCATATTTACTTATTCATTGATTATGACTATTATCAAATCCTAAATATTTCACATATACTTTATTGCCTTTTCGTTTTAAAATTTTTTCAATTAAATAAACATTATTACTGCTGGAACACTAGTTAGTTCCTGTTCATAGAAGCCACCACGAACTAATTTATTTTTATAATATTTTAAACTATATGTAATCGGATCTGTCTTGTTTTTGAAAGCTTTTTAAAAACTTCAGTTAAATAGTTAGGTTCATATCCTTTTTGAATAATACCTTTAGACCTTGCAATTCTAACAAAATCACCAACATTTAATTTTCCCTTATTAAATATTTTAGGGCAATTGTAAATTGCACGAAAAAATTGTTTTTCATTTTGTGATGTAATTGGTTTGGTTTTAACTTAATTGTACTGTGTTTTACGTTATTATATTTTTCAATTAGTTTTGATAAAAGTTCTATCCATTTAAAATTTACTTGTAAACTAAACTTTTTCCACATAATTGATTTTAATGTTCTGTTAAACCTTTCACAAACACTAACCTTCATTTCTGAATAAGTATGATAGTGATTTATTTTAAAGCTTTTCATCAAATTTTGGAATTTTTTGTTGAAATATTCTTTTCCATGGTCAGAATGAACATTTTTTGGAGACTTCCGACTTTTAAAAATCTTTTTCATACTTTTAAATACGTCATCTGCTGCCTTTGATTTAACTTTTTCGACATATTCATATTTTGAAAATATATCGATAACAGTTAAGAGGAACTTGTATCCATTATTTAATTTTTGATTGGCTGACATATCTGCAAGGTCAATTTCCCATGTATCATTTAACCCTCTTTGAGATATTTTTCGTCTTCGAAATCTACTTCTAATTGGACGATGCATTTCAGATACTATTTGTGCTTTTGGCATTATTATTGAAAAGTTAAACTGCAACTGTGAATTTAAATAAAATCAGTATAGGTAAATAACAGTATAATGTAAATAAATGTACGACTATATTTTGAAAATTAAAACAGTAAAATTAAAAGATTTTTTTTTCAATACAATTTAATTCAATTTATTCAATGTAATTTAATACTTTAAGACAAAATTTTTACAATGTATTAACAATAATTTTTAAATTTTTTTCTTTTTGAATCCATAAGGAACTGAAGTATAATCATTTGCAAAAACTAGTTCAGTCATTAAAAGTTCTTGTTGGTGTTGATACAGAATCTCTTGTAGCGACTTGCATTTTTCATCGTATTGGAAAAAAGTCAGCTATTTTAAAATATCGTGATTAGTGTAAATTCTATCGGCAATTTTATGAAAGGTACTCGAAACAATCAATAAAGAATACAAAATTTTGTTTACAATATGAGTTAAGAATGGTTATTGACCGATGTCTTAGCATTAACAAAGAGGAAGCTGACACATTTTACAATTTAATTGATTTCCTTCAAGCTGTAATTATACACAATTTATTTAATTTTATTTAATTTGTTTTTTACTATGAATTACGTATATATAGTAGATACATATGCATTTACACAAATATTCGTATATATTGTTTTAGGCTATAAATTATTTCTAAAAAGTTTTGCAAAATAGTAAGTATCTCATTCTTGTTTATTTATTTTCCAAATTTGTTGCTCCGCTATATCTTCATCTAAGACTTGAAGATGTGGTAAGAATTCTCAGTTTCCATTAATTCCTCCTCATCTACAGTAGATGTAATTTCATCAACTTGAACTTTATTTTGTATACTGACTATTGCAGTTTCCTCAGTAAATGGAAATATTGTTGAATCAGGTTCCATTTTTTTGTAAAATATCTTAGTAAAATTGAATTAAAAATGATTTGCCAATAAAATCTAACCGCGTTATATACTCTAGAACCCAGTCAAAATTCAAAGTTTTCAGAGTATATAAATAAAGAAATGTAAAATACGATTTTTAAAACTAGTTAGAACTAGGTGTAGAAATCATGTCAAAATCTCAAATAGTAAGAGAAATACATAAAGATCTGTAAAGAAAAAAATGTTACAAAGTTGAAAGTAGAGATTTTTATTCCGGTTCAAAAATTTAATGTATGATGTAATTTTTCTCGACTCTTTATGAATAATAAAAACTTATAACTACAAATCAAATTACATCAATTATTGGTAATTTGCATATATTTTACCAAAAGACTCAAATATATCTATAATACTTAAATTTAAATTTTGTTCTTTATATACAATATCTTCTTTTTCTTTTATTTCTTTAACAAAATCTTAAGACCATAAATGGTCTGGATTTGTTTTACATTTATTATGTGACATAGAGCATCTTGCTCCATATCTTTTGTTTTTAAGAAACTCTTTCTAGTTTCAATATTTTTGTTATTAAAAGCTTCATTGAAGCTTTTTTTTTGCTGCTGGTACAACTTCTTGAAGAAGAATGATTTCTTCTTGTTGTAGTTGAAATTGTTGATGTTGCTGCTGTTATTGTTGATTATGATGATGATGTTGTTGATGATGTGTTTGAGGTTTTTGTTGAGTTGCATTATTATGTTGAGCTCTTTCTTTGAATTGATATATCTTAAGAAAGATCCCATTTTATTTATACTAAATTTTTCTAAAAAATAATTGTATTATCATTGTTTAGAAATCAAAATCGTTAAGAAAACTATATAAAAACAAAAAGTTCTTTATTAATGTAATGAAGTATAATTGATAATAACAAAACTATAATTTTTTTAATAGCATTTTTGCAACATTGTTGCATTTAACAGTGTTCTAAAGTTAAGAAAAAATCTTTTACATAAGTTCTAATTATACTTTTTTATGAAAGAATATTATTTTTTATTTACCTATTACCTAAATTATTTATTTTTATTAGTAAATCTTTTTCTATTTTTATTTTTTCTATTAGCATTTTTACAACATTGTTGCATTTAAGAGTGTTCTAAAGTTAAGAAAAAATTTTGTACATAAATTCTAATTATACTTTTTTATGAAAGAATATCATATTTACTTATTCATTGATTATGACTATTATCAAATCCTAAATATTTCACATATACTTTATTGCCTTTTCGTTTTAAAATTTTTTCAATTAAATAAACATTATTACTGCTGGAACACTAGTTAGTTCCTGTTCATAGAAGCCACCACGAACTAATTTATTTTTATAATATTTTAAACTATATGTAATCGGATCTGTCTTGTTTTTGAAAGCTTTTTAAAAACTTCAGTTAAATAGTTAGGTTCATATCCTTTTTGAATAATACCTTTAGACCTTGCAATTCTAACAAAATCACCAACATTTAATTTTCCCTTATTAAATATTTTAGGGCAATTGTAAATTGCACGAAAAAATTGTTTTTCATTTTGTGATGTAATTGGTTTGGTTTTAACTTAATTGTACTGTGTTTTACGTTATTATATTTTTCAATTAGTTTTGATAAAAGTTCTATCCATTTAAAATTTACTTGTAAACTAAACTTTTTCCACATAATTGATTTTAATGTTCTGTTAAACCTTTCACAAACACTAACCTTCATTTCTGAATAAGTATGATAGTGATTTATTTTAAAGCTTTTCATCAAATTTTGGAATTTTTTGTTGAAATATTCTTTTCCATGGTCAGAATGAACATTTTTTGGAGACTTCCGACTTTTAAAAATCTTTTTCATACTTTTAAATACGTCATCTGCTGCCTTTGATTTAACTTTTTCGACATATTCATATTTTGAAAATATATCGATAACAGTTAAGAGGAACTTGTATCCATTATTTAATTTTTGATTGGCTGACATATCTGCAAGGTCAATTTCCCATGTATCATTTAACCCTCTTTGAGATATTTTTCGTCTTCGAAATCTACTTCTAATTGGACGATGCATTTCAGATACTATTTGTGCTTTTGGCATTATTATTGAAAAGTTAAACTGCAACTGTGAATTTAAATAAAATCAGTATAGGTAAATAACAGTATAATGTAAATAAATGTACGACTATATTTTGAAAATTAAAACAGTAAAATTAAAAGATTTTTTTTTCAATACAATTTAATTCAATTTATTCAATGTAATTTAATACTTTAAGACAAAATTTTTACAATGTATTAACAATAATTTTTAAATTTTTTTCTTTTTGAATCCATAAGGAACTGAAGTATAATCATTTGCAAAAACTAGTTTTCTGGAATTTATTCGATATGTCTTTCTTTCAGGAACTCTGAAAGATGACTCTGTGATCATATGTTCGATGAATACTGGGAAATGTTATATTTATTTGTTGAAAATTGTTTAATTTTTTAACTAATTGTTTCATAGAGCCTAAATATATTTCTTGTGAAGCGTTAAAATTTAAACAAATATCTTTGACTTTGCAAACAGTTTTTTCGCATTTGGAGTTGGTACTATATATATTGTATGCATAGTTCTTTGCACCCTCACTGACAAGTTCTGTAATGTAACTACTTATTCCATATTCTTCAAGCTCATCTGTCATATCTCCTCTGAAAACACCTGTTGGAGGATTATATTCTCCTTCACGTGCTACATATATTATTGAATCAGTATCATAATACAAAACTCGTTCTTTTAAATTGTTTAAATAAGGATACAATTTTAAACGAGCTTGTGTGGTAGTGTAAGCAGCTATCAAACGTTGACTGTTAATAATGTTTCAGCTGTTTCTTCTTTATATTCCCAATTTACCAAAACTGTTATTTGTTTATTGGAGTTATTTGATTTACACTCTTGGAAGGATCAGTAAGAAGAGTAAATAATTCATAAGGCTCATTTATGATTTCAGTTTTTGATTGATTTTCTCTCTGCCCAAATTTAGCCCAGAAGGAGTTTAACATTAATTTAGCTAATGATCTAAGTCCAGGATTTTTTCTATTTCGTTAAACTGTAAATTTATGCCTTCCACTTTGGAAAATTTTTCTAAATATTTGTACTTTTCCTTTGGTGTTCTACAAAAGCTAGGCCAGCCAGAAGCTTCTTGTTTAATTTTTAGGAATTTGTTCATCATTTCAGTGAAACTTCCTTCTTGTGATATAAGGGGATTAAATTGTTTAACAGTATACCCATACCTCGTATATTTGCACAATTTTGAATCCCTGTTTAACAGCTTCTCTTACTTCATCTATAATAAATGTTCCTAAAATTGACTTACTACGGTTGTCATGAGAGCAGTCATCATTATTCATTTCCATGCTACATGTTTGACAGCAGGAAAACATTAGCTTATTATTTTGATTTATAAGCAAAACTGGGTGAATGAGTTTTTCTGGAGGAAGTATGAATGCCTTTATTAATTCTTCAGTATCATTTAAATTTAATTTATTGCACTTAATTTGTCCAACATGAACTTTTGGATGACCCACTGGAAATTTTCTGTATTTACACACCCAATGATATAGTGAGCATATATCTATATACATTATTTTCTCACCAGTGGCACATTTATAATATGTTCTTGTGTTTCCTGTTCTACCGTCATAAAACGCGTCACGTGGTTTTAGTGGTATCAAACTTTCGTTCTTCAATTTTGAGAAAAATACTTCGTATTCTTTTGATCTCGTTTCGTTTTGAAATTCACACTCCCACTTTTCAATTACTTGATAACCTAAAGAGCGTAATTTATTGGCTTTGGATAATGTAGCCTCATAACGTGTTTCATATTTGTTATCATTATTATTTTTGAAACATTTTGGATGGCCATGGATAACAGCCATAAAACTCAATTATTTGTTTTGTGTTTGTAAAATATCCGTCAACACCAAGACCAAAAATAACTTTTTCTTTTCCATTACCGCTATGCTGAATTTGTATCTATCTTTGTTTTTCTTCCCACATTAACCATTTTATGGTAATGATTGACTGGTTTTTTGATAAGCGATATCCTTGTTTGGGTATAAGTTCAATTGCATATGGTTTTAAAAAAATTAAAAAAAAAACAAAATGGCACGCTGAAGCAATTGTAGTGGCCTCTAAAAATGGCTTAACCTTACATTCTTCCAAAAATAGTTGGCTGAATTTAATACAGGCCGCTGTCAAAATTTTTACGTCATTCATACAATATTCTAGAAGTTTCTTTTGGAGGTTAAAAGACTTGTTTTTATTTTCTTAATACCATTCAAGAAATTGTTTTCTTTCCGATACACTCATTGAATTATAACAGTAATATTTACGATCGGGTAACTTTCCAATATATTTCATATTGTTTTTACGATTAAACATATGAGGAAAACATCCTTTTATCAAATTTATGTCTAAATCAAACGCTTTCGATAAACTAGATAACAGCATTAAAATGATCTTTGTTTCCCTCATGATTAGTTTTGGTTTGATGATGGTTTTCTCTAAGATATAGTTTAATAAAAACTGATTATCAAATGCTTGTCCATTATGTGCAATAACTACAACTTTATCAAAATATTTTTCAATATATTTGGAATATAAAACTTTATCAAATATTTTTCTTTGAGTATATATTCTAAAAACATTTGTATTGGATTTTGTTTCAACACAAGTTGTCGAAGTCCACAAAAATTGCATCTTTCAACATCAGATAATATATAATGCATGCACCGTTGTTCAAAAATCCATTATAATCCATAATCCATAGGTTAATGTTTAATTATATCCCTATTGCAACACCTTATTAGTTGTAACGCTGCTTTCAATTAAAGTTTACCTACATCTTTTCGCATTTTACAGTAGTCAACAGATTTTTCTATGAATGCACGTTGTAAGCATAGATTATCTTTCTTTTTAATTGAAAGTATGCCTCTTCATTTATTACATTTTTCTTCAAAATTGTTGTGTCTTTTTCCTCTACTTCTCCTGCTGGAATGTAACATTTACAATGTAACATTTACACAGAACGTATCTGTAGATAATCCTTCAAAGTTGCTTTGAAAAATTTTTGAAATGTCAAGGTCTTTTTCTTCTTTAAAATTGATCCAGGCTGCACCACGTTCATGAAAACTTTGGCATCCGAAAGTTATACCAATTTTGTCACTAGGGTCAACATTTTCAATTAAATTGCTGAATAATTATTCAATACCAGTTTTAATTCAGTCTATTTTATCTTTGTTGTCTGGTACTGGATTTATTATAAACTCCAATTTTTTTTCCAAAAATGTTGAATCGTTTTACATTCACTGATTTTGTTGATTTTATTGTGAATTTTTCTGTATTCATTTTTATTTCTTTTTTTTAATTTACGATTTTTTATTTTATTAAGACAAGCGACCGCGAACATTGCTAATTATAGAATTTTCACTCTATTAACAATTTTTTAACTTTTTACAAAATATATACATAATGTCTTTTTTGTTATATGAAAAAATTATTTGAAACATATAAACAAATATGTTTTCTTTTCTTTTTTTTTATATTATTATGTACCACTATAGGTACCAAAAGCAATTACTCGTAACTTATTTTGAATCGCTTTTTATTATTTTTTCAACAATCTTACATAACAATAAAATCTTATACGGTGATACTAACAATGTTTTCTTTCCTCTTCTTTAAATACTTCATAGAAAAAAAAACAAGAAGAAATAAATTTATCTCAAAATTCCATCAATTTTGTCAAGGTTGAAGCTTTATGTAAGATTTAAATAACCAGTTTGCACTTTTTCTTTTAATTTTTAAAAATAGTTGCAAAATTAAAAAGAAACGTAGTTACACTTATTTTGTTCTGTTTTCATTTTTCTCTTTAAATTTTATAAAGCATTTTTTCTTATTATTTTCATAGGCGCCTATTACTTACCTTATGAGTCAAGTATATACATGAATAAGAAGTAAACCTGTACCACGTTAGATATTTTTGATTTCCTGTTTTTTTTTTTTTTTTTCGTATTCTTTTTTCAACAACATAACAATTAATTAATGGTTTTTCTTTCCTTATCTTTAAATGCTTGTCATAAAAAAAGACGAAAAAAAAAAACAAGAAACAATCTAATCTCAAAAATGCAGACATAAAAAAAAGCGATATCCTACTATTTTACATTTTTCTTACTATTTCCATGTTTACCTATTATTTAAAAATTTAGGTTAATGTCATACTTTACATAAAGTATGACTTAACCTACTTATTTTATTATTACTTTTATGACATTAACCTACTTCCCGTCTGACCTAGTTACGGGTTGACCAACTTCTGGGTGACCTTGACCTACTGACCTGGAAAATAGTAAGAAAAAATTGCTTTTTATTTTTGCTTGCAATTTTGAGATGTTTTGCATTTTTGATATGTTTGCATTTATTTCTTGTTTTTTTTTCTTTAGTTTTATTTTTTATAACAAGTATTTAAAGAAGAGGAAGGAAAAACCATTAATTAATTGTTATGTAAGAATGTTGAAAAAAAAAAATTAATAAAAAGAAAAAAAAAAAAAACAGGACATCAAAAAAATATCTAACTTGGTACATGTTTACTTATTGATGGCTTTAGTAATAGGCGCATATGAAAGTAGAAAAAAAAAATGGTTGATAAATATAAAAAGAAAAAACAAAAAAGTTTAAACGTACAAGATACAACAATATTAAAACGTACAATGCAACTTTAAAATTCATAACAAAAAAGTGCAAACCTGTTTTTCTGTCTACATAATGATCAAACCATTGGAAAAAAAACCAATGGTTTTTTTTTTTTAAAAGAAGAGAATTAATAATTATTGTCACTTTGTTGTGTAAGATATTTTTTGTTTGTAAGAATGTTGAAAAAATTAAAGTTATGGAAATACTTAACTATTAACGTGTTGCTTAGGTTCATTGTATGTTGCATAATCTGCAAAGAATAAAAAAGGAAAAAAAAATCGAAGTCATCAGGTTAATTGCATTTGGTACCTATTTTGAAAACAAGAATATAAAAATAAAACAGATTTATTTACATGTTCAAAAAATTTTTATTTAACTAGAAATATTTTAAAATTTTATAGAAATCTGAGTTGAAAAATTTTTTACGATGATCATGTTAAGATTGCAGAAATAGTGAAATCCAATTTTTCTATACGTCTTTGATTATATACGTCTGTCTGTATATAAATTTGAAAAATCTTAATTTAATATTTTTTCTTTTAAGAGAAGCATATAGACATTAAAACAATTTTTTACAGCACATCTGAAACTGGTGTTTGTATAGTGTAGAGGACATGTTGATTTAAAATTTTCAATCTTTGATAATGACGGTAAGTCTCCGCTTAAATCTTCTATTTTAACATTGTCAATGTACTTTTCAAAAAAAGTTTTTTTTGCTCTCCTTTAACATACATTTTTTCAGCTGATTCCAAATAGTATTTTAATATAGGTTTTATGTCTAAATATTCAATTAAACCGTTATTCCATTTAAGTCCATTTATTTTATTTTCGCAATACTGGTTATTATAATTTCCCTCTGGACTAAGTTCTTCTGCAGCGGTTGTTTGAAGTGATATACAGTAGGAATTAAACTTCCTTTTTTTAGTATAGCCAGTTCTTTAAGGAAATATTGCTTTTCATTTCCTTTTAAAAATTGTAGATCAACTACGAAAATTGTATTATCCATGTTGAAGGTTTACGGAAGAATGTTCATTAGAATTACTAAATTTACATTTATATTCACTTCGGAAAAAAAGGTTTTCCTATAAATATAGGTTACCAATGTAATTCTTTAAATAATACAAGTATGATGTTTCACCCATTTACTATGATGGTTGCGGGGCCATCATGCTGTGGGAAAACCACTTTTATTCATAATTTAATAAAATATAAAAAAGAAAATATACAACCACATATTAATAGAATTATTTGGTGTAATCCAGACAAAAATGCCGTTTCAAAATATATCAAAGATGTAGAATATAGTAATACTATTCCAAGATTTCAATGATAATCAAAAACCTTCGTTAATTATTATCGATGATATGATGTTAAATTCTTATGATAAGTATGTATGTGATTTATTTACTAGAGGATCACATCATAGAAATTTATCAGTAATATTTGTAACACAAAACCTTTTTCACTAGGTTAAATTTTCAACAGATATTTCACTTAAATGTAAATATCTAGTACTTTTCAAAAATCTAAGAGATAAATCGCAGATATTACCTTTAGCTTATAGTACGTCTTAGAAAAAGAAAATCAATTAGAAATCAAAATGTACAAATTTTTGAAACTGATACAGGAGACATTATAACTGTTGCTTTAGCCCAAGCCCACCAACGAAAAAAGAAAAAACTGTAAATACTAAAGAGTTGAATAATTCATCAAGACAATATGTTTTAAGGTCAGCTATAGCAGGTAATACTCAAACAGAACTGTGTATGGTGAAATATGGGAAAAAAGTACCCAAATATTTATTAAAAGTATGTCGAAAGATATTATAGGAGTTGGAACATCATATATTCCATACATAGAAAAACAAATGATATTTGACTGGAAAGTTTTTCTACTGCCAACACTAATTCAAAATATACGCCCACTTAATAGGTTTACAAGAAAAGAAGTTGAACGACAGTTGAATTGGGGAATTGTTAATTTTATAAACAATGATGTTAATTATATACAACCAGCAAAAGCTGAGGAGATGCCTAAAAATATAAGTTACACTACAATATGTGTTAGTAGACCTAAAATAGATATAAAAATAAGAGCAAATTATGCTTACACCCTGGAAGCACTTTTGACACCATGTTTCAATCAAGTATTTTCGAAAGTTACAGAATTTAAAAAATATAAACTGCGTGTAATAGAAGCTTTCAAAACTTTTATAGATAGTGTACAATTAATTCCCATTATTAAACCAGATATGTTTTTTATATACACAGATATAATGGAACCGCAAAAAATAGGTGATAAAGATGTAAGATCTTTAAGATCTGTTAACATACAAAATTCTTTCACTGATACTGTAAAAGAATTCAGTAATATTCAATATTGCAATGTGAAGAAGTCATTTAATAACATTACATTACTTTTATGTGATAAATATGGATTCAAAATAAAGTTTTCCAATAGTTCAATTCCAACAAAAATTGTATTACATTTTAAAAAAGTATAAATAAAAGCGATTTTACAAAACTGTATATTATTTTATTTTATTCATTATAGAAAGAGTATACTATAAGTATTATTTAATTCAATCTGGTAGAGGGACTTGATGATATCGGCCCTTTATTACATTCAACCGTACCTTTTCAAAGAGGCCGTGGATTGGGAAGCTTTTTTGGGGGACTTTTTAGATATTTGAAACCATTATTTACTTCAGGCGCTGACATTTTGAAAAAAGAGGTTATTAACTCTGGTATTGCTTTATCTGATATTGCATCTGGTGCAAATGTAAAAGATGTTATGCAATATCGTAGTAAAGAAATTGTTAAAAATGTACGACGTGGTGCCGTACGAAAACTAAATTTATGGTTCTGGTAAAAAAAACGAAAAGCTATAAAAAGACCATATATTAAAAATTTAAACTATCTTACGTCAAAACGACGCAAAGATAATAACAAAAAGAAACATAAATATATTTTTGATTAATTATGATTGAGTGTATGAAATCCGAGTTGGATAGTTTTAAAACCCAACCCATTCAGTCTAGCATTTTACGATCTGAAGAAGTTTCCTACAATCCTATTGCTTCTTTGGACAACCCTTTAACTATTTTTTTTTTTTTCCTAAGGGAGGTGGGAATCTTCCAAAGACACCAAGAATTTCCCCTTGGTAGTGTCAGATTCTTACTGACTAAACCCACCTCCCCCTTTAGCCAATATAGTGGGATGAAACCCTTACCTGCGAACGCAGTATATTGGCTAGGGAGTAAGGATGGGAAAGGATAGGAAAATGGATACGGAAACATTGAATTGGGAGTGGGACTGTAAGGAAACAATGAATCCGCCTATTATTATTATTTTGCTAACAGTGACTAAAGCCGTCACAATAGTTACAACATGTAGTAGTAGTATATATTACTACATGAGGCAACTATTGAAGGCAACCCCCACTGTCACTGTAGCGGCTGTTATTATTGGTATTAATATTTTTATTAATATTATTATTATTTTACTACAGAGTCAGCGCCATCAGAGGATTATAACGTGCAGCAGTATATAGCACCTTACTTGCATAATATAACCAAAGATACCCCCACTGTAGTAGCTATTATTATTATTATAATTATTGTTATATTATTAATTCATATTTATTATACTATTTAATTGTACTATTATTATTATTATTACTATTATTATTATTATTATTATTTTACCACAGAGTCAACGCCATCAGTGGATTACAACGTGCAGTAGTATATAACACCTTACTTGCATGATATAACCAAAGATGGCTCTGCTGTAACAGCTATTATTATTATTATTATTATAATTTGTTTTACTATTACTATTACTATTATTATTATTATTATTATTATTATTATTATTATTATTATTACTATTATTATTATTACTATTATTATTATTACTATTATTATTATTGTTATTATTTTACTACACAGTCAGCGCCATCCGTGAATTACAACATGCAGCAGTATATAACACCTTACTTGCATGATATAACCAAAGATGGCTCCACTGTAGCAGCTATTATTTATTATTAATTATTATTATTATTATTATAATTATTATTATTACTATTATTATTATTATTATTACTATTATTATTATTATTACTATTATTATTATTATTGTTATTATTACTAATATTAATTATACGATATACATTATTATGATATAAAAGTACTACATATTTTTTATTTATGACATGACCGGGGTTTGAACCCAAGACCATTCGATTGAAAGGTTGTCGACTTAACCACTGGGCCATGAGTCAGATGAATTTGTTTCACTGGGTCATGGCGATACATATAAAGATTTGTCTTCTATATATTTGAGATTAAAAGTACAGATCTTAAAGAAAGATGGAACGCAATGGAATAATGATAAAAATGCTGAAGGAAGAACAATAATACAGTTAATAACATTTTACATTCTTTAATAAAACAATGTAATGTTCAATTAAATGGCAAAAATATAACACCATCTGATGGAAATTATCACTATAGAGCTTATATTGAATCTTTATTAAATTATGGTACAGTTGCTGCTGCAACTCATTTAGAATGTGCACTAGTTATAAATAATGTTGACATTCGTATAGTTTTAACACTTGAACAACCAGATTTTTATCTATTTGCAGACGGTTCTGATGAATCTTAATTAAAAATTGTAGAAGGCACGCTATTTATGAGTAATGTTATCGTTAATCCAAGTGTACTGTTAGCACACGATGCTGTTCTTGGGAAATCCAGTGCTAAATATAATTATAAACGCGAGTTATGTGATCATCCAATCACACCACCCAATCTAACATTACGCAAAAGCACCTGTATAAGCAACATTTAATAATTAAATTAAACTCTAATAAAACACATTACAATACATTAACCTTATTTAAATCAATTGTTACTTAAATTATAAATTTGTATCAAATTACAATATTATGTGAACCTTAAAATTTAACTTTCTCATAATATTATTTCCTGTTTGTCAATAATATTTTAATAATTTTGTATAATTAATTGCCTAGATTGCACCTTTTAAAGTATATAAAAACAATGTAAAATTATAATCAATTAATTAAATTTGGATAAAGGAATAAAGAGCAACTTTTGGTATAAAAAATAAATTGTTTTTTTTTAAAACTTTCGTGATCGAAAAACATAAGTGGCGCAGTCGGTAGGATCCAAAAACAGTGATCCTTCAAAAAATTTACAACGGCTAATTGTAAATTATGAATTGTAATTACTAAAAAAAAAAAAAAATTTTTTTTAATAAATAAAATTTTAAATTAAATATAAATTAACTTTAATATCAAAACTGTGTTTAAAATTTAATAATGATCATAATAATAAAAAAAAATGATTACAATAATTTTTATAACAAAGGAATATTGTTATACAAATTTGTTGAACTTTTAAAATTCTTAAACCACAAGGGAACATTGTGAAAATTTAAAATATTTCAAAAGTCAAAAATAATAAAACAAAATATACATATAAACATTATGTGTGAAAAAAATTTGTAGGAAACTCAAAACACTTCTGGAAAGATCAACTGGTGAACTTCAGTTCCTTGAATTGGATCCTATATAAGAAGAACCTACAATCTAGATACGTACAATGAATATTTTTCTTCTCGTGGTCACGTAAGTCAAAAGTTTTATTACTATCCTACTTCCTTTCTTAATTCAATCTTTACAACAAAAAAAAAAATATATACTAAAATTTTAAAATAAAAATTATTATAGAAAAAAAAAAAAAAATTTAAATTTTTTTAAATTTAATAAAAAGAAATATTTTAAATAAAGTAATAAAGTACATAAAATAATATTTTCACTGTGATTCAAGCCTATTCTTCGACACCTAAGGTGAGGCTGCCTTAGGCACAGTGATCAACAAAAAAGAAAAAAAGAGAGAATATTTTGTTTTTAATGACAAATAATAAATTAAATAAATTAATATATTTTAATAAATAAATTATTTGAAATCATAAATAAATTCTTTAAAAAATATATAAATTTTATTATTTTTCTATTTGTTTTAAATAAATAAATTGTTTTAAAATTATAAATAAATTTTAAATATATATAAATCTTAATTGAATATTTGTTTTTAACATTATAAATAAATTCTTTAAAATTTCATTATTTTTCTGTTTCATTATTAATTCTTTTAAAATATAAATAAATTGTTTTAAAATAAATTCTTTAAATATACATAAATTTTAATAAAATTCGTAATAAATAAATTGTTTTAAAATTATAAATAAATTCAAATTTCCTCTTAAAATAAAAAAAAAATTTTTCTGTAAATGTTTAAAAGGTCAAAAGATCTCAAACCTAGATTTGTTCCATATTCTCTTAGAAGTTTATCTAATAATTTACTACAAGCTAGTACTTCTGCTACCTTAGACTTCGAAAGTGATCTTGATAATAAAAAAATTTTAAATCTTGGTGATTGTTTGGATACAAGCTTAGATTCTGTACATAGTTTTAACTCGTGCGATTCACAAAACATAACCATAATGCAAGGAAATAGTGAAGCTATCAATCGTGTAAATAATAGTCTTATAATAGCAGATGCAATAAAAGATTTACCCAGATTTGATGGGAATCCAAGATTATTGCATGATTTCATCGACAATGTCGAAGCAATCTTAATATTAATGACTGACATAGACGGAACCTTGTATGACAAAATTATTTTAAGAGCAATTAGAAATAAAATTGAAGGACAGGCTAATGAAGTTCGTAATATGTACGGAACTCCATTAGAATGGCAAAAAATTAAACAAAATCTTATTCTACATTACTCTGAGAAAAAGAACGAGACCTCTCTCATAAAGGACCTACATATCCTAAAACAGAACAACAAAACAATGGAAACTTTTTATTCTGACGTTATAGAAATCCAAGCTACCATGTTTAACCATATTAACATACATGAGAAAGATCAAAATGTTTTTGCTGCAAAGAAAGACCTTTACAATGAAATGTGTCATAACGTTTTCTTATCGGGACTAAAAGAACCATTAGGATCAACAATCCGTGCTATGCAACCACAGTCTCTGCCAGTCGCATTTTCCTATTGCATCAAGGAACAAAACATATTCTATACGAGAGTCTTTAACCAGCAAATACCTAAACCAAAACCCGTTCAAAACAACAATTATAGAACTAATAACTTCAGTAATTTCTTAGCACCATATAAACTGAGTGGAGGACAAGCAATAATATCAACTCCTAAAATAACTAGTACTTTTACGCAATCCTCAAATAACCAGCACTTTCGCACAACCCAAACCTAATAATCCTTTTAATTATCGTACCAGCAACAACTTCTTTAACAATCAAAGAAATCAACTTACCAGACCACCAGTTAATAACCAAATAGAGCAATACAACAGACCAACAACATCATACCAGCCAAGAGCAACTCCAATGGACATCGCATCAGCCAGATCGAGATCCTTGATCAGGAATCAAAATTCAACACAAAAACCTATATTCAATAAAAATAATAACTTTAGATAAAACACGCAATTACCCAATTTTATTAGCGAAGAACTTTTTAACATAGAAGACCAAAATCCAAAAGACGACAACATTTATTTCAACGATCATTTTTATACAAACCTGGACAACTATTACAACCATAGTATAGAAGAGGACAACCATGAAAATTCTGATATAGAAGTAGATGACTCAAACTTTTGCTTGCCTGCCGATTCAGACCTACCGGATACATAGATGTGAATAACCATGGAAATATATTACCATATATAGAAATTCTATACAATAATAAACCGTTAAAATTCTTAATTGATACAGGAGCTTCCTCCTCTTTTATTAACCCTGACCTAGCAAATCCAAATAACACAAATGAGATTGAACCCGTAAAAATAGTTACAGCTTTGAATAAACATAAAATAAACAAAAAAATAATTTTACCAATATTTAAAGAATTCCAGCAAGTAGGTAAAATAGAGCTTTTACTCTTTAAATTTCACGGCTATTTCGATAGTCTCATCGGATTAGACATTCTTACTCTTCTAAAAGCTAAAGTAGATATTGCAAACAAAAAATTATTAACCGCAAATACAGAAATAAATCTTAATTTTAAACCTAATTTAACTTCCGAACAAATTCAAATACCACCTAAATCAAAGTTTATTGTAAAATTACTAGTAGATTGTAAAAATGGCAACATTCATATTAATAATATTGAGATTTGTCCAAAAATAATAGTTTCAGAAGGCATTTATTTAGCAAAAGATTGGTACAGCTTGATAGAAGTTACCAACATTTCAAATAAAGAAGAAATTCTCTATGTCGACCAACCTATCAAAGTACAGAAATTTTTAAAAGAAGAATTTTCCGAGATAAATAACTTCCAAATTAACCATAATCACAATTCGAATATTACTCGTCAGGACATAATAGACTTAATAAGAACCTCCCATTTAAATAATGAAGAGAAACGAAACTTATTAGCAGTTTGTAAAGAGTACGAAGATATATTTTTTAAAGATGGGCAATCCCTCACTTTCACCAATCAAATTAAACATAATATTAAATTAACAGATGATTCCCCTATTTATACTAAATCTTATCGTTATCCTTACGTTCATAAGGACGAAATCCAAACACAAATAAAGAACATGTTAAATCAAGGTATAATTCGAAACAGTTACTCCTCTTGGAGCTCACCTGTTTGGATTCTCCCCAAAAACCGCCACGCGAGCGGTAAACAAAAATGGCATTTAGTCATTGACTATCTCAAATTGAATGAAAAGCACGTGAGTGATAAATACCCCTTGCCTAATATAAATGAAATATTGGACAAGTTGAGAAAATGTATTTACTTTTCAACCCTAGATCTCGCAAGCGGATTTCACCAAATAGAGATGAATCCTACAGATATACAAAAAACCGCATTTTCGGTAGACGGAGGTCATTACGAATATATCCGTATGCCTTTTGGTCTAAAGAATGCGCCATCCACATTCCAACGTGTGATGGACAACGTGTTAAAAAATTTTGTTGGATGAATATGTCTCGTTTATCTCGACGACATAATAGTCTTTTCAACATCTCTCCAAGAACATTGTGAGAACCTTCGAAAAGTATTTAAAAAAGTGCAAGAAGCAGACCTTAAGGTGCAACTAGATAAATCAGAATTTCTGAAAAAGCAAATAGCCTTTCTTGGTCATCTTGTAACAACTGATGGAGTAAAACCGGATCCTGATAAAATTCATGCTATAAAGAAATTTCCTTTACCCAAGACCCCAAAAGAAATAAAATCCTTTCTTGGTCTCCTAGGATATTGCAGGAAGTTTATTAAGGATTTCGCGAGACTTACCAAATCTTCAACCGAATGTTTAAAAAAGGGGAAGAAAATTAAACTAGACGAACGCTATATAAAAACATTCGAAACTTGCAAGGATATTCTAATGAATGACCCAATCCTGCAATACCCGTATTTCACAAAATCCTTCATAGTCACAAAATCCTTCAAGTAGAACGTTGACAAGCTCTGAAATTAATTACGCAACCATAGAAAAGGAACTATTGGCCATAGTCTGGGCAACAAAATATTTTCGGCCCTACCTCTTTGCAAACAAATTCAAGATAGTAACCGACCACAAACCTTTAGTTTGGTTGATGAACCCTAAAGAACCCAACTCAAGACTTGTTAGATGGCGATTGAAACTCGAGGAATTTGATTATGAAATCATATATAAAAAAGGCGCAATAAATTCAAATACCGATGCTTTAAGTCGAATTAGAATTGATGAAATACATACACACGATCTAGTAGCAAATTCTACTGTACAGGGAACATTCGGATCAACTATTCACTCAGCTTCAGAAGACATGAACGACCGAATTCCCATTGCAACCCGACGGCTAAATGAATTTAACCATCAGCTAATATTGCTAATTTCGGACAGAAAACCTCCAATTCAACTTCAAGTACCCTTTCGAAATAAACAAATCGAACTATAAGATTACCAAATTTTACAGAAGAAACCATAACCGACATTTTAAAGAAATTTGTACCTCATAATTAACTAACCGCTATATATACAGACGATTCTACCTTCAAACTTATTCAAAGTTCTTTTTCAAAACATTTTTCTAGATGCAGATCATTAAAACTCATTCGTTGTATCGACGTATTAAAAGATATAACTAATGAAGATGAACAGGATAAAACAATGAGGGACTATCTCTTAAAAAATAATCATAGAGATCACTGAAACAATACTTCATCTCAAAAGAGAATTTTATTTTCCATTAATGAAAGAAAAAATTAGTAAGATAATAAATAATTTCGATACTTGGAATTTATTAAAATATGACCGTCACCCACCTAAATCAAAGTACGAAGTACCTGCAATCGCTAAAAAACCTATGCAAATTCTGCATATAGACATATATTCAATAAATAATAGTCGACAAATTTTCTCGATTCGCGGCAGCCTACATGGTATCTAACAGAAATAGTTTAAATATGATCAAATCTCTAAGACATTTTTTCAGCCTTCACGGCATTCCAGAAACAATTGTGTCAGACCAAGGCCCAGATTTCACATCAACAATATTTCAAGATTTTTGCGGACAATATAATATTGACCAGCACATTCCATCATTTCAGCAAACTAGTAGTAATCGCATCGTAGAAAGAATGCATTCTACTTTAACTAAAATATATAAAATAGTACATGAAAAATCAAGAGATAAAGATCATGACGACATCCTGAACGAATGTCTAATAACTTATAACAATGCAGTACATTCCACAACAAAACTAACACCATACGAATTATTTTACGGAAGACTATATACTTTGCTAAAAAAGATCACACTAAATAACGAACATGACTATCTAGAAAAATTAAACGAATTTCAAAATAAACTTTTTCCAGAAATTGAAAAAATAATAGAAAATAAAACAAAAACCTTAATCGAAAAATTAAACAAAAACAGACAAGAACCAGAGGACTATCAAGAAAATGATCAAATATTTAGAAAAGAATGCAAAAGAAATAAAATGACGCCTAGGTTTTCAAAACATAGGGTAAAAGAAAATAGGAAAATCACAATCAAAAATATTAATAATAAAAAATTCCATAAAGCAAAAATTAAAAGAAAACTTAAATTTCAGAATAATAACTGTGAATAAAATACTCACGTTAAAATTAGGCACAGCTAGATCAATAAAAGCTTACAACAATCTATTACATATAGTCGGACTTGATACGTACATACAAACTATTGACAAAATCGAAGATACTATAAATTCGTTAGATGGAGACTCTCTACTACAAGGCTCGATAAACATAACAAAAATAAAATTACTAGATTTAAACCAAAAATTAAATACCTTATATCCAAAGTTAAGAGTTAAAAGAGGTCTTATAAACGGTCTCGATACCATCATAAAAACTATAACAGGTAACATGGACGTAAAAGATGCACATAATATTAATAAAGCAATTGAAACTTTTAATAAAAATCAAGAAAATTTAAACAAAGAAATAGACAAACAAATAGGAATTAATTATTTAATGCAAGAAAGATTTGACAATATTACCAAACATACAAGAAACCTTTTCGCTGTGTTTATAAAATTACCAAGATAAACTTAGAAATAGTATAGTAAAATCAGGTTACAATGAAAAATTAGTCATCCAATTTAAATATATTAATCAAATCAACTATAATATCGATCTTTTAAATAACCACTTGACAAGTTTAGCGGAAGCAATAGTACTAGCTCGGTTAAACATTATATCAAAACAAATTCTTAATATAGAAGAAATAAGCGATATCCGAGAAAAATTTAAAAATAATTCAATTCAATTGAATTCAGACGAGAATATTTATCAATTACTGGGTTTACAAGCTATTAGAACAACACTAACATTATTTTTAACATTAAAATTCCAATATTATCCCCGGAACCATCTTCAATGATCCACGTAATCCCACTTCCTATTAATAGTACAAAAACTATTCATACAAAACCTTTTTTAACATATAACCTTCATAACATTCAATATTTCGACGAAGCATGTCCAAGAGTAGAAAAAATCTTTTATTGTACGGAATCTACAAACCAAGAAATAACAGAACAACCAGCTGTCTTGGCAAAATAATTCAAAACGTTCCAGCCAATTGTACATTAAGAGATCAACTATTTATACCAAAAATCATGCAACCAGAATTCATTTACTACCTTCAGTACCACTGCAAATCAACTACACGAGTGGCATCCAAGACCTAAACCTACAAAAATTAGAATCATTTCATATAGAAAACTAAAAAACAGTAAAATTATTAGAAGTTTCACCATCAGAAAAACAAATCGTCAATTTTATTATAATATTAGTAACTTTATTTTTTACTATAAATATTCTGATATACCTCTTTTACAAGAAAATTTCAGAAAAACAATTTAGTATTCCAGTCACAATACTAGAAATCAGAAATATTATTACATTAATATTATTATTACAAAATAACATTCCAGAGCAATCGCCAACTCTTCGATTGCCGACATTTCACACAAAAGGGGGAGGAGTTATGTGATCATCCAATCACACCACCCAATCTAACATTACGCAACAGCACCTGTATAAGCAACACTTAATAATTAAATTAAACTCTAATAAAACATATTACAATATATTAACCATATTTAAATCAATTGTTACTTAAATTATAATTATGTATCAAATTACAATATGTGAACTTTAAAATTTAACTTTCTCATAATATTATTTCCTGTTTGTCAATAATATTTTAATAATTTTGTATAATTAATTGCTTAGATTGCACCTCTTAAAGTATATAAAAACAATGTAAAATTATAATCAATTAATTAAGTTTGGATAAAGGAATAAAGAACAACTCTTGGTATAAAAAATAAATTGTTTTTTTTAAAGCTTTCGTGATCGAAATACGTAAGTCGCGTTGAAGTAAAAAGTTTTGCAATACCAATGAACAGCTTGTCAATATCACTTGATAATATTTTTATTGGGCAGTTGCCAAACACAATAATTTTTTGTATGACAGAAAACGTGGGTTACTCTGGAAAAAGATCAAAAAATCCATACAATTTTAAACATTTTGATATTTCACAATTTGTGTTAAACGTAAATGGTGTTCAAATACCTAATTCAGCAATTGAAACCAGTTTTTCAGATGAAAATAATCCTGCACAAGAGCATACAGTACACTTTTTTCAGGAACTGGAATTTACCACAATGATAAAGGTCATCAGATAACAAAGAGAAAACTATGCAACTATGAAACTATGAAAAAAAGAGTTCAAAAAGTTTTTTAACGATTTATAAATTTCAAACAGATAACGATTTCCCCAAAAAAATAGGTTTCAAAATTTTATAGATTACAAATATAAGTTATTAAAAAACACCAATTTTTATATTTATAGATTTCAATTTATTTCATTTATATTCAATTTTTTTTCTTTTATGTTAATAAAGCGGCGATTCGATTACGATTAAATTTAAAATGTTTAAAAAGTGTTACTTTTAATATTAATTCACTGTTTCTTATGTATTATGTATAGTTCATTGACGTAAAAATTAGAAGTAGAAGTAAAAATTACACTTCGTTATATATCAAAGTTAAAAATTATCATTAGTATATAAGAAACATATGCTTATTTTGTATATAATAAATCTACCCAAAGTAGATGACTAAAATTATTTAACAATTAATAATATAATATTTTAATAGATATCGGCGACATCTGAGAACTAATAGATAAGTAATAATGTTATATAATTATGAAATTATGTATAAGTGTAAAAGAGAAATATATAGTAATTAACTAACAAGATGAATATTAGTAGATAGAATCTGGCGATTCCAGCACAGTTTTGACAGCTGTCATTTATTTTGACAGCTATAAAAAAAGTAGTTATAATTTATGCCTATAGAGGTTTCGCGTTAGTGGCGGTTAATTTTGAAATTTAAAAAAATTTGAATTTAAATTAGCGTTAGTGGCGGTTAATTTTGAAATTTAAAAATATTTGAATTTAAATTCGCGTTAGTGGCGGTTAATTTTGAATTTAAAAAAATTTGAATTTAAAAAAATGTCAGTGTGGGGTATAATGGAATTGAATTTTAGTTTTGAAATGAATGCAGGTTTTTTTTGTTGCGGGTAGAGTTTTGTTGGCTAGAGTCTGGGTGCTAGAGGTTGGGTGGCTGAGGGTTGGGTGCTTAGGGACTAGGGGTCTGGGGGCCTGTAGCTGGTGGGGGGGCTAGGTTCTGAGATATTGTCTAGATTGGAAACTGGGAGAAGTTAGGTTTGCCGATTCTAGTACAGTTGGGAGTATTATGATATTGAATTTTTGTTTATGAAATGAGTTTACACACATAATAATAAAATATAATTTTTGCTTATTATTGAAAATGAAATTGTTGGGAATTGAGTAGGTAGGTAGGTGTATTATTGTGGTTTCTTTTGTGATAAGAATATAAAATTTAAATTCAAATTTCTTCTTATTAAAATAATATGTTATAGTGGTTTTCAAATATAAAATTAGATAAGAAAATTTAATAAAATTTAAATTCAAATTTTTTCTTAGTAAAATATGTTATAGTGGTTTTCAAATATAAAATTAGATAAGAAAATTTAATAAAATTTAAATTCAAATTTTTTCTTAGTAAAATATGTTATAGTGGTTTTCAAATATAAAATTAGATAAGAAAATTTTGATTTGAAGAATAAAAGAAAAAGTCTAATTTGTAAAAAATTACATCAGGGGATTCCGTAAACGTTTGGCTGATAAAAGTTTAATGAAATAAAAAGTTCATAGATTCATAGTGAGTAAAGTAAAAAAAAAAGTTAAATTATGAAATATGTTTGGATTTAAAAAAAAGCTTTTGAATAAAAAAAGAAATATATGAAGAAATGAATAATGACGTCAGGGAATTCCGATGAGTTATTGAATAATTGTTGATATAAAAAATGTTCAAATTTTAATATTGAAGAAATAAAAAGAAAAAGAGCAAAAACAAAATGTGATTTTTCTAAAGACTGTTAAAAATTTGTTGGTTAAAAGGGGTATTTGTAAGATTAAGATCATCATTACACAACATTATGGATAGACATCATAATGTTTTGGTGTGATATAATTGCACATGGGTATAAATATTGTATTTGTGGACACAAATGGAAATCAATATAAATAATTAATTGGAAAATATTTCATGATTTTTTGGAGATATACGTAACTCCAGAACAGGGACAAAGAGTTTGTGTATTTAAAATTAGAAACGGTGAGTCATCAACTGGCAAGTTAATGCTACCGCATTTTGATTGGCAACATATAAAAATTGAAGTATATGGAGGAGATATTTGTATTATTGGAGCAATAAGAAACCCACAAAATAAAAAAAAGCCTCAAATACCAAATAAGTTTGATGCTGATTGCCCATTTGCAGAGAAAGAAGATTGGCAGATGATAGAGAAAAATATTTTAAGCATATTACCAAATGATTTCGGTAAGAATCTCAAACAACACATTGAGTCAATGTCTTCTACATTTAATGAATATGAAGAGAATCAAAATGAGTCAAAAAAGTCAATGATAAGAAAACGAATTGATGACGGAATTTTATATATATCATCAATAGAAAACATGTATAATGAAAAAAATAATAAATCAAAAGTTGGTGACATTTTAACTAAGTTTAGAATATTACTTGAAAAACTAAAAGATGAGTATTTAGATTTTATGGAAGCTTTTTCAGATGGAAGAGATCGCTATTTACCATTGTTTTTATACGTTTGCACTATCATAAGTCAAGTAAAATTTTTACATGATAAAGAAAGTTCTAGAAAGTAAAAGAACAACAAAAAAAGTTGAAAAAATTTATTTGGTTGTACATATTACTAGAAATGAAAGTATTTTAAAGACATTTCAAATTTAACTTTCGTAGAGTGAAGTGTTAATTCTGCATCATCGTTATTATATTTACATATTAATTTTTACAAGCATTATGAAATTATTTTATTTGTTGAGTTTATTAACCATTGGAATCTATTCAGCACCTACTCCTAATATAAGACTAGATCAGTCAGCTTATGGAAGCGCAAATTTCAATGTTATACTTCCAAATAATGAAACTATTCAAATAAATTTATCTGTAAAATTGTTAAAACATGTACTTTCATCTGAAATTCCAACAACAACAACAATAACCACTCCAATAACATTTGATGGTATAACTGAAAAACTTATTGCTGATGATCAAATTATGAAAGCTGATTCAATTCCACAATATATAACAGCAGAGCAAGCAATTGAAGCATTTAGACAAGATCTTTTGTTAAAGGAGAGAAGTATTGGTGGTATCATAGAAAGTGAAAACGTTTTTTATAGACATTTTCGTTTAGAATATGCTGAAAATGAAGAAATAAAAGTTCGCTGTTCATATGATGCAAAATTTAATCAACACTCGTTAAAAATTGAATGTTTGGAATATATGGAAATTGCTTCTAATAGAATTTTAAGTAATGGAGAATTGGAAAAATATACGATTTATGATACTCTGTACAAATCACAGAATGCTTTAATTGATTTACGTAATATTAAGCAAACATATAATATGGATATATATTAAATATTTTTTATATAAATAAAATGAATTTTTTTAAATTAAATCTGTTTTATTTATCCATGAATTATGACTTGAAGGAAACCCAAGCCATTTAACAAAAGCTTTATCATCCTTATATTTTAATATTTTTTCAATTAAGTAAATATCTTTAATTTTTGTTTTTAATAGTTCTGCTTCATAAAAGCTTCCTTCTATTGGATTGTGTTGATAATCTTCTAGCAAATATGTTACGGGATTAGTAATTTGCACTTTCCTTATCTTAAATATTTCAGTTGTCCAATTGGGTGTATAACCTTTTTCAAAAACTTGTTTAAACTTGCTTATTCGAACTGAGTCACCAATTTTGAATTTAGCCGGTGGTGAAATTTTTATATGATTATAAACACTTGACAGCAGCTCATTAGCATTTTTTTCATTTATATATGATGGAGATCTTACAATTGTGCGATGTTTTTTGTGATTATATTGATGAACTAAACTTTCAATTATGCCTATCCATTTGTAATTTCCATTAAAGCTGAATTCTTTCCACATTTTTTCTTTTAAAGTACGATTAAAGCGCTCTACAATAGATGCTTTTAATGAGCTAAAAGTTGAGTAATGATTGATTTTATAATTTCTCATTAAATTTTTAAAAGTTATGTTGAAGAATTCTTTTCCATCATCAGTCTGAAGATTTTTTGGATATCTGTTAAATTTTGTGAAAATTGATTGCATTGTCTGAGCAACATTTTGAGCTGTTTTAATTTTTATTGGAATAGCCCAGGCATATTTCGAAAAGGTATCGATTACGGTTAGTAAGAATCGAAATGTTTTATTTTCTTTAGCATATAAACCCATTTCTACCAAATCTGCTTGCCAGAGATCATCATAACCTTTGATAATTACTCTACGCCTTTTAAAATTTTTTCGAGCTGGCTTATGTAATTCTTCAACAACCTCTCTCTTAGTCATGATGAATGATCTAGTTTTATTTCTGTTATGAGGTTGTAATTAGAAAATCTGTCATTAAAAATATGCTGACGATGGTTTTTATTTAAAACTTTAGAGATAAGGTTATCAGTATTTTCAATTCTTTTATTAAATCTTACTCGATCTAGAGCTATAATCTCCCAATATTTTTGTCGAGCTAATTTATGCGCAGAGTTCCATGTGTACAATATATGGATTTGAGGTTTTAAATCAAAACGAACTCTTTTCATCAGCTTTTGGCCATCGTCTTTCACTTCCTCCTCCTCCTTCTCTACATCACTCTCTTCAGAGTAATCCAAAATGTTAAGCCATTCAAATAAATCAACCACCTCACTCTGACTCATTTTAAATATAAAACAATAATTATAATGCTTATTTATTTTTTTTTTTAATTTAAATAGTTTTATTTATTTTTAATTCTCTCATATAATTTCATTAATTTCACAATTCTTATCATTATTCGTTCAGCCAACATACATGGACATGTATCTGGGTATAAATCAGATGAATCTGACGCATATGGGCATATAGTATAATGAATACCATGATTTCTTGTTTCCAACTGCACTGAATTTTGGAACTGCACCAAAAAATTAAAATGATCTTTTAATTCAGTATAATGTTCTTCTAATAGAATATCTTCATATATATTTAGAAAATTATTCAATTTATATCCGATTCGTGATATATCCATGTTTAATGCCTAAATCTTTAGTACAGACTGATTGTTACAAATTTATTTACTATTTGTTTCCAAAAGTTTTATTCGAAGTTCAAAGTTTTTAAGAATTTCTGCAGCATTCGTATCTACGAAATGCATAGCATTTTTAATTTCCTTTTCCATGCTGCTCCAGATAAACGAATTATGTCTTTCAATTTTTTCTTCAATAAAAGTTTTTAATTTATCATCTAATTTGCTAATTTCATTTTCAGTATATTGTTTTATGGTTTCATTTGCATCTGAAAGTTGTGTATTTACCCAGTCAGCATTTTCTCTTTGAAAATCTATAAAAAGATTTGTTATACTTTCATCATGAATATCGAATTGATTATCAATATAACTTTTTGTTACAACATCTGTTGGATTAATGGGTGTTCTAACATTTGCGAATTGCTTATTTTGAAGATCATAATTTCCTTCTGAAGTTAAAGGAAAACTTATTATATGGCTGTTTAACGGTATATTTTTATATGGTTGAGCTCGAGTATGACCAAATTTGTCAATTGTCATCATGTAAGTGTTACTTTAAAATATTTATTACTCAATTATATTAGCTTCTCTGAGTTCTTCAATAATGGAATTGATTTCATTATGATGATTATTGTTACCAGACATTTCTGATGCAATCAAAAGCTCCAATCTATCAACTAATTCATTAGGGTCATCCCAATAAGTATATTGAATCGGGCGGTTTGAATATAACATATTAGAAGATTGTGGCAATGCTAATAATTTTTTATTAGAATAAGAATTTCCTTTTTTAGTTCTCGTATTATATTCATGTTTATACAGGTGTTTTATAATATTTTGATATTTATAACCCTTATTTCCTTTAATTTGTTCCAATGAATCATAATTTCTCCTATGAGCATTAGTTTTTTCCAAAATCCTTTGATACTGTTTTAAATCATTTTCAGTATAATTCACTGGTTTCTTTTTAAATATAAGGTTATGCAAACCTTCAGTTCCCTCAAAGGTCTCACCATTAATAATTATGTTATGATTATTTTCATTAATACTAAACGTTGAATTACCTAATTCTCTTATGTTCGATTTAAGGTCAAGATATGGTCCATAACTCTTATCAATTTCTGATTTATTATAGCTGTATAAAGGTGATGATGATGATGATGATGATGATGAATCGGCAGTCAATTTAGAAGTTGAAAATGTAGTAGTGTTAGGTGTTGATGTCTTAAAACTTTCAAAATCTGATTTCTTTTTCTTTGGTGTTTCCGTTTTTTGCATGAATGATGTCATACTAATTTTATCATTATCAGTAGTTTTGGATTCATCTTCCGGTTTCACTTCCTACTTTTTCACAATATTAGTTAATTTTTTAATTGGCTCTACAATTGGCTTAAATGTTTCCTCCAAATATTGCTCCTCTGCTATTTTTCCAGTTTTTAATGTTTTATATTTCCTTTGCAAATTTTTTCTCGTTTTAATTATGTCTTTTAAGACTTTTTCATTAAAGGTTTTATTCATGATTGAACTGCTATTGAACTGCAACTGATCTGACCTGATCTGTATTGAATCGAAACTGGTCTGATCTGATCTGTTGTTGTTCCTGATCTGATATGCTGCTGTTGTTGATCTGATCTGTTGTTGTTGTGAACGGTATATTATATATGTTTATAATTGAACACATTCTTCAAAATTTCTTTTATAGCGACCATTATTTAAAGCTCTAACTTTATCAATAAGTAAAAATCCATAGCTATTTCGCCAACAATGTGTGCATATATCTTTAAATTGCTTAAAGGACATATCTGCATTAACATGATCATTATAGATATGCTTTAAATTTAAATCATCTTGCTTAAATAAAATTATAAAATTTGCATTATCTCTTATTAAATGTTTAGGAATTCGAGTATATGATTGACATAAATAGAAATTTCGACGTTTTGATGCCGTCCCATACAAAAATATTCCCTCACTTTATCTTGTTTATCACATGCAACATCATCAAATATGAATATTGAATTAGGCTGGGATTCTGATGGTTTAACTACATCTGAATTATTTGAAAATTCATTATATCCCATTCCTTTAATAGGTTTTATAATTTTTTTAAAATACTGATACTTCGGCTGGTGTAATGATTTCGAATAAATGTATATATTTTGAAATTTAAGACCTTTTGGATCTAATAACATGCTTAACATGACATTTGTTTTACCACAATTAGATTGTCCAACAATTAATCCTCGAATACTGTTTGGTAGTATTTCTCCGTGTTTCTTATACTCTTTAATAATATTACATTTCTCATCAAAATTCATAATCTTTATTGTTTCACCTTTTTTCATAAACTTCATTTTAGCAACTAAATCAATTTCATATAAAACTATATTTATATGTCTTAATCAAAACAATCCATATTGAACTGTCACCGATATAAGATTAAATATGATCATTTACAAGAGAAATGCAATCAGTTGCAAATCAGAAATCAAAAAGAAAGGTGGTGTATTAAATTCCATAATTAATAAATTACCATTTGAAGCACATCTATCTGGATATAATTATTGTGGACCAGGAACAAAACTTAGAAAACGTCTAGAACGTGGGGATAAAGGAATAAACCAATTAGATGATGCATGTCTTGAACACGATATTGCATATTCTAAACATAGTAATATTTCTGATCGTCATATAGCTGATAAAATATTAGCTGAGAAAGCTTGGCAAAGAGTTAAATCGCGTGATTCAACTTTAAATGAAAAAGCAAACGGATTTCTTGTTACAAACGCAATGAAAACAAAAATTAGACTTGGTATGGGTTGCAAGAAGGAAGCAAAGAAAGCACCGAAAAAGCAACTTTTAAGAAGAGTCATTCAAGAACCTAGAATAGCTATTAAAGGGTATAAACCTAATAAGCAAAATGACGCTATCAAAATTGCGCTGAAAGCTGCTAGAAATATAAGCAAAAATAGAAAATCAATTAAAATACCACGCATTATTTCTGTTCCTAAAACTGGTGGCATTCTACCATTAATTCCAATATTCGCAGGTTTATCAGCTGTCGGAGCTCTTGCAGGTGGTGCTGCTGGTATAACTAAAGCTGTTAATGATGCTAAAAATGCTAAGGTGCAGTTAAATGAAAGTGAACGTCATAATAAAACAATGGAAGCTATTGCTCTAAGAGGAAGGGGTTTACATTTAAAACCATATAAACAGGGACTTGGATTATTTCTGACATCAAAAAACCGCTAAGTTTGCTACCCAAACGGGCTTTAACCAATATTGATTTAAATAATTTTGGAACCAAATACTTAAAATATTTTCGTGGAGTTTTTATGAGAGACGATCTTCCTAAAACTAAACCTTGGAAATGTGAATGTGGAATCGTCAATTTAGATAACTCAATCGGAGATGGAACTCATTGGGTAGCATATTATAAGAATTTAAATGATATAAAATATTTTGATAGCTTTGGAAATTTAAAACCACCAAATGAAATTGTAAAATATTTAGGAAATAAGCTTTCATATAATTATTATAAATATCAAAAATTTAATACATACAATTGTGGTCATTTATGTTTAACTTTCTTATCTAATACTATTTTTTATAAGCAAAACAAAAAAACAAATTAAAAAATTAATAAGAAATATATCACATTTTTTTTTTCTTTTTAAGCGTGACAAAAAAGTAAATTCAAGGCTATTTTTGTTTTCTTTCAATAGAGATATTGAATAGAATCATAGTTTTTATTATTATGCAATTCAAATTTTAAGTTCAAGGTTTGTTTTTTATTTTCTTGATAAAAATCATATGATTTTTAAATGAAATTTAAGGTTATTGAAATTAAAATTGAATTTTCATCATAAATTGTATATATATGTGTAGGTAATTTAATTTATAATAAATTATGATAATGGTTATATAAAAGATAATACGTTTCAATAATTGTTTAATTGGTTAAGAGCAACCATGTCTTTAACGTTTACCTTAAATGGTAAAATTTCTGTACTAACAGCAGAATATTTTCCACCCATAGATTTAGAAGGGGAATATGTTTGTGCATTAGTTGATTTTCAGACATACAATTCTATACCGAATGTAGATGAAGGAAATAATAGATTTCTTATTGGGGATAAAAGCATCATTCTTCCAACAGGCTCCTATGAAATTGAAGATATCGAAGATTTTCTTAAAAAGAAACTAGAAATTACAAATACAAAAACTGAAAAACGGAAACTCTATATAAAAGCTAACAATAATACATTAAATTGTGAAATTTTTTCCGATGAAGAGATTGATTTTGAACGAGAAGACACTATTGGTGGATTGTTAGGTTTTAGTAAAAGAAGATTAAAACCAAATAAGTGGAATATTTCAGATCTTCCTGTTGATATAAACAAAATTAATATTATACGAGTTGAATGCAACATTATTCAAGGAACATATATTAATGATCAGAGAGTACATATGTTACATGAATTTTCAATTCATGTTGGCCCCGGCTATAAAATAATTGAAGTTCCTCGAAATCTTATTTATTTACCAGTAGCTGTCTTATTTTATTCTTATTTACCAGTAGCTGTCAATCAAATCAAATCGATAAACATAAAATTACTCGACCAGAACGGTAATTTAATTAATTTTCGAGGTGAAACTATAACAGTGCGCTTGCACTTGAAAAAACAGGAAAAATGATAATATATGATAATAATTATCAGAAACACAATAAATATTTAGCACACGTCAAGGATCATTTTAATAGCATGTAAACGTTAAGAGGAATAAGATCTCACAGAATAAACAAAGGAACTCTAACAATAGAAAAACAACAATTTTTAAAATCAATTGGCCTTAAATTAAAAATGTTTTAAAAAATGGATAATTTATTTCATAGCCCTGTCATTGATGAAAGTATAACAAGTGCTCATTGACGCACATATTCAGCATTCACAGATTCATTTAATAAAAGCGATATTATTCGCATACAAATACAAAATCAAAATCTAAATATCTTACCGTCTACCAGTATTCTTTATATTGAAGGCTTTATTTCAAAACAAGATGGAAGTCTTGCAACAAAAACAAATTTAATTAATAACGCAATGGCATTTCTATTCGAAGAAGTACGCTATGAATTAAATGGGAAGGAAATTGATCATTGTCGAAATGTTGGTATAACAACATGTTTAAAAAATTTTATTTCGCTAAATGAAAATGAGAGTCAAGCTCTTATGAATGCATGTTGGTCTCCCAAAGCAACAATTGATTCAAAAACACAATTTTTTAACTATTGTGTTCCATTGAAAAGACTCTTGGGATTTGCTGAAGATCATAAAAACATTATACCGAATGCAAAACATGAATTAATTTTGATACGTTCAAGATCTGATGATAACTCTTTACTTTGCTCTGATATTAATGAAAAACCGAAAATTCAATTACTTAAAGTGCAATGGCGAGTACAACATATCAATTTAGCTGATTCCTTCAAATTAAACCTGTACAAGAATATTGATAATAATGCTAAACTTATATTAGATTTTAGAAATTGGGATTTATATGAATATCCAACATTACCGTCAAATACTAACCATCATATTTGGAACGTTAAAACTACAACTCAACTTGAAAAGCCGCGTTTCATTATTTTCGCTCTACAAACAAATAAGTTAAATCAACTTAAAGAAGATCCATCGAAATTTGATCATTTGGATGTAGAAGATTTAAAAGTTTTCTTAAATTCAGAAGCTTATCCATATGAAGATATGAATTTAAATTTTGAAAGACATCGTTATGGAATAGCTTACGAGGCATACATTAACTTTCGTTGCAATTATTATAATTATTCTATACCTGAACCTTTATTAACATGGGAAGAGTTTAAGAAAAGTAGTACAATTTTCGTAATAGACACTCGTTATCAAAATGAAAATTTAAAAACGGGGTCAATTGATGTTAAAATACAGCTTAAAACTGCAAGTAGCATTCCAGCAAGTACCACAGCCTACTGTCTTTTGTTACACGATCGACTAATTGAATTTCAACCTTTGAGCGGGGATGTTAATAAAATAAATTAAAATTACAAATCAATGAGCTTTTCTAATGAAATTACAACAACAATCACTGAATAGACTAAATCAATCATTTAAAATCGTTTTATACATTTTATATACGACTCTGTTTTGGAGTAACATTTTTAATTTACTTGTTTTATAGACATCTAAGCAATGGAATATGTAATACTTGATATTCAAGGCTTCCGAGATAATAGTAACAAATTTATTCTAAAAGAAATTGCAATATTAACTTCAAGTAATGAAATTCAACATTTCATAATTAAACCTCCATACAGTTATCACGTACTTGAGTCACAATCAAAATATATCAATAAATGGTTAACAAAAAATCACCATGGATTTAAATGGTCTGATGGTAAAACAAGTTTTTGTGATGTGATGAATTTTTTAAAATTGTTTATAAATACCAATACTTGCATTTACGTAAAGGGTGATGAAAAGAGAATTTGGATTCAAAACATTTTGAAACATTATAATAATGTTGTAGATTTAAACAGACAAGATTACACAAGCCTAAAATTTTTAAAAAGGCAACAAAATACCCCTGCTCAAAGATGCTCATTCAATCATGTTGGTATGTGCGCTTTTGAAAATGTTTATTTATTAAAATCACTATTGTAAACATTTTATTATTTTATTTTTATGATTTTTATGATTTAATTGTGATATGTACTAATAATGATTAAATAAAAATGAATGAACAGTTTTACTGTAACATATTTTTTTTTTTTCGCTTTGATTTTTTCCACCCTTTCAGCTAATTTGCAAAAAAAAAAAACCTATAAGAATAAACCTATAAAACCTATAAAAAGTGCGCCCTGAAAATTAAGATACAATTTATAAAATAAAAGAAAACTATATAATTATCATAAAAATCAAAATATTTATTTATTTATTTATTTTGTATTGATTACATAATTATTATATGGCCTGGTTTTCTTCAAGAATATCAGCGTCTTCATCATCTTCACCATCGTCATCTGTGTGCTCCATACTCCCAGTCCATTCATCTTTTTTAAAAATTTTTAAATCAAAGGATTTTCCTTTGTGACCATAATTTACCAATCCATATGATCCATCATTTAATTTTGTAATTTCATCCTGTGTAAGGGCATTAAATCGTATTGGAAGAAATATCTTAAATTCTCCCAATTCTGCTGTAACCCTTTCTCCGAATTTAGTATTTATCTTCATCAGTTTCTCTATTTTATATAATTTTTTATACAGCATAGTTGAAACTGTGACTGTATTTTTGAATTTTCGCGACTCGAATTTTTTTATTTAAGTTATTTAAAAAACTCATTTTTTATTTTATTTTTTTTTTAATGCTTTATTAGGGTAATTAGTGTAGGTAATAACTGAATAATTAATTAAAATATACAGCCTATTTATACTATTTTTCCTTATGCTGGTAATAAAAGATTGTTAAAAAACTGCTTTTAATTAATCAGATATAAATTCCGCAGAAAATGAATGTGGTTTTATGGTACAATATTTTATTTTTATTTCATTACATTAAATTTATTTTACAATAATTCTGTACCAATTGAATAATGATTCCAAAGTAATGTATTGACACCATTAGAATGTACAAATCTCTTATCATCAAAATAGCTTAAAGATACTTTATTTAAACATTGTGTGTATAAAGTATGCAACTTACTTCTAAATATATACATTTTATTTACATATATTTTCCTTTTATATAAACAATCTCTATAATTTGATAAAGTTAGATTTTTAACTACATATTTCTTAACACCTTTTGCTTTTTTTATTTCATTTTTATTAATAATATCTATAGAATACATTTTGGATCTTAAACCTATAAATTCTCTTATTATACTGCCACTACATTCATCCTTCATCATATACCGAGAACCTTTTTATTTTTCAAGGGTATACCGTAAATATTATTTATATTATAATCAGAGGTATCATAATTTAGATCTATATCAGGTATAATATCTTTATAAAAATCATCTGTTCCAATTGTTAATACAAAAGAATCTGTATCCATAGAATTTAGCTCAACATTATCTCCATATTTTGGTTTCATATAAGAAGTTATACATTTTCCATTTTGAAACATCTAATACTGAAAATCCGACGTATATAGGTTTATTATAAAACGTTTTTACTCTGTCCAATTGAACAGCAATCATATTTTCTATAAAATGGGCTATACTATGGGAAATTTGCTTTAGCAATCACAGCTCTAGCACCTAAATGTCTTCCCCGATTTTGCCAACTTGTCACTATTTTAACATCTCTTCTTTTATCAATATTCTCAATAGTTTTCCCGAAAACAGCATTATTTAATAGCTTAAAAAAATCTTTAGCAAATTGTGTTACAGCTCTTATTCTATGTGAATTATTTAAATCAATATAGCTTTTAAGCCAACATGTTTGTCTAAACTGCAATACTCTATGAATTTTTTTTTAAATTAACCCGTGCTCTAAACATTGTTTAAGATTTCGATAATGAATGACATAATGATTGTGATCTTCAAGATCAGTAATCAACTTGGTATTCTTCATATATTGATTCATTTTATGTTCACAGCAAAATGGTAAGTCTTTATGTTCGTCATGCTTAGAAATGGGATACTCTAAATCTACTTCTAAAATATAACCTATATTAGAATCATCCGGTATATCTAAAATATTTGTTTCAAAATTTTCCACCCATAGAAAATCAGAAAAAGGTAAAAATTGTGACATAGCCCTACCATATAGATTAACAACATCTAAATACACAATAAACTTAGAAGTTTTGGAACTGTCAAAATTTTCCATATATTTATTATTCGCTACTGAATGCCTCAAAGCGCATTGTGTTATTCCCCCCCTAATTCCTTTTTTAATAAAATTATACATGTTAATATCCGTAAATAGTTCAAGTTCAATTTTGGTATATTTTAACATGGCATCCCAAGATAAGCCTGGCGCCGTGTAATAATGACATGGATCTAAAGAATATATGTTTTTGCAAAGCTTACGGAAATTTTTAAAAATATCAGTTAATAGGAATACATCAGTTTTTAAATAAATTTCTAAATAGTCTTTAAAATTTTTACAGTTAAATTTTTCCCACACTTTCTTAGCATGCTCATAATCTTCATCAGAACAAGTATAATCAGATAATTTATTATTAAATTTTTCCCGAGAAGGTAATGTTTCAAAATTAAGCTTTTCCCATGAATTTAAAAACTCATAAGGAAATACACCTTTTCGTCGTAAAAGCATAAATTGCTCATCATCAATACATATTTTCCTAGTGCTAATTAGATTATCATTCGATAAATTACGGGCTAGATTATCAATACTTGAAGCCATAAATCTAAAAGAATCTAAAAATCGTATTTCAATCACATTTTCTTCATCAATATTTATATGTTTTGAAACAGAAATGTAATTTTCTTTGTTGATTGGTATCAACTTTATTTGACCGGGGTGATTTGATAGCGCTTTTATTAATAAATGGCAATCGTATCCCGAAAAATTGTGAAATAAAACTGGAATGAAATGAGCGTGTGAATAATTTAAATTACATGTATAATGAGCAGGTCCACGGTATGTGCCGGTTAAATGGCAATGGTCAGCAACCCTATCTATACCTAAATCTAATTCACAAATATGACATATTTTACTTTCTATCTGATGTTTTTGTTCTAAATTTGTTAACTTTTTCATTGGTATCACTTTTTGAAGGTGTTCACGCGAAATAACAATAACATCTTCAATTAACTTATCTATAAAAATATCAATACAATTCTCACCTGTGTACATTCTAAATAAATCCCAATTGTGATTGAAGGAACATTTTATGTTGTAAGCAAATGCACATGGAATATGCTCTTGTATATCTGTTGTTGCTGATTTTGTTTCTTCAGGATGACATGTATAAATGTCTTGAAGTAAGCATTCAAAATCAGCATAAACGGTAAAAGGTACATCAATTTTTCTTTCATATTTTGTAAATTTTATCCATTTATTTTCCTCAGTAGGCATTAACGTAACAATTTTACAGCATTCTTTTTTATGTATATGATAAGACTCTTCGTTGTGAAAATATTGTAAGCATGTATTGCATAAGTACAAACCATGACCATGTTGTGTTATTTGCGATCTAATCAGCCTTGATATATTTTTTATCCAAACATAATGAGCTCTTTCTTCATTTTCAACCAATAAAACATTAATATGCTTAATTTTTTCTTCTTTAGTTGAGTAATACGGTCGTACTATTTCATAAAAAATCCCTTTTTGTGAGCTAATTTCTTCAATTCCAAAAACATTTACACTAATAGTAGGATTTAATTCTTCAAATAAATCTATGTCTGCTACTTTAAGTGGGAATTCCAAATTACCAAATTCTAAAGTAAACTCTTCAAAATTTTCATTTAAATGTATTGTGCTACTTTCAATATCAGGTATTCTATAAATCGATGTTCTTTGTAAATTTTGATTTCCTTTATAAAGGGCTGATATTATACTCCATTTAAAGCAATATTCATCTGAATTGTTAACTTTAATACAAGCATTTTTGTCCTGAATGATTTTCGGTAATGGTAAATATTGTGAGCATCGTAAAGGCTTGTACTGATTAATGTTGATTTCTACATGTAAAATTCGTAATAACGCCCAACCGCTATCTCGTTCTTGAAACTCGTCACATTTTTTAACAATATTATTAACCATATCATCATAAAACTCTGAAAGCTGCTTACTTTGATTGACAGTTCTCATTCTAGTATTGAAAGATTTCACCGATAGATCCATATTACCATCATATTCCTCATCTTCACCATCCTTCTTGGAAATTTTAATATACTCAGCGAATAATTCCAAATTATATTTTAGAGCTTTATGTTTTTCCAATGCAGTTTGCAACAATTTAATTATTTTATCTTTTCCTTTAATAAAAAACTCATTAGATGATTGTAATTCCTCTACGTCATTATCATATATAAACGACTCTATTCTCTCATTAAAAGTACTTTTAATGCACTTAAGACCATCTTCAATTATAGTTGCTGAATTTCTTCTATGTTTTAGAGTTCTTAGGTGATACATCCATCCTTTAATGAGAACAGAGATTTTACAAGAAGAGCAATATTTTTCTTCACTTCCAGAAATTTGGTTTGAATTGCGTTTCATTTTAAATTTTTTATACCCGTATGAACTATGTTCAAGGGTATAATAAATTTGCCATTACGTTTGTGACACCTTAAAGGAGTCGAGCTAGATATAGTGTCAAAGGTATGGATCGGCTCAGAATCGAATTCTGAGTCGATTAAGCCATGTACGTCCGTCCGTCCGTCCGTCCGTCCGCACGATAACTCAAAAAATAAAGGAGCTAGGGGGCTGAAATTTTTTTTACGTCACTTTTGCAAAATTGTTAGTTTTGCTATTTAAATCCAACATTTTCGGTCGGCGGGTTCGAGTAGCTGCCATACAACTTCTATCTTTATATAGAAATAACTCAATAACTCTATTCAAGCTAGGTTTCTGAAATTTTGCAAATGATGATCAAGTTTTATGGCAACAACTTCTGTAAAATTTGGTTGTGCTGGTGCAGCGGGTTCGGGTAGCTGCCATACAACTTCTCCGTTTAAATGAGAATAACTCAGTGTTTATTGAAGCTAGGAATCTGAAATTTAGTAAAGAGGTGTCGAGTTACATGCCAACAACTTTTGTAAAATTTGGTTGGTCTAGAGCAGCCGGTTCAGACTTCTTGCACCTCTTGGAACCTAATGAAGCTAGGCGTCTGAAATTTTGCAAATGATGATCAAGTTTTATGGCAACAACTTTTGTAAAATTTGGTTGTAGTGGTGCGGCGGGTTCGGGTAGCTGCCATACAACTTATCCGGTTAAATGAGAATAACTCAGTGTTTATTGAAGCTAGGAATCTGAAATTTAGTAAAGAAGTGTCGAGTTATATGCCAACAACTTTTGTAAAATTTGTTTGGCCTAGAACAGCCGGTTCAGGCTTCTTGCACCTCTTGGAAGTTAATAAAGCTAGGCGTCTGAAATCTTGCAAATGATGATCAAGTTTTATGGCAACAACTTCTACAAAATTTGGTTGTGCTGGTGCGACGGATTCGGGTAGCTGCCATACAAAATCTCTTTTTAAATGAAAAGAACTCAGTGTCCGTCCGCACGATAACTCAAAAACTAGAGGAGCTAGGAGGCTGAAAATTTTTTTACGTCACTTTTGTAAAATTGTTAGTTTTGCTATTTAACCCCAGCATTTTCTGTCCCCGGGTTCGGGTAGCTGCCATACAACTTCTTTCTTTAAATAGAAATAACCCAGTGTCTGTTCAATCTAGGTATCTGAAATTTTGCGAATGATGATCAAGTTTTATGGCAACAACTTCTGCAAAATTTGGTTGTGGTGGTGTGACGGGTTCGGGTAGCTGCCATACAAAATCTCTTTTTAAATGAAAAGAACTCAGTGTCCGTCCGCACGATAACTCAAAAACTAGAAGAGCTAGGAGGCTGAAAATTTTTTTACGTCACTTTTGTAAAATTGTTAGTTTTGCTATTTAACCCCAGCATTTTCTGTCCCCGGGTTCGGGTAGCTGCCATACAACGTCTTTCTTTAAATAGAAATAACCCAGTGTCTGTTCAATCTAGGTATCTGAAATTTTGCGAATGATGATCAAGTTTTATGGCAACAACTTCTGCAAAATTTGGTTGTGGTGGTGTGACGGGTTCGGGTAGCTGCCATACAAAATCTCTTTTTAAATGAAAGAACTCAGTGTCCGTCCGCACTATAACTCAAAAAATAGAGGAGCTAAGAGGCTGAAAATTTTTTTACGTTACTTTTGTAAAATTGTTAGTTTTGCTATTTAACTCCAGCATTTTCGGCCGCCGGGTTCGAGTAGCTGCCATACAACGTCTTTCTTTAAATGGAAATAACCCAGTGTCTGTTCAATCTAGGTATCTGAAATTTTGCGAATGATGATCAAGTTTTATGGCAACAACTTCTGCAAAATTTGGTTGTGGTGGTGTGACGGGTTCGGGTAGCTGCCATACAAAATCTCTTTTTAAATGAAAGAACTCAGTGTCCGTCCGCACTATAACTCAAAAAATAGAGGAGCTAGGAGGCTGAAAATTTTTTTACGTTACTTTTGTAAAATTGTTAGTTTTGCTATTTAACTCCAGCATTTTCGGCCGCCGGGTTCGAGTAGCTGCCATACAACGTCTTTCTTTAAATGGAAAAAACCCAGTGTCTATTCAATCTAGGTATCTGAAATTTTGCAAATGATGATCGAGTTTTATGGCAACAACTTCTGTAAAATTTTGTTGTGATGATATGACAGGTTCGGATAGTTGCCATACAACTTCTCTTTTTAAATGAAAATAACTCAGTGTCTATTGAAGCTAGCTATCTGAAATTTAGTCAAAAAGTGTCGAGTTGCATGCCAAAAACTTTTGTAAAATTTGAATGGTCTAAAGCAGCCGGTTCAGGCTTTTTGCATTTCTTGGAACTTAATGAAGCTAGGCGCAATAGATTCGGGTAGCTATCATACAACTCCACAATTTACATAAATATATCTCTGTAGTTCGGTACTAAAACTCTGAATGTTTTTAAAAGATGATCAAGTTTTATAGAAACAGGATATATTACGTTCATACGGGTATCCCAGAGTTGACACAGTCTACTCTACTGCACTCTTCCTCGTTTTTTACTTTACTCACTTTCTATATGAATCTATTAACTTTTTATTTCATTAAACTTTTATCAGCCAAACGTTTACGGAATCCCCTGACGTAATTTTTTACAAATTAGACTTTTTCTTTTATTCTTCAAATCAAAATTTTCTTATCTAATTTTATATTTGAACATATATTATATTATATATATTATATTATATTATATTATTTTATATTATATATTATAACATATTTTACTAAGAAAAAATTTGAATTTAAATTTTATTAAATTTTCTTATCTAATTTTATATTTGAAAACCACTATAACATATTTTACTAAGAAAAAATTTGAATTTAAATTTTATTAAATTTTCTTATCTAATTTTATATTTGAAAACCACTATAACATATTATTTTAATAAGAAGAAATTTGAATTTAAATTTTATATTCTTATCACAAAAGAAACCACAATAATACACCTACCTACCTACTCAATTCCCAACAATTTCATTTTCAATAATAAGCAAAAATTATATTTTATTATTATGTGTGTAAACTCATTTCATAAACAAAAATTCAATCTCATAATACTCCCAACTGTACTAGAATCGGCAAACCTAACTTCTCTCAGTTTCCAATCTAGACAATATCTCAGAACCTAGCCCCCCACCAGCTACAGGCCCCCAGACCCCTAGTCCCTAAGCACCCAACCCTCAGCCACCCAACCTCTAGCACCCAGACTCTAGCCAACAAAACTCTACCCGCAACAAAAAAAACCTGCATTCATTTCAAAACTAAAATTTAATTCCATTATACCCCACACTGACATTTTTTTAAATTCAAATTTTTTTAAATTCAAAATTAACCGCCACTAACGCGAATTTAAATTCAAATATTTTAAATTTTAAAATTAACCGCCACTAACGCTAATTTAAATTCAAATTTTTTTAAATTTCAAAATTAACCGCCAAACAAAGCAAATATAAATTGGTAAGTAAGAACAATTAATTTTAAGTTTAACTATTAAATTTTAATTTAATTTTAAATGTCTTTTTACATGTTGCTGTTAGATGCTGGGAAAGAATTGAGATGAACCAATAATTCAGATAAGTATTTAATTTTAATTTCTTTATTAAAGTGAAGATTCTTTGTGGTATCTTTCCTTTCAGGCTTTCTTTTAGTTGAAGTCAAAAAATGAACAATGAAGCCAAACAAGAAAATGGGATCGTGCCGCAACATTCTCCCGGCCTTGGCATCATTGTGAATGAATAGAAGTCGAAAAGCAGAACTCGATCGTGATCGGTGATGGATGCTGTACCAATTGGTGTTACCATAGTTTGACTGCTAAAGTATATTTCTATATTTTTTTTTGTTGATACGTTTTGTTTGTCGTTATATATATATATATATTTTCTTTCTCATCCTAATTCCTTTGTTTGCTTTTAGGTTTTTAGACGAATTTATACTGTGAGCACCGTGAAGTTTAATCTAAAAATAAAAAAATTGAGGGGTTATAGCGCCCCTGACTCGCTGTTGTTTAGAAATTTTATTGATATTTGGATAATACATTACGAGTGTAAATTAGTGAGTATTGTAATATTTGTTTCTTTATATATTTTATATGAGGATATATCTTATAATTGTATTGTAATTGGTATGTATATAAAAAAAAATATGACTTATAATATGTTGTAATCTGTATATATATATTTCCTCGTAATAATTTAGGGAATCTTTTCCCCTTACTTATGGATTTTAGTTGTTGATTTGAATGACATATCTTGAAAAATGTAGTTGATAATCGATAATGTATGAATGATTTGTGTATATTTAGTATAGTTTAGTTTCGGGTTTTTTTTTTACTGACTGTTTGGTAATATACAAATTTTTGCTAATGCTCTTTTGAATGTTGTATTTTTACATTTTACTGTGACTACTCTTACTAACCCATCTGAACCAGGATGGATTTCAATTTTTCTCCCAAGTAACCAACGAGATGGCGGAAGTCTTTCTTCTTTGAGAAGAATTAGTTGTCCAATTTGAAGATTTTCAGTTTTCTTCATCCATTTTGGTCGCTGTTGCAATCGGCTTAAGTATTCAGAGCTCCATCTTTGCCAGAAATTTTGTGAAAGCCTTTGTACATGTTGCCAACGGTTTAGCCTATGAATGTTCAAATCTAACAGTGATCGCTCAGGCGGTGTTAATAAACTATCTCCTATTAAAAAGTGGGCCAGTGTTAATGGAGTCAAATCTTGAGGATCGCTGCTTAGTTCACAAAGCGGTCGTGAATTTAGACAAGCTTCAATCTGCGTAATGACAGTGTTGAATTCTTCAAAGGTCAATGTTGAATTGCCGAGTATTCGTTTGAGATGATATTTTGTTGATTTGACTCCTGCCTCCCATAATCCGCCAAAATGAGGAGATGCTGGTGGGGTGAAATTAAATTTTGTATCTTGATTATGAATTGCTTCGGCTATATCAATGTTCAGGTTAGCAATCATAATTTTCCTTTCCTTAGACAGCAATTTATTTGCTCCAACGAAATTTGTTCTACAGTCGCTGGCAGATACCTCTTCTTGCACAAAAGCGACGATATGCGGCTATAAAACCTTCGGCTGTTAGGTCTGACACCAATTCCAAATGAATGGCCTTTGTGGCCATGCATATAAACAAGGAGATGTAAGCTTTGTAATTTTTGTGTTGCGTCCTTTATGAGTTTTTAGTTCAAATGGTCCACAAAAATCAACTCCAGAGTGGGAAAAGGGACGGCTTATTTGTGATCTAGCCTTTGGTAGATTTCCCATTAATTGTTTGGCTGTGTCGGCTCTTTGTCGAAAACAGATTATACACTTATGTATATGGTTTCTGATAGTATTTTTCGCGTTTATTAACCAGTATTTTTTTCTGAGAAGCGCCATTATCAATTGTGAGCCACCATGCAAAGTTTCCTTGTGTAGTTTTTCAATTATTAACCTGGAAATATGATCTTTATCAGAAAGTATTATGGGGTATTTTTCATCATAAGTCAATAACGAAGTTTTTAATCTTTCACCAACTCTGAGGATTCCATTGATGTCTAAAAATGGGTTCAATTTAAGCAAGGAACTCTTGGATAGTATTGGCTTATCATCTGTTAAGAAAAATATCTCTTCTGAAAAGGTTCTTCCTTGAGCTCTTTTAATCAAAATCTGCAAGGCCCATGCGAGTTCTGAAGCTCGAAGATATCCCAGATTTCTCCGATTAGAGTCCTGTCGAGTATTTATCATAAATCTATGGCAGTAAGCTACAACTCGTAATAATCGTGTTAGATTGGAGAACTTGTTTTCAAATGGTTCTTCCAAAATTTTGACTTGGTGAACGTATGATTTTTTCTGCTCTAATGTTGTTGTTGTGCAATCCTTTGAGTTGGGCCAGTGTGACGGAGCCCTTTGCAACCACTCTGGACCTAACTACCACAATTTTTGTTGTAGTAAGTTTGCTGGGTAAAGTCCTCTTGAAGTACAGTCTGCTGGGTTTTCCTTTGACGCTACATGGGACCAAGAATTTTTCTCAAGCAGCTCATGAATATGGGATACTTGATTGGCCACGAAAGTTGTCAATTTCGAAGGATGTGATCTTAGCCAAGCCAACACGATTTCGGAGTCTGTCCAAGCATATATCGAGATTTGAGTAGACAAATCTAACGCTTAAACTCATTTTTAACTAGTTTAGCAGCCAAGCTAGCAGCACATTATTCTAACCGAGGTAACGAAATTGTCTTGATTGGCGCTACCTTTGTTTTTGCTGTCAGAAGGCTAGTTTTTCTTTTGCCAAAATTATCGGTTACACACATATACACTACGGCGACGTAAGCTTTGGTTGATGAATCTGCAAAGCCATGAATTTCTACTTCAGATGTTTGATTGTATAGGTGAACCCATCTATTTATAGAAATATGTTGAATTTGTTTTAGTTGTTCTCGATATTTCATCCATTCTCTTGTCAGCTCTTTGTTGACTATATCATCCACTTCTAAACCTGCCAACCATAATTTTTCTATAAAAATTTTTGCTATTATGATTACAGGTGCTAACCAACCTAAAGGATCAAATAATTTAGCAATCTGTGACAAAATGTTTCGTATTGATAAATTGACATCTACTGGATCAAGATGAATTGAATATACGAAAGCATCTTTTGTTGGATTCCAATAAATACCGAGAGTTTTCACCTTTGATTCTTGTTCCATGATTTCATTAATTTCTCGATTTTCGGGCGGTATTAAATTTAACATTTTATTACAATTTGATGTCCATTTGTGTAGGTGAAAACCCCCTGATTTCATTAGGTCGATTAACTCTCCTTGAATTTTCACTGCATCCCTTTCGTTATCTGCTCCAGATAGGAGATCATCTACATAAAAATCAGCGCTATTTTTGACGCTATAGAGTACCTTTCTTTTTCATCAAAAGCTAATTGTTTAATAGTTCTAGTTGCCAAGAAAGCGGCACTTTTAGTCCCAAAAGTCACTGTAACTAATTTAAAATCCTGTATAGGTTGATGAGAGGAGTCACGCCACAGTATCCTTTGATATTGGGCATGTTCTGCCGTCATCCAAATTTGTCGATACATTTTTGTGATGTCGGCTGTGAAGGCTATTGGGTACTTTCTGCATCTTAAGATAATGGATGACAATTTATCTTAAATGATCGGTCATTTTAGCATCATATCATTCACCGAAGTCCCACTGAAGGTCGCACGAGATGCATCAAAAACAACCCGGAGTTTTGTTGTTGTACTGGACTCCTTTACTACACCATGGTGCGGTAAATAGCTACAAGTGCATGCGGAATTTTTTGGCCCTTGAGTCATTGTTCATTTTCTGTAGTTGAAACCTGTTTCATATGACCCAAAGCGAGATATTCTTGCATGCACTTTGTATATTGGACCCTTAACTTTGGATCGCTTTCAAATTTCCTTTCTAGTTGAAGTAGTCGCTTTACTGCTATATCTCGGGAGCGTCCAAGATACATTTCTGCAGTTGCTTCCTTAAAGGGCAGGTTGACTTCATATTGTCCATTTGGCAATCGGATTGTGGTTGAATTATATATATTTTCACATTCATTTTCTTCATCATTAATGATTTTTTTATCATTTAACTCTTCTAATTCCCAAAATGCTCTAAGATCTGCTTCTACATCGTTGGTGATATGAAAATTGTTTAATTTAAATGTATTTTGAATTTGGTTTATTTCTCCAGAAAGAATCCATCCAAATATGGTTCTTTGCACCAATGGAGTTCCAGGTTCGCCCTTGATTAATCCGTTAAGGATTATGTGTTGATATACATCAGCTCCGAGTAGCATGTCAATTGGTCCAGGTTGATAAAATTGTGGATCAGCTAAATTTAGCCCTTGTAGATGTTTCCAATTTCTATGCTCAATCTGATTTCTAGGAAGAATTGAGGAGAGATTGTTTAAAATTAAAGCTGAAACTTCTATATGATTATTGTTCGCTAAAGCTTGAATTGATAATATTGATTGTGCCTTCACTTGTAACGATTCCCTATCATTAATTCCCTGCATAGACGTATTTATAAACTGTTTTTTCAAATTAAGTGTTTGAACCACCCTTTCGGTAATAAAAGTGGCCTGTGAACCTTGGTCGATGAGCGCCCTTATTACCATTTCCTTTCCTATTGGAGAAGCTACCTTTATTAGTGTGGTGGCAAGCATAACTTCCCTTTGGTTCTCTCTATTTACCACATAGGACTCGAAAGAGGTTGAGGGTAATGTGTGTGGAGATGGTATGAATTCCGGTGCTTCCACGGTAAAGGTATGATGGGAAGCTAAATTATGTTGGTTTTCGATTTGTTGTGTTGATTTTAGCGTTTCTTGCTTACTATTTCTTGCTTGATTATAATTTGAACTTTCTCTATGCAGAAGTGAATGATGACGTTTTCTGCAACGTAAACAAGTACTAGTGCTTGGACAATTGGCTAATAAGTGCCCTGAACCCAGACAATTTAGACATAAACCCTTAGATTTTACTATTTCTAATCGTTTTATCCGATTTCCCTTTGCAAAGCTATCACACTTTCTTATATTGTGTTGGCCAGTGCACATGATACAACATGGTTGCATGACTAAATGAAATGTGTTATGCGAAGGCTTAGCATTATTCCTGATTGGCCGAAAATTATTATTCTTAACATTTTGATTAGATATTTTTCCCTTTAAAGCCTTGAGCGTACGGAACCGGGATTCCAAAAAGGTCTTTAACATTTCCCAAGATGCTAGTTCCCTAGTTTTACTGATCTCTTGTTCCCAGAGTTGATGTGTCTCAGCTGGTAACCTCTGAACGATTGTATGAATTATGATTGGGTCCCAATTGACAATCGGAATATTTAAGGTCACAAGTGCTTGTAAACTCTCTGTAGTCGTATTTAGTAAACCCTTTATTCCCTGTGCAGACTCCTGTGACTGAAAGGGCTGGCCAAAAAAAACCTGTAAATGGATCCCCACCAAAAATTCTTTTATTGTTGTACCTTCCCTTTAATAATTGCCTTGCACTTTGGTAATTTGAAATTGCCTTAATAAATTTTCTGGCTCACCAGCAATGTGCATTTTTAAGTATTGTAATTTCTGTGCAGGCGCCAAACTAGAATTTTCATGGACTAACGTCCGAAACAGGTCATGAAAGGACGGCCATTTTCTATAATCACCATTAAACTTTTCCAAAACTATTTTGGGAAGGTGAATAGCTGTAGGAGGCTCTCGTATTGAGATCGATGTTTGCTCGCAACTATTCTCAACCATTTCGGGAAATGTCTCTTTCATAATACTTTCTATTAACCCGTAATTTGTATAATAATATTGTTTTATGTGAGAAAACATATTTTTGTCAAAATATGAATACTTAGCCTCTTCAAACCCCTTTTCGGAGTAGGATGCTACCAGCATTTTCCGATGACGTGCCTTAATTTCTGCCCACTGTTGTTGGATATCTCTCAGCAGCTCTGCGAAACATTCCTTTGTTTTAGTCTCTCTGGTTTCGGCTAGGAAATCCTTTATCGTTATTTCAATGATGGATTTATCATCAAGCTGTTCCTTTATCATTTTCTCCATATTTTTAGGATGTGTAATTTTCAATTACTAATTAACCGTACCGAACACGCGCGTATTATCTAACGTACTAGCAGGTCTTTAAAATTAGTTTATTAATTTAAGCACTAAAATTTCTTGTATTTAACAAAATAATATTGAATATTTTTATTGCTATACTGTTTTCAATTATATTACATATTAGTTTCTCTATTAAATTTTATATAAAGTTATTCAATAGATATCTTCACAATTTAAATTAAATATTAATAGTTTTAATTATCAAATATATTTAACAATTATCAAAAGTTCTTTTTTTTTTTTAACATTAACTTAATTTACTTGAGCTAATTATTACACATAAGGAAAATTATTTAATGATTCTGTATTTAATAATTATCCAAAATTTATTAACACTAATCATCATTATATAAATACGCCAGCATTGTTTTTTGGGTCCCTTTTCAGAGAAAACTACTGGACCGATTTACATGGTTTATTCATCATTAAAAAGAATGAGGGGAGGAAAAACAAAATTTGTTTTTACCTTTTTGGTCGGAGTGGTAGTTTAGAAAATACAGCTTATCAATTTTTTGCCACATATGCAATTTTTTACACGTCTTTCTATGTATTTACATATTAATTTTTTCTTTCTTTTTTGTACTTGCTTTTTATTAGTTCGTAAATCGTAGTAGTATTTTTAGAGGTAGGTACATATTATATGCTTTTATATTAACTCGTCGCTGTCAGTTTATTTATTTATTTATTTATTTGTCATTCTGTCACGCCTTTTTTTAAAATCTTCGTAATCTGTTAGCAACATTTGTAAGTGTAGTATGGTGCACAGGATAGTGTACAGGTTTCAAAAGTGGGGATCATGTTGTTCGAATCCAGTTCACATGCAACATTTTTTTTTTTTAACTATCTATTCATCAACATTTTTTGAATAAAATATGTATACATTTTTATATATATCAATTTAAAACTTACATTTTTATCTCTTATTCATGCATACAAACATACACATTGTATTTTTGATCTTTCCTGGTGTTTTGTATTATCATAATTAGCAAAACACAATCCATACATACAATATTTTTATGTATGTTGCTAAGTTATTTTGTTTACAACATTTGTTTAGTATTTAAATCAAAATATTTGCTGTCAACATTCTTTAATGTATATTGAATATGCATGTCGTTAAAAATTAATGTTTTATGTGTTTTATTTAGGAACATTTATTATGTATATTGTGTATATAGATATACAAATAAAATTTTATTCAAAATAATTCCAATTGCCAAATTCAAACTACATACATACATAATATTATTTTTGTACATAGAAAAGAATATAAAAAGTAAAGATCATTACAAAATTATAGTTTTGCGCATTACGCATTATGATTTACAAACAAAATTTTGTCAACACAAAAAATTAAAACTACGTATGTAAATATGTACGTACGTATGTACATAATATTTATTTATTTATATATATACAGGTACCGTGGTACATAAATGTGCCAGGTAGCTATAACCCTTGTTTCCTGGTAGGAATGTGTACGTGATATAATGATATATTATAAAGTAAACATATTGCGATTTATGAATATTTATTTTTTTATATTATAATTATTGTACCCAGCCGGGAATCGAACCCGAGACCTCTCATTCCCTTATGAATGAGAAGCGGTGCGTCAACCACTGCACCAATGACTGGATACACATAATATTATGTTAAACTAATTTCCTAAATTATTTTGTTCCGCTCCATTTGTTTATAATTTAAATCGAGATATTTGTCAACATTTTTTACTGCATGATCTTATTAAGCGATTAGGTAGGTAGGTGTTCAAGGTTAGATGTTTGTTTGGATGTACGATATACTACTAATAGTATACTATAGAAATATACAGTAAAGTACATTTATGTATATAATTTTCATTCGAGTTATGTTGTTGGATTGTAATATTTATATAATCACAGTATTTTGGTACATATTTTACCCTTCGAGGTACTTTCTCTATTTATGAATTACATATTGGAATAAAAAATTTTTACTCTTGCTGTAATGGAATCGATTTAACATCTCTTAATTTACTTAAACATTTGGTATAAAATTATAAAACGTATTTTATATCAGAAACAATAATTAATGTATGTATGAATAAAAAATATCCCATATTTTTAAATTCAAATTATGTGTTTCATTTATAACTAAAAAGTATAAAATAAAATAATATGTAAAAAAAATATTTTTTAAAATATGCTTTTATCGAAACCAAATTGGCCCCCTAAAAAGTAGAAAATAAAATTGGTTGCAAAACTTTAGCTTTTTTGACTGTTATAATATAAAAGTGAATTGCTAGTGCAAGCATTTTGGACTGTTATAATATAAAAGTAAATTGCTGGAATAAAAAAGAAACACGAACCTCAAATTTCCTAGATTTTTATTTAACCTTATTCCAGCATTAACGATTTACGAATTTAATTTTTTGTACTTATAGAAATAAACAGTGTCTATTTTTTTTAACCACCAAATGCATATACATATATGTACATTATGTGATTTTATTTAAACTAAAACGTTTACTCAGAGGCATGTGTGTACACATTCATAAATTTGACAATATAATTTTAAAAAAAAAAACAAAATCAGAAAATAAAATTTTTCAAAAAAATGGATTCTATTTTGATTTACAATATGTAAAGACGTATATATATGCATGTATTTTTCTACTTCTTAATACCTCGAATCATCGAATGTATGTATGTGATGTAACCATACATGTTTATAACTTATAACATGAATACATAACGTCATTTCATAATATTCATACATACATATTATGTAAGTATGCACTTTTGCTTTAAACTTAAATTTCATGCTCAAAACAAACAACAATAAATTTGAAACGTTTTTATTAAATGTGAATGTATATATGTTTGTTTATATATATATGCATGCATATTATATTTACGTTCAAAACTTGGTTCAAATTAATAAATAGAAATTTTTAAGTTAAAAAAAAATAATTGTGTAGCTGTAGTAGGATAATACATATACGCATATATGTATTTTTTAAAAACAACAATAAAAATTTTAGCGTACAGAAATAATACGAGCGATTGGGCTCTTTGAGAATTGAATAAATAAATAAAAAAAAATAAATATCAATAATATGAGAGTAGAATTTAGAACTTATAATTTTAGTACTAAACTAATTAATATTTTATGTTAAGAAAAATTTAAGAGAATGAAATGTATATTAATATATTATTTTAAAAAGTTCAAATTTCAATGTAATATAGTATTTTATGCAGTTATGCTCTTATGACCAATGTCAATGAGTATGATTTGTGGTACGTATTATCTATATTATTTTGTCATTGAAAGAGTGGCACAGTACAGTACTAACCAAGTACTGATTTACAGAGTACAACCAGATAACAGATATGACGTGAGACATAGCAATATTACAATAACAATATGAAAATTTAAGAGACAGTAAAAAATGTTTGTTCCTTAAATTAAAAGTAAATGATTACTTTTTTTTGGTTTATAGGATTTTGCTATATATGGGGTGCACATTTGAAAGTTTTAGAATTGAAACATTTTTAAAATAATAGGTCTTATATTAAATGCCAACTTTATGAGTTTCAGTTAAGCACTAATATGTAAATGCCCATTGATATATGTAGGCATTATAATAATAAATTTTTGAGTTTATTTTATAATAAATTTATTTATAAGAATTAATAATACATATTATATAAATATGAATTTATGAATTCAAAAAATTTTAATACGTTTTTTTAATGCAATAAAAAATATTTATGTTTTCCGTACTGGAACTCTCTGGCTTTTTACTGCGCCATCTTACTGTGCATATAAAAGCGTGGGCAGTAAGTTGTCTACATGAAAATTTTAAAATAATATGTAATTAAAAAAAGTAATTGTAATTATAAAATGTTTTATATGTGACTCTCTTATTAATATATGACTACTTAGTATAATATGTAGTCCAACTTTAAGGATTTGTTTTTAATAATTTAAAAGTTCTTTACATTATTTTACATAATTCATTTACATAGTTCTTTACATAATTTTCTTTAAAGTACTTATTTAGTTTAACGTTTTGGTAATAATAATTTGCGGTTTGCTAAAGTGGTAGTACGGCTGTAACACCCAATCCATCCCTGAAACAGGACGAATTCTCGCTTACGCATCACGAACTCAGACAAGAACTTTCGGCTTTCGAAAATGGACAAGATGTACACAATGCAGCTGTATTTTAAGCTAAATTTGCTCGATTTTCGAGCAGCGGGCAAATACTAGTTAAATTAATTTAGTCAAATTATTACACACTCAATTTAATTCAATTCAAACTATTACACTTCACAATTTCAATTTAATGATTATATATTTAATAACTTAGATCCGGCTCGAAGGACCATGAAAAAAAGAGTTCAAAAAGTTTTTTAACGATTTATAAATTTCAAATAGATAACGATTCCCCCAAAAAAATAGGTTTCAAAATTTTTATAGATTACAAATATAAGTTATTAAAAAACACCAATTTTTATATTTATAGAAAATTACATTTCGTTATATATCAAAGTTAAAAATTATCATTAGTACATAAGAAACATATGCTTATTTTGTATATAATAAATCTACCCAAAGTAGATGACTAAAATTATTTAACAATTAATAATATAATATTTTAATAGATGTCGGCGACATCTGAGAACTAATATATAAGTAATAATGTTATATAATTATGAAATTATGTGTAAGTGTAAAAGAAAAAAATATATAGTAATTAACTAACAAGATGAATATTATTTTTAACAAATGACAGAACATAAGTAAATAGTACAAATCAAACAAAGCAAATATAAATTGGAATATTGGAATACAAATATTGAAAGTTGTTTAATTCTTTAACTAATTGTTTCATAGAGCCAAAATTTATTTCTTGTGAAGCGTTATAATTTAAACGAATACCTTTGACTTTGCAAACAGTTTTTTCACATTTGGAGTTGGTACTATATATTTTGTATGCATAGTTCTTTGCACCCCCACTGACAAATTCAGTAATGTAACTACTTATTCCATATTCTTCAAGCTCATCTGTCATATCTCATATGAAAACTCCTGTTGGAGGATTATATTCTCCTTCACGTGCTACATATATTATTGAATCAGTATCGTAATACAAAACTCGTTCTTTTAAATTGTTTAAATAAGAATACAATTTTAAACGAGCTTGTGAGGTAGAGTAAGCAGCTATACAAACGGTAACTGTTAATAATGTTTCAGCTGTTTCTTCTTTGTATTCCAAATTTACCAAAACTGTTTTTTCGTTTATTGGAGTTATTTTATTTACACTCTTGGAAGGATCAGTAAGAAGAGTAAATAATTCATAAGGCTCATTTATGATTTCTGTTTTTGATTGATTTTCTCTCTGCCCAAATTTATCCCAGAAAGAGTTTAACATAAATTTAGTTAATGATCTAAGTCCAGGATTTTTTGCAGTTTCCCTTTGGTGTTCTACAAAACCTAGGCCGGCCAGAAGCTTCTTGGTTAATTCTAAGGAACTTGTTCATAATTTCAGTGAAAATTCCTTCTTGTGATGTAAGGGGATTAAATTGTTTAACAGTATACCCATACCTCGTATATTTGCACAATTTTGAATCCCTGTTTAACTACTTCTCTTACTTCATCTATAACCTATGTTCCCAAAATTAACTTACTACGATTGTCATAAGAGCAATCATCATTGTTCATTTCCAAGCTACATGTTTGACAGCAAGAAAACATTAGCTTATTATTTTGATTTATAGGCAAAACCGGGTGATAGAGTTTTTCTGGAGGAAGTATCAATGCCTTTATTAATCCTTGAGTATCATTTAAATTTAATTTAATGCACTCAATTTGTACAACATGCACTTTTGGATGACCCACTGGAAATTTTCCGTATTTACACACCCAAGCATATAGTCAGCATATATCTATATACATTATGTTCTCACCAGTGGCACATTTATAATATGTTCTTGTGTTTCCTGTTCTACCGTCATAAAACGCGTCACGTGGTTTTAGTGGTATTAAACTTTCGTTCTTCAATTTTGAGAAAAATACTTCGTATTCTTTTGATCTCGTTTCGTTTTGAAATTCACACTCCCACTTTTCAATTACTTGATAACCTAAAGAGCGTAATTTATTGGCTTTGGATAATGTAGTGACACCAATTTTGTCAGTAGGATCAACATTTTCAAGTAAATTGCTGAATAATTCTTCAATACCGGTTTTAATCCAATCTATTGGATCTTTGTTGTCTGGTACTGCATTTATTATAAACTCCAATTTTTTTCCAAAAATGTTGAATCGTTTTACATTCACTGATTTTATTGATTTTATTGTGAATTTTTCTGTATTCATTTTAATTTCTTTTTTTTAATTTCCGATTTTTATTTTATTAAGACAACCAATCGCGAAAGTTTCTAATCCCAGAATTTTCACTCTATTAACAATTTTTTAACTTTTTACACAATTTATACATAATGTCTTGCTTGTTACTTTAAAAAAAGCAATTACTCGTAACTTATTTTGAATCGCTTTTATTCCTTTGTTTTTTTTCAACATTCTTACATAACAATAAAATCTTATACGGTGATACTAAGAATTTTTTTCTTTCCTCTTCTTTAAATACTTCATAGAAAAAAGATAACAAGAAGAAATAAAAGCATCTCAAAATTGCATCAATTTTGTCAAGGTTGAATTTTTATGTAACATTTAAAAACCAGTTTGCACTTTTTCTTTTAATTTTTTAAAAATTAGTTTTAAAATTTTAAAGAAACGTAGTTACACATCTTTTTGTTCTGTTTTCATTTTTCTCTTTAAATTTTATAAAGTATTTTTTCTTATTCTTTTCATATACGCCTATTACTTAACCTAAGTATACATCAACAAGAAGTATACCTATACCACGTTAGATATTTTTGATTTCTTGTTGTTTTCTTTTTATTCATATTTTTTTCTTGAACACAGAATAAATCTGTTTTATTTTTATATTCTTGTTTTCAAAATAGGTGACAAATGCAATTAACCTGACTTGAATTTTTTTCTTTTTTTATTCTTCGCAGATTATGCAACATACAATGCACTTAAGCAACATGTTAGTCGTTAAGTACTTCCACAGCTTTAATTTCCTGGTTGTCTTCTTTTCATTCATATTTTTTTTTTGAACATTCTTACAAACAAAAAATATCTTACACGACACAGCGACAATAATCATTAGTTTTTTTCTTTTAACTTCTTTAAATAGTTAAAGTAGAAAAAAAAAAAAACAACACAAATAGTTAGGTACATCTAATAACGCATAATTTTTTTTCAATGGTTTGATCATTATGTAGACAGAAAAACAGGTTTCCACTTTTTCTTTATGAATTTTAAAGATGCGTTGTACCTTTTAAAATTGTTTTATCTTGTACGTTTAAACTTTTTTTATTTTTTTCCTTTTACATTCATTAACCATTTTTTTGTTTCTACTTTTCATATGCGCCTATTACTTAAGCCAAGTATACATCAATAAGAAGTAGACCTGTACCACGTTAGATATTTTTAAGTAAGATGGCGCAGTATTTTTTTTTTTTTTTTTCCAACATTCTTACATAACAATTAATTAATGGTTTTTCTTTCCTCTTCTTTAAATGCTTCATAAAAAAACTAAAGAAAAAAACAACAAATAAAAAACAACAAACAACAACATCTTAAAATTTGCAAGCATAAAAAAAAATTTGTTCTTACTATTTCCATGTTTACCTATTACTTAAAACAAGTATACAATCCTTATAAACAACAAGAGTTGTCTGACGGTCGACGCCGCCTGTCTGACCTAATTTTATGTCGTTAACCTACTCCTGTCTGACCTAATTACAGTTTGACCTACTTCCGGATGACCTTGACCTACTGACCTGTCTGGCCCAAGTGCCTACCTATCTACTCAAGTGCATGCAGAATTCTTTGGCCCTTGAGTCATATGTTCATCTTCTGTAGTTGAAATGATGACCATATGAACCAAAGCGAGATATTCTTGCATGCACTTTGTATATTGGACCCTTAACTTTGGATCCCTTTCAAATTTCCTTTCTAGTTGAAGTAGTCGCTTTACTGGTATATCTCGGGAGCGTCCAAGATACATTTCTGCCGCTGCTTTCTTAAAGGGCAGGTTGACTTCATATTGTCCATTTGGCAATTGGAATGTGGTTGAATTATATATATTTTCACATTCATTTTCTTCATCATTAATGATTTTTTTATCATTTAACTCTTCTAATTCCCAAAATGCTCTAAGATCTGCTTCTACATCGTTGGTGATATGAAAATTGTTTAATTTAAATGTATTTTGAATTTGGTTTATTTCTCCAGAAAGAATCCATCCGAATATGGTTCTTTGCACCAATGGAGTTCCAGGTTCGCCCTTGATTAATCCGTTAAGGATTATGTGTTGATATACATCAGCTCCGAGTAGCATGTCAATTGGTCCAGGTTGATAAAATTGTGGATCAGCTAAATTTAGCCCTTGTAGATGTTTCCAATTTCTATGCTCAATCTGATTTCTAGGAAAAATTGAGGAGAGATTGTTTAAAATTAAAGCTGAAACTTCTATATGATTATTGTTCGCTAAAGCTTGAATTGATAATATTGATTGTGCCTTCACTTGTAACGATTCCCTATCATTAATTCCCTGCATAGACGTATTTATAAATTGTTTTTTCAAATTAAGTGTTTGAACCACCCGTTCGGTAATAAAAGTGGCCTGTGAACCTTGGTCGATGAGGGCCCTTATTACCATTTCCTTTCCTATTGGAGAAGCTACCTTTATTAGTGTGGTGGCAAGCATAACTTCCCTTTGGTTCTCTCTATTTACCACATCGGACTCGAAAGAGGTTGAGGGTAATGTGTGTGGAGATGGTATGAATTCCGGTGCTTCCACGGTAAAGGTATGATGGGAAGCTAAATTATGTTGGTTTTCGATTTGTTGTGTTGATTTTAGCGTTTCTTGCTTACTATTTCTTGCTTGATTATAATTTGAACTTTCTCTATGCAGAAGTGAATGATGACGTTTTCTGCAACGTAAACAAGTACTAGTGCTTGGACAATTGGCTAATAAGTGCCCTGAACCCAGACAATTTAGACATAAACCCTTAGATTTTACTATTTCTAATCGTTTTATCCGATTTCCCTTTGCAAAGCTATCACACTTTCTTATATTGTGTTGGCCAGTGCACATGATACAACATGGTTGCATGGCTAAATGAAATGTGTTATGCGAAGGCTTAGCATTATTCCTGATTGGCCGAAAATTATTATTCTTAACATTTTGATTAGATATTTTTCGCTTTAAAGCCTCGAGCGTACGGAACCGGGATTCCAAAAAGGTCTTTAACATTTCCCAAGATGCTAGTTCCCTAGTTTTACTGATCTCTTGTTCCCAGAGTTGATGTGTCTCAGCTGGTAACCTCTGAACGATTGTATGAATTATGATTGGGTCCCAATTGACAATCGGAATATTTAAGGTCACAAGTGCTTGTAAACTCTCTGTAGTCGTATCTAGTAAACCCTTTATTCCCTGTGCAGACTCCTGTGACTGAAAGGGCTGGCCAAAAAAACCTGTAAATGGATCCCCACCAAAAATTCTTTTATTGTTGTACCTTTCCTTTAATAATTGCCTTGCACTTTGGTAATTCGGATTGGTAATTTGAAATTTCCTTAATAAATTTTCTGGCTCACCAGCAATGTGCTATTTTAAATATTGTAATTTCTGTGCAGGCGCCAAACTAGAATTTTCATAGACTAATGTCCGAAACAGGTCATGAAAGGACGGCTATTTTCTATAATAACCGTTAAACCTTTCCAAAACTATTTTGTGAAGGTGAATAGCTGTAGGAGGCTCTCGTATTGAGATCGATGTTTGCTCGCAACTATTCTCAACCATTTCGGGAAATGTCTCTTTCATAATACTTTCTATTAACCCGTAATTTGTATAATAATATTGTTTTATGTGAGAAAACATATTTTTGTCAAAATATGAATACTTAGCCTCTTCAAACCCCTTTTCGGAGTAGGATGCTACCAGCATTTTCCAATGACGTGCCTTAATTTCTGCCCACTGTTGTTGGATATCTCTCAGCAGCTTTGCGAAACATTCCTTTGTTTTAGTCTCTCTGGCTTCAGCTAGGAAATCCTTTATCGTTATTTCAATGATGGATTTATCATCAAGCTGTTCCTTTATCATTTTCTCCATATTTTTAGGATGTATAATTTTCAATTACTAATTAACCGTACCGAACACGCGCGCAGTATTCTAACGTACTAACAGGTCTTTAAAATTAGTTTATTAATTTAAGCACTAAAATTTTTTGTATTTAAAAAATAATATTGAATATTTTTATTGCTATACTGTTTTCAATTATATTACATATTAGTTTCTCTATTAAATTTTATATAAAGTTAATCAATAAATATGTTCACAATTTAAATTAAATATTAATAGTTTTAATTATCAAATATATTTAACAATTATCCAAAGTTTTTTTTTTTTTAACATTAACTTAATTTACTTGAGCTAATTATTACACATAAGGAAAATTATTTAATGATTCTGTATTTAATAATTATCCAAAATTTTTTAACACTAATTAAATTAATTTAGTCAAATTATTACACACTCAATTTAATTCAATTCAAACTATTACACTTCACAATTTCAATTTAATGATTATATATTTAATAACTATTTTAAAAAAATAGGTTTCAAAATTTTTATAGATTACAAATGTAAGTTATTAAAAAACACCAAAGTAGGTATTTGGGCACTTTGGCATGGGAAAAAATAAGCCCATATCGCACGACCTAGTTTAAGTCGTATGGATGGATACAAAATAAACTTTTCCAATAGTTCAATTCCAACAAAAATTGTATTACATTTTAAAAAAGTATAAATAAAAGCGATTTTACAAAACTATATATTATTTTATTTTATTCATTATGGAGAGAGCGTACTACAAATATTATTTAGTTCAATCAGGAAAAGGTCTTGAGGATATTGGTCCTTTGTTACACTCAATTGTACCTTACCAAAGGGGAAGAGGGTTAGGGAGCTTTTTCGGTGGTCTTTTTAGATATTTAAAGCCAATATTTAAGTCTGGAGCTAATATATTAAAAAAAGAGGTTATTAACTCTGGTATTAATGCATTATCTGATATTGCCACAGGTGCAAATGTAAAAGAAGTACTTCAAGATCGAAGTAAAGGGATAATGAAAAATGTAAGACGAGGTGCAGTTCGGAAACTCAATGAAATGTATGAACAAGGCAAAAGAAAACGAAGAAAACCTATAAATAGACCTCTCATTAATAATTTAAATTATTTTACGTCGAAGCGACGCAAAGCTAATAACAAACAAAAACAAACAAAAAGATATTTTTGAATAATTATGATTGAATGTATGAAATCAGGGCTTGATATTTTTAAAACACAGCCTATTCAGTCAAGTAGTTTACGATCTGAAGAAGTTTCCTATAACCCTATTGCTTCTTTAGATAATCCGTCTGTCATAGAATTTGTTTCACTAGGGCACGGTGATACATATAGAGACTTGTCTTTGACATATCTAAAATTAAAAGTACAAATTTTAAAAATAGATAGAACTCAATGGAATAAAGATAAAAAAAACTGATGGAACACCTATACAACAACCAAGTGTGGTTAATAATATGTTACATTCATTAATAAAACAATGTAATGTTCAACTAAATGGAAAGAATATATCTCCATCAGATGGCAATTATCATTACAGAGCTTATATTGAGTCATTGTTAAATTATGGTACGGATGCCGCTACAACGCATTTGGAGTGTGGTGGATGGATGCTAGATAAGCCAAATATAGCAAAAACAGATAATAGTGGTTCAAAAGAACTTTAAAAATTATACCAAAATAGCAATGTAGTGGAACTTATGGGAAAATTACATTTAGATATGTTTAACCAACCTACACTTCTCATAAACAATGTCGAGGTTCGAGTTGTCCTAACATTAGAAAAACCAGATTTTTACCTCTTTGCAGATGATACTGATGAATCTCAACTGAAAATTTTAGAAGCCACTTTATTTATGAGACATGTAACAATTAATCCTAGTGTGCTATTGGCACATAATACTGTATTGGAAAAAACTAATGCCAAATACAATTACAAACGGGTAGAGGTAAAAACTTTTACCATTTCACAGAATAGTTCATCAATATCACTTGATAATGTTTTTATTAGACAAATGCCAAACACAATCATTTTTTGCATGACAGAAAATACAGGTTACTCTGGAAAAAGGTCAAAACCCCCTACAATTTTAAACATTTTGATATTTCACAATTTGTGTTAAACGTAAATGGTGTTCAAATACCTAATTCAGCAATTGAAACCAGTTTTTCAGATGAAAATAATTGCTGTACAAGAGCATACAGTACACTTTTTTCGGGAACTGGAATTTACCATAATGATAAAGGTCATTAGATAACAAAAACCATGTTTAGTAATGGGTTTTTCATTCTAGCTTTTGATTTAACTCCAGATTCATCAGGAAATGAAGTGTGTCAAGGTCTACTAAATCAAGGTACAGTTAGAATTGAGGCAAGACTATCAAAACCACTTACATCCACACTGACTGCTATGGTTTATGGAGAATTTGATGCAAGTTTACAAATTGATAAAAACCGAAATATATTCTCAAACCTATTAATAGCATATATAAAAGTAAATTTGAATATTTGACAAAATGTCACTGTCTTGTGCACTTCTGGATGTAACATTTTGTAGTGATGATAATAATACCTTGTTTGGGAAAGATATTTGTATAGTTGGTTTTAAAGAACCTTGTAAAAAGTTTGTAAAAGAGCTCAAGTATAAATTTCCAACTAGGGATTTTATAAATGATAATTTTGATAATTACTCTTTTGGAACTGTGTACAACGATAAAATAAATAAAGAGCTCTGTCAAATACTAGAAAAATTTGATGTTATTATAACAAATAAAAAAATCAAAAAAGAGTTTTTATCAAATTATATTAAAGAAACAACTAAAATATATGACTTGAGTGAATTTGATTGATGAATACCCTAGAGATAAGTGATGTATTAAGATCTAACAAACACACACGTAAATTTTTTTAAGGAGTTTTTGCTCTGGATCAACTCCCCAGAATAATTGAAAAACAAACTTTTTTAATTGTAAACACTGATAAATCAAAAGATCCGGGAACACATTGGTTAGCTATTTTTAAGCCAAAGAATGGCTGTGTCGAATATTTTGATTCGTTTCGTAGAAAACCAGATAAATTAGAAATTTTAAGTTACTTAAAATATCAATGTATATTTTTTAATAAGAAACAGTTACAAAGTAACTATTCAGATGTTTGTGGGCAATATTGTTGTGTTTATACGTGGTATAGATGTTGCGGTTATAGTATGAACGCTTTTTTAAAACAATTTAATAAAGAAAATCATATAGAAAATAACAAAAATATAATAAATACTTTTCACCATATATTTGAAAATTATAATATTTCTCAATCATGTCTTCCTAAGGGATATAACATTTAATAATAAACTTTAGTGTAATTAAAATAATGGAAGAGCAAAGTCCTAGCATTAATTTGTTGCTGAGTTATACATATTTTCTCAACAGAAGTCACACATTAAAAATAGTTGTCGGATTTGACACAGATTTTTTTGAAGTTGCAAGTGTTTTTCATTGGATTGGAATGAAACCAATTATGTATTTTAAAATATCATGAATGGTGTAAATTTTATGACCTATTTCATAAAAAATTTTCCAAGCAGTCAATTAAAAATTCAAAATTATGTTTACAAAGTGGATTAAAATCTACAGTAGGACAGAATCGTAGCATTAACAAAGAGGAAGCTGACGAGTTTTACAGTTTGATTGATTTCCTACATGCAGTAATTGCATATAATAAAACTGCAGAGCCAAATGTAAAGGAATATGTTAAAAAATACATAAAGACCTGTGAAGAAAAGAATGTTGCAAAGTTGAAAGAAGAGATTTATATACCGGTTCAAAAATTTAATATACGATGTAATTTTTCTCGACTCTTTTATGAAATACCTGTATTTTTACAAAAAAAAGATATTAAATAAAACAATTTTGTAACTATATAATTTGTTATTTATTTCATTATTTATAAATTAGGTATAATTTGTTATTTATAAATTTGGTATAATTTCTAAATAATCTGGATCTCCTTCTTCATCACTGATATCCCAAATTCCTGGAATACCTTCTTGGTTATTTATTTCCCAAACTTGTTGGTCCTCTGCATCTTCTTCTAAGATTTGAAACGGTGGTATGAATTCTTCAGTTTCAATTAATTCCTCATCATCTATAGTGGATGTAATTTCATCAACCTGAATCTCATTTTGTATATTGACTATTGCAGTTTCCTCAGTAAATGGAAATGTAGTTGAATCAGGTTCCATTTTTTCTGTAAAATATCTTAGGAAAATTCAAAATAAAATGATTTGTCAATAAAATTGATTCAGAGTATATAAATAAAGAAATTCAAAATTGGATTTTTAAAACTAGTTTAATAGTTTAAAAATCATGCCAAGATCTAAAATAGTAAAAGAAATTCATATAGATCTGTAAAGAAAAGAATGTTGCAAGGTTAAAAGTAGAGATTTTTATTCCAGTTCAAAAATTTAATGTATGATGTAACTTTTCTCGGCTCTTTTATGAAATACCTGTGTTTTTACGAAAAAAATAAATAAATCCATTTTATAACTACATATACATATTAATATTAAGTACATTTAAACATGAATCTGAAAAATAAAGCAACTATATAAAAAAAATTTATACCTTTTTTGAAATTTATATTTATTTATGAATAATAAAAACTTATATAACTATAAACCAATTTACATCTTTTATTGGTAATTTGCATATGTTTTACCAAACGACTCAGATATATCTATAATATTTAAATTTAAATTTTTATCTTTATATACAAAATGTTCTTTTTCTTTTATTTCTTTTACAAAATCTGAATTCTCAAAAATATCAGAATATTTTTGAGGTACAAATATAATTAAATTGCGGGTCTCAAAGACCCACTTAAGACCATAAATGGTCCTTATTTGCTTAACATTTATTATATGATATAGAGCATCTTGCTCCATATCTTTAGTTTTTAGGAAACTTTTTCTAGTTTCCACATTTTTGTTATTAAAAGCTTCTTTGAAGCTTTTTTTTGTTGGTGGTTCTTCTTCTTGAAGAAGAATGATTTATTCTTGTTGTTGAAATTGTTGATGTTGTTGCTGTTGTGGTTGTTGTTGTTGTTGTTGTTGATGATGACGTTGGCTCTATTTGCTGAGCGTAGGCGAAAATTTCTGCTGTGTTTTCCATTTTTGCTTCCTTTTTTCTGTATTATTATTATGTTGAGCTCCGTCTTTGAATTGAAATATCTTAAGAAAGATTCCACTTTATTTATATTAAATTTTTCTTCTAAAAAATTGTATTATCAATGTTTAGAAATCAAAATCCTTAAGAAAACTAATTAAAAACAAAAAGTTGTAAAGTAAGTTGTTTATTAATGTAATAAATTCTAATTTATAATAATAAAACTATAATTTTTTTATATAACATTTTTCGCAACATTGTTGCATTTAACAGTGTTCTAAATTTAAGAAAACTCTTCTACATAAATTCCAATTATACTTTTTTATGAAAGAATATTATTTTTTATTTACCTATTCCTAAATTATTTATTTTTATTAGTAAATATTTTTCTATTAACATTTTTTCTATTAACATTTTTGCAACATTGTTGCATTTAACAGTGTTCTAAAGTTAAGAAAAAATCTTTTACATAAATTCTAATTATACTTTTTTATGAAAGAATATTATTTTTTATTTACCTATTCCTAAATTATTTATTTTTATTAGTAAATATTTTTCTATTTTCATTTTTTCTATTAACATTTTTGCAACATTGTTGCATTTAACAGTGTTCTAAAGTTAAGAAAAAATCTTTTACATAAATTCTAATTATACTTTTTTATGAAAGAATATTATTTTTTATTTACCTATTCCTAAATTATTTATTTTTATTAGTAAATATTTTTCTATTTTTCTATTACACTTTTTTATGAAAGAATATCATATTTACTTATCCATTGATTATGACTATTATCAAAGCCTAAATATTTCACGTATACTTTATTGCCTTTTCGTTTTAAAATTTTTTCAATTAAATAAACATTGGGGTCTTTGACACTAGTCAGTTCCTCTTCATAGAAGCCACCACGAACTAATTTATTTTTATAATCTTTTAAAATATATGTAATCGGGTCTGTCTTGTTTTTGAAAGCTATTTTAAAAACTTCAGTTGAATAGTTAGCTTCATATCCTTTTTGAAAAGTACCTTTAGACTTTGCAATTCTAACAAAATCACCAACATTAAATTTTCCCTTATAAAATATTTTAGGGTAATTATAAATTGAACGAAGAATTTGTTTTTCATTTTGTGATGTAACTTGGTTTGGTTTTAACTTATTTGTACTATGTTTTGTGTCATTATATTTTTCAATTAGTTTTGGTAAAAATTCTATCCATTTAAAATTTCCTTGTAAACTAAACTGTTTCCACATAATTGATTTTAATGTTCTGTTAAACCTTTCACAAACACTAGCCTTCATTTCTGAATAAGTATGATGGTGATTTATTTTATAGCTTTCCATTAAATTTTGAAATTTTTTGTTGAAAAATTCTTTTCCCTGGTCAGAATGAATATTTTTTGGAGACTTCCCCTCCCTTTTAAAAATCTTTTCCATACTAATTCCAAATCTTTTCCAATTTTTAACTACGTCATCTGCTGCCTTTGATTTAACTTTTTCGGCATATGCATATTTTGAAAATATATCGATAACAGTTAAGAGAAACTTGTATCCATTATTTACTTTTTGATAGGCCGACATATCTACAAGATCAATTTCCCATGTATCATTTAACCGTCTTTGATATATTTTTCGTCTCCGAAATCTACGTCTAACTGGACGATGAATTTCAGATACTATTTGTGCTTTTGACATTATTATTGAAGAGTTAAACTGCAAATGTGAATTTGAATAAAATCAGTAAATATATATATATATATATATACTATTGTATATATATACTGATATATGTAAATAATTTTTTGGCTATATTCTGAAAATTAAAAACGGTAAAATTAAAAGATTATGTTTAATGCTGTAATTTAATAGTTTAATACAAAATTTTTACAATATACATATTAACAATAATTTTTTAAATTTTTTTCTTTTTGAAGCCATAAGGAACTGAAGTATAATCATCTGCAAAAACTCGTTTTCTGGAATTTATTCGATATGACTTTATTTCAGGAACAGTGATGACTCTGTGATCGAATGTTCGGCGAATACTAGGAAATGTTATATTTATTTGTTGAAAGTTGTTTAATTCTTTAACTAATTGTTTCATAGAGCCAAAATTTATTTCTTGTGAAGCGTTATAATTTAAACGAATACCTTTGACTTTGCAAACAGTTTTTTCACATTTGGAGTTGGTACTATATATTTTGTATGCATAGTTCTTTGCACCCCCACTGACAAATTCAGTAATGTAACTACTTATTCCATATTCTTCAAGCTCATCTGTCATATCTCATATGAAAACTCCTGTTGGAGGATTATATTCTCCTTCACGTGCTACATATATTATTGAATCAGTATCGTAATACAAAACTCGTTCTTTTAAATTGTTTAAATAAGAATACAATTTTAAACGAGCTTGTGAGGTAGTGTAAGCAGCTATACAAACGGTAACTGTTAATAATGTTTCAGCTGTTTCTTCTTTGTATTCCCAATTTACCAAAACTGTTTTTTCGTTTATTGGAGTTATTTTATTTACACTCTTGGAAGGATCAGTAAGAAGAGTAAATAATTCATAAGGCTCATTTATGATTTCTGTTTTTGATTGATTTTCTCTCTGCCCAAATTTACCCCAGAAAGAGTTTAACATAAATTTAGTTAATGATCTAAGTCCAGGATTTTTTGCAGTTTCCCTTTGGTGTTCTACAAAACCTAGGCCGGCCAGAAGCTTCTTGGTTAATTCTAAGAAACTTGTTCATAATTTCAGTGAAAATTCCTTCTTGTGATGTAAGGGGATTAAATTGTTTAACAGTATACCCATACCTCGTATATTTGCACAATTTTGAATCCCTGTTTAACTACTTCTCTTACTTCATCTATAACCTATGTTCCCAAAATTAACTTACTACGATTGTCATAAGAGCAATCATCATTGTTCATTTCCAAGCTACATGTTTGACAGCAAGAAAACATTAGCTTATTATTTTGATTTATAGGCAAAACCGGGTGATAGAGTTTTTCTGGAGGAAGTATCAATGCCTTTATTAATCCTTGAGTATCATTTAAATTTAATTTAATGCACTCAATTTGTACAACATGCACTTTTGGATGACCCACTGGAAATTTTCCGTATTTACACACCCAAGCATATAGTCAGCATATATCTATATACATTATGTTCTCACCAGTGGCACATTTATAATATGTTCTTGTGTTTCCTGTTCTACCGTCATAAAACGCGTCACGTGGTTTTAGTGGTATCAAACTTTCGTTCTTCAATTTTGAGAAAAATACTTCGTATTCTTTTGATCTCGTTTCGTTTTGAAATTCACACTCCCACTTTTCAATTACTTGATATCCTAAAGAGCGTAATTTATTGGAGTTTATAATAAATGCAGTACCAGACAACAAAGATCCAATCTATTGGATCTTTGTTGTCTGGTACTGCATTTATTATAAACTCCAATTTTTTTCCAAAAATGTTGAATCGTTTTACATTCACTGATTTTATTGATTTTATTGTGAATTTTTCTGTATTCATTTTAATTTCTTTTTTTTAATTTCCGATTTTTATTTTATTAAGACAACCAATCGCGAAAGTTTCTAATCCTAGAATTTTCACTCTATTAACAATTTTTTAACTTTTTACACAATTTATACATAATGTCTTGCTTGTTACTTTAAAAAAAGCAATTACTCGTAACTTATTTAGAATCGCTTTTATTCCTTTGTTTTTTTTCAACATTCTTACATAACAATAAAATCTTATACGGTGATACTAAGAATTTTTTTCTTTCCTCTTCTTTAAATACTTCATAGAAAAAAGATAACAAGAAGAAATAAAAGCAATTATTCTTAACATTTTGATTAGATATTTTTCGCTTTAAAGCCTCGAGCGTACGGAACCGGGATTCCAAAAAGGTCTTTAACATTTCCCAAGATGCTAGTTCCCTAGTTTTACTGATCTCTTGTTCCCAGAGTTGATGTGTCTCAGCTGGTAACCTCTGAACGATTGTATGAATTATGATTGGGTCCCAATTGACAATCGGAATATTTAAGTTCACAAGTGCTTGTAGTTGTAACTCTCTGTAGTCGTATCTAGTAAACCCTTTATTCCCTGTGCAGACTCCTGTGACTGAAAGGGCTGGCCAAAAAAAACCTGTAAATGGATCCCCACCAAAAATTCTTTTATTGTTGTACCTTTCCTTTAATAATTGCCTTGCACTTTGGTAATTCGAATTGGTAATTTGAAATTTCCTTAATAAATTTTCTGGCTCACCAGCAATGTGCATTTTTAAGTATTGTAATTTCTGTGCAGGCGCCAAACTAGAATTTTCATGGACTAATGTCCGAAACAGGTCATGAAAGGACGGCCATTTTCTATAATAACCGTTAAACCTTTCCAAAACTATTTTGTGAAGGTGAATAGCTGTAGAGGCTCTCGTATCGAGATCGATGTTTGCTCGCAACTATTCTCAACCATTTCGGGAAATGTCTCTTTCATAATACTTTCTATTAACCCGTAATTTGTATAATAATATTGTTTTATGTGAGAAAACATATTTTTGTCAAAATATGAATACTTAGCCTCTTCAAACCTCTTTTCGGAGTAGGATGCTACCAGCATTTTCCAATGACGTGCCTTAATTTCTGCCCACTGTTGTTGGATATCTCTCAGCAGCTTTGCGAAACATTCCTTTGTTTTAGTCTCTCTGGCTTCAGCTAGGAAATCCTTTATCGTTATTTCAATGATGGATTTATCATCAAGCTGTTCCTTTATCATTTTCTCCATATTTTTAGGATGTGTATTTTTCAATTACTAATTAACCGTACCGAACACGCGCGCAGTATTCTAACGTACTAACAGGTCTTTAAAATTAGTTTATTAATTTAAGCACTAAAATTTCTTGTAGTTAACAAAATAATATTGAATATTTTTATTGCTATACTGTTTTCAATTATATTACATATTAGTTTCTCTATTAAATTTTATATAAAGTTAATCAATAAATATGTTCACAATTTAAATTAAATATTAATAGTTTTAATTATCAAATATATTTAACAATTATCCAAAGTTTTTTTTTTTTTTAACATTAACTTAATTTACTTGAGCTAATTATTACACATAAGGAAAATTATTTAATGATTCTGTATTTAATAATTATCCAAAATTTTTTAACACTAATTAAATTAATTTAGTCAAATTATTACACACTCAATTTAATTCAATTCAAACTATTACACTTCACAATTTCAATTTAATGATTATATATTTAATAACTTAGATCCGGCTCGAAGGACCATGAAAAAAAGAGTTCAAAAAGTTTTTTTAACGATTTATAAATTTCAAATAGATAACGATTTCCCCAAAAAAATAGGTTTCAAAATTTTTATAGATTACAAATATAAGTTATTAAAAATCACCAATTTTTATATTTATAGATTTCAATTTATTTCATTTATATTCAATTTTTTTTCTTTTATGTTAATAAAGCGGCGATTCGATTACGATTAAATTTAAAATGTTTAAAAAGTGTTACTTTTAATATTAATTCACTGTTTCTTATGTATTATATATAGCTCATTGACCTTAGAAGTAAAAATTACATTTCGTTATATATCAAAGTTAAAAATTATCATTAGTACATAAGAAACATATGCTTATTTTGTATATAATAAATCTACCCAAAGTAGATGACTAAAATTATTTAACAATTAATAATATAATATTTTAATAGATGTCGGCGACATCTGAGAACTAATAGATAAGTAATAATGTTATATAATTATGAAATTATGTGTAAGTGTAAAAGAGAAAAATATATAGTAATTAACTAACAAGATGAATATTATTTTTAACAAATGACAGAACATAAGAAAATAGTACAAATCAAACAAAGCAAATATAAATTGGTAAGTAAGAACAATTAATTCTAAGTTTAACTATTAAATTTTAATTTAATTTTAAATGTCTTTTTAGATGTTGCTGTTAGATGCTGGGAAAGAATTGAGATGAACCAATAATTCAGATAAGTATTTAATTTTAATTTCTTTATTAAAGTGAAGATTCTTTGTGGTATCTTTCCTTTCAGACTTTCTTTTAGTTGAAGTCAAAAAATGAACAATGAAGCCAAACAAGAAAATGGAATGGTGCCGCAACAGTCTATGTTAGTAGTAATAGTAGCGCTTTGGCATGGGAAAATAATTATGCAAATTAGGTCAAAGTAATAGTAGCGCTTTGGCATGGGAAAATAATTATGCAAATTAGGTCAATGACCTTGGGCGTTTACTTTGTTGTTGAGAGCTTTTTTAAGGAATGTTGTAGTGTAAAAAAACAGGTAGCAAATTAGATGTCGTGATTGGCGTTTGCATAATTAGTTTCCGGAAAAGTGTTTGTAAATAATATAGAAGGTCAACTAGATAATGTGGAACAAGTAGATAGTGCAATGACCTAAACAGGTGTGTAGTATTTCTACCGGTTGCATGATTAGTTTCCGGAAAAAGCTTTTATAAATAATACAAGTAAGTGCAATGATCTTGTTGTGATAGTATATAGTAACATAGATTATTGTAAATAATAAGAATTTATTTTTTAATAAAAAGCTTTCACGGTCAATCAGTTATTTTAACACAAGAATGCAGTTGTTATTTATGAGATAAATAAAATGCAGATATTGACCTTGATATTGTATCTTATTTTTAAAGTAATTTAAAAAAAATGTATTTATTGATTAATTGTTGTGTTTATTGCAGAAAAAATTTTTAAAGAAAAAATCCAGGTGTTTGAGAAAAATTTATGTTAATGTTAATTGATTTATTATATTAACTACTTTGTATTTTGCAAATAAAAAAGTCAGTTATTCTTAAATTTTTTGCTACTTTGTATAAGTAAATTAAATTTTCTGTTATTGTAGATACAAATTAAAGCATTATAAAATCAAATAGATTTATTGTGTTGCAGACAAAATTTTTAAAGAAAAAATGCAGGTGTTTGATATGAATTTATGTTAATGTTAATTGAATTATTATATTAACTACTTTGTATTTTGCGAATAAATAAACGTCAACTATTAGTATTTTTACATTGCAAATTTGAAGTGAGTTATGGCTAGCTATAAATGTGCAAAAAAAAAAAAATTAAAAATAAAAAAGCAAATTAGTTTCATATAATATCGTTTTTATTTACCCAAGAATTGTGATCTTTATCAAAACCTAACCATTTAACAAAAACCTGATTTCCTTTTCTTTTCAATATTTTTTCAACAAGAAAAGTGTCAGGATTTTTGACGCGAGTAAGTTCATACTCGTAAAAAGAACCTGAAATCGGTGTTTTTGTATAATCAAGTAAGTTGTAAGTAATTGGATCTGTGCGTTTTACTTCTTTAATTGTAAATATTTCTGTTGACCAGTTTGGTTGATAACCTTTTGCAAAGTTTCTTTTGTATTTACTTATGCGTACATAATCTCCAACTTTATATTTTGCTTTCTGATAAAATTTCGGTTGCATGTAAATGTTCTTCAAAATATATTTCTCGTTTGCTTTTGTAACTTTTTTAGGTTGAAGTTTAATTGTCCGATGATATGTTGAGTTGTATTTCTCAATAAGTGAGGGTAAAATAGATATCCATTTATAATTACCCTGAAAACTAAACTGCTTCCACATTGAATTTTTTAAAGTACGGTTAAAACGTTCTACTATGGATGCTTTCATTTCAGAATATGTATGATAATGATTAATTTTTTTTCTTTCCATAAGTTTTCTAAATTCTTTGTTAAAAAATTCTTTACCTTGATCAGATTGAATATTTTTTGGGAGTGTTCCAGCACGTTTGAAAATGTTTTGCATACCAAGTAAAACGTTATTAGCATTTTTAGTTTTAATTGGTTCAGCATAAGCATATTTCGAAAAGATGTCTATTACAATTAATAAATATTTATTTCCTTTGTTATACTTTGCATATGGAATCATTTCTACTAAATCAATTTGCCATGTATCGTTTAAACCTTTCTGATTAAATTTTCTTCGACGAAAGTTTCGTCTGGCTGGTCTATGTATTTCCGATACTATTTGTGCTCGTGACATTATACTTGTACCATTTAATCAGATTTTCCAATTCTATTTTATAATTTTCTATAGAGCAACAGTTACATGTATCCGGTCCAGATGACGAGTTGTCGTAAGCCCAAGGACAAAGAGCAAAATGAGTTCCGTATATTGACGTAAATTTTTCTGTTATTGAAAATTCTTTAATGTATTTATACATGTGAAAAATACGTTGCTTATGCTCATTTAATAACACAGAGGAATATGATTTTAAAAACTCTTCCACTTCTTTTACCTCCATCTTTTAAATTGAGAATAAGTTATACACGTTTTTGCTTTTATATATTTGAAGAGCAAATCTAATTACCTTTCAATGACTTTTAAAACGCGAACCAATAATGATATATTTTAATCATCCATTTACAATGATGGTGGCGGGACCATCTGGATGTGGGAAAACAACATTTGTTTGCAACTTGATCAAAAATATTACTAGATTGATACATCAAAAAATTAAAAAAATAAAATGGTGTAACCCAGAAATTTCTGCGGTTCCAAGAAATATAGATTTCCCTGATATAGATTTTTATGCCGGCATTCCGGAAAAGCTTAGTGAAAATGAAAATAAACCTACTTTAATTGTTTTAGATGATTTAATGTTAGATTCAGCAAACAAACAAGTATGTGAACTTTTTACTAAAGGTTCGCACCACCGTAATTTGTCTATTATATTATTAACGCAAAACATTTTTCATCAGGGGAAATTCTCACGAGATATTTCATTAAATTGTAAATATTTGGTACTTTTTAAAAACCCTCGAGATAAATCACAGATTTTTCCTCTAGCTAGACAACTATATCCGGAAAATATAAAAGGCTTCCTGGGGGTATATAATGAATCAACATCAAACCCACATGGTTATATTGTATTAGATTTAACACAAGACATTAGCGATTTGTTTCGAATTAGAACCAACATATTCTCAGAGGAATATTGCGTTTGTTTTTGTGCTACCAAAGATTTAAACAATTGCTTAAAATATGAAACGGTTGAAGAAAAACCGACATATGTTACATGTACTAGAAAAATGCAACAACAAGAATTTTCGTAAAAATATTCTAAAATATTGTGATGATGATATAATAAAAACTATTGCTGAAATTGCAATTAATGTGTTAAACGGGAACAATAAAATATCACCATCACAAAAAACAAAACTAAAAAAATATAAAAAACAATTAAGACTCTTAGCGTGTCCACAAAAAGGTATAAAAGCTAAACGAAAAATGTTAATTCAACATGGAGGATTTTTACCTACATTAATTGGTACTATATTATCTGGTATAATAGGAAAACTTCTCAGTAAGACATAATGCAGCGAATGATTGTTATGTCACCAGAAATATTTTCAAAATTTAGCAAATTATTTCAAGATGATAAAAACTTAGATTTATTGGATCAAAAAATGAAAAAAGTTTTATATGATAAAAAATTAAAACCATTGCAAAAATGGTATTTATATCGTCAAAATCTCATTAAATACGGAATTAACAAAAGGCATACAAAAAAATTACCAGAAAAGTTAAATAATGTTACATTTAATACAGGTACTCAAACAAAATTCTTTTCTAAGCGAAATGCATATACAGAAACTGAATTACCTAAATACAAATCAACGTCAACACAAACTAAATTTTTACCATTAGTTACTGATGATGTGTTTGAATATGACCCTAAAAAAGAACATTCAAATATGGATGTTGATTTAACAAATTACGATTTAGATGATGAAAATTCATTTAAAAAATTAGCTCAAACTGAAATGTTGAAAGATGAAAAATTAGTCGAAAGACCATCTCTAAGCTCTGATTATCGAATGTTTGAAACACCAAGTGGTGATGTAATTACCGTTGCTGTACCATCTCCTGAAAAAAAGAAGACACTAAGATCGGCTGGTAGTTCAATTTCCTCAACTATACTTTCACAGTTTCCTGAAACAAAAAAACGAAAACTAAAACCTTTACTAAGAAGTCCAAAACTAAGAACTTCATCAACACCGGAGTGGACAACATATAAATAGTACAACATTTTATGTTTTAGAAGAAGTTAACAAAGATGGATAGTCAAGATGACTTCTATGTAACATTGTTTAGTAATGATAATCTAAAACTGTTTCCAGACAACACTTTAGCTTCATTCGAAAATAAATTACCTATTCACTTTGATTTAAGAAATGGTAATTGGAAAGTTGGTCTTTCAGAAATTTATCTGAACGATTTCCTACAAACAGAACAATTTAACAAAGAGAATTGTGCTTTTATTAATATTGGACAGTATAATGTTTATGTAAGAAACATTGAAAAACCTCTTGAAAAAATCAAAGTAACCAAATCTATAGGCTACACATATTATTCATATAACGATTCGGAATTACATTTAGATGATTGGAAGTTTAATTTTTTGCCAACGCTTATTAAAAATATAACTCCTAATCCCGGATTTACTCGAAACCAAGTTTTTACTGAATTTTTTAATGAAGTTTTGACATATATTTCTAATCCTAAAAATTATGATGATGTAACATTTAAAAAAGTGTCAGAATCTAACCGAGGGGACTTAATTCGAATATCGCAGACTTTTGATGAAGATAGTTTTTATATAAAAGTTAATCAGAGTTATAATGTAAAAACATTATTAACTGAATTATTTCAACAGAAAAAAAATATAAAAAATTTCAAAACAAAATTACCTGAACTATTCAAATTAGCTGTTGCTAAAAATAAAGATGAATTGAATGGAATGGTGTTGATTTATTCAGATATAGTTCAATCTTCTGTTTTTGGAAGTAGCAAAGTTCGGGCGTTGAGAGCTATCAACATAGAAAATTGTAGAATACCTACAAATACTGAATTTAAAAACGTCCATTACATACCTATAGAAAAAAATATTTTTGAAACAATAGCAATTAAAATTTGCAATCAATACGGTGATGGAATAAATTTTGTTTCCAGTTACTATCCAACAAAAATTGTATTACACTTTAAAAAGCATTGATTCCCCAAAAACAATATAAATACTACTACTCAAATATGATATCCTATCAAACATGGAAAGAGCTTACGTGAGATATTATTCCTCTCAGGTAGGAGGGGGAATCAACGATATTGGGCCTTTATTACAATTTTATCCAGCTATACAAAAAGGTCGTGGTTTTGGAAATATATTCGGAAGTTTAATTCGTTACTTAAAGCCAGTTTTTACATCAGGTTGGGACTTAATTAAAAAAGAGGCTGTAAACACAAGTAAAAATATTTTTAATGATATAGCATCTGGTGCAAACATAAAAGAAGCTGTAATTGATCAAAGTAAAGGCGGTATAAAAAATTTACGGAAATCAGTAGTTAACCAACTGCATTCGATGTATGGTGGAAGACAAAGAACTATAAAAAGACAAAGAGCTATTAAAAGACAAACAGTTTCTAAAAAGACACATTTGAAGTCGAAACGACGAAAAAAGCAAAGTAAAACATCCGACATATTCAACTAAAAATGGAATGTATTAAATCTGAACTTGATCTTTTTGCGTTATTACCCGTACAAACAAGTATTTTGCGTTCAGAAGAGGTAGCATACAATCCTTTAGCTTCTTTAGAGGCATCACCGTCAACTATTGAATTTGTTTCCCTTGGAAATGGAGATACATATCGAGATTTATCCTCCACCTATATAAAATTTAAAGTTCAAATATTAAAAAAAGATGGATCAGTTTGGAGTGCAAATGATAAAGTAGGAACCGGAACTGAAGCAAGACCAGCTCCGCAGCCCAGTGTTGTAAATAATTTATTACACTCTTTAATTAAACAATGTAATGTAACTCTAAACGGAAAAAACATCACTCCTTCAGACTCCTTATACCATTATAAAGCATACTTAACTACTTTACTAAATTATGGTACAGATTCCAGTCAAACACATTTGGAAGCATCTGGTTGGGAATTGGATAAACCAAATGTAAATGATTTTAGTAATTCTGGTTCTAAATCAAGACAAAAATCATACAACAATTCTACTGTAGTAGAATTAATGGGAAAATTACATGTAGATTTCTTCAATACTCCTAAATTACTTTTAAATAATGTTGACATTCGAATTGCTTTAGCCCTAGAAAAACAGGATTTTTTTATTTTCTTTAACGATGCCGATGAAAGCTATTTAAAAATTCTCGAAGCTACGTTATACATGAAACATTTAACAATTAATCCTAGTATATTGATAGCACATAATACTGTATTGGAAAAGGCTAACGCGAAATATTTTTATACCAGAAGTGAAATCAAAACATTTACAATTCCAGCTAACACATCTAACATATCATTGGATAATATATTTATAGGGCAAATACCAAAAGCTCTAGTATTTTGTATGGTTAATAATGAAAACTTCAATGGTAAGAGATCAAAAAATCCATACCATTTCGACCATCAAAATCTCACACAATTTCAATTATATGTGAATGGAGTGCCTACACCAAACTCTGCAATTGAAACAAGTTTTACACCGAATAATTCTTGTAATTCTCGAGCATATTTAACATTATTTAGCGGAACAGGTATACATCATTCTGATAGAGGACATCAAATTTCAAAAGAATTATTTTCAAAAGGTTATACAATACTGGCTTTTGATTTATCACCAGACGGCTCGGGAACAGATACATGTCAGAGTTTATTAAACCAGGGAGTAGTAAAGATTGAAGCAAGACTCAGCTCTCCATTAACTTCAACATTAACTTGTATTGTATTTGCAGAATTCGATGCTAATATCGAAATTGATAAAAATCGTAACGTCTACGTGAACATATAAAAGGAAGTTTAGCGAACCATCTCTATTCATTTCACAATGACATGTGCTCTAGTAGATTTATCGTTCTGTACGGACGATAACAATACAATATTTGTAAAAAATATTGCTGTGGCTGGTATTAAAGAAAAATGTAAAACTATTGTAAAAGAATTAAAGTATAAATTTCCTGTCAGAGATTTGAAAAAAACAGATATTGAGAATTACTCTTTTGGACATATCGATAACGAAAAAGTAACTAATAACTTAATAAATTTGCTTGAAAAATTCGATATAGTCTTAACAAATGGAAAACTTAAAGCAGAATTTTTAACAACATTTGTACGAGGAAATACTCGACTAATTGATATTTCCCGTTTGCAAGAAAATGAATACACTTCAGATTTCAAAGGTTCTGAAATGTAATAAGTTAACACATAAAATATTTAGAGGCGTTTATGCTCTTGATAAATTACCAAAACAAGTTTCAAAACCTAGTATTTTGGTGGTAAATACCGATAATTCTAATGAAAAGGGAACACATTGGTTAGCAATATTTGTTCCAGTTCAAGGGTGTGCAGAATATTTTGATTCATTTGGAAATCCCCCGTTTCACAATGAGATTATAAAATTTCTACAAAATCAATCAACATGTTTTGTTTTCAACAATAAGCGTTTACAAAGTAATTTAACATCTGTTTGCGGACATTATTGTTGTGTATATCTATGGATGCGAAGTTCCTGTAAAAGCATAAAATATTTTCTTAATTTATTCGACACATCATCCCCACTTAAAAACGATAAAAAAATACAAAGAATATTTCGAAAAATTTTTAAAAAATGAGGGAGAAAAAATATAAATACAAAATTCTAAAATAGAATTCATCAGTTAAAACAAGAAAAATGGAGCAATCAACAAATTCGGAAGTCATTGAAAAACAAAAAAGTGAACCTCCGCAAAATCTTTTGTTAAGCTATATCTATTATTTGGATAAAAAACAAACAACAAAAATACAAATTGGATTTAATGTTGAAAATTTTGCTGCAACAATAATTTTCCAACGTCATCAAAAAGTCATTTGTGAGATGAATTATTTGGCGTGGTATGCCTTTTATCAAGATTTTACTAACAACCAACATAAATTAAATTCAAAAGGATTTGCGCTAACATTTAATCATACCGGGAAAACTAAAAAAATTACATTGCAGTTAGATGAGTACACCCGCTTTTGTCTTATGTTAGACTTTATACAAGCAGTGATGTCATATAACAACGGAGCTGAACTTAATATAAGAGAATATGTATTCAAATATTTTGAGAGATGTATTGAAAAGAATAAACTAAGATTGGAACAAGAAGATTTCTACATTCCAATGAATTTACACATAGCTCAGTGTAATTATTCCAGACTATTTTATGAAATACCTATGTTTTTGTCAGAAAAATTATCTTGGTCAACAATAAATAAAACAAATATTTTTTAAAACCAATTATTTTCTTTTATTAAATACATATATAAATTCATACAATTTTTTACAGCACATCTTTTTAAATTTTCAGTAATGTTATGGTGAGGGCAAATGGTTGTGAAATTCTTTAGTTTCTGAAGAGATGGAATGTCATTATCTAAGTTGATAACTTCTACTGAACTCGAAACAAATTTATCTAAAAATTCCTTTTTCTGGTACCCCTTTACGTAAACGACGTCGAATGAATTTAAATGTTCCTTTAAGGTATTTTTAATTGCTGAATATTCTATAAAGCCATCATCCCAGTCAAGACCATTTATTTGTGTTTTATTGAATTCATTTTGCTGTTTAACATCAGTATTTAACTCTTCGAACGAATAAGGTGCTTTAAACATAAATAGCATTGGTATCAGTGACCCATCAGCTATCAAAGCAAATTCCTTCAAGAAATATTGCTTTTTATTTCCAACAGTAAATTGTAAATCTGCTACTGCCTTCCTGCTGCTCATTTTGTACCTGACTATTTTAAAATAGCTTGAAATCCTATAATTTATAACTAATACGATTTAAAAAGAGTGGAAAAAAAAGGGGAAGGGAGCCTTTAGCAGTAGCATAAACCGATACCGGACCCTCAAAGACAGATACCGGACATCCGGGGACCCCATCCAGAATCAAGAAAAGGGGTTGATTTAAATGGATTAACCTGGAAAAAAAAAAACGTGCAAAGAGTTACAAAAATCTTGCTGACTAATATTTTAACTCCTCTACATAGTTATGTTACTTAGACATAGTTTAGAGAATATACAGTCATTAATTATTAATGAAAATGCAAAAATATAATTTGAATATTTTAGAAAGTATTATGTATGATGCAAAATATTATGTATGTTGCATAAAAAGTATAAATTGATTTAAGTTTTTAAATTATTTTTAATTAATAATGGAAGTACAGGAGCCGTTTGAAGAAATAATTGGAAAATGCGATATTTTCCAATTAGAAAGAACATTAACATTCAATTACGAAATTGAATTTAAGGACCTTTATAGAGGAGCAGCAAGTAGTAGTGATAATGGCTCAAAATTGTTATGTACAGAAAAGATGCCAAGTGAGCACGACTTGGATGTGCTTACCAGACTTATTTGCAAGGAGAAGATGCCTGCTGAGACCGACCTAAAATTAAAATAATAATAAAAAAGGTAATCTGAAAAAAAAGGTGATCTGGAAGAAATTAAAAATTTTATAAATTTAATTAAATAAAATCTGAAAAGTTGAAAAATTTAAATAAAAAAAAGAAAATATTTCATTTGTAAATTTTTTATTTAACTTAAAATCTGAAAAGTTGAAAAATTTAAATAAAAAAAAAGAAAATAAAGAAAATATTTCATTTGTAAATTTTTTATTTAACTTAAAATCTGAAAAGTTGAAAAATTTAAATAAAAAAAAGAAAATATTTCATTTGTAAATTTTTTATTTAACTTTTTTTTATTTATACTATTTTTCTTGCGAGTCTATACTCGTTTTTGGAATTAACTCAAACAGAGCCATATTCCACCTATTAGGATCCCGTCCAAAAAATTTGAAATTAAAGCCCTTGCTGTTCAGTTGATTTAGTTCTTTCTCCGACACAACTTTTTTGGAGAACCGCTCCGGCATAAAAAAAGTAATGCTGTTAGTTGAATCTTCCATTGGGCATGTTACCTTACATAGAACCACCCGCTGACCTCTTTTGGTCTTTAGGAATTTCCATTCTTCTACCTCGTACATCACATCCTTCACCAGAGCATCTATCGTTTTGTAGCTCTCTTGTTCCCCTTTTCCGATTTTTATGAGATTGTCTACAAATTCCTAAATGAAAATAAAATATAAAAAATATATAGGATAATTTTGAAAAATTTTGAAAAAAAAGATTAAATTTTTTTAAAATTTAAAAATTACTTACCATTATTTCTTTTGGTACTGCTACTAGTACTGTTATTTAAACTAAGTTTTGTGTAGAACTCAATTGATAGAAATAAAAGTTTTGTCTTTTCTTTTATACTTTTTTACTACGATAGTTTAAATTACTTTAATAAATACCATCAAATTATTTAACAAGGAACTAAACATATGAGGAAATTTAAACGCTCCTAAATTGTTTTGTTAGAACATGACTTTTTGGCACGACGGAATTTATTTCCATTCAAATTCCTTTGTTAGAATAATAAATCTTTTTTTAAACAACTCAAAAGCTCTTTTCAATAATAAATTCCATTAACTATTTAACAAGGAACTAAACATATAAGGAAATTTAAAACACTCCTAAATTCCTTTGTTAGAAGAATAAATCTCTTTCTTCTACCAGGAAATTTTAAAATAAATTTAACATAAAATCATTTCCTAGAACACTCCTTAAATTAACTAATTCTTCTAAATTAATTCCTTTGTCTAATAAACATTTAGTGATATAAAAATACATGCTCAAAATGTTTTAATTTAGAAGCAAAACAACATGAACCCACCAACGTTAAAATCAGTGGCATTAGCAAAATGGATAAACTCTGGACAATTTCAATACAGTCATTATAAATATTTATGTGCTCGAACGGACATAGAAAATATAATTTTCTATTGTCCATACCTAAAGAGTGATGTCACCATAGAAGAATTGAGAAAAAAGTGCAGATGGCTGGGAAAAGACAAAGACATACATTTACTATAAAATTCGGGCAAAATAAAAACTTGTGTTCCTTTATAAAATTAAAAATAATAAAAAATTGATTAAACTTCTTTTTAAAAAAAACTTTATTTTTTTCTTTTAAATCCAAATGGTACAGAACTATAATTTTCATAAAACCTTCGTTTTTCTGCTTTTAACCTGTATATCTTTGTTTCTGGAACTGTAATTACCCTATGATCATTTGTTCTTCGAAAATTTTTGTACAGAATATTTACACCGGCTTTATCGTTCAATAAAACCATTTCCTTAATTTTTTCAAAATTGACTAGTTTTGAATTATTATAATCTAGTTTAATTCCTTTTACTTTACAAACTACTGCATCGCTTTGTTTGTCAGAAGAAAATGCTTTATATGCATAATTTTTTGGTCCACCGCTAACGAATTCTTTTATGTAGCTGTCAGATCCAAATGATTCTAGTTCATTAGTCATATCTCCGATAAAATTGCCTATGACAGGTTCATATTCACCTTCTTTTGACACATATATGACGGAATCAGTGTCATAATATAAAACTCGTTCTTGTAAATTTTCCAAATATTCATACAATTTTAAACGAGCCTGTGCAGTTGTATAACTTGCAATACATACGTTCACTGTACGCAATGAATCTAAATCTTCATTTTTATATTTCCAGTTAACTAAAACCGTGTCAGAATTGATAATCATTATGTGCAATACATCTTTGCTTGGATTTGTCAATATAGAATAAAAAGTAGCTGGACTTTTTATTATTTGCGTTTTTGTCTGATTTTCTCGTTGACCAAATTTTCCCCAGAAAGAGTTCAATATAAGCTTACTGTATGATCTTTTTCCAGGGTTTTTGTAAATATTTTCTGTATCAAGTTTAATATTTTCTTGTTGGAAAAATTGTTCCAAATAATTTTGTTTTAATTCTTCTGTGTTGCAATCTTTAGGCCATCCAGAAGCTTCCTGTTTAGTTTTAAGAAATTTGTCCATCATCTCTGTAAATAATCCAGGTTCACAGTTGTCTTTGTTATATTGTTGTACCTTATAACGCCAAATTTCATGAAATTCAAATATTTTATACCCCTTTTTTACAGCTTTTACTACTTCGTCTATAACCCAAGTTCCTGTCAGAGTTCTTTCTTTATCAGAATGAAGGCATTCATCTTGATATGTTTCAAGGCTGCAAGTGAAACAAAGCGTAAACATTAATTTATTATTTTGTTTTATTGGAAGAACAGGGTGAATCAAATCAGTTGGTGGAAGAATATCACATTTTATTAAACCATTAGTATTTTCTAAGTCAACTTTAGAACATATTTCATGGCCCACTAAAACTTCAGGATGTCCTACTGGAAATTTCCCATATTTGCACACATAGGGATATAATGAGCAAATATCTATGTATTTTATTTTTTCATTTTCTTTTGCTTTGTAATACATAAAAGTGTTTCCAGTTCTACCTCCATAAAAAGCATCTCGTGGTTCTAAAGGAACGTTTTTTAAAAGGGGGTGATTTATAAGATATGACATCTCATCTTCTTTTTCTATCAATTGTTCTCTAAAATCACATTCCCACATTTCGATCACTTGATATCCAAATGATTTTAATCGTTCTGTTCTTGTTATGGTATTTTCAAATCTGATATCAAGAGTATCATGTTTGTTCCCTTGTATTGATTCATTCCTCTTATATGGAAAACATTTTGGATGGCCATGAAAATAGCACCCATGGAATTGAAAAATTTGTTTTGTTTCTGAACAAAAACCATCTACTTTTATATTTTTTATAATTGCTTCTTTTTTCTTTGCTGCTTGTTGAATATTAATCTTTCTTTGATCCTCTTCCCAAATTAGCCATTGAAGAGCAATTTTTGATTGATTGTCTGCAAATCTGTAACCTTTTTTGGGTATCAATCCTATAGTTTCCGGTTTCAAAAAATTTCTTCGAAAAACTAAATTGCATGCTGAAGCAATGGTTGTAGCCTCAGTGAAAGGACATACATTATTTTCTTCCAATAGGAGTTTTCTAAATTTAATGCAGGCTTCAGTTAAAATATGTACATCATTTTTGCAATATTCTATCAAATCACGTTTCATATTGAACTCGGTATTTTTGCTTTGTTCATACCAATCAATAAACATTTTTCGATTTTCTTCTGTCATTGTATCAGGACTATAGTAGTGCATAAGTGGTATTGGCCCAACATAATTTATATTTTCTGATGTATTGAACAAATGAGGAAAATAACCTTTTTTTAAATCAGTTGATAAATCGAAAGCTTTAGGAAGTTGTGATAGTGGCATTGCAAAATAATTCATAGAATCTAAAAACCTTATATTTTTAATCTGCATCTGAATAATTTTTGTACCCCTCATGATTAATTTTGGCTCTATCTCACTTTTATGCAGCAATTCATTTAAAATAAACTGGTGATCAAAACTTTGTCCATTATGAGCTATTACAACAACTTGTTTAAATTTTTTAGCCATTTTAAAAATGTAATCAACTAAATTTGGAATTACATTTGTGTCAAAAACTGTTGTTCTAAAACCACATTTAGAACAAAAATGTAACTTCTCTTCTTTTATGCAATGATGACATCTTATACTAAGAACACATAAATTAGGTTCATGTAGTTTAATATCTTCATTATTGTTTTTAACTAGCGTTTTTTCTTGCATTGTTTCTAGATCGTAAAAGATAAACACAAAATCATTAATTTTTGGTTTGCTCTTATCTACAATAATATAACAAAAATGATTTTTTTCTACACTTTTGTTACAATTTTTACAAAAAACAGTATCACATTTATGTGGTGAATCAATCTTTCTAAAATATGTTTTAAAACAAATTAAGCATTTGTGAAATTTTTGACATGTAGTAACTGTTTTATGATTTTCAAAACATTTTCCACCTCGGAATGATCGTTTGCAATAGTTGCATGTAATAGTTGTAGGTATATTATTACATGCAGGAGACTGTCGACAACAAATACAGATACCTTCACAATTATGATAATTTGCGTAACCTACATTACATTTTTTACAGTAATGGTTAATGCAAAAAACCGCTGTCAGCGAAATAATAACGTTAAAGTGATTTTCGTAATATAATAAATTAATTCTTTTGCCATCGTTTTTACCTTCAAAAATTATATTTTTGTTATTAGCATAATCGTAAACAACGATGTTATATTCATCCCCATAATAATCCTGTATTTTTTTAAGTTCAGATATTCCTGCACTTTGCGTTATATTTAATTTTGTTTTTACCATCAGCTCTAATGCTAGATTTTTCTGCATCTTCTGTGTATCTTGGCGAATTTTTTTATAATTCATGTCACCATCTATAAAAGCTTTTCCTATACAATATTGCTCGGAGTAAGCAAAGATTATCATTATTTTTAATGACAACAATGCCTTTTCGTTTTAAACTTTCTTCATTGAAAGTAAAATAATTTCTCCCTCGTCCACTTCCAGAAGGCAACCGTACAGTTGTAGTTGTTAGTTGAAAAGAATCAGTATTCAGGCCCTCCGAATTACTTTGGAATATTTTACTTATTAGTTCCCAAATATCTTCAAACTTCACTGAACTTGCAAGCTTAAAATTCATCCAACCTGGAGTTCTCTGTTGAAAGTTATCAGCAAAAAATACTATACCAATGAGATCATTCGGTTCAACGTTTTCCACCGAATATATAACTATTTGATTAATGGCTTCTTTAGTATATGCCAATATATCTTCTTCATTTGGAGCTTTTCTTATTTTGAATGTAATTTTTCTCGACATAACTCCAAACTTTTTCAAAAACTGACTTTTTTCTTCTATAATTATGAATTTGGAAGACTCCTCTAAATATTTCTCTAATATTTGTTTCTTGGTCATTTTTCTCAGTATTGATTTGGTATGTTTATACGACTTTTTTTTGTTAATGATAATATATAACTAATTAACCATGTTTTTATACCAATATTAAAAGGGATAGGAAATTTTCCATACATATTTTTAAAAACTAGGAAATGAATCAAATAGACAATAAAATTAACATTGCCACTCCACATTACAGCTTGTTTAAATTTTACAACTCAAATTTGCATAATACTAGTAATTTCCTAGAACATAATAACTCTTGTTATATATTATAAAAATTTTTCAAATTATATTTCAATTATATTAATTCATATTATATAAAAATTAATTTACGTGTTTTTCGTTTTACAATTCATTATTAAATTATTTGCATAATACATAGTTGTTATTAATAACATATCTCAAATTTGCATAATTTACAAGAATCTATATATTACAAGAAAGTAATTTACAAGAATCTATAATAAATTTTGTTCTATATTAAATTTTTTCTTATTTTTTTTTTATAAAACATAACAATTAATCACTAAATACAATTTTTCTCTCTCGATTTTATACATACAACCTATACTATAAATTATTTTTTGTTTTTTTTTTTTTTTTTTTTTTTATATCGTTCAGATTAAAATAAAAACTAAGATACAATAACAAGTTAAATATCTGCATTTTATTTATCTCATAAATAACAACTGTATTTTTTGCGCTAATATTATGTTACAATACCTGGTTGACCGTGAAAGCTTTTTATTGAAAAAATAAGATACATTTTTATTATTTAAAATAACCTATATGTTACTATACTATCATAACAAGATCATTGCACTTACTTATCCTACATTATCTCGTTTACCTTCTATATTATTTACAAAAGCTTTTTCCGGAAACTAATTATGCAACCGGTAACAAATACTAGATATTATAACACCTGTTTAGATCATTGCACTTACTTGTTCTACATTATTTAGTTTACCTTTCAATATTATTTCCAAACACACTTAGTAAAAGCTTTTTATTAAAAAATAAAATAAATTCTTGCATATTATTTATATAGTCTATGTTATTATAGTACAACACCTGTTTAGGTCATTGCACTATCTACTTGTTCCACATTATCTAGTTGACCTTCTATATTATTTACAAACACTTTTCCGGAAACTAATTATGCAAACGCCAATCACGACATCTAATTTGCTACCTGTTTTTTTACACTACAACATTCCTTAAAAAAGCTCTCAACAACAAAGTAAACGCCCAAGGTCATTGACCTAATTTGCATAATTATTTTCCCATGCCAAAGCGCTACTATTACTTTGACCTAATTTGCATAATTATTTTCCCATGCCAAAGCGCTACTATTACTACTTATGTTTATTAATGGATTTTTTATACTTGCTTTTGATTTAACTCCAGATGCATCTGGAAATGAAGTATGTCAAAGTTTACTAAACCTGGGTACAGTTAGAATTGAGGCAAGGTTAGCAAAACCACTTACATATACACTAACTGCTATTGTTTATGGACAATTTGATGCAAGCACACAAATTGATAAAAGTCGAAATATATTCAGAAATCTATTAATAGAATATTGAAACATGTATTTGAATATTCAACAAGATGTCATCGTCCCGTGCACTTGTGGACGTCAAGTTTTGTTGTGACGATAAAAATACTTTATTTGTAAAAGATATTTGTTTAGTTGGAATTAAAGAACCTTGTAAAAAATTTGTAAAAGAGTTTACTTACAAATTGCCAACAAAAGAAATTATAAATTTTGAAAATTACTCTTTTGAAACTGTACATAAATAAAATTAATAAAGAATTAAGACAGGTGCTAGAAAAATTTGATGTTATTATAACAAATAAGAAAATAAAAAAGGAGTTTTTAATGAACTACGTTAATGAAATAAGTAGAGTGTATGATTTGAGTCAGTTTGAGTTATGAACACTTTAGAAATAACTAGTGTTTTAAAATGTAACAAATTTACAAACAAATATTTTAAGGGAGTTTTTGCTTTAGACAAAATTCCAAAAATAATAGAAACACCTACTTTTTTAATTGTAAATACAGACGAAGTAAAAGATCCAGGAACACATTGGTTTGCGCTTTATATTCTAAAGCATGGTTGCACAGAATATTTTGATTCGTATGGTGGAGTTCCAGATAAACCGGAAAATTTGAAATATTTAATAAATCAGAGTATAGTTTTTAATAATTGGCAGATACATAGTGTCCTTTCGAATGTATGTGGACAATAATGTGGCGTTTATGGCTGGTATAGATGTTTTGGTTTAAGCATGAAAACTTTTTTGAATGAATTTAGCAAAGTAATCATATAGAAAACGACAATCTGATTATTAAAATGTTTTACAACTTATTTGGAAATTTAAATTTTTCACAATCTTGTGTACCTAAGCAATACAATTAATATTAAAAAGCTTTAGTTAAAACGTAGTAATGGAAGATCAAGGTTCGAACACAAATTTGATGTTAAGTTATACATATTTTCTGAACAAAAATCAGTCATTAAAAGTTCTTGTTGGTTTTGATACAGATTCTCTTGTAGCTACTTGCATTTTTCATCGTATTGGAAAAAAACCAGCTATTTTAAAATATCGTAATTGGTGTAAATGTTACCAGCTATTTTATAAAAGGTACAATCAATAAAGAATACAATATTATGTTCACAATATGGGTTAAGAATGGTTATTGGCCGATGTCTTAGCATTAACAAAGAGGAAGCTGACACATTTTACAACTTAATTGATTTTCTTCAAGCTGTAATCATACACAATAAAAAGGCTGAATCAAATGTACGGGAATATATTATTAAATATATAAAAACGTGTCAAGAAAAACATGTTATGAAATTTATTCCAACACAATGTTGTAGCGTTCAATGCAATTATTTTAGATTATTTTTTGAAATACCTGTACTACTAGAAAATAAAATTTCTAATGTTTTAAACAAAAACAACAATAAATGAAAAATTTTTTAAATTTTATTTAATTTGTTTATTATTATGAATTACTTATATATAGTAGATTCATATACATTTACACAAATATTCTTATATACATATTATTTCTAAAAAGTTCTGCAAAATAGTCAGGATCTTCTTCTTGGTTATTTATTTCCCAAATTTGTTCCTCCACTATATCTTCATCTAAGACTTGAAACGGTGGTATGTATTCTTCAGTTTCCATTAAGGTCATCTTCTGGAGATATGCTCGTTGCTCTTGTGCTCATCCAGAAGTTTCCAAAATACGAACCCATGGTTCAAATTCTTTCAAATGTCAGTTTCCAATTTTACAATTCTTTGTTTTTAAGAAACTCTTTCTAGTTTCCATATTTTTCTTATTAAAAGCTTCTTTGAAGGTTTTTTTTGCTGGTGCTTCTTCTTAAAGAAGAATGATATCTTCTTGTTGTTGTTGTTGAAATTATTGATGTTATTGCTGTTGCTGTTGTGGTTGTTGTTTTTTTGTTGATGATGTTGTTGTCGATGTGTCCGCGATTCTTGCTAACTTCTTATTCTTTTTCTTTTAATTCGAGCCAACTCCTGCGTTGGCTCTATTTGGCTGTCTGTCTGTTGGTTTTTTGGTTTGGCTGTCTTGTTTTTGAAAACAATTTTAAAAACTTCAGTTCAATAGTTAGGTTCATATTCTTTTTGAAAAGTACCTTTAGACCTTGCAATTCTAACAAAATCACCAACATTAAATTTTTTCTTATTAAATATTTTAGGGTAATTGTAAATTGAACGAAGAATTTGTTTTTCATTTTGTGATGTAACTTGGCTTGCTTTTAACTTAATTGTACTGTGTTTTGTGTTATTATATTTTTAAATTAGTTTTGGTTAAAGTTCTATTCATTTAAAATTTACTTGTAAACTAAACTGTTTCCACATAATTGATTTTAATGTTCTGTTAAACCTTTCACAAACACTAACCTTCATTTCTGAATAAGTATGATAGTGATTTATTTTAAAGCTTTTCATCAAATTTTGGAATTTTTTGTTGAAATTCTTTTCCCTGGTCAGAATGAATATTTTTCGGAGACTTCTCCTCCCTTTAAAAATTTTTTCTATACTTTTAACTACGTCATCTGCTACCTTTGATTTAACTTTTTCGGCATATGCATATTTTGAAAATATATCGATAACAGTTAAGAGGAACTTGTATCCATTATTCACTTTTTGATAGGCCGACATATCTACAAGATCAATTTCCCATGTATCATTTAACCCTCTTTGAGATATTTTTCATCTTCGAAATGTACGTCTAACTGGACGATGAATTTCAGATACTATTTGTGCTTTTAACATTATTATTGAAAAATTAAACTGTAACTGTGAATTTGAATAAAATATATATATATATATTATATAAATAAATTTTCGACTATATTCTAAAAATTAAAAACTGTAAAATTAAAATATTTTTTTTTCAATACTGTAAATTAATAGTTTAAAATACAAAATTTTTACAATATATTAACAATAATTTTTTAATTTTTTTCTTTTTGAAACCATAAGGAACTGAAGTATAATCATTTGCAAAAAAGAACTCGTTTTCTGGAATTTATTCGATACGTCTTTCTTTCAGGAACAGTGATGAGTCTGTGATCGTATGTTTGATCGTCTGTGATCGAATACTAGGAAATGTTATATTTATTTGTTGAAAATTCTTTAATTTTTTAACTAATTGTTTCATAGAGCCCAAATTTATTTCTTGTGAAGCGTTATAATTTAAACGAATACCTTTGACTTTGCAAACAGTTTTTTCACATTTGGAGTTGGTACTATATATTTTGTATGCATAGTTCTTTGCACCCCCACTGACAAATTCAGTAATGTAACTACTTATTCCATATTCTTCAAGCTCATCTGTCATATCTCATATGAAAACTCCTGTTGGAGGATTATATTCTCCTTCACGTGCTACATATATTATTGAATCAGTATCGTAATACAAAACTCGTTCTTTTAAATTGTTTAAATAAGAATACAATTTTAAACGAGCTTGTGAGGTAGTGTAAGCAGCTATACAAACGGTAACTGTTAATAATGTTTCAGCTGTTTCTTCTTTGTATTCCCAATTTACCAAAACTGTTTTTTCGTTTATTGAAGTTATTTTATTTACACTCTTGGAAGGATCAGTAAGAAGAGTAAATAATTCATAAGGCTCATTTATGATTTCTGTTTTTGATTGATTTTCTCTCTGCCCAAATTTATCCCAGAAAGAGTTTAACATAAATTTAGTTAATGATCTAAGTCCAGGATTTTTTGCAGTTTCCCTTTGGTGTTCTACAAAACCTAGGCCAGCCAGAAGCTTCTTGGTTAATTCTAAGGAACTTGTTCATCATTTCAGTGAAAATTCCTTCTTGTGATGTAAGGGGATTAAATTGTTTAACAGTATACCCATACCTCGTATATTTGCACAATTTTGAATCCCTGTTTAACTACTTCTCTTACTTCATCTATAACCTATGTTCCCAAAATTGACTTATTACGATTGTCATAAGAGCAATCATCATTATTCATTTCCAAGCTATATGTTTGACAGCAAGAAAACATTAGCTTATTATTTTGATTTATAGGCAAAACCGGGTGATAGAGTTTTTCTGGAGGAAGTATCAATGCCTTTATTAATCCTTCAGTATCATTTAAATTTAATTTATTGCACTCAATTTGTACAACATGCACTTTTGGATGACCCACTGGAAATTTTCCGTATTTACACACCCAAGGATATAGTGAGCATATATCTATATACATTATGTTCTCACCAGTGGCACATTTATAATATGTTCTTGTGTTTCCTGTTCTACCGTCATAAAACGCGTCACGTGGTTTTAGTGGTATTAAACTTTTGTTCTTCAATTTTGAGAAAAATGCTTCGTATTCTTTTGATCTCGTTTCGTTTTGAAATTCACACTCCCACTTTTCAATTACTTGATAACCTAAAGAGCGTAATATATTGGCTTTGGATAATGTAGCCTCATAACGTGTTTCATATTTTTTATCATTATTATTTCTGAAACATTTTGAATGGCCATGGATAACAGCCATAAAACTCAAATATTTGTTTTGTGTCTGTACAATATCCGTCAACACGAAGACCAAAAATAACTTTTTCTTTTCCGTTACCACTATGCTGAATTTTTATTTTTCTTTGTTTTTCTTCCCATATTAACCATTTTATGATAATGATTGACTGGTTTTTTGATAAGCGATATCCTTGTTGAGGTATAAGTCCAATTGTATACAGTTTTGAAAAATTCCTTCTAAAAACCAAATTACACGCTGAAGCAATTGTAGTGGCCTCTAAAAATGGCTCAACCTTACATTCTTCCAAAAAGAGTTGTCTGAATTTAAACAGACTGCTGTCAAAATTTTTACGTCATTCATACAATATTCTACAAGTCCATTTTGGAGGTTAAAAGACTTGTTTTTATTTTGTTCATACCATTCAAGAAATTGTTTTCTTTCCGATGCACTCATTGAATTATAACAGTAATATTTACGATCGGGTACCTTTTCATTATATTTTATATTGTTTTTACGATTAAACATATGAGGAAAACATCCTTTTTTCAAATTTAGACAAAAATCAAACGCTTTCTGTAAACTAGATTACGGCATTGGAAAATATTTTAATAAATCAATAAATTTCACGTTATCTAACAGCATTAAAATTATCTTTGTTCCCCTCATAATTAGTTTTGGTTTGATGGTGGTTTTTTCTAAGATATAGTTTAATAAAAACAGATTATCAAATGCTTGTCCATTATGTACAATAACTACAACTTTTATGAAATATCTTTCTTTGGTTGAGTATATATTCTAAAAACATTTGTATTGGATTTTGTTTCAACACATGTTGTCGAAGTCCACAAAAATTGCATCTTTCAACATTAGATAATATACAATGCGTACAACGTTGTTCAAAAATACATAAATCAGGCTGATGTTCAATTATATCTCCTATTGGAACACCTTCATGAAGTTTTTCCCCGATGATATCATCTTGAGTTGTTTCGAGATCGTAGAAAATGTATAATGTATTCTTAAGTTCAGCAAATTCTTTACATGGTGTAATAAAGCATTGGTGATCCGAAGCAAAATTTGTATTACAGTTTTTACACAAATGTCCTTAGCATATATAATTTACATCAGCTCTGTATACTTTAAAGCATTTTGTACAGGAATTTATTAGAGTGCAAATAGATTTTTTATTTGTAGATGATGTTGCTTTATGATTATCAAAACAAGTTTGACCTTTAAAACTTCGATTGCATACATCACATTTAATATTTGGAAAATTTGCGTCACATGCTGGAGATGATTTGCAAAAAGAAAGATTTGTTTTTAATTTAAATTATGCCTCTTTTTTATTACATTCTTCTTCAAAAATCTTTTTCTTCTACCTCTTCCCGCTGGAAGTCGTACATTTACATATGTAACATTTATACAGAACGTATCTGTAGATAATCCTTCGCAGTTACTTTGGAAAATTTTTGAAATAACTTCCCAAATTTCCGAAATGTCAAGGTCTTTTGCATCTTTAAAAATGATCCAGGCTGGACCACGTTCATGAAAACTTTGGCATCCAAAAGTGACACCAATTTTGTCACTAGAGTCAACATTTTCAATTAAATTGCTGAATAATTCTTCAATACCGGTTTTAATCCAATCTATTGGATCTTTGTTGTCTGGTACTGGAATTATTATAAACTCCAATTTTTTTCCAAAAATGTTGAATAGTTTTACATTCACTGATTTTATAGATTTTATCGTGAATTTTTATGTATTTTTTATTTTTTTATTTTTGATTTTTTTTATTTATAAACAACCGACCGCGAACTTTCCAATCTTAGAATTTTCACTCTATTAACCATTTTTTAACTTTTTATATAATGTCTTGCTTGTTATTTGAAAAAATTATTTCAAACACATAAACAAATCTTTTTTTTTTTATTTTTACACTACTATGTACCACTATAAGTACCAAAAGCAATTAACATATTTTGAATCGCTTTTAATTCTTTTCTTGTTTTCCAACACTCTTACATAATAATAACATATTTTACCGTGATACTAACAATGATTTCTATCCTCTTATTTAAATACTTCATAGAAAAAAAAAGAAAACAACAAGAAATAAATTCTTCTCAAAATTGCATTAATTTTGTCAAGGTTGAATCTTTATGTAAGATTTAAATAACCAGTTTTCACTTTTTCTTGTAATTTTTAAAAATAGTTGCAAAATTTTAAAGAAATGTAGTTACACTTATTTTGTTCTGTTTTTATTTTTCTCTTTAAATTTTATAAAGCATTTTTTCTTATTATTTTTATATGCGCCTATTACTTAAGCCAAGTATACATCAATAAGTAAACATGTACCACATTAGATATTTTTTTGATTTCGTGTTTTTTTTTTTTCAACATTCTTACATAACAATTAATTAATGGTTTTTCCTTCCTCTTCTTTAAATACTTTCAATAAAAAAAAAAATGCAAGCAAAAAAAAAAGCAATTTTTTCTTACTATTTCCTTGTTTATAATTACCAATCACAGGACTCCTCCCAGAAAATTAGTATGGCGCTACAGCGATGCGAACTGGGATGGTCTTAACAGTTTTTTCAGATCTTTTGCTGCAAATGCGATTTCTGAAAAAAATTTCAAGTCCAAATCTTGGTTCAATCGCATTCACAGTGAAGCCATTACCAAAAAGGAGGAGGCTTTTAAACTGTATCAAAGTAATAGGTCGAAGGGTCTCAAGGCAAACTACATAGTGGTTCGAAAGAGGTGTAAGAGAGTTATCAACAGGCAAAAATTCTTATTCAACCTAAAGTTGAAACGCACACTTATTCACATGCCTAAGAATAGCAAATGCAAATTTGATCATTTGCAAAAAGTTTAAAAGAGGACGCTAGCGGGTCTCCTTTTCCTCCGCTTGTTGATATTAATAACATGATTGTGTCAGATTCCAAAGAGAAAGCGAACTTGTTTGGCAAGCAGTTCTCTTTCAACTCGACACTGCCTCAGTCAACTTTGAAGCCACTAACTGTTCCTCAAGTGGACTACTCCACTTCTAAAGCCATCAACTGTTCCTGAAATGGAATACCGAAATTTAATAAAAAAGTTGTAGAGCTAATGAAAGATGAGTTGAATGGACAAATAATGTCTCATTTTGTTGCATTCAGATCTAAAATGTATGCTATCAAAGTTGAGCATAAAGAAAAACTGAAAAAAATTAAAGGTGTTAAAGAAATGGTTGTAAAAAGAGAAATTTGTTTTGATGATTTTGTAAATTGTTTGAATAATTCTGATAAGATGGTTAATCAAAATTTAATAAAATCTCAAAAACATACTGTTATTAGTATTACTCAATCGAAACTAGCTTTAAACGCGTTTGATGATAAAAGATTTATTTTAACAGACGGTTATAATACATTACCATGAAGTCATTATGCAATTGAAAACAATTAAGTTTTTGTGTAAAATATAATAAAGAATTTAAAAATTTTTTGTCTATATTTATAATTTTTTTAAAAATCACACAGGAAAATATGTATAAGGTACTTACAACATTGTATTATGTAAATCGTAAAAGTTTGAGGTAAGTTGTTGAAAAGATTTATTGTGTCAAAGGAATTTATGAACAAATTAAGTTTAGTTCCTGGTAGCTATAAATAATAATTCAAGGTATATATATTTGTCATGTATTTATTTAAAAAATTACATGATAATTGACATAGTTCTATTGCATTAGATATAAACTAATAATTACTAAGTTTATGCAATTTTTTTAATTAATCAGAATACATATTCTTAAGAATAAAGAAACTATTCATGCATTATATGAAATGCATGCATTTCTGAAAAAAGTAGGGGGTATTTGCTTTCAAACAGTAGGTATATAATGCTCTAAAAATTCAAAATAGTTCTTTACTTTACTTTGAAAAACGAACAAATGTAAAATCAAATCCAATTTAAAATATAAATTGAAAATGGTAAAATATTTTTTCGATCAATATTATTTCTGTTATCCTTATTATTTTCAACATTCTAGGTTTTCATTAATGAATTAATAGCATTAGGAAAGGGTGAATAAGAACTTTTTAAAAATATTCATATCCTCGCCATAGACAAGATGTATGAAGTTATAACGTTTAAATTTTTAGATACAAAACGAGGCAAAAAGGCACTACTTTGTGAAGTGAAGAACCCGTTCGATAATGAAAAAATAACATTTTACATGCCGGACAGATTTAGCAAAAAAGTGTCATCATATTCTGAATTAAACGAATTAAACAAAGTAGGCTTCTATATTAAGTTCTTGGGAAAAGACGAACCGAGATGGAACATGGCTCTATTCCAGTTAATACCAATGACAAATATCGATTTCCAAAAACACTGTTGAAATAAAAAAAAAACAAAGGCCTTACTATTTAATAAAAGAAAAAAAAATTGTAAAATTGTTTATATTTTATATTTCTCAAAATTAATATTTTTCAGGCTAATTCATTTAAATCAGCCCTTGTTTCTTGTTTCATGATATCTGGTCGCCTTTAAAGTGGGCCTTATTCTGGCGGCCCCCTTCTTTTGATTCTGGATGGGGTCCCCGGATGACCAAAATATAGTCCCCAAGGTCCGGTGTCAGAAATCACATTACGGAAAATTTACAAAGATGTGAAAAAATTGTATAAATTTATATATGTATTTAATAAAAGAAAGTAATTGGTTTTAAAAAATATTTGTTTTATTTATTGTTGACCAAGATAATTTTTCTGACAAAAACATAGGTATTTCATAAAAAAGTCTGGAATAGTTACACTGAGCTATGTGTAAATTCATTGGAATGTAGAAATTTTCTTGTTCCAATCTTAATTTATTTTTTGCGATATATCTCTCAAAATATTTGAATACATATTCTCGTATATTTAGTTCAGTTCCATTGTTATATGACATCACTGTTTGTATAAGGTCTAGCATGAGGCAAAAACGAGTGTACTCATCTAGCTGCAATATAAGTTTTTTAGTGCGCTCTGCATGATTAAATGTTAGCGAAAATCATTTTGAATTTAATTTTGGTTCACTGTTTTTAAAATCGTGATAAAATGTACATCACTCCAAATAATTTATTTCGCTTATGAGTTAGTTTTATCGTTTAAATATAAATTTATTGAAGCAGCAAAATTTTACATATTAAATCGAATTTAAATTTTTATGGTTTGTTTTTTATCCAAAAAATAAATATAGCTTAATAAAAGGTTCTGCACTGGCTCACCTTTTTGTGTTTCATATACTTCTGAGTTTGTTGATTACTCCATCTTTTTTGTTTTAACTGATGATTCCTCCCACGTTTAAAAAAAATTTTTCGAAATATTCTTTGTATTTTTTTATCGTTTTTAAGAGGGGATGGTGTGTCGAATAAATTAAGAAAATATTTCATGCTTTTACTGGAACTTCGCATCCATAGATATACACAACAATAATGTCCGCAAACAGATGTTAAATTACTTTGTAAACGCTTATTGTTGAAAAAAAACATTTCGACTGATTTTGTAGAAATTTTATAATCTCATTGTGAAATGGTGGATTTCCAAATGAATCAAAATATTCTGCAGACCCTTGAACTGGAACAAATATTGCTAGCCAATATGTTCCCTTTTCATTAGAAGTATCAGTATTTACCACCAAAATACTAGGTTTTGAAACTTGTTTTGGCAATTGATCAATAGAATAAACGCCTCTAAATATTTTATGTGTTAAGTTATTACATTTAAGTACCTTTGAAATCTGAAGTGTATTCATTTTGTTGCAAACGACAAATATCAATTAGTCGAGTATTTCCTCGTACAAATGTTGTTAAAAATGCTGTTTTAAGTTTTACAACTCTAAACGGAAAAAACATCACTCTTTCAGATTCCTTATACCATTATAAAGCATACTTAACTACTTTACTAAATTATGGTAGAGATTCCAGTCAAACACATATGGACTAAGACTATATTGTTAAGACTATATCGAATTTTTCAAGCAAATTTATTAAGTTATTAGTTATTTTTTCGTTATCGATATGTCCAAAAGGTAATTCTCAATGTCTGTTCTTTTTAAATCTCTGACAGGAAATTTATACTTTAATTCTTATACAATAGTTTTACATTTTTATTTTATATTTATTCACAGCTATAGTATTGTACAAATATATAGTACAATATATATGTATAGTACAAATATAGTATTGTTATTGTCCGTACAGAACGATAAATCTACTAGAGCACATGCTATTCTCAAATGAATAGAAATGATCTATTAAACTTCCTTTTATATGTTTACGTATACGTTACGATTTTTATCAATTTCGAAATTGGCATCGAGTTCTGCAAATACAATGCATGTTAATGTTTAAATTAATGTCGCACTGAGTCTTGCTTCAATCTTTACTACTCCTTGGTTTAATAAACTCTGACATGTATCAGTTCCCGAGCCGTCTGGTGATAAATCAAAAGCCAGTATTGTATAATCTTTTGAAAATAATTGTTTTGAAATTTGATGTCCTCTATCAGAATGATGTATACCTGTTTCGCTAAATAATGTTAAATACGCTCGAGAATTACAAGAATTATTTGGTGTAAAACTTGTTTCAATTGCAGAGTTTGGAGTAGGCACTCCATTCACATATAATTGAAATTGTGTAAGATTTTGATGATCGAAATCGTATGGATTTTTTGATATTTTACCATTAAAATTTTCATTATTAACCATACAAAATACAAGAGCTTTTGGTATTTGCCCTATAAATATATTATTTAATGATATATTGAAAGTGTTAACTGGAATTGTAAATGTTTTGATTTCACTCCTCGTATAAAAATATTTCGCGTTAGCCTTTTCCAGTACACTATTGTGTGCTATCAAAATGCTAGGATTAATTATTAAATCTTTCATGTATAATGTAGCTTCGAGAATTTTTAAATAACTTTCATCGTTATCGTTAAAGATAATATAAAAATTTTGTTTCTCTAATGCTAAAGAAATGCGAATTGCAACATTATTTAAAAGTAATTTGGAAGTATTGAAGAAATCTACATGTAATTTTCCCATTCATTCTACTATTGAAGAATTGTTGTATGATTTTTGTCTTGATTTAGAATCAGAATTGTTGAAATCATTGACATTCAGCTTATCCAATTACCAACCAGATGCTTCCATATGTGTTTGACTGGAATCTCTACCATAATTTAGTAAAGTAGTTAAGTATGCTTTATAATGGTATAAGGAATCTGAAAGAGTGATGTTTTTTTCGTTTAGAGTTGCATTACATTGTTTACTTAAAGAGTGTAATAAATTATTTACAACACTGGACTGTAAATTATTTACAACACTGGCCTTGCTTCAGTTCCGGTTCCTATTATATCGGTTGCACTCCAAAGTGATCAATCTTTTTTTTATATTTGAACTTTAAACTTTATATAGGTACTGGATAAATCTCGATATGTATCTCCATTCCTACGTCTTCAGAAAGTAAAATACGGTTTTGTACGGGTGATGATGCAAAAAGATCAATTTCAGATTTCATACATTCCTTTTTTAATTGAATAAATCGGAGATTTTACTTTGCTTTCTTCGTCGCTTTTTCGAATTCAAATGTGTGTTTTTAAAAACTACTCGTCTTTTTATCTTTTCTATTTAGCTCTATGTCTTTTTATAGCTCCTCGTCTTCCACAATACATCGAATGTAGCTGGTTAAGTACTGATTTCCGTAAATTTTTTATGCCCCCTTTGCTTTAATCAATTACGACTTCTTTTATGTTTGCACCAGATGCTATATCATTAAAAATATTTTTACTTGTGTTTATAGCCTCTTTTTTAATTAAGTCCGAACCTGATAAAAGAACTGGCTTTAAGTAACGAATTAAACTTCCAAATATATTTCCAAAACCACGACCTCTTTGTATAGCTGGATAAATTGTAATAAAGGTCTAATATCGTTGATTGCTCCTCCTACTTGAGAGAAATAATATCTTAAGTAAGCTCTTTCCATGTTTGATAGGATACCATATTTGAGTAGTATTTATATTGTTTTTGGGCTATCAATGGTTTTTAAACTGTAATACAATTTTTGTTGGATAGTAACTAGAAACAAAATTTATTCCATCACCGTATTGGTTACAAATTTTGATCGCTATCGTTTTTTTTTGCTATAAGCATGTAATGGACATTTTCAAATTCAATATTTGTAAGTATTCTACAATTTTCTATGTTGATAGCTCTCAACCCCCGCACTTTGCCACTTCCAAAAACAGATGATTGAACTATATCTGAATAAATCATCACCATTCCATTCAATTCATCTTTATTATTAGCAACAACTAATTTGAATAGTTCAGGTAATTTTGTTTTGAAATTTTTTATATTTTTTTTCTGTTAAAATTGTTCAGTTAATAATGTTTTTACATTATATATTTGATTAACTTTTATATAGAAACTATCTTCATCAAAAGTCTGCGATATTCGAATTAAATCCCCTCGGTTAGATTCTGACACTTTTCTAAATGTTACTTCATCATAATTTTTTGGATTAGAGATATATGTCAAAACTTCATTAAAAAATTCTTTGAAAACTTGGTTTCGAGTAAATCCAGGATTAGAAGTTGTATTTTTAATAAGCTTTGGCAAAAAATTAAACTTCCAATCATCCAAATGTAATTCCGAATCGTCATATGAATAATATATGTAACCTATAGATTTGGTTACTTTCATTTTTTCGAGAGGTTTTTCACCGTTTCTTAAATAAATATTATACTGCCCAATATTGATAAAAGCACATTTCTCTTTGTTAAATTCTTCTGTTTGTAAGAAATTGGTCAGATATATTTCTGAAAACTAACTTTCCAATTTCCATTTCTTAAATCAAAGTGATTAGGTAATTTATTTTCAAATGAAGCTAAAGTATAGTCTGGAAATAATTTTACATTATCATTACTAAACAATATTACATAGAAGTCATCTTGACTATCCATCTTTGTTAACTTCTTCCAAAACATAAAGTGTTGTAATATTCATATGTTGTCCATTCTGGTGTTCATGAAGATCTTAGTTTTGGACTTCTAAGTAATGGTTTTAGTTTTAGTTTTTTTTATTTTAGGAAGCTGTGAAAGTATAGTGGAGGAATTGCACTACCGGCCGATCTAAGAGTCTTCTTCTTTTCAGGAGATGGTACAGCAACGGTAATTACATTACTACTTGATGTTTCAAACATTGGATAATCAGAGCTTAGAGATGGTCTTTCTACTAATTTTTCATCTTTCAATATTTCAATTTTCAACATTTCAGTTCAGTATTTAGGTAATTCAGTTTCTGTATATGCATTTCGTTTAGAAAAGAATTTTGTTTGAGTGCCTGTATCAAATGTAAGATTGTTTGCCTTTTCTGGTAATCTTTTTGCGTGTCTTTTGTTAATTCCATATTTGAGAAGGTTTTGACGATATAAGTACCATTTTTGCAATGGTTTTAATTTTTTATTATATAAAACTTTTTTCATTTTTTGATCCAATAAATCCAAGTTTATATAATCTTGAAATAATTTGCTAAATTTTGAAAATATTTCTGGTGACATAACAATCATTCGCTTCATTATGTCTTACTGAGAAGTTTTCCTATTACACCTTTCCTATTTTGTACGTTTTTGTGGACACGCTAAGAGTCTCACTTGTTTTTTATGTTTTTTTAGTTTTGTTTTTTTGTGATGCTGACATTTTATTGTTCCCGTTAAACACATTAATTGCAATTTCAGCAATAGTTTTTATTATATCATCATCACAATATTTTAGAATATTTTTACGAAAATTCTTGTTGCTGCATTTTTCTAGTACATGTAACATATGTCGGTTTTTCTTCAACCGTTTCATATTTGAAGCAATTCTTTAAATCTTTAGTAGCACAAAAACAAACGCAATATTCCAATTAGAATATGTTTGTTCTAATTCGAAACAAATCGTTAATGTCTTGTGTTAAAACTAATACAATATAACTATGTGGGCTTGATGTTGATTCATTATATACCCCCAGGAAGCCTTTTATATTTTCCGGATGCAGTTGTCTAGCTAGAGGAAAAATCTGTGATTTATCTCGAGGGTTTTTAAAAAGAACCAAATATTTACAATTTAATGAAATATCTCGTGAGAATTTTTCCTGATGAAAAATGTTTTGCGTTAATAATATAATAGACAAATTACGGTGGTGCAAACCTTTAGTAAAAAGTTCACATACTTGTTTATTTGCTAAATCTAACATTAAATCATCTAAAACAATTAACGTAGGTTTATTTTCATTTTCACTAAACTCTTCCGGAATGCCGGTTTAAAAATTTATATCAGGAAAATCTATATTTCTTGGAACAGCAGAAATTTCTGGGTTACACCATTTTGTATTTTTAATTTTGGGATCAATCAAGTAATATTTCTGATCAAGTTACAAACAAATGTTGTTTTCCCACATCCAGATGGTCCCGCTACCATCATCGTAAATGGATGAATAGAATATACCATTATCTGTTCGTATTTTAAAAATGATTAAGAAGTAAAATAGTTTCGTCTTGAAATATATATATATATATAAGCAGCAAAAGTGTATTATAGATTATTCTCAGTTTAAAAAATTAAGGTGAAAGATGTATAATTTATTCTCATTTTAAAAGATGGAGGTGAAAGAAATGGAAGAGTTTATAAAATTACATTCCTCTGTCTTATTAAATAAGACAGAGGAATGTATGTGCATAAACAACATATTTCTCACATGTATAAATACGTTGAAAATTTTTCAACAACAGAAAAATTTACATCAATATACGGAACTCATTTTGCTCTTTCTCCTTGGGCTTTCGACAACTCGTATCTGGCCAGATACATGTAACTGTTCCTCTATAGAAAATTATAAAATAGAATTGAAAAATCTGATTAAATGGTACAAGCATAATGTCAAGGAAACAAATAGTAACGGAAATACATAGACCAGCTTGACTAAACTTTCGTCGAAGAAAATTTATTCAAAAAGGTTTAAACGATACATGGAAAATCGATTAAGTAGAAATTATTCCGTATGCAAAGTATAACAAAGGAAATAAATATTTATTAACTGTAATAGACACTTTTTCAAAGTATGCTTATGCTGAGCCAATTAAAACTAAAAATGCTAATAACATTTTGCTTGGCATGCAAAACATTTTTAAACGTGCTGGAACCCAGCCAAAAAATATTCAATCTGATCAAGGTAAAGAGTTTTTTATTTTTTAACAAAGAATTTAGAAAACTTATGGAAAGAAAAAAAAATTAATCATTATCATACATATTCAGAAGTGAAAGATCCATAGTAGAACGTTTTAACCGGACTTTAAAAAATTCAATGTGTAAACAGTTTAGTTTTCAGGGTAATTATAAATTGATATCTATTTTACCCTCACTTATTGAGAAATACAACTCAACATCGTACAATTAAACTTCAACCAAAAAAAGTTACAAAGAAAAACGAAAAATTACTATTTAAAACTGTCTACAGTAAGTTCAAAGTGTTTCGTAAAGCAAAATATAAAGTTGGACATTATGTTCGTATAAACAAATTTAAAGGTATTTTTGCAAAAGGTTATCAACCCAACTGGTCAACGAAAATATTTACAAATGCAAAAATTAAAAGAACTGATCCAATAACATACAATTTACTTGATTACACAAATAATCCAGTAACCGGTTCTTTTTATGAGCCTGAATTAACACCAGTTACAAATCCACATGTCTATCTTGTAGAAAAAATATTGAAAAAAAGGAAATCAAGTTTTAGTTAGATGACTTGGTTTTGATAAAAAGCATGATTCATGGATAAACAAAGAAGATATTACTTAATACTCTACATATATTTAAAATACTTTAATTTTTTTATTTATACATTTTACTTTCGCTTTTAAGTTAATAATATGATTTTAATAAAATACATTTATCACAAAAAACTTGTTTTCATTTTCCATATGTACTTAGTTCTGTACACAAATCAAGTTCATGATTAAGTTCATTAGTTATTTTAGTCACGATTTTATAAATACAACAGCAGTAAATACACCTCTTTCATTTTATATTAAAAAATAATTAAAATAGCTTGAAATAATCAAGTTAGTGTGTATTTAATTAACATTTTTTAATTTTTATCGCAAAACCATAAACATTCACTACATACTATAGGATATTTTTGATAATTTCATAACACTACATCTTTCCAATATAATATGTATAGTCTATTCAAAATCTTAAATAGTTTATACATGCTCCCAATTACTTCGGCGGGGTCCGATTTGGTGCTAGAGATCCGCTTTGGTCCTTGCTATGGCCAAAGGGCCCCTTCTAAATCATACTACCAAAGCACTAATTCCATAAAAATTTTTTTGATATTCAAACTTTCCATCTTGAGATCCTAAATCTCCGAACTTGGCCCCTTATGATCTTATTCCATTACTCCGAACCTGCCGAATTCCCAACTTTCCCTTTTCTAAATTTTTAAACTTGCTGAAGCTTCTACGCTTATAACATCGTACCAAAATCTTAAGCCCCCTGCCCTTAAAACTTTTTAAACCCACTTAATAATTTAATTTTTAAATTTCATAACACATATTCTTACACTCTAATCCTAAATTCAAATCCATATAACCCTTCATTCAATCATAAACATAATATATATTTCCGTATAATAACTTGTTTTTATTTTAATTATGAAATTTATTCTGCATTAACTTGTTAACCTTGAAAAATTTTATGTGAGTTTATATTACACTTAATAACAACGCCGGCTTAATAACTAACATCAAAAGCTTTTTAATAGAATTTTTCCAACTTCATAATTGCAATAATACTAATTTCAAGGTTAGCCACTTAATGCAGATTATTGTATTCCCATATTACTTTAACATTTCAATTACGTCACTTCCTGTAGTCAACCATATCCATACTACATGGGTATGACGGAGTCAAATTGGTATAGCTATACTACTATGATATGCAGATTTTCGGGGTACTTCATTTTGTACAGAATTAGCTAACAAATTTTGTTCGGGATGATTACTCTATATAGTATAGTTTCTTTACGGTAAAACATAATTTTATTCTGAATAGAGGAATCGAATTACATAATTAGAATACGAGTAATTAATCAAACTTTGATTTATCACCTTTTACAACCAATAATCAAATTAATAATTGCTTATTTCATTGTTTAAGGCGTATAATGAACTGCCGGAAATTTTTAAGACAATTGATAATGTTTTTGATTTTAAATATAATATTAAATACATGTTGCTAGCTACTGTCAATTAAAAATAAATTTTTTTAAAGGTTAAATTATGTCAATTTGTCAATTAAATGAGATTAAGCAAAGCATAATGAAATTATATTAATGTAAGTAAAACTAAGTAATTAAATAAATCAAAATAAGTAATTGAATTATTAAAATGAAGGCAAAATAAGTAATTAAACAAATGTAAGTCAATTAATAAAAAAATTAAGTACGAATAATTAAGTATGAAATGAAGAAAAGTATAATGAAATTAATTAAATGTAAAACTATGTAATTAAATAAATGCAAGTCAACAATATAAGTAATTAAATAGATGTAAGCCAATTAATAATGAAATTAAATGAAATTAAAGGATGTATATACAATGAAATTAAATAAGTAAGCAAAAATAAAGAACCTGAAAACTTTGATGGTATAGCATTAAACAACATATTTTATAAATTGTAATGGCCATACAGCTCTAGTTAAGGCTAATTTAAGGTTAATTACTACTTTTGTTAACTATAGTTATTATACATTAGTATAATAACTATAGTTATTATATAGTTACACAACTATATTTATGTAACATTATATAATTTAAAATTTTAATCAGCCACAGGACCGAGCGCTATTATACGAAAAATATTTTTTTCATTCAATAACAATAATAAGCAATGAAATCGTAAACATATGTACATATATGTACATTCAGTCGTACATCCATTTACATATGTAAGTTATGGACGTATGACTGACTGTTATTCAGAAAATGTAAGTATACATACAAGATTTTTTTTTTCATTTAAAAATATTAGAAGCAAAAAATAATAAAAACTGTAAGCAAAAACAAAACAAATATGAGATTAATATTGAATTTGCTAACAAAAATTTTACAGTTTGAATTTTGCGTCATCAACAAAAGAATAATATGCATAGATATTATGTAAGTACCTATATAAATTTTTAGAGATATAAAAAGAAAACGAAAATTTCATATAAATTCATATGTCGCGTTATAATAATATGTATGAAATTTGGAAGAAAAAAAATAAATAAAAGTTAAAGTTAGTCGGATCAAAAACTGTTCTATGGCAAAGTTGTTGCTCTCTACTTGTGTAACAATTTTTGCTTAATAATTTTTCTGATAATATTTTTTTGTTACGAAATCTTCGTAAAAAACTTAAAAATGACACTAGTAAACTACTACTTCTGGTTATCCGATTTGCTCCAAAAGCTATTCAATCCGAGATATTTACATCAAAACGTTTAGACTGTAACAGACACACACATACACACACACACAGGTAGAAAGTTTTATTAATTGAAAACCATATGTAGTGTAACCAAATATAAGTAGTGTAAATATAGTGTTAATATATTAAAAAAATTAAAAAAATTTAAATAAAAAACACTGAAATTTAAAATTATATATTATAAATAGGAGAAATATAGAAATTTGAAAAAGAGGAATTGCAAATGAAGAGAAAAACTATTATTATTATTAATTAATGTTAAACTCTTAAATTAAAGTATTTATTTAGGAGGATTTATTTTCTTGTACACCGAATTATAATTATTATTTTAAATATTAAGCTTTTAAATTTAAAATATCCTGAAGAGAATTTACTGTCTTTTGATCTAGCACACTTTCGTTTAATTTTTTTAATATCCACCAATCACCTTATGATACCAGGTGATACTATAAAAATCTAAATAATCCTATTTAAGAGCGAATTTAAACTTTAAAAATACAAAAGAAATAATTTTTTGAAAATTGAAAAATGTAGTTTGAAATAGGTATTATATTATTGTCAAACGAAACTTTTTGTCATTACTAATTAGGTATTAGTAATAATTTATACTACGAGGTCTAACCAATAAATTAATTTTCATAATTCTTTCTCTTACTTTCATATTAATCAATTACAAGTATTTCAACATACTTGATATTATAAAATTTTTGTGATTGTTCTTCTTTTCTTTTATTCCGTTGACCGCTATTAAGTAAAATGCAATATTTCGTTTTAAAGTACAATAAACTAAAATAAGGTCATTAAATGAAAAGGGATCATATTACAAACAAACCAAGACCAAATTTTTTATTTAAAATTAAATTATTACAAAATTTCTTTTTCAAGTACAAAAAACTAAAATTAAGTCATTGAATTAAAAATAAGAGATCGAATTACAAATAACGCAAGACCAATTTGTTTTTCATTTAAAATTAAATTCTTACACAATTTCCTTTTCAAATACAATAACAGAAATCGAAAGAACTTGAAAGTATAATAAATTTCTTTTTCTTACTTGTCTTTGTAAAATATTCATAATAATCAATATTTAAAATTGAATGCTAATTATAAAATTTGTAAAATGTAAAAGTTAGTTAAAGTCTAGATTCGTAAGGTTCAACATTAAATTTTAATAAAGAAAATTAAAATAGAACAAATTTTTCTGTATTTAATTTATAAAGAATATTATTTTATAAACTTCAATTTTATAAAATAATAAAACTGGCGCAGTCGGTAGGATCGCTAACTGACGTCCGACTACGGTAAATAATATATAAATAAAAGTGAAAGTTATATATAAAATAATATTACCAGTGACTTTGGTAAAACTTTTCGTTGAGAAAAAAAAACTTCAATCATGATAACTTCAATTAACTGTTAATTTTGTATTGAATTAGATTATAAACAAGGTAGAATGTAAACCAACAGTTTTTAAAAGCACACATTTCCAAAACTCAATACAAACAATTTAGAATTGTGACTTGCACAAAAATTTGAAAACTTCATGTAATAAGAAAAAATGTGAAAATACATTTTTTTTTGGAATTTTGCGGGGCAGTAAGTCCGGAATCCTTAATAACTAAGAAAAACGGTTAACACACGTAAAAATATATTATTGAACCTTTAATTTTCATGTCTTGCCAAAGAAAAAGTTTTACAGGTGCCTAAGTTACAAAATTTTGTTTTCACATAACGGTAAATTTAAATACTAAATTTAAAAAAATGTAATTTTGATATTAATTTACAAAGTTAAAAAAAATACGTGTCGAATGACGTTTTCAGATTGAAAAACTCCTAAGCAGAACATAAGATATATGCATTTAAAAATAGGGCCTTTTCAAAATTTGAGAGGCTGTAGCTCCGTAATGGATTGGGCTACATGAAAAAGTTGTTCCACAAAATTATTTTTTTTATGAGACCTACCCATGGTTAAAATTTTTTTTCTCTATCTTTAACGGTGTAGAAGTTTTGTAAACAGACAGACGAACGGACGGACAGAGTGAAACTAATAAGCACATTTTTTCAAAATTTTTTTGGAAATGTGCCAAAAACTAAAGTGAGAAAAATGACGTCAGGTTTTTTTATTAAAAAAATTTATTGCGATAAAAGAACACAAAAAGAAAAATCGTAAGTGAATGAAACCATATCGAATCACATATAAAAATAAACACAAACTTAAACTCGAAACTATTAGCGAATATAATAGTATTTTAAATAATATCAAGTTAACAAACGAAACATCAGAAATGGTATTATCAATCAATTCAATCTCAACAAATGATTTAATATCCGAAGTTAGATCTATTCCAGTATTTAGAGGAGATGGAACGTTTGAGTTAAAATCATTTTTTAAAGAAGCTGATAATATCATGGGTTTAACACCAGATCCAGAATTAAAATCTTATCTTGTCAGCATAATATTATGAAAAATACAAGGAGCAGCCGCATTCAGTATACGAAGATTGAAAAACACGACATGGAGCGACATTAAAAATCAATTAAGGAGATCATTCGGGATACAAGAAGATTAACTCAAGCTGAAAGAGAAAGCAGATGAAATTAAATTTTTAAATGTAAGTCAATTTTATTATCAGTTAACAGAAATACTAGATAAGGTAAATTAAAAATATAAACTTGATCCAAGTTCCCCTATTGACTTTAAACCATCCAATAATAGAAAAATTATTTTAAGAGAAATTTCCCAATAAACTCCGTAGATCCGATAGTATGTTTTTAAGGCTTAAAAATAATAATAATTTAGAAGAAGCTTACCATGAGCTTTTACAAACTGGTATTTCCACCAACAATAATAATTATAATTTTAATAAGAATCAAAATTTTTCGCGCAACGATAGATATAAAAACAATAATAATCGTTCTAATACTACCTTTAGAAACTCTAATTTGAACAACAATTATAATAACAATTTAAATAACAATCGCTCTAAAAATTTTTTAAATAACAATTATAATAACAATAATTCCAATCACTATCGCTCTAATAATTTTTCAAGTCATAATGATAATTATAATAATAATTCCATAGTTTATTTAATAGTACAATTATTAGTTTAATATAATTTTTCATAGTTTATTTTATAGTACAATTACCTATGGTATTAGGATCTTGGGATATACTTTTGCAAAAACATTGATAAACTACAGCGTCTACAAAATAAAGCTATAAAAAACCTTTACGGTTTGCATCATCGTACATCAACTAATACTATACATAAAAATAATAAAATATTAAAATTAAAAGACTACAGAAATCTAATACAATTAATACACATGCACAACATAAAAAACAATTAAATAAAAAGTAATACACAAATAGTATTAAACAGTGATGTTCATCAATATGGTACAATAAATGCTGACAATCTAAGGTATGAAGCCGGTCACAAGTTATGGGGTGTTGAATCCATACTACAGACAGGCTCTCACCTATTTAACAATTTGGATAGCGGCTGTAAACAAATGTCAACATTAAAATTGAAAAAAAAAAATAAAAGATTAAATAATTGAAAGTTATTAAATTATTAAATTTTAATTAACAACAAAAACAAAAAACTGATTTTTTTTCTATTTTTAAAAGTAAAGTTTTGTTGTTTCATTATTTTTTCTTTTTCTATTTCGTTTTTGTTTTGAATATTTTATTTTCTTAAATCATAATATATGTACCTACATATATATTTTACATTTTCTTCAATTTTTAAATTATATTTTACACTTAAATAAATAAATAATCAATGTAGCATTAATGCTCTTTTGAGAAATTAATAAATAAAAAAAATCACTATCGCTCTAATAATTTTCTAACCCATAATAATAATAATAATCCCAATAATCATTTTAACAGATATAATTCTAATTCAAATTGTAATCGTCCAATTAATCCTAATAATTCAGGGCAAAGTAGATTCCGTCGTAATTATAGCGGAAATTTTACAAATCAAAATAATAACTATAATCAACCTACAGAGCTAATGGATACCTACGATGTTAGTAGGTATAGGGGCACTTTGGCCAGACGGCCTTGACGTCATCACGTAATGTATGCCGCCAGTGTTATAGAAAGTCAACTAGATAATGTGGAACAAGTAGATAGTGCAATGACCTAAACAGGTGTGTAGTATTTCTACCGGTTGCATGATTAGTTTCCGGAAAAAGCTTTTGTAAATAATACAAGTAAGTGCAATGATCTTGTTGTGATAGTATATAGTAACATAGATTATTGTAAATAATAAGAATTTATTTTATTTTTTAATAAAAAGCTTTCACGTTATTTTAACGTAATATTAACACAAGAATGCAGTTGTTATTTATGAGATAAATAAAATGCAGATATTGACCTTGGTATTGTATCTTAGTTTTAAAGTAATTTGAAAAAATGTATTTATTGATTAATTGTTATGTTTATTGCAGAAAAAATCTAGGTGTTTGATAAAAATTTATGTTAATGTTAATTGATTTATTATATTAACTACTTTGTATTTTGCAAATAAAAAAGTCAGTTATTGTTAAATTTTCTGCTACTTTGTATAATGTAAATTAAATTTTCTGTTATTGTACATACAAATTAGAACATTATAAAATCAAATAAATTTATTGTGTTATGAATTATAATTTTCATATTTTAATTCCTTTTATATTATGCATATGGTAAATAAAAGAAGTAAATTAATTAATATAGAAATCGTGATTTTAAAAATATGTCAAATAAGATTTATGTAAAAGAAATTGGAATGCGGAATTATTTTTAATATATTATATATTTACCTTTTTATATGCATACTATGCAGATGTGCTAAAATGATGAAAAATTTATTAAATTTAACAATTAAACTAATGCAAATTAAAATAAGCTTATATTATTTTAAAATACATACTTTGTATAATGTAAGTGAAACAAGTTAAGTAAGTTTTATACAATGTCATTTTTATTAATCTATAAATTATAATTTTCAAATAATATATTTGGAGATGTATTTTAATACGTTTTATTCTATTTGACGCCTTTTAAACCCATACGGTAATGAACTGTAGTCTTCAAGAAATTTTCTTTTTTCTGTCATTGGTCGATAAAGTTTTGTTTCAGGAACACTAATTACTTCGTGATTCTGAGTACGGCGTATATTATGTAATAAAATATGAATAGGTTCCACTTCATTATAATTCAACACAGCATTTTTGATTGTACTGAAATTGACCTTTTGCGATGCTGAATAATTAAGTGATATTCCCTTTACTTTACATACAATTTTTTCTGTATTATTTCTAGTAGAATGTACTTTAAAAGCATAATTTTTTTGGCCACCACTTACAAATTCTGATATGTAACTTTGATTTCCATAGCAGTCTAACACATCGGTCATGTCTCCGATAAATTCTCCTGTCGGCGGCTCATATTCACCTTCTCTGGATACAAATATAATCGAATCCGTGTCATAGTATAACATTCTGTTGTTTAAACCTTCTAGATAATTATATAATTTCAAGCGAGCCTGAGTTGTTGTATATGCCGTGATACAAACGTTTACTGTAGAAAGGCTATCTGTCGCTTCTTCCTTATATTGCCAGCTCAAAATGAGATTTTCTTCGTTAACGGACAATATATGACATATTTCTAAAGCTGGATTCGTTAGCATAGTATATAACTCTGAGGGCTCATTAATAATTTTGGTTTTTTGTTGATTTTCTCTCTGACCAAATGAGTTCAACATCAATTTTGCGAAGGATCTTAAACCATCATTTTTAATAATTTTAGAAAATTCTAATTGAATGTTTTCATTTTGGAAGAAATCTTCTATATATTTATTTTTACTGCTTCTGTAATATATTTAGAAGGCCACCCTGATGCCTCCGTCTTCATTTTTAAAAATTTGTCCATCATCTTAGTGAATAAACCATCATAATTGGCTAGTTTGTCGTATTGAACAACATTGTATTCCCATATTTCATAAATTTCCAGTATTACATAGTTTTTCTCCAGGGCTTTTAAAACTTCGTCTATAACCCATGTTCCGATTAAACCTCGTTCTTCATTAGAGTGTGTACAAAAATCATTTTGGCTTTTTTCTTCTCCGCATTTGTGACACAAAGAAAACATTAACTTGTTGTTTTGTTTAATTGGTAATACTGGATGTAATAGTTCTTCAGGTGGAAGTATTTTACATTTAATGAAACCGTTCATATTTTCTAAATTTTGTTGGATACATTTAGAATTACCCACATAAATTTTTGGGTGGCCTATGGGAAATTTTCCATATTTACATACATATAGATACAACGAGCATACATCAATATATTTAATTTTTTTTGCTTCTTTGCATTTGTAATATTGATACACATTTCCGGTGTGACCTCCGTAAAAAGAATCTCTGGGATTTAGAGGAGCATTGTGTATTAACGGATGATTTTTTAAATGTGAAAGTTCTTCTCCTAACAAGTGCTTTTTAAATTCACAACTCCACATTTCAATTATTTCATATCTATGGGACAAAAGAAAATTTATATTATATGAAAGCAGTTTAATTTTATATTTTTAAAAATATGAAATAAAATATTATAATACATACCCTAATTTTCTTAATCTTTCAGATTTTTCTATTGTTCTTTCATATCGTTTGTTTAACTTATCATTCGGATCGTCATGCAATGGTCTGTCTCTTTCATGTTGTAAACATACAGGATGACCATGAAAATAGCACCCATGGAATTCAAAAATTTGACGGGTTTCAGGGCAATATCCATCAACTTTTGTTCCTGAAATAATAGCTTCCTTTTCTTTAGCTGCATGTCTGATATTAATATACCTTTTTTCTTCTTCATAAATCAACCATTGTATAGCTATTTTTGACTGATTGTTTGTCAATCTATATCCATCTGTATTTGGTTGTAGAAATTTTCTTCGATATACTAGATTGCATGCTGAAGCTATTGTGGAAGCCTCTAAAAATGGTTCCGCGTCACATTCTTCGAGAAAGATTTTTCTAAATTTTAAGCATGCCTGAGTTAATATATTTACATCACTTAAACAGTACTCAACAATATCTCTCTGCATGTTAAATTCGTCATTTTTATGTTCCTCATACCATTTAATAAATTGATTGCGTTCTTCTTCTTTCATTGTGTCAGGGCTATTAAATTTCTGTGGTGGCAGTATTCCAATGTAATTTTTAGTCTCAGTTGTACTGAAGTAATGTAGAAAATATCCCTTTTTGAATGCTTGCGGTAACCCAAAAGTCTTAGATAATTTTCCTAATGGCATAGGAAAATAATTCAATGAACCCAAAAATTTTATATTTCCTATTGTCATTAAAATTATCTTAGTACCTCGCATTATTAATTCAGGCTTTAGCTTAGTGTTTTCTATTATGTACTTTAGTATGAATTGATGGTCATATGCTTGCCCATTATGTGCTATTGCAATAACTTTTTTAAATATTTTACTCTGATTCAATATAAATTGTACGAAAATGTCAATAATATTTATTTTTAAAAAATGTTGCCTTTGTCCACATCTATCGCAAAATTCTTCTTTTTCATCTTTATTAAGACATAAATTACAACGTTGGTGTAGTACACATAAATTAGGTTCATGTTCCTTTATTTCATAAACTTCATTATCAATACACTTTTCTCGGAAAAATGTTTCCTGCATGCACTCCAAATCGTAAAAAATATAGAGAACATCTTCAATATTCGGGTTTTTTTCATCTGGTAGTATAAAACAATAATGTTCCTGAGGAACATGTTTACTACATGTTTTGCAATAATATTCGCCGCAAGTATGTTCTCTATTTGTCTGGTATGTTCTTAGACATTTTGTGCATCTCTTTACTGTGCTGCAAATGGATGCTTCCTTCCGTGAATTGGTTATTAAAACAATCATTCCCTCTAAAATAGCGGTTACAATCTTTACACAAAATATTTAATTGGTTTTTTGGACATGCTGGAGAATATTGACATTGGGGACATGTTCCACCACATCTGTGACTATTTCGCATATTAAAAGGCTTATGACACTTTTCACAATAATAACTACAGCAAAATGCCGCAGTAAGCGAAGTGATTACGTTGTAATGGCCTTTGTCGTACAGGAGATTGATCCTTTTTTCACCGCCATTTCCCTCAAATATAATATCTCTACCTTTGCTTCCATATTTATAAACGGTTATGGAGTATTCCTTTAAATATTGTTGGAACTGCTGAAGTTCTGGTATTCCACAACCTTCTTGAGGTATATTTATGTTGGCGTTGTTAATAAGTTCTGCTGCCTTCTTTGTTTGTAATTTTTCAGTGTCTTTTTAAATTTTAATGTAATCAGAATGCTTATCAATGTAAGACATTGCCACTACTAACGCTCTTGGAAGGCATAAGTTATCGTTGTTGCTAATACTAACGTTACCTTTTTTCTTAGCACATTCCTCATTGAAAGTATTATACTTTTTTCCCCTCCCTCTGCCCTGAGGAAGCTTAACAGAAGTAATACCTATGCAAAGTGTATCAGTGCTAAGTCCTTCAGAGTTGCTTTGAAAATGTTTGATATCATTTCCCAGATATCTCGAAATTTAATTTCTGAAGCGTCTCTAAAATTTATCCACCCGGGACCTCGCTCTTCAAAACTTCTTCCACAAAATGTAATACCCACCTTATCCGTGGGGTTGACATTTTCGAGAATGTAAAGTGTTACATCATTTATTGCATTTTTGATCCAATTGGTTGATTCTTCATGATCCGGTACCGGTTTGATTTTAAATTCAATTTTACGTCCTTGTAAATTAAACCGTTTTACCATCGTACTAGCATCTTTTGTGATTGCAACATAATTTTCGTGATTCTGTTGTTGCTGCTCTTCTTGATATTTATTTAGTAAAATTTTTTCGACATTTTTTTTTATTATTTTATATTTTTAATTATTTTTACTATTTAAGTTTTAGTATGACTAGTTATGGAACTGATTTGCTGTATTTTTTAAAAACTACTTGTTAAATACCAAAATCATTTGTATTCCTATGCAATAAAAGAATAAAAATATAAATTTAATTTCGAGTCAATATAATATTAGGAAAAGTTCAAATGGTTCAGGTATTTCCATTTAGATTAAAAATAATTTGAAAACACAAATTAATTTATACTTTTTATGCAACATTAAATATATTGCATATAAGATTATACCACATAATTACAACATTCTAAAATATGCAAATTATATTTTTGCATTCTCATTAATTAATCACTGTACATTTTATAAACTATGCCTAAGAATTAATAATTATTTAATTAAGAGTTAAAATGTTAGTCACCAACAATTTGTAATTTTAAATTGAAAAATTGTTTGTATTTCATATTTTTCAGGCTAATCCATTTAAATCAGACCTTGGGTCTGAAGGTCCGATTTCGGTCGCAGAAGATCAAATTTCGTTCCCCGAAAGCTCGATTTCGGTCCCCGAAGCTCCGGCACCCTTTAAAATGGGGCCTTGTTCTGATGACCCCCTTTCCCCATTTTGGATGGGGTCCCCGGAGGTCTGAAATACGGTCCTCATAGGTGCGATTTCAGAAATAGTGAAGTTTTCAAGGCACGGTTTCGTCACCCATTCCATTGATTTTTTTCCCCTCTTTTTAAATCGTATTAGTTATAAATTAGAAGATTTCAAGGTATTTTAAAATAGTAAGGCACAAAATGAGCAGCAGGAAGGCAGTAGCAGATTTACAATTTATTGTTGGAAATAATAAGCAATATTTCTTGAAGGAATTTGCTTTGATAGCTGATGGGTCACTGATACCAATGCTGTTTATGTTTAAAGCACCTTATTCGTTCGAAGAGTAAAATACTGATGTTAAACAGCAAAATAAATTCAATAAAACACAAATAAATTGTCTTGATTGGGATGATGGCTTTATAGAATATTCAGCAATTAAAAATACCTTAAAGGAACATTTAAATTCATTCGACGTCGTTTACGTAAAGGGGGACCAGAAAAAGGGATTTTTAGATAAATTTGTTTCGAATTCAGTAGAAGTTATCAACTTAGATAATGACATTCCATCTCTTCAGAAACTAAGGAATTTCACAATCATTTGCCCTCACCTTAACATTACTGAAAATTTAAAAGGATGTGCTATAAAAAATTGTATGAATTTATATATGTATTTAATAAAAGAAAATAATTGGTTTTAAAAAATATTTGTTTTATTTATTGTTGACCAAGATAATTTTTCTGACAAAAACATAGGTATTTCATAAAATAGTCTGGAATAATTACACTGAGCTATGTGTAAATTCATTGGAATGTAGAAATCTTCTTGTTCCAATCTTAGTTTATTCTTTTCAATACTTTTCTCAAAATATTTGAATACATATTCTCTTATATTAAGTTCAGCTCCATTGTTATATGACATCACTGCTTGTATAAAGTCTAGCAAAAGACAAAAACGAGTGTACTCATCTAACTGCAATACAAGTTTTTTAGTGCGCTCATCATGTTTAAATGTTAGCGAAAATCATTTTGCATTTAATTTTGCTTGAGTGTTTTTAAAATCGTGATAAAATGTATACCACTCCAAATACTTTTTCTGTTTTAACTCTTTTTCTGTTTTAAATACTTCTGAATTTGTAGATTGCTCCATTGTTTTGTTTTGGTTTAACTGATGAATTCTATTTTAGAATTTTGTATTTACAGTTTTTCTTCCACATTTTTTAAAAATTTTTGGAAATATTCTTTGTATTTTTTTATCATATTTAAGTGGGGATGATGTGTCGAATATATTTTATGCTTCTACGGGAATTTCGCATCCATAGATATACACAGATGTTAAATTACTTTGTAAACGCTTATTGTTGAAAACAAAACATGTTGATTGATTTTGTAGAAATTTTATAATCTCATTGTGAAACGGGGGATTTCCAAACGAATCAAAATATTCTGCACACCCTTGAACTGGAACAAATATTGCTAACCAATGTGTTCCCTTTTCATTAGAATTATCGGTATTTACCACCAAAATACTAGGTTTTAAAACTTGTTTTGGTAATTTATCAAGAGCATAAACGCCTCTAAATATTTTATGTGTTAACTTATTACATTTCAGAACCTTTGAAATCTGAAGTGTATTCATTATCTTGCAAACGTGAGATATCAATTAGTCGAGTATATCCTCGTATAAATGCTATCAAAAATTCTGCTTTAAGTTTTCCATTTGTTAAGACTATATCAAATTTTTCAAGCAAGTTTATTAAGTTATTAGTTATTTTTTCGTTATCGATATGTCCCAAAGAGTAATTCTCAATATCTGTTTTTTTCAAATCTCTGACAGGAAATTTATACTTTAATTCTTTTACAATAGTTTTACATTTTTCTTTTATACCAGCCACAGCAATATTTCTTACAAATATTGTATTGTTATCGTCCGTACAGAACGATAAATCTACTAGAGCAGATGTCATTTTGAAATGAATAGAGATGGTTCACTAAACTTCCTTTTGTATGCTCACGTAGACGTTACGATTTTTATCAATTTCGATATTAGCATCGAATTCTGCAAATACAATACAAGTTAATGTTGAAGTTAATGGAGAGCTGAGTCTTGCTTCAATCTTTACTACTCCCTGGTTTAATAAACTCTGACATGTATCAGTTCCCGAGCCGTCTGGTGATAAATCAAAAGCCAGTATTGTATAACCTTTTGAAAATAATTCTTTTGAAATGTGATGTCCTCTATCAGAATGATGTATACCTGTTCTGCTAAATAATGTTAAATACGCTCGAGAATTACAAGAATTATTTGGTGTAAAACTTGTTTCAATTGCAGAGTTTGGTGTAGGCGCTCCATTCACATAAAATTGAAATTGTGTGAAATTTTGATGGTCGAAATGGTATGGATTTTTTGATCTCTTACCATTGAAATTTTCATTATTAACCATACAAAATACTAGAGCTTTTGGTATTTGCCCTATAAATATATTATCCAATGATATGTTAGATGTGTTAGCTGGAATTGTAAATGTTTTGATTTTACTTCTGGTATAAAAATATTTCGCGTTAGCCTTTTCCAATACAGTATTATGTGCCATCAATATACTTGGATTAATTGTTAAATGTTTCATGTATAACGTAGCTTCGAGAATTTTTAAATAGCTTTCATCGGCATCGTTAAAGAAAATAAAAAAATCCTGTTTTTCTAGGGCTAAATCAATTCAAATGTCAACATTATTTAAAAGTAATTTAGCAGTATTGAAGAAATTTACATGCAATTTTCCCAGTAATTCTACTACTGTAGAATTGTTGTATGAATTTTGTCTTGATTTAGAACTAGAATTATTAAAATCATTTACATTTGGTTTATCCAATTCCCAACCAGATGCTTCGAGATGTGTTTGACTGGAAGCTGTACCATAATTTAGTAAAGTAGTTAAGTATGCTTTATAATGATATAAGTATGCTTTATAATGATGTATGCTTTATAATGATGTCTGAAGGAGAGATGTTTTTTCCGTTTAGAGTTACATTACATTGTTTAATTAAAGATAATTGTAATCAATTATTTACAACAATGGGTTGCGAAGCTGTTCTTGCTTGAGTTCCAGTTCCTACTTTATCATTTGCACTCCAAACTGATCCATCTTTTTTTAATATTTGAACTTTAAATTTTATATAATTCGAGGATAAATCTCGATATGTATCTCCATTTCCAAGTGAAACAAATTCAATAGTTGACGGTGATGCCTCTAAAGAAGCTAAAGGATTGTATGCTACCTCTTCTGAACGCAAAATACTTGTTTGTACGGGTAATGACGCAAAAAGATCAAGTTCAGATTTCATACATTCCATTTTTAATTGAATATGTCGGAGGTTTTACTTTGCTTTTTTCGTCGTTTCGACTTCAAATGTGTCTTTTTAGAAACTGTTCGTCTTTTAATAGCTCTTTGTCTTTTTATAGTTCTTTGTCTTCCACCATACATCGAATGCAGTTGGTTAACTACTGATTTCCATAAATTTTTTATACCGCCTTTGCTTTGATCAATTACAGCTTCTTTTATGTTTGCACCAGATGCTATATCATTAAAAATATTTTTACTTGTGTTAACAGCCTCTTTTTTAATTAAGTCCCAACCTGTTGTAAAAACTGGCTTTAAGTAACGAATTAAACTTCCGAATATATTTCCAAAACCACGACCACTTTGTATAGCTGGATAAATTGTAATAAAGGCCCAATATCGTTGACTCCTCCACCTACTTGAGAGGAATAATATCTCACGTAAGCTCGTTCCATGTTTGATAGGATACCATATTTGAGTAGTAGTATTTATATTGTTTTTGGGGAATCAATGCTTTTTAAAGTGTAATACAATTTTTGTTGGATAGTAACTGGAAACAAAATTTATTTCATCACCGTATTGGTTACAAATTTTAATTGCTATTGTTTCAAAACAATTTTTTTCTATGGGTATGTAATGAACATTTTCAAATTCAATATTTGTAGGTATTCTACAATTTTCTATGTTTGCTACTTCCAAAAACAGATGTTTGAATGATATCTGAATAAATCATCACCATTACATTCAATTCATCTTTATTATTAGCAACAGCTAATTTGAATAGTTCAGGTAATTTTGTTTTGAAATTTTTTATATTTTTTTTCTGTTGAAATAATTCAGTTAGTAATGTTTTTTCATTATAACTTTGATTAACTTTTATATAGAAACTGTCTTCATCAAAAGTCTGCGATGTTCGAATTAAATCCCCTCGGTTAGATTCTGACACTTTTTTAAATATTACATCATCATAATTTTTAGGAGTAGAGATATATGTCAAAACTTCATTAAAAAATTCTTTGAAAACTTGATTTCGAGTAAACCCGGGATTAGGAGTTATATTTTTAATAAGCGTTGGCAAAAAATTAAACTTCCAATCATCCAAATGTAATTCCGAATCGTCATATGAATAATATGTGTAGCCTATAGATTTGGTTACTTTAATTTTTCCGAGAGGTTTTTCAATATTTGTTACATAAACATTATACTGTCCAATATTAATAAAAGCACCTTTCTCTTTGTTAAATTCTTCTGTTTGTAGGAAATCGTTCAGATATATTTCTGAAAACCAACTTTCCAATTTCCATTTCTTAAATCAAAGTGAATAGGTAATTTATTTTCGAATGAAGCTATAGTGCTGTCTGGAAACAGTGTTAAATTATCATTACTAAACAATGTTACATAGAAGTCATCTTGACTATCCATCTTTGTTAACTTCTACTAAAACATAAAATGTTGAACTATTTATATGTTGTCCATTCCGGTGTTGATGAAGTTCTTAGTTTTGGACTTCTTAGTAAAGGTTTTAGTTTTCGTTTTTTTGTTTCAGGAAACTGTGAAAGTATAGTTGAGGAAATTGAACTACGGGCTGATCTTAGTATCTTCTTTTTTTCAGAAGATGGTACAGCAACGGTAATTACATCACCACTTGGTGTTTCAAACATTGGATATCAGATATAACATTGGATATCAGATGGATACAAATTTTTCATCTTTCAACATTTCAGTTTGAGCTAATTTTACATGCAAGAACACCATTGTACTAAATTTAAAGATTCTACTTTTGTTGGGTTTGGAGGTATGCTCATTGCTCTTATGCTCGTCCGGAAGTTTCCAAAATACGAACCCATGGTTCAAATTCTTTCAAATGTCAGTTTCCAATTTTACAGAAAAGAAAACATAACAGAACACCTTTGTACTAAAAATAAAAGTTCTATCTTTGTTGGTTGTGGAGATATACGCGTTTGCTCTGGGGCTCGTCCGGAAGCTTCCAAGATTTGAACCCATGGACCAAAATCTCACAAATTTCAGAAACGCAAACCAAACATGAAGGAACACCATTCTGCCTAATTTAAAGGTTATATCTTTGTTGCTTTTGGAGATAATATCATTTGCTCTGAGGCTCGTTTGGAAGCTTCCAAAATCCGAGCCCAAGGACCAAATCCTCACAAATTCAGAAACACAAATCAAACATTAAGGAACACCATTCTGCCTAATTTAAAGGTTATATCTTTGTTGCTTTTGGAGATAATATCATTTGCTTTGAGGCTCGTTCGGAAGCTTCCAAAATCCAAACCCATGGACCAAATCCTCTTAAATTTCAGAGACATAAATCAAACGGGAAGGAACATCATTGTAAAAAATTTAAAGGTTCTATCTTTGTTGGTTTTGGAGATAATCTCGTTTGCTCTGGGGCTCGTTCGGAGCTTCAAAGATAAGAACCCATTAACCAAATCCTCTCAAATTTCAGAGACTTAAATAAAACTTGAAAGAACGCCATTCTGCCAAATTTAAAGGTTATAAATTAGTTGGTTTTGGAGATAATCTCATTTGCTCTGGTGCTCGTTCGGAAGCTTCCAAAATCCAAACCCATGGACCAAATCTTCTTAAATTTCAGAGACATAAATCGAACGGGATGGAACATCATTTTACAAAATTTAAAGGTTCTATCTTTGTTGGTTTTTGGAGATAATCTCGTTTGCTCCGGAATCATTCGGAAGCTTCCAGAATACGAACCCATGGACCGATTTTGTCCAGATTCGAACTTAGCCTTCCTTTCGTAATTAGTAACCTAACCTATATAAATTTCATCAAGATAGCTTTATTAGTTTTTGAGTTATCGTGCGAACGGACGGACAGACGGACGGACATCGTTAAATCGACTCAGGAGGTGATCCTGATTCAGAATATGTATACATGTCCATATCTAACTCGCTTCTTTTTGGTGCTTACAAACACCATACCAAAGTTAATATACCCTATACTTTAGGTATAGATAAAAGAAACTCATGAAAAAACAAATCATAGAGGTATTTTAGAAAATTTTAATGAATTGAGAGATAAATACTACATATTTTCCAAAAATGAAAGACCTTATTTACAAATATATAAATAACTACGATATTTGTAATTTAGCAAAGTATATTTGGAAACCTAATCAATATAATTTTAATATATCTGCAACACCTTCTGAACCGAATGAAATAGTCCATGGCGACACTTATTACTTAAAAGAAGAACAACAATAAATAAATTAACAAATTTTTTAAAAAACAAAAATAATAAAAGAATATTGTTTTCTCCTTTTATCTAAACATTCCACCAAAAACGTGTTAGTTATAAAAATTGAAGTTATTAACTATAATATCTACGTATAATAAATTATTATTTATATAATTACATGTAAGTTTATATCTTTCACAAGTATTTATTTTTTATTTTTTCACTTATTATCGTTGTATTAATATATTATGTATTTTAAGATAGACTTCAAGTTCTATTTTCGGTTTTAGAAAGTATAAATTCTAAAATTAATTTTTTAAATTTTGAAATACTATCGACCACTTTCAAATAACTAAGCAATTCATTTAATTTTTTCAAGCAAATGTATAAACAATTATTTTTCTGTCTGCCAGATTTAAAGAGAGATAAGTAGAAATTTGTCTTATTCCTCGTATTATGAGTATGAATATCTATCATCCTATTCAAAATGAAATTTTGTTTAATTAAGTTATTAGTAATCTTATATGATAGGATATATATTTCACGCTCGCAAATAGTAGAGAAACTTAAGTATTTTTGGGAATATAACATACTAGTGGGAAACAGTAATGGATAACTAACGTATATAACTAAAAGTGTATAACTTTAATTGATTATACCCGTACGATAGTATCGGGTATAATAAAATGACTCCTCCGTTTGTAACACCTCGAAATAAACGAGCTAGATATACCTTCAAAAGTATGGATCGGATCAGAATCAAATTTTGAGTCGATTAAGCCATGTCCGTCCGTCCATCAGCACGCTAACTCAAAAACTAAGAAAGCTAGAATCTTGAATTTTACACAAAATATTCTGGGAACAATTTGTAGGTTCCCTATTTTTTTGGTTGAGTTCTGACCAAAACTTCGGGTAGCTCCCGAACAACTAACTTTTAGATCTCCACAATTTTTTTGAAAAGAGCCATCAAATTTTAACTGTTGATAGATATCATAAAAATATTAATTTTATGATAATATTAATTTTTCTGTAGCCCCACCCGTTAAGGAGCTACAGCTCCCCAAAGTTAGAAAAATCTCTGTATTTAAATTGTTATAACACAACATCTATAAGGTATATCTTCAATCTGAAGATATACCTATTCCAAACGATAGGTGCTATTATGAGTTCTTCAAACATGTATATAATAAATATATTCTTGTGCTATATGGTGTCTTAATTTACCGTTATGCGAAAGTGAATTATTACAAAATGCTTTAACCCTTCTATCTTCTAAACGGTTTTAAATTGAAATTTTGACAGGAGTTACATCTTTGAAAATAAGTATGAGTCATTTCAGAAATTTTTTTTGTATCATCTCCCGTTTAGGACCTGTGAGAGGTCAAAAACTGAAAATTTCCTATTTTTAAACACCTGTTTGAACACCTGTTTGAACACCTGTTAAAATTTTTTTTGAAGTGTTAGAATTTTTTTTTGATATAAAAATTAAAGCTTCAACATTATACTCTTATTTCTGTTAACAACTTTTTTTAGTAATTAATAATATAGGGTTACTTTATAATTGATGAAAGTGTTACTTGATTTTTTTAAAATTTTCTAACAAATTTCTTTAACGAATTTTTTGCATTTTGTTTTACTCGATAATTTGAAATTGTTGAGGATATAATGCGTAGTACAAAAAAATGTAAATAAATAAACAACATAACGGTTGCTTGAAGAATTTTTATTTATATGATATTGATATATATACATACTTAAATAATATCAAGTTTATTTGCATATCGTATATGTCACTGATGAATGAATAATAAGAGTATAGATGTATTTACACGCCGTTTTTACATAAACATGTATGTATTTTATTGTACTTATAAGAGATTATTCTATGAATGGAAATATTTTTAAAGAAATATTGCAATGTATGATGATATACTTATAACAATATAAATATACTATGTGCTCATTAATTTAAAATTATATTTACTATTTTGTAATTTAATATACATTTACCGCTTAGTATTAAATGGTACTATAGAATATTTGAAAAAGTTTTGGATTGATAATCGTTATGTTGAATCTGCTTTTAAAGAATGTATAAACATATAGTTTGAATATATGTACTAGAAATTATAAAATTCACCCAAATTATTTTAAAATACTAAAATATTAAAAAAATAATATTGTAAGCAGAGTGACAGGCTGTGAATATACTAACGGTATATTCACAGCCTGTCACTCTGCTTACAATATTATTTTTTTGTAAGCAGAGTTGGTATCTAAGAGGGTATCTAAGAGTTGACAAAGCAGAGGGTATCTAAGAGTTGACAAAGGCAACTGTATTCTTCCTCGTTTTTTTAAAATAATATCTAATTTACTGAGCATAAAAGCTGAGGTATTGTTCCAGATAGGATTTAGGTAATTTATATTAGATAAAATATAAGAATAATGAATGGAAAATAAAGCGGATTTTGATAAACAGTTACGAAGCAGTTTGAGGATAAAAATGTAAGGGTTAATTCTCCTAACTACATGATCAATATGCTCGAACTATTTCAACTTATTATGTATGATCAACCCCAAGCAGTTGAAAAATTTTACAGAATCAATAGTATGCTGCCGTAGGAAATGCTAGTGTTGTTATACTTTTTATTATCAAAGAATATTATTTTAGTTTTTTGAAAGTTTAGTAATAGCCGATGATTTACCAAGAATTCCTGTATTCTTTCTAGATCTTCTTTGATTGAATGTATTATGTCATCTTCAGTTTGTTCAGCGTATTTCAGAACAGCGTCGTCTGCATAGAGCTGAAAAGAGCCCTTTAAATCTATTTGTGCCATGTCATTGATATAAATCTTAAAGAAATCTGGGCCCAAGATGGATCCCTGCGGTACTCCGTTTTTAATATATCTCGGCCGACTTACCGCTGTATTTATACGGACTATTTGCTGTCTGTGTGATAAGTAGCTTTTAAAGAAATTTAATTGATTTTGATTTAGATTTAGTTTAGACAATTTCAACAGCAAAATGTCGTGGTCGACACAGTCAAAAGCTTTCTGATTATCCAAAAAAAAAACACAAGCTACATATTTTTGGTTATCTATGCCTTTAGTAATAAAGCCAGTTAAGCTGAGGCATGCAGCAGTGGTATTCGAATATTTCTCAAAACCGAACTGCTCTTTAGGTAAAATTGGATTAATATATAGAAAATTGTGCAATCTGTTTCTTATAATAATTTCGAATATTTTGGAAAAAGCTGGTAAGATCGATATAGGGCGATAATTAAAGCAATTATCAGTTCTCCCATTTTTAAATATTGGATTTACTATTGCTATTTTTAAAGATTGGGGAAAAATTCAGGAAACGAAAGCTAGATTTGCAAACTTAACTAAAATTGGAGTCAATTTATCTGTGAATTTTTTAATGAATTTAATTGAAACAACTCCAGTAGCAGCATTTGGTCGTAATTGTGATATAACGTCAGTAACTTCTTGAATATCTGTACTATGTAGGTTAAAAGTCGATTGAATAGTATATGAAAAACCACTGAAAAATTCTTGATTAATTTGAGTTTTATTAATTTCTAATTCATTGTTTATATTAATGAAATAATTATTAATATAATTATTTATTATTAGTTTCGGCAATATTATGAACATTATCTACAATTTTTAAAATTAATTATTATTATTATTAGTTTCGGCAATATCATGAACATTATCTACAATTTTGTTGTCATAGTCAAGAACCCTGATTTGTGAATTAGAGTTCGGCTCATCACTATTAAACATAATTTTTTTATAGATATTCTAAGGATCAATAATTGGTTTTACAAAATTTTTCCTCTTGAATGGCAGTGCTATCTATACTATTATGTATGTATATAACAACTCCACCATATGAATCAAAACGATTTGAGAAATAGCTACGGTATCCAGGAATGTTAAAATATTTATTTTCATTTTCACCTAGCCATATTTCAGTAAGTACAACAATGTGTACCTGAAAATTATAGCTACCCATAAATTGTTCTAAGTCATATAATTTATTTTTTAAACTTTACTTTACTTTACTTTAAATACACAACATTGCAATTAACACTAAAGTTGCAGGTAGTTTGAGTTATCCAACCTAATATTATAATTAACTTTCATACAGTCTTCAATTGATTGATTGTTTTATTAATTGATCATCTAAATCCATTATAAAAGCTTTTGATACAATTATATAAGTAAATAATTTTTGTGATTGAATGCAATTTGTTGATTGATTTAATACTGTTGATTGTTGTACATATAAAAAAATTATTGAAGTTAATTGCATATAAAAAAATTATTTTTGTGATTGATTGATGCATCATAAAATGAAACAATTGATTGTGGTGAATAAATATAAAGATAATTATTGAAATTGGAAGTTGAGTTAACAAATAAGTGAGGTAACTCACAAATCGATATTTGACATTTGTGTAAAAGTTCCAATTAGTGTTGAATATAAATGCAAATCGAAGATAAAGTATTATAATATGGTGTAAAGCAGAAGAAAGAAGAAAAAATTTAAAACAAAAAAAAAAATACATATTGACAAGTTTGAGTTAGTTAACTTTGACATTTTGAACGAGTGATTCGTAATTTTGTAAATATAAAATAATAGATAAAATATAAATAATATTATTATAATAAAAAAAAATAAGATTAAAAAATTATAAAAAAAATTATTATATTTTAGTGTATTAAAGTTAAGAAAGATGTAATATTTTAAACTTATATTTTGTAATTTTAAAAATTTTGAAAATTGTGTGTAAATAAAAAATTTAGAATAGAATAGAAATTAGAATAGTTAGAGTAGAAATTAGTAAATAAATTTAATGTTTTGCCAAGTTGAATTCTGAAAATTATTGTTGTTGTAAGTAAAAAGAGAAATAAAGAATTATTTACTACAAATTGCATTGTAAAATAATTTTAAAAAAATGTGTGTGTGTTAAATTAAGATTGTTAGATATTTTGATTGAGCTACGATTATTAAAATTAAGATAATGTATGATTTTGTCACTAAGTTGTGTAAATTTGAAAAATAGTTTTGAAAAATAATTTAAATAAAATAAAAGAATTAGTGTATTAAGTTGTTAGTTATTTTGTAATAGTGCAAGAATGTAATTTTATAACCTGTAGATGAATTTTGTAATGAAATTGTAAATATCAAACTTATTATAACTACTTAAAATTTTGGTGTAATGCTTTAGATAATTTGGCTTAAGATAATAAAAAATAAAACTTAAATTTCAATTAAAAGAATAAAAAATAAAATTTTAAAGTTCAGAAAATTATGACAATATATTAAATGTATTTTTAATGAAAGTAATGTCATTGAAAGACATAATTTTATATACTTTATTTGTGGTATCCATTCTAAGGAGAATTTGTCCATTTTGAACTCATAAAAATTTAACTTTATTAAATTTTAATAAAGAAAATTAAAATAGAAAGATTTTTTGTGTTTAATTTACAAAGAATATCTAATATATAAGGAAGAAATTCTGTTTGTTTGTTTGTTTGTTTGTTTGGCACGGATTCACGTAAAAACCACCAGTCCGATTGCAAACAAATTTTGCAGGAACATTTCTACGACCCCGGAAGGAGTTATAGGCTATATCGCTTTTCGGTTCATTAACCCATTGCGGCCCGAGAGCATTTTAAAGCGTTTTGGTTTTTTCGTTGTTCTGCCTAAACGGTTTGAGCGATTGAGTTGAAAATTTGCACAAATGTCCTTCTCATTTTTAGTGGTGTACCCAAGAAATTAAGTTGCCATATGTCACTCGGGTTAGGCCCAGCGGGCTTCCAAAAAATTTTTTGTTTCCGATTTATGTCCAATTTTGTATGGCGGTTTTATGGTCTAAAAAAATCCCTGAGACGAATTTTTGTAAAGTTCTGGTAACCCGTTTGGGTACGAGAGCCGAACGAAGTTCATTAAATTTTTTTGATGTCCTGCTTAAACGGTTTGACCAATTGATTTGAAAATTTGCAAAACTGTTGCTCTTTAGAAGAAAAGCTTACTAGATTAATTTGGTTAGGATCCATTAACCCGTTTCGGCACCAGAGTTCAGTGAAATTTTTTAATTTACCTTAATGTCGCGCTTAAACGGTGTGACCAATTTAGTTGAAAATTTACAAAAGTGTAGTTCTTCACTCCAGAAGCTCACTCAATTGACTTGGTTACGATCCATTAACCCGTTTCGGCACCATGGCCCAATGAAGTATTTTAATTTTTTTATTGTCGCGCTTAAAAGTTTTGACCAATTGAGTTGAAAAATTGTTACTCTTTAGCACAGAAACCTACTGAGTTGAATTGGTTACAATGCATTAACCCATTTCGGCACCAGGCCTCAATGATATTTTTTAATTACTTTGTTGTCGAGCTTAAAAGGTTTGATCAATTGAGTTGAAAAATTACAAAAGTGTAGCTCTTCACCACAGAAGCCCACTCAGTTGATTTGGTTACGATCCACTAACCTGTTTCGGCACCACGGCCCAATGAAGTTTCTTAATGTTTTTCTTGTCGCGCTTAAACGGTTTGACCAACTGAGTTGAAAATTCACAAAAGCTCTAGCTCTTTACCACAGAAGCTTACTGAGTTGAATTTGTTACGACGCATTAACTCATTTCAGCATCAAGCCTCAATGAAGTTTTTCATTTTTTTGTTGTCGTGCTTAAACGGTTTGACCAATTGAACATTGGCACAAGTACTGCAATGTACTTATCAATGCAATGTACAATATCAAGGCAGAAGCTCATTTAAGTTATTCTGCGGTGATACATTAACCCATTTGTACGATAGCCTTTCAAAAGAAAATTTTGTTTCTAATTTTTGTCTAATTTGGCAGGATGAATTTACGGTTCTAAATAAAGCCTGTGATAAATTTTTGTTAACGTTCGTTAGCCCATTTCTGCACGAAAACCTTTTAAAAATATTCTGCCCAATGTTTGGTATAGTTATTATTATTAAAAAGATATTTCCAACACTCTTTACTTTTATCTACACTGTTTTTAATATTCCATAAAAACCTTTCAATGCAAATTTCTAATATATAACAGTAATTAAAATAACCTTATTAAGTATTTTAAGAATACTGTGTTTAAGTCTTAACAACATAACATTTTCGGCCGTTAAAAAACAGAAAAAATCTCCTACATACGACAGTCATCATGTCATCATCATTCAGAAATACATGTGCGGTCTAGCTTTATAGGATGCATGTGTATAACATATTTCCCATAAAATATCATTGAAATATGTACATATAGTATGTATAACGTGCGTATATTTAAAAATACTATATATCACATAGCATTTAATCAAAAATGAGTACATACATATTTAAAGAACAGAAAACTTTACATTCTAATCCATGTACAATTTTTACACATATTTTTAGTCAATTAATTTGAAAACATAATTAGAAAAAGTAAACTTAAAAAAATTCTGGTAGATTTATAAAGGTAAAAAACAATCATGTATTTTTTATATTGAAAATATGTTAAACAGAACCTGAAATGTATGCATTTAAAAAGAAGTTTTTCAAAATTTGAAGAGCTGTCGATGCTGTAGGATGTGAGGGTACATAAAAAAGTTATTTTTCAACATTACTCTTTTAAAAGACCTATGCATAGTTAATATTTTATTGCTCCTTATTAAACAGTATATAAGGTTTGTAAACAGACGCAGGGATAGAGCGAACCTAATAGCAAATTTTTCAAAATGTGCTTAAAAGGATAATTCACAAAAACATGAAGTGACATTACTTACGAAAAACAATGTATTACATTATGGTCTTTTATAATTGAAATGCGATTTTATGTTTCGATATTAACGAATATATTGTGAAAACTCATTTCGCCGTAATTGCGTACTCAATAGATTAGTGATTCCTTTAAAGATTTTTTGTAATAAAAATAGAATATTAACTACCAGCATCTGTAAATGCATAGTAATAAGTTAACTATAAATTAAATTAACGCAGAAATAAAAGTTAATAATTTTTATTTCATAAAACCAATAAAATACTCCGGGCAACGCCGGGTACTCTGCTAGTTATTTTATAAACTTCAATTTTATAAAATAATAAAACTTACACACCAATTTAAACATCCACTTAATAGCAAAACAAATCATACGAATCGAACTTTCTTTATGCACTATTTTTCTTTTTATACTCTAGCAGGAAATTAATTACCAAAATCTTTAGAAACTAAAAATTACAAAAATTTAAGGCAAAATAAATTGGAAAAACTAAAAAACCTTTTACTCAATATTAATGCAAATATGTGTTTTAAGAATTATTTGTTTTTTTCTTTTAAATTATCTTTTAATTTTAATACTTAATGAGTTTTACAATATTTTAAGCGATCTTTTATTTCATTTATTTTATTCACTTTTTTCTAATTTCGGTTTTTCGAATATTGATTTTTCCAACGACAACCCAAGGTGGTATACGTGGTGTTGTAATGCCCCCTATTTTACTGTTATACAGTTTTTTTTCAGATACTTTTGTTTGTTTTTTTTTTAAATTGAATGTGCTCGCAAATCGTAATTTCACGTATTTCACTTTAATGGTGGTGTTCTTTTTTTTAATTTAAAGTACTTCTATTCGCCCCCTTTTTTTTATTTAAGGTGCTCGGAATATCCGCTACTTCACTTCCAGATTCGTATATTCTGAATCATGTGGCTTGGGATATGGAAATACCGGTTGAGCCGATATTCCTAATTTTAAATAAGGCACTGTGAAAACAATAATGATAACTGCACTTACTTTACCATTTAATTAATGATTATTTAAATTCTAATAATTAATTATTTGAATTATTTATATTCTAATTAATGGCTTCTGAACTTAATGGCTAGTTTCTTCTTACAAGCACAAATTGAAATTAACAAATTATCTTTTTCTAGAAAGTTCGATTTTAAGCGAGAGAGAATTCGTTAAGAAAATGGTGTTCGTCAAGAGTTCAAAGTGGTGTAGTATAACAGTTTGTATTATAACATGTTATATCCATTACTGGCATTCTACACCGGCATTCAAAGCGACGACCACTTCTGGTTGTTTTATGCCCATTTCTCACAGTAATATAAAAGAAACATTTTTTTTAATTAATGTAAGCATCTTTTGTAAGAAATTCCAAAGAAGAATAAAGATTTGCAAAAAACTTACCGAACAAGAATTACGTGCATATTTTAGTGCGTTATTTATTATAAAGAGTCATTAATTCCACTTTTGAGTGGCTTGAAAAGTTTTTCCAAAAGAATGCACACCCCATAGACCAAATAATTATATCAGCAAGACGCTTTATAAATCTTACACAATTTATACAGTTCAATGAAGAATATAAGTTAATTAAAAGACTTTGTTTTTAATTTTTAGATTAATCCTATTTTATTAACAAAATAAGACTATTTTTTAAAACAAATTATAGAAATATTAATATTAAAAATTTATCATTGGAATTACAATTTTTATTATTTTTACAATTTTAGTTATAATTTATTAAACTAAATTCCATGATCTAGATTCTTTATTATTTAGTTAAACTTCTTTCCCCAATTTCTTTATTTATTGACTTAATCATCAATATTTTGTTCAATAAGCAGAATTTCCAAAGTAAACCTTGAATATTTAATAATTGAAACTTCCTCTTACTGGACAAAACAAAGAAAATAAATAATTTATTTTTAAGTATTATTCTTAATTATTATTAAGTACTAAATCAGTTTTATTCATTAATACAATACAAATTTTATAATATTTTTTGTTTACAAACATTAAAATATTTACAATTCTGTTTATAACCAGAATTGTAAGTTAGCATTTCTTTTTAAAATTACATTAAACCTTATTTATTATAATATGCTTATTCGACAATTTTAGAACCAAATAATAATTAAATAATCAAATAATAATAATCAAATAAAAATTCATTCAAGTTTCAGTTTATTAACAAATTTTATAGTATTTCAATTACTGTTTACAATATTTTGTTTATTTTATTTTATCAATTAAATAAATTTTACAACTTATAGTATAATAATGCTTACTAAGCAGAAACAGTATAAAATATAAAAAAGAAATAATTTTAAGTTTTAATTTATTGATAATTAACATATGATTTATTCAATGTACAGCATTATAAACATTGTAGCTGAAACAACTGTATGCATTGTTGAGAAACATCATTCGTTAATAAATTAATCAATATAATTTGTTAGCTTATACAAGAAAAATAACAGTGGAACTCGACAATGCAGCAACTATCAATAAAATTTCCATGGAATTTCAACACTACTAGAAAAATGCATACAATGCTAGAAACCTGTGTTTACTGAACACAACTTTTTAAAAGTATGACATAACCATATGATTTAGCATTTATTAATTTACGGTCTACTAAATAATTTTTGTAGACTATTTAATGTAAAATATTTAATGAAATGAGTAAATTTTTAGATTTAATAATTTGAGTAATTTTAAATTTGAGTAATCACTTAAATATCTACTTACCTCACCAGAACGGCGATTAGAAGCATTTTGGAAAAATAATCCAGCAATTAGGGCTGCAATATTGGCAGTATAAGATGCAATAAAAATGACAGAAAATCCACCCCAAACATTTATTAAAAATTTATTAGGCCAAGATTTCGGTGCTTTGAAAGCCACTAAATGTCCACACAATAAGCCCCACATTACCCAAAGCGCTATAAATAAAAAAAAAAATATTTAAATTAAAATATGATACAAATTATTAACCATTAATAAAAAATATCAAAATAAATCTTAAAAATCCAAAAAAGGATCATGTTTTCAGAGTTCTTACCAACGTACATAAGATAAATATACACGGTGAATGAAATATTGAAATATTTCTTAAATTAAGTCTAAATTAAGTTCAAATTGATACTAAATTAAACTAGAAATACAAATTAGGAGACAGTTTGAATTAAACCAAGAAAGTTAAACTAAATATTATCACGAGTTAAACTAAACATTAATATAGTTTTTCTTAGAAAAAAAAAACTACATACCTAAATATTAAAAAAATAAAAATCTTAACAATTAATTTTATATCTTAAAGTAAATCAAAAATTGAAGAAAAAAGGTATTGGTTACATTATAATGTACGAAGTCAGAAATATCAAAACACATTGCTTTCTGCAATTAATTGCAAAAATATGTGATGTTTGCGCTCAAATTCAAATGTAAGAGTAATATAAAAAGTTTTGTTTTCGCTTATTCTTATCAGATTTGCTTTTCGCCCATGTAATTATGTTAAATTGTGTTTTAGATGTTGTGTTGTGTTGCTGAATATTATCCGTTCTAATTATTTAACCTCGATAGTAAAAATTTATTTTTTTTATAATAGGTAATCCTTTACCTCAAATGAAATTATCTTGAACTAACACAGAATCTATAATTACTCATATTATTGATTTACATTATATAAAATTTTAACCCCTATAAAGGGAACTGTTAATTATCAGTACTACTCCAAGCGGTGTACCTGGACAACGTGATCTGCCGTCCTAAAATTCTTAAATATTTTTCGATTATTATAGATGTACATTCAAGCCAAGGAGTGAAAGAAAACCATGCCGAGATCTGCATGGTACCAGCTGTATAAAGGTGGTATTGCTAACGGTTTCCTTCGGGACGAAACGCCACCACATTGCCATTCATTTATGAGAGCATATGTATGGGAGCTCTGAACATGTCGACCGTTATTTCTCGCCATACTCGTGTGATCAAAAATGAAAAAATCAAATAAAACTAAAAATAAAAATAGCACAAACTCGTGCAGTTCTTTAAGCTCTTAAAAATTTGGATACAAAAAAGGCCGCCGGTGCGGTTCGCATTACTGCCACAGTTTTAAAAAATACTTTTCTACTATTGCGCAACCATCACGCAATCTCTTCCAATTATCCCTCTCTTCGGCTAGATATCCTACCCAGTGAAAAACAGCACACAAACATCCTATCCCCAAAAAGGGAGTAAAAAGTGATCCTTCAAACTACCGCCCTATTGCTATCACTTCGGTCCTCTCCAAAATAATGTAAAATTTAATAAGTAGAAAGCTTTTGAAATATCTACATAACAAAGGATTGATTCATGATCGTCAATATGGGTTCCGAACCCATCGATCAACAGGTGATCTCATGACATGCCTCTGTGAAAGACTCAACATCAGCCTCCATTATACAGAGAGTCCGATGTTGTCGCTTTGGATATTTCTAAAGCTTTTGAAAGAGTTTGGTTTAATTTGCTTTAATTGCTAAATGCACAGCAATGGGCCTCGGTGCTGTATTTGTAAAATAGATTGCAGATTTTCTTTCGAATCAATTGAAAATTAATGCTAATGTCCCTCAAGGATCTGTTCTCTCTCCGACACTTTTCTTAATATTTATAAACGATCTTTTAATTATAACCTCCAATCCAATCCATAGTTTTGCAGACGACAGTACGCTCGTTGCTGCTTATGAAGACAACGACAGTAAATATCCTGCTTCGCTTGAGCTAAGTCTCGACTTGTAGGATAAATTCGTTTGTAGTACGAACATCGCGAATGTGGAACCATCTTCCACCTCATATGTTCCCCAGAATTGGTGATGATTACATTTACAATGTGCAAAGATTCAAAGTGAATATTAACAACTTTGTTCATAATATGTCTGCCAATTTGAAATCTATTTTCATTCCTTAACTAAACTTCCTATGACGAGGCAGTACAGTAGTACTAAAGGTTGTATAACCTATTGTTTGGTCAAAAAATTGAGGTGGTGTTTAGTGGGTTAAAGTCCCACACGCTCATAGAGGAATCGTGCTCGTTTTCACTCCTCTATAGTGACTTTCGATGATTCCCACCTACCCTCGCAAAAAAAAAAAAAAAAATCATCATCTGACGATGAGTTACTTGCCTCCATCCAGGACACAATTATTGGTACCAGCAGCATATAAGCCAGGAGTCAGTCGGGTTAAGGAAAAATTTGCTTAACACCTATTGGTGGAGGAATTACCAGCCATAGTGCTCCAAAACCATTAGCATCTAAGGAAGGGAAGGGAAGGGAAGTACTAAGAGCATTACCTCTACTACATGAAGAAAATTAAGAGAGGCCTCGTATCCGCTTACGTGAAACAATACCAGAAGACTAAATTCATATGATAGCCCAGAATGAAGCCCTTTGTTGTTCCTCACGAAAGGGATCTTGAGAATAAAAAGCGTATAACTAGGTTGCGCGAGTTATGTATAAGTATATAACTATGTAAAAAAAAAAATATATATATATATATACATTATTTAACCAAAACAAAAAAAATAATAATATGTAATATTAATATATATATGGAATTTTAATTATACAAAATTTTGTAACTTTGTATTTACTGTAATTTTGAATGAAATAAAAAATTAAAAAAGTTAGTCTTGGAATAACTTGCTATATAACAATCTGCTGTATTTTTGTATTAAGAAATAAAGTAAGAAATAAAGATAAAATAAAAAAGGGTGTTCCTGTGTTTTTTATATATTTAAAAAAAAATAATAAAATATTAATAAGAAATTTCTATTGAACAAGAGTTACAATATTTACAACTATTCAAAGGAGAAAAAGGGACTTTGCCGAGTTTTATCGATGTAGTGGACATCATTTTGGAGAACCATCCAAATCAAACGGCATTGGTGCTTCAAGTGGTGTTATCAAGAAAAATAGAAGGAACAGCAAAAGTGGACATAATTTTACAGAACCATCCAAATGAAACGGCGTTGGTGTTTCAGTTGGTGTTATCAAGAAAAATAGAAGGCACAGCAAAAAATTTATTAACTGCAAGCCCTCCAAGTGATTGGAATGATTGCAAAAGTAAACTGAAGCAACATTAAAAATCTTCTAAAGATCAAATGACGTTAACCAGACAAATCAACTCATTAAAAATAAGTAGAAATTTTGATTTAGATAATAAAATAAGATATTGTGTAGAAGATATAATAGAATTTGTCGCTTTTAATGAAAATAGTCAGACTAAGAAAGATATATTTTGGGGAATGTTAGTGCAAAGAATTAAAAAATTAGTGTCAGGATCTTTAGCATTTGCTATAATGAATAAGTATAATCTAACAAAATTAGGCAAATTGTTAACAATTTCATAGGTCTGGATAATAGTAATTTAAATTTAGCGTATAAAAAAAACAACAGCAATTTAAATAAAAATAATAATAAAAGTTTCAGCAATAAAAACGACCATAACAATAGTAATTTTAATTGTTATAGAAAATATAATAACTATAATGACCAATATAGAAAAAACAATAATTTAAATAGGTTTGATAATAATAATTACTATAACTACAATAATAATAATAATTATAACAATAACTTCAATCAAAGATCAGTACAAAGTAGGTCTAACCAAAGGTCAGGAAATTCTAGAAATAACTCAGGCCAATATCGCTATAAACAGAGTTCTTTTAGGCAAAGAAAGGCAGAACCTATGGAAGTTGAGTATAGTCAAAAGAATAACATAACATCTAATAATCACAACGAAGTTAATAATTCCGAGTTTTTTATGAACTAGCCTCTGATGATCTACCAATGGTAAAATTAACTATAGATAATATAAATTTTCTAGCCCTTGTTGATACAGGAGCTACATTTAGTATTATAGAATAAAGATAATAAAGTGACAGGTTTTAAAAAGTAAAAATTATACCATTACAGTTCTCTACAATAAACGGAAAAAACACTAAATACACTAGAAACACTAGAATTTTTGTTGACTACAGAAGGCTAAATGTGGTTACAGTGGATAACAAATTTCCCCTACCTAATATTGATTCAATATTAGACAAATTAGGTAGATCCCAATATTTTACAACCATAGACTTGGTGAAAGGGTACCACCAAATAGAAATTAACGAAGAAGACTAGAAAAAACTGCATTTGTAACACCCCACGGTTTGTACGAATTTAATAGAATACCTTTCGGCTTAAAAAATGCCCCAGCCACATTTCAAAAGATGATGAATGAAATTCTGAGTGATCATATTAATAAAATATGTGTTGTTTATCTATATGATATTCTCATATTCAGCACTAGCTTAAAGGACCACATAAAAGCAATAACAACTATATTTAAAATTTTAGAAGAAAAGCAATTGAAAATATATACAAATAGACAAATGTAATTTTTTGGAAAAAGAAACCGAATTCTTAGGTTATATTTTGACTGAAAACGGTTTGATTTAAATCAAATCTGAATAAAATCGAAGCTATAAAAACTGTAGAGTTACCTAGAACAGAAAAACAGATAAAAAGTTTTTTAGGATTGACCGGATATTATCGTAAGTTTGTTAGAGATTTCGCTAAAGTAGCTCAATTAATTACGAAATATCTAAAAGAGAATACTAAAATTAATAACAAAGATCCGAACTATATAGCTGCTTTTAAAAAACTGAAGAACCTTATAATTTCGCATCCTATTCTAAGATATCCCAATTTTGATAAGTCTTTTACTGTAACAACAGATGCTTCCAACTACGCTATAGGAGCCGTTCTTTCACAAGAAGGTCACCCTGTATGCTTCATATCTCCAACTCTTAACAACCATGAGAAAAATTATTCGAAAGAAATTTAAAATTTATACAGATCATCAACCTATAAAGTTCTTACATGCCAAATATAAAGGAAAAGACTTATCTCCTAGACACCAAAAATGGATACTTAAACTAGGTGAGTATCAATTTGATATCGAATATATAAAGGGAAGGAAAAATAAATTTGAAGATTTTCTTAGCAGACTAGAACCCAATGAAAATATTAAACCGGAAGAAAAAAATAGGGAAACAGTTATGGCAACTGAAAGTGAATCTAATTCTAACATAATATTTAACATTGAAAATGAAAATGAGAGTATTACAATGGTAACAATCCATTCCGCTGAAGAAGAACTTCTATATCAAATACCAATTATAGAGGAAATTGTTAATAAATATAAAACACAATTAATAATAACAAATAATAAAATTGTAGAAAAAGAAATTATTTCTGGAAGAACCATCCCATATATAGCAGAATATGACTTTAACAGACTAACAGAAATATTTAGGAAAATACCACAAAAAGGCAAAGTAGACACATTTTCAGAAATTTCTGACCATAAATATAACATAGTTCAAGAAAAATTAATAGAAATATTCTCAAATAACAATCAATTGAAATTTATAAAATGTTATTATCGAGCTAAAGAAGTTAGAACTGAAGTAGAAGCTGTGAAACAAATTTCTTTATATCATACAAAAGAAATCTGTCACTCAGATATTCAGGAAACTTACAATCAAATAAAAAGTAAAATTTATTTTCCAAAGTTATTAGAATTAGTTCAAAATGTTATTAATCAGTGTCATTAATCAAATTAATTGTTATTATTTATTATTATTTATCAAATATAGCGAAAATGCTACAAATATTAATGACATAATACATGTAGGTGTATTTGTTTAATAAAGATTAAATCCAAGGTGTTTCTTTTAATATTTTAAGATTGAAGTTTTATTCCAATAAATGTTACAATTTTTATTTTATGTTTAAATTCTTTTAGATATATGATTTTTTTCCAAATAAGATCTTTTAACAATAATTAATTCAAATTTTATTTTAACTTTAATCTTAATTACAGTAAATCGTAATATTAAAAAGGTTTTTTTTTTACAGGCAAAATCTAATTATTACTCTATTCATCGACAGTTATAGCAAGAGTGCTCTTTTTTTTATTCATTCAATTCAAATGTGCATGTCATCTGTTTACGACATCTGTTTAATCAAAATGGCAAGACTACAGTGACCAGCGAGCTAAATTTCTACATACATATAGACACATACATAATTATGAAGACTAATTTTTTAACAGTCATAGATAAATTCTCCAAATTCGGAGCAGCTTACTTTTTAACGGACAAAAATCACTTAACTTTAATAGAACAATTAGAAGATCACTTTACCAAATTAGGAAAACCAAGAAAAATAGCAGCAATTCAAAACTATACAAATAAAACAATTTCTGCAAAATGAAGAAATTACTCTACATCTTACAAAACCTAATAATCATACAGGAAATAGTGATATAGAAAGATTCCACAACTCAATAGCTGAATTTTAATTTTAAATAGACAGATAGATTAATTTTAAATAGTTTAGAATTTTAAATAGATAGTGAAATAATTAACATTCAGGCCAAAATTAAATTTATTATTCCATCAACTATCCATAGAAAAACACGAGGTTTAATAAATGTAGTAGGAACTGCAAGCAAGTGGTTATTTGGAACTATGAATAATGATGACCGCTAGATATGCCTTCAAAGGTATGGATCGGATCAGAATCAAATTCTGAGTCGATTAAGCCATGTTCGTCCGTCCGTCCGTCAGCACGCTAACTCAAAAAATAAGAAAGCTAGAAGCTTGAATTTTACACAAAATATTGTGGGAGCAATTTGTAGGTTCCCAATTTTTTTTGGTTGAGTTAAATATATACTTTTGCTATACGGTGTCTTAATTTACCGTTATGCGAAAGTGAATTATTGCAAAATCCTTTAAACCTTCTATCTTCTAAACGGTTTAAGTTGGAAACTTGGAATTTATACAGATGTTAGATCTTTGAAAATAAGTATGAGTCATTTCAGACATTTTTTTTGTACCACCCCCCATTTAGGAGCTGTAAGGGGTCAAAAACTGAAAATTTCCTATTTTTAAACACCTGTAACTTGAACACCTGTTTAAATTTTTTTGAAGTAAAACATAAAAATTAAAGCTTCAACATTATACTCTTATTTCTATTAACAACTTGTTTTAATAATATAGGGTTACTTTATAATTGACGAAAGTGTTACTAGATTTTTTCAAATTTTCTAACAAATTTCTTTAACGAATTTTTTGAATTTTGTTTTACTCGATAATTTGAAATTGTTGAGGATATTCGATAATTTGAAATTGTTGAGGATATAATGCGTAGTACAAAAAAATGTAAATAAATAAACAACATAACGGTTGCTGGAAGAATTTTTATTTATATGATATTGATATACATACATACTTATATAATATCATGCTATTTACATATCGTATATGTCACTGATGAATGAATGATAAGAGTATAGATGTATGTATATTATATAGCGTTGTATTTACGTACATATATGTATTTTACTGTACTTATAAGAAATTATTCTATGAATGGAAATGTTTTTAAAGAAATATTGCAATGTATGGCGATATACTTATAAAACAATATAAATATACTATGTGCACATTAATATAATATAAGATTTAAAAAATTATATTTACTATTTTGTAATTTAATATACATTTACCGCTTGGTATTAAATGGTACTATAGAATATTTGAAAAAGTTTTGGTTTGATAATCGTTATGTTGAAGGTTAGAATCTGCTTTTGAAGAATGTATAAACATATAGTTTGAATATATGTACTAGAAATTATAAGATTCACCCAAATTATTTTAAAATACTAAAATATTAAAAAAATAATATTGTAAGCAGAGTGACATGCTGTGAACATACTAAAGGTTCGTACGGGTATCTAAGAGTTGACAAAGGCAACTGTATTCTTTCTCGTTTTAATAATAATTCTAAGTTAAGATTTAATAATAAACGAGTATGGAAATTTTAGATGACGAAACAATTTTAATAAAAAATGTAAAAGAAGAAAATTTAATTTAAAATTACGATAATAGAGATATTATTTTAAATAAAAATTATTTAATAAACGTTTATAATTGCCAAATAGAAATTTTTAAACAAAGATTGTCAATTAAAATTGTAACAATACAAGCAAAGTATTATATGCCAAATAAAAATTTAAATATCACATTTGAAAGAAATTTAAGCTTTGAAAACACAGCAATTAAACATTTAGAAAACGTTAAAGAAATTAAGGAATTAAAGTATCATAAAATTGTTTCGTATAGTTTGATGAGTATAACAATAGTTCTAATTCTAATACTAAGTATAGTTGTAATATTATTGTGGTTAAGATACAAAAAACATAATAATATATGTATAACTCAAAAAACAGAAAATTTTACTTTGAATCCAAAAACAATTGAATCAAATATTTTTCAGTCAAATAAAAGTTCAACAACTGATGTACCATAATAGCTAATTCAAGTAAAAGTATAAAGTCATTAATTTTTTAATTATTAACTTACAAAATTTTTTACTTTTTATGAACAAATTTTTAGTAGAATGTAATGAAATGTATTTGAATAAAATGTAATCAAATTTCAGCGTTTTTTAATTTCAATTTCAATGTCAATGTCAATTTTTTTGTAATGTAAAATATAACAAAAAAAAAAAATTGTAAAGTTTTTTTATGTAATTCAAAACCTCCAACTTAGAATTTATTATGTTTAATATTCTAATGTTTATACCCGTACGATAGGATCGGGTATAATAAAATTACTCCTCCGTTTGTAACACCTCGAAATAAGCGAGCTAGATATACCTTCAAAGGTATGGATCGGATCAGAAAAAAATTCTAAGACTTTTGAGCCATGTCCGTCCGTCCGTCCGTCCGTCCGTCAGCACGCTAACTCAAAAACTAAGAAAGCTAGAATCTTGAAATTTACACAAAATATTTTGGGAGTAATTTGTAGGTTCCCTAATTTTTTTGGTTGAGTTTGGACCAAGCCTTAGGGTAGCTCTCGAACACCTAACTTTTAGATCTCCACATTTTTTTTGCAATAGAGCTATGAAATTTTAACTACTGATAGATCTCACAAAAATATTAATTTTATTTTTAATAACTTTTTTTTGTAGCCCCACCCGTTACGGAGCTACAGCTCCCCAAGGTTCAAAAAAGCTCTATATTTAAATTGTTATAGCACAAGTTCTATAAAGTATATCTTCATTTTGAAAACGCCAAACGATTACTACTTTCATTAGCTTTAAAAGTATATATACAATAAATATATATTTGTGGCATACGGTGTCTTAATTTACCGTTATGCGAAACTCAAATTTTGCAAAATTCTTTAACCCTTCCATCTTCTAAACGGTTAAAGTTGGAAACTTGAAATTTTGACAGAAGTTAGATCTTTGAAAATTAGTATGAGTCATTTCAGAAATTTTTTTTGTATCACCCCCCGTTTAGGAGCTGTAAGGGCTCAAAAACTGAAAATTTCCTATTTTTAAACACCTGTAACTTGAACACCTGTTAAAATTTTTTTGAAGTAATACACAAAAATTAAAGCTTCCACATCATACTCTTATTTCTGTTAACAACTTTTTTTATTTTAATAATATAATTCTTATTAAACTCATTATTCTATTATTAAACTCATATGAGCCATAAAGCTCGTATAGAGTGTTTTATATTGAAAATATACAATTCATTCAGTGCAATAAAATATAAATTTCATGCTTCATACAATTCAAATAAGCAAAACTAACTTTATGTAACTATAATATCTAAAACAAAAAATATTAATGTGAACTTATTTCTGATAACTTACTATTCTAATTTCCTATTTCAATTTTTCTATTCATATCTTTAAAATTAAACAATAAATATTCTACATACATACATATATAAAATATACTAGTAGATAGGATATGGTGATTCTAGTCCACTTTTGACAGGTGCCGTGACGTCAGAAGATTTTGACAGCCGTTATTTTGAATGTATTTACATAAATGTAATGCAATATTATTGAACCATCGACTACCAAGGCCATTATAGGTTTTTATACTATTATTAAATTATGTACTAATATTATTTATTTTGTTTATATTAAATACTATATATTTTCATTATATTTGATCGTATGGGAGGTATGTAAAGAAAAAAACACTTACGACCTGTGCAGGGATCGAACCCACACTCCTTCGGTTAATACGCCACACGCCTACCTAATACGCCGAAGCCCTTATATTTTGAATGCAATGGGGGTTATTTTGAATATGAAAAAATCTTGCATACTTTTAGGAGGATTTGGCTGTTATTTCAAATATGTAAAAAATCTTGCATACATTTAGGGGGATTTATTTTATATCTATTATTATGGCAGTACCTGGTAGTATACCAGTACCTAAAATTATATATATATATATAGATAACGCAAGCAGAACAAAAAATGTCAATAACAATTAACAAAATTTTTTCAGATTTCAAGTGCCCCATTTGCTCTCTAATTTTTTCCTATGCTTTTTTTCTCTTTCTCAATAGTTGTTTTAAAAAAATATCATCGTGAATATTTGATTCAATTTTAATTTTAGATATGTAGGTACATACATGATAAATATTTTTTTTTATTTTGTTTCTTTTTTTCTTTTTTTCTTCAAAAACTTTAAAACTTCTTTTTAGAAGAATGCATTTGAATAAAACACAATATTGCCATATTATTTGTATGATTCACGAAATTTTTTTTGAAACTAAAGTTTTAAAATTTTGTTAAATATTTATTTTTACCTATAATTTGTACAACTCGAAACCATTATTAGATTATTTACCATTATAAAACTATTTTTAAAATTATTTAGGTAGTACTCGAATTTAGCAACTGATTTCTTAAGTATTCTATTTTGGATGGACTGATTATGTGTTGATCATGTGTATATAATGTTTATCTATGTATGCGTTAGTATTTAATATTTTTTTTTTTATATCAATAGAATTAGCATGAATAGCATGAGTAGTTTTTATTTAAAATGAAAAAAAAAAAAATATGTGACTGTTAACCCTAGTGACTTGTGCTTTTTTTGTGAAATTACCTTTCAAAATATAGTTTCTGATATTATGTGGTAAAAGAATTTTAACGTAAGCAATTTATAAAGAAAATTTAAATTTAAATTTGAGCGGTAAGTTATCCAATGTGTAAAACTTGAATTTTTTTTATTAAAATAAGTTAATTTTTTTATAAAAGTGAAAAATTAAAAGTTGTTTTACAAGTTTAATAAAAAGTTAAAGTTAAGTTCATATACATATGCGAAATATATAATGCACAAGTTCTTTTGTACTAAATCATTCATCAATCAAGAAGTTGGAACATAATTTCTATTTTGAATGAAGTAAGAAAACATTTTTTTTATTATTGTTTAGAATTTGTTTCCAAATTTATTTGATTGTCTCAATTATTTTATTCATTAACTTGTTGCAAAACTTATAATTAAAATTTTCTATTTTTCTGACTCTTTTATTTATCTACATACTTTTATTATCTTTTCCATCTCTTTTGCTTTCATTAGCATGAACATATAAGAAATTCATCCTCTGTTTAGAATGTTTCAAAATATAAAATCAGATTCCCGCAAATCAGGTAGAACCTGCGCCACATGCAAAAATAGTAGGCTGAATTTTAATGGAAGGCTCTACAGATTACCAAAGGATAGCAGCTTGTTTGATATATGGGCTTCAAAATGTATATATTTATCTTACAATTTTGTTTTACAAGAGTTTTTTATGGCGAATGGAACGTTTAATTGAATTCAAGGCTTTTTTTTATTTTGAAACTTCAATTCGGCTTTTTCCCTTTTTTTAAAATATTACATCAATAAAAATTAAATTAGGTCAAAGTTTTCAGATAAAATTATAATTTTTTCATACAGTATAGAATTTTATACAGCACACGAGTTTTTAATCTACATACCTTATTTATAATTTGTTTGCAAAATTCCTAAATTCATAAAAAAGTAATAAAAAATTTACCCTCAGAGGTTAACATTTCGATGGGTATTTATGAAATGTAAAATTTTCTAAGCAAAGAAAAAATTAATATGCATATACATATACATATATACATATATCTATATATATATATGGCTGGCTATACTACTCTATACCCTCCATTCATTAATAATTTTTTTGGCTACTTCTTTTTATAAATTAAAGTAAAGTGACTGAAAATTAAAAAAAAATATAAACTATTCATAAATTATATGACAAAATTTTTAAAAAATTAAGAAAATTTTGCATAGCTAAATTCAAAATTTAAATAAAAATATTGCAATTTTATAATGTTCTTTATTTCCACTTAAAATGCGACTCTTTAAAAACTTTGATTCATACACTGCCTTGTTTTTTCTTTCTTTTATAGCAGGACATTTTAATATTTCTTTTTTTCTATCTGTTATGTGTGTAAATATCAGATGTGCACATATACATAAGAAATAGCCTTTAAAAATATTTAAAAACAATCAAAGTAACATTTTTTGTTCTCTTTTTTTCTATTCGTTTTTATTTTTCTTCCAGCATTACATTATACTTTTTTTTTCTGTTATTTAGGTACGCTAAGAACTTATTTTTTTTTTTTAATATTAAATTTATGCATACAGTCTATTTAAAAAATAGAAATTATTAGCTATAGAACATTCTGAATTTTTTTTTTGTTCGTTTATGTTAACGGTCCATTCATATGCATACATAAAATTTTTTTTTTGTGCGTTTATGTTTACCGTCCATTCATTTAAATGTAATTGTTGCCTACATATTAAAAAATAATAAATCTATAACTACATACATAAATAGCCATATATTCATTCATATATATATGTATCTATATTATGAGCTAATTAAGAAAACGTTGCATAGCTAAATTCAAAATTTAAATAAAAATATTGCAATTTTATAGTGTTTTTTATTTCCACTTAAAATGCGACCCTTTAAAAACTTTGATTCATACACTGCCTTGTGTTTTCTTTCTTTTCATAACATAACATTTTAATATTTTTTTTTATCTGTTATGTACGGAAATATCAAACGTATGTTTCTTTCTTTAAAATCATAACATTTTAATAGTTCTTTTTTTCTATCTGTTATGTGGTTAAATATCAGATCTGCACATATACATAAGAAATAGCCTTTAAAAATATTTAACAAGTAAATGTAACAGTAAGTCGATGCAACCGACTTATTAATACCCTACACCTGAATAATTCGATTTAAATTAAAAATCCATAAGTGTTTTTGGCAGCTGCTTGAACTTCTTCCCTTTTCTGTCTTATTCAACTCGAATTTCAAGAACGTAAAAGAGGCATCCGCTTGGGATATGTTTGACACCCTTGTATAAAATTTTAAGTTTCTATCTTAATTATTTTCGAAGATTGGTAGTCCTTGGGAGGTTTGTGTCAGCTACCCGAATTGCCACTCCAATTCATCGAATCCATCTCAGGAACATAAAGAAAACTTGCCAGAACACCATTCTATTAAATTTAAAGGTTCTACTTTTGTTGGTTTTGGAGATATGCTCGTTGCTCTTGTGCTCGTCCGGAAGTTTCTAAAATACGAACCCATGGTTCAAATTCTTTCAAATATCAGTTTCCAATTTTACAGAAAAGGAAACATAACAGAATACCTTTGTACTAAAAATAAAAGTTCTATCTTTGTTGGTTGTGGAGATATACTCGTTTGCTCTGGGGCTCGTCCGGAAGCTTCCAAGATTTGAACCCATGGACCAAATCCTCACAAATTTCAGAAACATAAATCAAACATGAAGGAACACCATTCTGCCTAATTTAAAGGTTATATCTTTGTTGCATTTGGAGATAATATCATTTGCTCTGAGGCTCGTTCGGAAGCTTTCAAAATCCGAACCCAAGGACCAAATCCTCTTAAATTTCAGAGGCCTAAATCATACATGAAAGAACACCATTCTGCCAAAAGTAAAGGTTATATCTTTATTGGTTTTGGAGATAACCTCATTTGCTCTGGGGCTCGTTCGGAAGCTTCCAAAACCAAACCCATGGACCAAATCCTCTTAAATTTCAGAGACATAAATCAAACACGAAAGAACACCATTGCACCAAATTCAAAGGTTCTACCTTTGTTCGTATTGGATATAATCTCATTTGCTCTGCGGCTCGTTCGGAAGCTTCCAAAATTCGAATCCACGGTTCAAATTCTTTCAAATTTACCCATGCCCAAATCCCCTCAAATTTCAGAGACCTAAATCAAACATGAAAAAACACCATTCGGCCAAATTTAAAGGTTATATATTTGTTGTTTTTGGAGATAATCTCATTTGCTCTGGGGCTCGTTCGGAAGCTTCCAAAATCCAAACCCATGGACCACATCCTCTTAAATTTTAGATACATAAATCAAACTGGAAGAAACATCATTATAAAAAATTTAAAGGTTCTATCTTTATTGGTTTTGGAGATAATCTCGTTTGCTCTGGGGCTCGTTCGGAAGCTTCCAAAACCCGAACCCATGGACCAAATCTTCTCACATTTCAGAGACTTAAATAAAACATGAAAGAACACCACCCTGCCAAATTTAAAGGTTATATCTTTGTTGGTTTTGGAGATAATCTCATTTGCTCTGGTGCTCGTTCGGAAGCTTCCAAATCCAAACCCATGGACCAAATCCTCTTAAATTTCAGAGGCCTAAATCATACATGAAAGAACACCATTCTGCCAAAACTAAAGGTTATATCTTTATTGGTTTTGGAGATAATCTCATTTGCTCTGGAGCTCGTTCGGAAGATTCCAAATCCAAACACATGGACCAAATCCTCTTAAATTTCAGAGACATAAATCGAACGGGAAGGAACATCATTGTACAAAATTTAAAGGTTCTATCTTTGTTGGTTTTGGAGATAATCTCGTTTGCTCCGGAATCATTCGGAAGCTTCCAGAATCCCAACCCATGGACCGATTTTGTCCAGATTCGAACTTAGCCTTTCTTTCGTAATTAGTAACCTACTATATAAATTTCATCAAGATAGCATCATTATTTTTTGAGTTATCGTGCGTACGGACGGACGGACGGACATCGCTAAATCGACTCCGGCGGTGATCCTGATTCGGAATATATATACATGTCTATACCTAACTCGCTTCCTTTTGGTGGTTACAAACACCATACCAAAGTTAATATACCCTATACTTTAGGTGTAGGGTATAACAACAATCAAAGTAACATTTTTGTTCTCTTTTTTTCTATTCGTTTTTATTTTTCTTCCAGTATTACATTATACTTTTTTTTTCTGTTATTTAGGTACACTAAGAACTTTTTTTTTTTTTTTAATATTAAATTTATGCATACAGTCTATTTCAAAAATAGAAATTATTAGCTATAGAACATTCTGAATTTTTTTTTTGTTCGTTTATGTTAATCGTCCATTCATATGCATACATAAAATTTTTTTTTGTTTGTTTATGTTTACCGTCCATTCATATAAATATAACTGTTGCCTACATATTAAAAAATATTAAATCGATAAATCAACTAAATAATAATAGTTGGGAATTTGGGAATTTGGTGTGACTGTGTTAGCAGATTTTTAATAGTACAGCACTCATAAAAATATGCATACCATTTTTGTACATGTTTGTACCTACATACATATGTAGTAAAAAAATTTCGTTTTAAAAGTATGTAATTGAGAATATATTAAATTGCTTACTTCTAAATGCTAATGTTTTTGAATTAAAAAAAAATTATTTTGCTTTTTCTAGACGATGTAGATATACATATATGTACATAACATATATTTTATGATTAATTCATAATTATTGTTATTGAAAAGAAAAATATTGTTGTTATTTACTATTTTTAAAAAAGACTCGATTTCTTATTTTTAATATATTCTTTTTGTTGTTTAATGTTTTTACATAATTGGAAATATATTCTTAGTTTTTATACTTCAGAAAAAGGCATTAGTGGTGCAGATCATCATTCCCTAATAGATCTTAATTTAAAGGCAGCTCCCAATTTAGATATCAATGTTAGGGCCATAATATGCCATTTTAATATGTTCAGAGTTTCGAAAGAAAAGCCATATTTTAATTATAATTAAGAAAGGAAAAACACATATCTATATAAATATTATAAATAAACACATTGGTTTTATAAATAAAAATGTATACTAAAAATCAATTGATTTGATGAAAAAAAACTTAAATTTAACACTTGCTAACTAAATTTTAAGTAAATGCATATTAAGTTTTACACAGTGTTCTCAAGTGCGGCACATTAATTTGTTTACACATTCATATCTTTCAAATTCATCGCTTTCAAACCAAAAATATTTTCGAAGCACTTATTATTACATATTTTTAAGTATGTACCTATATGTATATGTACACATACAATGCAATGGTCTCTATAAAAAACAATAGTCTTTTATAGAAAAAAAAAACATTTATGTATTACGTATACGTATTGGTATTGGTGAGTTTAATAAATTTAGATAAATGTTTTATTTTGGTTCTGTAATAATTCTGTAATAATTCTGTTAAAAATTCTGTTATATCTTTGTATGAAAATTTAATTTTGAAATTAAGCTAATTTCTCTAATGTTTTTCGATATTATTATTTTAAAATCATGTATTGTCATCGGGATCTGATCTAATGAAGAAAATTGCAAGTCTCTAGCTCAACGGGAAGTGTGTTTAAAATGGGTTGTAAGATCCCATCCTTTACCCAACCAAGTTAATAAAAAGCTGTTAAAAAATAATAAATCTAACAGCCCACATACTAATAACATCTTAAATAAAAAAAACCTTTACATTTGTTTGTGACTTGTTTGATTTTTCGTTAGAAAAATAAAATAAATAAATTTGAAGAATGAAGAATGAGAAAGAACACAACAGAAGAATATGTTCATTTTTTAATGCAATATTTTTCTCTTTCTTTGGGGCACTACAAATTAAAAAAAATTGTAAGAGATTTTTTGTTCTAAATTCTTGCGTTATCTATATATATATAATTTCTGCCAGTACTATGCCAGTTGTGTGATACTTTTAGCATTTCCCGTCGGCAAAACATAAAAATTACGTCACTGTAAAAAAAAAAATATACAAAAACTTAAAAAAAAAAAAAAATTTAAAAACTTTCTTAAAAATTAATAACTCAAAAACAAAGTTGAAAATGAGAATTAAGTGTAAGGTATAATGAAATTGATTTAAGGATTAGAAGGTTGAATAATTCAATGAAATTTGAGAATGTTATTTGTTGAAGTTTTAGTACCTAGAGCTGCCGCAGTTGTTACTTCAGATCATACATCAATGATGTTAGATTTTAAATAGACTGTATTATAATTGTAAAAATATAGTGTTATGAAATTATCAAAAATATACTATTGTAGTGAATACCACATATTTTGGTTTTGCGATAAGAGTTAAAAATTTAAATTTAGAAATTTGTTTTGCTCTTTTAATTGTTTTATTATTTAAATGGGCGAATAATGGATGTTTGGGTGTATGTGTGTATGTGTGTGGGTGTGTTCGGGGTGTGTGTGTCATTTTGTTAATATATATTAAAAGAAAAGAATCAAGAACATTACAAAGTTGAAAATGAGTTTTATTTAACATAATTTAAAAAAAAAATTCTTATCATGAAAAAAGAAAAAAAAAATCTTATGAAAAAAAAAAAATATAGTTGAAAAATACCAGAAATAGAAAAATTTATAGAGTTGTATTTAGCGCGCCTATACAAATTTTAAACTATCTAAAAACAAGGTAGAATGTAAACCAACGGTTTTTAAAAGCGCACATTTCCAAAACTCAATACAAACTGTTTAGAAGTGTGACTTACACAAAAATTTGAAAATTTCATGTAATAAGAAAAAATGTGAAAATAGGACATTTTTGAAATTTTGAGGGGCCGTAATTCCGGAATCCTATATAACTAAGAAAAGCCATTAACATACGTAAAAACATAATATTGAACCTTTAATTTTCATGTCTTGGCGAAGAACAATTTGTACAGGTGCCTAAGTTACAGATGTCTAAAAATAGCAAATTTTCAATTTTTGAGGCGTAATAACTCTTAAAGAGAGGGTGCTACCAAAAAATTTTCGGAGAAAACTTATACTAATTCTAAAAGTTCTTTCTTGTCTCAAAATTTCAAGTTCCTATCTAAAGGCGTGTCGAAGTTATGAAAAAAGAAATTTCATGCAAAATGTGGTTTTCACATAACGGTAAATTTAAATAGTAAATTACAAAATATTACATAATTTTGATATTGTTTTATATAGATAATAAAATTTTCGATCTTCTGGCGGTTTTAGATTGCAAAACTATTACGCAGAGCCTGAGATATATACATCTGAAAATGGGGCTTTTTTGCAATTTTGAAGAGCTGCAACTTGGGAACCCTTTACAACTAAAATCAACCTTTAACACACGTAAAAACATATTACTGTAGCTTTAATTTTTATATCTTGCAGAAGTAAAATGTGTACAGGTTCCTAAGTTACAGGTGTTTAAAAATAGCAAATTTTCAATTTTTAAGCCCTAGTAGCTCATAAACAGGGGGTGGTCCAAAAACATTTTCTGAGCAAACTTATACTAATTCTAAAAGTTCTTTCTTGCCTCAAAATTTCAAGCCTCTACCTAGAAGCGTACCGGAGTTATGAAAGTAGAAAAATCATGCAAAATTTTGTTTTCACATAACGGTAAATTTAAATACTAAATTTAAAAAAATGTATAATTTTGATATTAATTTACAAAGATAAAAGAAATACCTGTCGAATAACGTTTTCCGATTGGAAAAATCTTAAGCAGAACATAAGATATATGCATTTAAAAATAGGGCTTTTTCAAAGTTTGAGGGGCTGTAGCTCCGTAATGGGAGGGGCTACATGAAAAAGTTGTTCCACAAAATTATTTTTTTTATGAGACCTACCCATGGTTAAAATTTTTCTCTATCTTTAACGGTGTAGAAGTTTTGTAAACAGACGGACGGACGGAGGGACAGAGTGAAACCAATAAGCACATTTTTTCAAAATTTTTTTGGAAATGTGCTAAAAATAAATAGAAATTAAAAATGGTGTCAGGGGATTCCTTTTCTTAACATAAAAAGAAAAAAATATATAAAAAAATTTATAAAAATATATACTACAAAGTTTTTTTATTTAATTTTTAATGTTTTTCGATATTTATAATTGTCTTCTTTAAATTCCTTTACAATTGTAGCTAATCGTAATATCTCTTAGCAAATTCTATTAAATTCAAAGTAAATAAATTTGTTAATTTATAATCTTGATCCTATTTCAGTGGATTAAATTGAACCAATGTTGACTCAGCATAATTCCTCAGAAACTTAATAATATACTTTATTCCCTTCTTGTATTTCTTTCTGAAAAGTTTTTTATTTTTCAAATAAAATTGGTTAACCATAAGAATTGTTTTTGCAAACTCCATGTTTTGGTTAAAACTAAAGAAAACTAATTAAGCAGATAATTTAGATATAAAATATGAAAATAACAAGAATTAACTAAATCTTCTATGGTAGGATGTAAAGTTTATTAGTTAACCTTAAGAACAAAAATAATTCTAAAACAATAAAATAAAACTTTTTTTATAATAATTTTTTTTATTTATCCAGGAATTATGATCAGAAGAAAATCCTAACCATTTAACAAAAATGTTATTATCTCTAGTTTTAAGAATCTTTTCAATCAAAAACACTTTTTTTCAGTTTTTAACAATTCATATTCATAGAAGCTTCCTTGTATGGGTTGACCTTGCTAAATTCAGTAAATATGTGACAGGGATAGTAATTTGAACTTTTCTTATCTTAAATATTTCTGTTGTCCAATTTGGTGTGTAACCTTTTTCAAAAACATGTTTATACTTGCTTATACGAACTGAGTCACCAATTTTAAATTTAGCTGGTATAATTAAATTAATAAATTTTAAATTTAGCTGGTAAATTTAGCTGGTTAGCTGGTAGAAATTTTAATATGATTATAAATAGTAGCTAACAATTCATCAGCATTTTTTCTGTTTACCTCTGTTGACTTCTTTTGAATAGTGCGATGTTTAGAGTTATTGTATTGGTTGACTAGTTTTGAAATAAAATTAACCCATTTGTAACTCCCATTGAAATTGAATTTTTTCCACATTTTTTCTTTTAGAGTACGATTAAAATGTTCTACTATGGAAGCTTTTAATTTTAACGAACTAATTGTTGAATAATGATTTATTTGATATTTGTCCATTAAATTTTTAAAAATTTTATTGTAGAATTCTTTTTCATCAACAATTTCTAAATTTTGGGGATATCTTTTAGAATTTTCAAAAATATTTTGGATTGCTTCTGTAACGTTCTCTGAAGTTTTTGTTTTTATAGGAACTGCCCATGCATACTTAGAAAAGGTATCAATCACAGTTAACAAAAATTTAAAACCTTTGTTCTCTTTAGCACATAAATCCATTTCTACTAAATCAGCTTGCCAAACATCATCAAATTCTTAATTATAACTCTACGTTGTTTGAAAATTTTCCGTTCCAGCTTATGAAGCTCTTCAACAACCTGTACTCTTTTTAAACAAAATAAAATAGATGTACGTAATTATTATGTATAACTAAATAGAAAATCTTTGATTGAAAATGAATTTCCGGTCATTACTAGCTAGAATCTTAGAAATAATATCAGCAGTAATTTGAATTCGTTGATTAAATCTGTAGCGATCCAGTGCTATAAATTCCCAATATTTTTGTCGAACTTACTTATATGCTGTACTCCATTTGTATAATATATGTATTTGAGGCTTTAACATAAATTTGACTCTCTTTTTTACTTTTTTTTATAAACCTTATCATAATCCTCTTCCTCATGGTTCCCTTCAGCTGAATCTAAAATATCGTCAAAAGCAACTGAAATATCATCTTTTCTTCGCTCTCATTAAATGAATCTGAAGCATCAAGCCAATTGAATAAATCTACAACTTTGTTCTTACTCATCTTGAAAATAACTAGATGAGTAAGAACGAAGTAAGCCTCTTACACTCATTTATAAATAAAATAAATAAAGCAAACAATAATTGTTCAAATTGTAAAATTTGTATTTTTTATTTTATATAATAATTTACAAGTATGTATACTTTTATTATAACATATTTTCTATTCTTTTATATAATTTCATTAGTTTGGTACAGCATTGTTCTGCTGAATGGCATATGCAAGTATCTGGAAAACTTTCAACATTGTCTGATGTATAGAGGCAGAAAAAAAGTAATTAAAGAAGGTTTATCTATTGATATAAGCGAAAGTGACATTGAGAAATGTTTTCTGAAGAAGAGCAAACAAAAGACAGCAGAGAATAACAACAACAACAACATTCTTAACAATAATGATAGCAATAGCAGTATTAACAACAAAACTGCAAGTAGGCAAATTATATGTACAAAATTTAAAGAAAGTGCTACAAAACAAAAAATTATGATAGCAAAAAGGAAAAACAACAAAAAATTAAATACAGAACTTTTTGGAAATATATATATACAACAACAATAATAGAAATAAAATTTTTATAAATGAAAGTTTAACTAACTATAATCTAGATTTATTTATGGAAGTCAAAAAATGAAGGGAGAAAAGGACTACAAATATCCTTGGTATAAAAATTGTAATATATTTATTAGAAAGGATGAAAACAGTGCAATCTTCATAAAAAGATAATTTGATGACTTACAAAATATTTAAAGGGTATATATTTTTTTTTCTACTTTACATCTATCTAATTTATAAAAGGTGAACCATATAATTAGTTAACATTTAGATAATAAGTAAATCAATTGACAATTCATTAAGTGACTTGTAGTCAGAAATCCATTGATATCTACCTTTTTTCTGTATTTACTCTTTCAGCAAAGTGTTCATTGTTTTAAAACCTTGAAACGAAATTAAAATGAGTGAATCGTTTTAGCCTGTGGTGCTCAGGGTTTCTTGCTTTAAGTTTTCTGATCAGTAGATTTGGATGGTTGTCTAAAGTATTTTCTACTCCGCAGGCCTACCTCTTCTTTGATGGAACAAATTTGTAAATCATTTCTGATTGTTTAGTTGCGTACATAACACGGTGCGTTTGTTATTAATCTAAGTGTTTTAGCTTGGAAACGCTCGATTATCTCTATATTTGATACACTGGTTGTACCCCATAGTTCAATACCATATGTCCAAATTGGTTTCAGTATACATTTGTAAATCAAAGCTTTATTTTGCAATGATAGCAACGATATTTTACCTAGTAACCAGTGCATACTATTTAGTTTAGTTCGAAGCTGTTTAATTTTGTTAAAAATATATGTACGCCATGTTAGCTTTTGATCTAGGTGAAGTCCAAGGTATTTAGCTGAATTTGCCTGTGGAATGTCGATGCCGATTAATGTGACAGGTGGACAGGTATATTTTTTTAAGGTAAACCTGACATACACTGATTTGGCTTCATTGGCTTTAATTCTCCACTTTTTCAACCGTAGCTGTATATCGTTCAAGGCGAATTGCAGTTTTGCAGAAGCATTTTCTGAAATTGTGCTAGAAGCTAATAACACAGTGTCGTCAGCATAGGTTACCATGCTTATTTCACTATTTTTGGGAAGATCTGCTGTGTATATTAGGTACAGTATTGGTCCCAGTACACGGCCTTGTGGTACTCCAAAAAAGATGTCGAGTAGCGGTGTACATTTTCCATTATATTTGACAGCGAATTTTCTGTTAGTTAAATTAGAACGTAAAATTTGGTAGAATATAGCTAATTTATTTACAAAATTACATGTACAAAATTCCTTGGTATCAGACTTTGTCGAACGCTTGACTAATATCCAAAAAAAACTGCAGCGCAATATCTTTTGCTCTCTAGATCTGTTCTTATATAATCAACCACTCTATGTACCTGTTCAGTTGTTGCATGGTGTTGCCGGAAACCAAACTGATGATTAGGTATGGCTCTCTTTTCATGTAATGTCGGTTTTAATCTGATCATGAAGAGCTTTTTAAAAATTTGTGAAAATGTTGAATACAGGCTAATCGGCTTATAAGAGGATACTAAATTCATATCTTTCCCAGGTTTTGGTATCATTATTATTTCGGCAATTTAGCATTCAGCCGGAAAATAGTTTGTTCTGAGAATAGCATTGAATAGATAAGTAATGTTTTCCTCTTGCTGATCCCTTTGAAAATATTTTCAACTTCCTTTGTAGAAAAGCTTTTGATTGACACACTCATTTGATATGGTGTTGATAAAAAATTAATAATGTCATTATTATCTGCATCAAAAGACTTGAATACGTTTCTAAGATACTCCGCAAAAGCTAAAGCTTTATCAGCATCTTGCCCCATCTCCATTATGTTTTCTTATTGGCGGAATATGTATTTGCGGTCTCTTAAGATTTTTCGTTGCCTTCCATAAAAAAAGTTGGTATTCTCAGTAGGTGTTAGATTTTTTAAATAATTTGCAAACGATTTATTTTTGATTTTATGTAGCAGTGTTTTGATATTTTTCGTAGCCATATTTAATTTTGCCTTATCTGCAGGAGATCTAGTTTTTTGCCAAATTTTCTTAGTTTTCTTTTTAGCTCTATTTCTTGTTTAATGTCGTCTGGCTAAATATCTTGCCTTTATGTTTGGGTGTTGCAAACTCAAGAGCTTCTTTTACGATGTCACTAAATTTAGTGATCGCTATCAAGATCTCATTTTGTGTTTTAAGAGGTATGTTTAATGACAATTTACCATCTGCTATGGTTCTAAATTTGTTCCAGTTGGGGTTGCTTGAATGCAACCTTGTAAATGTGGTTGTTGTACAGATGGTTGCCTTAGTAGATACGATTACTGGACTATGATCGGATGAAAGGTCAAAGCATGGCTCTACCAATAGATGGTTACTACAAATTCCTTTTGTGATGCAGAAGTCTATAACATCTGAAATTTTACTTAAATCTGTGGGCCAATATGTTGATTGACCAAAAACAATTGCCTGCCTCTGTGAGTGATAATTCTTGAGCCCCAATGCATGTGTTTACAGTTGTAGTCACCTCCAGCTATGAATTTGTTACCAAGTGTTTTGAAAAATTCGACGAACTGTGTTGATCTAATATTATGTTTTGGTGGACAATATAGAGCCGATATCGTAATAGAGCCATTATAAGTTTCCATCGACAAACTTGTTGCTTGCAGATAATCTTTATTATATTTGTTTAATTGAAAAGGTTTTAGTGAACTTCTGATGATGATTGCTGATCCTCCATGAGCTATTCCATCCGTGTGTTATTATAGATGTTGTAATTTTTTATTTTAAAATAACTTCTATTAGTATAATGTGTTTCCGAAATTAGTAGTATATCAATTTTGTTTTGACTTAGAAATAATTTCACTTCTTGCGTATGTTGTGCTAGGCCGTTGGCATATGTTGTGCTAGGCCAGTAAGCTAGTTTAAGTAGTTGAGACATGACTAAATTTGTTTGTGACTGTGGATAGTATATTTAACATTATGCTCATTTGTTGTGTGAAGTTTTTTAAATTCTGTTATTTGATTTTGCAGTGATTTTTGATTTGTTGTACAAGTTTTTTTTTTTTTATTATCAATAGTAGTTTTTACCATATCAGCAAACGTGTGGTTAGATTGTACCGCTTGACCAGCTGTAGTTGGTACAATGGGTAAAACGTTATTTATTGTTTTTCTTGCGCGTAATGGTGGAAAATTCCTTTGCAGGTTTTTGTAGTGGCTGCAGCCTTTGCAATTAGCTGTATGATTTTCAGGACATAGTACACCTTTGACTAGGTTATCTTTACTTACTCTTTGGCATTCAAAGGAGTAATGATCTTCTGCACATTTTACAGATCTAGGGTTCTTATGGCAATATTTACTGGTGTGACCACAACGCTGGCATGATATGCATTGCGGAATTTCCTTTTTTGGATGTGGTGGTTCGAAGGATACTATTGTATGTAGCATTTTTTGTATGGATTATATCTCTTTATTGCTCGTATTTAGGCTTAAGACTATATAAAATAATGGCAGATGTTTTTTAGTTGTACGTTGTTTAACATTGTACACGTTTGAAACTGTGTGTCCAAAAGTTTCTAATTCATCTTTGATAGATTCTGGCGATGTAGAAGGATGTAACCCTCGAAGAACCACTCTAAAGCTCTTTTCTGGTTTAATTTTGTACATGTGGTACTCTTGATTTTTATCCGAGAGAGCTTTAACTATTTCTCTATATGTTTCAGGTGCATTAGCTTGGACTTTAACCTCTTCACTGTTTATCACTTTAATTTCGTGCTGACCAAGAGCTATATCTTTAAGTAGTTCCGTGAGAGAAAACATATTTTGTACTTTGGCCACGAATATTGGTGGTGGTTTGGCTGCTTTTTGGTTTACTTTTCCTTTTTGCTGATTTACCGTTTTGACATTTGGTATGTTGTTTTTATTTTCAGTTTTATCTGGTAAACCAAACTATACACACAACTTTTGATGCTTGCCATTTGGTTCTTTTACAGCACTATCGAGTTTTCTTTTGATAATGGGAATTAACTGGAAAAGGCATATTTGTTAGTTAATAAACAAATATATTTTTTGTTTTTGTTTTTATTATGATTCTAAAAAATTATCTTGTTGCAGATTGCAATAATAATAATTTTCTTGTAGTTCAAAACTTAAGTTTGAGACAAAATTTTGACGTTTTTGTTGCAAATCTTGAAGCCTTAGCAAATATTCCTGACTTTATTTTCATATCTGAAATTTGAATTTAAGATTTTGAGGTAAATGCTTTCAAAATACCGGGTTTTATTTTTTTTTGCTTGCACTAATAATACATACACAACGGGCGGTGTAGGTGTTTTTGCAAAGAACGAATATGATTGTGTAGTAGAAAATTTTAACTTTTTATAAAGAGATATTATAAAAATTAGTTGTAATATTAAAAGTGAACCATTCACTTTTATGTGTATTTATAGATTTCATCGACAAAACGTACAATTATTTCTTGAAGGATTTTCAAAATTATTAAGTGATGTAAGAGCTAATAATCTTTTAGTGTTATGGGACTTTAATTTAGACCTTTTAAATTGTTGTGAATATGTGGAATCATAGCTCACAGTTATAGCGGAATATGGTTTAACATCTTTCATAAATGAAATTACAAGACCTAATTCTGGTACATGTATAGACCATATTTTAGGTAGGTTTAATAAAATACGACTAAATTGTTGTGAAATTGTCAATATGGATCATTGCAAATTTCGGATCATTGTATGACAAGCCTGTTAATAAAAGTACTTAAAAAACAAAAACCAGAAAAATATATCACTTTACCAGGCAAGAAAGAAATTCATTTCAAAAAAACTTAATCAAAAACTAAAGTTTAAATTTTGAGAAAATGTTTATAATGACATTGATGTGTCTTCAGCTTTTAAGAATTTCATAAAAATTTTACTTGGTCATATAAAAGAGTGGTATACAGTGAAAGAGCCAAAAAAGGTGAAAAAATATTTAAAAATTTGGATGAATAAGAAATTACTTAAAAAAAATTAATTTAAAAAGCAAATTAAGGGTTAAATGTTCTAAACATCCATCAAATAGCAGAATTAAACTTAATTTAATTAAATTTAATTAAAAAATTAAAAAAGATATTTCGAATTGTCGTGATAACTATTATCAAAACAAATTCTCTGAATGTGAAGGGAACCTAAAAAAAGAATGGAAGTAAATTAATAATATAGCAAATAATTAGGCTCGCTTAGACATAAAAATAAGTTTTTTAACTAATAGTTCGACTATAATTGACTCAACCGAAATAGCAAACAAATTTAATAATTATTTTACTTCGATAGCAGAAAATTCCATTCCTCCTGATTACTCTTTATTATGTAACTGCTGCAAAAATGTAAACTTGGTAGATGTTGCATATTCTGAAAATAGTTTCTTTTTTAACAATATTATTACATTAGAATTACTAAAAATCATTAAATCATTAGATGACTGTGATTCTAAAGGTTCAGATGGTATATCTAGTAATATTCTGAAAAATATTGCGTTTAACATTGTGGGTGTGTTGTCATATATCTTTAATCATAGCATTATGTCGGGAGTATTCCCGGAAGATTTGAAATGTGTTATGGTAATACCTCTCTTTAAAAAAGGAAGTACTAAGGAAGTTAATAATTACAGACCAATTTCGTTATTATCCACATTTTCTAAAGTGATTGAGAAAGCGGTGAAAACTAGGATAGTAAATTTCTTAAATAAAAACTTGTTTTTTGACTCTACTGGACTTTTGTTATAACGTTCAACAAGGTTTAGATATGAAAAAATGTTGTGCAGGACCCTTCGTAGACATAGCATTCAACATGTTAAACCATAATATTCTTTTGAAAAAACTTTTAAATGGCGGATTTAGAGGACAAATACTTGACTGGTTTAGATCATATTTGGACAATCGTACTCAAAAAGTAAAGTTGAAAACCAATTTAGCAATCTTAAAGCATTAAAACATAGGGTACCCTAGGGTCCGGTTTTGGGTCCAATCCTGTTCTCAATATATATAAATTCGTTATTTAACCAGCCTTTCCATAGTAAGGTGACAGCGTTTGCTGATGATTTGGGGTGTACACACACATCTGATTCTCCATTAGATATGGAAAGCACTTACTATGGAAAGTGCTATTGATAATGATTTATTTGTACTCAGAAATTGGTTTACGGAACATAAATTGATTATGAGTAACAAAATCAAGAACATGTTTTTCAACCTTTCTCACAAGAATCTGCCTGATTTAAATATGTTATTTCACTCTTCTGAGTGTAAAAAGTTTAAATTAATTAATACTTTGTGTACCTCAAATGTTAATGTAACTTCCTTTTGTAACAACGAAGTCTGTAGCATTAACTGCTTTAGTATCGAGATAGTGAAAAAATTCAAATATTACTCTAGATTGTGATATGCATTGGTCGAACACACTCTAGAATTAAAAAATATCTGCGCACTACATTACGGAATTTTTATCGTTTGAGCCAAGTTTGTTCAAAAAAGTTAATGAAACAATTCTACTACGGAATATTCCATTCGAAAATTCAATATGGGATATCTTGTTGGGGGGGAGCATATCTAAATAAAATTAAACCAATACTTGTTATTCAAAAGTGCGTAATAAGAAAAATAAGTAAAAAAGTTGATTACATCCTGTCTTTGCTTTGTTTACTGAAATTAAAATCCTACGGGTTAGGTATTTATATTATTAAAAAGTTTTAAAAATATTTTATAATGGAGCAGGCTACTTAACGAGCAGATCTTCTACTAGATATAACCTGAGAAATAATGATAGTTTAGTTAACGTTCCTACTTTCCGAACAATAAATTTCCGAAACTCATATACTGTGGTATATTGCCGTTTATTTAACAAGCTACCTGTACCAATAAAAAATATAAGAAATCCAAATAAATTTTTAAATAAAGTTAAAGCTTGGTTGCTATAATTCAAACACAATGAAATCGAAGATCTATTAAAAGTTATGATTTAAATTTTCTTTTTATTTTTTTTCTAACATTTCGAATTTTGTTTTATTTTATTCCTACTCCTTATCTTATATCATTATAAACACTTTAAAATTGATATATTACTTACATTTTCTTCCTTCTCTACATGATTTTAATTGAGTTTTGTAATATTTCCTTTCGCTTATTTTTTTGGCTTTATAAATCTTAAGCTTTGTTTTTTTCTCTACTTTTTATATTTAATTAATTAATTGATATTAAATAATATTATATAAAAGTTGTACTTACTTTTTTTTTTACCTTTTTATTATTAATTTCGATTATGTATTTTTTAGTTGATGATAATATATAATGTAATACAATAACCCCACAATAACGTATTAGTACATTTTTTAGTATTTAGTTTATTGTGAAATGGCATTGAACACAAGTTTCTGTAATTTTTAAATGTCATTAACTATTCTCTCATACAATATTATTGTACTTATTAATGAACTATATTATTGTATATTGTTGGAGAATAAAGACTTATTTAAATAAATAAAAATAAAAAATAAATATATCCCGATGATATCCATACTCCTTTGTTTCAATTTGTAGAGAATTTTTAAATAAATTTCTTCCAATAAAATATGTTCTTCCAATGTTCTTCCAATAAAATATCTTCATATTTATTTAAAAAAATATTTAAAGAATATCCGATTTGATGTATATCCATTATGGAAGTTGAATGAAAACTAACCACAATTATTTCCTTGAATTATTAATTAAATCTAATACTGATTGAGCTTTAGCTTCAGGGTTTTGTAGTCGTGCATTATAAATCCAATTAGTTTTTTAACTTGAAATTCAATAAAATCATTCATTTTTGAAAATTTTTCCTTTAACATTACAGAAAATTTGATCTGGATTTGCTCTAAACTATCTTGCATTCTTTCTTCCAGTATTCTTAATTTTTCTTCTCCTATTTTAAGTTCTATAGACCTTGCTTGCTTTCTCTGTGTGATCAAACATTTCTCTTATCTCGTTTTGCAATAGTTCTTTGTGAAAGAAAATTTAATTATTCACAAATGTTTGTGTTGCTGCATCATATCCGTTAACTGGGATCTTGAACATTTGATAAAATTTTGTTATCTAAATCATAATTTCGATCAGAAGTTAGTTTGAAACCAATACCCGGAGGACCTTGAGTATGCAGTTTTTTTAGAAGAAGCTGTACTACGTCATCAAGTGACTTATCAAGTGACATTTTGATTTTTACTAATTGCTAATGTAAAATACTATTGAATTATAGTTGCTTCTCTTAATTCTTCAATTATAGATACAATTTCATTATGATGATTATTGTTACCAGCTGATTGTGATGAAATTAGAAGGCGTATTCTATCAACTAACTTGGATTATCCCAATAAACATATTGATTTGATTGATTTGTATAATTTAATTGGGTTTGTGGTTAAAGATTTATAAAAAAATAGATTTATAAAAAAATTGAGTAAATTTTTTTTTCGAATAACCTGATCCAGTTTTTTTATGCCTAGTGTCATAATCATGTTCATATAATTTTCTTAACATATTCTTGAATTTCAAACCTGTGTTTCTTTTTATTTGTTCTAAAGGATTATAATTTCTTCTATGTGCATTCGTTTTGTTAAGAATTTGATGATATGTACTTAAATCACTTTCAGTATATTTTAGAGATTTTTTTTTTAAATATTAATTCATATAAACCATCTGTACGTTCAAAACTTCCTTATCAATCAAAATATTTTTATTAATTTCATCTATTTCAAAATTAGCATTGCCAAGTTTTCGCACATTTAATGATTCATCAAAATAAGGTCCATTAGTCTTATCGAGTTCTGACTTGTTTAGAAACAAAAATTGTAATATTGATGGTGATTCATCATTATCAAATTTTATAGTATTCGGAGTTGAAGTTTTAAGTTCATTGTAAGTATTACTTCTGTTGCTAGGTGTTTTAACTTCCGGCCTAAATGACCTCATTAACTTACAATTTTTATCATTATCATCAGCCCATTCAATTTTTGGTTTGATATCTGAAATTCGTTGTTGTTTAACAATATTTGTTAATTCTTTTAATGGCTTTGTAATTGGAGTACATTTTTTTTCCCGATTATGATCTTCTGAAAGCTTCTTAATTTTTAAAGATTGAAATTTTCTTTTTAAACTTTTACGAGTTTTAATTAAATCTTTCAATTGGAATTTTGTTTTTAAACTTTTACGAGTTTTAGTTAAATGTGTCATAAGTGGTTCATCCATTTTTTAAATGGAAACTAATCTGTTCAATTATTAACGGCAAATTAACAGCCGAACTATTCTATTGCTAACTGGTAACAGCTAATTACTAACTCCTATCGCTAAATGATCCGTTCAGTTAATAACTAACTGCTGGATGTTAAAGGGCAATTAGTGGGAAGATTGGAAACGAATCCATAAAGATTCGTTTTGAATTTTTGCAGAAGGGAATTTGACAGAAGGGAACACATTAGGTGGAAGAACGTTCCACATCTTAGCAGTTCTCACAACAAATGAGTTTCCATAGCCAGTTTTAAACATTCTTGGAATTTCCACAGTGTAGAAATGAGCACTTGCTGCTCCTCTGGTGTTACTGTGGAATTGTTTAAGAGGAAGCATAATTGATTTAAGTTCAATAGAGCAAGTGTCATTACCTACAAGATATCTTAACAACATATTACCCCATAGATATCTTAATAACAGAGAAATAGCTCCAATATTACGACGAGAGTTAAGTGGAGTAAGTGTTACTTGTTCGACTGGGTCGCCTATTAGGCGTAAGGCGCGGTTTTGAATTTTTTCGGGGTAACTCAGAGAAGTTTGGGATGCGCCAGCCCAAATGTGAGAGTTGTACCCCATCTTAGGTCGAATGTAGGCTTTATAAATATAGATATAGATAGATAGATAGGTGAGAAATATGTTTTGCAGCGGGACAGAAAATCCAAACATTTGGCAGCACTTTTAGCTATAACAAAAATATGCCATTCCACAGCATTTTTTGATTTAGCTGCAAACCTAAAATGCTTAGACTTTCTGATCACTCTATATTTTCTCCTTGGAATCGCAGAATTGGGTTAAACTGATTTCCTTTGCAGGAAATCAGGCAGCTTTAGTTTTTGAGGTATTAAATTCAACTCTATTAGTTTTACCCCAATCGGCTATTTTAGCTAAATCATGGTTAACTAAACTAACCATGATATTTCTTTTCGAAAATGATAATGAAAAAAAATGGCGCATTGATTATTGAAGTGCATTGCATGAGCCAAAGGCTACATGCAAGTGCATTGAATATGACCCAAACGACATTGAGGCTATTTCAGTAAAGTACGATATATGTTTATTCCAGAAAAGGATAAACGAATTTCAAAGAACCATTGGTGGTTATACATTTCGTAATTAATACAAAAAATTAGCCTTAGAAATATAATATTAGAATAGGCGTAGGTTAAGTTAGGTAAGTTTTAGGTTAGCATAATCTTAAGTTAGTTTATTTATAAAATATTAAGGTTAATAAGGTTTTATTTATAAAATTTAAATTAATTTTGGTTTTTATTACAAATTTTCCAAAATTAAATTCTCTGATAAAAAATTCTCTTAGAAAAAGGAAAAAAAAAAAAAATATAATAATAAAACAAATTAAATAAAGAAGAAAACTGAAACACTAAAATATAGTTTAAGGTTTTAGTTCTAAGTTCTGAAATAAATGTTAGTTTTGTAAGCTTTTTTACTAACCCAATGTAGCCAAAAATGATTAAAAAGAAAAATAAAAAAGTATATAAAAAAAATTAATAGAAAACCATAATTATCAATCCAACAGCATGCACTCAACCTTTTATATGTTTTAAATTTAAATTATCTTGTTTGCTTTGGAATTCTTGTATAAGACTGACATAAATAAAAGCTATCTACAACTTAATGCCGTCCTGGCTATATACCTGGCTATAATTATTGTGGACCGGGAATAAAATTAGCAAAACAATTAGCTCGTGGTGATAAAGGGATTAATCGTTTAGATGAAGCTTGTAGAGAGCAGGTTATTCAAAAAGTTCTGATCAAAATTAACGTCATGTATCTGACAATAAATTAGCAGAAAAAGCTAAAGCTTGGCAAATAGTTAAAGCTAAAGGCGCAAGTTTTGGTGAAAGGTTAAATTCATATCTAGTTATATACGCAATGAAAGCTAAAGTTAAACTTGGTATGGGTTTAAAAAGGAAACAAAAAAAGTTCAAAGAAAAAAACCTTTGAAAATGTTATAAAAGAAGTTAAATTAGTTATTAAAACTACAAAGAAACCAATGAATGATAAAAATATTATAAAAATTGCTTCACATCGAGCTCGAAAGTTTTCTTAGGGTCAGAAAAAAAAATTGATATCCCTCGAATAATTTCGGTACCAAAAATTGGAGGAGTTTTACCTTTAATCCCAATATTTGCTGGTTTGCCAGAATTGCATTTAAAACCGCATAAAACATACCGAGTTTATGTCTGTTTTTGAACACAAAAAACCGTTAAACGAGCTACCCAAAAGAGCACTCAACAATTATGAGATAGAAGAATTTGAAAGTAAATATTTAAAATATTTTCGCGGAGCTTTTATGAGAGATATATTACCGGCAGATAAACTTCGGAAATATGAAGGTATAATAAATTTGGATAATTGTAGCTTATTGGTAGCTTATTACAAGAAACCGTAAATTGTGCAATATTTTGACAGTTTTGGAAATTTAAAACTCCCATTAGAAGTAATTCAATATTTAGGAGATAATCTTATGTATAATTACAAAAAATATCAAAACTTTAATTCATATAATTGCGGTCATCTATGTTTAGATTTTTTATTTCATATTGTTAACAAAAAAAAAATTATCAGTAAATAAAACATGCATAAAACAAAAAAATTTTTTCTTTATTATTAGTCTGACTTAATTAAAAAAACTCACTTACATTAATAATTTTGTTCAAGTTCAAGGGTAAAAGAAACAAAAAGTCCTGATAAAGAATAGTTAGAATTACAAAAGAAATTTAAAGAAAAATTTAATTAAATTGAAACATATTATATACATATACATATTTTTATTGTGATAAATCAACCTTGAAAATCTATAAAAACCGAATGCATTTCTGAAATACCTCATTATTTCAATTAAAGATATGTCAATAACATTTACTTTAAACGGAAACTCTTCTATATTGTCAACTAATTATTTTTTTCATATAGACCTAAAGGAGAAAGAATATACGTGTGGTTTAGCAGATTTCCAGACATATTATTCAATACCGAATATAAATGAGGAGAATAAGAGCCCCATTAATATGAGAATAATTTTTTTCTTATAAAATTTATGTTAATATAAACATATCAATCAAAAAATACTCTTCTACGTTACTTTTACCATACTATATCTACTACATTGTTTTAAAAATTTAATAGCTCAAAAACATATATACACATACTCTTCTACATTACTTTTATGTTGCATGAATTAAATTTTTTTTAATGAAATATTATATATATGTATGTGTGCATAAGTAAATATATATATACTACTAACCTTATTAGTTGTTATTAATTTACACAAATTTTTTTATATCAGTGCTAGTGGTAGTGTCGTTGTACTATACAACTTACATGTCCTTCTTTACAATCAACTATATTAAGCTAATATGACAACACTAAAAAATAAATTTTTTGTCTCTATATACAATTTGTTTAAAAAAGTGTTCCAGAACCCTTATATTGCTATAAACGGAACTGATCATTTAGCAGTAAGCAGTTATCAGTTAGCGGTTAGCAGTTATCAGTTAACAGTTATCTGTTAGCGGTTACCAGTTAGCAGATGAATAGTAAAAATAACTTTGGTAATGAGCATCATACCATAGAACATAAGAAAATAACATTTATCAAAAATGATTACGTAATTCAAATTTTTTAACTTCAAACTTTTAACACTTAATAATCTAATTCCTTGAATTATCATGTGGTTACCATACGTTATCAGTTTTCATATTCACTCTTTTCATACCATTATAACATGCTATCACTCTCATTGAACATAAGTTGATTCAAATCCAAATTGTAGAGTACCTATTTTTGTGGTTTACTTTTTAATCCTAAAATATATCTATCACGATTTACTAAAATTGTAAAGAAATTTCAAGAAAATATTGTAAATATGGAAACCATTAAAAATAAAAAATTTTTTTTCTTTTTATATATTTTAACTAAAGGAATCCCCTGTGAGGTTGTAAGATGTCATAAGTCGACAGAAATCATGAAAAATTATTATCTATAAAATAAAATAAAAAATTATATATATTTTTTTTAAATAAAATTCTTTATTATACATATTTTTATTATAATTTTTTTTATTATTTATTTTTATTGGCCTAATTAAATTTGCTACATAATTCAATAAATAAATTATTAAAATTACTAATTTTATGATATTTTGATTTTATTAAATTTTGTATAATTATTATTTTATTTTTATTTTCATCTAAACATTTTTTGTAATCACTAAATTCTATTTCTTTTTGTACATTAGATTTTTTAACACTTTTAATTATTTTATATATTCTTAATTTTCAACTTTAATTGTATACATTTTTGATCTTAAACCAATAAATTCTATAATATTTTTACTTTAATTATATCATATATGTATATTTTTGTTATTAATTTCTAAAATAAGACTATCAGCATCACTGTATAAAAGACTACAATTCTGTTGTAATTTTAATGTATTCTTCCTTGGAAATTTTCTTCCAAGTATAACATAAAACTTCACATCGTGTTTTCGCCACAAATGTTTCTATATCTCTTTTTTCAGACATTCTGAAAAATCGCTCATCAGTAATTACTGGAATTTTCTTACAATATCATTCCGATTTTCACAGCACCTGGGTTGTTGATGGTGACACAACTATTCGGATATCCTCTGAGTTCATCTTATTTTATGTTATTATGTTTAGTAAGATCTTAATAGAACACGAATTTCTTTCAATGTAATAAGCTAATTGTAAATTATCCTTTTATATAAATTTTTTTATTTGTGTAGAGGAAATTTCAGCATTTCGGCAGAATTTTATTAATATTTTATTAGATATGAATTTTTTATTATTTTTATAATGTACAAAGTAAGTGTGTTTTATATTAACAAAGAAAAAAGTTTAGTCAATTATAACGATGTTGTTGCTGTTTTTGTAATAAATTTTGAACTAGCTGTCAGCGTTATCGGCTTGAATAAAATATATGAGAGACAGCAATTAGCGCTAAGGTTCATAAATAAAAAAAAACATTTGTTTATTATAATCAAAACTGTAATTATTAAAAAATAATAATAATATACTATAATAATATGCACAAGATCATTTCTAGCTAATATAAAGAATTTACCATTTACCACAAAAATTTTCATTATCACATTTAAATTATTTTCGTAGACAGCGTTAAGGTTTTTCCTATTTTACTATTGAGCTATAAATTTATGATAAGGCTTTTTCTTTGTTAATATAAAAAACACTTACGATGTATATTATAAAAACAGCAAAAATTTCTTATTGTAGAATATGATTACAAAACAAATAAAAATTAAAATACTAAAATGTATTAAATTTCAATATTAATATACATACATATTTTGGTTTTTTCTTTTTATATATTTTAACTAAAGGAATCCCCTGTGCTGTCATTTTAGTCGAAACTTCATGCTATTCTAGTAGTCTTAGTTCTAAGTTTGAAATGAAATAATGTAATATGTAATAGATATTAGTTACGCTTTGTGAGTGTATTGAAAATATTGAGTGAATAAAAAACTATTGTAAAGGAGTACCACAAGGTTCAATTTTAAGGCTACTTATTTTATAGAATTACTGCTAAATGATCAGTTCCGTTGTTATGATCTTATTTCCTTTTCGCAACTGATAACTGCTAATTGATAACTGCTTATTGCTAAATGATCAGTTCAAATCATCTCAGCTTACAATAGTCTGACGGTAAAACACATTTTTGTGATATCATTAATTTTTAAAAAAATTTTATATCCAAGCAAACAAAAATTTATGTTAAAGGAGAAGAAAAACAATCTTGAATTATTAACATATTGAAAACTAATAATGTTTTTGATTTGAATAATAGTGATTCTACATGTTTAAAAATATTGAAGAATTAACAAATTTGTAGTATTCAAAAATGCAATTTTTATCCCGTTTGTGCTTTGGAAAATATTTATTTAATAAAATTGCTGATTTAAGCAATTTAAAAGTATTTAAGAAGAGAAATTATTAAAAACACATCCATTTTACTATTATCAATAAGTCAATATGGATGAAAATAGTCTAATATCACATATTTTACCACAATGAGGAATACATTAAAAAGGTTTTGCGCACGGGATTCATAGCCCCTGAGCATTTTATCTTCTTAGATAAAAATGGTTATATTCAAAACCAAAATCAAATTTTTTTTTTTTTTTTGTAGGTCAGTGGAGATCTTCAAAAGATACTGTAGAACCCGTGTTCTGCTACAACATGCCGGATTCTTACCGGCTAAAACCACCTTTCCTTGTGTCAACACCAATCTGTTTGATCGACTATAGACTTTCTCTTCTTTTTATTTGTTCACGTGTACTGGATTATATATAAAATTATTATATAAAATATTTTTCCATCGCTCATTGTTTTGATCTCTTCAGTTACCAATTTGATCTGTAGATCCTGATGTAGGTCTTTGTTACGTATATACCAAGGGGCGTTTACAACTCCGCGTTGTACTTTGTTTTGGAAAGTTTGTAGTATATTGATATTTGATATTTTTGCACAGCCCCATAGTTGGATACCGTACGTCCAGACTGGTTTCAATACCTGTTTGTATAGCAAGATTTTATTTTCTACTGACAACTCGGATTTACGTCTTAGTAACCAGTACAATTTCCTGTATTTAATGTTTAGCTCCTCTTTTTTTTCTTTATGTGCTCATTCCACTTTAATTTAGCATCCAAGTTCATACCCAAGTATTTGGCAGTGTTAGCATAAGGTAATTTGGTTATTTATGAATACAGGAAGATTGGCTATAGCATAAGGTATAATTTGGTTATTTATGAAAACAGGAAGATTGGCTATTCTTTGTGAGCGTGAAATTTATGTGTGTTGATTTAGTTTCGTTTAACTTGATTCGCCATTTTTGCTTCCAAGTTGTTATTTTACATATTGCGTTTTGCAATTTATTTGTAGCGTCAGCAATACAATTTCCGACGGCGAGAATCGCAGTATCATCTGCAAATGTCGCTGTAGTAACATTATAATCTTGAGGGATATATCTTGTGAAAAATAGATATAATACAGGCCCGAGAACACTTCCCTGCGGAATACCTGCCGTTATCGCTTTTAGATCTTAGTATTCAGTTCCATACGAACTCTGAAGTATCTATTGCTTAGGTATGAGTCAAGCACTTCAAAATATTGTCTAGGTAGGTCTCTGTGAAGTTTAAACTTGAGTTTTTTGTGCCATACTTTATCGAATGCCTGGGCAACATCCAAGAAGACAGCAGAGCAGACTTTCTGTTATGCGATGGACCTGATATAGTGTTGAATGGTTATTTCTGAATTCAAATTGATGTGATGGAACTAGATTTCTTTACTTAATAATTAAGCCTTTTCAGCAATATTTTCTCAAAAATCTTTGACATTATTGGCAGTAAAGATATTGGGTGATAAAATGTGACTTCTGTTAGAGGTTTGCCTTGCTTAGGTATAACAATTACTTCGGCTATTTTCCAAATACGAGGTACGTAATTTAATTTGAAGCAAGCGCTAATAATATACTGTAGTTTTAGAAAACCTTCATCAGGCAGTTCTTTTATAATTTTCCCGGAAATACGATCATAACCTGGACTTTTCTTGTTACTGAGGTTATTTAATTATTTTTTTTTTCTTTTTTTACGAGGGACGGTGGAAAACATCAAAAGTCACCCAAAGGAACTGCACGAGGTTCCTCTGAGTAGTGTTGGACTTTAACCAACCAAAACCACCCCCTTTAAAACCAAACTATAGGATTGGTCCTTTAATACATAATAATATAATGTACAGCTTGGTTTTGAGGAAAAGGATGGGCGAAGGAATACTTGGGTGTTTGAATATAGGAAAATTGGGATTATGGAGGATGAAGGGAAAAATTTGGATAGTTATTTTGAAGAAAGATGTTAGTGTTCTTCTTGAATTTCGATATATCGTACACAAATGAATTACCAACTTTTGGGAACACATGTGCGGGCATAAGGTTCCATTAACGCGACGTGCGCATGACAAACGAATTCCCGAATGCTGTATTGCGCCATCTTGACAGTTCGACAGTATATGGGTGGGCATCTGTTGCACTCCTCGTTTCACGTTGGAAAACTTTGAGTGGAGGCATCAATTGTTTTATTTCTTTAGAACAGGTGTTCACCCCTACAAGGTATCTATAAAAGAGGGTCAATGACCCAACAGTACGGCGATGGCAAAGTGGAGTGAGCGTTGAGGTACCACTGGGGTCGCCAATAAGGCGAATAGCTCTGTTTTGCACTTTGTCGAGAAAACCCAGCGCTGTTTGGGGCGCTCCAGCCCAAATATGTGCATTATACTCCATTTTGGGCCTAATGTACATTTTATAGATGTTGAGAAGATCGGAAGGAGAGAAGTAAGCTTTACAGCGGTACAAGAAACCTAGACATTTAGCAGCATCTTTAGCTATACCAAAAATATGATTTGACCAGGTAAATTTCTGATTTAACTCGATGCCCAGAATGTTTAAATCTGTTGAGTGCTGCAAAACCTCACCCTGAAAAGTCAGGTTGGGTGTAGTAGTAGCTACTTTACGCGAGATTAAACAGCATTGCGTTTTTTTGGTGTTGAAATCAACTCTGTTGCTTTCACCCCATTTTTGGATTTTCGCTAAATCATTATTTAGCTCACTGATAGTGAAGTTTCTTGCTGTTCTATTAGTTTGGTGATTAATACCACAGCGGCTATGAAATTCATAGGAAACTACAAGGGTGCTGTCATCTGCGAAACTATGGATTGGATTGGAGGTAATTGAAAGTAGCTCATTGATAAATATTAAGAAGAGGGTGGGAGACAAAACCGATCCCTGAGGGACACCAGCATTAATTATAAAATTGTCAGATGAATAACCATCGACAAGTACCCGAATCATGCGATTCGAAAGGAAATCTCCAATCCATTTTAGAAAGACCCTACCTAGTCCTAACGCTTTGCATTTTGCTAATAAAGCATCATGCCAGACTCGGTCGAACGCTTTAGAAATATCCAAAGCCACTACATCAGATTCACCAGAATGGTGAAGGCTGATATTCTACTTTTCGCAAAGGTAAGTCATGAGATCACCGGTTGAACGACGGGCTCAGAACCCGTATTGTCGATCATGAAGCAAACCTCTACGATCCAGATATTTCAAAAGCTTCTGGTTTATTATTTTTTCTATTACTTTTGAAAGAACCGAGGTTATAGCAATAGGACGGTAGTTAGAGGGATCGCTTTTATTACCTTTTTTTGGAATTGGGAAAACATGCGCAACCTTCCATTGGGTAGGGTGAATACCCGAAGTAAAGGAAAGATAGAAAAGGTTGCGTAGAGGTTTTGAAATACTTGAAGTACTTCAAGTATTTCAAAACCTCTACACAGATTTATACACACATCCTTCAGTCCTTTCAAGGTGACGTACGGTATTTTCTCTACATCAATTTTTGCTATGAGATCTGTATTTCCATCAGCTGCACTTTGCGGGAATGGTTTGAAGAAATTTGACAGGTGTTCAGAAAAGATTCTGGCTTTGTCTTTTGAATTTTCAATCCATGTCCCACCTTCGGTTTTCAACGGTGGAAAACTTATTAATTTTTTTTTTAGTCTATTGCTCAGCTGATTTAGATGGGCTTTATCACCCGGAAACCTTCTTATTTTGCCATTTCCTTCTACCCCTTCTTTTTTACTGTATAAGTTCAATGATTTCTCTTAACTTCTGTATTGCATGCTTGCACACACTGACGGTGTACTCTACTCTGCTGCCGTTTGAATTTCTGATGTGAAATATTCGATTTCTCTGTCTATTTGTGTTCTTGTTTCTAGCAACGATCTTTGGTTTATTTGAAGTTTCCTTCTAAATTTATTCCAATCGGTTTTTTTGTTTGCTAGACTTCGTATATTTTCCCTTTGTTTTACATCTTTACCACACGTTAAAATTACTGGAGTGTGATCAGATGATACATCACTTTGCACATCTATTTGATGACTTGTCATTCCTTTTATAACAAAAAAGTCTATAAGATCAGGTGTTTTTGATGGATCTGTAGGCCAATAGGTTGGTGAACCAGATAAGAAAAAGTCGCATCTATATTTTTGGGCCTGTCTGTAGAGCTCCTTACCTTTTGCAGATGTTAGTCTCGAGCCCCAGTAGGTGTGTTTAGCATTAAAATCGCCTTCTACAATGAAGCTATTTCCTAGTGACTTGAACAAGTTAAAGTAATCATCTGTATTTAGCGAGTGATTTGGCGGACAGTATATGACTATTATCTTAAAGTTTTTATTTTTAGTCCATATACTAATCGTTGTTGTTTGCATTGCGCAATTTGCTATATTTGATTCTTCATGGTGCTTAATATTATTTTTGGTATCAGTATGGTGAGCAGTATGATTACATTCATAACCGGGTATTTTTAGATTTGACTCTTTTTTTAGGTCTGCTTCAGAAATTAGGTATATGTCAATATTTTCATTCATTAGAAATATTTCAAGTTCCGGAACATGTTGGTAAATCCCGTTTGCATTCCATGTGGGAATTTTAAGAGTACATATTAGTCGTTTTTATTTTTGTTTGGCACTCGTTTGCCTGCTTTTTTTCTTTATTTCCGCTATCCCGTTCCGTAGTTTTTTGGAGAGAATTGTCTTGGTCATACATTTTCTGCAAAATAGTGTTTAGCATTTCTTTCATAGAGGTTTCTTCTTGTTGTTTGTTTTTAGCTATCTGTGCATATGACTTACTATTCTCAATTTGTATATTTGGAGTAACTGGTTGTTTTGATGTATTTCCTTTACCTTCTTTGCCCACGACTATTTTTATTTATTTATTTTATTTAATTTCAGACAATTTAACATTGTGTATAAAAAATTAAATTAATCCTAATATCTAAATTAATGTACAATTAACCTAGTAATAATAAAGCTATAGATTATACATTTATAAAATATACATTTTTTTAACTAAAATTTAACTTATAAATTATGCTCTCACTCTTATTTTCTTTTATGATAATATGCTTTTTTAGAGATGATTTGAACTGTTCAGCAGTTTTGTAATTCTTTATGTAATCCGATAAACTGTTATATAATTTAACTGCGCTATTTTTCAGGCTATTGTGTTTAGTCGACCTTCTAGCTTTGGGTATTGTTTAGTTTAAATTTGTTTCTTGTGTTATAATTATGTATTTCGTTTCGTTTATTTATTATCCAATTTGACTTTAGTTTTTTATTTACAATATTATGAATATATTTACACTTTTCGAAGTAGATTAGTTGATTAATATCTAATTCTTCTGTCACCATGTATAGATTTTTTGTGCTACATCTCTCATATCCATCTTATATAAGATTTTTAGTGCTTTATTCATTATTGTACCAATTTGTTTTAGATGAAAACTTGAACATTGGCCCCAGCTAGTAATGTTAAATCTAATTTTGGAAAAATATGTCCATTATAGATGAGTTTAACTACTTTCTTAGGAACTCCACACGATCTCCTGATGACCATTACTATAGGAATTACACTATTTTTAATTTGCTTATGCCATTTTAGATTTTCATCAATAGTGGCTCTCAAATATTTTATATCATGTGCTCTGATTAGTGACTGATTGTTAATTTTTATGTTAATTTCATCACCGCTTCTCAGATCAGCCTTAAAAATCATATAATTTGTTTTTTTTTATATTCACAAATTTTAGCCAATTACAAAATTTTTCCAAGTCCTCATTTAGTACAGTTTCTAATCCAGAAAGAGTGCTTGCCTTAACAACAATATTTGTGTCATCAGCATGAATATTATATTTTGACATTATGGCGCACAGTTAGCCATATTCATGATGTATAGTAAATATAATAGAGGGCCCATTAGTGATCCTTGTGGTACTCCAATTTTTATAGGCAGATTACCACTCAGTGTATTGTTAATTCTCGTACATTGCGTTCTATTTTTTAAGTAATCTTTTAATAAATCTCTTGCTACACCTCTTATTCCTATATCCTCTATAATATTTAAGAGTTTTTCATGATTTACAACATCAAATGCTTTAGTTAAATCTACAAAGAATGCTGCTACATATTTTCCTTCATCAAATGCTTCTTGTATTTGTTCAATTGTATTAGTAACAGATGATTCGGTCCTACTACTTTCTAAAAAACCATACTGATTGTTGTCAAATCCAATTGTTTTGTTTACAAAGGCTCTTATTCTCATATTAATTACTTTTTCAAAAATTTTACTTAATGAGTTTAGTATGGATATTGGTCTATAATTTTCACAATCCGTTTTCGATTCACTTTTGTAAACTAGGGTTATTATAGATTCTTTCTAGCAGTTAGGAAATATATCTATCGATAAATTTTTGTTTACTATATTTGACAATGGCTTTTTGATTACTGATGCAAGAGCTTGTATATTTTTCACTGTAATTGTATCCAATCCTGCTGCGGCATTTTTATTTAGGCCCATTATTATATTAAATATTTCATTTTCATTTGTAGGCTCTAAAAAAATTGACTTATGATTAATTATATTACTTATTGCAGTATAATTAGTATAAGTCGCCTTGTTATTTGTTATTGTTTCCTCGTCTATTTGATTGAAAAATTTATTCATAGTTGTTGCTATTTCATAATCATTTTCTGCATAATTTCCCGTATCCATTCGTATAGTGTTTATATATTCCCTTTTTTCATTGTTCATGTTGGTCCTTATTGTGTTGTTTATTACTCTCTACAGTTTTCTTGAATCGTTACCATCTTCCGCTTTTTCTTTCTAGTTAATTTTTTAGATTTAAAATATTTGTTTTTTTTCTCTGTTATTTTTATCTTTCTTGTAGGCATCATATAATTTGCTCCTCCTTGTCATATTATATAGTATATTTTCATTTATCCAATGATTGTTTCTTGTTTTTATAGAATAACTTTTAAAGCTCAATTCCTTCGCTGCTTGTATAATGTCTATTAATTGATGAATTTGATCGATATTCTCCTTTTAAATTTTAGATCTTACAATTTCAAGCATATTATTATAATCTATTTTCACTTTAGTTATTTTTTGGATTGGTTTTTTACTTAGTTTAACTGATTTCATATGCGCAATGGTCATTTTATGATCTGAGAGGTCGGTATTTTTTAATTTATATGATATATCTATCTTATCATTGCAATTAGTGATAATATGATCAATTAAAGTATTTGTATTCACAGTTTCTCTTGTTCCATCAGTTTCATTTATAATATTATATCCTGAACATGTCTATGTACTTTGTTGTAGTATTAGTATTTTCAAATAGGTTTATGTTTATACTGCAAATATTGTTAGATTTGTTATCTGGTCTATTTGTCTTTTCATTTGTTCTATAAATAGGTTGTTGTTAATATTTGGAGCTTTATAGAGTGTTCCTATTTTAAGTTTAGGTGTTGTGTTAATTAACTCAATGATGGTTAGATTGTCTAATTCCTCTTGAACAATTATGTTAACATTAAGTTCTTTTTTTATATATATAGCAGTACCACCACCTCGGTTTTGATTTCTACAGTTAAAATTTTATAATTTTTATTAATTGGTAAATTAAAGTAAGTATTTTCATTATCGTAAATCCAAACTTCATTTAATATCACTATATCAATATTGTTAATTTCCTGTATAGTCGCTTCCAGTTCATAAAATTTGTTTCTAATACTACATAATATGTTTACGTATAAAATTTTTAATTCACTTATATTTTGTTCTTTTATGTGTTCCATCATTTTGCTATTAAATAGTTTTTCCACGAATCCCTTATTTTCTGAAAATACTCCCTGTATTTGTTGTATATATGGCTTCTGTCTTTTGCTACATCTTTGGCTGTTATTCCTATATTTTCGTGATATTTATCATATAATTTACGTAAGTCTTCATAATTTGTAGGAAGTCCTTCTTGACTGATAAGTACTATTATGTTAGTTTTTGTCATACCATCGTAAAATATATCATCCTGATCATGGAAAAAAGACAAAAATAACCTCACGTTAGTATATATTCTATGATCACGTAATCTTGAAAGTACATATATGCTATCCCCATTTTCTACTGCTTTTTTTGTTAGTCTAACAATTGGAGGAACCATTGGATCAATGTAGTTTTTTTGGTTATCTTGAAAGTTGTTGCAGTTACTTCCCTCCACATTACTAGCTTTTTGATTCCATGTTTCTCCTTTCTTCCAGTTGAAATACTTAGAATTAGTGTTTGTTTGCCCATTATGACTATTAACACTACTGATACTATTAGGTCTGCTTCAGAAATCAGGCATATGTCAATATTTTCATTCATTAGAAATATTTCAAGTTCCGGAACATGTTGGTAAATCCCGTTTGCATTCCATGTGGGAATTTTAAGAGTATTAGTCGTTTTTATTTTTGTTTGGCACTCGTTTGCCTGCTTTTTTTCTTTATTTCCGCTATCCCGTTCCGTAGTTTTTTGGAGAGAATTGTCTTGGTCATACATTTTCTGCAAAATAGTGTTTAGCATTTCATTTCATAGAGGTTTCTTCTTGTTGTTTGTTTTTAGCTATCTGTGCATATGACTTACTATTCTCAATTTGTATATTTGGAGTAACTGGTTGTTTTGATGTATTTCCTTTACCTTCTTTGCCCACGACTATTTTTATTTATTTATTTTATTTAATTTCAGACAATTTAACATTGTGTATAAGAAATTAAATTAATCTTAATATCTAAATTAATGTACAATTAACCTAGTAATAATATAGCTATAGATTATACATTTATAAAATATACATTTTTTTAACTAAAATTTAACTTATAAATTATGCTCTCACTCTTATTTTCTTTTATGATAATATGCTTTTTTAGAGATGATTTGAACTTTTCAGCAGTTTTGTAATTCTTTATGTAATCCGATAAACTGTTATATAATTTAACTGCGCTATTTTTCAGACTATTGTGTTTAGTCGACGTTCTAGCTTTGGGTATATTTTTAGTTTAAATTTGTTTCTTGCGTTATAATTATGTATTTCGTTTCGTTTATTTATTATCCAATTTGACTTTAGTTTTTTATTTACAATATTATGAATATATTTACACTTTTCGAAGTAGATTAGTTGATTAATATCTAATTCTTCTGTCACCATATATAGATTTTTTGTGCTACATTTCTCATATCCATCTTATATAAGATTTTTAGTGCTTTATTCATTATTGTACCAATTTGTTTTAGATGAAAACTTGAACCTTGGCTCCAGCTAGTAATGTTAAATCTAATTTTGGAAAAATATGTCCATTATAGATGAGTTTATATACTTTCTTAGGAACTCCACACGATCTCCTGATAACCATTACTATAGGAATTACACTATTTTTAATTTGCTTATGCATAAATATTATAAATATTATGCATAAATATTATATTTTGACATTATGGCGCACAGCTAGCCATATTCATGATGTATAGTAAATACAATAGAGGGCCCATTAGTGTTCCTTGTGGTACTCCAATTTTTATAGGCAGATTACCACTCAGTATATTGTTAATTCTCGTACATTGCGTTCTATTTTTTAAGTAATCTTATGCCATTTTAGATTTTCATCAATAGTGGCTCTCAAATATTTTATATCATGTGCTCTGATTAGTGACTGATTGTTAATTTTTATGTTAATTTCATCACCGCTTCTCAGATCAGGCTTAAAAATCATATAATTGGTTTTTTTTTATATTCATAAATTTCAGCCAATTACAAAATTTTTCCAAGTCCTCATTTAGTACAGTTTCTAATCCAGAAAGAGTGCTTGCCTTAACAACAATATTTGTGTCATCAGCATAAATATTATATTTTGACATTATGGCGCACAGCTAGCCATATTCATGATGTATAGTAAATATAATAGAGGGCCCATTAGTGATCCTTGTGGTACTCCAATTTTTATAGGCAGATTACCACTCAGTGTATTGTTAATTCTCGTATATTGCGTTCTATTTTTTAAGTAATCTTTTAATAAATCTCTTGCTACACCTCTTATTCCTATATCCTCTATAATATTTAAGAGTTTTTCATGATTTACAACATGAAATGCTTTAGTTAAATCTACAAAGAATGCTGCTACATATTTTCCTTCATCAAATGCTTCTTGTATTTGTTCAATTGTACTAGTAACAGATGATTCGGTCCCACTACTTTCTAAAAAACCATACTGATTGTTGTCAAATCCAATTGTTTTGTTTACAAGGGCTCTTATTCTCATATTAATTACTTTTTCAAAAATTTTACTTAATGAGTTTAGTATGGATATTGGTCTATAATTTTCACAATCCGTTTTCGATTCACTTTTGTAAACTAGGGTTATTATAGATTCTTTCTAGCAGTTAGGAAATATATCCATCGATAAATTTTTGTTTACTATATTTGACAACGGCTTTTTGATTACTGATGCAAGAGCTTGTATATTTTTCACTGTAATTGTATCCAATCCTGCTGCGGCATTTTTATTTAGGCCCATTATTATATTAAATATTTCATTTTCATTTGTAGGCTCTAAAAAAATTGACTTATGATTAATTATATTACTTATTGCAGTATAATTAGTATAAGTCGCCTTGTTAATTTTTATTATTTCCTCGTCTATTTGATTGAAAAATTTTTTCATAGTTGTTGCTATTTCATAATCATTTTCTGCATAATTTCCCGTATCCATTCGTATAGTGTTTATATATTCCCTTTTTTCATTGTTCATGTTGGTCCTTATTGTGTTGTTTATTACTCTCTACAGTTTTCTTGAATCGTTACCATCTTCCGCTTTTTCTTTCTAGTTAATTTTTTAGATTGAAAATATTTGTTTTTTTTCTCTGTTATTTTTATCTTTCTTGTAGGCATCATATAATTTGCTCCTCCTTGTCATATTATATAGTATATTTTCATTTATCCAATGATTGTTTCTTGTTTTTATAGAATAACTTTTAAAGCTCAATTCCTTCGCTGCTTGTATAATGTCTATTAATTGATGAATTTGATCGATATTCTCCTTTTAAATTTTAGATCTTACAATTTCAAGCATATTATTATAATCTATTTTCACTTTAGTTATTTTTTGGATTGGTTTTTTACTTAGTTTAACTGATTTCATATACGCAATGGTCATTTTATGATCTGAGAGGTCGGTATTTTTTAATTTATATGATATATCTATCTTATCATTGCAATTAGTGATAATATGATCAATTAAAGTATTTGTATTCGCAGTTTCTCTTGTTTCATCAGTTTCATTTATAATATTATATCCTGAACATGTCTATGTACTTTGTTGTAGTATTAGTATTTTCAAATAGGTTTATGTTTATACTGCAAATATTGTTAGATTTGTTATCTGGTCTATTTGTCTTTCCATTTGTTCTATAAATAGGTTGTTGTTAATATTTGGCGCTTTATAGAGTGTACCTATTTTAAGTTTAGATGTTGTGTTAATTAACTCAATGATGGTTAGATTGTCTAATTCCTCTTGAACAATTATGTTAACATTAAGTTCTTTTTTTATATATATCACAGTACCACCACCTCGGTTTTGATTTCTACAGTTAAAATTTTATAATTTTTATTAATTGGTAAATTAAAGTAAGTATTTTCATTATCGTAAATCCAAACTTCATTTAATATCACTATATCAATATTGTTAATTTCCTGTATAGTCGCTTCCAGTTCATAAAATTTGTTTCTAATACTACATAATATGTTTACGTATAAAATTTTTAATTCACTTATATTTTGTTCTTTTATGTGTTCCATCATTTTGCTATTAAATAGTTTTTCCACGAATCCCTTATTTTCTGAAAATACTCCCTGTATTTGTTGTATATATGGCTTCTGTCTTTTGCTACATCTTTGGCTGTTATTCCTATATTTTCGTGATATTTATCATATAATTTACGTAAGTCTTCATAATTTGTAGGAAGTCCTTCTTGACTGATAAGTACTATTATGTTAGTTTTTGTCATACCATCGTAAAATATATCATCCTGATCATGGAAAAAAGACAAAAATAACCTCACGTTAGTATATATTCTATGATCACGTAATCTTGAAAGTACATATATGCTATCCCCATTTTCTACTGCTTTTTTTGTTAGTCTAACAATTGGAGGAACCATTGGATCAATGTAGTTTTTTTGGTTATCTTGAAAGTTGTTGCAGTTACTTCCCTCCACATTACTAGCTTTTTGATTCCATGTTTCTCCTTTCTTCCAGTTGAAATACTTAGAATTAGTGTTTGTTTGCCCATTATGACTATTAACACTACTGATACTATTATTGTTGCTCTTACTATTATCGCAAAATGTGTTAACATTTTTTTTATCATTACAATTATTAATATTTGGGTTTTTAAACTCGTGATTTTGATTGAATGAAGAGCTTCTTTTTGACCATAATTTAGGAATATAACTAAATATATTATTTGAATTTTTGTTTTGTTTTGGTTTTTTGAATTGTGTGCTTTTATGCTACTATCATCTTTAATTTTATAATTAATATCTTCTTTTAATTTAGAGCCAGTGTTAATAGTGTTATCTTCTTTTAAATTTTTGGCATTATGATTAATTCTATCGTTAATTATATAATGTTTTAGTTCATAATTATTTTTATTTGTATTTTCTTTATGGCTTTGCATACAGTTTTCATGATTTATTTGATCAACGACTATGTTCTTGAATTGCTAGTATCCAATGGCTGTTTTTTTAAACCTAATTTATATTGATATGCTGGACATAATTTACTAAGTGTCCTATTATTAATATCCATATTTAGTTTTCATATTTATTTTCTCGTTGTATTTTATACAATTTATGCATTTATTTATTTCCTCTTTGTTACATTCGTTAGTTTTATGTTCTTGGTGACATTTTAGACATGTTTCTTGTTCTTCAAATCCACTGATTTATGTTTGAACGCTTTACATTTGTAGCAACTTCGTATATTTATAGCATCAAACACCTTGCATCTTTCCCATCCTAAACATAATTTTTCGTTCGCAAGTATTTTTGGGAAAATTTCTTTATCTACTTCAATTACTGCATTGTATACTACTTTATTGTATTTGTTCATCTCGTATGTTTTTATCACTTTAATATCACACATTTCCATAAACGAGTTCTGCTTTTTAAGTTTCTCTATAATTTCAGCATTACTAAATTTATTATTCATATGAACTTGAATCAATTTGTGGTTTAATGACCGTTGGCATTTTTATTTTGTAACTGTCTGTCATTTTTTTTTCTAATTCGATTTTCCGTTCTTCAATTGTGTCTGTTTCAATTAATATTGCGCCGTTTGGTTTATTTTCAATGTTCTTAATTTTAAGATCTTTTGCATCAACCTTTGTATTTAAATCGCTTTTCTTTTTTTCACTTTTTTGTTTGTTTTTTCGCTTAACAATCAAAAGTAATTCTTTTTTCTTTTTCATTCCAATATTTTTCGTATTTTTTACCATATCAGCAAATGATACAGTTTGACCCACATTTATATTATTGTCGTTAATTACATTATTCATTTTTTTTCAGACCTCATTATTTTTTTTTATTACATTAATAACGATTCATTTACCTTATCGCTTTGTATTCTGAAGACTTCAGTAATTTTTTCCATCTTACGTAGCTCCATTTATTGTTCACTCTTAATATCTTCCAATCTTTTCGTAAAATCCGACTCAATAGCTCTCAGTAAATTTATGACTTCACTTTCGTTTAGCAGCTTCAAATTCACTTTTATACTCCTTTAAATGTTCATTATTTTTTGTTACTGTAGAATCCATGTTTTGTAGAACCAAATCCACATTTTGTATGTATAACATGCAATCGCCCAAATGAATCTCACATTGTTGTTTGCATACACATTATTAATCGTCGATTGATCCAATCCTGAACATTTCCAAGCTTCATGAAAAACTTTTTACACACTCCCGAACATTGAATTCCCGTTTCTCCTTTTATTTTAGCTTTGCATTTATTGCAAGACACCATTCTAAAAAGATATTTTTTTTTTTTTTGTTTTATATGTTTTGCAACATACAAAATATTTAGCACTTAGAATATTTTTTTTTTAATTTGTTTTTTTATGTTGTATACATAATATGATACATTATAAAAGTTTTTTTTTTTTAATATTTTTTTCTGATTTATTTTAAACTTGAGTTGTATTGTTTTAAGTAATTTTAACCGATAAGTAAAAACACGTCTGTACTGATGAACAGTTTGATTAAAATTTATTGCGTGTGTTTGCTTGCTGATTTTTCCTTTGTTGTTGATTTTTTGCGATGGAACAACCTCTATAACTTGCAGGGTGGACAATTTGCACCACGACAATTAACACATTTAAAAATTGTTGTTCTTTTTTTAATGTGCAAGCTGATGTCGCGTCTTTTCCAGCGCATTTTACACAGACAAAATCCTCGTTACAATATGCCTGTGTGTGACCGAAAGCTTGACATCGTTTGCATTGTGGTATAAGTGTTGACTTTTTTCTCAGTGGTTTAATTTTAACTACTATACTCATTATAAAAGTGATTCTATAGATTTTTTCTAAGTTTTCTTGGTTATGAAATGTGAGCATAAATAATGGTAAGCCCCTTTTTTTAGTTGTTATAGCACCAGTACTATCCTCACATTTTTCTGTTTTAATAATATTAACTGCTTCTAGAATTTTGAATCCCTTTTCTTTCAAATCTTCAACTATATCATTAACATTGCAAGAAGGGTGTAATCCTCTCACCATTATTTTAATTGACCTAGAATTTTTGTTCTCGTATATGTGCCATTGTACTTCTTTTTTGGACAATTCCTTAGTTATTATCCTATACGCATTACCATTTCCTACGTTAATCTTCCAAACATTATTGTTGAGCGATTTGTACTTACATTCCTTGTTTGTTGTTTGGTTGATAATATTTTTTAGTTCATTAATATATGCAATACCCGAAAACATTATAGGTGGTGGTAATATGTTAATATGTTTTCCCGGTATTTTTTTTGTTAGAGGTTTTATTTTCGGGTGTTCCGGATGCTGCCGTTGCATATATTTCAGGACTAGCTTCAGTTTTATGTTTTTCTGTTTTCCTCATTAGGATCCAGGCGGTTTCTCTTGAAAGCTCTTCCTCATCAGTTTCATAGGTAGTTGGTGTAGGTGGCCTTTTTTTCATCCATATGAGTCATTTTTTCATCTAGAGCTTTAATATGTTGCTGTAATATACTTACCGTTTCTTCCAGTTGTTTTCTAGCTTGTACTTCTTTTTGTCAAATAATTTATAAAATGTACAAAAAGGAGGAAGAATACAGTTGCCTTTGTAAACTTTTAGATACCCGTACGAACCGTTAGTATATTCACAGCCTGTCACTCTGCTTACAATATTATTTTTTTAATATTTTAGTATTTTAAAATAATTTGGGTGAATTTTATAATTTCTAGAACTATGGGTTGTACATATATTCAAACTACATGTTTATACATTCTTCAAAAGCAGATTCTAACCTTCCACATAACGATTATCAATCCAAAACTTTTTCAAATATTCTATAGTACCATTTAAAACTAAGCGGTAAATGTATAATGAATTACAAAATAGTAAATATAATTTTAAATATTATATTATATTATTGCGCACATATATATATATTGTTATAAATATATCGTCATACATTGCAATATTTCTTTAAAAATATTTCCATTCATAGAATAATTTCTTATAAGTACAATAAAATACATATATGTTTATGTAAATACGGCGTGTAAATACATACATCTATACTCTTATCATTCATTCATCAGTGACATATACGATATGTAAATAAACATGATATTATATAAGTATGTATGTATGTCAATATCATATAAATAAAAATTCTTCAAGCAACCGTTATGTTGTTCATTTATTTACATTTCTTTGTACTAAGCATTATATCCTCAACAATTTCAAATTATCGAGTAAAACAAAATGCAAAAATTCGTTAAAAAAATTTGTTAGAAAATTTGAAAAAAATCAAGTAACACTTTCATCAATTATAAAGTAACCCTATATTATTAAAAAAAGTTGTTAACAGAAATAAGAGTATAATGTTGAAGCTTTAATTTTTATGTATTACTTCAAAAAAATTTTAACAGGTGTTCAAATTACAGGTGTTTAAAAATAGGCAATTTTCAGTTTTTGAACTCTCAAAGCTTCTAAACGGGGGGTGATACAAAAAAATTTTTTGAAATGACTCATACTTATTTTCAAAGATCTAACTCCTGTCAAAATTTCAATTTAAAACCGTTTAGAAGATAGAAGGGTTAAAGGATTTTGCAATAATTCACTTTCGTATAACTGTAAATTAAGACACCGTATAGCACAAGTATATATTTATTATATACATGTTTGAAGAACTCATAATAGCTAACTCATAATAGCTATATACGTATCATTTGGAATTCAGATTGAAGATATACCTTATAGATATTGTGTTACAACAATTTAAATATAGAGATTTTTCGAACTTTGGGGAGCTGTAGCTCTTTAACGGGTGGGGCTACAGAAAAATTAATATTATCATAAAATTAATATTTTTATGATATCTATCAGCAGTTAAAATTTGATGGCTCTATTTCAAAAAAATTGTGGAGATCTAAAAGTTAGTTGTTCGGGAGCTACCCGAAGTTTTGGTAGCTCCCAAACTTCGGAACTCAACCAAAAAAAGTAGGGAACCTACAAATTGTTCCCAGAATATTTTGTGTAAAATTCAAGATTCTAGTTTTCTTAGTTTTTGAGTTAGCGTGCTGACGGACGGGCGGACGGACGGACATGGCTTAATCGACTCAGAATTTTTTTCTGATCCGATCCATACCTTTGAAGGTACATCTAGCTCGCTTATTTCAAGGTGTTACAAACGGAAGAGTAATTTTATTATACCCGATACTATCGTACAGGTATAAAAAATGATTTAAATAAAAAACATTAGTTGTATTATAATGCAATACAATAAATGTGCTATGTTTAAAATTATATCATAATTAAAAAAAGAAAAGTTTTTTTGCTTTAGTAAGAATTAATTGTCTACTAAGGTCATTGAATTGGAAAAATATAGTTGTACAATGTATTTGACAGTATTTCTGGAGATAGATGTAGAATAGAGATGACTAATTTTGTTAAAAGTAGTACAACATCTATTAATGGGTTCATTTCTACCGTACTCTGTATTATGTTTGTAATCCATTAAAAATTTAGTATTTCTAGTTTGTCTAACACTATCGTAAAGTCTAAACTTGTTATTAAGAGATTGGATACAAATACTTATTATTCAAAATATCAAAAGTAAAGTATGATGACAATAGTTGTCTCATAAAAATAAAGAAAGCAAGTTTAATGAATTAAGTCTTGTAGTGTAACTAGGTAACTAGGGTTATATTGATTCCTTAATGCAAACAAAATAAATTGCTTTTGAACTGAACGATTCTATTGGAATGAACTGCAAAAGCTGGATCCCAAACAATGTTACCGTATTCTAAGATAGATCGAACTAAGAAACAATAAAGAGATTTTGTCACAGCTAAGTCGCTAAATTTTTTAGGTCTTCTCTTAATGAAACCTAACATTTTATTAGCCTTTGAAACTACTATGTCATAGTGAAGATTATAATTAAGTTTACTATCGAGAAGAATTCCTAAATCAGTAATGTTAAAAGCCCTTTCAAGAGTTACATTATCTATTTTGTAGTCATATATTAAAGCAGACTGTTTACGTGTAAAGCTAATAACCTTACATTTCTGTATGTTGAGTTCTAATTTATTTGACGTGAACCAAGCTTGTAACACTGATAAGCTTGATTGAAGTTTAGCTGCATCAGAATTATCTTTGAACACTTGATATATTTTTAGCTCATCAGCAAACGAAATGTGAGGTATATTGTTTAGATGGCTTAATGCCTAGCTTGTGGTACACCGGAAGTGACCCCGATGGTGTTGGATAATACACCACGAAATTTAACATTTTGAGTTCTTTCTGAAAGATAATTATTAAGCCACCCAAGAAATGAACCCGAAATATCAAAAGTTGATAGTTTGTTTAGCAAAGTGAAGTGCTACACGATCGGAAGCTTTGCTAAAATCAGTTTAAATTGTATCAACTTGGTACCCTTTCTCCATTTTATTCAGGATTTCAGATGTATAAACCATCAGGTTCGTTGTAGTTGAACGACCTTTTCTGAAACCATGTTGTTGTTCATTTAGTTTTGCATTTATGATAGGAGTAATTCTATCAACAACAATTTTTTAAAATAATTTAAGTATAGTCGAAAGGATTGCTATACCTCGATAATTTTGCACCGATGCTCTATCCCCTTTTTTAAAAATAGGGGTTAAGTGGGAGGATTTCCACTTTTGTGGGAAAATCCCAATTGAAAGTGACTTATTGAAAATAAAATGAAGAGGGAAGATTAGACTGTGAGAGCAATTATGTAAAAAGATTGGAGGAATTAAGTCCGGACCAGCACCCTTTTTTATATCAAGGTTCAAAATTGCTTCAAGAATATCGTTTTCAGAAAGATACACGTCTGTAAATAGCAAAATTGAACTATTAGATAAGGAGTTAGTCGAAGTGGTAACTGGTGCTGTTGGACGATAAACTTGTTGAAGATGATCAGAAAAGAAGTTACAAATTTCTTTTGGGCAATCAGAAACCACATTGTCTTTTGACATCATTGAATTGGGATACCCAAATAATTTCCGTTTTGTGTTAACAAAATCAAAGAATTTTTTAGGATCAGTAACAAGTTTGTTGCCAATATCCGTGACATATTTTTCATATGCTGCATTGGCTTTTTGTTTAAGTTCAATTGCAAGTTGCTTATACATATTGAATAAGTCGTCGCATCGTGCTTGATGATGTTTAAGTTTTTTGTATATTTTATTGCGCCAATTTCTCAGTTCCCAAGATTATTCAGTTAGAATAAGATCTCTATCTACCTATGGTTCTGCTGTTTTATGCTTTTTGCGAATTTAGGAACAAAGGCATCAATAATTTGAAACAGATTTGAGTAAAAGCTAGAGATTAGTAAATTGATATCCTGTTGAACTAACAGTTAGTGCCATGTGAGTAATGACAAAGCATAATTAATACTTTGATAGTCAGCATTAAAAAAATCGTATACAATTTCATTATTGTAATATTTGGCCGAGAGTGGGATAGAAGTGGAGGACTCGAAAATAAGTGACGTTATGATGAGCAGAGTTGGTAAAAAGATTATCAACATCATCAGCGAGTTTAATCGACACTCTATTATATGCATTTTAAAATGCAAGATCTAACCACTTATTATTACTATTAGGATAACTGATAATTTGTTGTAAATCATTATCGTAGAACTCGCTAATAAGACCGAAGTCAATTTCGTCATGAAAGTTAACCGGTAATAACAAATTATCAGCGTCGTCAACAATAAAAGAAGTAGTAGTATGAGAAATTGTCAGAGTTCGGAGGGAAATAAACAATACCTAGTTATAAATTATTTGTACCTAAATTTATTTTAATAAATTGATGATCGAAAGATTAACGTGTACCAGTGATTAATGGTACACTAGATAAGTTATTCTTTACAGCAAGTAGAACACCACCTCCTCGCGAACAATTTGTAGATAGATAATCACGATCCTTTCTGTAAATGGACCAATTACCATCAAGAATTTCCTCGCTTGTAAACGATTCGTTGAGCCATGTTTCAGTTAAAACTAATACACTGAAATTACACGACTTGGCATCAACAAAAAGCTTCTTGAGCTTGCCTCTCATACGACTACAATTGTGGTAAACGTTTCAAAGTTGTTTATGTTGTTGAAAGCTTAAGAGGTTTTTTTAGAGTAAGTAACATTAGATAAAGAGATAAGATTTGAAGTTTGGTTGAAACTTGAGTAATTACTTAAAGTTTGGACGAAAAAACTTGTTATAACTCTCACGTGATTGAATCAAATGATTGTAGTAGTTGCTATTGCGATGACTATGATAAGCCTTAAGATCCTCTTCGACCTCTTTAACAAAGAAGCCTATATTTTTATGATATCTGAGATAAAGATCGTATAAATCTTTATAATTAAATGGTAGGCCCTCATTGTGAATGAGAACTGACAGGTGAGTCCTAGTTTTACCTTCTATAACGGTGTTATACGAATCATTATGTAAATAGGCTAGGAAAAGTCGAACGTTGTAGAGAATCCTCTCATCTCTGAATCTTGACAGAGCATATTTGCAATCTTCTGTTACAGATTTCTTGTCATTCTAACGATTGGAGAAACAAGCGAATCTTGTAATACTAGTTTATTATTATTATTAATATTATTATTATTAATATTAGTATTGTTATTATTTTGATTATTATTACTATTGTCGTTACTAACATTATTATTATTATTATCGTTATAATTATTATTATCGTTATTATCGTTATAATTATTATTATTACTATTGTTGTTATTAACATTATTATTATTGTTATTGTTATTATTATTATTATTATTATTATTATTATTATTATTATTATTATTATTATTATTATTATTATTATTATTATTATTATTATTATTATTATTATTATTATTATTATTATTATTATTATTATTATTATTATTATTATTATTACTATTATTATTATTATTATTATTATTATTATTATTGTTATTATCTTTATTATAATTATTATTATTATTATTATCGTTATAATTATTATTATTATTTTTTTTTTTTAATTTTATTTTTATTATTATTATTTTTATTTTGATTATTTTTAATTCGATTTTTATTATTATTACTGTTAGTTTTAAATTTATTAATATTATTATTGTTAATAATACTTTATTACTATTTATGTTTGAATTACTAGTAACCGGTCTTAAAATATCTTCTTAGATGAAGTTAGAGTACTTTTTGCTATTGGTAGATAATGAACTCTGAATTGAAAATTTCTTTTTAGCTTTATTACTAAAAGGAACAGCAAAAGGATTAAGAAGAAGTGTTTTAGAATGCTTGTTATTATTGTTTGTGTTCATGTTTAAGCTTGTATTAATATGTGAAATAGATTTTGGTGTATTACTACTAGAATTAGACTCTATTTCTTTACTGCCAACTATCGGTAAATTATTTGAACAATTACAGACCTATTTCCTTACTGCCAACTATAGGTAAATTATTTGAAAAATTAATAAAAACTGGAATGTTGAATTTTCTATTAGAAATCAAATTTTTTAACAGTAAATAATATGGTTTTTTTGCCAGGCAAATCTACAGAAGAAGCTATCTTAAAATTATGTTCTGAACTACATACAATTTTAAATGAAAATAATAACACTGTTGCTTTGTTCATCGATATAACCAAAGCTTTTGATACTATTGACCACTGCATTCTTATTAAAAAACTTAAAAACGCATGTTTTAGAGGTTTTGCACTTGATTTTTGATTTGTTATTTAAAAGATAGAAAACGGCGATTTAAGTTAAAAAACAACTTTAGCGAAATCAACAATATTAACATTGGCGTACCACAAGGTTCTGTAATGGGTCCGTTGTTGTTTCTAATATATATTAACTCTCTTTTTTCACAACCGTTAAAAGGAAAAATCGCTGGTTTCGCTGATGACTGCGATCTAGTATACAGTGATAAAAACGTGGATTTGGTTAAACAATCTTTGGAATATGACTCAAACTTACTTAAAAATTGGTTTTCATGCCATAAGCTTATTATAAGTGACAAAACTAAATTAATTGTATTCAGTTTAAGAAATTCTAAGCTATACGACATTAATATTAAGTTTCATAATGGTGATTGTCCTTTGTCTATGGGTGATAATGGATTAAACTTTTGCTTGAACGCCCCAGTTTTGCATAACTCCTGCTCAAAACATTGCTTTTATATTGAGTCGGTATCCAATTATAAATATTTAGGTGTAACTATAGATAAGAATTTAAACTGGAAATCTCATATTGACAAGTTGTACAAATATTTACTTTTATGCATAAGAAAATTCTATTCGCTAAGGCAATATTGCTCTAGAAAACTTTTGTTAAAAATTTATTATGCCTTAGTACATTCAAAAATAAAATATGGTATAACTAGTTGGGATGGAATCTATTTAAGTACTATAAATCCTATTTTTAAGACTCAAAAAGGTATTCTGAGAATAATTAACGGAAAAAGTAGGTTATGTAGCAGTTTTCCTCTCTTCCAAGAATCAAGTATACTAGCTCTGGACATCAATATACTCACAGTTCTTTGCTTCAGTTTTTTAAAGACAATAGTCTTTTTGGCTACAGAAGCTCTACGTCATATAACTTACAGATAAATAATCTTCATAGAGGTACATATACATAGGTACATACTTGAAAAATGAAAATATATAAATGTGATTTATGCTTCGAAAATATTTTTGATTTGAAAGTGTTTTATTTGAAATAGATGAATGTAGTATAAAAATGTCCCACTTGAGAACAGAGTGTAAAATTTAATATGTATATAAATACTTAATATTTAGTAAGCAATAGTGGTAAATTTAAGTTTTTTGATTTGATTTTCATCAAATCAATTGATTTTTAGTATTTTAATAGATTCTAGAAAAGAATATATATTAAGAAAAAAATAAAAAAGTTAGAACAGAAAAGAATAAAGTTAAGTTTTTAAAGTTTTAAGTTTTTAAAAATAAAAAGCTAAAACAATACAAAATAATAAATAGGTATAAATTAAAATTACATTAGTTGAATTTATTAACATAATATTAATATTAAAAAACATACATATAACAAAAACATTAAACAAAAAAATATACTAAATAACTTAATTCAATTATCCAAGACAATTCATAGTTTCTTCAAAATTCTAGTAGCTGGACCATTGAAAATATAAAAAAAAACATAAATATACATACAAAAAAATTTAGTTTTGCACTTATAAGTACTTTAATAAATATGATCCCTTAAAATTTTTAATACCAAACAAAAATAAGAACAAAGAGAAAAAAAAAGTCCACTCAAATAAAAAAATTTATAAAATATATACTTACAAAATACATTCATATTTACGTATATACGAACATTCATTCAAAAAAAAATTCATTTAAAAACATGCATAAATTTTTATTTTTTATGTATATATGTTTATGTCCTATTTGCACTATTTGCCTATGCATTTCTATTTCTACTTCTTTTCTCTGTTGTATTTGTTACTTAACTTTATACTATAGTATACAATACAGTCACACAAAATATCCCAGCTATTGTATAATACTATATAAGCAAATTTGGATGTTTCGTGTGATTGTATTTATCATTTAAATATATACTAAAAATATTAACACAATCGCACGAAACGTCCCAATGGGATGTTTCAAAATCGTAGAAAATGCTTAAAATTTTTGTTCTATGTGAGTTCTCTATATAGTATAGTTTCTTTATGGTTAATTAATTAATTTTAAAAATTCTAAACAAAATTTTATTTTAAATAATAACCCCACAACTAATAAAAATGTATAACTTTTTAAGAATGTTCTAGCCATACACCACTAATGGTTAACTCCATTATAGTATAGCGTAATTGTATTTATTAGTCATAAAAAATTAAAATTGTTATAATATACTGAAATTTTAAAAATGTAATAAATAAAATAATTATTAAAAAAAAAAAAAAAAAACTAATAGTACCAAAACATCTGAGCCAGGATGATAATTCGGGCTAATGTCAAACGAGACGGTGGTAAAATTTCTTCTTTAAGGATAACAAAATTAGTTTGTTTTACGTTTTCACTTTTACTGACCCATTTATGTCTATTGTTTCACAAGTCACAAACAAAATCGAAAAAGTTTTCACTGAACACAATCTGACCATAGGAGTATAATATATACTCCAATCGCAACAAGTTATCAAATTTATTGGGTTCGACGAAAGATAAAACATCAAGTTTGAACAAAGGTGGTATTTATGAAATAGGTTGTGATAATTGTGAAAGCAAATACTATGGTCAGACAAAAATAAATATCAGTAAAAGATGGAATGAACATTTTTCTCATATAAAGTATAATAGGCCAAATAAGTCGACTGTCGCTCATCATATCATAATTACATAATACATAATCATAATTTAAATCTAATTAAAGAGGTAAATAATCCGAATCGATTAGACGCTTTTGAAAGTTATTTTATTCAATCAAATGACCATAATATGAACAATGGCAATGGCCCGAATAGTTCATCTCTTTTTTGTTAATTTTTAATTGGTATTTTCGTTAATTTTCTATTATTTAAATTTTGTAAGTTAATAATTTCTAATGTCGAATTTTATTTTTTATGTTATTTTTCAGCAATTAGTGGATTGCCCAATTTAATACAATTTTACTTTATATTTCAATTGATATTGCTAATTACAGTTAAGATTTTTATTTAAATTTTAAAAAATTTTGTTTTAATTTTTTTTTTTTTTAATTTTATGAATTTTGATATTGTTTTATTTACTTAATATATGATTTCGTTTTACTTGTTTAGTGTAGCTGATGATGATCTGCAAGGCAGATTGAAATGCATTCAATTTTGTTAATTTAAAAAGTTATTTATTTTGAATAAAAAATTTTTTTAATAATATATACATACATGTAAAATCAAAATAAGGTGTTTTTATTTTATATGATACTTTGCCCGATTTTACGAAAAGTTCAAAAAAATAAATTTATGGAATTTATATATTATAGTATTTTTCAATCTAAAATTCAATACGGTCTCAGTTGTTGGTTGTACCAATAATAAAATTCAACCTATGTATATTGAATATAAAGAAACATATAATTCGAATTATCTGTAATAAAGGAAGGCTAGTGAGTAGTTTTCCATTATACATTTATTTAAAAATTTTCCCCATAAGGTATTTGCACCGTTTTAAATTTCTAAAATCTTTTTTTTGAGGATCTGGTTATAACTACAGATAATATATACATCAATATAATATACTTAATAATAACAACGCCTTGTGTTAATTTTAGAACTACTACAGTACGTAATTTCTATTATATATTTTCTTATCGTCTATATAATAAACTGCCGCGTAATATAAGACTAAATACTTCTATAAAAAATTTTTTGCAAATTAATAAAAGTATAGTTTCTAAGTTTGGATTATTCTAATATTGAAACACTTTTTAGCGTATTGACTTAATATTCTCAATTCTTAATCTAATATTATATGCAAATACAATGTTATACATTATTCTTTCTGTCTCATAATTTTTCCACATTTTTAATTCTGGTATCACATTTTCTTTTTTGCAATTTTAAACATTTTTTATAATTTTATTTTTTTTGTATTTTTGATTTGAATTTGATATAATTGTATTTTTGTTTTATTTTGTATTAATTTGATTTAAAGTTTTATTATATATATAATTTGATTTTTTTTTTTATATTATATAAATTTTTAATACCCCACATCATTACATACATAATATGATTATTTTACATTTATTTAATTAATTTAATTTATAGTTAATTTTTAAAGGGCACTCAATTCCATTTGTCTAATCAAATACAGAGTGTTCCTATATTTTTTTCTTAGATCATCATTTTATTTAATAGTTTTTTATATATTTAGCCACTAACTTGTATTATTTGTAAGATCAAAAATATAAAATTAATAAAATAACACAATGACTCTGTAATAAGACATGTCTCCGAACCTGAATCGATAAGTGTCCTTACAACCTTTTCGTCGCCTATAACTGAAGATGTTATTTTAATTTAAGTAGTAGCTAGAAGTACTTGTAAATTATCAGTGTGAGTAGCGCATGTATGGACGTTGGCTGAAGATGTTGAAGGTTGGTCATGTGGCACAAAACTGGCTGCTGAAGCCGACATAGTAGCTTGTGGTGTACGTAATTTGTTATTATTTGAACAAATGCTTATATCCTGATGAAAGGAATTCTTATTATTTGAAGTTAGACCCGCATGGTGAGATTCTTGAGCATGATTAGCCGAAATTGTCCCTCTAGGTAATAGCGTTTGATGCCGTTGTTGGCAAATAAGGCAATTTGTGGAGCTCGAACAATTTGTAACTATGAGCCCAATACGTAAGCAGTTCATGCCTTTTGTCTTGGCCATTTCGAATCTTTTATTCGGATTTTAAGTGATAAATTTATGACACTGCTTGATTTTGTGTGATCCACCACAAATGCCACAAACTGACTTTGCTACTAAATGAAAATTTCTGACATTTGTTTTGAACATATTTGGATTATTAGAGAGATTTGTTCTTTTATCATTAATAAATGAGTGAGATTTGTAAGCTATGTCTTCCAAAGTGCGAAATCTCGATTCTAAAAAGCTTTGGAGTTGTTTCCAAGTGGTTAACCATATGATGGTACTAATACTTTGTTCTCATTATTGATGAGTTTCCTGTGGTAACTTTTGCACAATACTGCAAATAATAATTGGATCCCAATTAGTTATATCTATATTTAAATTTTCCAGAGCTTGTAGACACTCTGTGGTAGTATCCAACAAGTTTTTAATGCCCTGACCTGATTCGTGTACAGGAGAAGGTTGAGTAACAAAAACCTTAAATTGCGTCCCTACTAGAATTCTTTGATTATTATATATATCTTATAAAAGTTCTCCCGACTTTGATAGTTTAAATCGGTTATTTCGAATTGCCTAAGTAAATTTTCCGGTTCTTCAGTAATATGCATTTCCAAGTATTGCAATTTTTGTAATGGTGCTAGACCAGAATTTTCATGGACTAATGTCCTAAACAAATCATTAAATGACGGCCATTTTCGATAATCCCCTTGAAATTTCTCTAATGTTATTTTTGTCATTTAATTTTCTATCAAACCATAATTTACATAATATAGATAATTGTCTAATACTATAGAATATATTACTTTCAAAATAAGAATATTTAGCTTCTTCAAAACCTCTGTCAGTGTATGATGTAACCAACATTTTTCGGTGACGAACTTTAATTTCAGCCCATTGATCCTGAATGTCTTTCAAAAGTGGCGTGTAGCAATCCTTTTTTTTTTTATGTCGCTGCTATCTGCTAAAAAATTCTCAATTGTCATTTCCAAGATGCTTTTTATCAGCGAGCTGTTTCTTAATCAATTTTTCCATGCTTGATGCTGTGTGGATCAAATCAATAATTTCAACCGTACCGAACGCGCGTGTAAAATTCTAATCGTCTTAGGAATATTTTATTTATTTATTTTTTTATTTTATTTAATTACCAAAACAAGGTATGTACATATTAAGCAAAGAAAAACTGACATTATAACATAGATATTGAAAAAATGCATGAAATATAATTGCAATTCTTAATGACTAATTTGTATGCATAATGTTAAAAAAATATATTTAAGACTTAAACAACAAAAGTTATATAATACAAAATTTGATTACCTACATAAAACTTAAATTCTTGAGTAAATTTTATAATTCTTAATGTATGTAAACAATAAACCGTACTACTCCAAAGAAAAAAAAAACTTGATGAGTAGGTAATCCTGCACTTGGGGATGGGAAAAAATCATGCCATATCGCACCGAAGACCACGCCCACTGACATATATTTTGATTGATGGGTTTAATATAAGTTATTCTTGGTTAGTAGGTCAAAAACTTGTTTTGTTTGTTTTGGTTTAGGTTATAAGCATGGGTTGTTAGCTTATAAGTTGCAAGTGGTTGTATAGTTGGAAATGAAGGTTATTCGTACTGTAGAAGTTGTTAGGCAAGGTTAATGAACTGGACAAGTTTAGATTATAAGCATGGGTTGTTAACTTATAAATTGCAAGTGGTTGTATAGTAGGAAATGAAGGTTGTTGGTACTGTAGAAGTTGTTAGGCAAGGTTAATGAACTGAACAAGTTTAGGTTATAAGCATGGGTTGTTAACTTATAAGTTGCGAGTGGTTGTATAGTAGGAAATGAAGGTTGTTGGTACTGTAGAAGTTGTTAGACAAGGTTAATGAACTGAACAAGTTTAGGATATTTAGGTTTTTCAATAAATTCATTGATACTTTGTAATAGGACATACAAAGAGAAAGATGATTTTTTTCAGGTCAAATCAAGTTAATTTTTTTTAAATTGCGCAAAATCGCATACTTAATAAAATATACCTACATACGTAAAAGGAGATATAAAAGAAACGAAAAAAACTTGTTTTTATTATTTAATAAGAAAAATATTCATAGGTACTTTTGAATACCAAGATGTAAATAATAAAAATAAAAACAAAACGTAAACAAGAAGTAGGTACAAAGTGTATTTTTGTTTATTAAAGAAGATCAATAATTGTTGTAAGTTGTTATTACAGTTTTAAAGCTGCAAAATAAAAAAAATAAAAAATATGGAATTATAGGTGCATCTGTTATGTAAGATTTTTTCTGTTCTATAATAACATTGAGAAAATAACCGGAAATCTTTGATTTACTTGGTTTTGTTATTATTGCGTTACATTCTATACTGTAAGGAATCAAAAAGGCAAGTTAATTGCTTTTGGTACCTATTTGAAAACAAAAATAAAACAAATTTATTTATATGTTTGAAATAATTTTGTATTTGAAAATATTTTACAATTTTACAGAAAACTGTGTTGGAAAATTTTTTTACGATGATCAGATGCTAAGATTTTAGAAATAGCGAGACCAACTTTTTCTATACGTCGTTGAAATCTACTTCTATCACGTGCGTATTCTTCCCAATGACCTTTCCTTGCTGATCTGTAAGAATAGACCCATAAATGCATATCGTGAATTTCTTGTTTTATGTTGAAGAAAACTTTTTTTTTGTTATTTAAATTCATATTGTGCAAGTATGAAAATTGAATGTCTTAATCTAACATTTTTTCTTTTAAAAGATGCATATATACATTAAAACAATTTTTAACAGCACATCTGAAACTCTTGTTTGCTAAGTGTATAGGACAATTTGAATTCTAGTTTTCAATCTTTTGTAATGATGGCAAGTCTCGGCTTAGATCTTCTATTTTAACACTGTCAATGTACTTTTGAAGGAAAAGTTTTTTTTGTTCTCCTTTAACATAAATTTTTTCCGCTGACTCTAAATAGTGTTTTAATATACATTTTACATCTAAATATTCAACTAAACCGTTATTCCATTTAAGTCCATTTATTTTATTTTCGAAATACTGGTTATTATATTTCACATCTTGACTAAGCTCTTCTGCGGGGTACGGTGCTTTGAAATGATACACAGTTGGAATTAAACTTCCTTTTTCAAGTATGGCTAACTCTTTTAGGAAATATTCTTTTTCATTTCCTTGCAAAAATTGTAGGTCAACTATAAAAACTTGTTTAACCATGTTGAAGGTTTGTAAAAGAATGTTCAATGAAATAACTAAATTTACATTTATATTCATTTCGAAAAAGAGCTGTTCATATAAATATAGGTTAGCAATGATTGTTTTAACTAATACAACTATGTTGTTTCACCCATTTACAATGATGGTGGCGGGGCCATCCTGCTGTGGTAAAACCATATTTATTCGTAATTTAATAAAATATAAAGAAAATATACTACCACATATATTATTTGGTGTAATCCAGACAAAAATGCTGTTCCACTATATATGAAAGATGTTGAATATAGTAACACTATTCCAGATTTTAATGATAATCAAGAACCTTTGTTAGTTATTACCGATGATATGATGTTAAGTTCTCATGATAAGAAGTGATATATTTGGGAAAGGTTTGTGTTACTGTACGAGAGATCAATTAGAACAATTTGGGGAGGAATATGAAACGTTTGAAGACCAATCGACATATATTGCACCTATTAAAAACCTCTAAACCAAAATTCCAGAAAGTAATTATAAAACACTGTGACTCTGAAGTAATAAAAACATTTTGCGAAATCTCTTTAAATATTTTAAAAGGTAATTGTAATCTGAGTAAAAAAGCAACAACTCAATTACGAAAGTATAAAAAAGAATTAAGATCACTTATTTGCCGGAAAAAATCTATAAATAGCAAAAGAAAAATTATTATTCAACGTGGTGGATTTTTACCTACACTTCTTGGTGCAATACTATCAGGGCTAATCGGAAATTTTATAAAATGAATAATACAACATTTAATAAAATGATAATTTTAAAGATTGAGATTTATGAAAGAACGAAGCAAAATGCAGACATTGAACTCAATGAATTGGACAAAAATATGAAAAAAATATTGTGAAATAAGCATCTCACGGATACTCAAAAATGGTATTTATACAGACAAAATTTATTTAAAATAAGAAACAAAAAACGACAACTTGCTAGAAATAAAGAGGAGAAAATAAAAATTATGGAAACAAAGCGTACTCAAACTCGTGCAAAACCAATGTTTATAGATGCGGAAACTCAATCGTATTTTCTTGAATATAAGAATGTTGGAATACAAGTTGTTCCTGAAGAAGAAGAAGTATATGAAAAAGAAGCTGATGACGCAGTATTTGATGATGAAATTCAGGAAAATGTTTTAACAAAAGCATTGTCAGCTGCTTCAGTTGGAGAACGTCTTAGAAAAAGAAAATCAATTAGAAATCAAAATGTACAAATTTTTGAAACTGATACAGGAGACATTATAACTGTTCCATTAGATAGCCCAAGCCCACCAACGAAAAAAGAAAAAACTATAAATAGCAAAGAGTTGAATAATTCATCAAGACGTGTTTTAAGGTCAGCAGTAGGTAATACTCAAACAGAACTTAATTTTCCAATTCGTAAGAATAAATCCGCAAGCTCATGGACAACATACAAGTAAATGATGAATTTTATGTCACTTTACTCAGTGACTCATCTATGAACTATTATCCAGAAAATTCACTATCATTTTTTACAAATAAAATGAATAAATACATGTGTGATTCAAGGTGGAAAGTCGGTATTTCAGAAATATATGTTAATGATTTCGTTCCAAATGTGTATGGTGAAGAATGGGAAAAAAGTACTCAAATATTTATTAAAGGTATGCAGAAAGATTTGATAGGAGTTGGAACATCATATATTCCATACATAGAAAAACAAATGATATGCGACTGGAAAGTTTTTCTACTACCAACACTAATTCAAAATATACGCCCACTTAATAGGTTTACAAGAAAAGAAGTTGAACGACAGTTGATTTGGGGAATTTTTAATTTTATAAACGATGAAGTTCATTATACACAATCAATAAAAGCTGAGGAGATGCCTAAAAATTTAAGTTACACCACAATATGTGTTACTAAGCCTAAAATAGATATAAAAATAAAAGCAAATTACGCTTATACCCTCGAAGGACTTTTGACAACATGTTTCAATCAAGTATCTTTTAAAGTTACAGATTTTAAAAAATATAAATCACGTGTAATAGAAGCTTTCAAAACTTTTATAGATAGTGTACAATTGATTCCCATTAGTAAACCAGATATGTTTTTTATATACACAGATATAATTGAACCGCAAAAAATAGGTGATAAAGATATAAGGTGTTTAAGATGTGTTAACATACAAAATTCTTTCACTGATACTATAAAAGAATTCAGTAATATTCAATATTGCAATGTGGAGAAATCATTTAATAACATTTCATTACTTTTATGTGATAAATATGGATACAAAATAAACTTTTCCAATAGTTCAATTCCAACAAAAATTGTATTATATTTTAAAAAAGTATAAATAAAAGTGATTTTGCAAAACTGTATATTATTTTATTTTATTCATTATGGAGAGAGCGTACTACAAATATTATTTAGTTCAATCAGGAAAAGGTCTTGAGGATATTGGTCCTTTGTTACACTCAATTGTAAATTACCAAAGGGGACGAGGGTTAGGGAGCTTTTTCGGTGGTCTTTTTAGATATTTAAAACCAATATTTACGTCTGGAGCTAATATATAAAAAAAAGAGGTTATTAACTCTGGTATTAATGCATTATCTGATATTGCCACAAGTGCAAATGTAAAAGAACTGGTTCAAGATCGAAGTAAAGAGGTAATGAAAAATGTAAGACGAGGTGCAGTTCGGAAACTCAATGATATGTATGGACAAGGCAAAAGAAAACGAGGAAACCTATAAAAAGACCTCTCATTAATAATTTAAATTATTTTACGTCGAAACGACGCAAAGTTAATAACAAAAACAAACAAAAAGATATTTTTGAATAATTATGATTGAATGTATGAAATCAGAGCTTGATATTTTTAAAACACAGCCTATTCAGTCAAGTAGTTTACGATCTGAAGAAGTTTCCTATAACCCTATTGCTTCTTTAGATAATCCATCTGTCATAGAATTTGTTTCACTAGGGCACGGTGATACATATAGAGACTTGTCTTCCACATATCTAAAATTAAAAGTACAAATTTTAAAAAAAGATGGACCTCAATGGAATAAAGACAGAAAAATTGATGGAACACCTATACAACAACCAAGTGTGGTTAATAATATGTTACATTCATTAATAAAACAATGCAATGTTCAACTAAATGGAAAGAATATATCTCCATCAGATGGCAATTATCATTACAGAGCTTATATTGAGTCATTGTTAAATTATGGTACGGATGCCGCTACAACGCATTTGGAGTGTGGTGGATGGATGCTAGATAAGCCAAATATAGCAAAAACAGATAATAGTGGTTCAATAATAAAATAAGTTCAATAATAGTGGTGGATAATAAAAGAACGTCAAAAATTATACCAAAATAGCAATGTAGTGGAACTTATGGGGAAACTACATTTAGATATGTTTAACCAACCTACACTTCTCATAAACAATGTAAAATAATAAGAGAATAAAATATTTTGTATGTATGAATTATACATTATATACAAATATATGTATAAAAAAACGACGACGACGACGAGTTTTTTATATGATTTTTCTTTTTCTGGTTAGATATACATACATGTAGGTACATTTATAAGTTAGATTTTTGTTTTTGTTTTTCATCCATCCATCCATCCATTGTTGCTGGACATTTTTTATTTATATAGAATAGAATAAAATATTTTGTAAAACTATGTAGTACATAAGCAGCGTATAGGTATAGGTATGGATGGATCTAACTTAAAAATAAAATAAAATAAATAAAAAAAAAAACAAACAATACAATATATGTAATGAATATGAATATGATATGATATTAATGGGGGGGAAGAAGAAGAATTATCCTATTCGAGTTATCCTAACATTAGAAAAACCAGATTTTTACCTCTTTGCAGATGATACTGATGAATCTCAACTGAATATTTTAGAAGCCACTTTATTTATGAGACATGTAACAATTAATCCTAGTGTGCTATTAGCACATAATGCTGTATTGGAAAAAACTAACAATTACAAACGGGTAGAGGTAAAAACTTTTACCATTCCACAGAATAGTTCATCAATATCACTTGATAATGTTTTTATTGGACAGTTGTCAAACACAATCATTTTTTGCATGACAGAAAATACAGGTTACTCTGGAAAAAGGTCAAAAAACCCATACAATTTTAAACATTGTGATATTTCACAATTTGTGTTAAACGTAAATGGTGTTCAAATACCTAATTCAGCAATTGAAACCAGCTTTTCAGATGAAAATAATTGCTGTACAAGAGCATACAGTACACTTTTTTCAGGAACTGGAATTTACCATAATGATAAAGGTCATCAGATAATGTTTAGTAATGGGTTTTTCATTCTAGCTTGATTTAACTCCAGATGCATCAGGAAATGAAGTGTGTCAAGGAATACTAAATTAAGGTACAGTTAGAATTGAGGCAAGGCTATCAAAACCACTTACATCTACACTGACAGCTATTGTTTATGGAGAATTTGATGCAAGTTTACAAATTGATAAAAACCGAAATATATTCTCAAACCTATAAATAGCATACATAAAAGTAAATTTGAATATTTGACAAAATGTCACTGTCTTGTGCACTTCTGGATGTAACATTTTGTAGTGATGATAATAATACCTTGTTTGGGAAAGATATTTGTATAGTTGGTTTTAAAGAACCTTGTAAAAAGTTTGTAAAAGAGCTCAAGTATAAATTTCCAACTAGGGATTTTATAAATGATAATTTTGATAATTACTCTTTTGGAACTGCGTACAACGATAAAATAAATAAAGAGCTCTGTCAAATACTAGAATAATTTGATGTTATTATAACAAATAAAAAAATCAAAAAAGAGTTTTTATCAAATTATATTAAAGAAACAACTAAAGTATATGACTTGAGTCAATTTGATTGATGAATACCCTAGAGATAAGTAATGTAAATTAACACACACGTAATTTTTTTAAAGGAGTTTTTGCTCTGGATCAACTCCCCAGAATAATTGAAAAACAAACTTTTTTAATTGTAAACACTGATAAACCAAAAGATCCGGGAACACATTGGTTAGCTATTTTTAAGCCAAAGAATGGCTGTGTTGAATACTTTGATTTGTTTGGTAGAAAGCCAGATAAATTAGAAATTTTAAGTTACTTAAAAAAGCAATGTATAATTTTTAATAAGAAACAGTTACAAAGTAACTATTCAGATGTCTGTGGGCAATATTGTTGTGTTTATACGTGGTATAGATGTTGCGGTTATAGTATGAATGCTTTTTTAAAAAAATTTAATAAAGGAAATCAACTAGAAGACGATAAATATATTTTAAGTACCTTTCAAAATGTATTTGGAAAATATAACTCATTACAAATTTGTGTTCCTAAAATACGTATAAATAATAAAAACAAAATAAACAGGTTTTAGTAAAATTAAAGGAATGGAAGAACCAGGTCAGAACACAAATTTATTGCTAAGTTACACATATTTTCTCAATGAGAGCATTACATTAAAAATTGCTGTTGGATTTGACTGTGAGTCATTTGAAGCCTCAAGTATAATTCACCGTATTGGTAAAACGTCAATTGTCTTAAAATATCATGAATGGAATAAATTTTATTACGAATTTAACAAAAAACTCGATAAGCTGATAATAAAAGATATAAAGCAGAACTTTCATCATGGGCTAAAATCAGCGAACAGGCAAAGTATAAGTATTAACAAAGAAGAAGCAGAGCAGTTTTACAATTTAAACGATTTTCTTCACCCAGTGATGACCTATTATAAATCTGCTCAGTTAAATGTAAAAGACTATTTCATTAGACACCTTTCATACACCTTTCATTAGATTATTTAATTAAAATTATTTAGGATTATTAAATCATTGAAATAATCAAGATCTCCCTGCTGATTATTTATGTCCCAAATTTCATTAAATGGAACTGCTTCCTCATCTTCCTCAATTTCTTCTTCCACTTCTTCGTCTTCTAATTCAACTATCTGGAACGGTAGTATAAATTCCTCAGTTTCTGATAAATTTTCGTCGTCCATGGTGGACGTAATTTCATTTTCTTGTATCTGACCTTGTGTATTTACATCATCTACAGTTTCTTTAAATGGAAATGATGTGGAATCAGGCAGCATTTCAGTGAGTTATTGAGCAGTCAGAATGGAAATGAATTAAATTTGAAAATAAAAGTTGAGTTATATACTCATGTAGAAAAGTATAAAAGCAAATTAAACTCAATTAGATGACTAATTTAAGCCATGCTTTGGTCTATCATTTTATGTATAGTGACTGAAATCCATAGACAGGCAAGACGTAAATTTCTTAGAAGAAAATTCAAACAGAAAGGTCTAAATGACACGTGGCAAATCGATTTAGTCGAAATGATACCTTATGGAAAATTTCATAATGGTTATAAATATATGCTGATGGTCATTGATACATTTTCCAAATATGCCTATACTGAACCTATGAAAACAAAAAATGCTGAAAATCTTTTAAATGCCTTAAAAATAATTATTATTAGAGCTAAAGTTATACCAAAAAATATTCACTCTGATCAAGGCAAGGAATTTTTTAATTTACAATTTCAAAATTATATGAAAGAAAAATCAATCAATCATTATCACACATTTAGCAAATTAAAAGCATCAATTGTTGAACGATTTAACCGTACATTGAAAAATTCTATGTGGAAAAAATTTAGTTTAAACGGGAATTATAAATGGTTACCTATTATACAATGATTAATAAAAGAATATAATTCAACAAAACATAGTACAACAAAACTTCCTCCTGAAAAAATTACAAAGAAAAACGAAAAAAATATACTGAGCCTAAAATTTTTCAAAAAAGTAAATATAAAACTGGAAATTTTGTAAGAATAAGTAAATATAAAGGTCATTTCGAAAAAGGTTATCCACCGAATTGGTCAACTGAAGTATTTAAGATTGATAAAATCAATAATACTTATCCTGTTACATATCAATTATCGGACTATACTGATACGCCAATTTCTGGCGGTTTTTATCAAGCTGAGCTTACACCTGTAAAATACGCAGATACTTATCTTGTAGAAAAAATTCTGAAAAAGCAAAGAAATAGAGTTTTTGTTAAATGGCTAGGTCTTGATGACACACATAATACTTGGATAAATGCAACAAATATTGTTTAATATCTGTAAAATAAAACTCTAATAAGCACCTGAAAATAAAACTTGAAAACATCTGAAAAATAAAATAAAATCTTAACATCTGAAAAATGAAATAAAATCTTAACATCTCAAAAATGAAAATAAAATTAAAACAGTAGATTTCTTTGAAATAAAATTTTTTTTATTCTATATAAAATTAGTCTAAAACTATTACTGATTTGTGGCGAATTCAAAATCACCACGTTCTTCTTTTCAATTTAATTGACTTTCATCATTTATGAGGAAATATTAATTTTTTTCGATTTTTCACGGAAATCATTATCTTCAAATACCCCAACTTTTTGATGCGGTATAAATATAATATTATTTAGGGTCTCGAAGACCCATTTTTTACCGTAAACGGTGTTTAACTTTTTAATTTTATTTATGTTATAGAGCCTACTTGGCTCCATATCTTTAACTTTTAAAAATTTAAAAACATTTTTTTTTTTTAAATTAAATAATTCCACCAGTTTCCTTTTTCTGATGGGATTTGATGTTGCCTTACTCTGATAATCTTGTTGTTGCTGTAGTTGCTGTTGTTGTAGTTGCTGTTGTTGCTGTTGATGTTGCTGTTGCTGCGGTTGTTGCTGTTGTTGTGGTTGTTGCTGTTGTTGTTGATGATGATGCTGTTGATGTAGTTGTTGTTGTTGTTGATGAAGATGAGTAGAAGAGTCATCTTCATTTTTCGCCTTTCTCCTTTTCGCAGGAAGACGCACTGCTGTATAGTAGTAGCAGTTGTAGCAGTTGCAGCCTCTTCTGCAGTTATGAAGAAGTTTAAGTATTCCTGTGCCATATCTTGCTTGTTTGAAATTAAACTGGTATTTTTTGTATAAAATCCCGATGTATTTATACTAATTAAAATGTATTGAAGATAAATTTAGATTGCTTTTTGTTTTTCAATTCATTCTATTTTAAGATAGTATTAAGATAGCTAGAATCCCTTCTTAATACTATCTTAAAATAGAATGAATTGAAAAACAAAAAGCAATCTAAATTTATCTTCAATACATTTATAAACAACTATAATTTATTAAAGCGACCTTTGATTACAATTGTTCATTTAACAGAGTGAATCTCTATTAAAAATTTAATATTATTCTGTTATTCAAGCATTTAACATCTAAAATTCGTATAAAGAAAATGTCGAAAAAAATTGTTTTACAAAAGTTTCTTATCGAAACTATAACACCTTATATAATCGAAAGTGAAAATTCGACATTTGAACGGGCACAAAATAAAATTTGTAATTAAATCCGTACCTGACAATAGAGAACCAATTAGCTGGATTAAGGATGCTATACATCAAATAATCAACATTGCTGTGAAAGATATGAATTCCAGGGATAAGATTGGGTTAACATTTTGTGGAGAGAGCTTTGAACATCAAAGTCCTGCGTATCTCAGTTTTAGATCCGCTCATGAACTTAAATTTAGCGGCATTTGGGATGTAATTTCTAATGTTTTCCAAAGTAAATCTGAAGGTAGTTATTTATAATATATTTTTGGCTTAATTTATTATAAACTATTTTTATTTTACGTCTACAGGTTTAAGTACGGACGCTTTTTGTTTAACAGTTACCCATGTTAAATTACCCGTTCGTAGAGGAAGAAGTAATAAATATTCAAATTTTGATGAGGAATGCTTAAAAAGGAGAGGAATAATAGCAATAAAAAATAGCGATAATTTATGTTTACCGCATGCACTTGTTGTTTCAATAGCTAAAATGAAAAAAACTTCGAAAAAATATAGGAAAACTTCAAACTTTAACAGCTTTAAAATTATTAGAGAAATCAAAAATAACAATTCCATCAGAGGGGTGCAGAAATAATATTTGAAGGATTGAATAATGGGAAAAAATTAAATTGTTATATCATAATAATCATTACAATGTAATAACCTCACTAACAGCTGCTTTTTGCACAGCATTTTATTGTGAAGAATATCATATTCCGTATTCTAAGAAAAATGAACATAGATGTTATTATTATTACGAAAAGTTGCCCTTGCTGTCAAAACTCACCAGCTTGTTCACTTAATGTTAAAAATATTTTATGTATGCAGTGTAAACGAACATTTCGTGGTCAAACATATTTTGAAAGCCATAAGTCTTCCAGTTTAAAAAATAAAAGCATCTGTGAAGAAATTAGAAAATGTAAATCTTGTTTTAAAGTTCATAAAAGTAGTAGGATTTCCGAAAATCATGTTCCTGAAAACCATAAATGCTTCATTCAGCAAGACAAAACAAAAGTAAATTTTGAAAATTGCATTTACGTATTTTATGATTTAGAAACAAGACAAGAAGAAATTAGCTCTACAAAAAAGAACATGTTGCAAGTTTATGTGTGGCTCAGCTAAGATGCTTTAAATGTATTAACATTGATTCTCTATACTTCTGTGGAAAATGTAAATTAAGAGAGAGAATTTTTAAAACGAAAAATGTGATAGAGGATTTCATGCAATTTATTTTAAAATTAAGAAAGAAATTTAAAAAGATTGTCATAATTGCTCATAATGGTCAGGCGTTTGACCATCAATTTATTCTGAATTATATACTCAATAAAACTGTACTTGAACCAAAGTTAATTATGCGAGGTACAAAAATTATTGTTATGATAATTGATAATATTAAATTTATAGATTCTATGAATTACTTTCCTATGGCCTTGGCAAAATTACCAAAAGCTTTTAATTTATCAATCAATTTTAAAAAGGGTTATTTTCCGCATCTATTTAATAAATTGGAAAATGAAAATTACATTGGCCCACTTCCAGCAATTAAATACTATAACTCTAATACAACGAAAGCAGATGAGCGTAATCAATTTTTAATGTGGTATGAACAAAATAGAAAATCAGAATTTAATATGGAGAAAGATATTTTAGAATACTGTATAAATGATGTTGAAATTCTAACTAGAGCTTGTCTGGTTTTCAGAAAATTTTTTATAGAAGAATGTAATGTGGAACCATTTGTAGAAGCAACAACAATAGGTTCAGCCTGTAATCTTGTATATAGAAGAAACTTTCTCAAATCGAATACTATAGGAATTATACCAAGAAAAGGATATAGGATGGAAGACAATCAGTCAAAAATTGCCATGGAATGGCTTATTTGGGAAAAAGATTTGAGAAAAATTGATTTGAAATGTGCATTTAATGGAAAAGAAAAACAAATCGGAAATGTTAAAATCGATGAATTTTGCGAAGAGACTAAAGAAATATTTGAATTTTACGGTTGCTATTATCATGGACATCCAAAATGTTTAACAAACCAGAGGGATATACCATTACATGATAACTCTGGCGATACTTTGAATCTACGATATGAAAAAACATTAATGAGATCAGAGCTTATAAAATCATGTGGATATAAAGTTATTAAGATGTGGAAATGTGAATTCCGAGAGCTAATGAGACACAATGAAAATATGAGATATTTAGAAAATCATTCATTAATTAATTTAGTTCCTTTAAATCCTCGTGATGCATTTTATGGCGGAAGAACGGGAAATACTTACACATATTATAAATGTAAACAAGAAGAAAAAATTAAATACATAGATGTATGTTCCTTATACCCATATGTTTGCAAACGAGGAAAATTTCCCATAAACCATCCTAAGATTTATGTTGGAGAAGATGTTGCTCTAAGTTAAACAGAATGACTATTGACGGTATTATTAAATGTAAAATCTTACCACCAATAATTCTATTACACCCTGTGTTACCTGTCAAACAAAATAATAAATTGATGTTCTCACTATGTAACACTTATAGTGAACAAAAATATCAAGGAAAATACTGTGAACATACAGACGATGAAAGAGCATTAGTAGGAACTTGGGTAATTGATGAAATTAAAAAAGCAATTGAAAAAGGGTATAAATTTTTAAATATTTATGAAGTTTGGTAATACGCAACAGTAAAATATGACAATTGCAATGGTATTGATGGTTTATTCACTAAAATGATGAATAAATTTATAAAGATTAAACAAGAAGCTTCTGGGTGGCCAATAAAATGTCAAACTCAAAAAGAAAAGGAAGAATATATTGATAGTTTTTTTGAAAAGGAAGAAATTAAATTAGAATACGATAAAGTAGTTAATAATCCTGGTTTAAGATCTTTTGCTAAGATTATTTTAAACTCATTCTGGGGAAAATTTGGGCAAAAGAAAAATCAACAACAAACCACCATTATAAATCAACCTTTTAAACTTTACGAGTTAATAACAAACCCCTCTGTAGAAGTATGTCACATATTTCCAGTAAATGAAGAAAACATAGTGGCTAGTTGGAAGTATAAAGAAGAAGCAGCAACTTCTTTATCTACTGTCAACGTAAGTATCGCTGCATATACAACAACACATGCTCGTCTTCAACTTTACCGTTATCTAGAAAAGCTACCCAAATAACAAAATATAACCCACGTTTGAAAACTACCATCCTGAAAAGTAATAATTCGATTGTAAAATAACGTATAACTAAAAAGTTGTTTCGTTACATTTACAAAATAGTTTTAAAAAAACTTTTGAGGTTTTATTTGTATTTCCAGATATTTTATTTATTTTAAAACTTATAAGTGTTTCTTATTCGTGTTTAAGACGCTAATTTTAAACCCATTTTTAATGCTTTTTTTTTTGTTATTTTTTAACTCTTCTGCAACTTATAAAAAAATTTATAGTTTTAATATAACTTAGAATATAATATTGTAGAAAGTTGTGTTACAACTCCTCTGGAACTTATTAGTTAATTTTTAACTATGATTAAAGCAGTAGCGTCTCACCTATTTTACAACTTAATTATGTATATACAAATAGGTATATTAAAAACAACATTATATTATGTACTTTACTTAAAACCTGGTGTTATTATTATTAATATGTTTTAAATATCAAATTAATTTTTCTTTTCCCTAAAAACCAACTGTATAATATTATATAATGTATGTAATGTACTATATTTAAATAAAATTCATTTAATATTAATTTCTGTATTTACATTTATCTATGTGTTATAATTTAAAATCAAAGAATAGTAACAAGTTTCACTCTTCGTTTTCGTAAACCAAATGCAAGTTTTTACTACCACTAAAACAACAAAAATCGCTTAACTAAAAGAGGTAAAAGCTAATATGTTTACTGCATATTATGTAATTTATAATGAAAAAAAATAGTACATTGTATTATAGTAATATGATTACTAAAGTTTTTTTTTTTTTAAATTGTGCCGCTTAAATTTTTTTGCCTTACATAAAAGCATGAGCATTTTATATTTACTAGTACAATTTTCAATCTCCCTTTACACATTAAATTCTTATTATGTACCGTCTATTTTTTACATTGTGAAATATGTATTAAGAATTAAAAATTTTAAGCGTGACACTTCTTATTATACTTATTCTTTAATTATTAACTAGTATTCGCCCGCCCCTCGAAATTCGAGGTGTTTTAATTAGCAATTACAATACAATATATACAGTATAGTTTCTTTATGATTTTATTTAAAATGTAAAAATACAATTTTCAATAATTAAAGCCTTTATGAATTTAAAATTTCTTTGTAAATGATATTTTTGTAAAAACACGATTATTATTATATTTTAGAAGTTGCCCTTGATTTATTGAGTATTAGAAACTCAATATATACCTATTATATATGTACATATTATAAGAAGCCTAAGATGGTAAATCATTTAGTAAAAGAGTTTTAAATATCTATTAATACAGATTAAATATTATGATGATATTATGATATGTAAGAATTTATTTCGTTTAAAATTTAAAAAAAAAAAACAGAACTGGATCGAACTTGCAAAATCAAAAAGCAACTATTAACCCCACACTCTACCGCTGTACTAAATACTAAACTGAAATTCTAATCTTTATATTCAGTTATATTGTGAAATTCCTACTCCTACCATACAACCAATATTTTAAAATTTTTAATCGAAAAGAAAAATAAAACAAAAATTTAACGGAATCAAAGAGCGTCTTTTTTGAAAATGTATAATATAGGTATAGATAATACATAAAATTTTGGAAAAATATTAATTTTGTAAGATGGCTATACTGAATATTTATCATTTAAAAAGAAAAAAATGAAAGTTGGTTGGTAAATCATTGAGTAAAATGGTTTTAAATGTCTGTCATTTACAGATTAAATATTATGATATGTAAGAATTTATTTCGTATAAAATATTAAAAATAAAAAAAAAAAAAAAAATAGAATAGTATCGAACTTGCGAACTAAACACTTCTAAAGTTTAAGAAGCGACCACTCTACCACTGCACTAAACTCCCCACTTAAGTTTTGGCGTTTATATTCAATTCTATTGTGAAATTTCTATTTCCCACCATGCAAACTATATTTTAAAATTTTTTTTATGTTTTTAGAAAAAAAACAAAAAGCAAAAACAACAAAACAAAATTTAAAATTCAACGGAATAAAAGAGCGTCGTTTTTGAATATGTATATTATAGGTATAGATTATACATATTATATGATACATATGTATATACTTTACATGGGTTTTTTATAAAAATGGAAAATTATTGATGAAAATCAGAAAATTTTGGAAAAATATTAATTTTGTAAGATGGCTATACTGCATATTTATCATTTAAAAAGAAAAAAATGAAAGTTGGTTGGTAAATCATTGAGTAAAATGGTTTTAAATGTCTGTCATTTACAGATTAAATATTATGATATGTAAGAATTTATTTCATATAAAATATTAGAAATAAAAAAAAAAAAAAAAATAGAATAGAATCGAACTTGCGAACTAAACTTCTCAAACTTCGAACGAACTTCTCAAGTTTAAGAAGCGGCCACTCTACCACTGCACTAAACTCCCCACTTAAGTTTTGGCGTTTATATTCAATTATATTGTGAAATTTCTATTTCCTACCATGCAAACTATATTTTAAAATTTTTTTTATGTTTTTAGAAAAAAAAACAAAAAGCAAAAACAACAAAACAAAATTTAAAATTCAACGGAATAAAAGAGCGTCGTTTTTGAATATGTATATTATAGGTATAGATTATACATATTATATGATACATATGTATATACTTTACATGGGTTTTTTATAAAAATGGAAAATTATTAATGAAAATCAGAAAATTTTGGAAAAATATTAATTTTGTAAGATGGCTATACTGAATATTTATCATTTAAAAAGAAAAAAATTAAAGTTGTTTGGTAAATCATTGAGTAAAATGGTTTTAAATGTCTGTCATTTACAGATTAAATATTATGATATAATAACATTAATTAAATCAACATGCGTGTAGATACGCTTTAATTTTGTTTAAAGAATATATACACACCTATGTAGCTGTATGGCTGTTTGTTTATCTTCTTTTTATTTTTTAATTAATTTGTTTTGTCATACACTCATAATGTTCTAGTTTAAGATTCAAAGTTAATTTGGAGATTATTTGAAAATTAGGAGAGTTTCTTGATTTTTGTTTTTTTTTTTTGGTTTGTGTTTTATATTTTTATCATACATACATATATGTATTAAAATTTAGTTCATATATCGCTAAAACACGCGCTTCTTGCTAAAGGTGCATATATATATGCATTATATTATGTATACACATTATTTATTAATGTGTTGCAGTAAATATGTATTTGTGTTTTCTATCAATTTTTCGATGTTTGAATTTTGATAGGCTTTTTTATTAAAATATTCATCCACGAAATTAGCAATTAAATATGCATGTAGATGTAATAAAACTTGTATGCAACTTATTAGTTGATTTTCAGCTATAATTTAGCTAATTTAGAACTTAAAAGTTTTATCTGATTTTATTATAACTTTTCTAAAACTTTTTGGTTGATGTTTAGTTAAAATACAACTCATTTAAAACTATTGATAAATTCTAGAAATTATATTTCAGTTTTTTTGTAACCTCTTGGTTAGCTCTTAGATTACAAATAACTGATTTTGAATTTAAAAGTTTTTTTTATAACTTTTTAAGTACAAATTGTTTTATTGTGTAATTGATTTTGCTATATCGCTGTTTACGGATTGGTGTATGTTGAAATTAAAAATGAAATCTATAATTAAAAATAAAATAATAAGTAGATCAACTTATAAGCGACGAGTAAATAATATATTAAATATTCGGAATAAAAAATATTCAAGAATAAGAGAAAGTGAAATTGCTGTTCATAAAATAATTAATAAAAGTGAAATTAGTGAACACTCAACAAATTCAAGTGTATTTTCTAGGCCTATTTTAAATTTTGACGATAATATTGTGCCCATATTGATCAAAATTATGATTGCGATAATGAATGTTCAACATCATCAACATCATCAGATATCGATGACGATCCTAATTGGGTTACTGACGGGAAAATATTATTATGGCCAAATAAAAGAAGTGAATGGTTGAATGGTAGGAAAAATTGTATCCCACCAGGTTACAACTGGCAAAAATTAAATTGCAGGGTGTTAATAGATAATATTGGTAAGAATATATTTTTGGCTAGAATTTGTTTGTACTCTGAACTTATTTAAACAATAAATTTATTTTTTAGATGACTGGAGAACAGCTATTGAAAAAGAAAGCTCAGATGAGTTTCAGTATTTGTCATCTACTTCTGAAGAGTGTACTGAAGTACTTACTACTAAAAATGGACAATTGAATATAGAAGAATTGAGCTTTAATGAAATAATGGCAAGTATAGAAGACGAAGGTAAAATCTTTAAATTAATAGAAATTTTTTAAATATCTAATATATTACATATTAAAAGTTCCACCTATAGTAAATCATATTACATCAAATTCTGCTATCGAACAAAATCTTGGTATTTCAACTGGCAATATTCCAGTTATTCAAATTCAAGAAATTGCAATACAACAAGAAAGTAATAAAAAGTTTATTTTTTATATTGCATTTGCTAATTCAAATTTAAATTTATTTTTCTTTTAGTTCTAAATGAAATAAAAGAATTACGCAATGATTTCAACATACACGTTGCTAATTTTAATAAATATATTGCTAATACAGAAACAACATTAAATACAATTATTGATATGCTTTCTAATATAAACAAAATTCCTGAAGTTGATGTTCCAAATTCGGATGAAATAGGGATAGAATTTTAAAAACAAAAGAAGAGTTAGAGAGCAAATTACGTACCGTTCCAGCATTTAAAAATAAATTGGTAAAATTAAATTTGGTTTAATATAGATTCATTCATTATTATTATTTATTAATTCTTTTAATAGATTATGAAACTAGCAACATTTAGTAGACTAGATGGTCCGAAAACTTTACGGATAATTTCAAAGTATGTCTTTGAAGATGAAATGCTTCAGACATTTTCGTGGGCTGGCACTAGTTTGAAACACTGTTTCAACAGCTACAAAGAAATTTTTTCTGTGGTTGTAGGGGCAGTACGACGACGCCATAAAACTTTTTCTGATTTTGATGGATCTAAGTTTTATAAAGAGTATATAAAGCAGGCTAAATTTAGATTGCAAAGGTAAATATTTACAGTATTTTTAAATGCTCAAAATTTTATATTTTTTCAATTTTTATAACTCAACTACAACAACCAAAATTAAAGGACAACCAAATATTTTAACAACCGAGGTGACAACTATTTCCGAACCATCAGAAATCCATTCAGTAACGGCTCCTACTTCTTCCTAATTTTAATTTTTTTTTTAAATGCTTCATTATTTTTAGACATTAGTTATAGATCCTTCAATTTTTTCAACCATAAGTTTGTAGAACATCTTTATTAGATTTATTGAGTAAAACATTGATTTTTATTTATACTTTTTGTCCCCAAAATAATTTTATTAATATTTTATTTTTATAATTCTTAAAATATTGTATTTATTTATTATAAAGCCTTTAAGAGAGAATTCTATCCCTATTTCATCCGAATTTGGAACATCAACTACAGGAATTTTGTTTATAGTAGAAAGCATATCAATAATTGTATTTAATGTTACTTCTGTATTAGCAATATATTTATTAAAATTAGCAACGTGTATGTTGAAATCATTGCGTAATTCTTTTATTTCATTTAGAACTAAAAGAAAAAGAAATTTAAATTTGAATAACAAATACAATATAAAAAATAAACTTTTTATTACTTTCTTGTTATATTGCAGCCTTTAGGAGGTTTTATAATAAATAAATATAATATTTTAAGAATTATAAAAATAAAATATTAATAAAATTATTTTGTGGACAAAAAGTATAAATAAAAAACAATTTTTTTCTCAATAAATCTAACTAGTTATAGACAAAAAAATTATGAATATTTTAAATTATCTTGTGTTACCAAAAAATGAAATTTATAAAATATTTAAGGCATATTTTAAATTAAAACCATTAGTTATAGCGATACGTAAAATCCATATGTAAAGTTTTCTTTTACTATTATTTTTTTTTGCGATAGGAATTAAAGTTCAAAATGCTTTGCCATTCCGTATGCATCGTACGAATCGCTATAACTAATGGCTTTTATTTAGATAGAATACGCGTTAAAAATTTTATAAATTTTATTTTTAAATAATACAAGATAATTTAAAATATTTTATAATTTTTTTGATAATTTTTATTTTACAAGAAATGTGCTTTTGTTTTAGTTTTTTTGTTAATCTTTATAATGACGTTACTATCTTTATGTATATACTAGATACATAGATACATAGATACATATACATAGATACATATATACATATACATATATACATAGATACATAGATACATATACATTATGTATATACTATATGTTATGTAAATAATTTGAGTACCCTGAAAGAAAACTAGAAAAATAATTTTGTAAATAAAATAAATTTATATTGAAAAAGTAAAAATGATTTTTAATAAACAAGAATTTCAGGACATTTTCAGGTATCTTATAACACTTTTAGAATGTGCAATAAAAACGTTACTAAAACTTTAAAAAAAATTGTTAATATAACGTTAATTTTATACGTTTTCACAACACGATTAAATAACGTTAAACACAGGTTATTTTTAAACATCTTCAGAACGTAAAGAATAAACTTAAATTGAACTTAAGTTACACAATAACTAACCATTTACGGTTGATCGCACGTTTTGTCAGTGTTATAGATACGTACCTCAAACTTATTTATAACATTTCCGTTGATATGACCGAAGTTTGAAAACGGTTATGTACCCTTTTGGCAACCAAAAATTGTTATTTGGGTAGATAGTTGAGTATTATATTATGACACCGATTCGGTGTTGTATATTAGTCGAGAAGGAGAATATGAACCACAAACAGGAGAATTTATAGGAGATATGACAGATGAGTTAGAGTGTTATGGTATACGGAGTTATATTACAGAATTTGTAAGTGGTGGTCCCAAGAACTACGCCTACAAAATTTACTGTACAAAAGATAATACTGAAAAAATTGTTTGTAAAGTTAAAGGATTCTCTCTTAGTTATGAAGCTTCACTAAAAATTAATTTTAATAGCATAAAGAAAGTAGTTTTAAATTCATTGAATAGCACAGACACATACGTCATTTCAGAAAATATTGGTCGAAATAAAAATCACGGTGTACTTACGATTCCTGAAATAAAAAAATATCACCCAAAATCGGAAAAACGAAAATTTAATGAAGATGGTAGTTCTTTACCGTATGGATATAATAGGAAAAAATCACGTGTTGATAAGTAAATCATTCAAATTTGTTTACATATTAATTTAAAATTTTTCAAATCTTAACATCTGGTTATCGTAAAAAATTTTTCAACTTAGATTTAAATAAAAATATAATAATAAGAAATTTAACAAAAGCTTTTTAACATAAAAATGTCTTTTATTTTTATCTTATGTTTACAAAATAGGTACCAAAAGCAATTAACTTTGTAATTGCTTTTGGTACCTATTTTGTAACTAACAATTACAAATTGTTTTATTGTGTAATTGATTTTGCTATATCGCTGTTTACGGATTGGTGTATGTTGAAATTAAAAATGAAATCTATAATTAAAAATAAAATAATAAGTAGATCAACTTATAAGCGACGAGTAAATAATATATTAAATATTCGGAATAAAAAATATTCAAGAATAAGAGAAAGTGAAATTGCTGTTCATAAAATAATTAATAAAAGTGAAATTAGTGAACACTCAACAAATTCAAGTGTATTTTCTAGGCCTATTTTAAATTTTGACGATAATATTGTGCCCATATTGATCAAAATTATGATTGCGATAATGAATGTTCAACATCATCAACATCATCAGATATCGATGACGATCCTAATTGGGTTACTGACGGGAAAATATTATTATGGCCAAATAAAAGAAGTGAATGGTTGAATGGTAGGAAAAATTGTATCCCACCAGGTTACAACTGGCAAAAATTAAATTGCAGGGTGTTAATAGATAATATTGGTAAGAATATATTTTTGGCTAGAATTTGTTTGTACTCTGAACTTATTTAAACAATAAATTTATTTTTTAGATGACTGGAGAACAGCTATTGAAAAAGAAAGCTCAGATGAGTTTCAGTATTTGTCATCTACTTCTGAAGAGTGTACTGAAGTACTTACTACTAAAAATGGACAATTGAATATAGAAGAATTGAGCTTTAATGAAATAATGGCAAGTATAGAAGACGAAGGTAAAATCTTTAAATTAATAGAAATTTTTTAAATATCTAATATATTACATATTAAAAGTTCCACCTATAGTAAATCATATTACATCAAATTCTGCTATCGAACAAAATCTTGGTATTTCAACTGGCAATATTCCAGTTATTCAAATTCAAGAAATTGCAATACAACAAGAAAGTAATAAAAAGTTTATTTTTTATATTGCATTTGCTAATTCAAATTTAAATTTATTTTTCTTTTAGTTCTAAATGAAATAAAAGAATTACGCAATGATTTCAACATACACGTTGCTAATTTTAATAAATATATTGCTAATACAGAAACAACATTAAATACAATTATTGATATGCTTTCTAATATAAACAAAATTCCTGAAGTTGATGTTCCAAATTCGGATGAAATAGGGATAGAATTTTAAAAACAAAAGAAGAGTTAGAGAGCAAATTACGTACCGTTCCAGCATTTAAAAATAAATTGGTAAAATTAAATTTGGTTTAATATAGATTCATTCATTATTATTATTTATTAATTCTTTTAATAGATTATGAAACTAGCAACATTTAGTAGACTAGATGGTCCGAAAACTTTACGGATAATTTCAAAGTATGTCTTTGAAGATGAAATGCTTCAGACATTTTCGTGGGCTGGCACTAGTTTGAAACACTGTTTCAACAGCTACAAAGAAATTTTTTCTGTGGTTGTAGGGGCAGTACGACGACGCCATAAAACTTTTTCTGATTTTGATGGATCTAAGTTTTATAAAGAGTATATAAAGCAGGCTAAATTTAGATTGCAAAGGTAAATATTTACAGTATTTTTAAATGCTCAAAATTTTATATTTTTTCAATTTTTATAACTCAACTACAACAACCAAAATTAAAGGACAACCAAATATTTTAACAACCGAGGTGACAACTATTTCCGAACCATCAGAAATCCATTCAGTAACGGCTCCTACTTCTTCCTAATTTTAATTTTTTTTTTAAATGCTTCATTATTTTTAGACATTAGTTATAGATCCTTCAATTTTTTCAACCATAAGTTTGTAGAACATCTTTATTAGATTTATTGAGTAAAACATTGATTTTTATTTATACTTTTTGTCCCCAAAATAATTTTATTAATATTTTATTTTTATAATTCTTAAAATATTGTATTTATTTATTATAAAGCCTTTAAGAGAGAATTCTATCCCTATTTCATCCGAATTTGGAACATCAACTACAGGAATTTTGTTTATAGTAGAAAGCATATCAATAATTGTATTTAATGTTACTTCTGTATTAGCAATATATTTATTAAAATTAGCAACGTGTATGTTGAAATCATTGCGTAATTCTTTTATTTCATTTAGAACTAAAAGAAAAAGAAATTTAAATTTGAATAACAAATACAATATAAAAAATAAACTTTTTATTACTTTCTTGTTATATTGCAGCCTTTAGGAGGTTTTATAATAAATAAATATAATATTTTAAGAATTATAAAAATAAAATATTAATAAAATTATTTTGTGGACAAAAAGTATAAATAAAAAACAATTTTTTTCTCAATAAATCTAACTAGTTATAGACAAAAAAATTATGAATATTTTAAATTATCTTGTGTTACCAAAAAATGAAATTTATAAAATATTTAAGGCATATTTTAAATTAAAACCATTAGTTATAGCGATACGTAAAATCCATATGTAAAGTTTTCTTTTACTATTATTTTTTTTTGCGATAGGAATTAAAGTTCAAAATGCTTTGCCATTCCGTATGCATCGTACGAATCGCTATAACTAATGGCTTTTATTTAGATAGAATACGCGTTAAAAATTTTATAAATTTTATTTTTAAATAATACAAGATAATTTAAAATATTTTATAATTTTTTTGATAATTTTTATTTTACAAGAAATGTGCTTTTGTTTTAGTTTTTTTGTTAATCTTTATAATGACGTTACTATCTTTATGTATATACTAGATACATAGATACATAGATACATATACATAGATACATATATACATATACATATATACATAGATACATAGATACATATACATTATGTATATACTATATGTTATGTAAATAATTTGAGTACCCTGAAAGAAAACTAGAAAAATAATTTTGTAAATAAAATAAATTTATATTGAAAAAGTAAAAATGATTTTTAATAAACAAGAATTTCAGGACATTTTCAGGTATCTTATAACACTTTTAGAATGTGCAATAAAAACGTTACTAAAACTTTAAAAAAAATTGTTAATATAACGTTAATTTTATACGTTTTCACAACACGATTAAATAACGTTAAACACAGGTTATTTTTAAACATCTTCAGAACGTAAAGAATAAACTTAAATTGAACTTAAGTTACACAATAACTAACCATTTACGGTTGATCGCACGTTTTGTCAGTGTTATAGATACGTACCTCAAACTTATTTATAACATTTCCGTTGATATGACCGAAGTTTGAAAACGGTTATGTACCCTTTTGGCAACCAAAAATTGTTATTTGGGTAGATAGTTGAGTATTATATTATGACACCGATTCGGTGTTGTATATTAGTCGAGAAGGAGAATATGAACCACAAACAGGAGAATTTATAGGAGATATGACAGATGAGTTAGAGTGTTATGGTATACGGAGTTATATTACAGAATTTGTAAGTGGTGGTCCCAAGAACTACGCCTACAAAATTTACTGTACAAAAGATAATACTGAAAAAATTGTTTGTAAAGTTAAAGGATTCTCTCTTAGTTATGAAGCTTCACTAAAAATTAATTTTAATAGCATAAAGAAAGTAGTTTTAAATTCATTGAATAGCACAGACACATACGTCATTTCAGAAAATATTGGTCGAAATAAAAATCACGGTGTACTTACGATTCCTGAAATAAAAAAATATCACCCAAAATCGGAAAAACGAAAATTTAATGAAGATGGTAGTTCTTTACCGTATGGATATAATAGGAAAAAATCACGTGTTGATAAGTAAATCATTCAAATTTGTTTACATATTAATTTAAAATTTTTCAAATCTTAACATCTGGTTATCGTAAAAAATTTTTCAACTTAGATTTAAATAAAAATATAATAATAAGAAATTTAACAAAAGCTTTTTAACATAAAAATGTCTTTTATTTTTATCTTATGTTTACAAAATAGGTACCAAAAGCAATTAACTTCTTTTTGATTTTTATTATTTTTATTTTTTCATTTCTTACAGCATAGAATGGAACGTAATAATAACAAAACAAAGTAAAATCGAAGATTTCAGGTTATTTTCTCAATCTTCTTATAGAACAGAAAAAAGAAATCTTACATAACAGATGCACCTATAATTATATAATTTTTTTCTTTCTTTTGTTTTTATTTTTACTTTTTACTGCATTCATAAATTTTAACATTGTTTAAAAGAGTCAAACTAGTTTTAACAATTTATTTTACACCAGGTAAACAGAAATTAGAAGAATGCAAAATATTTTTTAAGTTCATATGTACTTAGAACAAAACATAGAATATAGAGAAACAACTCATATCCTAAAATAGGTAACATATTTTTCTTATTTTTATTTTACACCTTAAAGCTATAATAACAACTTTTAACAATTATTAATATTCTTTATAAGCCAAACTACACTTTGTACTTCTTGTTTACGTTTTGTTTTTATTTTTATTATTTACATCTTGGTATTCAAAAGTACCTATGAATATTTTTCTTATTAAATAATAAAAACAAGTTTTTTTCGTTTCTTTTATATCTCCTTTTACGTATTTGGTATATTTTATTAAGCATGCGATTTTGCGCAATTTAAAAAAATTAACTTGATTTGACCTAAAAAAAATCATCTTTCTATTTGTATGATATCCTATTACAAAGTGTCAATGAATTTATTGAAAAACCTAAATATCCTAAACTTGTTCAGTTCATTAACCTTGCCTAACAACTTCTACAGTACCAACAACCTTCATTTCCTACTATACAACCACTTGCAACTTATAAGTTAACAACCCATCATTATAGCCTAAACTTGTCCAGTTCATTAACCTTGCTTAACAACTTCTACAGTACCAACTACCTTCATTTCCTACTATACAACCACTTGCAACTTATAAGTTAACAACCCATGCTTATAACCTAAACTTGTCCAGTTCATTAACCTTGCCTAACAACTTCTACAGTACCAACAACCTTCATTTCCCACTATACAACCACTTGCAACTTATAAGTTAACAACCCATGCTTATAACCTAAACCAAAACAAACAAAACAAGTTTTTGACCTACTAACCAAGAATAACCTACATTAAACCCATCAATCAAAATATAGGTCAGTGGGCGTGGTCTTCGGTGCGATATGGCATGATTTTTTCCCATCCCCAAGTGCAGGATTACTTACTTTGATGACATAACCAAAATATACTTTAAATACTAAATGCAGAATTATGAATATATGAACATTATTATGTAATTAAATTAGAATGACTTTTTTGTGAAAATTAATATAAAAAAAATTATAATATCACATTTGAATAAATTTATGAAAAGTAAATTTATGAATTGGTTAGAATAATTGTCTGAGGTCAGTAAATTGAAAAAGAGGTGATGTAAATTGTTTTTTTAAGGTATTTCTGGAAATTGTCGAAGAATAATGATAACTGATTTTATTGAATGTAATACAACATCTGTTTATCGGGTCATTTCTTCCGTATTCTGTATTGTCTTTATATTCCATTAAAAATTTCGTGTATCTTGTTTGTCGATCTCTATCATTAAGTCTAAATTGGTAATTAAGAGATTGGAAAGCAATATTATTGCTTGTTGTGGAGCTTGGAAGATTTAAAAAGTTTGAAGGGATATATTGGTTTCTTAATACAAATAGAAGAAACCGTTTTTGAACTGACTCAATTTTGTTGGAATGTACCTGAAAAGGTGGATCCCTTATAATGCTACCGTATTCTAATATAGAACGAACTAGCCAACAATATAGAGTTTTAGTCACAGCAAAGTCACTAAATTCTTTTGTTCTTATCTTAATGAACCTAACATTTTATATGCCCTTGAAATGAAGTGGTCATAGTGTAGATTAAAATTAAGTTCACTATCAAGAAAAATTCTGAGTTCAGTAATACTAAATACCCTTTCAAGATTATCAACATTCAAGATTATTAAATTATTAGATATTACTTACGGCAAATAATACACCACCACCTTGCGAACTTTTTGTAAACTGATAATTACGATCGCTCCTGTAAATGGACCAATTTAATATCAATATATAAACTTTTCTTTATTCTTTATTAATTTTACTTTATTTATTTTAATATAAAAACTTTTCTATATTATATTATTTTAATATTTAGTGCTCATAGTGCAGATTAAAGTTAAGTTTACTATCAAGAAGAATTCCGAGTTCAGTAATACTAAATACCCTTTCAAGATTATCAAGATTCAAGATTATTAGATTATCTATTTTGTAGTCGTACACTAAAGAAGAACGCTTACGGGTAAAACTGATTACCTTACATTTCTGTATATTCAGCTCTAATTTGTTGGTGGTCATACACAATCATGTAATGAAGATAAGCTTGATTGAAGTAAAGCTGCGTCAGAACTATCGTTTACGACTTGATATATTTTTAGGTCAGTAAACGCAATGGAGGTACAGCACCCAAAAATTTTTGATCTTTCTTTCTTAAATATATTGAACAAAAGTGGCCCTAAATGGCTACCTTGTGGTACATCGGATGTAACCTCCATTATATTGGACAATATACCTTGAATTTTAACGTTTTGGCTTCTTTCAGATAAATAAGAGTTAAACCACGCAAGAAAAGAACCCAAGATAACAAAAGTTGTCAGTTTGTTAGCAAAGTGTAGTGATCTACACGATCGAAGGCCTTGCTAAAATTGGTATAAATTGCATCAACTTGATATCCTTCCTTGATATCCATTTTATTCAGAATTTCATATGTGTATGTCATAAGCTTCCTTGTGGTGGAAAGACCTATTCTGTAACCGAGTTGTTGCTCGTTAAGTTTGGCATTTATTACAGGAGTAATTTTATCGACAGCAATTATTTAGAATAATTTTGAAATAGTCTACAGGATGGCTACACCTCGATAGTTCTCTAATGATGATCTCTCACCTTTTTTGTAGATGGGAGTTAAATGAGAATTTTTCCACACATGTGGGCAAACACCATTCGAAACCAATTTATTTAAAATAAAATGAAGAGGAGTAATTAGATAATGAGCACAGTTTTATAAGAAGGGTGGAGGGATTAGGTCAGGACCAGCACCCTTATTTATGTCCAGGCTCATAATAGCTTGATAAATGTCACTTTCGGAAAGATACAGATCTGTGATTAACAAATTTGAGCTATTAAACAAAGAAGTATTGTTATTGCAGAGATATTGCATTGTTTTTTAGGACGATAAAGTTTTTGAAAATTGTCGGAAAAAAAGTTACAAATTGTTTTTGGACAAGAGGAAAAAGTATTGTCCTTGGACATTGAATTAGGGTAGCCGAATATTTTTCGTTTTGTGTTGACAAATTCGAAAATTTTTTTGGGATCATTAATTAATTTGTTGCCTATACTATTGACATAGTTTTCGTAGGCTGTGTTTGAAATCATTTGCAAGTAGTTTATACGTATTTATATGTTGTTTTGTTTTTCTTACGGATTTTAGGTACAAAAACATTTATAATTTCAAAAATTTTTAAATAAAAGATAGATATTAGTATGTTGTTATCCTGTTATGCTAACCGTTCGTCCCAGTTAGAAGATGATAGTCAGCATTACAGAAATCATACACAATTTCGTTATTGTAAGATTTGCCCGAGAGTGGGATAATAGTTGAAAACTCAAAGATGATTGCGTTATGATGATTAGTGTTAGTAAAGAGATTATCTAGATCAGCATGCTTTACCACCACTCTATCATACGCATTTGAAAATGCAAGATCTAACCATTTATTATTGTTGTTGGGATAACTAATAATCTGCTGCAAATCATTACCATAAAACTCACTAATAAGACAGAAATCAATCTCGTCTTAGAAGTAAATTGGTAATAACAAATCGTCAGAATCATCAACAACAAAAGAAGGAGCAGGGCGATTGATATCGCCAAAAACGAAAATTGAGCCTCATCCTCATGCATATTTGAAATTATATTATAATATACACTATAACATTCAGAATATGAGGAATTGTCAGAGTTCGGAGGGAAATAAACAATACCTAGGTATAAATTATTCGTACCTAAATTAATTTTAATAAATTGGTATTTAAATTATTGAAAAGTACTAGTGATTAATGGTAGACCAGGTAAGTTATTACTTATGGCATATAATACACCATCACCTCGCGAACTAAACTGATAACTACGATCGCTCTTGTAAATGGACCAATTTAATATCAATATGTAAAATTTTCTTTATTCTTTATTTGTTTTACTTTATTTATTTTAATATATAAACTTTTCTATATTATATTATATTATTTTAATATCAATATATAAACTTTATTTTATTCTTTTAAACTCTGGATGTGAATGAAAGAATATAAATTAAATTTTACGAAATCGATGTCTAGATTTGTGATCCGGCTCGAAGAACAAATAAAACACTATTTTTAAAATGAAAAGTTATACTTCGAAATAATCTTATAAAAAAAACATTTTTTTTTAGTTTGATTTCTGCATTAAATTTATGTTTATATTTTCTCTTAAAAAAAACTTATAATAATGTTCTACTGTATTTTAACAACTCAAAAAAATTCATTAAAACAATATTTCAAAAAAAATCAACATATTAATTATCAAATGTCTATACATTAAAAGAGTAATTTAATTTAAGAATATAATTTAATTTAATTTAGAAATTTAAAGTATAATGCTAACAATAAGACGGTTCGATTACGATTAAAAATTAAAATATAGCATAATAATTTTATTCTAACTGACAAATATACTATTGACACTATAATCAATAGTTATAATAGTAATAGTTAATAATATAATAGTTCCTTATGTAATATAGTTCATTGAACTTAGCAGTAACAAATTACATTTCATTATATAGTAAATGAATAAGAGCCTTTCTTCCAGCTACATACTGATATTGACAATGTGTCTCTAAATCTATTATATTCCATTAAATTTTGAATTTGAAAATTATAGTTAAAAAAAAAAATTAAGTTCAAAACTTAGTTTATCCTGGTTGATTAGATATAGTCAAAACACTTTATATCCTAAGCATAATTTAGTATTAAACAAAAAATTGTATATCCAACAAATTTTGTCAGCTATTACTTTTAAAATTTAAAAGGAAGGCCCTTGTTAATAATTTGATTTTAATTTTACGTTGCGAGTTGTATCATGTATGTTTTATTTTAGTCTTTTGAAATATGTATTTCGATAAAATTACTTCGCTTTGAAAAGTAAACGTTTTAAATAAAGTGATTATTTCTGAGATCAAATTTTTGAGAGTTTATTCATTATGTATGAAAATGCAGAGCGACCTGTTGTAATTTCTAACCAGAGGGAGGCTCGAAAAAGACAACGTAATGTAAATTTAAGAAAAAGATATCAAGAGAAATTAAAACGGTATTATACCACATATTTTGCAATTTTATTTGTTTAATTTTTTTTATAAAAACTTGTTTTAATAATATTATTGTTTTACCATATTGAAGATATTAACAAAAAGCTCTACAAAAATACCGATATCTCAACACAAGTTCATTAAAAGTGTGTACAAATGCTGTAAAATAAACCAAGCGGATGTAGTAAAATTTTCTAAAGATTTTTATGCAATTCAAAATAATATCAGGAAGGTTGGAGTTGTAAGAAGACATTTGGAAACTGGTATTGCTCCCAAAGAAAATCGAGGTGGAGATCGGCATACTAAACGGAACATGAACAAAAAAATATCAGTTATTTCATACAAAACAAAATGTTATTGATTACAAAACAAAAGGTTAAAGATTACACATTCATACAAATTCATACAAATATTTAAGGTTATTGAACTGCAGTATTGCAGAAGCAAAATTTCTCAGCGTCAATATTTATCTGGTGATCTTAATATTATTAAAATCTACCGAATGTATAAAAATGAATATGAATTACGACCGGAATTATATGTGACTTAATCTTTCTTTTGAAGCACTTTTAATAAAAATGTTAATATCGGTTTGAAAGCGCCTTTAACGGATTTATGTTCAACTTGCATTCAACTTTCCGAACGTCATAAACACGTACAAATATGGAAAAAAAGCAGCAACTAATGACCGAAAAAATTTTTCATAAGAGCTAAAGCGTTTTTTTGAATTGCTTAAATATGGAAAAGAGGATCAGATCATAATTTCATTTGACTGTCAGAAAAATATGATTTTACCAAAACTTGGATCAGTTGGCGTATTTTTCTCATCAGCTATACATTTATAATTTAGAAGTAGTTATTGGAACTTCAAAATCTTCTCTTAAGAGAGACAATGTTTTCTTCTATACATGGGCAGAAAATGATTTCTTAAAAGGGTACAATCAAGTAGCATCCGCTATTTATCATTGCCTATGCAATGTAAAAAAGGATGGTAAATCTTCTATTCGACTTGTAGCGAATGGATGTGGAGGGCTAAATAAGAATACATCAGTAGTTGGAATGTTTTCTTTTTGACTACTTAAAAGAGCACCTTTAAATATCACAGCAATTGAAATAATATTTCCAATACCTGGGAATTAATTGTTATAGCACAAGTTGTATAAAGTATATTTTCATTTTGAAAACGCCAAACGATTACTACTTTTATTAGCTTTAAAAGAATATATACAATAAATATATATTTGTGGCATACGGTGTCTTAATTTACCGTTATGTGAAACTCAAATTTTGCAAAATACTTCAACCTTCTATCTTCTAAACGGTTTAAGTTGGAAACTTGAAATTTTGACAGAAGTTAGATCTTTGAAAATAAGTATGAGTCATTTCAGAAATCTTTTTTGTATCACCCCCCCTTTAGGAGCTGTAAGGAGTCGAAAACTGAAATTTTCCTATTTTTAAACATCTGTAACTTGAACACCTGTTAAAATTTTTTGAAGTAATACACAAAAATTAAAGCTTCAACATTATACTCTTATTTCTGTTAACAACTTTTTTTAATAATATAGGGTTACTTTATAATTGACGAAAGTGTTACTTGATTTTTTCAAATTTTCTAACAAATTTCTTTAACGAATTTTTTGCATTTTGTTTTACTCGATAATTTGAAATTGTTGAGGATATAATGCGTAGTACATAAAAATGTAAATAGATAAACAACATAACGGTTGCTTGAAGAAGTTTTATTTATATGATATTAATATATATACATACTTATATAATATCATGTTTATATTTACATATCGTATATGTCACTAGTGAATGATTGATAAGAGTATAGATGTATATTATATAGCGCCGTATTTACATACATATATGTATTTTAATGTACTTATAAGAAATTATTCTGTCAATGGAATATTTAAATATAATATAATATAATATTTAAAATTATATTTACTATTTTGTACTAAGTAAATTTAATATACATTTACCGCTTAGTATTAAATGGTACTATAGAATATTTGAAAAAGTTTTGGATTGATAATCGTTATGTGAAAGGTTAGAATCTGCTTTTGAAGAATGTACATATAAACATATAGTTTGAATATATGTACAACCCATAGTTCTAGAAATTATAAAATTCACCCAAATTATTTTAAAATACTACAATAAAAAAAAAATAATATTGTGAGCAGAGTGACAGGCTGTGAACATACTAACGGTTCGTACGGGTATCTAAGAGTTGACAAAGGCAACTGTATTCTTCCTCGTTTTATTAATATAGTTTTACATTTTATTTGTTTACTATTAGGTGAAAAGTATACAAAAGCCTGAAGAATATTTTAATATTTACGAAAATTATGGAACAATGATTAAGCTTGGAAATGCTAATTGTCCAATATTTGATTGGAACAATCTATTTCTTAGAAAGGCAAAAAAATATCAAATTTAAATCCAAATTTGATCGAAAAAGGTGTTCTAATAAAAGTAGAAAAATTAAGTGATGTAAATAAATTATTGATAAAACACTTCGGCGAAAATTGGAAACAACTCCAAAGTTTAAAATTTTATACTCAAATTATAAACAATAATGAAAACGAGAGTATAACTGACTTATCTGACTCATGGCGCAGTGGTTAAGTCGCCAACCTTTCAATCGAAGGGTCTTGGGTTCAAACCCCGGTTACGTCATAAATAAAAATTATGTAGTACTTTTATATCGTATAATTAATAGTAGTAATAATAACAATAATAATATTAATAATATTAATAGTAATAATAACAATAACTATAATAATAATAATAATAATAATAGTAATAATAATAGTAATAAATAATAATAATAGCTGCTACAGTGGGACTATCTTTGGTTATATCATGCAAGTAAGGTGTTATATACTGCTGCGCGTTGTAATCCACGAATGGCGCTGACTCTGTAGTAAAATAATAACAATAATAATAATAATAGTAATAATAATAATAACAATAATAATAATAATAATAATAATAATAATAATAATAATAATAATAATAATAATAATAATAATAATAATAATAATAATAATAATAATAATAATAATAATAATAATAATAATAATAATAATAATAATAATAATAATAATAATAATAATAATAATAATAATAATAATAATAATAATAATAATAATAATAATGATAATAATAATAATAGTAATGGTAATAATAACAATAATTATAATAATAATAATAATAATAATAATAATAGTAATAATAATGAAAGCTGCTACAGTGAAGCCATCTTTGGTTATATCATGCAAGTAAGGTGTTATATACTGCTGCACGTTGTAATCCACTGATGGCGCTGACTCTGTAGTAAAATAATAATAATGTTAATAAGAATACTAATACCAATAATAGTAGCCGCTACAATGACAGTGGGGGTTGCCTTCAATAATTACCTCATCTAGTACTATATACTACTACTACATGTTGTAACTGTTGTGACGGCTTTAGTCACTGCTAGCAAAATAGTAATAATAATAGGCGGATTCATTGTTTCCTTACAGTCCCACTCCCAATTCAATGTTTCAGTATCCATATCCCTAGCCAATATACTGCGTTCACATGTAAGGATTTCATCCCATTATATTGGCTAATTGGGGAGCTGGGTTTAGTCAGTAAGAATCTGACACTACCAAGGGGGAAATTCTTGGTGTATTTGAAAGATTACCACCTCCCTTAGGAAAAAAAAAAAAAACTTCTAGCGATACAGTACAAGCAATGATTTCAGTTTTGGAATCTGTAATAGTACAAAGCGCGGCACTGCATTAACGTTGATTCTTAAATTTGATTCTTAAACAACCTAATTTTTTTTTATTTTCTTTCTTTTTTCTAATTTTTTATTTTAAATGTACCAAAATCGAATAATGTTAAAATTAAATATTATAGTATTGTAATTGTATTTTTTTTTTTTTTTTTTAGTGCATTTCTCTGCTACATAAATTACACAGCCTTTCCTTTACAGGCGTGGCTGTAAATGTCGTAAGGCGGAATAACTCTTACGACGTGTGTGGGATTCGAACCGCGGTGTTTACAATGTCTTTTATACGCTCTTACCCACTAGGCCACCGAGGTCCCGGTATTGTAATTATACAGTTAATATTTAAACAAATGGACAAAATAAACTTAAATGACCCAATAGAAATATGAAATGTAAGAAGCAACAGTATAAAAATAAAAAAAATATTTTGCAGAATGATTCACGATCTTTATAATGTTTTATTAATTCAAAAGTACAAAAATAAAATAATGAATTCTGAAAATCAGCACTTTTTATATATTTTTATGATAAGTTAATATTTAAATTTAGGGTTTTAATCGTGTAATAAAAAATAAAAGAATAAAACAACAGAAAAAAAAAATGTAATTATGTTTTTGTTACAGTTCTTTATTTAGAAAAAATTTTAAAAAGTGAAATGCGCCTTTCCGTTACTTTACTTGTTGATGGTTTAAAACAAAATTGAATGTTTGAAAATTGATTTGAAAATTTAAAATAATAGATAATATAAAATAATCATTGACCTATTTATTTGCAGAAAAGTTTTTTTTTTTCTGCAAATAAAACAGAATTCTTTTTTGTATTTCTTTTCCAAAACAATATCGGAAAAGTGTGCTTATTAGTATCCGTCCATCCGTCCGTCTGTTTACAAACCTTCTACAACTTTAAAGATAGAGGAATGAAATGTTAACCACGAGTAGGCCTCATAAAAGAATGAATGTTGTAGAATAACTTTTTTTTTATGTAGTCCATCCTTTACGACGCTACAGCTCTTCAAACTTTGGAAAAGCTCTATTTTTAAATATTTATATCTCAAGTTCTGCTTAACATTTTTTGAATTTACAAACGCCATTCGACAGGACTTTTTTTTCCTTTATAAATAAATATTAAAATTATACATATTTTACAAAATTTAGTATTTAAATTTACTGTTATGTGAAAATAAGATTTTGCACGATGAGCTTTTAGATCTTAAAAATTGAAAGTTTGTTTTTTTTTAATTTAGGCATCGGTACTAACTTTTAGTCGGTAGGACTTAAAAAGTAAAGCTCCAGTAAAATATTTTTACGAGTGTAACGGCTTTTCTTAAATATAAGGAGTTATGGAGTTGCCCGTCAAAATTGTAAAAAAGCATCATTTTCAAATATTGCACAGTAGTTTTACAGTATAAAAACGCTAGAAGAACGGAACTTTTCTTACCTTAATAAAGCAATATCAAAATTATGCAATATTTTGCAATTTACTATTTAAATTCACCGTTACGTGAATACGAAATTTTTCAAAATATTTCTTCCTTCATAACTTCGGCACGGTTTCAGTTAGAATCTTTTGTAAATTTTTGTACAACTCCCTGTTTAGAAGCTATTAGGGGTCGAAAGTTGCTATTTTTGAACCCTTTAACTTAGACATATGAAATTTTTTCATATGTCTGAAGTTAAAGATTATTATATATTATATAACATATGATATTTTATAACATATTTAATATGTTTTTCATATGAAACAAAAATTAAAGCTTCAACTTTATAATTTTACATTATTGTGTTAATGGTTTTTCATAATTAAATTAATGAAAGTATCTCTTTATTTTTCATATGTTTTCTTACTATTTTTTAAGAAAATTTTCAAATTCTGGTGAATGTCACAATTCTAAACAGTTTGTATTGTATTTTGGAAAATGTGTGCCTTTAAAAACCATTGTACATTTATTTGTTATCAGAAATCTGCTTTAGTATTAATCAAATAATTAATTATGTTATTTTGATTTGTATAAAAGTGAATTCATCAAATTTAATTTTTTCGGAATAAAAGAAATTTTTGTAAACAGGTTTTTGAAATAAAAACTTTGATTTAAAACATTTTGGAACTAAATAAAGAAAGATTCACTTTGGAGTCTAGTTAAAATATAAGAAATAAAAATTTTTTTTCTATTAATGGCGTTGAAAAATTTAATTTATGTTTTCTAATATTTTTTTTTTAAATATTCAAATTTGGAATTAAATCTTTTCAAATTTAAATTTTTCAAATCTCTTTCCCTCCTTTTCCGTCCGCAAGTTGTAGTTAATGGGAACAAATTTTTTATAACAATTTTGTAATATTACAGCATGTAATTTCCAATCAGTTGAAGCCCATCTTCACTCCGAAAGATCAGCTATACTTGCCTTAAGCGAGACTCAAGTTGTATGTGATGATACTAATTATAATATCAACAGCTATACACTTATTTCGCATTTTATACCTCACCGAGGAGTCGCTTTATATATAAGTTCTAATGCAGCTTTCAACATCCTTCATGATCTTAAAAGCTCCAACTCGATTTTTCATTATCTCCAGGTTATGTTATGTTACAAAATGTTACAATATTTTTCTGTTTTTTATACAGATCCCATCAAGCCAGTGAGCTGGAAACTGCTGTGGTCATCGAAGAATTATCCGACAATATCAATAAAATTCTGAAAAAGAATCCTGAATGTGAGATAGCTGTCGCGGGTGATTTCAATGTCCACAACAATAACTGGCTCTATTTTTCAAGTTACAATAGCCCGGAAGGCAAACAAGTTGAACTATTTTCAATCTTATTTCAACTTTCTCCACTTGTAAAGAGCCCAACTCGAATTCCGGTCTAGAAAATCAAAATGAACAGCTTTTGGACTTGTTCCTGACATCAAATCCAGAAAAATACCATATTTCTGTTAGCGCCCCAATTGAGGCTGCGACCATTGCCTTGTTAAATGCAGCTTTCCAATGCGTACATCGCCCAATTGAAATCCTATTCCTAAAAGACTAGTCTGGTACTATAACTGTCAAGGGTTTTGGATCCCAGTCAATGGAAAGTTGCTCATGTCTTTCCGATTCACAAAAAAGGTGACAAAAGCGACCCCTCCAACTACCGGTCAAAGCAATTATTTCGGTCATTTCCAAAGTTATAGAAATTCTCGTTAACAAATGCAGATGAGATACCTTGATTGCACATTGCTTATTCCTGTTCACCTCCTGGTAACCTTGATTATTCACTGTTCCAGTGAATCTGAGGTTGTTGCTATTGATATCTCAAAGGCTTTTGATCGAGTATGGCATTCTGCTCTTTTGAACAAATGTCGAGCTATTGGTGTTGGTAATCTTTTCTGCAAATGGATTGAGAATTTTCTTTCGAATCGTCGTATTCGTGTCCTTGTCGACAGTTCTATGTCTGACACTTTAGAAATAAAGGCTGGCGTTCCACTAGGCTCCGCTTTATCACCAACTCTTTTTTTGATTTTTATCAACGACTTACTCTCCTCTACCCTCAATTCAATTCATAGCTTCGCCAATGACAGCACTCGAGTGGCATCCTACGATTTCCTTAAGAAGTCTAATGTCAGTAGGAAAAGAAATATCATGGTTAGTTTAGTTAAGAAGAGAATTTTAGTTTAGTTAGTTTAGTTAAGTTAAGAAGAAAAGCGATTCCAAGAAGAAAATTTAGAGCGATCAGAAGGTGTAAGCATTTTAGGTTTGCAGCTAAATCTAAAAATTCTGTGGAATGAGCATATTTTTGATATAACTAAAAGTGCTGCCAAATGTTCGGCTTTTCTGTCCCGCTGCTAAACATATTTCTCTCCAAAGGATACATCTATCTATATCTTACATCTATTCATTTTAGCTTTAAAAAAATTTAATTTAATTATGTTTAAATTTTATACTGTGTTTAAATATTGAACTATCATTCAATTTCTCTTGTTTGTATTTATATACGAATGCATTTTTTATGTAGTTTAAAATTATTTATTATTTTGATAAACGTAAAATAAAGAAGAAAATTCTTACCTGATGACATGCTAAAATTTTTACTTCGTTGTCTTCCCCATGGATTAAGACCAAAAGGACTTAACCATTCATAGATTGCCACTGCAATTGCTGTAACATTTAAGGAAGTAAAAATGGCAATCCAAAGTTCTGGAGAAAATGGCAAAAGAAACGCTAGCAATGGTATTTCCGATTTACTTTGCGGGGCTGCTAATAATGACACTCCACTGTAGAAGTATGGTGCACTAAAATCAATGACTTCTGCACGTGCTCTAGAAAGAAAAAGTAAAATATATAACAATAGCAGATTAAAGCGCAGAGAACTACTCTACAAAGTAAATTGAGAAAGAGGTTAAATTAAAATAAAATATATTGTGAATAATTTTATTAATATAGTTTTAAATTTTATTTGTTTTGTATTAGATGAAAAGTATACAAAAGCCTGAAGAATATTTTAATATTTACAAAAATTATGGAAGAATGATTCAGCTTGGAAATACTAATTGTCCAATATTTGATTGGAAACAGGCGAAATTTTTTTGGAATAGAGCCATGAAATTTTAACTGCTGATAGATACCATAAAAATATTAATTTTATGAATAAATGGATTTTTCTGTAGCCCAACCCATTAAGGTACATTCCCCCAAAGTTCGAAAAATCTCTATATTTAAATTGTTATAACACAAGTTCTATAAGGTATATCTTCAATCTGAAAATTCCAAACGATAGGTGCTATTATGGGCTTTACAAACATGTATATAATATTTATATATTTGTGCTATACGGTGTCTTAATTTACCGTTATGCGAAACTGAATTATTGCAAACTCCTTTAACCCTTCTATCTTCTAAACGGTTTAAGTTGGAAACTTGAAATTTTAACAGAAGTAAGATCTTTGAAAATAAATATGAGTGATTTCAGAAATTTTTTTTGTATCACCCCCGTTTAAAAGTTGTAAGGGGTCAAAAACTGAAAATTTCCTATTTTTAAACACCTATAACTTGAACACCTGTTAAAATTTTTTGAAGTAATACACAAAAATTAAAGCTTCAACATTATACTCTTATTTCTGTTAACAACTTTTTTTAATAATATAGGGTTACTTTATAATTGACGAAAGTGTTACTTGATTTTTTCAAATTTTCTAACAAATTTCTTTAACGAATTTTTTGCATTTTGTTTTACTCGATAATTTGAAATTGTTGATGATATAATGCGTAGTACAAAAAAATTTAAATAAATAAATAACATAACGGTTGCTTGAATAATTTTTATTTATATGATATTGATATACATACATACTTATATAATATCATGTTTATTTACATATCGTATATGTCAGTGATGAATGAATGATAAGAGTATAGATGTATATTATATAGCGCCGTATTTACATACATATATGTATTTTATTGTAGTTATAAGAAATTATTCTATGAATGGAAATATTTTTAAAGAAATATTGCAATGTATGGCGTAATACTTATAACAATATAAATATACTATGTGCGCATTAATATAATATAATATTGAAAATTATATTTACTATTTTGTAATTTAATATACATTTACCGCTTAGTATTAAATGGTACTATAGATAATTTGAAAAACTTTTGGATTGATAACCGTTATGTGGAAGGTTAGAATCTGCTTTTGAAGAATGTATAAACATATAGTTTAAATATATTTACAACCCATAGTTCTAGAAATTATAAAATTCACCCAAATTATTTTAAAAACTAAAATATTAAAAAAATAATATTGTAAGCAGAGTGACAGGCTGTGAACATACTAACGGTTCGTACGGGTATCTAAGAGTTGACAAAGGCAACTGTATTCTTTCTCGTTTTTTATTCTTATTAATATAAATTTAAGATTAAAATCAGAAAACGAAAGCTTCCAATAACCTTTGTTAAAAAGCCTTAATTATCGGGTTGGGCGCATTAATTATCATATTATACCAAATTTTACGAAAAACAAGTAAATATAACAGTAAATCGATGCAACCGACTTATTTATACCCTACACCTAAAAAATTCAAATTAAATTTTTTTATCCATAAGTTATTTTAGTTAGGTATTTAATATAAGTTAAAAAAATAAATGCTTTTACAACCTTTGTACAAAATTTCAGGTTTCTATCTTTATTAAATTCGAAGATATGCTTGTTCGGTCTTGGGAGTTGTGTGGGAGATACGCGAACAACCACTTCAATTCATCTCAAATTTTAGGCAAATCAGGGATCCAGGAAACAGCACCCTTGTATCAAATTTGAAGTTTCTATCTTTATTAATTTCGAAGATATGCTTTTTGGTTTTGGGAATTGTATGGGAGATACGCGAACAACTCCTCCATTTCATCTCAAATTGTGGACAAATCAGGGATTCAGAAAACAACACCCTAGTACCAAATTTTAAGATTCTATCTTTATTAACTTCGAATATATGCTTGTTCGGTTTTGGGAGTTGTGTGGGAGATACCCGAAAAACCATTCCAATTCATCTCAAATTTTAGGTAAATCAGGGATTCAGGAAACAACACCCTCGTATCAAATTTGCAATTTTCTATCTTTATTAATTTCGAAGGTATGCTTGTTCCGTTTTGGGAGTTGTGTGGGAGGTACCCGAACAACTACTCCAATTCATCTCAAATTTTAGGGATATCAAGGATTCGGGAAAACACACTCTCGTACAAAATTGTAAGTTTCTATCTTTATAAATTTCGAAGATATGCTTATTCGCTTTTGGGAGATGTATGGGAGGTGCCCGAACCCATGGACCGATTTTGTCCGAATGTCCAGATTCGAACTTGGCCTTCCTTTCGTAATTAGTAATCTACTATGTAAATTTCATCAAGATAGCTTCACTAGATTTTGAGTTATCGTACGAACGGACGGACTAACGGACGGACATCGCTAAATCGACTCAGGAGGTGATCCTGATTCAGAATATATATATATGTCCAAATCTAACTCGCTTCCGTTTGGTGGTTACAAACACCATACCAAAGTTAATATACCATATACTTTAAATGTAGGGTATAAAAAACCCATTTAAAAAAAAAAAAAAAATTATTAAGAAAAATCGTAGATCGAATGTGTACAGTTGGTCATATGCTTATAACTGACCGATACCGAAGAGAGTTTATTAATTTTATTGTTGTTTTCCCTCGTCAAAAGCTTGATTATTTTTTCCAATATATAAATAATTAACCTAATTAAATATTACTGGCAACGCCGACTTCAAAATATCACACCAAAATATAATTCTAATATGTTCCCAGAATTAAATAAAATATTACGTAGTAATAATTACAACTTAATTTCCACTTTACACATAGAACCAAAGGACTCTGTATTACTTTCTCAAAATAATATTAATACATACAACTTAAAAAGATCAGCTAAAAATAATTACATACTAGAAGATCAAAAAGAAATTTACAATGTGTTAGGTTCATATTTAGAAAAAACTCATAGAATTCATACACCAACAAACAGTAGAATACATAACAAAATATCAGATAAAGTAAACCAATTCAAGAACAATAATTAACAATTCACACAAATAACATTTCTTTTTGTATTTTTAACGATACAAATAAGTCAGCTGAGCAGAGTGGTGAAAATAGCCAATTCACGAACCAATTTGAGCTTTTTTCGAAATTGAAAGTTTTAAAAAATAAAACCTCTACTGGTGTCGATAATATGCAAAACATAGTATTGAAAAATCTAAGTAGTTTAATAATTTCGAAATATGTCATCCTGTTCAACAATGCAATAAATAATTCGTATTTTCCGCAAATTTGGAAAACATCGAAAGCCATATTGCTAAAAAAAACCAGGCAAGAACGCAAATAATCCTAGTATCTATAGACCAATTAGTCTAACGCCTAGCATTAGTAAAGTATTTGAAACAGTTATAAACGATAAAATTTGAAAATTTATTAATTTAAACAATCTAATTCCTCAAAATCAGTTTGGATTTAGGTACAAGCATGGAACTCTTCATACTATAACCAAACTAACATCTGATATCTGCTGGTTTATAAATAAAAATACGAGGTTGGAGCCTGTAGATTTTGAAAAAGCCTTTAATTCGGTCTGGTTGGATGTTCTAATATATAAATTGTTATACAAATACAAATTTCAATTCCATTTAATAGTGCTCATACAGAGCATGTTGTATAACAACAAATTCCTTCTATATAATTCTCAAAACGCATTAAATAAAATATTTACAATTGAAAATGGCCTACTACAAGGCACAGTTAACGCACCGATTCTTTTCTCTATATATATGGCAGATCTACTACATTTATTAGAGCGAGTAAAAGGTAATACCTATACACTAGCTTTTGCGGACGATATAATAGTCTATTCGGCAAATGACACAATAAGTAGCATACAGTCCAAAGTGCAAAAATTTTTAACATCATATTGGATTATTGTTAAATCTGGATATTAAAAGTGAACTTTAATAAATGTGAAACCATCCTATTTCGTAATACGGTGGACAAAACAAGTTCAGACATAAAAAAAAATTGGAAAAGTTTTACTATAAAGTCACCAGATAATTCACCCCTTGCAAAGAAAAAAGTTGTTAAATATCGCAATTTGAACTACTCCGCGCATATAAAATATACAATTTCCAAAGGAAATAAACCATTCATGGCAGCAAAAAAACTCTTTTATAATAAAAACATAAGTAACAGGGTTAAAATAATCTGCTACCAAACACTAATTAGGCCAACACTTATGTATGGTGTGCCTGTATGGTACAACATAAGCGCAAGCTTAATGGAGAAACTACGCAAATTTGAAAGAAAGTGCATAAGAGTTTGTATCAATAAAAACCGAAAGCCCGAATCCGACTACAAACATTTCTACTCAAACAAATATTTGTACAAGGAATCAAACATAAATAGAATAAACAGTTTTATGATAAAACTTGTTCGCAAACATTATGAGAGAGCAAAAAACACTCCAGAAAAGGTTTTATATAACATATATATTACCACAAAGAGGAGTACATAAGATAAACTTTGCTCACGGGATTTATTGCCCCTGAGCATTTTACATTTCTTGATAAAAATGGTTATATTCAACACCAAAATCATGTCCCGATATTATTTCCTTATAATAGACGGGTCAGATGTAAATCAATAGAATATAACCCGGGCAATATTAACGGAGTAAATTTGAAATATGACATGTCTATACCCGATAAAGACAAAAAAATAAAAAGAGATTATTGGTGGTTGGATAACAAACATTCATCAGAAGTTAGTACTAGAACTACAAATTAGGTTTTAATTTAAGCTAAGTTACTCAATTTAGGATAAGTAGGGTAAGGCATAGGTTAAGTTGTTTTTATTGTAACAACTAGAATAAATATTGATTTTTATAACCGAAATTTTTGCAATATAAAAAAAAAAGAAGAATAAAATATTACTAGTATTCGCCCGACCCTCGAAATTCGAGGTGTTTTAATTAGCAATTACAATACATTTTTTTTACAATTTTATTTAAAATGTAAAAATACAATTTTCAATAATTAAAGCCGTTATGAATTTAAAATTTCTTTGCAAATGATATTTTTTGTAAAAAGACGATTATTATTATCTTTTAGAAGTTGCCCTTGATTTATTGAGTATTGGAAACTCAATATATACCTATTATATATGTATATATTATAAGAAGCCTAAGATGGTAAATCATTGAGTAAAAGGGTTTTAAATGTCTATCAATACAGATTAAATATTATGATGATATTATGATATGTAAGAATTTATTTCGTTTAAAATATAAAAAAAAAAAAAAACTGAATCGAACTTGCAAAATCAAAAAGCAATTATTAATAACCACACACTCTACCGCTGTACTAAACACTAAACTAAAATTGTAATGTTTATATTCAGTTATATTGTGAAATTCCTACTCCTACCATACAACCAATATTTTAAAATTTTTAATCGAAAAGAAAAATAAAACAAAAATTTAACGGAATCAAAGAGCGTCGTTTTTAAATATGTATATTATGGATATGTATACATGGGTTTTTTATAAAAATGGAAAATTATTAATGAAAATCAGAAAATTTTGGAAAAATATTAATCTTGGAAGATAGCTGTGCTGAATATTTATCATTTAAAAAGAAAAAAATAAAAGTTGGTTGGTAAATCATTGGAGTAAAAGGGTTTTAAATGTCTGTCATTTACAGATTAAATATTATGATCTGTAAGAATTTATTTCGTATAAAATATTAGAAATAAAACAAAAAAAAAAAATAGAATAGAATCGAACTTGCAAACTAAAAACTTCTAAAGTTTAAGGAGCGGCCACTCTACCACTGCACCAAACTCCCCACTGGAGTTTCCACGTTTATATTCAATTATATTGTGAAATTTCTATTTCCCACAATGCAAACTGCATTTTAAAATTTTTTTTATGTTTTTAGAAAAAAAAACAAAAAGCAAAAACAACAAAACAAAATTTAAAATTCAACGGAATAAAAGAGCGTCGTTTTTGAATATGTATATTATAGGTATAAATTATACATATTATATGATACATATGTATATACTTTACATGGGTTTTTTTATAAAAATGGAAAATTATTAATGAAAATCTGAAAATTTTGGAAAAATATTAATTTTGTAAGATGGCTGTACTGAATATTTATCATTTAAAAAGACAAAAATGAAAGTTGATTGGTAAATCATTAAGTAAAAGGGTTTTAAATGTCTGTCATTTACAGATTAAATATTATGATATGTAAGAATTTATTTCGTATAAAATATTAAAAATAAAAAAAAAATAAAAAAAATAGAATAGAATCGAACTTGCAAACTAAAGACTTCTAAAGTTTAAGAAGCGGCCACTCTACCACTGCACCAACCTCCCCTCTGTAGTTTCGACGTTTATATTCAATTATATTGTGAAATTTCTATTTCCCACCATGCAAACTATATTTTAAAATTTTTTTTATGTTTTTAGAAAAAAAACAAAAAGCAAAAACAACAAAACAAAATTTAAAATTCAACGGAATAAAAGAGCGTCGTTTTTGAATATGTATATTATAGGTATAGATTATACATATTATATGATACATATGTATATACTTTACATGGGTTTTTTATAAAAATGAAAAATTATTAATGAAAATCAGAAAATTTTGGAAAAATATTAATTTTGTAAGATGGCTGATGGCTATTTATCATTTAAAAAGAAAAAAATGAAAGTTGGTTGGTAAATCATTCAGTAAAAAGGTTTTAAATGTCTGTCATTTACAGATTAAATATTATGATATGTAAGAATTTATTTCCTATAAAATATTAGAAATAAAAAAAAAATATAAAAATAGAGTAGAATCGAACTTGCAAACCAAAGACTTCTAAAGTTTAAGAAGCGGCCACTCTAACACTGCACCAAACTTCCTACTGGAGTTTAGACGTTTATATTCGATTATATTGTGAAATTTCTATTTCCCACCATGCAAACTATATTTTAAAATTTTTTTTATGTTTTTAGAAAAAAAACAAAAAGCAAAAACAACAAAACAAAATTTAAAATTCAACGGAATAAAAGAGCGTCGCTTTTGAATATGTATATTATAGGTATAGATTATACATATTATATGATACATATTTATATACTTTACATGGGTTTTTTATAAAAATGGAAAATTATTAATGAAAATCAGAAAATTTTGGAAAAATATTAATTTTCTAAGATGGCTGTACTGAATATTTATCATTGAAAAAGAAAAAAATGAAAGTTGGTTGTTAAATCATTGAGTAAAAGGGTTTTAAATGTCTGTCATTTACAGATTAAATATTATGATATGTAAGAATTTATTTCGTATAAAATATTAGAAATAAAAAAAAAAAAAATAGAATAGAATCGAACCTGCAAACTAAAGCCTTCTAAAGTTTAAGAAGCGGCCACTCTACCAGTGCACCAAACTCCCCACTGTAGTTTCGACGTTTATATTCAATTATATTGTGAAATTTCTATTTCCCACCATGCAAACTATATTTTAAAATTTTTTTTATGTTTTTAGAAAAAAAACAAAAAGCAAAAACAACAAAACAAAATTTAAAATTCAACGGAATAAAAGAGCGTCGTTTTTGAATATGTATATTATAGGTATAGATTATACATATTATATGATACATATGTATATACTTTACATGGGTTTTTTATAAAAATGAAAAATTATTAATGAAAATCAGAAAATTTTGGAAAAATATTAATTTTGTAAGATCGCTGTACTGAATATTTATCATTTAAAAAGAAAAAAATGAAAGTTGGTTGGTAAATCATTGAGTAAAAGGGTTTTAAATGTCTGTCATTTACAGATTAAATATTATGATATGTAAGAATTTATTTCGTATAAAATATTAGAAATAAAAAATATAAATAAATAGAATAGAATCGAACTTGCAAACTAAAGACTTCTAAAGTTTAAGAAGCGGCCACTCTACCACTGCACCAAACTCCCCACTGGAGTTTGCACGCATATAATCAATTATATTGTGAAATTTCTATTTCCCATCATGCAAACTCTATTTTAAATTTTTTTTTATGTTTTTAGAAAAAAAACAAAAAGCAAATACAACAAAACAAAATTTAAAATTCAACGGAATAAAAGAGCGTCGTTTTTGAATATGTATATTATAGGTATAAATTATACATATTATATGATACATATGTATATACTTTACATGGGTTTTTTATAAAAATGGAAAATTATTAATGAAAATCAGAAAATTTTGGAAAAATATTAATTTTCTAAGATGGCTGTACTGAATATTTATCATTTAAAAAGAAAAAAATGAAAGTTGGTTGTTAAATCATTGAGTAAAAGGGTTTTAAATGTCTGTCATTTACACATTAAATAGTATGATATGTAAGAATTTACTTCTTATAATATATTAGAAATAAAAAAAAAAAAAAAAAAAAAAAAAAAAAAATAGAATCGAACTTGCAAACTAAAGACTTCTAAAGTTTAAGAAGCGGCCACTCTACCACTGCACCAAACTCCCCACTGGCGTTTCGACGTTTATATTCAATTCTATTGTGAAATTTCTATTTCCCACCATGCAAACTATATTTTAAATTTTTTTTTATGTTTTTAGAAAAAAAACAAAAAGCAAAAACAACAAAACAAAATTTAAAATTCAACGGAATAAAAGAGCGTCGTTTTTGAATATGGTTATTATAGGTATAGATTAGACATATTATATGATACATATGTATATACTTTACATGGGTTTTTTATAAAAATGGAAAATTATTAATGAAAATCAGAAAATTTTGGAAAAATATTAATTTTGTAAGATGGCTGTACTGAATATTTATCATTTAAAAAGAAAAAAATGAAAGTTGGTTGTTAAATCATTGAGTAAAAGGGTTTTAAATGTCTGTCATTTACACATTAAATATTATGATATGTAAGAATTTATTTCGTATAAAATATTAGAAATAAAAAAAAAAAATAGAATAGAATCGAACTTGCGAACTAAAGACTTCTAAAGTTTAAGAAGCGGCCACTCTACCACTGCACCAAACTCCCCACTGGAGTTTCGACGTTTATATTCAATTCTATTGTGAAATTTCTATTTCCCACCATGCAAACTATATTTTAAAATATTTTTTATGTTTTTAGAAAAAAACAAAAAGCAAAAACAACAAAACAAAATTTAAAATTCAACGGAATAAAAGAGCGTCGTTTTTTAATATGTATATTATAGGTATCGATTATACATATTATATGATACATATGTATATACTTTACATGGGTTTTTTATAAAAATGGAAAATTATTAATGAAAATCAGAAAATTTTGGAAAAATATTAATTTTGTAAGATGGCTGTACTGAATATCATTTAAAAAGAAAAAAATGAAAGTTGGTTGGTAAATCATTTACTTAATGATTTTAAATGTCTGTCATTTAAAGATTAAATATTATGATATGTAAGAATTTATTTCGTATAAAATATTAGAAATAAAAAAAAAAAAAAAAATAGAATAGAATCGAACTTGCAAACTAAAGACTTCTAAAGTTTAAGAAGCGGCCACTCTACCACTGCACCAAACTGCCCACTGGAGTTTCGACGTTTCGACGTTTTAGAAAAAAAAACAAAAAGCAAAAACAACAAAACAAAAAAAAAAAAGCAAAAACAACAAAACAAAATTTAAAATTCAACGGAATAAAAGAGCGTTGTTTTTGAATATGTTTATTATAGGTATAGATTATACATATTATATGATACATATGTATATACTTTACATGGGTTTTTTATAAAAATGGAAAATTATTAATGAAAATCAGAAAATTTTGGAAAAATATTAATTTTGTAAGATGGCTGTACTGAATATTTATCATTTAAAAAGAAAAAAATGAAAGTTGGTTGGTAAATCATTGAGTAAAAGGGTTTTAAATGTCTGTCATTTACAGATTAAATATTATGATATGTAAGAATTTATTTCGTATAAAATATTAGAAATAAAAAAAAAAAAAAAAATAGAATAGAATCGAACTTGCAAACTAAAGACTTCTAAAGTTTAAGAAGCGGCCACTCTACCACTGCACCAAACTGCCCACTGGAGTTTCGACGTTTCGACGTTTTAGAAAAAAAAACAAAAAGCAAAAACAACAAAACAATAAAAAAAAAAGCAAAAACAACAAAACAAAATTTAAAATTCAACGGAATAAAAGAGCGTTGTTTTTGAATATGTTTATTATAGGTATAGATTATACATATTATATGATACATATGTATATACTTTACATGGGTTTTTTATAAAAATGGAAAATTATTAATGAAAATCAGAAAATTTTGGAAAAATATTAATTTTGTAAGATGGCTGTACTGAATATTTATCATTTAAAAAGAAAAAAAAGAAAGTTGGTTGTTAAATCATTGAGTAAAAGGGTTTTAAATGTCTGTCATTTACACATTAAATATTATGATATGTAAGAATTTATTTCGTATAAAATATTAGAAATAAAAAAAAAAAAAAAAATAGAATAGAATCGAACTTGCAAACTAAAGACTTCTAAAGTTTAAGAAGCGGCCACTCTACCACTGCACCAAACTCCCCACTGGAGTTTCGACGTTTATATTCAATTCTATTGTGAAATTTCTATTTCCCACCATGCAAACTATATTTTAAAATTTTTTTTATGTTTTTAGAAAAAAACAAAAAGCAAAAACAACAAAACAAAATTTAAAATTCAACGGAATAAAAGAGCGTCGTTTTTGAATATGTATATTATAGGTATAGACTATACATATTATATGATACATATGTATATACTTTACATGGGTTTTTTATAAAATTGGAAAATTGTTAATGAAAATCAGAAAATTTTGGAAAAATATTAATTTTGTAAGATGACTGTACTGAATATTTATCATTTAAAAAGAAAAACATGAAAGTTGGCTGGTAAATCATTGAGTAAAAGGGTTTTAAATGTCTGTCATTTACAGATTAAATATTATGATATGTAAGAATTTATTTCATATAAAATATTAGAAATTAAAAAAAAAAAGAAAAAATAGAATAGAATCCAACTTGCAAACTAAAGACTTCTAAAGTTTAAGAAGCGGCCACACTACCACTGCACCAAACGCCCCACTGGAGTTTCCACGCATATATTCAATTATATTGTGAAATTTCTATTTCCCACCATGCAAACTACATTTAAAAATTTTTTTTATGTTTTTAGAAAAAAACAAAAAGCAAAAACAACAAAACAAAATTTAAAATTCAACGGAATAAAAGAGCGTCGTTTTGTAATATGTATATTATAGGCATAGATTATACATATTATATGATACATATGTATATACTTTACATGAATTTTTTATAAAAATGGAAAATTATTAATGAAAATCAGAAAATTTTGGAAAATTTTAACTTTGTAAGATCGCTGTACTGAATATTTATCATTTAAAAAGAAAAAAATGAAAGCTGTTTGGTCTATCATTGAGTAAAAGGGTTTTAAATGTCTGTCATTTACAGATTAAATATTATGATATGTAAGAATTTATTTCGTATAAAATATTAGAAATAAAAAAAAAAAAAAAATACAATAGAATCGAACTTGCAAACTAAAGACTTCTAAAGTTTAAGAAGCGGCCACTCTACCACTGCACCAAACTGCCCACTGGAATTTCCACGCATATATTCAATTATATTGTGAAATTTCTATTTCCCACCATGCAAACTCTATTTCAAAATTTTTTTTATGTTTTTAGAAAAAAACAAAAAGCAAAAACAACAAAACAAAATTTAAAATTCAACGGAATAAAAGAGCGTCGTTTTTGAATATGTATATTATAGGTATAGATTATACATATTATATGATACATATGTATATACTTTACATGGGTTTTTTATAAAAATGGAAAATTATTAATGAAATTCAGAAAATTTTGGAAAAATATTAATTTTGTAAGATGGCTGTACTGAATATTTATCATTTAAAAAGAAAAAAATGAAAGTTGGTTGGTAAATCATTGAGTAAAAGGGTTTTGAATGTCTGTCATTTACAGATTAAATATTATGATATGTAAGAATTTATTTCGTATAAAATATTAGAAATAAAAAAAAAAAAAAAAAATAGAATAGAATCGAACTTGCAAACTAAAGACTTCTAAAGTTTAAGAAGCGGCCATTTTACCACTGCACCAAACTCCCCACTGGAGTTTCGACGTTTATATTCAATTCTATTGTGAAATTTCTATTTCCCACCATGCAAACTATATTTTAAAATTTTTTTTATGTTTTTAGAAAAAAAACAAAAAGCAAAAACAACAAAACAAAATTTAAAATTCAACGGAATAAAAGAGCGTCGGTTTTGAATATGTTTATTATAGGTATAGATTATACATATTATATGATACATATGTATATACTTTACATGGGTTTTTTATAAAAATGGAAAATTATTAATGAAAATCAGAAAATTTTGGAAAAATATTAATTTTCTAAGATCGCTGTACTGAATATTTATCATTTAAAAAGAAAAAAATGAAAGTTGGTTGGTAAATCATTGAGTAAAAGGGTTTTGAATGTCTGTCATTTACAGACTAAATATTATGATATGTAAGAATTTATTTCGTATAAAATATTAGAAATAAAAAAAAAAAAAAAATAGAATAGAATCGAACTTGCAAACTAATGACTTCTAAAGTTTAAGAAGCGGCCACTCTACCACTGCACCAACACTGGAGTTTCGACGTTTATATTCAATTCTATTGTGAAATTTCTATTTCCCACCATGCAAACTATATTTTACAATTTTTTTATGTTTTTAGGAAAAAAACAAAAAGCAAAAACAACAAAACAAAATTTAAAATTCAACGGAATAAAAGAGCGTCGTTTTTGAATATGTATATTATAGGTATAGATTATACATATTATATGATACATATGTATATACTTTACATGGGTTTTTTTTATAAAAATGGAAAATTATTAATGAAAATCAGAAAATTTTGGAAAAATATTAATTTTGTAAGATGGCTGTACTCAATATTTATCATTTAAAAAAAAAAAAATTTAAGTTGGTTGGTAAATCATTGAGTAAAAGGGTTTTAAATGTCTGTCATTTACAGATTAAATATTATGATATGTAAGAATTTATTTCGTATAAAATATTAGAAATAAAAAAAAAAAAAAATAGAATAGAATCGAACTTGCAAACTAAAGACTTCTATAGTTTAAGAAGCGGCCACTCTACCACTGCACCAAACTCCCTACTGGATTTTCGACGTTTATATTCAATTCTATTGTGAAATTTCTATTTCCCACCATGCAAACTATATTTTAAAATTTTTTTTATGTTTTTAGAAAAAAAACAAAAAGCAAAAACAACAAAACAAAATTTAAAATTCAACGGAATAAAAGAGCGTCGTTTTTGAATATGTATATTATAGGTATAGACTATACATATTATATGATACATATGTAAATACATTACATGGGTTTTTTATAAAATTGGAAAATTGTTAATGAAAATCAGAAAATTTTGGAAAAATATTAATTTTGTAAGATGACTGTACTGAATATTTATCATTTAAAAAGAAAAACATGAAAGTTGGTTGGTAAATCATTGAGTAAAAGGGTTTTAAATGTCTGTCATTTACAGATTAAATATTATGATATGTAAGAATTTATTTCATATAAAATATTAGAAATTAAAAAAAAAAAGAAAAAATAGAATAGAATCCAACTTGCAAACTAAAGACTTCTAAAGTTTAAGAAGCGGCCACACTACCACTGCACCAAACTGGAGTTTCCACGCATATATTCAATTATATTGTGAAATTTCTATTTCCCACCATGCAAACTACATTTAAAAATTTTTTTTATGTTTTTAGAAAAAAACAAAAAGCAAAAACAACAAAACAAAATTTAAAATTCAACGGAATAAAAGAGCATCGTTTTGTAATATGTATATTATAGGCATAGATTATACATATTATATGATACATATGTATATACTTTACATGAATTTTTTATAAAAATGGAAAATTATTAATGAAAATCAGAAAATTTTGGAAAATTTTAACTTTGTAAGATCGCTGTACTGAATATTTATCATTTAAAAAGAAAAAAATGAAAGTTGTTTGGTCTATCATTGAGTAAAAGGGTTTTAAATGTCTGTCATTTACAGATTAAATATTATGATATGTAAGAATTTATTTCGTATAAAATATTAGAAATAAAAAAAAAAAAAAAAATACAATAGAATCGAACTTGCAAACTAAAGACTTCTAAAGTTTAAGAAGCGGCCACTCTACCACTGCACCAAACTGCCCACTGGAGTTTCCACGCATATATTCAATTATATTGTGGAATTTCTATTTCCCACCATGCAAACTCTATTTCAAAATTTTTTTTATGTTTTTAGAAAAAAACAAAAAGCAAAAACAACAAAACAAAATTTAAAATTCAACGGAATAAAAGAGCGTCGTTTTTGAATATGTATATTATAGGTATAGATTATACATATTATATGATACATATGTATATACTTTACATGGGTTTTTTATAAAAATGGAAAATTATTAATGAAATTCAGAAAATTTTGGAAAAATATTAATTTTGTAAGATGGCTGTACTGAATATTTATCATTTAAAAAGAAAAAAATGAAAGTTGGTTGGTAAATCATTGAGTAAAAGGGTTTTGAATGTCTGTCATTTACAGATTAAATATTATGATATGTAAGAATTTATTTCGTATAAAATATTAGAAATAAAAAAAAAAATAAAAATAGAATAGAATCGAACTTGCAAACTAAAGCCTTCTAAAGTTCAAGAAGCGGCCACTCTACCACTGCACCAAACTCCCTACTGGAGTTTCGACGTTTATATTCAATTATATTGTGAAATTTCTATTTCCCACCATGCAAGCTATATTTTAAAATTTTTTTTATGTTTTTAGAAAAAAAAACAAAAAGCAAAAACAACAAAACAAAATTTGAAATTTAAAATTCAACGGAATAAAAGAGCGTCGTTTTTGAATATGTATATTATAGGTATAGATTATACATATTATATGATACATATGTATATACTTTACATGGGTTTTTTATAAAAATGGAAAATTATTAATGAAAATCAGAAAATTTTGGAAAAATATTAATTTTGTAAGATGGCTGTACTGAATATTTATCATTTAAAAAGAAAAAAATTTAAGTTGGTTGGTAAATCATTGAGTAAAAGGGTTTTAAATGTTTGTCATTTACAGATTAAATATTATGATATGTAAGAGTTTATTTCGTATAAAATATTAGAAATAAAAAAAAAAAAAAATATAGAATAGAATCGAACTTGCAAACTAAAGACTTCTAAAGTTTAAGAAGCGGCCACTCTACCACTGCACCAAACTCCCCACTGGAGTTTCGACATTTATATTCAATTATATTGTGAAATTTCTATTTCCCACCATGCAAACTATATTTTAAAATTTTTTTTATGTTTTTAGAAAAAAAACAAAAAGCAAAAACAACAAAACAAAATTTAAAATTCAACGGAATAAAAGAGCGTCTTTTTGAATATGTATATTATAGGTATAGATTATACATATTATATGATACATATGTATATACTTTGTATGGGTTTTTTATAAAAATGGAAAATTATTAATGAAAATCAGAAAATTTTGGAAAAATATTAATTTTGTAAGATGGCTGTACTGAATATTTATGATTTAAAAAGAAAAAAATGAAAGTTGGTGAGTAAAAGGGTTTTAAATGTCTGTCATTTACAGATTAAATATTATGATTTTGATACAAAAATTATTTTGAAAATTAAATTAAGAATTAGACACAAAACTAACATAAAAATTAAAGATTAATTTAAATGTTAATATAAAAAACAACAAGCAAAGATGCCGTTTTTTATAAACTTTTTCTAGACTAAGATATATTTAAGATTGTATTTAAAGGTATAAATAAAAGGTTATTAATAAAAAAAAAAAAACAAAGCAAAGAAAATTACATATGAAATTAAAATATTAAAATATCGTATCATATAATTAGTGGCTTCGCCTTACTAGATATGGCTTCGCCTTTTTTGATATTGTAATATATGGTATACGTATAACCAGAAATTATATATATATAGATAACGCAAGTAGAACAAAAAATCTCTCACAATTTTTTTTAATTTGTAGTGCTCTAAAGAAAGCGAAAAACATTGGATTAAAAAAATTAACATATTATTTTTGCCTGTTCTTTCTCATTCTTCATTCTTCAAATTTATTTTTTTCATTTTTCTAAAGGAAAATCAAACAAGACACAAAAGTAAAAAAGTTTTTTTTTTTTAAGATGTTATTGGTACGTGTTAGGCTGTTAGACTTTTTTTCTATTCATTTCATATCTTTTATGAATAGTTTATATTTTGTTATTTTCAGTCACTTTACTTTAATTTATAAAAAGAAGTAGCCAAAACATTATTAATAAATGGAGAGTATAGAGTAGTATGGCCAGCCTTATATATATAGATATGTATATATATATATGTATATGTATATGCATATTAATTTTTTTTTTGCTTAGAAAATTTTACATTTTATAAATACCTATGGAAATGTTAACCTCTGAGGGTAATTTTTTATTTCTTTTTTATGAATTTAGGAATTTTGCAACTAGATTATCTGACTTATGGCGCAGTGGTTAAGTCGCCAACCTTTCGATCGAAGGGCCTTGGGTTCAAAGCCTGATCAGGTCATAAATAAAACGAGGAAGAGTGCAGTAGACTGTGTCAACTCTGGGATACCCGTATGAACGTAATATATCCTATTATAAAACTTGATCATCTTTTAAAAACATTCAGATGTTTTAGTACCGAACTACAGAGATATATTTATGTAAATTGTGGAGTTGTATGAGAGCTACCCGAATCTATTGCGCCTAGCTTCATTAAGTTCCAAGAAATGCAAGAAGCCTAAACCGGCTGCATTAGATCAATCAAATTTTACAAAAGTTTTTGGCATGCAACTCGACACTTTTTCACTAAATTTCAGATAGCTAGATTCAATAGACACTGAGTTATTTTCATTTAAAAAGAGAAGTTGTATGGCAACTACCCGAACCTGTCATATCATCACAACCAAATTTTACAGAAGTTATTGCCATAAAACTGTATTAACATTCGCAAAATTTCAGATACCTAGATTGAACAGACACTGGGTTATTTCCATTTAAAGAAAGAAGTTGTATGGCAGCTATTCGAACCCGGCTGCCGAAAATGCTGGAGTTAAATAGCAAAACTAACAATTTTACAAAAGTGACGTAAAAAAATTTTCAGCCTCCTAGCTCCTCTATTTTTTGAGTTATCGTGCGGACGGACACTGAGTTCTTTTCATTTAAAAAGAGATTTTGTATGGCAGCTACCCGAACCCGTCGCACCACCACAACCAAATTTTGAAGAAGTTGCTGCCATAAAACTTGATCATCATTTGCAAGATTTCAGACGCCTAGCTTTATTAACTTCCAAGAGGTGCAAGAAGCCTGAACCGGCTGCTCTAGACCAACCAAATTTTACAAAAGTTGTTGGCATGTAATTCGACACCTCTTTACTAAATTTCAGATTCCTAGCTTCAATAAACACTGAGTTATTCTCATTTAAACGGAGAAGTTGTATGGCAGCTATCCGAACCCACCGCACCAACACAACCAAATTTTACAGAAGTTGTTGCCATAAAGTTTGATCATCATTTGTAAAATTTCAGAAACCTAGCTTGAATAGATACTGAGTTATTTCTATATAAAGAAAGAAGTTGTATGGCAGCTACTCGAACCCGCCGTCCGAAAATGTTGGATTTAAATAGCAAAACTAAAAATTTTGCAAAAGTGACGTAAAAAAAATTTCAGCCTCCTAGCTCCTTTATTTTTTGAGTTATCGTGCGGACGGACGGACGGACGTACATGGCTTAATCGACTCAGAATTCGATTCTGAGCCGATCCATACCTTTGACACTATATCTAGCTCGACTCCTTTAAGGTGTCACAAACGTAATGGCAAATTTATTATACCCTTGAATATAGTTCATACGGGTATAAAAATATGTAGTACTTTTATATCGTAAAAATGTATATCGTATAGTTAATAGTAGTAATAATAACATTAATAATATTAATAATAGTAATAGTAATAATAACAATAATTATAATAATAGTAATAATAATATTAGCTGCTACAATGGGGCTATCTTTGGTTATATCATGCAAGTAAGATGTTATATACTGCTGCACGTTGTAATCCACGGACGGCGCTGACTCTGTAGTAAAATATTAACAATAATAACAATAATAATAATAATAATAGTAATAGTAATAATAGTAATAATAATAATAGTAATAATAATAATAATAATAATAATAATAAAAGTAATAGTAATAATAACAATAATTATAATAATAATAGCTACTACAGTGGAGCTATCTTTGGTTATATCATGCAAGTAAGGTGTTATATACTGCTGCACGTTGTAATCCACTGACGGCGCTGACTCTGTAGTAAAATATTAATAATATTAATAAGAATACTAATACCAATAATAGTAACCGCTACAGTGACAGTTGGAGTTGCCTTCAATAATTACCTCATGTAGTTACTATATACTACTTCTACATGTTGTAACTGTTGTGACGTCTTTAGTCACTGTTAGTCACTTTAGTCTTATTAGTAAAATAAGAATAATAATATGCGGATTCATTGTTTCCTTATAGTCCCACTCCCAATTCAATGCTTCCGTATCCATTTCGTATCCTTTCCTATCCCTACTCCCTAGCCAATATGCTGGTTCGCAGGTAAGGGTTTCATCCCATTATACTGGCTAAAGGTGGAGGTGGGTTTAGTCAGTCAGAATCTGACACTACCAAGGGGAAAATTCTTGGTGTCTTTGGAAGATTCCCACCTCCCTTAGAAAAAAAATAAAAATAAAGTATGTAAGATTAAAAACTCGTGTGCGGTATAAAATTCTATACTGAATGAAAAAATTATAATTCTGAAAATTTGACCTAATTTAATTTTTGTTGATGCAATATTTAACAATAAGGGAAAAAGCCGAATTGCAGTTTCAAAAAGCTTTGAATTCAATTAAACGTTGAAGTCGGCATAAAAAACTCTTGTAAAACAAAATTATAAGATAAATAAATACATTTTGAAGTTCATATATCAAACAAGCTACTATTCTTTGGTAACCTGTAGAGCCTTGCATTAAAATTCAGCCTACTATTTTTGCATGTGGCGCAGGCTCTACCTGATTTGCGGGAATCTAATTTTATATTTTGAAACATTCTAAACAGAGGATGAATATATTATATGAAAGCAAAAGAGATGGAAAAGATAATAAAATTATGTAGATAAATAAAAGAGTCAGAAATATAGAAAATTTTAATTATAAGTTTTGCAACAAGTTAATGAATAAAATAATTGCGACAATCAAATGAATTTGAAAACAAATTCTAAACAATAATAAAAAAAAATGTTTCCTTACTTTTTGAATAGAAATTATGTTCCAACTTCTTGATTGATGAATGATTAAGAACTAAAGAACTTGTGCATTATATATGTGGCATACGTATATGAGCTTAACTTTAACTTTTTATTAAACTTGTAAAACAAATTTTAATTTCTCACTTCTATAAAAAAAATTAACTTATTTTAATAAAAAAAATCAAGTTAAACTCATTGGATAACTTACCGCTCAAATTAAAATTTAAATTTTCTTTATAAATTTCTTACGTTAAAATTCTTTTAACCCATAATACCAGAAACTATATTTGAAAGGTAATTTCCCAAAAAAAGCACAAGTCAACTAGGGTTAACAGTCACATATTTTTTTTTTTATTTGAAATAAAAACTACTCATACATTTCTATTGATTACTTCAATTTTTAAATACAAAAGATATACTCTTTATGCGAAAATGTTAGATTGAAATAAAAATGTTAAAAATACGTTTTTTGCATTATTTTTTGAATAAATAAAATATTTAAAATTAAGAGCAAAGAAATACAACCAAAATCATTGATAGACAACTCTTCTAACCAGTTTTAAAATATAAAACCACAAATATTATAAATAGAATTTTATTATACCATTTGTAATAATAGGGTATTTTCAAAGTGAATTCTTTTTTTTTTCTTTATTTCTAATTATAATGATAAATAAATAAAGTAATTTTTAAAATATTTTAATTGTTTTCGAATTTAAACTAAAGTTGTGTGAACGAAGAATAATGTATTCAAGATTTGTTATCGTGTATTTTGGCTAAATTCGAGTACTACCTAAATAGTTTTAAAAATAGTTTTATAATGGTAAATAATCTAATAATGGTTTCGAATTGAACAAGTTATACATAAAAATAAATACATACTTAAAAAAAAATTTAAAACTTTAGTTTCAAAAAGAAATTTCGTGAATCATACAAATGATATGGCAATATTGTCTTTTATTGAAATGCATTCTTCTAAAAAGAAGTTTTAAAGTTTTATAGTTTTTGAAGAAAAGAAAAAAAAAGAAAAAAAAATATTTATCATGTATGTACCTATCTAAAATTAAAATAGAATCAAATATTCACGAGGATATTTTAAAAAGAACTATTGAGGAGATTTGAAAAAGAGAAAAAAAGCATAGGAAAAAATTAGAGAACAAATGCGGCACTTAAAATCTGAAAAAATTTCGAGAATTCGTATTGACATTTTTTGTTCTGCTTGCGTTATCTATATGTATAATTTCTGGTATAACCATATATAACCAATAAAATAATACATCGTATATTTTTTACATTCTCCTCAGCGTATACAACACTCTTTGAGTATTCATTCCGAAACACGATTATGCACTTTGAGTTTTCTGCATTTAATTAATAAAAATAAATTTAAAGTTAATCTTTCAATGGCAATTGATAAATCGAATTTTATAAATATTGTATTAAAAATATTTTTTTTATTTGAACGAATTAAAATCAAAGAATAGTTTTGAAATATAATAATTAATACTTAGTTATAATTGTATATTTATACCCGTATGAACTATGTTCAAGGGTATAATAAATTTACCATTACGTTTGTAACACCTTAAAGGAGTCGAACTAGACATAATGTCAAAGATATGGATCGGCTCAGAATCGAATCCTGAGTCGATTAAGCCATGTACGTCCGTCCGTCTGTCCGTCCGCACGCTGACTCAAAAAATAAAGGAGCTAGGAGTCTGAACATTTTTTTACGTCACTTCTAAAAAATTGTTAGTATTGCTATTTAAATCCAACATTTTCGGACGGCGGGTTCGAGTAGCTGCCATACAACTTCTTTCTTTATATAGAAATAACTCAGTATCTATTCAAGCTAGGTTTCTGAAATTTTACAAATAATGATCAAGTTTTATGGCAACAACTTCTGTAAAATTTGGTTTTGGTGATACGGCGGGTTCGGTTAGTTGCCATACAACTTCTCCGTTTAAATGAGAATAACTCAGTGTTTATTGAAGCTAGGAATCTGAAATTTAGTAAAGAGGTGTCGAGTTACATGCCAACAACTTTTGTAAAATTTGGTTGGTCTAGAACAGCCGGTTCAGGCTTCTTGCTTCTCTTGGAATTTAATGAAGCTAGGCGTCTGAAATCTTGCAAATGATGATAAACTTTTATGGCAACAATTTTTGCAAAATTCGGTTGTGGTGGTGCAACGGGTTCGGGTAGCTGCCATACAACTTATACGTTTAAATGTGATTAACTCAGTGTCTATTGAAGCTGGGAATCTGAAATTTAGTAAAGAGGTGTCGAGTTATATGCCAACAACTTTTGTAAAATTTGGTTGGTCTAGAGCAACCGGTTCAGGCTTCCTGCACCTCTTGGAACTTAATAAAGCTAGGTATCTGAAATTTTGCAAGTGATGATCCAGTTTTATGGCAACAACTTCTGTAAAATTTGGTTCTGCTGGTGCAACAAGTTCGGGTGGCTGCCATACAGCTTCTCTTTTTAAATGAAAATAACTCAGTGTCCGTCCGCACGATAACTCAAAAACTAAAGGAGGTAGGAGGCTGAAATATTTTTTACGTCACTATTGCAAAATTGTTAGTTTTGCTATTTGAATCCAGCTTTTTTGGCCGCCGCGTTCGAGTAGCTGCCATACAACATCTTTCTTTAAATGGAAATAACTCAGTGTCTATTCAAGCTAGGTATCTCAAATTTTACAAATGATGATCAAGTTTTATGGCAACAACTCCTGTAAAATTTGGTTGTGATGGAATGACAGGTTCGAGTAGTTGCCATACAATTTTTTTTTTTTAAATGAAAATAACTCAGTGTCTATTGCAGCTAGCTATCTGAAATTTAGTGAAAGTGTCGAGTTACATGCCAAAAACTTTTGTAAAAATTGATTAGTCTAAAGCAGCCGGTTCAGGCTTCTTGCTTAATGAAGGCGCAATAGATTCGAGTAGCTGTCATACAACTCCACAATTTACATAAATATATCTCTACTCGGTACTAAAACATCTGAATGTTTTTAAAAGATTATCAAGTTTTATAGAAACAGGGTATATTATGTTCATACGGGTATCCCAGAGTTGACATACTCTACTATACTGCACTCTTCCTGGTTTTTTTTTACACTCTTTTAGTTTTTTATTATGATATTAATTAGAACCAATTAAAATCAAAGAATTGTTTTGAAATATAATAATTAATCTTTAGTTATATTTTTTTTTTTAAACTTATCTTTTTATTATTATAAGTGAATGAATGAATTAAATTAAACTTGGTTTTTTATTATTACAAGTGAATGAATTAAATTAAACTTAATTTTTTATTATTATAAGTGAATGAATTAGATTACTTATTTTTTTTTTATTATTATAAGGGAATGAACTAAAATCGCAAATTGTTTGAAACATAATAATTGTATTCAAAATTTAGATATTATATTAAGTTTTTTTTTAGATTTTAAAGCAAGTACGCTCAAGTACATTATAATTTTCGTCTTAATATTTTATTATTACTTTATAGTTATTATATAATAGATAATATTATCGTTTATCTTTTACTTTAATAACTTATAAGATTTTAATATTTTTCGCACATTTTAATACAATAGATTATTTTAATTAATTTATAATTATTTTAATTATTTTTTATAATCGTTAAATTATAAAATTGATTAATACATTTTAAAACTTTTACACTTTTAAATGAAAGATAATATTTTTGGGAGGTTCGGTAGTTGGTGGGCAATTTACAATATTAAATAATTTTGATTTAAAAATTTATTGAAATGGATTTTGTAACTATTTCAAATTTAAGGGTTGAAGGACTAAGAGAGAAGGCACGAACGGGCGCAAATGTGTATTGACGTATAGACTTCTCCCACATTTCGGCCTAGTAACTGAAGATAACGACGGAAGTGAGGAACCCGAAGAAGAAAACGAAGACAGAAATGACGAAGATAATGGTGAAGAGGCTCTAGCAGACTGACTTATTTCTCCTTACGCAATATTGAAGATAGTTGGTCCTCGTTTACTGGTGCAGTAAATATGATCAATGATGAGAAAATATGTTTAGTAGGTTTGGTAAGTAAAGAAGTCATTACCGTTGGTAGTTGCCATAGTCAGATCATAGTAGATGGCATCACGTTAACCATTAAGTTGTAAGTGATTCTGCTATTCGTCATGTTTTCGTTTTGGGAAATCATGTCCTAAAGAAAGTGAATATAATACTAAAGGACAACGGTGTGGAATTTGTCGAAAGGGAATCAGGGTGCCGAATTAATAAACAAATATAAAATACTAAAATATTAAAAAAATAATATTGTAAGCAGAGTGACAGGCTGCGAACATACTAACTGTTCGTACGGGTATCTAAGAGTTGACAAAGGCAACTGTATTCCTTCTCGTTTTTTATTCTTATTAATATAAATTTAAGATTAAATCAGAAAACCAAAGCTTCCAATAACCTTTGTTAAAAAGTCTTAATTATCCGGTTGGGCGCATTAATTATCATATTATACCAATTTTAACGAAAAACAAGTAAATGTAACAGTAAGTCGATGCAACCGACTTATTTATACCCTACACCTAAAAAATTGAAATTAAATTTTTTTATCCATAAGTAATATTTTAGTTAGGTATTTAATATAAGCTAAAAAAATAAATGCTTTTACAACCTTTGTACAAAATTTCCGGTTTCTATCTTTATTAAATTCGAAGATATGCTTGTTAGATCTTGGGAAGTGTGTAAAGACACGCGGACCAGCACCCCAATTCATTTCAAATTTTAGAGTCGTCATCAGAACAGAATAGAACACTCTTATATCAAATTTCAAGTTTTTATATTTACTAATTTCGAAGATATGCTTGTTCGGTCTTGGAAGTTGTGTGGGAGATACCCGAACAACCACTCTAATTCATCTCAAACTTTAGGCAAATGAGGGATCCAGAAAACAGCACCCTTGTATCAAATTTGAAGTTTCTATCTTTATTAATTTCGAAGATATGTTTTTTCGGTTTTGGGAGTTGTATGGGAGGTACCCAAACAACTCCTCCAATTCATCTCAAATTTTGGACAAATCAGGGATTCAGGAAACAACACCCTAGTACCAAATTTGAAGATTCTATTTTTATTAACTTCGAATATATGCTTGTTCGGTTTTGGGAGTTGTGTGGGAGATACCCGAACAACCATTCCAATTCATCTCAAATTTTAGGCAAATGAGGGATTCAGGAAACAACACCCTCGTATCAAATTTGCAATTTTCTATCTTTATTAATTTCGAAGATATGCTTGTTCTGTTTGTTGTTGTGGAGGTACCCGAACAACTACTCCAATTCATCTCAAATTGTAGTGATATCAAGGATTCAGGAAAACACACTCTCGTACAAAATTGTAAGTTTCTATCTTTATAAATTTCGAAGATATGCGTATTCGCTTTTGGGAGATGTATGGGAGGTGCCCGAACCCATGGACCGATTTTGTCCGAATGTCCAGATTCGACTTGGCCTTCCTTTCGTAATTAGTAACCTACTATGTAAATTTCATCAAGATAGCTTCACTAGATTTTGAGTTATCGTGCGAACGGACGGACTAACGGACGGACATCGCTAAATCGACTCAGGAGGTGATCCTGATTCAGAATATATGTACATGTCCAAATCTAACTCGCTTCCGTTTGGTGGTTACAAACACCATACCAAAGTTAATATACCATATACTTTAAATGTAGGGTATAAAAAACCCATTTGAAAAAAAAAAAAAAATTATTAAGAAAAATCGTAGATCGAATGTGTACAGTTGGTCATATGCTTATAACTGACCGATACCAAAGAGAGTTTATTAATTTTATTGTTGTTTTCCTTCGTCAAAAGCTTGATTATTTTTTCCAATATATAAATAATTAACCTAATTAATTATTACTGGCAACGCCGACTTCAAAATATCACACCAAAATATAATTCTAATATGTTCCCAGAATTAAATAAAATATTACGTAGTAATAATTACAACTTAATTTCCACTTTACACATAGAACCAAAGGACTCTGTATTACTTTCTCAAAATAATATTAATACATACAACTTAAAAAGATCAGCTAAAAATAATTACATACTAGAAGATCAAAAAGAAATTTACAATGTGTTAGGTTCATATTTAGAAAAAACTCATAGAATTCATATTATGTATTCTACAACAAACAGTAGAATACATAACAAAATATCACATAAAGTAAACCAATTCACGAACAATATTGAACAAATGCACACAAATAACATTTCTTTTCGTATTTTTAACGATACAAATAAGTCAGCTGAGCAGAGTGGTGAAAATAGCCAATTCACGAACCAATTTGAGCTTTTTTCGAAATTGAAAGTTTTAAAAAATAAAACCTCTACTAGTGTCGATAATATGCAAAACATAGTATTGAAAAATCTAAGTAGTTTAATAATTTCGAAATATGTCATCCTGTTAAACAATGCAATAAATAATTCGTATTTTCCGCAAATTTGGAAAACATCGAAAGCCATATTGCTAAAAAAAACCAGGCAAGAACGCAAATAATCCTAGAATCTATAGACCAATTAGTCTTACGCCTAACATTAGTAAACTATTTGAAACAGTTATAAACGATAAAATTTGAAAATTTATTAATTTAAACAATCTAATTCCTCAAAATCAGTTTGGCTTTAGGTACAAGCATGGAACTCTTCATACTATAACCAAACTAACATCTTATATCTGCTGGTTTATAAATAAAAATACGAGGTTGGAGCCTGTATTGTAGATTTTGAAAAAGCCTTTAATTCGGTCTGGTTGGATGTTCTAATATATAAATTGTTATACAAATACAAATTTCCATTCCATTTAATAGTGCTCATACAGAGCATGTTGTATAACAACAAATTCCTTCTATATAATTCTCAAAACGCATTAAATAAAATATATACAATTGAAAATGGCCTACTACAAGGCACAGGTAACGCACCGATTCTTTTCTCTATATATATGGCAGATCTACTACATTTATTAGAGCGAGTAAAATGTAATACCTATACACTAGCTTTTGCGGACGATATAATAGTCTATTCGGCAAATGACACAATAAGTAGCATACAGTCCAAAGTGCAAAAATTTTTAACATCATATTGGATTATTGTTAAATCTGGATATTAAAAGTGAACTTTAATAAATGTGAAACCATCCTATTTCGTAATACGGTGGACAAAACAAGTTCAGACATAAAAAAAAATTGGAAAAGTTTTACTATAAAGTCACCAGATAATTCACCCCTTGCAAAGAAAAAAGTTGTTAAATATCGCAATTTGAACTACTCCGCGCATATAAAATATACAATTTCCAAAGGAAATAAACCATTCATGGCAGCAAAAAAACTCTTTTATAATAAAAACATAAGTAACAGGGTTAAAATAATCTGCTACCAAACACTAATTAGGCCAACACTTATGTATGGTGTGCCTGTATGGTACAACATAAGCGCAAGCTTAATGGAGAAACTACGCAAATTTGAAAGAAAGTGCATAAGAGTTTGTATCAATAAAAACCGAAAGCCCGAATCCGACTACAAACATTTCTACTCAAACAAATATTTGTACAAGGAATCAAACATAAATAGAATAAACAGTTTTATGATAAAACTTGTTCGCAAACATTATGAGAGAGCAAAAAACATTCCAGAAAATGGTTTTATATAACATATATATTACCACAAAGAGGAGTACATAAGATAAACTTTGCTCACAGGATTTATTGCCCCTGAGCATTTTACATTTCTTGATAAAAATGGTTATATTCAAAACCAAAATCATGTCCCTATATTATTTCCTTATAATAGACGGGCCAGATTTAAATCAATAGGTATAACCCGGGCAATATTAATGGAGTAAATCATATTTCAAACATGTCTATACCCGATAAAGACAAAAAAATAAAAAGAGATTATTGGTGGTTGGATAACAAACATTCATCAGAAGTTAGTACTAGAACTACAAATTAGGTTTTAATTTAAGCTAAGTTACTCAATTTAGGATAAGTGGGGTAAGGCATAGGTTAAGTTGTTTTTATTGTAACAACCAGAATAAATATTGATTTTTATAACCGAAATTTTTGCAATATAAAAAAAAAAAGAAGAATAAAATATTATTTTGATACAAAAATTATTCTGAAAATTAAATTAAGAATTAGACACAAAACTAACATAAAAATTAAAGATTAATTTAAATGTTAATATAAAAAACAACAAGCAAAGATGCCGTTTTTTATAAACTTTTTCTAGACTAAGATATATTTTAGATTGTATTTAAAGGTATATATAAAAGGTTATTAATAAAAAAAAAAAAAAAAAGCAAAGAAAATTACATATGAAATTAAAATATTAAAATATCGTATCATATAATTAGTGGCTTCGCCTTACTAGATATGGCTTCGCCTTTTTTGATATTGTAATATATGGTATACGTATAACCAGAAATTATATATATATAGATAACGCAAGTAGAACAAAAAATCTCTCACAATTTTTTTTAATTTGAAGTACCCTAAAGAAAGAGAAAAACATTGGATTAAAAAAATGAACATATTATTTTTGCCTGTTCTTTCTCATTCTTCATTCTTCAAATTTTTTTTTTTTTATTTTTCTAAAGAAAAATCAAACAAGACACAAAAGTAAAAAGGTTTTTTTTTTATTTAAGATGTTATTGGTATGTGTTAGGCTGTTAGATTTTTTTTCTATTCATTTCATATATTTTATGAATAGTTTATATTTTGTTATTTTCAGTCACTTTAGTTTAATTTATAAAAAGAAGTAGCCAAAAAATTATTAATAAATGGAGAGTATAGAGTAGTATAGCCAGCCTTATATATATAGATATGTATATATATATATGTATATGCATATTAATTTTTTTTTTTCTTAGAAAATTTTACATTTTATAAATACCTATCGAAATGTTAACCTCTGAGGGTAATTTTTCTATTTCTTTTTTATGAATTTAGGAAATTTGCAAACAGATTATCTGACTCATGGCGCAGTGGTTAAGTCGCCAACCTTTCAATCGAAGGGTCTTGGGTTCAAACCTCGATCAGGTCATAAATAAAAAAATATGTAGTACTTTTATATCGTAAAAATGTATATCGTATAGTTAATAGTAGTAATAATAACATTAATAATATTAATAATAATAATGGTAATAGTAATAATAACAATAATTATAATAATAGTAATAATAATATTAGCTGCTACAGTGGGGCTATCTTTGGTTATATCATGCAAGTAAGATGTTATATACTGCTGCACGTCGTAATCCACGGATGGCGCTGACTCTGTAGTAAAATATTAACAATAATAACAATAATAATAATAATAGTAATAGTAATAATAATAATAGTAATAATAATAATAATAATAATAAAAGTAATAGTAATAATAACAATAATTATAATAATAATAGCTACTACAGTGGAGCTATCTTTGGTTATATCATGCAAGTAAGGTGTTATATACTGCTGCACGTTGTAATCCACTGATGGCGCTGACTCTGTAGTAAAATATTAATAATATTAATAAGAATTCTAATACCAATAATAGTAACCGCTACAGTGACAGTGGGGGTTGCCTTCAATAATTAACTCATGTAGTTACTTTATACTACTACTACAGGTTGTAACTGTTGTGACGGCTTTAGTTACTCTTAGCAAAATAGTAATAATAATATGCGGATTCATTGTATCCTTACAGTCCCACTCCCAATTCAATGTTTCCGTATCCATTTCGTATCCTTTCCTATCCCTACTCCCTAGCCAATATGCTGGTTCGCAGGTAAGGGTTTCATCCCATTATATTGGCTAAAGGTGGAGGTGGGTTTAGTCAGTAAGAATCTGACACTACCAAGGGGGAAATTCTTGGTGTTTTTGGAAGATTCCCACCTCCCTTAGAAAAAAAATAAAAATAAAGTATGTAAGATTAAAAACTCGTGTGCGGTATAAAATTCTATACTGAATGAAAAAATTATAATTCTGAAAATTTGACCTAATTTAATTTTTGTTGATGTAATATTTAACAATAAGGGAAAAAGCCGAATTGCAGTTTCAAAATAAAAAAGCCTTGAATTCAATTAAACGTTGAAGTCGGCATAAACAACTCTTGTAAAACAAAATTATAAGATAAATAAATACATTTTGAAGTTCATATATCAAACAAGCTACTATTCTTTGGTAACCTGTAGAGCCTTGCATTAAAATTCAGCCTACTATTTTTGCATGTGGCGCAGGTTCTACCTGATTTGCGGGAATCTAATTTTATATTTTGAAACATTCTAAACAGAGGATGAATATATTATATGAAAGCAAAAGAGATGGAAAAGATAATAAAATTATGTAGATAAATAAAAGAGTCAGAAAAATAGAAAATTTTAATTATAAGTTTTGCAACAAGTTAATGAATAAAATAATTGCGACAATCAAATGAATTTGGAAACAAATTCTAAACAATAATAAAAAAAAATGTTTCCTTACTTTTTGAATAGAAATTATGTTCCAACTTCTTGATTGATGAATGATTAAGAACTAAAGAACTTGTGCATTATATATGTGGCATACGTATATGAGCTTAACTTTAACTTTTTATTAAACTTATAAAACAAATTTTAATTTCTCACTTCTATAAAAAAAATTAACTTATTTTAATAAAAAAAATCAAGTTAAACACATTGGATAACTTACCGCTGAAATTTAAATTTAAATTTTCTTTATAAATTTCTTACGTTAAAATTCTTTTAACCCATAATACCAGAAACTATATTTGAAAGGTAATTTCACAAAAAAAGCACAAGTCAACTAGGGTTAACAGTCACATATTTTTTTTTTATCTGAAATAAAAACTACTCATGCATTTCTATTGATTTACTTCAATTTTTAAATACAAAAGATATACTCTTTATGCGAAAATGTTAGTTTGAAATAAAAATGTTAAAAATACGTTTTTTGCATTATTTTTTGAATAAATAAAATATTTAAAATTAAAACCAAAGAAATACAACCAAAATCATTGATAGACAATTCTTCTAACCAGTTTTAAAATATAAAACCACAAATATTATAAATAGAATTTTATTATACCATTTGTAATAATATGGTATTTTCAAAGTGAATTCTTTTTTAGCACATTTCCAAAAAAATTTTGAAAAAATGTGCTTATTAGTTTAACTCTGTCCGTCCGTCCTTCCGTCTGTTTACAAAACTTCTACACCGTTAAAGATAGAGAAAAAAATTTTAACCGTGGGTAGGTCTCATAAAAAAAATAATTTTGTGGAACAACTTTTTCATGTAGCCCCTCAAACTTTGAAAAGACCCTATTTGTAAATGCATATATCTTATGTTCTACTTAAGATTTTTTCAATCTGAAAACGTCATTCGACAGGTATTTGTTTTATCTTTGTAAATTAATATGAAAATTATACAATTTTTTTAAATTTAGTATTTAAATTTACGGTTATGTGAAAACCAAATTTTGCATGATTTTTCTACTTTCATAACTCCGGCATACTTCTAGATAGAGGCTTGAAATTTTGAGGCAAGAAAGAACTTTTAGAATTAGTATAAGTTTGCTCAGAAAATTTTTTTGGACCACCCCCTGTTTATGAGCTATTAGGGCTTAAAAATTGAAAATTTGCTATTTTTAAACACCTGTAACTTAGGAACCTGTACACATTTTACTTCTGCAAGATATAAAAATTAAAGCTACGGTAATATATTTTTACGTGTGTTAAAGGTTTATTTAAGTTATAAAGGGTTCCAAAGTTGCAGCTCTTCAAAATTGCGAAAAAGCTCCATTTTCAGATGTATATATCTCAGGCTTTGCGTAATAGCTTTACAATCTAAAACCGCCAGAAGATCGAAAATTTTATTATCTATATAAAACAATATCAAAATTATGTAATATTTTGTAATTTACTATTTAAATTTACCGTTAAGTGAAAACCACATTCTGCATGAAATTTCGTTTTTCATAACTCCGGCACGCCTTTAGATAGGAACCTGGAATTTTGAGACAAGAAAGAACTTTTAGAATTAGTATAGCACCTCCTCCATTTTCGGTAGCACCTCCTCTTTAAGAGTTATTTCGTATCAAAAATTGAAAATTTGGTGTTTTTAGACACCTGTAACTTAGGCACCTGTAAAAATTTTTCTTCGGCAATGCATGAAAATTAAAGATTCAATAATATATTTTTACGTGTGTTAACGGCTTTTCTTAGTTATATAGGATTCCGGAATTACGGCCCCTCAAAATTTCAAAAATGTCCTATTTTCACATTTTTTCTTATTACATGAAATTTTCAAATTTTTGTGTAAGTCACACTTCTAAACAGTTTGTATTGAGTTTTGGAAATGTGCGCTTTTAAAAACCGTTGGTTTACATTCTACCTTGTTTTTTCTTTATTTCTGATTATAATGATAAATAAATAAAATAATTTTTAAAATATTTTAATTGTTTTCGAATTTAAACTAAAGTTGTCTGAACGAAGAATAATGTATTCAAGATTTGTTATCGTGTATTTTGGCTAAATTCGAGTACTACCTAAATAGTTTTAAAAATAGTTTTATAATGGTAAATAATCTAATAATGGTTTCGAATTGTACAAATTATACACAAAAATAAATACATACTTAAAAAAATTTAAAAGTTTAGTTTCAAAAAGAAATTTCGTGAATCATACAAATGATATGGCAATATTGTCTTTTATTTAAATGCATTCTTCTAAAAAGAAGTTTTAAAGTTTTATAGTTTTTGAAGAAAAGAAAAAAAAAAACAAACAAAATAAAAAATATGGATAAGTTCCTTATGTTGCCTTATGGTAATAATACATTATGTATTTTCCCAATTATTATACACTACACCTAAAGTATAGGGTATATTAACTTTGGTATGATGTTTGTAACCACCAAAAGGAAGCGAGTTAGATATGGACATGTATACATATTCTGAATCAGGATCACCTCCTGAGTCGATTTAACGATGTCCGTGCGTCCGCCCGTTCGCACGATAACTCAAAAACTAATAAAGCTATCTTGATGAAATTTATATAGTAGGTTACTAATTATGAAAGGAAGGCTCAGTTCGAATCCGGACAAAATTGGTCCTTGGTTTCTGATTCTGGAAGCTTCCGAATGATTCCGGAGCAAACGAGATTATCTCCAAAACCAACAAAGATAGAACCTTTAAATTTTGTGCAATGATGTTCCTTCCCGTTCGATTTATGTCTCTGAAATTTAAGAAGATATGGGCCATGGGTTTGGATTTTCGAAGCTTCCGAACGAGCCCAGAGTAAATGAGATTATCTCCAATACCAATAAAGATATAACCTTCAAATTTAACAGACTGGTGTTCTTTCATGTTTTATTAAAGTTTCTAAAATTTGATTGGATTTGGTCCATGGGTTAGGATTTTGGAAGCTTCCGAACGAGCCCAGAGCAAACGAGATTATCTCCAAAATCAACGAAGATAGAACCTTTAAATTTTGTACAATGATATGTTTATTCCCGTTCGATTTATATCTCTGAAATTTAAGAGTATTTGGTCCATGGGTTTGGATTTTGGAAGCTTCCGAACGAACACCAGAGCAAATGAGATTATCTCCAAAACCAACCAAGATATAACCTTCAAATTGGGCAGAGTGGTGTTCTTTCATGTTTTACTTAAGTCTCTGAAATTTGAGAGGATTTGGTTCATGGGTTCAAATTTTAGAAGCTTCCGAACGAGCCCCAGAGCAAACGAGTATATCTCCACAACCAACAAAGATAGAAACTTTATTTTTAGTACAAGAGTGTGCTGTTATGCTGCCTTTTCTATAAAATTGGAAACTGACATTTGAAAGAATTTGAACCATGGATTCGTATATTGGAAGCTTCCGAACGAGACCCAGAGCAAAAGAGATTATCTCCAAAACCAACAAAGATAGAACCTTTAAATTTTTTACAATGATTTTCCTTCCCGTTTGATTTATGTCACTGAAATTTAAGAGGATATGGTCCATGGGTTTGGATTTTGGAAGCTTCCGAACGAGCCCCAGAGCAAATGAGATTATCTCCAAAAACAACAAAGATATAACCTTAAATTTGGCAGAATGATGTTCTTTCATGTTTGATTTAGGTCTCTGAAATTTGAGAGGATTTGGTTTATGGGTTCGGATTTTTAAAGCTTCCGAACGAGCCCCAGAGCAAACGAGATTATCTCCAAAATCAACAAAGATAGAACCTTTAAATTTTGTATAATGATGTTCCTTCTCGTTCAATTTATGTCTCTGAAATTTAAGAATATTTGGTCCATGGGTTTGGATTTTGGAAGCTTCCAAACGAGCACCAGTGCAAATGAGATTATCTCCAAAACCAACAAAGACTCCAAACCTTTAAATTTGGCAGAGTGGCGTTCTTTCATGTTTTATTTAAGTTTCTGAAATTTGAGAGGATTTGGTTCATGAGTTTTCATCTTGGAAGCTTCCGGACGAGCCCTAGAGCAAACGAGTATATCTCCACAACCAACAAAGATAGAACTTTTATTTCTAGTACAAAGGTGTTCTGTTATGTTTCCTTTTCTGTAAAATTGGAAACTGACATTTGAAAGAATTTGAACCATGGGTTCGTATTTTGGAAACTTCCGGACGAGCACAAGAGCAACGAGCATATCTCCAAAACCAACAAAAGTAGAGCCTTTAAATTTAGTACAATGGTGTTCTGGCATGTTTTCCTTATCTTCCTGAGATGAATTCGATGAATTGGAGCGGCAATTCGGGTACCTGACACACACCTCTCAAGGACTAACAGTCTTCGAAATTAATAAAGATAGAAATTTAAAATTTTTTACAAAGGTGTCAAGCATATCCCAAGAGGATGCCTCTTGTACGTTCCTGAAATTCGAGTTGAATAAGACAGAAAAGGGAAGAAGTTCAAGTAGCTGCCAAAAAACTTATGGATTTTTAATTTAATTCAAATTATTCAGGTGTAGGGTATTAATAATTGGGTTGCATCGACTTACTGTTACATTTACTTGTTTTTTTATACCCTACACCTAAAGTATAGGGTATATTAACTTTGGCATAGTGTTTGTGACCACCAAAAGGAAGCGCGTTAGATATGGACATGTATATATATTCTGAATCAGGATCACCTTCTGAGTCGATTTAACGATGTCCGTCCGTCCGTCCGTCCGTCCGTTCGCACAATAACTCAAAAACTAATAAAGCTATCTTGATGAAATTTATATAGTAGGTTACTAATTACGAAAAGAAGGCTAAGTTCTAATCTGGACAAAATCGTACCATGGGTCGGATTCTGTACTTCCGAATGATTCCGGAGCAAACGAGATTATCTCCAAAATCAACAAAGATAGAACCTTTAAATTTTCTACAATGATGTTCCTTCCCGTTCTATTTATGTCTATGAAATTTAAGAGGATTTGGTACATGGGTTTGGATTTTGGAAGCTTCCGAACGAGCACCAGAGCAAATGAGATTGTCTCTAAAACTAATTAAGATATAACTTTTAAATTTTGTACAATGATGTTCCTTCCCGCTCGATTTATGTCACTAAAATTTGAGAGGATTTCGTCCATGGGTTCGGATTTTGGAAGCTTCCGAACGAGCCCCAGAGCAAAAGAGATTATCTCCAAAATCAACTAAGATAGAACCTTTAAATTTTTTACAATGATGCTCCCTCCCGTTTGATTTATGTCTCTGAAATTAAAGAGGATATGATCCATGGGTTTGGATTTTCGAAGCTTCCGAACGAGCCCCAGAGCAAATGAGATTATCTCCAAAAACAAAAAAGATATAACCTTAAAATTTGGCAGAATAGTGTTTTTCATGTTTGATTTAGGTTTCTGAAATTTGAGAGGATTTGGTCCATGGATTCGGATTTTGGAAGCTTCCGAACGAGCCCCAGAGCAAACGAGATTATCTCCAAAATCAACAAAGATAGAACCTTTAAATTTTTTACAATGATGTTCCTTCCCGTTCGATTTATGGCTCTGAAATTTAAGAGGATTTGGTCAATGGATTTGGATTTTGGAAGCTTCCGAACGAGTACCAGAGCAAATGAGATGATCTCCAAAACCAACTAAGATATAACCTTTAAATTTGGCAGAGTGGTGTTCTTTTATGTTTTATTTAAGTCTCTGAAATTTAAGAGGATTTGGTTCATGGGTTTTTATCTTGGAAGCTTCCGGACGAGCCCCAGAGCAAACGAATATATCTCCACAACCAACAAAGACAGAACCTTTATTTTTACTACAAGAGTGTGCTGTTATGTTTCCTTTTCTATAAAATTGGAAACTGACATTTGAAAGAATTTGAACCATGGATTCGTATTTTGGAAACTTCCGGACGAGCACAAGAGCAACGAGCATATCTCCAAAACCAACAAAAGTAGAACCTTTAAATTTAGTACAATGGTGTTCTGGCATGTTTTCTTTATGTCCCTGAGATGGATTCGATGAATTGGAATGGCAATTCGGGTACCTGACACACACCTCCCAAGGACTAACAATCTTCGAAATTAATAAAGATAGAAACTTACAATTTTTTACAAAGGTTTCAAGCATATCCCAAGAGGATGCCTCTTTTACGTTCCTGAAATTTGAGTTGAATAAGACCGAAAAGGGAAGAAGTTCAAGCAGCTGCCGAAAACCTTATGGATTTTTAATTTAATTCGAATTATTCAGGTGTAGGGTATTAATAATTCGGTTGCATCGACATACTGTTACATTTACTTGTTTGTACAATAATAAAAAACAATATACTATTTTATTTGAAGAAATTATAGTAACTATACTTATATACTTTCTTAATTGAATAAAATGAAAATTGAAACGAACTTACTTATTGATTTGATGAGTTTCATTGACTTCCGGATAATGTAACCGCTCGCGAACCGAACCACCCGAAAACCGTTTAATCCATATGACCGTTTTGTTCACACAATTTTTATACCCGTACGATAAGGATCGGGTATATTAAAAATGCTCATTCCTTTGTAGTATATCGAAATAAGCTAGCTAGATATACCTTCAAAGGTATGGATCGGATCAGAATCAAATTCTAGGTCGATTAAGCTCTGTCCGTCTGTCCGTCAGCAAGGTAACTAAAAACTAAGAAAGCTAGAGTCTTGAAATTAACACAAAATATTCCTACATCAATTTGTAGGTTCCCTATATTTTTTGGTTGAGATCCGACTAAGACTTCGGGTAGCTCTCGAAGAACTAATTTTTAGATCTTCACATTTTTTTTGAAATAGAGCCATGAAATTTTAACTTCTGATAGATATCATAAAAATATTAATTTTATGAGAACAACTTTTTTCTGTAGCCCCATCTGTTACGGAGCCCCCCAAGTTCGGAAAAGCTCTATATTTAAATTGTTGTAACACAAGTTATATAAGGTATATCTTCAATTTAAAAACGCTAAACGATTGCTGCTTTTATTAGCTTTAAAAATATATATACAATAAATATATACTTTTTTCATACGGTGTCTTAATTTACCGTTATGTGAAAGTCAAATTTGACAAAATTCATGACTCCTTCTATCTTCCAAACGGTTTAAGTTAGAAATTTGATTTTGAGAGAAGTTAGGCCTTTGAAAATAAGTACGAGTCATTTCAGAAAGTGTTTTTGTATCGCCCCCCAGGTAATATACAAAAATTAAAGTTTCAACATTACATTTTTATAATAACTTTTCTTAATAATATAAACTTACCTTAAAATTGACAAAAGTGTGACTTCATTTTTATTTTTCTAACAAATTTTTTTAACAATTTTTTTGCATTTTTTTTTACTCGATAATTTGAAATTGTTGAGTATTATGCGTAGTACAAAAAAAATTAAATAAATAAAAAATATAACTGTTGCTTGAAGAATTTATAATTATATACTTCTATAGCTCATGTTTATTTACATATCGTATATGTCACTGATGAATGAATGATATATAATGCATATGTATATAAATTATTATACATTTGCCGCTTAGTACTAAATGGCACTATAGCATATTTGTAAAAGTTTTGAATTGATAATTGTTATGTGGAAGGTTGGAATCTGCTTTTGAAGAATGTATAAACATATATTATGAATATTTGTACAAACCATAGTTTTAAAAATTATAAAATTCACTTCAAAAATTATTTTAAAATACTAAAAAATTATATTATAAGCAGAGTGACGACTATGAACATACTAACGGGTTCGTACAGGTATCTAAAAGTTGATAAAGGCGATAAAAGTTGATAAGGCGATTGGAGATAAACTGTATTCTTCCTAGTTTTAATTAAAGTTGTTTCAAATTTTACGTTCTTAGTATATTTAAAATTATGATGTTCAAAAAAGATACTACTATTATGTTGAATATTCTATAATTCAATCTTCTATTAAAATTATAAACTATTCAGTTACAAACTCTGTGTTAAAAAAAATTCCGTTACAATTAATCATTTATTAAAATTGTACAATATTGTCACTATATTTCTAATTAAATCCTTTATTAAATTGTAAATTATTGTAACAATAACTCTATTCTATAATTATACTAAACTTGATGGTATTTTTTTTTTTTTTATATATATTCACCAATTCCACTTAGTTTCCATAATATATTCAAATTACACTTTTTATTCTTTTTTATCTTTTCACCAATTTCACTATTTATCTCAGAATTTCAAAAATCTCAGAACCCAGCTCAAAGGACCAAAAAATGTTTTATCGTAATTATATTAACTTTGTTAATTTTATAGGTTCATATTTTTTCCTGAAAATTCTGAAGAATAATTAATAACGCTTTTATTCGATTTGTTAATAATTTTAAGACACGTTTATATTCAATTATGTTCTATTTGGTTTGGCGGTATAACAAGAAGTGATTAAAAAATGTTACAATTATTATAATTAAACAAGTAAATGTAACAGTAAGTCGATGCAACCCACTTATTAATACCGTATACCTGAATAATTCCTATTAAATTAAAAATCCACACGTTTTTTGACAGCTGCTTGAACCGCTTCCCTTTTCTCCCTTATTCAACTGGAATTTCAGGAACGTAAAAGAGGTATCTTTTAACACCCTTGTACAAAATTTCAAGTTTCTATCTTTGTTAATTTCGAAGATATGCTTGTTAGCCCAAGGGGGCCGGTGTCAGGTACACGAATTGCCACTCCAATTTATCAAATCCATCTCAAGGACATAGAGGAAATATTACAAAACACTCTTATATTAATTTTAAAGGTGCTGTCTTTTTCGTTTTAGAGGTATGCTCGTTTGCTCTTTGGCTAATTGGGAAGTTTTCAAAATCCGAACATATGGTCCAAATCATCTCAAATGTCAGTTTTAATTAAAAAAAAAGAGAAATATCAGAATACCCTTGTTTGTGCCAAATATAAAGGTTCTATCTTTGTTGGTTTTGGAGATAATCTCGTTTGCCCCGAAATCTTTCGGAACTTTCCAGAATCCGAACCAATGGACCGATTTTGTCCAGATTCGAACTTAACCTTCCTTTCGTAATTAGTAACCTACTATATAAATTTCATCGAGATAGCTTTACTAGTTTTTGAGTTATCGTGGGAACATACGGACGGACGGACATCGTTAAATTGACTCAATAGGTGATCCCGATTCAGAATATATTATATACATGTCCATATCTAACTTGCTTACTTTTGGTGATTGCAAACTCCATTTCAAAGTTAATATACCCTATACTTTAGGTGTAGGGAATAAAAAGATCAACGGTGAAAGTTCAGTGACCTATTTACTTTATACTTAAGAAAGTTAATATATAAATTTGATCATTAATTATAATAGATTATTATTCTTATATAATATACTAATATAATTCAAAGAAAGTGTAAAACACTTTTAATTTACATTGATTTGTTTTATAATGGCAGGCACATATGTCAAAAATAATAATTATATAATTATTCAAATCAATATATAATTATTGTAAAATTATTTGTCAAATTTCAACATTACAATGAAAGCAATAAAATCAAGTAAGTAATTTCAAAATATTATTTTTTATTTCTTTTATATTTATATTTTAGTTTTCATTTAGTAAATTCTATTAATACTTTTAGGAAAAAAACATTAGATGCTATGAATTTGTGGAATAGAGTGCTGGATTTACATTAGATAAGTATACATTTTTTTATTATTTTATAGAAATGATTCTTTGTTGTAGTTTTCGTACTTTTCTTTACAGTAACATGATGATGACAATAAAAAGTGGAAGATCAGCAGTTGACCACTCCTAAACAAATCGTTACTATTTATCGAACACGCACGCCATCGCCAGGAGACACTACTGTTTTTTATTGCATAAAAAAGTTCATCAGAAACCTGCTCACATTATGTATGAGAAAAAAGATGACACTGTGTGCATTGCATACCAATTTATCACTTGTATTTTTATTGCATATTTTGCATTACTTTTACATTGTAGATACTTTGTTAATATTATTAATATGGATGTATATATTTTGAACAAACATTTTTTTTTTTTTAAAAAAACTTATTTTTACTTATTCTTTGCTTTATTTTTTTTATTTTGTTTCTCTAAATTTTTTAATTGTATGTAGGTATACGTATAATATGTAAAATATTTATTTTTTATTAACTTGATTGTAAAAAAATAAATTTAAGTTTAAATTTTCTCGGGAGTTAAGTTTTTATGAACTTGACAGTATATTGACATTTTTTATCTTTTCTTGACAGTATTTCAATTTTAATTTCAGATAATGCAGGTTCTGGTAATGTATCTGTTATTCCTCCCTCTGAAGGTAGATTCTGATACCATGCATGATATTCCTGCAGAATCGCATTATTATTGCAAAGACTCACCATATCTTTTTTTTCTAAGCTAATAGGCAACCTGTTCTAGTAAAGAATATTCTTTAATGATTTTTTAGCCACATCACTCAAGCTCATCATTTTGGTTTTTGTTGACTTATACTGGAAATTTAAAGTGTTACTTGAATTATTGTGAAGCTGTTTATCACGTGCATATTTCAAAAATTTTTCATGTCCATGAAATTAGCACTGATAAAATTCAAAATCTTAATTTGTGTCAGCGAAAAACCACTAATTTGCGCAAAGAAATTACTGCTTCTTTCTATCTTTCACCATGTTGAATAGTGCGCTTTCTTTAACTTTCTTCCCAAAGTGGTTATTGTAGACAAACATAGCATTGCTGAAGCATTACATAGTTAAATTTTAAGCAGACTTCTGTTAAAATTACGTCTTTTTTGCAACATTACATAATGTCTTTTTTATATTAAAAATGTCAGTTTCAAGTTCAGCATACCATTTCAAAAAAGTGTTACGTTCATCACATTTCATCATATCTGGGGCAAAATATTCTCATACGGGAGCGATGAAATTTTCATTTTCAGAAAAAATAAATAAATGTGGAAAGTATCCTGTGTTCCTTAAAAAGTGCGCTCCTGCTGTAGGTAAAATTAATAATGATAGGAAAATATTTTAGAGAATCAATTAATTTTATGGTTCCACACTCCAAACTTAACATAGTAATTTTTGTGCCTCTCTCAATTTGTGATTTTTTGTCTCTCCAAATATAATTGAGAAACTTCTCAATTTAATTTTCTTTTAGAATCATAGTTCTATTCTAAATCCACATTCTTGGCAGAAGAATAAATTTGCAATATCAATACTTTTACACATCTTTATTGAAATACGCATAATTTTGGTACATTTTAAATTATAATATTGATCTTAGTAGCATAAATTTATACGTTTACCTTCACCAACGAATTCAAATAATACATTATTTTCCACATCTCAATCTTCATATTTGTATATGTTTAAAAAATTATTATGTTAAATTTGGACCATCATTCTTGGAATTTTTCTAACTCTAGAATTGCAACACCTTCATTATGTATTAAAACCTTTTTCGCAATTCATTACCTCTCCGAGTCTGACGAAATTCTCTATAGTTATTGCTTTTTACAACATATGCCAAGCTAATAACAAAATCTCTATATAGATACATTCCGTTTTTATTTGTTACTGCTACAATTCTCTTCCGTTTTACATAAATTTCTTCTTCAGAATTTTGATATTTATTATTTCTTCCTTGACCTTGTGGAAATCAGCTTAATCTTCCAATTAATTTTAGATTGGATGGTAGGTCTTTATACTATTTTTAAACATTGATATAAATAATTTGTTTTTCTTTATCCATTCTAAATACGTTATTTTTCTTATGTTACATGTATGAATATCTATATTCCAATTAAGTATAAAGCTATGCTTAATCACATTGTTTATAATTATGAATGCTAGTACTACCTAGGTTTTCATTACCGACAAAATTGAGACTTGGATATTAAGTAAAATAAAATTGATTAGTTGAATGTGTAGTTGGATAATTGTGAATTGTTTTTATTGACTTCTTGTGAATAACATTCAGTTTATCCATATAAATTTTTGAAGCCCCTTTCCATTAATGGTTTAGATATATAACATTAAAGTGTACGTATGAAATGTAAATAACATTTAGAGTTTGTTTGTCAAAACATCTTCTTACTCCCTTTAATATAAAGATGTAAGGAGCGATTTTCTTACAACAAAATCAATGTGATCGTCCAACGTAAATAATATGGTATAGGAATAAATATGTCTAGGTAGTTGAAATTTTTTAGAACTTCAAATTAAGCATTATCATATATAAAAGGTGGACTATGAAACAGCCAAATACTAATATTTTCGTCTTCTTTAAATTTAATACTAGCCGATTTTACTTCAACCACTCATCAGTTAAAGATAAATCGTGTAATATTATTGTTTTTAATTTCTCTTCATTATTTGCCATATGATTACTGTATTATAGACGAATAGTTGCAGAGGTGCTTTAAGATTAACTTGCGGCAAATTATCAATAAATATCTTAAACAGGTCGCGGCCTAGAATGGATTCTTAAGGAACACCTTTTTTATTTAATCTTTGGTTTCTGTAGACATTATCCAATTTCTCCTTTTGTCATAGACCTTCTAAATATGTTTTAAATAATGCTATATTGGCGTGAGAAAGTTCAACAAATTTTTTACAAATTTTGTGGTGTTGTTGTCGTATCCGATTACAGAATTTGGTTTTAGTGATTTGATTATGTTTTCTACTTCTGTTGTTGAAATTTTTGTAAGCACAAATGTGCTTAGTATATAACGTCCAAAGTTATTAAGGAAATTTTGATTAATACAAACATTTGAAATATTTAGACTACTCGTCACGTGCGTGAAAAATCGTTCATTTACTCCGATATATTTTGTTTATCAGTGATTATTTTATTATTATATATTCTAGGGTTTAGACCATTGTTTTCAAATCAATCCCACCATTGTTAGACATAATCTTTTTATAAAGTTTCCTTAGGTTTTTGCGACTTCTCGGATATTTTGCTATTCTATCGCAAAAAACTTTAACTTATCATTGAAAATTATCAACTTTATGGCACGATACAGATTGTATAGAAAGGAGGTATTTGAGACATTATAATATTTACGCTTATACTTGAAAAAGTTCGCAGACTTTAATCATGTTGAGTATGAATTAATCATTCATTCATTTTTATACCCTACACATTAAGTATAGTATACTAACTTTGGTACGGTGTTTGTAACCACCAAAAGGAAGCGAGTTAGATATGGACATGTATATATATTCTGAATCAGGATCACCTCCTGAGTCGATTTAGCGTTGTCCGTCCGTCCGTCCGTTCGATGATAACTCAAAAACTAGTGAAACTATCTTGATGAAATTTATATAGTAGGTTACTAATTAAGAAAGGAAGGCTAAGTTCGAATCTGGACAAAATCGGTCCATGGGTTCGGGTACCTTCCACACAACTCCCAAAACCGAACAAGCATATATTCGAAATTAATAAAGATAGAAACTTCAAATTTGGTACTAGGGTGTTGTTTCCTGAATCCCTGATTAGTCCAAAATTTGAGATAAATTGGAGTAGTTGTTCGGTTACCTCCCACACAACTCCCCAAACCGAACAAAAATATCTTCGAAATTAATAAAGATAAAAGCTTCAAATTTAAACGAGGGTGCTGTTTCCTGAATCCCTGATTTGCCTAACATTTGAGATGAATTGGAGTGGTTGGTATGTACTTCGCATACAACTCCCAAAACCGAACAAGCATATCTTCGAAATTAATAAAGGTAGAAAATGCAAATTTGATACGATGGTGTTGTTTCCTGAATCGCTGATTTGCCTAAAATTGCAGATAAATTGGAATGATTGTTCGGGTATCTCCCACACAACTTCCAAAACCAAACAAGCATATCTTCGAAATTAATAAATATAAAAACTTGAAATTTGATATAAGAGTATTTTGGATTTTTAATTTAATTTGAATTTTTTAGGTATAGGGTATAAATAAGTCGGTTGCATCGACTTACTGTTACATTTACTTGCTATTATATTTTTTAGATGGCATTATTAATTCTTCTTTAGTTGGTGTGTAGCTTACCTTGGTGTGTAGGTCACCTTATTTGCGGTTTCTTGTTCGCATATTTTGTATTTAGTATTAAGTATTATTTTGTTTAGATAATATTTTTGTGTTCGTTATGATTTATTAATTATTAAATATAAGATTGTTTCAAAATTCTATTAGTATGCGTATATATTATTATTTTTATATTTAACTGATTTGCGTTTATATCTTATTTGCGGTATAGGTATATTTGTTTGTATTAAGTACTGATTTTATGTTAACTGGTATTTGCAATAGAAAGTTTAATATTGTTTAATATAAATTAGTTTTAGTTGTTTAGTTAACTATATTTTTTATAAATTATTTTTGTAAGTATTGAATTAGCTTAATATGCGTTTTATTCTTTTTTGCTTTTGATTTTAAATTAATTGGTATTGATTGAATAATATACATTTTGTATTAGTTATTTAGCTAAGTATTTTTATTTTATTTTATATTTGTTTTTAATTTGTTGTTAACTAATATTTGTAATAGAAAAATTTAATATTGTTTATTATTTTATTTTATTTAACTGACTCATGCTTAACTCAAACACGTTACAAAGTATAAATTTAAAAATTATAAAGTATTAACATGTATTAAGTAACAAGAATTAATTACAAAACTATTAAAAATAGATACAAATTTATATTAATAATATTAATTAAACTTTAAACAATAAGCAATCTTTAACAAAATGTAATACACAATTTTAATAATAAAAAAGAGAAGAAAAATAAAAAACAATAAAAATTAATTAAAATGAGTAACAAGCTAAAGGTACTCCTTAAATTTCAATGATGCAAATAAAGACTTTTCTTTAAAGTAAGTTTAGAAAGTTCAAAATTAATAGTTTGTTTATATTTATTAGATAAGGACATCATTCTATTTAGAGGTTCGTGTTTTCCATAGTTAGTTCTATGAAATTGAACATAAAATATGTTATGTGATCTTAATCTTGAAACTGGACAAAAGTCAATTCTATCAAGTAACTGAGAAAACACAATATTACCTTTTAGCAATTCTGTTAAGAATATTATGTCGGCAACATCACGACGTTTTTTAAGAGTAGAAAGATTTAATAAGTTTAAACGATGCTCGTACGGTGGGAGATTATGCGGGTCTTCCCAAGAAAGGTGACGGAGAGCAAATCTGAGAAATTTTTTTTGAACAGATTCAACCCTATTAATATGTACTCTATATAATGGGCTCCACACCTGACTGGCATATTCTAAATTGGGTCTTATCAAGCAAGTATAAAGCGATTTAAACACATAAGAGTCTTGAAATTCTCTTGCCCAACATTTAATAAAACCGAGCATTGAATTTGCTTTATTTAATATATAGGTATAATGTAGCTGAAATAAAAGTTTACTGTCGAATAGTACTACTAAATCTTTAATTGAAGAGACAGATGGAATAGGTTGATTATTAAAAGAATAAATATAGAATAAAGGGTTTGAACGGCGCGTAAAAGTAATAAAAGCACATTTGTTAATATTAAGAAGGAGATTATTGTTAATGCACCAATTATGGAAACAATTTAAATCTTCTTGCAACGCTAATGAATCATCTAACGATTTAATTTTTTTTAAAATTTTCATATCATCGGCATAAATTTTAATTTGACTATTTAAAATTAAAGACGTGATGTCATTAATCGAAATAATGAACAATAAAGGACCAAGATGACTACCTTTTAAGAACACCAGTAGGAGCTATAAATGGAGCAGAAGTTCTAGAACGAAATAAAACAGAGTAGCTACAATCAGAAAGATAGTAACATATCCAATTTATAAAATAAGAGGGAAACCCTAATTTTTTTAACTTAAAAATAATGATATTATGAGGAAAAAGATCGAAAGCTTTACTAAAGTCAGTGTAAATTACATCTGTTTGAAAACCATCCTCCATATTTTTGAGAAAAGTTGATGTTGACTCAACCAGGTTGGTGACAGTGGATCTATTTTTCGTAAAGCCATGTTGAAGTGGTGACAAGAAATTCGTACAATGATCATAAATAGAATCAAAAACAATTAGTTCAAAGAGTTTTGGAATTGCTGATAGTTACGTCATTTTTTTGATCTTTTTTATGAATAGGTTTAATAAGAGCAGTCTTCCAAATTGAAGGGAAAACCCCACAAGCTAATGAGTAAAATATAGTCGAAAGCGGGCCGGCTAAAGATACAGAACAATTTTTTAAAAATAAATTAGGAATACCATCACTACCAGGACTAGGATTATCGTCAATTTTATTTAAATAGTTGCAAATCAAATTAGAATTTATATTAATATTAGTAAGTGTAGTTTTCGAAAAATTATCAAGATGATGGAAATTTGTTTCGTTTACAGAAAAAACCGGAGTAGTGTAACTAGATGCAAAAAAATCGCGAAAGAATTCAGAAATAACTTTAGAATCGTTGCTGACAGTATTCTTATATTTAAAAAAAGCAGGGTATTGATCACTTTTTCTCTTAGAGTTCACAAATCTCCAAAAGAGTTTCGGGTTGGTTTTGATATTCGAGGACATATTAGAAACATAATTTGCGTAAAGATTATCTGCCATTAATTTAAATTCATTAAACAAGATCAAAAAATTATTATAATCGTGGTTCAAATTACTTTTGACAAATTTACGCCAAGCTTTGTTTCTTTGATTTTTTAAAGTTTTCAGATTTCTAATAAACCAAGGCGGACTAGAAATATTACTAGTATCAACTACTAGAGGAACAAATCGAGAAATAGATAACAAGATAACTTCATAGAAGCTATTAACTGAGGCATTTATATCAGAAGAACTAATGAATGAAAAATCATAAGAATTTAAAAAATTATTAATATCAGCAAAATTAGCTTTTAAAAAATTAAAACGATATGAAAGAGCAGAATCGACATGTACAGAGGAGAAAGAACAAAAAGTAAAGCAGATAGGCGGATGATAAGGATCTATTTTTACAAATTCCATAGGACAACCAATAATAACTAGGTCATTCCAGTTTGTGGTGAAAATAAGGTGCAATTGATTACCCCGATAATTATAAACCGAAGAAACTTGTTGAAGATTAAAAGAGTTTAAGGAATCGATAACTAAGCATTCAATATTGCTAATCAGTTCCTTCGGCACAAAGTAAGGTTCTTCATCATGGCCAACCCAACTAATATTAGGTAAATTAAAATCACCACATAATAAAATATCGTCATCTGCATTAATATTACTAATGAACGATTCAATTACTAATAAGTATTTAGAATAAAGATCAAAACTAGAAGCAGGCGGAATATAACAGTTAATGATGATTAAATTATTAGATTGCAGTTTAACTTTTATAGCTATAATTTCGGTATCTTTAATTAATTCGCACTGAGAACAAATCAGTTCAGGAGAGAGAAATCTTTAATTAATTCGCACTGAGAACAAATCAGGAATTTTTTGTAGCAATTAATACACCTCCACCTTTTGAAATATTATCAGGAAATAGCGTACCATATCTGTCTTTTCTAAAGACATTAAAAGATGATGAGAAAAGTTCCAAGTTATTAATTGAAGAAGTGAGCCACGTTTCTGTTAGAATAAAAATGTCAAACTCTAAAAGTGAAGAATTAGAGAAAACAGTTTTAGTTTTAGTACGCAGGCCTCGTACATTTTGATAGTAAATATATAATTTAGAAGAGGTAGTACAAGGGTTAGCTAAAGTATGTTGATATAGATTAATATTAACTAAATTTTCTCTGACTTGGGAGGGGACGAAAGTACTTATCATGATTTTCTCTTACCCTTTGAAGATTGATAATTCTGTTAGAAGAAATGTGGGAGGCATATGATTCAAGATCCGTTAAAGCATTATCCGGTGAAATATTAAATGTTTCATGATATCTTATAAAAATTTTACGTAGTTCATTAACATCAGTTGGCAATCCTTCTTGTTGAATAGCCATTTTTAGAGATGTATTGGTTTTGCTACCTATACATACATCATTAGGCTTATTATGAAGATAGGCTAGATAAAGTCGGACGTTTTCAAAAATTCTACTATTCCTCAGTCTAGCTAAGACATACCTACTGTTATTGTTATCTTCTAATGATTTAAGTGTAACCTTAACAACAGGTGGCAAAAGAGGGTCTAAAATGGGTGGCATTGTAAGATTAAGAATGGAAGTACTTAATTGATGGGCAGAAACTTTTTTTGAAGGAGGTAATTTATAATTTGATGAACTGTTAGAAGAAGGATTGAAATTTGAACTGTTCGATACGTGGTAATTTTTAGGTAATATTGACGGTTTGCTATTAGGATTTAAGGTTTCACCTTGAACAAAATTTTGATATTTTGTCAGAGTGTTAGAAATGGATTGTTTAAATTTAGAAATTTTAGTTTTAAGAAAAGAATCACTAACATGTTTATTTAGCGAGGAATTAGAGTATTCTTTAGAGAGTGTACTATTGTTAGATTTAGATTTAAATTTTATTTTATTATTAGAAGAATACTGAGTATGATTAGTTTTGTTAGTAGTCGTTAAAGAATTATTATTAAAGGAATTTGTAGTATTAAAATGGTTAATCTTATTAAATGAAGGTGAAATAACTGTTGGTAGGTCGAGAAGGCTATTTATATTATTTTGATTATTGTTTACGTCAGTAGTATGATTAGATTTATTAGAATCAGTAGGAGGTGCAACTTTTGGCAAATCAAAAAGTCTGATTAAATCTTTATTAATTAAATTATTGTTAATTGTATGGTTAGAGTTACTAACACTAGGAGGAGTAATTGTTGGTAAGTCCAGTAGACTAATTAAATCCTTGTTATTAGTAATTTTATTTGTGGTAAGATTTGTTTTATTAGTATCAATAGTGGAGTGGTTAGATAGATCAGTAAGAATTTCAGAAAAATCAGAATTTGCATCTATTAATCTTAATGGATATCTAAGGTTACCTTTAGCTTTTGGCTTAATTAATTTAACAGGTAGACTTGAACTGGAGAACTACCAGACAGTAACAGCACCAATTTTGTTCCAAACGTATGTATTATCAGGATCCTGCAACAACTCCAAAGTTTTATACTGTCCAGTTAATTTAAGGCAGCGATACTTTATATTTCTTTTTTTTATCCGATTAGGAGTAACACTAAGGCATGAGACAGTGATGACCCGGAACTCTTTTTTAATAAATTGAAGCATTTGAGCAACATCAAAGGAAGATGGAGCACCTTTGATGATAATTGATGCATTTATTAACTTCTCCTTATTAATTGAGGAAATATTAGAATTGTATAATTTAGAAAGTCTGCAATTCCATTCATCTTCAGTCCATTAAGTATCAAATTTATGCAAAATAATACGGTCTGTTTGAATACCTATTTCACGTGTATCCGGAATACAATGAGTTCCAATTTCACATATTTTCGGAATATTTTGTATTTCTCCATGAGGTATTTCCGGAGCCCCTTGCGTCTTCAAGTTTTTGTGTTCACCAAGTACATCTAACAAAAATATATTTGAGGAGTTATGTAAGGACTCCATCTTCTCTACAAAAGAGTCATACTGAGATGTCAGCAATTTCTTAACCGAAGACAGGTCACTAGACATATTTCGGTGACTGGGACGCGCTTCGAAAATATCTCTAATCTTGTTCTCAAAACTTTGGAAATGACTAGGAAGAGTTGAGAGAAGATCACTTTTGATTTTATTAATTGTGATCGAGATAGCATTCCCCTGAACACCACTGCTTTGACAGGAAATACGACTGCATAATGAGTCAAACGATTTCGCCATATATTGAAAAGCGTTCGAGTTGTTGACGATTGCATGGTCAGTTGTTGACTTTTCATTGTCAAGATTTGCAATGACTTTATGGATGTTATCAAACATACGTCGTAATAGGCCTTCATAATTTTGACAATCTTCACAAATGAAAAATGTTTCAAGAGATGGATGGTACCAATCTCTGCTAAGACACATACAAACACCATGTAACTTTCTTTTGCAAAAAGCTCTGCAAATGACAAACTTACTTTTTTTGTCATTTTCGAAACAGTTTTCCAAATTACATTTAAAACTCATTTTGACTTGAAAATTATTTAATGTTCAAAAATAAAATTGATATTTAACAAAATTTATTTAGTTTATTAAAAAGTTTTTTTTTTAAAATTTAAATAAGTTTATGGAAAAAGTAACGATAAATTGCTTAAGACTGTCGGTCAAGTTACACTTTAATTATAATTTTTTTTTATATAAAATCCGGCCCAAGCCAAAACAGAACGAAGAAATAAAAAAAAAAAAAAAAAAAAAAGTTTATAGTTCAGATATTATTGAATTAAAAATTTAATTAACTTAAAAAAATGAGTATCAAATTTCACAAATTTTTTTTTTTTTTTTGATTTAACTTAATACAACTTAAATTTTTATAAAAAACAATAAAATCAAAAGTTTAAGTAAATATAATATTAACAAATGTATCAAGTTTCCAAAAAAAAATTATTATTGGCACGGTTATTAACAGCTTTAGTTAAAGTAAAAACGCTAAGTAAACAATACCTAGGTACTCGTATATTTTAGAAATTAAAATTAGAATTTAAATTTAGAATGCGCGAAAAGCGTGTATTGCAATAGACTGATAATATGATTATAAATTAGTATCAGTTGTTAGTTAAGTATTTATCATTTTTATAAATTCCTTTTTATTACGATTAAATTAGCTTTGTACGCGTCTAAGTATTTGTTTTTTTTTTTTATTTTTATTTTAAATTAATTGGTATTGATTGTATATTATGAATTTGTAATAGTTATTCAGTTAAGTATTATTACTTTGTTTTATGTTTTTTTTATATTGTTTTTAATTTATTGATATTGGTATTAATTTAGCTTTTTAATGATTTATTATTTGGCATTAATTTAATTTTATAAGTGTTTATAAAAAAGGTTTTCGTAGACGGTTTTTGAACCGCTTATCGCTTAATCTTGCATATTTGGCAAAAACAAAATTTATCCATTTGCTGAAATTCTCTGATGATTGCAATACCACTTTTTGCAATAGTCGTCGCACTAGAGTGCATTATTGGTTCTTAAATTAATTTTTTTCTTGCACTGTGTACAATTACTATTGTTTGCTGACATTTTGACATTGTTTTGTCTACCTATTTATATTTCTAATATCTACAGTTCATTTCAACTTTCAGTTCAACTTCCATACTATCAGCTACCACTCTCTGTGCTGTTTAAATAATTTTGGGTCCAGGGGTAGTGATACAGCGGAAGGCATCATCTCACTGTGTGATACAAATTGTTTTAAAATAGAAAATGTTCTCACGTTCAAATATTTAGGTCTAATAATGGATTCCAAAATATCATGATTTGATCACATTTCGCATCTTAAAAAAATACGTTAACAATGTCATCCGCCAATTATATCATGTTAGTTTATATAGTTCAACAAAGGTTTGTTTGATGTTTTACTATGCTCTTTATCATTTCAAACTGCAAATGGGATTACGTGTTGGGGTAGACCTTATAACAAAATTAGATTTTTTTTTACTTCACAAAAATACGCTATTAGAGTGGTATATAAAAAGAATAGATATACATATATTCATAATCTGTTTTTTATAGCTGGTATTCTTTCTGTAAGAAATCTGTATTTCTACAAAACTTTAAATGTATTTTTCATTAGATCTGGATACCGAGTTACTAGAGGCACTTTCCACTACAATTTAAGAATAAATAATAGCAATCTTGTAGATATTCCTTGTTCCCGTAGGAACCATTTTTGTCATTTTTATAGTATTATTGCACCAAGGATATTTAATAGATTGCCATAGAATACGAGAAATATAGGTTTCAATATTATTTTGATCTATAAATACTCAAGTATATTTCTTTAACTAATCACATTTATAATAGTAATTTTAATATCTGTTTACTCCAACATATTATTAATATATTTTAATAACTATTATGTAGATGGTTGTTGTTTTAGTTGTTTAGTATTATGAGTTATGTATAAATTGTTTGTATGAAATAAAAATATGAAATAAAAAGAAAATATTATTATTCTGTTAGTATGCCCTACACCTAAAGTATAGGGTATATTAACTTTGGTATGGAGTTTCTAACCACCCAAAAGAAGCGAGTTAGATATGGACATGTATATGTATTCTGAATCAGGATCACCTCCTGAGTCAATTTAACTATATCCGTACGTCCTTCCGTCCATCCGTCCATTCTCACGACAACTCAAAAATTAGTAAAGTAATACTAGTAATATTGATGTAATTCATACAGTAGGTTAATAATTACGAAAGTTAGGCAAAGTTTGAATCTGAATAAAATCGGTCCATGATTTCGGATTCTGGAAGCTTCCGAATGATTGCAGAGCAAACGAAATTATCTCCAAAACCAACAAAGATAGAACCTTTAAATTTGTTAAAATGATGTTCCTTACTGGTTGATTTATATCTCTGAAATTTGAGAGGATTTGGTCCTTGGATTCGGTTTTTGAAAGCTTCCGAACGAGCCCCAGAGCAAACGAGATTATCTGCAAAACCAGCAAAGATACAATCTTTGAATTTGGTACAATGGTGTTTTTTCGTGTTTTATTTAGGTTTCTGAAATTTAGGACGATTTGGTTTATGGGTTCGGATCTTGGAAGCTTCCCAACAAGCCCCAGAGGATACGAGTATATCTCCATAACCAAAAAATTTATTATATTAATAGAACTTTTATTTTTAGTACAAGGGTGTTCTGTTATGTTTCCTTTTCCGTAACTGACATTTGAGAGAATTTGAATCATGGGTTCCTAGTTTGGAAACTCCCGAACGAGCCCAAAAGCAAACGAGCATATCTCCAAAAGTAGAATCTTTAAATTTAGTACAATCGTGTTCTGGCATGCTTTGTTTATGTCATCTCACAGATATCACTGATTTGATAAAATGGAGTGGTAATTTGGGTACCTGACAAGCATATCTTCGAAATTAATTAAGATAGAAACTTTAAATTTTGTACAAGAGTGTTAAAGGATGCCTCTTTATGTTCCTGAAATTCGAGTTGAATAAGAAAGAAAAGGGAGGAAGTTCAAGCAGCAGCCAAAAAACTTATGAATTTTTAATTTAATTGGAATTATTCACGTGCAAGGTATTAATAAGTCGTTCGCATCGAATTACTGTTACATTTGCTTCTTTTTAAAACAGCATTTGCCACAAAAGTAAAAATACAAAAAGGCACTACAAAAAACTATTTATTTTCAAGAATCATTAATAATATTATATTATTTTTGTTTTCATATAAAAAGGATACAAAATACTATATTTTATCTTCATTTGATATTAAATAATTTTTATTTTAGCACTTTACACTACCTGTTAATTACCTCTGACAAATGTTATTTTAAAAATAAATGTTGATAAGTGTGGTTTTAAAAGTATGGTTAAGTAGGGTTTCCTTCTTTTCGAAATGTAATATTAGTTTCTTATGGTAATCTAATAAGACGGATAAATATTTAGGAACTCCTCTACTTCCATAATTCAAAATGACTGTACTAAGAATATGTTTACCGCTCTTATATTATCTCTCAATTGTATTTTAAATTCAGTTTCTTATCAGACACAGATCAAAAATAATTAATTTTATTCGTCCATTTACATCATCATTGTATGTGTCAGCAGGACCATCTGTATGGGGAAAACAACATTTGTATGTAATTTAATTGAAACTGTTAAAAGGTTGATGTACACGAAAGTTGAAACAATAAAATGGTGTAATCCAGAAATTTCTCCTATTAAGAAAAATATAGATTTTCCCGATATACACTTTTATACCAGTATTCAGAAAGAGTTTAGTGCGGGAATGAAAATAAACCTACCTTAATTGTTTTAGATGATTCAATGTTGAATTCTGCAAATAAACAGGTATGTGAGCTATTTATTAAATGTTCGCACCATTGTAATTTATCTATTGTATTGTTAAGACAAAACGTTTTTCATGAGGGGAAACTCTCAAAAGATATTTCATTAAATTGTAATCGTTCGCATTAGTGATTTTCAAAAATCCTCGTGATAAATCACAGATTTTTCCTCTTGCTAGACAACTATACCCGGAACATATAGGATTTCTTGACAGTATATAATGAGTTAACATCAAAACCACATGGTTATATTATGTTGAATTTAACACAAGACATTAACGATCTACTTCGTATTAGAACTAACATTTTTTCAAAAGAATGTTGTATATATGGTTCTGTGATATTTGAACAACAGCTGTCAAAAGTATGAAACAATTGAAGAAAAACCATCATGTATTACATGCACTAGGAAAGTACAACAAGAAGAAATATCGTCAAAATACTCTTAAATATTATGATGATGATATTATAAAAACTATTGCTGAAATTGCAATCATATATTAAATGTTAATAACAAAATATCACTAGCACAAAAAGCAATATTAAACAACATAAAAAACAATTCAGATTTCTGGCTTGTACTAACAAAAGTATAAAAACCAAACGAAAAATATTAATTCAACATGGTGGATTTTTACCAACCTTAATTGTAACTATATTATCTAGTGTAATAGGAAAATTGATCAGTAAGACATAATACAAAATAATAATTAGTTTCATACAAAATCTCAACCCCACATTAACATTAACATAGTTTATTTTTTTTAAATTTTTTTATAATTTAACGTATCAATTATACAACACTAGTGGTTTATCCACTACCGTATAAATAATATTTAAATTTTTGTTTTCTTTTTATAAATTATTTTTGTAGTCGTAAGAATTAAACCTAGATATAGAAGAAAATTGTAAAAGTAATTTATAATGTAATGAAGATTTAAATAAAAATAAATAAAAAAAAAAAATAAATAATGCAACGAATGATTGTTATGTCACCAGAAATATTTTCAAAATTTAATAAATTATATCAGATGATAAAAACAACGATTTATTAGATCAAAAAATGAAAAAAGTTTTATGTGGTACAAAATTAAAACTAAAACTAATACAAATGGTACTTCTATCGTCAAAATGTCATCAAATATGGAACTAACAAAAAACACAAAAAAATTACCAGAAAAGACTAATAATCTTACATTTGGTACAGGCACTAAAACAAAATTCTTTTCTAAACGAAATACATATACAGAAACTGAATTACCTAAATACGAATTAACTGTGCTGAAGTAACCAATTTTGTAACATTAGTTACTAATGATATCTTTGAATATGATCCTGAAAAAGAACATTCAAATATTGATATCGATTTAACCCATTATGATTTGAATGATGGAAATTCATTTAAAAAATAAGCCCTAACTGAAATGTTGAAAGATGAAAAATTAGTGAATAGACCATCTATAACCTCTCATTATTAAATGTTTGAAATACCAAGTGGTGATGTCATTACCGTTGCTGTACCATCTCCTGAAAAAAAGAAGACACTAAGATCGACCGGTAGTTTAATTTCTTCAACTATATTTTCACAGTTTCCTGAAACAAAAAACGAAAACTAAAACATTTACTAAGAAGTGGAACACTAAGAACTTAGTCAACACCGGAATGAACAACATATAAAAACATTGTTTTGTAATGATAATTTAAAACTGTTTGCAGACAACACTTTAGTTTCATTCGAAAATAAAATACCTATTCACTTTGATTTAAGAAATGGAAATTGGAAAGTTGGTCTTTCAGAAATGTATATAAACGATTTCCTACAAACATAAACATTTAACAAAAAGAAATGTGCTTTTATTAATATTGGGCAGTATAATGTTTATACAAAAAAAACATTGAAAAATGTCTTGAAAAAATCAAAGTAACCAAATCTATATATGTTACACATATTATTCGTATGACAATTTGGAATTATATTTGGATGATTGGAAGTTTAATTTTTCGCCAACACTTATTAAATATAACTTCTAATCCAGGGTTTACTCGAAACCAGGTTTGGAAAGAATATTTTAATGAAGTATTGACATATATATATCTCTAATCAAAAAAATTATGATGAAGTAACATTAAAAAAGTGTCAGAATCTAACTGGAACGATTTAATTCGAATATCGCAAACTTTTGATGAAGATAGTTTCTATATAAAAGTTAGCCATAGTTATAATGTAAAAACATTATTAACAGAACTATTTCAACAGAAAAAAAATCAGCTGTCTCCACCACAGGACCGACCGCCACTACACAAAAAGTACAATGCCAAAATTTATAGGATTTTTTACATAATAATTTATATCAAAGCAAAATAACTTCTAATAATTTAATAACATTTTGTTTTATTCAATAAAAATAATTATAAGCAATGAAATCGTAAAAATATATGTACATTCATTCATACATCCATTTATTATTATTATTATTGTAATGTAGATACATGATTTTTTTTTTATTCAAAAAATAATATTAGAAGTAAAAAATAATAAAAACTGTAAACAAATACAAAACAAACATAAGATTAATATTAAATCTGCTAACAAAAATTTTACCGTTTTAATTTTATGTTATCAACAAATGAATAAATAATATGCATTGGCATAGATATAAGTACATATATATATATGTGTATAAATTTTTAAGAGATATAAAAAAAAAACCAAAAAAAAAAATTGTTCATATAAATTCATATGGAGTGTTATGTATGAAATTTGGACTTGAAAAATATGAAAAAAAATTAAATAAAAGTTAAAGTTAGTCGGATCAAAAAATGTTCTATGGCAAAGTTGTTCCTCTTTACTTCTCTCATAAAATTTATCTGTTACGAAGTATTCGTAAAAAACTTAAAAAGTACACTAGTAAAGTACCACTTGCGGTTGTCCGATTTGCTCCAAAAGCTTATCAATCCGAGATATTTACGTCAAAACCTTAAATATGAAATTTCAAAAAATTCCGCTCAGTCGTTTAAACTGTACACGTGGCCACAGACACACACACGCACCCACACATCACACACAGACGACATCATGCTGAACATTTTTTACATCCTTCTCCACACCGGAGTAGTGCATTTTTGCCCAAATCTCGGGTACACATTTTTAGTATGAAAACAATACCTACCTTATACATTAATGTATGCGGTCGGAAAAAATATAAAAAATTACTTGAACTATTCAAATTAGCTGTTGCTAATAATAAAGATGAATTGAATGGAATTGTGATGATTTATTCAGATATAGCTCAATCATCTGTTTTTGGAAGTTGTAACGTGCGTGCATTGAGAGAATACCTAATTGTAGAATACCTAAAAATATTGAATTTGAAAATATCCATTACATAACTATAGGAAAAAATATTTTTGAAACTATAGCGATTAAAATTTGCAATCAATACAGTGACGGAAAAATTTTTTTTTTTCTATCCAACAAAAATTGTTTTACATTTTAAAAAGTATTGATTGCTAAAACGATATAAATACTACTCTTCAAATATGATATCCTATCAACAATAAACGAGTTACGCGAGAGTTCATATTGAGAAAATTAAATATAATAAGAAATAAAAGATGAATTGCAATATTTGTAATGAAAAGATGGATCAGCTAAATTCAACAAAGGTGCATTGTCACGATTGCAATTATTTTTATGATTGCGCATGTGTAAAATTAACAGTCGATGATGTTGAATTCATGAAATCAACAGCAGGAACAACAGCAAAGTGGATTAAAAAATACAACATAAAATATATCAAAAAAAAGTTTATGAGAAAGAAGTGCATAAAGTTACTGAGAAGCAGAAGTTTATTTCTATCAATCAAATTTTATAGTATTACAAATTATTTTCTAATACTACAAAGCCACAAATGCATCAAGGTAATGAGAAAGAGAAACAAAAATTAAATGAGAGTGAGATAATTAATATTGCAATTGCAACTGTGACTGGTAGTGATATTACTCTCAGTTCAAACAATGCTTCAATACAAAATAATTCTCATAAAATGAATATTAATACTGATACTATAACTATGCAGCATCTTTATGAAGAATTACTTAGTATAAAAAAAATGAACAGTTATTTTCTCAATATAATTAAGCAACTACAAGAAAATGTTAATATGAAGGATAAAATTAATAAACCAGAGAGCAGATTAAACTGGTGGGAACAAAAAAAACATAAGAATTCTATTGATGTTACTGGGATTCCAATTGATGGTAACATTACTGCCATGCAAGTTGCACATAAAGTCTTGAATGATGGTCTAAATATAGATGTTCCTGATAACAAAATTGAGAAATGTTTTATAAAAAGGATAAAAAATAGAAAAACAAATAGTTCATTTAATGTGTTACGCATTGTATTTACCTCAGCTGATACCAAGGCGAAAGTTATGGAAAAAAAAGAAAGGAGAAGCTGAAACTTACTATAGATCTTTTTGGTGAGACCAGTATGAAAAATTTTTACATTCGTAATAAATTCACGAAATACACACATGCATTATTCTCAGCAGCAAAGATGTTTAAAATAAAACACAAATATCAGTATGTATGGTTTAGTAATTCTAATATTTTAATAAGAAAAACAGAACCGTGGGCAACACTGAAACGTGACAGACGTAAAATTACAAAAAATATTTTTTAAGATCTTAATGATTTTAAAATTATTAAGAATAAAATAAAACAAGGGAAAGAGAAAAAGAGAACAAATTATACAAAGTTGTAACCTGGAAGACAATTGAATTTGAATCAAACCATCAATTTCCAAAACAAAAGTGTAAAAATTTGTTTTTTTTTCTTTTATCGCGCCATAGTAATATCAAAATGGTCAGAAATCAATGTGTAATATGTAATACAAATTTTATCAAAAAAAACGAGGAAGAATACAGTTGCCTTTGTCAACTCTTAGATACCCGTACGAACCGTTAGTATGTTCACAGCCTGTCACTCTGCTCACAATATTATTTTTTTAATATTTTAGTATTTTAAAATAATTTGGGTGAATTTTATAATTTCTAGAATTATGGGTTATACATATATTCAAAAGCAGATTTTAACCTTCCACATAACGATTATCAATCCAAAACTTTTTCAAATATTCTATAGTAACATTTAATACTAAGCGGTAAATGTATATTAAATTTACTTAGTACAAAATAGTAAATATAATTTTAAATATTATATTATATTATATTTAAATATTCCATTGACAGAATAATTTCTTATAAGTACAATAAAATACATATATGTATTTAAATACGGCGCTATATAATATACATCTATACTCTTATAATTCATTCACTAGTGACATATACAATATGTAAATAAACATGATATTATATAAGTATGTATATATATTAATATGATATAAATAAAAATTCTTCAAGCAACCGTTATGTTGTTTATTTATTTACATTTTTATGTACTACGCATTATATCCTCAACAATTTCAAATTATCGAGTAAAACAAAATGGAAAAAATTCGTTAGAAATTTGTTAGAAAATTTGAAAAATCAAGTAACACTTTCGTCAATTATAAAGTAACCCTATATTATTAAAAAAAGTTGTTAACAGAAATAAGAGTATAATGTTGAAGCTTTAATTTTTGTGTATTACTTCAAAAAAATTTTAACAGGTGTTCAAGTTACAGGTGTTTAAAAATGGAAAATTTTCAGTTTTTGACCCCTTACAGCTGCTAAACGGGGGGTGATACAAAAAAAATTTCTGAAATGACTCATACTTATTTTCAAAGATCTAACTTCTGTCAAAATTTCAAGTTTCCAACTTAAACCGTTTAGAAGATAGAAGGGTTGAAGGATTTTGCAAAATTTGAGTTTTACATAACGGTAAATTAAGACACCGTATGCCACAAATATATATTTATTGTATATATACTTTTAAAGCTAATAAAAGTAGTAATCGTTTGGCGTTTTCAAAATGAAGATATACCTTATACAACTTGTGCTATAACAATTTAAATATAGAGCTTTTTTGAACCTTTGGGAAGCTGTAGCTCCGTAACGGGTGGGGCTACAAAAAAAAGTTATTAAAAATAAAATTAATATTTTTGTGAGATCTATCAGTAGTTAAAATTTCATAGCTCTATTGCAAAAAAAATGTGGGGATCTAAAAGTTAGGTGTTCGAGAGCTACCCTAAGGCTTGGTCCAAACTCAACCAAAAAAATAGGGAACCTACAAATTACTCCCAAAATATTTTGTGTGAATTTCAAGATTCTAGCTTTCTTAGTTTTTGAGTTAGCGTGCTGAATTTAGTCTTAGAATTTTTTTCTGATCCGATCCATACCTTTGAAGGTATATCTAGCTCGCTTATTTCGAGGTGTTACAAACGGAGGAGTAATTTTATTATACCCGATCCTATCGTACGGGTATAATAATGGGCTGATATGTAATGGCCAATGCAAAGCACCTTATCATTGGAAATGTGTAGGCATTATGAAACCACAGACAAGGATGTTATTGATAGAAAAATAACCTGAACGTGCAGAAATTGTTCATCACAAGCTAATGTTACTATACAGGAAGAGGATGATGTACAAGTAATTTTTATAAATTGCAGGAATACTATTAAAATAAAAATTGTTTATATAATTAAACCTATAAATTAATTTCAAGCTTATACATTTTTATTTTTGATCATTACTGCAATTATCAGTCAATTAGCTTATCATTTTTTTCTTTATGTATCTCAAAACTTTATACCTTTTATTATTCACTTAAGTTAACAAAAAAAAATGCATAATAATAAACTTCAAACTGTTCGGTAATAAGCACACATATTTTCAGAGCTTATGTCTAACTAAATCAACACTTGTTATTTTTTTATGTAAATTTAATATTTATTTTCTCTTTATTATATATCTATAGATTACATAATTACAATAAACTATTCAAAATAAAAATTTAAAAATTTCAATGCTACATAATGCAAATTACATAATAAAAGTTTCTTTACAACTATAAATTATTTACAACTTAAGAATTTTAAAATATAAAATCCTAAAAAAAAAGCTACAAATGAAAAGTTATACTACACAAATTTTATAATAATTTATCTATTACCACAAAATATCAATTATAATTTCAAAATTTTAAAATATAAAATTATAAAAAATTTTATTACTTTAATATTATAAAACACTAAAATTAAAATATATATTATTTATTAAAATCTATAATAAAAATAAAACTAATAAACTAAAAAGTAAACACACAAATTTTGACAATACCATAAAAAAAACAATGATAAAACTGACATTAAACGTGTACAATTTGTTTATGAATATAATGGGTGTTTCACATGATCCAATAAATGTCCGGGACAGTTTAGTGGTACATTATAAAGATTGAAATTGAATTATTAAGTAAGGATTAAATTTGGATTATTATATTTTCTTTTTTAAATATTTTTTGCTTTGTTATGTTTAAAATATTTTTGTTATGTTTAAAACTGAATATAGATAATATAAAAAGGAAAAACGATAAAGATTGAAATTGAATTATTAAGTAAAGATTGAATTTAAATTATTATATTTTTCTTTAACTATTTTTTGCTTTGTATGTTTTGAAACTGAAAAATTGTAATATATAAAAAAAAAAAAAGAAAAAAAAACGTGAATTATTCAAAAAATATTAAAGCTAAGGTCAACTTAATTACTTTCAAAATATAATTGAAATTTCCATTTATATTTTGTTTTCCAAAACAATAAAGAAAAAAAAAAAAAAAAAAAGTTAAAGCAATCGTTATAAAGTCTTTTGATGATTTTAAAAATATAAATTAAATTTACTTTTATTATTTCAGCTGTATTGATCTCTGTAACGATTGCATTACTATTAATAATCATTATAATGATATATTTAATGTAAATTTTAATTATGGAAATAATTTTTTTATTGTACATCACAATATTAGGAGTCTTAGGCAAAATTTTGATGTATTTATAGCCCATCTAGAACTATTTCCGAATAAACCAGTTTTGTTATTTGTTTCTGAAATATGGATTTTTAAGAATGAAGTAAATGATTTTAATATTCGCCGTTATACATTTCATGCTAAGACTAATGAAACCTATTCTGCCGGTGGTGTAAGTGTTTTTAAAAAAAATTAAGTGGATTATGAGCTTTCTTATTTTAATTTTATAACTTCAGATGCTTTAAAAATTCAAGTTTTATTAATAATACATTTTTCCTTAAATGAATTTTCAAATTTTTTGTGTAATGAAAAAAGTAAAAATGTAGTTTTATTGGGAGATTTTAATATTGATATTTTGGACTCTTGCAATTCTGATTCTTACTGCACACTTCTTGCTGATCATGGGTTATTTTCACTTATTAATGAACCAACCCGTCCTAGCTCAGGAATCTGCTTAAAGCATATACATTGCCGTTTTTCTAATTGTTCTCTAAATCTATGTGAAAGTGTTAACTTGGATTTAAGAATTTCTGATCACTGCATGACAGGAATATTAATTAACAATATAAAAAATCTTGTTAATTCTCACGATAATTCAAATAAGATTTCAAAAAAAATTAATTTTGTAAAATTAAATAATAAACTGCGATTTTAATTCTGGGAAGAGGTGTTTTTAGCAGATAATGTTAATTTAGCTTTTAATGTTTTTACTAATATCCTAAATTCTCACATAGCTGATTCCAGCTACTGTTTAGGTTTAAGAAATTCAAATAAAATGTTAAAACCTTGGATGAATCGCTCACTTTTAAGTAAAATTAAACAAAAAAATAAATTAAGAATTCAACGTCGTAAACATTCTAACAATAGTAGATTAAATACAAATTATAATACATTCTGTAAAAGCTTAAAAAAGCAAATTGTTGAACAACGTCAACTTTACTATCATAACGAATTTATAAAATGTAAAGGTAATATGAAAAAGGAATGGTCGTTGGTTAACAATAGCTTAAATAAATCATCTAACAAAAGTATATCTATTGTGTTAACTAACAAGTAAAAGTAACAGTAAGTCGATCCAACCGACTTATTTATACCCTACACCTCAAATTAAATTAAAAATCCATAAGTTATTTTAATTAGGTATTTAATATAACTAAGCTAAAAAAATAAATGCTTTTACAACTTTTGTACAAAATTTCAAATTTTTATCTTTATTAAATTCGAAAATATGCTTGTTAGGTCTTGGGAAGTGTGGGAAGGTACACGGACCACCACCCCAATTCATATCAGATTTTAGAAACATCAACAGGGTAGAACATTCTTATATCAAATATCAAGTTTATATATTTATTTATTTCGAAGATATGTTTGTTTGGTCTTGGGAGTTGTGTGGCAGATACCCGAACAAAAATTCTAATTCATCTTAAATTTTGGACAAATCAGGGATTCAGGAAACAACACCCTAGAACCAAATTTGAAGTTTCTATCTTTATTAATTTCGCAGATATGCTTGTTCGGTTTTGGGAGTTGTATGGGAGGTACCCGAACGACCACTGCAATTCATCTCAAATTTTAGGCAAATCAGGGATTTAGGAAACAACACCCTCGTATCAAATTTGAAGTTCCTATCTTTATTAATTTCGAAGATATGCTTGTTTGGTTTTGGGAGTTGTATGGGAGGTCCCCGAACAACTCCTCCAATTCATCTCAAATTTTAAGGATATCAGGGATTCAGGAAACAACACCCTAGTACCAACTTGATATTTCTATCTTTATTAATTTCGAATATATGCTTGTTCGGTTTTGGGAGTTGTGTGGGAGGTAGCCGAACAACCACTCCAATTCATCTCAAATTTAAGGGATATCTGGGATTTAGGAAAATACACCCTCGTACAAAATTTTAAGTTTCTATCTTTATTAATTTCGAAGATATGTGTATTCGGTTTTGGGAGTTGTATGGGAGATACTCGAACGCATGGTTCGATTTCGCCCATTTACAATTCCCGCCTTATCTTAGTCATTATTAACCTACAGTATAAATTGCATCAAGATAGCATTATTATTTTGTGAGTTATCTTGCGTACGGACGGACGGACGGACGGACGGACATCGCTAAATCGACTGAGGAGGTGATCCTGATGCAGAATATATATATATGTCTACACCTAACTCGCTTCCTTTTGGTGGTTACAAACACCATACCAAAGTTAATATACCCTGTAATTAATGTGTAGGGTATAAAAAGGATCGGCCCTAATACAGAGCTGCTTTTGAGCTGTAGGTTACTAATTACGAAAGGAAGGCTAAGTTCGAATCTGGACAAAATCAGTCCATGGGTTCGGATTCTGGAAACTTCCGAATGATTCCGGAGCAAACGAGATTATCTCCAAAACCAAGAAAGATCGAACCTTTATATTTTGTACAATGATGTTCCCTCCCGTTCGATTTATGGCTCAGAATTTAAGAGGATTTAGTCCATGGGTTTGGATTTTGGAAGTTTCAGCAAATGAGATTATCTCCAAAACCAATAGAAATATAACCTTCAAATTTGACAGAGTGGTGTTCTTTCATGTTTTATTAAAGTTTTTAAGACTTGAGAGGATTTGGTCAATGGGTTCGGTTTTTGGAAGCTTCCGAACGAGCCTCAGAGCAAACGAGATTATCTCCAAAATCAACAAAGATAGAATCTTTAAATTTTGTGCAATAGTGTTCCTTCCCGTTTGATTTGTGTCTCTGAAATTTAAGAGAATTTGGTCCATGGGTTTGGATTTTGGAAGCTTCCGAACGAGCACCAGAGCAAATGAGATTATCTCCAAAACCAACTAAGATATAACCTTTAAATTTGGCAGAGTGGTGTTCTTTTATGTTTTATTTAAGTCTCTGAAATTTGAGCGGATTTAGTTCATGGGTTCTTATCTTGGAAGCTTCCGAACGAGCACCAGAGCAAACGAGTATATCTCCACAACCAACAAAGGTAGAACCTTTATTTTTAGTACAAGAAAATGCTGTTATGTTATCTTTTCTATAAAATTAAAAACTGACATTTGAAAGAATTTGAACCATGGATTCGTATTTTGGAAGCTTCCGAACGAGCCCCAGAGCAAACGAGATTATCTCCAAAATCAACAAAGATAGAACCTTTAAATTTTGTACAATAGTGTTCCTTCCCGTTTGATTTATGTCTCTGAAATTTAAGAGGATATGGTCCATGGGTTTGGATTTTGGAAGCTACCGAACGAGCCCTAAAGCAAATGAGATTATCTCCAAAAACAACAAAGGTATAACCTTTAAATTCGGCCGAATGGTGTTCTTTCATGTTTGATTTAGGTTTCTGAAATTTAACAGGATTGGGTCCTTGGGTTCGGATTTTGGAAGCTTCCAAAAGAGCCTCAGAGTAAATGATATTATCTCCAAAAGCAACAAAGATATAACCTTTAAATTAGGCAGAATGGTGTTCCTTCATGTTTGATTTATGTTTCTGAAATTTGTGAGGATTTGGTTCATGGGTTCAAATCTTGAAAACTTCCGGACGAGCCCCAGAGCAAACGAGTATATCTTCACAACCAACAAAGATAGAACTTTTATTTTTGGTACAAAGGTTTTCTGTTATGTTTCCTTTTCTATAAAATTGGAAACTGACATTTGAAAAAATTTGAACCATGGGTTCGTATTTTGGAAACTTCCGAACGAGCACAAGAGCAACGAGCATATCTCCAAAACCAACAGAAGTAGAACCTTTAAATTTAGTACAATGGTTTTCTGACATGTTTTCTTTATGTTCCTGAGATGGATTCGATGAATTGGACTGGCAATTCTGGTACCTGACACACACCTCCTAAGGACTAACAATCTTCGAAATTAATAAAGATAGAAACTTGAAATATTGTTCAAAAGTGTTAAAGAATTCCTTTTTTACGTTCCTGAAATTTGAGTTGAATAAGGAAGAAAAGGGAACAAGTTTAAGCAGCTGCCAAAAAACTTGGGGATTTTTAATTTAATTCGAATTATTCAGGTGTAGGGTATTAATAAGACGGTTGCATACTATTACATTTACTTGTTTTAATTTATATCAATTCACTTTTCAAAACTAGAATTTTCCGGCAAGGAAACTGCGTTTGCTGATGATTTAGCTTACTTATATGCCACTGATAACCTAGTTAAATTAACTGCTAATATAAATATAATTCTATCTACATTTGGGCTTTGGTTTTCTGAACATAATCTGGTAATAAGCAAAAAAACAAAATTAATGTATTTTAATCTTACCCAGCAGTTGTCTTCCAAACCTTATGTATATTTTCATGCTTCTGAGTGTGAACGATTTACTTTAAGAAATAGCAATTGCCTTTCTAATTTAAACTGTAAGTTTTTTGATGTCAATATTAACTGTAATGATAACTGTTTTAAAATTGATTTTGTTAACCACTTTAAATATCTTGGCATTACAATTGATGCTAATATGAACTGGTTTGAGCATACAAAATTGTTAAAACAATATTTTCTATCTACTTTACGGCAGTTTTATATCTATGCTCTCGCAATACTCTGAAAACATTTTACTATGGAATCTATCATTCTAAGCTGCAATATGGCATTAGTTCTTGGGGTGGTGCTTATTATAATAAGTTCCATCCATTAATTATTCTGCATAAGTGTGTAGTTAGAAAAATATGTAATAAAAGCCGCCTATACCCTTCAGTTGATTTATTTAAAGAATTAAAAATTCTACCTGTGCACCAGTTGTTTTATTTTAAAGTTTCAAAAATTTTTTTATTAAGTGCGGATATCTGAATAGTAGAATTTCAAATGATTATAATTTACGTATTAATAATAGCCAGTTTGTTTACATTCCATCGTTCACTACTAATTACCGTAATGTTTACGACATGGTAGCAGCCCGACTTTTCAATAAATTTCCAGAATCATTAAGGTATACGCGAAACCTAAACAAATTTCTGATGTTATTAAAATCTTGGCTTCTGAATTTTGGGCATAAAGAAATTGAAATTTTGCTAGAGAATCCTGTTTAGTTTATAGCTTATTTTTTGCCACGCATTTGCTAATTGTATTTTTTGCATTATATAATTCTAATTAATAATTTTATACTAATTAATTTAACTTAAATTGTTCACCCTACATAACTTTTTAAAATTTTTAGTTTATAATATTATTGTTATTATAATTAATACAAATATGAATTGAAGTGGCATTTAACACTATTTTTTGTACTACAGTAAAATAAAAATGTCACTATAACTGTTTCCTTTTTATATTAGAATAATTAATAATATTAGTTTGTAATCCTGGTAAAATTAAATAATTTTTCTGTATTTAATTGAATTATGTATTATATATTATATCTGAATTGTAAGTAGGTATTGGGGCACTTGAGCCTGGGAACCAAATGAGCCATATCGCACGAAAAGGGGATATCATAAACCATATGGCACAGGAAGTGGTTTTTCCGGTTGAGTGATTTCCGGTTTGTTGTTTTTCCGCTTGAGTGATTTTGAGGAATGTTGTAGGGATGTTGAGTGTGGGAATTCTGTAAGGTGATTGATTTTAGAGGTGTGGGGATTCCCTGTGTGAGAGTATTGACCTAGAGGGTATTATTTGTGTGAGATATAATTGACCTATAGGGAATGGAATATCTTTTTATTTATTGTAGTTGTGATTTCAAGTACTTAAGCGTGGGAATTCTGGAAGGTGAATGCCCTTTGAGATATGGGAAGTTCCTTGTGTGAGAGATAATAGGGAATTCTTTGGGAATTCTGGAAGGTCATTGACCTTTGAGATATGGGAAATTCCTTGTGTGAGAGATAATAGGGAATTCCTTGGGAATTCTGGAAGGTCATTGACCTTTGAGATATGGGAAGTTCCTTGTGTGAAAGATTATAGGGAATTCCTTATTTATGATGGTATTGATTTTAAGTGTGGGAATTCTGGAAGGTCATTAACGTTGAGTTGTGGGAATTCCCTGTGTATAAGATTATTGGCCTCAATGAAATTTCTTGTGTGAGAGATTATTGACCTATAAGGAATTCCTTGTGTGTGAGAATATTGGTCTACGCATTGACCGAAGCAGAGAATTCCTTGTGAGAAAGAGATAGCATAATAGTCTGTTCGGTTCTGTATTAAGTGTATTAGTATTGATTAAGTCTTCTATTTGTGAAAATTTTGTTGAATAAAATGTAAAGAAAATTTTAAAAAGAAAAAAAAGAAAATTTTAAAAACTGAAAAAACTGAACTACAAGAAGATTTGAACCGGGGTACCGATTCGCAATAAAGAATTTTATTAAAGTGAAGTCTTTAACCGCTAGGCTATATAGGTAATTGTATGTTATGTATTTATTTTCGTTTATAAATGAAGGGTTGATTAAAAACTTAGTATATGTGGATTATAGGAATAAATTTAAAATAAGTTATTGTTTTCTTATGAACTTATAATATATAGAGAATGTTCCGCTTGAGTGATTTTGCTTTATGTTATTCTTGTGGTTGGATAAGCTACAATGTTGCAGGTTTTAAATATAATACTAAGTGTGTTGTTATTTGTACCTATGAAGTAATAGCAGGTGATTTAAATGTAAAATGAAAAAGGATTAATTTTGCAAAATAAAATTAGAGTGTGTTCCACTTGAGTGATTTTGCTTTATGTTATTCTTGAGGTTGGATAAGGTACAATGTTGCTTTATGTTATTCTTCTTGTTTGTTAAGTTAAGTTCTTTTTTTTGTTTTAAAAAAATATAGGTAATTTTATTTAGTGTCTGTAATGAGATAACTAACTAACTAAAATAAAAAAGTATTAAGTTTTTTTATTCTTATGATAAACAATATTGCAGATAATACATATAATATGGAGGGTGCAGTAATGCGTTAGTAATTTTAAAGTACAATAAAAAAGCAGGTGTTTGGCAGGTGTTTGATTTTAGTTTGATCTTTTTTTTTTAAAAAAAGATAGTTTATCATGACTATAAGATTGTTGAACTCAATAATATGTATGATGAGTGTGTACTAAGTAATGGTAATTTTAAAAAGTAAAATGAAAAAAGAGATTAATTTTGCATGAGTGATATTGAACTTGACCAGTTTTGATCGAAAACAAAACAGTAAAAGCAGAATGAAAAAGAAGTATATATAATATGTGTATGTTAAAATATTATCGATCTTGACCTTCATTTTGAATTAATTATTTTTCTGATCTGAAATGTGGATAGGTACAAAGAATGCAACATTCTTAATTTGAAATAAAAAACGTTAAACTTTTATAATTATAGAAATTTTATTATATTTATTATTATTGATTTTTTATTCATTTTTATTATAATTTATTCATTTTTAATAAATGCATGTATATATTTAAACAGTTTTTAGCAGCACATCTTATTTTAGAGATTGTTGTGTAGTTGTTGACTTTGTGGTGTACAGGACACATATAAGTAAAATTCTCAATATTGTAGAGGGATGGTATATCCTTACTTAAATCAATTATCTGAGAGTTAACAAGATATGTTCTTAAAAACTCTGCTTTTTGCTCTTCTTTCACATAAATTGTTTGAAAAGGTTCCAAATAGTGTTTTAGAATAACTGGTACTTGTGTATATTCAATCACACCTTCATTCCATTTTAGCCCATTGATATTCCGTTCACAATACTGATTTTGATATTTTGCATCAGTATTAAGTTCTTCTTCGGGATATGGTGTTTTGAAGTGAAATGTAAAGGGCACTAAACTTCCTTTTTCCACTGCTGACAGTTCCTTTAAAAAATATTGTTTTTCATTTCCTCGCGAAAATTGTAAATAGACTATCAGAAATTTTTTTCCTTCCATGATAAAGTGTAGTAATGAAATAACTAAATATTTTTGAATTAACATGATTTTATACTCTTGATTTACTATAAATATAGCCGAGAGTACTTATATGTGTTAGTTTTATAATGGCTATGTTATATCATCCTTTCACAATGATGGTAGCAGGACCATCATGTAGTGGTAAAACTACATTTATTCGTAATTTAATAGAAAATAAAAATACAGTTATTTGGCCAAAGATAAATAAAATTATTTGGTGTAATCCCGATAAAAATGCAGTTCCATTAAAAATTAAGGAACTTGAATATTCTAATGGTATACCAGATTTGAGTGATAACCATCATCCTTTGTTAATAGTAATAGATGATATGATGTTGGATTCAAATAATAAAAGCGTTTGCGAATTATTTACTAGAGGTTCGCATCATAGGAACTTATCTGTAATATTTACAACTCAAAATGTGTTTCATCAGGGAAAATTTTCTAGAGATATTTCCCTCAATTGCAAATATTTAATACTTTTTAAAAATCCCAGAGATAAGTCACAGATTTTACCATTGTCGCGTCAAATTTACCCCAATAAAACAAAAGAATTCCAAAAAGTATATATAATGAAGTAACATTACGACCACACGGTTATATTTTTATAGATCTTAGTCAAGATATTAACGATCTATTTAGATTGAGAAGCGATATATTAGGAGAGAATTTTTGTTTTTGGGAAAAAGACGATTTAGATAATTTAAGTGAGAAATATGAAGCGATTGAAGGCAAACCGACATATATTGCATCTATTAAAATCCTCTAAGCCAAAATTTCAAAAAATTATTATAAAACATTGCGACCCTGAAGTAATAAAAACATTATATGAAATAGCTTTGAATATATTGAAGGGTAATTGTAATTTAGGTAAGAAAGCAATAAACCAATTGAAAAAGTATAAAAAGGAGTTGAGATCACTAATTTGTCATAATTTGTCATTTACATAGTAAACGTAAAACCATTATTCAACGGGGTGGATTTTTACCTACACTAATTGGTGCTGTACTATCAGGAATAATTGGAAAGTTTTTAAAATGAACAATATGTTTAATAAAATGATTTTAGTGAAACCGGAGATTTATGAAAAACTCAAACAAAATACAGATATTTAACTCAATGAATTGAATAACAAGATGAAAAAATTATTTTAAATAAAAATTTGACGGATATTCAAAAATGGTATTTATTTCGCCAAAATTTGTACAAAGTAAGTAATAAAAGTAGAATGACTTCATCTCAGAATAAAAAGGATCAACATAAGCAGGAAAATGTAAAGCTTTACGAATCAAAGAGTATTCAAACACGTCCGAAACCAATGTTGCGGAATGCCGAAGTTCAAACAAAATTTACGAGGAGTAAAAATTTTGGAATGCAATTTCCCCTGGAAGAAATTTATGAACAGGAACCACTTGATGAAGTATTTATTGATGATGAAAATGAAGAGGAAATATATACAAAAGCAATCTCTGCTGCAAAAACAGGGGAACGTCTCAGAAAAAGAAAATCTATTAAAAATGTACAATTATTTGAAACTTATACTGGAGATATTATAACTGTACCTTTGGAGTCCAAGTCCACCTCAAAAAAAAGGAAAGATTATAAATAGTAATGAAAAGGGTAATAAACAATTGAGACGTGTTTTACGTTCAAATAGAGCTAGAGCTAGTGAAACTCAAACAGAACTTAATTTTCCAATACGTAAAATCAAATCTACTAGTAGTGAACAATGGACAACATACAAATGAAGGATGAGTTTTACATCACATTACTTAGCGATTCATCTATGAATTACTACCCCGAAAATACATTGTCATCTTTTACAAATAAAATTAATAAATATATGTGTGATTCTAGATGGAAAGTAGGTGTTTCTGAAATTTATGCTAATGATTTTATTCCAAATACATACGGTGAAAACTGGAAAATGAGTACCCAAGTATATATTAAAGGAATGCAAGATACAGATTTAATAGCGGTTGGAACATCATACATTCCATATGATGAGAAGCAAATGTTATGTGACTGGAAAGTTTTTCTAACGACACTAATTCAAAATATTAGACCACTTCAAAGATTTTCAAGAAAAGAAGTTGAACGACAGCTGATTTGGAATATTTTTAATTTTATAAATGATGATGCCAATTACGCAAAACCAGCAAAACCAGAACATATGCCTCAAAATATATCTTACACTACTATATGTGTGAATAAACCAAAAATAGATATAAAATTAAGAGCAAATTTCGCTTATTCTTTAGAAGGACTTTTAAAAACATGTTTCAATCAAGTATCATGGAATATGACAGATTTTAAGAAATTTAAACCACGAATAATAGAAGCTTTCAAAATGTTTATAGATAGTATACAATTAATTCCAATTATTAAACCAGATATGTTTTTTATATACTCCGATATCATTGAACCACAAAATATAGCTGATAAAAATGTAAGATGCTTAAGAACTATTAATGTTCAAAATACTTTTAATGATATAGCAAAGGAATTCAGAAACATTCAATATTGTAATGTAGAGAAATCATTTAATAGCATTTCAATACTTTTATGCGATAAGTATGGTTACAAAGTAAATTTTTCTAATAGTTCAATTCCTACAAAAATTGTATTACATTTTAAAAAAGTATAAATAAAGGAAGTCATTGTAAAAAAATATATCATTCCAAAATGGATCGAGTATATTATAAGTATTATTTAATTCAGTCAGGAAGAGGCTTAGAAGATATGGGTCATTTGTTTTATTCAAGTGTACCATATCAAAGAGGACGAGGATTAGGAAGTTTTTTCGGTGGATTAATTAGATATTTAAAACCAATATTTACTTCAGGTGCAAATATATTAAAGAATGAAGCTTTAAGCTCCGGTATTAATGCATTATCTAATATTGCATCAGGTGCTAATGTAAAGGAAGTGATGAAAGATCGTGGTATAGAAATAGCTAAAAATGTCAGACGTGGTGCTGTTCGAAAACTTAATGAAATGTATGGATCTGGTAAAAGAAAAAGAAAAATAAAAACTAAAGCTATAAAAGACCAACTTTGATACGTTCAAGTTATTTATTACGAAAACGACGTCAAGATAAGAACAAAAATAGAAAAAAAGATATTTTTGATTAAAATGAGTGAATGTATGAAATCTGAACTGGATATTTTTAAAACACCACCCATTCAGTCTAGTATTTTACGATCGGAATAAGTTTGCTATAATGCTCCTTTAGATAATTCATCAACCATTGAATTTGTTTCTTTAGACCATGGTGATACATATAGAGATTTATCTTCAACATATTTGAGATTAAAAGTGCAAATAACTAAAAAAGATGGAACTCACTGGAATAATGACAAAGGAACTAATAATACATTATTACCACAACGTAGTGTAGTTAATAATCTTTTACATTCAGTAATAAAACAATGTAATGTTCAACTAAATGGAAAAAATATTACTCCATCCGATGGAAATTATCATTATAGAGCATATATCGAATCTTTACTTAATTATGGCAACGATGCCGCAACAACTCATTTGGAATGTGCTGGATGGATGATAGATAAGGGAAATATAGCAAAATCAGAAGAACGACAGAAACTTTTTAACAACAGCAATGTAGTAGAACTTATGGGTAAATTACATATAGATATGTTTAAACAACCTACTTTACTAATAAACGGCGTTGATGTCCGAATATTACTTACATTAGAGAAACCGGAATTTTATTTTTTTTCAGCGGATTCTGATGAGTCTCAATTAAAAATCGTAGAAGCAAATTTATTAATGAAACATGTTACAGTTAACCCTAGTATATTACTCGCTCATAATACGGTTTTGGAGAAAAGTACAGCTAAATATTTTTACAAAAGAGTTGAAATAAAATCATTCACAATTCCAATGAATAATCAAACCATATTATTAGATAATGCTTTCATTGGTCAATTACCGAACACTGTTATATTTTGTATAACGGAAAATACTGGATATTCAGGAAAACGATCTAAAAATCCTTTCAATTTTAAGCATTTTGATCTTAGTCAATTTTCATTATTTGTTAACGGGGTTCAAGTCCCCAATTTAGCAATAGAAACTAACTTTTCTGAAGAAAATAATTGTTTTACTAGAGCATATAATACACTTTTTGCTGGACTACATGGAATACATCATAATGATAAAGGACACCAAATAACAAAATCAATGTTTAATAATGGTTTCTTTATGTTGGCATTTGACTTAACACCAGATGCATCTGGTAATGAAGTGTGTCAAGGTTTACTGAACCAAGGGACCGTAAGAATTGAAGCAAAATTATCAAAACCACTTCCCTCTACTTTAACAGCTATTTTATATGGAGAGTTTGATGCGAATATTCAAATAGATAAAAATCGGAACGTTTATACAAATCTATAAATAGGGTATTCACATACATAAAATATATAATATATATATATATTCAGTTAGAATAAAAAACTATTGTATTTTTTAAAAACAGTAAGATGAATTCCTTAGAGATTGCGGAAATTTTGAAATGTAATAAAAGTACAAATAAATTATTTAACGGAGTTTGGGCATTGGATCGTATACCGAAAGTTATCAAAATATCAAGTTTTTTCATTGTAAATACACAAAAGGCTAAAGATCCCGGAGAACATTGGCTAACAATTTTTATACCACGAGCAGGATGTATAGAATTTTTTGACTCTTATGGACGACCGCCTAGTGAAAAACAAATTGTTAATTTATTAAAAAAACATTGTATTGTATTTAATGGTGTTCGTCTTCAAAGTGATTTTTCAGATTTTTGTGGACAATACTCTTGTGTTTATATATACAGTATTGTAAAAGTATAAGTATGAATAATTTTTTTAATTTATTTAACAATATTGAAAATAATATAGAAAATGACAATTGTATAATTAAAGAATTTAAGCGTATATTTGGAGAAAACAAAAATGTACAGTCATGTGTTGGTAAAAAAGTATAAATATTTGTCACAATGGAAAAATATAATACTAATAAAACGCTATTGTTAGCTTATACGTATTTTTTGAATAAGGACCATACATTAGCAGTATCCATTGGCTTTGAACCAGAGTCTTGTGAAACAAGAATTTCATTTCAACATATTCGTAATAAGCAGACATCTTTTTATAATTACAACTATGATGAATGGAATAAAGTATATAACCAATTTTTAAAAAAAATTTTCAGAAGATCATAAAAAAATTAGTTTAAATGTTAATCCTTTTTTCAAAGTGCAAAAAACTTTTATTTTAAGTGAAGAGGAAGCAGACAATCTCTATGTCATCAGCAATTTTGTAAATTTAGTTATGACATACAATAAAAGTGCTGATGAATTTGTAAAAGCATATGTAACAAAATATATAAACACGTGCATGGAAAAACAACAACAAAAATTACAAAATTAAATATATATACCACAAGGTTACTATAATGTACAGTGTAATTACTCAAGATTATTTTTTGAAATACCTATTATGCTAAAAGAAAAAATTTTAAAATTATCACTGACAAACATAAAATAATGTAATGTAATTATTTCGAAAAAACACAGTAAAAATTAAATTTCTAAAATGTATATAGAATTATTTTTTTATTTAATTATATTTTTCAGTTAAATGAATAAATTGAGAATGAACATTTACATAATTCTCTTATAGGTTAGATTGTATAAGGGCTTGCTTTAAATTATAAATTTTTTAAATGAAAAAGTATAAAAACAAAGAAATCTATAACTTTATATTTATTCTCACAATGGATGTGGGTGGTTCCCTAATTGATTATTCTTCTATATTCTGCATGTATATAATATATATATTGTGTACTGGTTTAATTTGTATGATTTGATTTATCGATTTAAAAAAAAGTATAAAAACAAAAGAAAACTATAATTTACGTTTATTCTCGCAATGGATGTGGAAGACTTCTTCAGAACTTATTCTTCTATTTTACTAGATGAGCATAAACAACGCATTTTGTATTTACAAGAATATTTAGAAAACTTTAAGAATAAAGAAAAGTTTAATTCAATTTGGGGCATACACTTTAGTTCATGTCCTTGGGCTTATGATAATTCAACTTCAGGCCCAGACACGTGTGAATGTTATTATGTAGAAAATTATGAAGCAGAATTGAAATTTTTGATCGCATGGTATAAGCAAAAATGTCCAGAGAACAAATTGTAGCTGAAATACATAGATCGGCAAGACGCATATATCCTAGAAGGAAAGTCAAACAAAAAGGGTTAAATGATACATGGCAAATTGATTTAGTTGAAATGATTCCATATGCAAAATTTAATAAGGGATTTAAATATATGCTAACAGTAATTGATATATTTTCTAAATACGCATACGCTGAACCAGTAAAAACCAAAAATGCTGATGACGTTTTAAACGCATTAAAAAAGATTTTTAAACAAGCTAAAACTTTCCCAAAAAATATTCATTCAGAACAAGGAAAAGAATTTTTCAACTCCAAATTTCATAAGTACATGGTTGATCACAAAATTAATCATTATCACACATTTTCGGACATGAAAGCTTCAATCGTTGAACGTTTTAATCGTACTTTAAAAAATTCCATGTGGCAAAAATTCAGTTTGCAAGGAAACTATAATTGGATTTCTATTTTATATTCTCTGTTAAAAAAATACAATTCTACACCTCATAAAACAATTAAATTACCACCTGGAAAAGTATCAAAGAAAAATGAAAAAAATATATTAAAAATGGTTTATACACAACCCAAAATTTTTCAAAAAAGGAAATATAAAGTCGGAGACTATGTCAGAATAAGTAAAAACAAAGGTATATTTGAAAAAGGCTATCACCCCAATTGGTCAACTGAAATTTTTAAAATATTGAAAGTTAACAATACTGCTCCTGTAACATAAAATTTGACTGATCATACAAATACTTTAATTTCTGGTGGATTTTATGAACCAGAACTAACACCTGTAAAAGATTCTGATGCTTACTTTGTAGGAAAAGTCCTAAAAAGGGAAGGAAAAAAAGTATATGTTAAATGGTTAGGATTTAATAATTCACATAATTCTTGGATAAATACAAAAGATTTAATTTGAATTAACATTAATTTTACTATTTATTTATAATAAAAAATAATAAAATAATAAAAACAATAATAATAATTTCATAATAAAAACAATTTATTGTACAATATTTTATTTTTTTTACTTTTAGTTTCAGCATTCAGGAACTTATTTTCTGCTATTCTAATCTTGCTCTTTTATAACCATACGGAAAGGATCTGTGATCTTCGAGAAAATTTCTTTTTTCAGCTTTTGGTCTATATTTTTTAATACCAGGTACTGTTACAACTTCATGTTGTTCTGTTCTACGAATATTATTTGAAAAAATTTGTATATCTTCCGTGTTTTCTATATTTAGTATAGCATCCTTAATTGTGTTGAAATTCACCTGTTGAGATGTTGTATAATTAAGGCAAATTCCCTTAACTTTGCATATTGTCTTTTCGGTGTTATCTTTTGTGCAATTGATTTTATATGCATAATTTTTAGGACCTCCACTGACAAACTCCGTAATAAAGCTTCCGGAACCATAACTTTCCAGTTCATCGGTCATATCACCAATGAATTCTCCTGTTGGTGGTTCATATTCTTCTTCTCTACTTACATATATAACAGAATCTGTATCATAGTACAGAACTCTATCACCTAAATTTTCCAAATATGAATACAATTTAAGACGAGCTGTGTTGTTGTATATGTTGTATCACAATATTTTCCTCGTTTATTGCTAAAATATGACACACCTCTATTGAAGGATTTGTCAGCATTTCATATAGTACTTGTGGTTTATTTATAATCACAGTTTTTTGTTGATTTTCACGCTGCCCAAATTTTCCCCAAAATGAATTTAACATCAACTTAGCAAGAGATCTTAAACCAGAATTACTATTTATTTCAGCATACTCTAATTTAATATCTTCATTTTTAAAGAAATCCTCAAGATATTTATCTTTATCTTCTTGTGTTAAGCACTTACTTGGCCAACCTGAAGCTTGTTGTTTCATTTTTAAGAATTTATTCATCATTTTTCTGAATAAACCATCAATTTTCAATTCTTTATTATATTGAAGTATCGAATATTCCCATATTTCATAAATTTGTAGTAATTTATAACACTTTTGTGTTTATATTTATAACGTTTGTGTTTTTCAAATCCATATTAAAATTATTAATATGAACTTTCGGATGTCCAACAAGAAATTTTCCATACTTACAAATCCACGGATATAGTGAACATACATCTATGTACCTGATTTTTTCACCTTCTTCACATTTATAATAGGTGTAAGTATTCCCCGTACGTCCTCCGTAAAACGCATCTTGTGGATTAAGTGGAGCATGTTATGTAAGAGGATGTGAAACAATATAATTTTTTTCTTTTTCTGTTAACTGCCTTTTAAATTCACAGGCCCACATTTCAATAACTTCATAGCCAAATTTTCTTAGTCTTTCGCTTTTTGCGGTTTTTCTTTCATATCTCAGATTTAAGGTGTCATTTGGATCATCATCATTTAAAGGTTCGTCGCGGATATTTAGTAAACATATAGGATGACCATGATAATAACATCCATGAAATTCAAAAATTTGCTTATTTTGTTCACAATAACCATCAACCTTTACACCAGCGATTATTGCTTCTTGCCCATTAACTGCTTGTTTAATATTAATTTTTCGTTTTTCTTCCTCTAAAATCAACCACTGAATAGCTTCTTTAGATTGGCTATCTGTTAACCTGTATCCATTTTTTGGAATTAATCCAATTGTTTTAGGTTGAAGAAAATTACGTCTAAATACCAAGTTGCAGGATGATGCTATAGTAGTCGCTTCTAGAAACGGTTCCACATTACATTCATTAAGAAAATGCTGTCTAAATTTTATGCATGCTTCTGTTAATATTTTTACATCATTTATACAGTAATCTACAATGTCACGTTGCATGTTAAACTCTTCATTCTTATTATTTTCGTACCAATCAAGAAATATTTCACGATCTTCAGTTTTCATAGTATTCGGATTGTAATACTTTATTGCAGGTAATTTTCCGATGTAATTCTCATTTTCTGTGACATTGAAAAGATGTGGAAAATATCCTTTTTTAAATTTATCTGGTAAATCGAACGCTTTTGGAAGTTTTGAAAGAGCCATCGGAAAATAGTTTAAAGAATCTATAAATTTTACGTTATCAAGCTGTAGGAGTATTATTTTTGTTCCACGCATAATCAGTTCAGGAGTTAAATTAGTATTTAATAAAATAAAATTTAAAATAAATTGATGATCATATGCCTGGCCATTGTGCGCTATTACCACCACCTTTTTAAATTCTTTCCTTAACTTTAAGATATCTTTTAAAAATCTTTTTCTCTTATAATTGTTAATCTAAACTTACATTTATCACAAAATGCAAGATTATTAATTACTAAGCATTTATCACATCTTTTCTCATATACACATAGGTTTGGTTCGTGTTGTTTTATTTTTTCAATTTGATCTGAATAAATCCTTTTTTCTCCCACTATTTTTTCCTGGCGGCTGTCCAAATCGTAAAATACGTATTAAGTGTCTTTTAATTTTGGGGTCCTTTTATCTTGTTGTATATAACATTGGTGATCTTCGGGAACAAATATATTGCATAATTTGCAAAAGAATTCTCCACAAAAGTGTTCTCTTGATGAAATGTATGTTTTTAGGCATCGAGTACATCGACATACATTTTTACATATGGAATTTTTACCAGCACTTGACGATGTTTTATGATTATCAAAACATTGTTGTCCTCTAAAATTCCTATTGCAATCGTTACACAAAATGTCTAAAAATTTTTGAGAACATTTAGGTGATTGCTGACACTGGTTACATGTTCTCCCACATCTATGAGCATTTCTGGTGTTATAAGGAATATAACAATCTTCACAATAGTAGCTACAGCAAAAAGCTCCAGTCAGTGAGGTTATCACGTCATAATGTCCATTTGCATATAATAAATTTAATTTTTCTCCGCACAACTTGCCCCTTCAAAAATTAGCTCCCTTCCTTTTGTGTTGGGTTTATATACAACGATCTTATAATTATTTAAAAAAATTTGAAAAATTCGAAGCTCTGGAATTCCACATCCTTCTGATGGAATGTTTATATTGTAGTCATTCACCAAAGATACTGCTTTCAAAGTTTGTACTTTTCTCGTATTTTTTCTTATATTCCTATAATTGGGGTCTTTATTTACATGTGCAATTGCTACAACTAATGTACGAGGTAAACATAAATTATCCTTATTTAAAATGCGAGCAATAGAGTGGCTCTGCATACTTTGTTCATCAATTGAATTATATTTATTTGGTCTACCCTGACCCTGTGGTAATCGGATAGATGATACATTTATGGTAAATAGTTGTGTACTCAACCCTTCCGAATTACTCTGGAATATTTTCGAAATCATGTCCCAGACGTCTTCAAATTTTATTTCAGAAGCATTTTTGAAACTAATCCATCCAGGTCCTCGTTCAAATACTCCCGCACAAAACGATATACCAACTTTATCAGTTGGTCGAAGATTTTTCAAGGAATCCGAAACAATTTCTGCTACCGCATTTTTAATCCACCCAGTGGGCTCGGCTCCCTCCGGTACGTCGTTAGTTTGGAATTCCGTTTTTACCGCACGTAAGTTAAACCGCCTAGAATTATATTCCGATTCGTTTAGAATTCTGTAACGAGGTGCGATTACCGGCAAAATAACTTCAGCGTGCGACTCGGATACCGTTGAAACAGCTTCCGCACTGCTGTTTGTGTTCGAATAACGGGTTAAAAAAACTTTCTTTGACATTTTAAATTTATATTTTTTCTTGAATATGTACGAACGATAATAAAAAATATCTACACTTGTTTTTTGTTCTGAATAAACTGATCAATTTTAACGGTATGTTATAGTTTAAATAATTATTAAATGATAAATTTTTCAAGTTTTTTAATATAATATACATAGCAGTAGTTGTAGTAGTAGTAGTTATATTCAAATACTACAAATTTGAACAAAAAATTAAGAAAAATTTCAAACTATAAATAAGACAACATTCTTAAAAATATATTAGTTTCAGAACATCTATACAGCAGCTAACTAAAAGTAAAAAAAAAAAAAAAAAAAACGAATTTTCAAGAAGAAATCAACCAAATTTTTAACAAAGATAATAACGATGAAGAGGTGATACAAGTAAACATAGACGATGAAATATTATTTACCGGAGAACTCGAGGAAGAAATGCCCAATGGGAAAATCTTTTCAATAGCGTCAACATTTTTACCGTTGACCAGAAGCACAGAAATTATACCAGCAAGTCAGCCAAGAGCGGTAAAAATAAAAAACCTGAGGAAGAAAAATTAACAACAACAACAACAGCATATACAACAACAACATTAACAACAGCAAAAACAACCTACTGAGGAATTATTTAATTTGATAAAGATCTATTTCAAAAAACAGATTTACAATTACTTTCCAACAAACGCTCATCTAATCAGCAGCAAACACAACCCACAGAAAAAAAGAAAAGGGGAGAAACACAATCAAATATTATAATGGAGAATTTCAACAAATTAAACAAAAGCGATAGGAAACCCATTTTGAGATGGATTGATCTGAAACAGGGCGAAAAATACAAAATTACAGGTGCACGATCATCTAAAACTCCATTTGGTGTTAAATGGATATTTGATCTGAGAAATCACATCTTTTTTGTTCCTGAAAAATTTAACACATTTTTTCAAAATAATATAAATTTAATAGAAATAAATAAAGGTACATTCAGTTTTGTACTAAAAATAACGAACTGAATCTAATAATGTAAAAATTTTAAAAATAACAATACAATTATCTTTTTTCTTTATTTAAATAATTTTATTTTTACAGCAAATAGGTAAAGCATAAAGAATTAATACATTTACCACTCTGCTCTTTAAACTTTTTTTTATAGATTGCATTTCAGATCAGAAAAATAATTAATTCAAGATGAAGGTCAAGATCGATAATATTTTAACATACACATACTATATATACTTCTTTTTCATTCTGCTTTTACTGTTTTGTTTTCGATCAAAACTGGTCAAGTTCAATATCACTCATGCAAAATTAATCTCTTTTTTCATTTTACTTTTTAAAATTACCATTACTTAGTACACACTCATCATACATATTATTGAGTTCAACAATCTTATAGTCATGATAAACTATCTTTTTTTAAAAAAAAAAAGATCAAACTAAAATCAAACACCTGCCAAACACCTGCTTTTTTTATTTTATTTTAAAATTACTAACGCATTACTGCACCCTCCATATTATATGTATTATCTGCAACATTGTTTATCATAAGAATAAAAAAACTTAATACTTTTTTATTTTAGTTAGTTAGTTATCTCATTACAGACACTAAATAAAATTACCTATATTTTTTTAAAACAAAAAAAAGAACTTAACTTAACAAACAAGAAGAATAACATAAAGCAACATTGTACCTTATCCAACCTCAAGAATAACATAAAGCAACATTGTACCTTATCCAACCTCAAGAATAACATAAAGCAAAAACGAAAATAAATACATAACATACAATTAACTATATAGCCTAACGGTTAAAGACTTCACTTTAATAAAATTCTTTATAGCGAATCGGTACCCCGGTTCAAATCTTCTTGTAATTCAGTTTTTTCAGTTTTTAAAATTTTCTTTACATTTTATTCAACAAAATTTTCACAAATAGAAGACTTAATCAATACTAATACACTTAATACAGAACCGAACAGACTATTATGCTATCTCTTTCTCACAAGGAATTCTCTGCTTCGGTCAATGCATAGACCAATATTCTCACACACAGGGAATTCCCTATAGGTCAATAATCTCTCACACAAGAAATTTCATTGAGGCCCATAATCTTATACACAGGGAATTCCCACAACTCAACGTTAATGACCTTCCAGAATTCCCACACTTAAAATCAATACCATCATAAATAAGCAATTCCCTATAATCTTTCACACAAGGAACTTCCCATATCTCAAAGGTCAATGACCTTCCAGAATTGCCAAGGAATTCCCTATTATCTCTCACACAAGGAACTTCCCATATCTCAAAGGTCAATGACCTTCCAGAATTCCCAAGGAATTCCCTATTATCTCTCACACAAGGAACTTCCCATATCTGAAAGGTCCTTCACCTTCCAGAATTCCCACGCTTAAGTACTTGAAATCACAACCACAATAAATAAAAAGATATTCAATTCCCTATAGGTCAATTATATCTCACACAAATAATACCCTCTAGGTCAATACTCTCACACAGGGAATCCCCACACCTCTAAAATCAATCACCTTACAGAATTCCCACACTCAACATCCCTACAACATTCCTCAAAATCACTCAAGCGGAAAAACAACAAACCGGAAATCACTCAACCGGAAAAACCACTTCCTGTGCAATATGGTTTATGGAATCCCCTTTTCGTGCGACATGGCTCATTTGGTTCCCAGGCTCAAGTGCCCCAATACCTACTATTGTAGCTATTTATAAAAGGAAATAAAGAAAATATCTAAATCTAAAAAATCTAAAGATATTGTTTATCGCAAATAAGAAGGGGAAGGTCACGGTTTTGGAAATATATTTGGAAGTTTAATTCGTTACTTGAAACCAGTTTTTACATCAAATTGGAACTAAATTAAAAAATAGGCTGTAAAGATAGCTGCAACATCTGGTGCAAACATAAAAGAAGCTATAATTGATCAAAGCAAAGGTGTCATAAAAAATTGTCTAAAATTAGTAGTTAATAATATTAATATTTATTAATTCTTTAATATTAATTGTTAATCTTTTAATATTAATTAATTGGTAATTAAGTGCTAATTATTGATTATTTATTGATAATTACGATCAATATTAAAATTTTATTAACTTTGGTATTAAATTACTTTTTGTTTGTCAAATTGTGAAGAAAAGAGAGGGGAAGCAGGGGAAAAAAATGTGTTTTTCTTTTTCGTTTTTTGCTTCTTTAAATACTTGAATCTTTTAGTTTTTGTATTTATTTTGTATATTTTTTTATTTTTTTTTAATTCATATGTTTTCCAACCCATTGTTGTTATTAATCGTTGCCAATTTTAGCATAAATTTTTGAATGTTCGTGATCTGCAGTCGAATTTTCTTGCCGTCCAAGGTCAACTTAATTCAGTAAAACCAGCTATATTGGCATTATGTGAGACCCAAGTGATTGGCCAAGACGACAACTTTGTCGTTGAGAATTACTTGTTGGTCTCTTATTTTGTGCCCCATAAATATAAGTGTTCCAACCAAATGTTCCACTACATTTGGGTAAAAATTGTTGCAAGGTACGTCATTCATTTATGTTATCTATACAGGTCTCCAAACTCTAGTGAACTGAAGTCTATTTTGGAGATTGAAAATCTCACCAACCAGATTAATGAAATTTTGGAATTAAACCTAGAATCTGAAATTGTTGTTGCTGATGATTTCAATACCCATAATAGAAACTGGCTTTACTACTCCAGTGACAATTCTCTCAGTCAAAATTTAATTAGGAAATAAGTTTAACTTTTCGCTTCATTATTCCATTTTACTCAACTTGTTTAAAATCCCACTAGAATTTCCGACTACACACCCTGAGAAATATAAGGTCTCAGTTAGCTCTACAACCAATGTTCCGACGACTGCTTCATTAATATTAGCTTCGAGTTGAGCACTCACACCCGACAAAGGCCTGCCCGAAAAAAAAAATATGACGTTATAGCCATGCTAACTGAGAAGGTTTAAATGAATTTTTTAAAGGTTTTGATTGGTCTTTCTGCTTTAGCAGCAGAAATATTGACTTAGCAACCAATGCCATTAGTGAAATAATTCTTCTAGGGATGAAGTCTACATACCTCTTTACCTACATAATACTTTTCATAGAGTATTAAAAGGCCACCCAAATCCTGGTTTAATCGCATTTGTGCAAATGCAATATCTTAAAAGGAGGGAGCTTTTCAACCCTTAGAAGTGAAGCTAATAGGGCGAGCTATATCAGAATCAGAAACTGGTGTAGGAGAGTTATCAACAAGCAAAAGTTCTTGCACAACAGACGGTTGAGAAGGCAACTTTTGCATCTTCCCAAAACTAGCAAATCCTTTTGGACCGTTGCTAAGAGCCTTAACGGTAAAAGTGGCGGTTCCTCGTTCCCACCTTTGGTTGATAACAATGACGAAATTGTATCCGATCCCAATGAAAAAGCAGATTTATTTGCTATAAATTTCGTCTCCAACTCTTCAGTCTCAGCCCCAATCAACACAAACGCAACCATTTGCGCAAACCAACACCATAGCGCAATCTCTTCCATTTATCCCCCTCTTCGGGTAGATATCCTATCCAGTGAAAAATAGCGCACATTCATCCCATCCCCAAAAAAGGGGACAAAAGCGATACCGCAAACTACCGCCCTATTGCTATCACTTTGCTCGTTTCCAAAATAATGGAAAATTTAATAAATAGAAAGCTTCTGAAATATCTACATAACAAAAGATTAATTCATGATGGTCAATATGGGTTCCGAACCCATCGATCAACAGGTAATCTCACGACATACCTCTTTGAAAGGCTCAATATCACCCTCCATATAAATATAAAACATATATAAGACCTAAGATGAAGTACAATGCACATATTTTGGCGGGAGCCTCCAAAACGGCATTAGGATTTTTCGATAAAGTGCAAAATAGCACAATTCGTGTAATAAACGATATCACTGCCACTTCTACGCTCCCTCCACTCGGTTTCCATCGCCTAACAGGAACACTTACCCTATTTTATAGATATCTTATAGGGTTGGATTTTTGCTCTAACGAGATTCAAAATTTGATGCCTCCTCCCAAAGCATTCCAGAAAGAAACAAGGAAAGCTTCTGCTGCCCACTCCTATGTAGTTAAAGTTCCCAGATGGCATAACTTGGCTTACGGATATTCGTTTGTAGTACAAACATCGCGAATGTGGAACCATCTCCCACCTCATGTGTTCCCCAGAATTGGTGATGATTACATTTACAACGTTCAAAGATTCAAAGTGTATATTCGCAATATTAACACAATATGCCTGCCGATTTGAAATCAATATTCATTCGATAACTAAACTTCCTCTGACCAGGCAGTACGTGAGTACTAAAGGCCGTATAACCTATGTTAGTGAAAATAGGGAGGTGGTGTTTAGAAGATTAAAGTGCTACACACTCATGGAGGACTCGTACTCGTTTTCACTTTCGATAATTCCCACCTACCCTCGCAAAAAAAAAAAATTAAATGCATTCCATTTATGGTGGAAAACGGTGAGTTATGAAAAGAGGAAGTGGTATAAAAGAACGAGCAGTTCATACATTTGAAGTCGAAACAAGTATTAGTATGTTCAGAAGATGTAGCATACAATCCTTTAGCTTTTTTAGAGGCATCACCATTAATTATTGAATTTGTTTCGCTTGGAAGTGATATATATCGAGATTTATGCTGAATTTACATCAAATTTAAAGTTCAAATATTAAAAAAAATGGATCACTTTGGAGTGCAAATGATAAAGTAGGAACCGGAACTAATGTAAAAGCAGCCCACAGTCCACTGTTGTAAATAATTTATTACACTCTTTAATTTTTTTTTCTTTATTATTTCATTTATATTTCAACTTAACTTAAAAGCAGATGTTTTGCGTAATATAAAAACATTAATTTATCTTAAAGCTAGTTTAATTAAATTAAATATTCATGATTCCAATTTATAAAAAGAAAAATAAGATTAAGTAAAATATAATTTTGATGACCATAGTCGAAACCGTTTGGTTTAAATGATTTAAATTTCAAATTTGTACATTGTAAAACAATTAAACAATTTTTTTTTTTTGTTTCTCTTTGGGCTTTCTGTCATTCTTCTTATTAATAACTCTAACTTATATAGAGTTGTATAGACAGTTAATTTTTTGTTTGTCAGTTCTGAACAAAGATAGGTAGAAGTTGCATTTGTTACGAGTGTTGTAATTGTGTATATCTAAATTTCGGTGAAGCGTGAGATTATGTTTAATTTTGTTATTTATAATTTTGAAGTCGAGCTTATAACGCTCACTCTTGCAGATGTTCTCGAAACTTAGATATTTCGTAGAATAAATTAGGTTAGTAGGATGCCGTATAGGTAGATTATGTATTATTTTAATTACTTTTTTCAGTAGCACTTCAATCTTTTTTAAACAAATTTGCGGCGCTCCACTCCAAATTGGGTTGACGTATACAACATTGGACAGAATATAAGAAAAATAGATAACATATAGTGTATTTTGGCAAAAAATTTTTGGACATACATACCGAGACACTTTTCTTGTTAAAAAATCAACATGCGCGTTCCACTTTATTTTAGAGTTAATTAAAAGTCCTAGGTAGTTATGACTTCTGACAACTTCAATTCATGTATTTTTAAATATAAAGGTCGGATCATTGAAAACTTTATTTTCAAATAATAGTATTTTGATTTTCTTTATGTTTATAACCAGTTTGTTTTTTTAGGAGCCACTCGTCAATAATTGCCAGATCTTCCAGAATTGCATTCTTCAATTCTATTTCACTACCTTTGGAGTACTTAAAAGCCGCATCATCAGCAAATAACTCTAATTCTTCAGTAAGGCTCAGATGCGCGATATCGTCGATATATAACTCGAATAGATCAGACCCCAATATTGATCCTTGTGGACCATTTTTATTAATCCCGTGCTACTTAAAGTATCTACTATACGAACACATTGTGATCTTTGAGTTAGGTATGATTCAAAAATTTTTAGCTGACATTCGGAAAGATTGAGACATGACAACTTATGAAGTAGAATTGAGTGGTTCACGCAATTAAATGCCTTTTGTATATCAATGATAAGGCACCCAGTGAATCTACTTGCATCAATACTTTTCGTTATATAATGACTCAATGAAAGGCATGCTGAAGTTGTATTTGAGTTTTGCTCAAATCCATATTGCTCAGGATGTATGATATTGGTATTTGTCATAAAGTGAGTAAGCCTTTTTTTAACTACTTTCACGAACACTTTTAAAAACGAGCACAGAACTGAGATAGGCCTATAATTCAAAGGATTTGTCTTGTCTCCACTCTTATATACTGGCGTGACCATAGCCTTTTTCAGGCATTCGGGGAATGAACTGGTTTCAAAAAAACGATTAACACACCTAACCAAGATCGGCGCTAGCCTGTCCGCAAATTTCTTGAGAAATTTTGTGGATACGCCGTCATGACCAGTTGCAGCACATGATTCCAGGGAGGTTATTATTTCGTTAATTTCTACCAAGTTTGTTGGACTTAAGTTAAAATTCGAGTGAATATACCGATGGAAACTACTAAGATAATGATAGTCGATGTTTCCAACAGGTATATTAAGCCCATCTGTTACGGTTAAAGACGTTTGGTTCATAACCTCCAAAATTTCTCGTGGTTCAAAGAAGTCTTTGTTATCATGTTTGACAACTTGTATAGTACTTTTCGTATTTTACAGATTGGTGTTGGTCATAACTGACTTATATACAACCCAAAGTTTCTTTGGGTTCGTCTCATCTTTTGAAATTAGGTCAGAGTAAAAAGTTGATTTTGCCTTCCGAGGCATTATTTTTACTCTATCTCTATAAGTCTTATACAAATTTGCAACGCGTGTGTTTTCAGGGTATTTTTTCTGAAATTTATTGTAAGAATCTAGAACTTTCATCATTTGAATAATTTCGGCCGTAATCCAAATATTTTTTTTTTTGCAATTCTTAATTGGAAGAATACGGGTGTATTTTTTGATTAATTGGGTTAGAACACGGACAGTTTGGTCTAAAGTTTCGTGAGTGCTTAGCATATCCCAGATTTCGTCTTCGTCCAGATTTAGAACTATTTTTGACACATTAACGGTCTCTCTGATTGGTTTTTGATCTACGCTAATGAGTACCATTTGGTGATCAGGAAAAAGCGTATCTGTTATATGCAGATTATATTGCAAGTTGATGATGTCTCTTATAAAATGATCAATCACAGTCTTACACGTCCAATTCCAAGTAATGAGGTTTCGCTAAAAGAATTTAAATATAATATAATATCTAATAAAAAGTAAAGAAACAAGTACAGAGGATTTGAAATTATTAGTTTATGTAATAAGAAGAATTTAATGTTAGAGTGTATAATATAATGATTATATTTTAGAAATTTACGGCAAAGAAAAAAAAAAGAAATTGAATATTTATTTAAGGTTATGTTAAAGTAGATCAAGGCAAAAAAGTTTGTTGTTGATGTAAAAAATAACAATTGTTTCATTGAATACGAGTAATTTAAAGTATTAAAAAAAATAAAAAAATTTAAACAAATATATGTAATTACAATAATTGTAAAAACAAAAGTAATAAGTAAATACAATAATCAAAATAAAATTTAATAATAAAGTTAAATAATTTTAGTGTTTTAGTATTATTAATTAAGTATTTCAAATACCTTTTTAATATGTAATAAATCATTGTAGAAAGAGATTTTGTATATTTTGCTGACCTTTGCTTCGCGTAAGCAAATTTGGTTGTTTTTGGCCCATAGAAACTGAAAATTATGCGAATTTTTAATTTTTTTTGCATCATAATATAGTTTAGATTGCAGAGGCGTGAAGTGATTTTGAAGAAAAATTTCTCTGTTGCTATCAGGTTGAAGATCCAATTCAGCTGTGAAGAGCTCTTTATGTTCTTTTTTTTTTGGTAGTAATTCGTTTTTTAAGGTTTCAGATCCTAGTTTCACAACGTAATGAGTATCAAATATTTGTTTTCCATTCCTCATTTTTTTTTTTTTATTGTTGTTATACTTTTAAGGTCTAGAACAATTCATAGAACAATCGTTTAAATTGAGTGTAGCTAATTTATGGGCTGCACTTGCTACAGGAATTTCTATTTTGTCTGGTATCTTTGCAGCACAGTTTTTTGATGAATCGTTTGTGTCACATTCACTATCACTTTTGCCTGTATAACCATAGATTCATTATGAGCTGTTGGACAACTATCATAACAGGTCCAAGATGCATTCCCTGCTTTTACCGCATTAAACAAAGGTTTAATCACATTAGTGCAATTGACATGATAGAGTTGTGATAATTACCACTGCATTGGATCAGTCTAGAATTGCCTGTTATATTTTTTTTGCAATTTGCGCAACTTTTGGTAATTTTAATTTCACAAATATTTATAAAATTTAATAAAATGAGAATTAATTTTAATTAGGAGCGAAATATTTTGCGTCCTTTCACTTTGAAAAATTTTACAGTTTTTGTTAATTAAAAAATATAATCTAACTCTAAACGGAAAAACATCAGTCCTTCAGGCTTCTTACACCATTATAAAGCATACTTAACTACTTTACTAAATTATGGTACAGATTCCAATCAAACACATCTGGAACATCTGGGAATTGGATAAACCGAATGTAAATGATTGTAGCAATACTGGTTCTAAATCAAAACAAAAATTATACATCAATTCCACAATAGTAGAATTAATGAATTATATGTAGGTTTTTTTAACACTCCCAAGTTACTTTTAAATTTAATTTATGTTGAAATTCAAATTGCTTCAGCCTTAGGAAAACAAGATTTTTTTATTTTCTTTAACAATTTTTATACCATAAGTGAAATCAAAACATTTACAATTCCATCTAACACTTCCAACATATCATTGGATAATAGATTTATAAGGCAAATCCCAACAGCTTTAGTATTTTGTAGGGTTAATAATGAAAATTTTAATGGTCAAAGATCAAAAAATCTATACCATTTCGATCATCAAAATCTCACTCAATTTCAATTATATGACAATATATATAACTGAAATAGTAAATATAACAATTGAAACAAGTTTTACATCGAATAATCTTTGCAATTCTCGTGCATATTTAAGATTATTTAGCGGAACAGGTATACATAATTCTGATAGAGGAAATCAAATTTCAAAAGAACTTTTTTCAAAAGGTTATGCAATACTAGCTTTTGATTTATCACTAGACGGCTCTGGAACAGATACATGTCAGAGTTTATTAAACCAGGGAGTAGTAAAGATTGAAGCAAAACTCAGTTCTCCACTAACTTCCACATTAACATTTTTTGTGTTTGCAGAATTCGATGCCAGTATCGAAATTGGTAAAAATCGGTAACATAATATAAAACATAGTTTAGTGGACCACCTCTATTCATTTGAAAAAGGCGTGTGCTCCAGTAGATTTATCGTACTGTACAGACCGTAGCAATATAATATTTTTTAAAAATCTTGCTGTGGCTGGAATAAAAGAAAAATGTAAAACTATTGTAAAAGAATTAAAGTATAAATTTCTAACCAAAGATTTAAAAAGAACAGATCTCAAGAATTACCCTTTTGGACATATGGAAAACGAGAAAACAACTAAATTTACTTGAAAAATTCGATATAGTGTTAACAAATGGAAAACTTAAAGTTGAATTTTACAACATTAAAACAGCATACATAAATGGAAATACTAATAAAAAATAATGAATACAATTAAAATAACGAAAGCCCTGAAATGCAATAATGCGACACGTAAATTGTTTAAAGGAGTTTTTGCTGTTGACCAAATACCAAAAAATATTTCTAAACCTGGTATTTTAGTAATAAACACAAACTCTTCTGCTAAAAAGGAGTACATCGGCTAGGAGTTTTCGTGCCAGTTCAAGGCTGTTTAGAATATTTTGCTTCATTTAGAAATCCACCATTCCTAAATGAGATTGTGAAATTCCTAAAAAATCAATCAAAATGTTTTGTTTTCAACAATAAGCGTTTGCAAAGTGATGTTACATCAGTCTGTGGACAATATTGTTGTGTATATTTATGGATGTGATGTAACTGCAAGAGTATAAAAATTTTTATTAGTATATTCAACACAATATCATCCACACTCAAAAATAAAAATAAACAAATACAAAGAATGTTTCGAACAATTTTTAAAAAATGTGCGATAAACACTATAAATATAAAACTTTTGAAAGATAACTTAACAGTTTAAAAAGAAAAACAAAATGGAGCCAACTTCAAATACTGCAGTATTCGAAAAACAAAACTACAACGAACCACAATAAAATCTTTTATTAACCTGTATTTATTATTTGGATAAAAAACAAACAACAAAAATATTAATTGGATTTAATGTTGAATATTTTGCTGCATCAATAATTTTCCAATGTCATCACAAAGTCATTAATCAGATGAATTATTTGAAGTGGCATTCATTTTATAAAGATTTCGCAAACAGCCAACCTCCTAAATTAAATTCAAATAAATTTCCGCTAAAATCTAATCACACTGGACCAACTAAAAAATTTACATTGGAACTGGATGAGTACATCTGCTTTTGTCTTATGTCAGATTTTATTCAAGCAGTGATGGCATATAACAATGAGCTGAATTGAAACTACAAGAATATGTATTCAAATATTTTGAGAGATGATTATGTCTATGTCATTGATTATATCTAAAGAGATATATTGGTCAACAATAAATAAAATAAATATTTTTAAAACCAATCATTATTATCTTTTATTAAATACATATATATAAGTTTATACAAATTTTTATAGCACGTATAAATATAATATTAACAATAACTTTAGTATAGAGCTAAACTTTCTTTTTGTTTTTTTGTGTCTAACGGTGTTAAACGAAACGAATAATAAATTATGTTGAAATATTATACAGAAGATAGTACTGTAGATACATTTTTCTTTATAATTTACATGAGGAAAAAGGAACTTAAATAAAAAAAAAAAGTTTATAGTTTTGCAAAAAAGAAAAATACACAATATTCTTTGACATATACATAAATTTATAAATAGATGTTCAATGTATACATTTAAAAACAATTTTATAAATTTTTTTTTTATACCCGTACGATAAGCATTTCCTCCGTTTGTAACACCTCGAATTAAGCTAGCTAGATATATCTTCAAAGGTATGGATCGGATCAGAATTAAATTCTAATTCGATTAAGCTTTATCCGTCCGTCCGTCTGTCCGTCAGCAAGATAATTCAAAACTAAGAAAGCTAGCGTTTTGAAATTAACACAAAATATTCTTACATGAATTTGTAGGTTCCCTATTTTTTTGGTTGAGATCCGACAAAAACTTCGGGTAGCTCTCGAGCAACTAACTTTCAGATCTCCATATTTTTTTTGAAATAGAGCCATGGAATTTTAAATGCTGATAGATATAATAAAAGTTCCAAAGTTCCAAAAGCTCTATATTTAAATTGTTATAACACAAGTTGTATTAGGTGTATCTTCAATTTGAAAATGCCAAATGATTACTGCTTTTATTAGCTTTGAAAATATATAGTACTGTAGATACTCTTTAGGCACGGTGTTCTTTTGAGCAAATGTCAATCTATAAGCCCTGGAACTACTTTTTGTAAATGGATTAAAGATTTTCTTTCGAATCGCTGTATTCGTGTTCTAGTCGACGGTTACACGTCCCACAAATTCCAAATCAATGCTGGCGTTCCACAAGGATCCGTCCTTGATCAAACTCTTTTTTTGATTTTTATCAACGATCTCTCATGTACAACCTTCAATCCACAATTTCGCCGACGACAGCACTCTGGTGGCATCTTACGCATTTCTTAGGAAGTCAGATGTCACAAACACAGCCGTCAATGCAGAACGGCTTACTATGTTCAATACGGTCAACCATGATTTAGCCATAATTGCTAGCTGGGGTGCTAACAACAGAGTGGAATTTAACACCACCAAAACTCAATGTTGTCAGATCTCACTAAAAAAAAAACGAGTAGTAACCCTACTCTGAGGTTCCAGGGTGAAATTATGCAACGATAAGAAAACCTAACAACTTTAGGCATGCAGCTAAATCAAAAAATTATATGGAATGATCATATTTTTGATATAGCAAAAAGTGCTGCTAAATGCTTAGGTTTCCTCTTTAGGTGCAAGACATAAAAGACTTGCTTAATATCTATAAGGTTATATACTACCCAAGATGGAGTACAATTCTCATATATGGGCTGGCGCCTCACTTGCTTCATTGAATTACCTCGATCGATTTCAAAAACGCGCCATTTGTCTTATTGGCGACTCCGTTGGGACTGCCTGTCTCACTTCCCTTGGTATTCGTCGTAATATTGGAGCCCTTTCTCTTTTTTATAGAAATTTTGTGGGTAATAACACTTGATGAGATAAAACCGCTGATACCACCCTCTCAAAACATTCCACCGCAGCACTAGAGGGGCCTCAAGTGCTTATGTCTACTATGTGGAACTTCCTAAATGGTATTCTACTGGTTATAGCAATTCGTTTGTTGTCAGAACTGCAAAAACGTGGAACCTATTACCATCCTCTGTGTTTCCAAAAGTTGACGATTTTTGATTTACAATTTGCACAAATTCAAGACGAATCTTAAGAAATATGTTACGCAATATTATTTATCCGTATTTTTCCCGTCTGTACCCCATACAATTTAGTCTGAGAGAAGTTAGGTCTTTGAAAATAAGAATGAGTCATTTCAGAAAATATTTTTGTATGTCCCCCGTTTTGGAGCTGTATGGGGTCGAAAACTAAAAAATTCCTTAATTTTAAACACCTGTAACTTGAACATGGTGTAAAAAATTTTTTATTTTTCCAAAACATTTTTATATTGACTTATATCACTTTCTGTTTAGTATATTTTTAGTATATTTTTAGTAATATTCTTGTTTTGAATATTGTAATAGTCAAAAAGTTTTTTACTGTTTTAAAAGTCAAGTTTTAACTTAATGCTGTTATTTGTTTGATTTGAAATTTGAGAGCATTGTATGTAAGTAAAGTACTTAATATATAAATGCCATTTATTTGTAATTACATGTATGTTTACAAATATTGGGAAATAATTTTAATGTTAATTAATGTATTCTGAAGATGCCGAGTTAGACGAAACTAGTTAATTAAATTAAAATATTAATAAATATAATTATTTTGTGAAACATTAAAATATATAATAATAAAAAATAAATAAAGAAAAATTTTTTTAAAAATATTTTTATTTTAAATAAACAAAAAAAAAAAATTTATAAAATCGTTTTTGAACAATAATATTTAACAAACATCATTTGTTAACATCAAGTGTTAACAAAAAATCAATAAATTTCATATACATTAAGTTTACAATATATCTATATAATAACAGTACACTAATCTTTTAATCTTATCGAAGCTCATATGTTACAATCAATTTTCTACATTTATACCCGTACGATAGGAAATAAGTGAGCTAGATATACCTTCAAAGGTATGGATCGGATCAGAAAAAAATTCTAAGTCGATTGAGCCATGTCCGTCCGTCCGTCCGTCCGTAAAAAACTAAGAAACTCAGAATTTGAAATTTACACAAAATATTTTGGGAGCAATTTGTAGGTTCCTTATTTTTTTTGGTTGAGTTCCGACTACAACTTCGGGTAGCTCTCGAACACCTAACTTTTAGATCCCCACTTTTTTTTTGAAATAGAGCTATGAAATTTTAACTGCTGATAGATGTCACAAAAATAATAATTTTATTTTTCATAAATTTTTTTTGTACCCCCACCCGTTACGGAGCTACAGCTCCACAAAAGTTCAAAAAAGCACTATATTTAAATTTGTTATAGCACAGGTTGTATAAGGTATATCTTCATTTTGAAAACGCTTAACGATTACTACTTTTATTAGCTTTAAAAGTATATATACAATAAATATATATTTGTGGCATACGGTGTCTTAATTTACCGTTATGCGAAACTCAAATTTTGCAAAATTCTTTAACCCTTCTATCTTCTAAACGGTTTAAGTTGGAAACTTGAAGTTAGATCTTTGAAAATAAGTATGAGTCAGTTCAGAAATTTTTTTTGTATCACCCCCTGTTTAGGAGCTGTAAGTGGTCAAAAACTGAAAATTTCCTATTTTTAAACACCTGTAACTTGAACACCTATTGAAATTTTTTTGAAGTAATACACAAAAATTAAAGCTTCAATATCATACTCTTATTTCTCTTAACAACTTTTTTTAATAATATAGGGTTACTTTATAATTGACGAAAGTGCTACTTGATTTTTTCAAATTTTCTAACAAATTTCTTTAACTAATTTTTTGCATTTTGTTTTACTCGATAATTTGAAATTGTTGAGGATATAATGCGTAGTACAAAACAATGTAAATAAATAAACAACATAACGGTTGCTGGAAGAATTTTTATTTATATGATATTGATATACTTACATACTTATATAATATCATGTTTATTTACATATCGTATATGTCACTGATGAATGTATGATACGAGTATAGATGTATATTATATAGCACCGTATTTACATACATATATGTATTGTACTTATAAGAAATTATTCTATGAATGGAAATATTTTTAAAGAAATATTGCAATGTATGGCGATATACTTATAACAATATAAATATAGTAAGTACGCATTAATATAATATAGTATTTAAAATTATATTTACTATTTTGTACTTAGTAAATTTAATATACCGCTTAGTATTAAATGGTACTATAGAATATTTGAAAAAGTTTTGGATTGATAATCGTTATGTGGAAGGTTAAAATCTGCTTTTGAAGAATGTATAAACATATAGTTTGAATATATGTACAACCCATAGTTCTAGAAATTATAAAATTCACCGAAATTATTTTAAAATACTAAAATATTAAAAAAATAATATTGTAAGCAAAGTGACAGGCTGTGAACATACTAACGGTTCGTACGGGTATCTAAGAGTTGACAAAGGCAACTGTATTCTTCCTCGTTTAGATCATTTTTAGTTACAAATAATTTTATAATAACTTGATTATAAAACAAAAAAATTATATATTTATCTACATTCTGCAACATTGTAATACATTTCAAAATTTAGGTCAATTAACATTTAAAATCTTTGCTTTGGTTAAAAAAATTACAATTTATTGACCTACCACAATGTAATTTTTATACCCGTACGATAGGATCGGGTATAATAAAATTACTCCTCCGTTTGTAACACCTCGAAATAAGCGAGCTAGATATACCTTCAAAGGTATGGATCGGATCAGAAAAAAATTCTAAGACTTTTGAGCCATGTCCGTCCGTCCGTCCGTCCGTCAGCACGCTAACTCAAAAACTTAGAAAGCTAGAATCTTGAAATTTACACAAAATATTCTAGGAAAAATTTGTAGGTTCCCTATTTTTTTTGGTTGAGTTTGGACCAAAACTTAGGGTAGCTCTCGAACACCTAACTTTTAGATCCCCACATTTTTTTTGAAATAGAGCTATGAAATTTTAACTGCTGATAGATCTCAGAAAAATATTAATTTTATTTTTAATAACTTTTTTTTGTAGCCCCACCCGTTACGGAGCTACAGCTCCCCAAAGGTTCACAAAAGCTCTATATTTAAATTGTTATAGCACAAGTTGTATAAGGTATATCTTCATTTTGAAAACGCCAAACGATTACTACTTTTATCAACTTTAAAAATATATATATAATAGATATATATTTGTAGCATACGGTGTCTTAATTTACCGTTATGCAAAACTCAAATTTTGCAAAATCTTTTAACCCTTCTATCTTCTAAACGGTTTAAGTTGGAAACTTGAAGTTTTGACAGAAGTTAGATCTTTGAAAATAAGTATGAGTCATTTCAGAAATTTTTTTTGTATCACCCCCCGTTTAGGAGCTGTGAGGGGTCAAAAACTGAAAATTTCCTATTTTTAAACACCTGTAACTTGAACACCTGTTAAAATTTTTTTGAAGTAATACACAAAAATTAAAGCTTCAACATTATTTTCTTATTTCTGTTAACAACTTTTTTTAATAATATAGGGTTACTTTATAATTGACGAAAGTGTTACTTGATTTTTTCAAATTTTCTAACAAATTGCTTTAACGAATTTTTTCCATTTTGTTTTACTCGATAATTTGAAATTGTTGAGGATATAATGCGTAGTACAAAAAAATGTAAATAAATAAACAACATAACGGTTGCTTGAAGAATTTTTATTTATATGATATTGATATACATACATACTCATGTTTATTTACATATCATATATGTCACTGATGAATGAATGATAAGAGTATAGATGTATATTATATAGCGCCGTATTTAAATACATATATGTATTTTATTGTATTTATAAGAAATTATTCTGTCAATGAAATATTTAAATATAATATAATATAATATTTAAAATTATATTTACTATTTTGTACTTAGTAAATTTAATATACCGCTTAGTATTAAATGGTACTATAGAATATGTGAAAAAGTTTTGGATTGATAATCGTTATGTGGAAAGTTAGAATCTGCTTTTGAAGAATGTACATATAAACATATAGTTTGAATATATGTACAACCCATAGTTCTAGAAATTATAAAATTCACCCAAATTATTTTAAAATACTAAAATATTAAAAAAATAATATTGTAAGCAGAGTGACAGGCTGTGAACATACTAACGGTTCGTACGGGTATCTAAGAGTTGACAAAGTCAACTGTATTCTTCCTCGTTTTAACAAAATTTAATATTCCTTTCACTTTTTTATAACGTTATGATAGAATAATACCTATAAAAATGTTATGTATCTTAAATACTTCAACATCTATTATGAAAAGTGCAATTTTTCACATTATGATGTTGTTGATAATTTCAATTTTGGAATAATTTGATTAATTTGCAACATTCTAGTAATTCATTAGAAAAATTCAATATTAATCTTATGTTCTGCTATGTTATATTTATATACATTTAATTATGCAATTAAGTTAGTTTAGGTTTATCTAGAATTAGAAAAATTTGTATATAAATACAGTTGACTTCTTGATGTTAGATCTGTAAACTTAAAACTAAGTTAAAGTTGATAAACTTAGCTATATAAGAAAAGTGGAAAGAAATAAAAAAATAAGAGAAAAAAATTTATTACAGAAAACCAAAAAATTAAATTGGAATCTGATAAATGCAAAAAACTGTTCACAAAATTTGACAATTTAAAAAGGAATAATAATGTAGAATACAATTAAAACATAATTGTGATATATGTAAAAAAATCTTTTAGTAGAAAAGATAATTTATAACATATGAAACATAAAACTAATTGAAAATGTAAAATTTTGCAGTAACTGCAAAGAAAACATCACAAACAATTTGTGCAACTACCAAATTCGAACAAATAAGCATAAAAGTAATGCGGCAGAAGTAATTAGATCTAATGTTAGACATATTGATGGATGTTTTCAAAATAGAATAACAATGTTTATTAGAGATAATGATAATGAAAGCATACTCATAAGCAACTCATAAAATTTTCTGGAAAAGGGTTAGACCGATATGAATTAATTGTTGACGCAACCACTAAAAAAGCACAACGCATTAAAGTAAATCCTAAGCTTTAAAGAAGAGTTTGAAAATATATCAATCAAATCTTTTCAAACTCGAATATTTAGTATTACACAAGCAGATCATCTCAATGATTCTTTTGAAAAGGCTAAAGAAATTATTCAACAACAAGCAGAAGACTTCCAAGAAAAAGATAGTGGCTGGGCGTTAATTAGAATTTTAACATTGAAATAAATATTAATAAATATGAGCCAATATATTCTGTGTCCAGTTATATTAGACTACCGAAAACCATACATCACAAAAACTTCAAAATAAAGATAACTTCAAGTGGTTTCAACTATTGCCCTCCTGCTGCTACTCATTTTCTCATCCTTTACTTATATTAAAATAAACTACCGGCTGCCTTTTAGTTATACCTCCACCAACAAAAGTGGGGATACCTGGATATTGTATAGAGCAGAACATTTTCGGAACCATTTCCAGACCTCCACAGACCATTACGGAACTTCGGAGACAGTTCCGCACTTTCGAAGACCATTTCGGGGCCTTCGAAGATAGTTCCGAACCTAAGTTAAGGGGCCGTCTGGATAGTAATAACTTTATGAGACCGGACCTCCAGGCTTTCGGAAGCCTGTTGTCTAACCTCTGGAGAACCGTTTTCATACCATTGAAAAAAGCTTTCAACATTATAGACACCTACATTACATTACTATGATGGAACTAGATATATGATATATATATATGAGAATGGGTCCCCATCGATATCCTGAAAAGAAATATTTGAAACAAAAAAAATCTTAAAAATAAAAACCTGAAAAAAGGGGCTGCCGGTCCCAATCGCTAAACAAATTACTGGAACCCTGATTTTTTAACCAACTATAAAATTCCTCCTAATTCACTGTACTCTTGCACTTTACTTACCTCCTAATACTGTATTTTTCCATTTGTATTTTTCGCGAGATTTTTTAAAAAATATAGCAAAAACGCGAGATTTTTAAACAGAAGACACAAGATTTTGACACGCGAGATTTATAAAACGCGCAAGTTTATCTTTAGATTTATAAAACGCGCACGTATTATAATGTATTTATAATGTTATAAATACATTATAACATCAAAAAATATAAATCTTTAGTTTACATATCAACTACGTCACTAAAATTCATGCATAATATGGTCTGTAACGAAATCCCGACTTTTAAGTCCAGCAAAATATTAATATAAATATTTTGCAAAAATGGATTATCCTAATTTTTAAAAAAACTCTAAAATCCCTGCTAATTGAGAATCTCGCCAATACATATAAATAAATATTCTGGAAAAAGCGTATAACTCTGCTTTTGCATCCAACTCTAAAATCCGTCCTAATTTAGAATCTCGCATATAGATATAAATAAAATATTCCGAAAAAAAGATCAATACCGATTTGGTATTTTTTTTGGTGAAAATTTTTTAATTTTGTTATTTTTTTAGTTAAAAAATACTTTTTTTTTAAAAAGAGAAAAATCTTGAAAAAATTTTATTTTAAGTTTAAATTCAAGATTTTTCTTGATTGAAGATTTTTTTTGATCAAGATTTGTTTTTTTAGGAAGACAGTGAGCTCCTTATATATATATAGGTTGCATGACACTTTGCAAAAAAAAATCCGGAACGAAAAATTCCAGTAAAAAAAATCTCGAATTTAAATTTGGTGGAAAAATCCCGAATGTTACAAAATTCAGAAAAAAAAATCCTGAAAACCAAATATTAAAATCAAAGTATTTTTGTTCAAATAGGTATATACATATAGGGTTTTCCAAGGGGAATGATACGATTAAAAATGGTTATAATGGCAACACTGTGTATTAATTTTTGACATTTTTTATGTCATTTGTGTTCAGCAGGCTATGTGATTTAATCATGGAAAGATACACGCTTCAACAACGTTTAGAAATTGTTAAATTGTTTTATCAAAATCAGTGCTCATTTGTTAATACTTTATTATTTATTTTATTCAGTGATGAAGCTAATTTTTGGCTAAATGGTTATGTAAACAAACAGAATTGCAGAATTTGAAGTGATGAAAATCCACACGAAACTGTTTAGACACCATTCCATCCAGATAAAATCACTGTGTGGTGTGCAATTCATGCTGGTGGAGTGATTGGTCCAACAAAAACTTAAATGATTTATTTTTCCTGTTGTTGAGAATAATCTGGAAAATACGTGGTTTCACCAAGGCGGCGCCACGTCCCTCACAGCCACCTTAATAATCGATTTATTGAAAACATAATTTAATGATGAAATTATCTCAAGAAATAGTCCAGTTAATTATCCTCCAAGATCTTGTGATTGACTATCTTGAGATTTCTTTCTTTTGGGATATGTTAAGTCACAAGTTTATGCTGATAATCCAACAACTATTGAGCAATTAAAAAGCAACGTTGAACGTGCTATTGATGAAATACAGCAACATTTATGTGGAAAGCTGAAGAAAAATTGGGAACGAAAGTGTACAAAAATTGGGTACAATGAGTGGCTGAATGCAGTACGTGCGGGGAAATCCTAATGGTCATTTGAATGATGTTATTTTCCAGAAAAAATGTCATAATGCAAACTTTCAAATAAGAAAAAATGTTGGTCTCACTCAATAATTAATGTTTTTTTTTTAAATTTTTTAATTGTACCATCCCTAAGGGAAAATCCTTTATATGTAAAAAAAATATAAAGTACAAAGTATTGGAGACAAAACCAGATTATACGCTTTTTCCAAAATATATACATATCTTCATATATAAAGTCGTTGGTGCGTTTGTGTGAAACCGCATCACGCCTAAACCAATCCTCATATTAAAGTGATGTTTTCAACGTATGTTCATTTGTTTCTCCGTAAGGTTTTTGTTTTATTTATTTTTTGTAGGTGGCGCTGGAGTCATAGCTGCGATGCAACTTCAAGGGTTTTTTTATACCAAAAACTATCTTCTAATCCTCTAATCACCACAAAACACTCCAAGATAACCGGCCATGACTACTCTATTGATTCTGTATATAAGTATTTTCAAAATGTTCACAGGAAGTTATAGCTGCCATACAACTTCAATTGTTTTTTATACCAAAAACTATCTTCTGATCCTCTAATCACCAACAAACGCGCCAAGCTAACCGCCTTACCTACTACCGACTACCCTATTGATTGAAATTTTAGCAGCAAAAAATATTGACTTTGATGTCATTAATCTTACTATAATATAATAATACACAATTGTTTACATTTAAATCAATTGATACAGTCGTCAATGAAAATGAAGGAGTTAATTATTTAACTGAATTTTTAAATTCATTGGACGTACCATGTATACACCACATCATTTAGGATTAAAAATTGGATCTCCAATAATTTTATTACGCAATCTTAAACCACCAACGCTATGCAATAGTAACAGTTTAGTTATCAAAAAAATTTTGCGAAACATCCTTCAAGCCCCAATTATTAATGGACAATTTAAAGGAGAAAATATGTTATTACCGAGGATTCCCATGATGGCATCTGATTCACCAATACAATTTAAACGTTTGCAATTTCCCATTCAGTTAGTCTTTGCAATGACAATTAATACAGCTTAAGGGCAGACTATATGTGGATTGAACCTTAAAAATTCATGGTTCTCCCATGGGCAATTATATGTTACATGTTCACGTGTCGGTAAACCACAAAATTTATTTATATACACAGAAAAAAGAGAAACAAGAAATATCGTCCATAACTTAGCATTACAATAATAAAATGACCAATTAATAAATTTTATAAAATTCAATTTTGAAAATATTAATTTCAAACAGAAAAATAGCTAATTGTTAACACGTTTTAAAAATAGAAATATGATAAATTATTAAAAAAATATAAAAAACAAATATTTGTGTATAATTCTTTTTTTTCTCAGGGTAACCCTTTTAAAACCAAGATTTAGGATGGAACCTTTAATACAAATATACGGCTTGGTTTTGGTGATAGGGATGTGGAAAGAATAATGTTCAAGATGTTAAGGGTTAGATTAATCGGCGTTTAATAATTTGTATGCAAACACCAATGTGAGATTTATCTGTGACGAATTCATCTTATACATACAAAATGTGGATTTGGTTCTACAAGACATGGATTCTGCGGTAACAAAAATTAATGAATATTTAAAGGAGCATAAAAGTGAATTTAAAGCTACTATTAAAAGAAACGAAAGTGAAGTCATAAATTTATTGAGAGCTATAGAGTCGGGTACTACGAAAAGATTGGAAAAAATTAAGAGTGAACAATTCAATAAATATATGTTATACGCTATAATGATATATCTATAATGCTATAAATATACGACGGTGCTACAAATGTAAAGGTTTCAACCTTAAATCACTGCACTGCATGAACAGGGAAACATGTCTAAAATATCACCAAGAACACAAAACTAACGAATGCAACAAAGACGAAATAAATAAATGCATAAATTGTACAAAATTCTCCCAGTATTGACAATTTTTCCAGTCAAAACTTAATTGGAAAACCAGTTGAGCTTTTCGCTTCATTATTCCATCTTACTCAACTTGTCCCACTAGAATTCCCGACCGTGTAGACCAGGCTGGTCATCTCCTGACTACACATGCTGAGAAATATGAGAAGGTCTCAGTTAGCTCTCCTCTTGGTTGTTCCGACTACTGCTTGATTAATATTAGCTTCGAGCTTAGCACTCAGACCAGTCAAAGACCTGTCCCCAAAGAAATAGTATGGCGTTATAGCCATGCTAACTGGCAAGGTTTAAATTAATTTTTTAAAGCTTTTGATTTGTCTTTGTGCTTTAGCAACCGAAATGTTGCCTTTGCAACCGATGCGATCAGTGAAATAATTAGGGATGAGAGCTCTACGAAAAGTATTAAAAGGCCACCGAAATCTTGGTGTAATTGCATTTATGCAAATGCAATATCTAAAAAGCAGGAAGGTTTTCAAATCTACAAGAGTGATAAGACTGAAGCTAATAGGGCGAGCTATATCGCTGTTAGAAACTGGTGTAGGAGAGTTATGCACAAGCAAAAGTTCTTGCACAACAGACGGTTGAGAAGACAACTTTTGCATCTTCCTAAAAATAGCAAATCCTTTTGGAGTTTTGCTAAGAGCCTTAATGGTAAAAGGGGCGGTTCTTCGTTGTCGCATTTGGTTGATAACAATGACAAAATTGTATCCGATCCCAAAGAAAAAGCAGATTTATTTCCTATAAATTTCGTCTTAAACTCATCACCGCCCCCAGTCAACCCAAAGACCATGCATTATTCCCGAAGTTAACTGGTAGAATTTCGGTAGAATTTTAGGTAGAATTTCTTTCAGAACTTAAAGAACATCAGTTCTTAAAGGTTTTAAAAATTTGGATACAAAAAAGTCAGCCGGTCCTAATGGCATTGCTGCCACAGTTTTAAAAAATCCTTTTTTTACTATTGCGAAACTATTGCGCAATATCTTCCATTTATCCCTCTCTTTGGGTAGATATCCTACCCAGTGGAAGACAGCACACATACATCCCATCCACAAAGAGGAAGCAAAAAGCAATCCCTCAAACTACCGCCCTATGGCTCTCACTTCGGTCCTCTCCAAAATAATGGAAAATTTAATAAATAGAAAGCTTCTGAAATATCTACATAATAAAGGATTAATTCATGATTGTCAATATGGGTTCCGAACCCATCGGTCATCGGGTGATCTCATGACATGCCTCTGTGAAAGGCTCAACATCAGCCTTCACCAATCGGGGCTGTCGAATGTTGTCACTTTGGATATTTCAAAAGCTTTTGACCGATTTTGGCATGATGCTTTAATTGCTAAATGCAAAGCAATGTGCCTCGGTGGTGTATTTCTAAAATGGATTGGAGATTTTCTTTCGAATCGTTCGATTCGTGTCCTGGTTGATGGTTATTCTTCTGACCAATTCAAAATTAACGCTGGTGTCCCACAAGGATCTGTTCTCTCTCCGACACTTTTCCTAATATTTATAAACGATCTTTTAAGTATAACCTCCAATCCAATCCATAGTTTTGCAAACGACAGCACGCTCATTGCTTCTTATGAAGACAACGACAGTAAATATTCTGCTTCGCTTGAGCTAAATTTCGACTTGGACAAAATTTCTAATTGAGGCAAAATCAACAGAGTCGATTTTAACTCTAAGAAACCTCAGTGCTGTTTAGTCTCTCGGAAAAGAAACACTTCAATCCCAACTTTAACTTTTCAAGGGAAAGTTTTGCAGCATGCGGGTGAGCTCATCATCTTGCACATGGAGCTAAATAAAAAATTAAGTTAGTCCAATTATATTTTTGGTAAAGCTAAAGATGCATCTAGGTGTATGGGTTTCCTGTTTCGTTGTAAAGCCTTCTTTTCATCTTCTGATCTCCTAAATATCTATAAAACATATATAAGACCAAAGATGGAGTACAATGCACATTATTGTTCAGGAGTCTCCAAAACGGCATTGGGATTTCTCGATAAAGTGCAAAATAGAGCAATTCGTCTAATAAATGATCCCAATGTCACCTCTACGCCCTCTCCATTCGATCTACGGCGATTAACAGGAACACTTACCCTGTTTTATAGATACCTTATAGGGTTGGGTTCTTGCTCTAACCAGGTTAAAAGTTTGGTGCCTCCTCTAAAAGCATTCCAAAGAGAAACAAGGAGAGCCTCTGCTGCCTATCCTTATGTAGTTCAAATTTGCAGATGGCATAATTTAGCTTATGGAAATTCGTTTGTAGTACGAAGATCGCGAATGTGGAACCATCTTCCACCACATGTGTTCCCCAGAATTGGTGATGATTCCATTTACAATGCTGAAAGATTCAAGGTGAATATTAACAACTTTGTTCACAATATGCCTGCCAATTTGAAATCTATTTTCATTCCTTAACGCAACTTCCTATGACCAGGCAGTACAGTAGTAGCACTAAAGGTATAACCTATCGTATAACATATTGTTTGGTCAAAAAAGGGAGGTGGTGTTTAGTGAGTTAAAGTCTTAAGCACTCATAGAGGAATCATAGAGGTGCTCGTTTTCACTCCTCTATAGTGTCTTTCGATGATTCCCACCTACCCTCGCAAAAAAAAAAAATACAACGAGAAAGTAAAATTAAATATAGATATTAATATAAAACACTTAGTAAATTATGTCCAGCATTACAATATAAATTATGTTTAAAAAAACGCCATTCGATACGAGCAATTAAAGAACATAGTTCTTGATCAAATAAATCATAAAAACTGTATATAAACATAAAAACTGTACATAAAGAAAATACAAATAAAAATAATTATGAACTAAAACATTATATACGATACGATTAGAATTATACGATAGAATTAATAATAATGCCAAAAATTTAAAAGAAGATAACACTATTAAGACTGGCTCAATATCAAATGAAGATATTAATTATAAAAGTAAAGATGATAGTAGTATAAAAGTTCACAAATCAAAAAAAGACAAAAACTAAAATAATATATTTAGTTATATTCCTAAATTATGGTCAAAAAGAAGTTCTTCATTCAATAAAAATCACGAGTTTAAAAATACAAATATTAATAATTGTAACAAAGGTGATAATGATAAATAAAATTTAACTCATCTTGCAATAATAGTAAGAACAACAATAATAGTATTAGTAGTGTTAATAGTCATAATGGGCAAATAAACACTAATTCTATGTATCTCAACTGGAGCAAAGGAGAAACATTCAATCAACAAGACAATTATTTGGAGGGAACTAACTCAACTTGCTATAATAGTATAAGTAGTTTTAATAGTCATAATAGGCAAATAAACACTAATTCTAAGTATCTCAACTGCAACAAAGGAGAAACATCAGATCATAGAAAATATACTAACGTGAGTTTATTTTTGTCGTTTTTCCATGATCAGGATGATATATGTTGTGATTGTATGGCAAAAACTGACATAATAGTACTTATCAATCAGGAAGGACTTCCGACAAATTATGAAGACTTACGTAAATTATATGATAAATATCATAAAAATATAGGAATAACAGCCAAAGATGTAACAAATATACAGAAGCTATACAAATACAGAGACCATATTCAGAAAAAAGGGATTCGTGGCAAAACTATTTAATAGCAGAATAATGGAACACACAAAAGAACAAAATATAAGTGAATTAAAAATTTTATACGTAAACATAATATGTAGTATCAGAAACAAAATTTATGAACTGGAAGCGACTATACAGGAAACTAATAATATTGATATTGTGATATTAAATGAAGTTTGGATTTACGATAATGAAAAGATTTAATTTGTTCAAGAGGAATTACACTATCTAACCATCATTGAGTTAATCAACACAACACCCAAACTCAAAATAGGTACACTCTATAAAGCGCCGAATATTAACAACAACCTTTTTATAGAACAAATGGAAAGACAAATAGATCAGATAACAAATCTAACAATTTTTGCAGATATAAACATAAACCTATTTGAAAATACTAATACTACAAAAAAGGACATAGACATGTTCAAAGGGTTAGAATATAATATTATAAATGAAACTGATGGAACAAGCGAAACTACGAATAAAAATACTTTAATTACAATGATAAGATAGATATATCATATAAATTAAAAAATACCCACCACTCAGATCATCAAATGACCATTGCGTACATGAAATCAGTTAAACTAAGTAAAGAGCCAATGCAAAAAATAACTAAAGTAAAAATAGATTATAACAATAAGCTTGAAATAGTAAGATCTAAAATATAAAAGGAAAATATCGATCAAATCCAGCAATTAATAGACATTATACAAGGAATTGAGCTCTAAAAATGATTGTATAAAAACAAAAAACAATCATTGGATAATTACAAATATACTATACAATATGAAAAGGAGGAGAAAATGATGCCTTGAAGAAAGATAAAAATAACATAGATAATAAAAAACAAGCATTTTACGTCTAAAAATTTAACTACGGAGTTAATACCAAAAACCAGAAAAGATCACCTAGAAAGAAGTATAGCAGAAGCTGGTAACGATTCAAGAAAACTGTGGAGAGTAATAAACAACACAATGAGGAACAACATGAATAACGAAAAAAGTGAATATGTAAACACTATACGAATGGATACGGGAAATTATACTGAAAATGATTATGAAAAAGCAACAACTATGAATAAATTTTTCAATCAAATAGGCGAAGAAATAATAAAAAATAACAACTAGTATAGGTTTTGTTATATTGCAATAAGCAATATAATTAGTCATAACTCAATTTTTCTAAAGCCTACAAATGAAAATGAAATATTCAATATAATAATGGCCCTAAATAAAAATGCCGCAGCAGGGTTGAATAAAATTACAGTGACAAGCTCCAGTAATATACAAGATCCAGTAATCAAAACGCCATTGTCAAATATAGTAAACAAAAGTTTATCGATGGGTATATTTCCTAACTGCTTGAAAGAAGCTATAATAACCCCAGTTCACAAAAGTGGATCGAAAACTGATTGGGGAAATTATAGACCAATATCCAAACTAAAATCATTAAGTGAAATTTTTGAAAAGGTAATTAATATGAGAATAAGAGCCTTTGTAAACAAAACAATTGGATTTGACAACAATCAGTATGGTTTTTTAGAAAATAGTGGGACCGAATCAGCTACAAATTGAACAAATACAAGAAACAATTATGTAGCAGCAATCTTTGTAGATTTAACTAAAGCATTTGATGCTGTAAATCGTGAAAAACTCTTTAATATCATAGAGGATATGGAAATAAGAGGTGTAGCAAAAGACTTATTAAAAGATTACTTAACAAATAGAACGCAATGTACAAGAATTAACAACAACACTGAGTTGTAATCTGCCTATAAAAGTTGGAGTACTGCAAGGATCGCTAATGAGTCCTATGAGTCATAGTCCGAGGATCACTAATGAGATCACTAATGAGTCCTAAATATAATATCAGTATAAATCATTAATATGGCTAACTGTGGCATAATGTCAAATTATAATTTTTATGCTGAATGCAAAAATATTGTTCCTAAGGCAAGCACTCTTTCTGAATTAGAAACTGTATTAAATGAGGACTTGAAAAAATTTTGTAATTGGCTGAAAGTCAATGAACTTATTATGAATACAAAAAAAACCAATTATATGATTTTAAAGCCTGATCTGAGTAGCGGTGATGAAATTAACATAAAAATTAACAATCAGTCACCAATTAGAGCATATGATGTAAAATATTTGGGAGTCACTTATGATGAAAATCTAAGATGTTATAATCACATAAAGCAAATTAAAAATAGTGTAATTCCTATAGTAATGATTATCAGACAATCGGGTGAAGTTCTTAAGAATGTAGCTAAACTAATCTATAATAGACATATTTTATCTAAAATTAGATATAACATTACTAGCTGGAGCCATTGTTAAAGTTTTTATCTAAAACAAATTGGTACAATAATGATCATATATAAGATTAATATGCGATGTAGCACAAAAAAAATATATATGGTAACAGAAGAATTAGATATTAATCAACTAATCTACTTCGAAAAGTGTAAATATATTCAGAATATTGTAAACAAAAAACTAAAGTCAAATTGGATACTAAAGAAACGAAAGAAAATACATAATTATAATACAAGGAACAGATTTAAACTACATATACCCAAAGCTAGAACGTCCACAAAACACAATAGTCTGAAAAATAGCGCAGTTAAATTACATAACAATTTATCGGATTACACAAAGGATTACAAAAATGCTAAAAAGTTCAAATCATCTCTAAAAAAACATGTAAAAAATTTTAGAAAATAAGAATGAGAGCATAATTTATAAGTTTAATTCTAGTTAAAAAATTTATATTTTATAAATGTATAATCTATATAGCTATTGTACATTAATTTTTTATTTTGATATTAAGATCAATTTAATTTTCTAATACACAATGCAAAATTGTCTAAAATTATATAAAAAAAAAAATTAAAAAAAAATTAAAAAAAATAATTGGGGAAATTTGGGATTATGGGGGATAGGTAGGGAAATTTAGAGAGATATTTTGAAGAAAAATGTTAATGTGCTTCTTAAACTTAAGGAAATCGTACACATATGAATTATAAACTTTAGGGAACACATACGATGGTATATAGTTCCACAAACGGGATGTGCGCATTACAAACGAATAACTCTACATTGTAGAGATGAGGTTCTGTTGCACTCCTTTTTCTCGTTGGAAAACTTTGGGTGGAGACATTAACTGTTTTTTTTCTTTGGAACAGGTGTTAATCCCTACGAGATATCTTTAAAACAAGGTCGCTAACCCAACTGTCATTGTTTATACGGAAGCAGAATGACCAACCAAAGGTTCTAAGCAAATGGTTAAGGACCTTCCAGTTAGTATGACTGTAGTATGGTGTGTGGTGAGAAACGGATCCAAGAAGTGACCTTCTTGATCAGCACAGTCGGCGATCCTAGTGGGGTTTTTAACAAGTTGAGAAAGGTGGAACAGTGAGGAGAATAGTTCAACTTGTTTCCCAATTGAGTTTTGAATCGGAGAAGTCTTACTAGAGAAATGAAGCCAGTCCCTGTTATGAATGTTGAAATCTACCGACAGAGCAATTTCAGTTACTGGAGATAAGTCCAAAATTGCATAAATCTGGTTCGACAGATTTTCGATTTCCATAGCAGTTTCTTGTTCATTTGAGTTGGGCGACCTGTATAGGAAAAATAAATGTATGACTTGCTTTTCAACGAGAATTTTGATCTAAATATACTGGAAGGTTGGGCTAGAATATTTATATTGTTGAAGTGTGTTGAAAGCGATGACATTTTTTATATAGATTGCGATACCGCTTTTGGGTATAAAATGTGTAATAAGTGAGTACCTAACCGATAACACTAAAGTTATCATTTTGGCGGCTGACTTGTGTTTTTGCCAGAAAATAAAAGTAATGGGCAGAAGTAATTAGATATAATGTTAGACATATGGATGAATGTTTTCAAAATAGAAGAGAAACGCTAAAGAAATTATTCAACAACAAGCAGAAGATTTCCAAGAAAAAGACAGTGGCTGGGCGTTAATCAGAATTTTAAACATCGAAATAAATATTAATAAATATGAGCCAAAACGTGTGTCTAGTTACATTAGACTACCGAAAACCTTAGACGACAAAAACGCTAGCATTATTATTCAAAATAAAGATAACTTCAAGTGGTTTCAACTATTGTCCACCTGCTGCTACTCATTGTCTCATTCTTTACTTATATTAAAATAAACTACCGGCTGCTTTTTATTTATACCTCTCACTTCACCAACAAAAGTGGGGATACCTGGATTTGTATAAAGCAGAAACTTTTTAAAACCATTTCCAGACCTCCACAGACCATTTTGGATCTTCGGAGACAATTCGGTACCTTTACATATAAATCTTGGTTACAGAACCCCCAGGGCATGGGTCCCAGGCCACCAAGTTAGAAGCCCTTAATAGGCCAAGTTAAGAGGCCCTGAATCTTGACACTTTTCTTAGACCGGAACTCAGGGCTTTCGGAAGCCCTGAGTTTGTCTAACCACTGTAGAACTATTGAAACCCTGATTTTGTAACCAACTATAAAATCCCTCATAATTCACTGTACTTTTGCACTTTACTTACCTCCTAATACTGTATTTTTCCATTTGTATTTTTTCGCGAGATTTTTTAAAAAATATCGCAAAAAGGCGGGATTTTGAAACAGAAGATTTTGAAATAGAAGATTTTGAAATAGAAGATTTTGAAACAGAAGTCACAAGATTTTGACACGCGAGATTTATAAAAGCACGAGATTTTGATACACGAGATTCGATACGCTCACTTTGTAAACACATATAAAAATATAGTTTTAGTTAAATTATCAAAACGTATTCTTTCGAGATGTTCTTCTGATATGTAAACATCAAGTATTTAAGTACGTCACTAACATTCTTTAAACATAATAATATGATCTGTAACGTATTCCCGACTTTTAAGTCCAGCAATATATTTGTTCGGAATTAATCACAATAAATTAAATTGATGTTTCTTTTTATATTTTTGAAAAGATATAAATAACATTAATTAAATGTACACATTTTAATTGCGCTCAGTGTATTGCATTTGATAAATCAAATTTTGTTTTCTTTTACATTAATATATTTGTGTTTAACTGTAATTATCTCTTAACGATTTACATTATCTAATTGTCTCACTTACTATTGAATACACATACTCACTTACTATTGAATACTATTGAATACACATGTCTCACTTACTATTGAATACACATGTATGCATGTATTTCAATTATATCTCATTAATTCGTTGTTATTGAGCAATACATCATATTATTGTTATGATGTTGCATATGCAAGTATATATACATGCCAGAACGTACTGGAGAGTGGAGACCGATGTCAACCCGCATCCGAGTAAGACGTGTTATATACAGTGGAATTAAATTATAGTGAAAATATACATAATTAAAGAATAAACAAAAAAAACATATTATAATAAATTGTTGCAAAAAAAAAAACTTTATGTATATAAAATAATGTTGATCTGGCAACTCTAATTTGAATTTACATTCACTAATATGTATATATGTATACTAATTTCAATTTACATTATTTTATATCATACACATATTAATTATTAATATTGTTATAATCATTGTAATTCTCATTTGGAATATTACTGAGTATTACTGTAAATTTATCATTATATTTGAATTCAATGTTTGTAATACATTGTATACCTTTCTTTTAGTTTTAAATAAAATCACTCTTAAGTCTAGTTTTGTAACAACAGGTTATGGGCCCAGAGACACACAAAAAAAAAATAATATTTTTTTTTTATATTAATAGCGGTTCAAGAACACATGTAAAAATTTAAAGAAGAACTATAAAAAGTTTAAAAAAAAAATAAAAAATAGTCCTATTTTTGTCGAATCATCCTAAATTTAATTTAATACTGAGTGTAATTAAAATTTAAACAAGTAAATGTAACAGTAAGTCGATGCAACCGACTTATTAATACCCTACACCTGAATAATTCGAATTAAATTAACAATCCATAAGTGTTTTTGGCAGCTGCTTGAACTTCTTCCCTTTTCTGTCTTATTCAACTCGAATTTCAAGAACGTAAAAGAGGCATCCGCTTGGGATATGCTTGACACCCTTGTATAAAATTTTAAGTTTCTATCTTAATTATTTTCGGAGATTGGTAGTCCTTGGGATGTTTGTGTCAGCTACCCGAATTGCCACTCCAATTCATCGAATCCATCTCAGGAACATAAAGAAAACTTGCCAGAACACCATTCTATTAAATTTAAAGGTTCTACTTTTGTTGGTTTTGGAGATATGCTCGTTGCTCTTGTGCTCGTCCGGAAGTTTCCAAAATACGAACCCATGGTTCAAATTCTTTCAAATGTCAGTTTCCAATTTTACAGAAAAGGAAACATAACAGAACACCTTTGTACTAAAAATAAAAGTTCTATCTTTGTTGGTTGTGGAGATATACTCGTTTGCTCTGGGGCTCGTCCGGAAGCTTCCAAGATTTGAACCCATGGACCAAATCCTTACAAATTTCAGAAACATAAATCAAACATGAAGGAACACCATTCTGCCTAATTTAAAGGTTATATCTTTGTTGCATTTGGAGATAATATCATTTGCTCTGAGGCTCGTTCGGAAGCTTTCAAAATCCGAACCCAAGGACCAAATCCTCTCAAATTTCAGAGACATAAATCAAACACGAAAGAACACCATTGTACCAAATTCAAAGGTTCTACCTTTGTTCGTATTGGATATAATCATACATGAAAGAACACCATTATGCCAAAAGTAAAGGCTATATATTTGTTATTTTTGGAGATAATCTCATTTGCTCTGGGGCTCGTTCGGAAGCTTCCAAAATCCAAACCCATGGACCACATCCTCTTAAATTTTAGAGACATAAATCAAACTGGAAGAAACATCATTAAAAAATTTAAAGGTTTTATCTTTATTGGTTTTGGAGATAATCTCGTTTGCTCTGGGGCTCTTTCGGAAGTTTCCAAAACCCGAACCCATGGACCAAATCTTCTCACATTTCAGAGACTTAAATAAAACATGAAAGAACACCACCCTGCCAAATTTAAAGGTTATATCTTTGTTGGTTTTAGAGATAACCTCATTTGCTCTGGGGCTCGTTCGGAAGCTTCCAAAACCAAACCCATGGACCAAATCCTCTTAAATTTCAGAGACATAAATCAAACACGAAAGAACACCATTGTACCAAATTCAAGGGTTCTACCTTTGTTCGTTTTGGATATAATCTCATTTGCTCTGCGGCTCGTTCGGAAGCTTCCAAAATTCGAATCCACGGTTCAAATTCTTTCAAATTTAAACCCATGGCCAAATCCTCTCAAATTTCAGAGACTTAAATCAAACATGAAAAAACATCATTCGGCTAAATTTAAAGGTTATATATATTTGTTGTTTTTAGAGATAATCTCATTTGCTCTGGGGCTCGTTGGGAAGCTTCCAAAATCCAAACCCATGGACCACATCCTCTTAAATTTTAGAGACATAAATCAAACTGGAAGAAACATCATTATAAAAAATTTAAAGGTTCTATCTTTATTGGTTTTGGAGATAATCTCGTTTGCTCTGGGGCTCGTTCGGAAGTTTCCAAAACCCGAACCTATGGACCAAATCTTCTCACATTTCAGAGACTTAAATAAAACATGAAAGAACACCACCCTGCCAAATTTAAAGGTTATATCTTTGTTGGTTTTGGAGATAATCTCATTTGCTCTGGTGCTCGTTCGGAAGCTTCCAAATCCAAACCCATGGACCAAATTCTCCTAAATTTCAGAGGCCTAAATCATACATGAAAGAACACCATTCTGCCAAAAGTAAAGGTTATATCTTTATTGGTTTTGGAGATAATCTCATTTGCTCTGGGGCTCCGAAGCTTCCGAACCTTCCAAATCCAAAACCCATGGACCAAATCCTCTTAAATTTCAGAGACATAAATCGAACGGGAAGGAACAACATTGTACAAAATTTAAAGGTTCTATCTTTGTTGGTTTTGGAAATAATCTCATTTGCTCTGGTGCTCGTTCGGAAGCTTCCAAAACCCAAACCCATGGACCAAATCCTCTTAAATTTCAGAGACATAAATCGAACGGGAAGAAACATCATTGTACAAAATTTGAAGGTTCTATCTTTGTTGCTTTTGGAGATAATCTCGTTTGCGGAGATTATCTCCAAAAGCCGGAATCATTCGCAAGCTTCCAGAATCCGAACCCATGGACGGATTTTGTCCGGATTCGAACTTAGCCTTTCTTTCGTAATTAGTAACCTACTATATAAATTTCATCAAGATAGCATCATTATTTTTTGAGTTATCGTGCGTACGGACGGACGGACGGACGGACGGACATCGCTAAATCGACTCCGGCGGTGATCCTGATTCAGAATATATATACATGTCTCTACCTAACTCGCTTCCTTTTGGTGGTTACAAACACCATACCAAAGTTAATATACCCTATACTTTAGGTGTAGGGTATAAAAACATACTGAAAAACATTTTAAATGAAAAATTTTTTTTTTTTGAAAATAATAAATTAATGCAGAAAAGTTAATACGTATATATTATATGCAATACATATTTTTTTTATTTGACACATAACCTATTACAATTTTTGGGAATAATTAAAATTTGAAATTACAGTCTGTGTCACAAAGGAAATTAAAATAATTGCAAAAAAAAAAAAAAAAAAAAACCAATTGAAAATATGTCATATCAAAATACTATTAAAATAGAACAACTAACTCCAGACAATTATGATACATGGAAAATACAAATGGAGTCTCTACTTATAAAAAATGATATGTGGGAGTACGTTTCAGGCGAGCATGAGGCCCCAAAAGATGAAGAAAACACTAAAATAGAATATACAAATTGGATTAAAATGGACTGTAAAGCACGTGCAGATTTACTGTTGTCAATTAGTCCACCATTGTTGAAGGATATAAAGGATTGCATTTTGTCTAAAAATATATGGAAAAAGTTAAAACAAACGTATGACTCAAAAGGACCAGCGCGAAAGGCCACATTATGGAAACAGTTAATAATAAATAAAATGTCAAGTGAAAACACCATACCTCAACATTTGTCAACATTTTTTGATATTGTCGACAAGCTTCGATAGATGTAATTGTCGATGAAGAACTAATATCAATTTTACTTTTATATAGCCTTCCAGATCAATATGAGAATTTTAGGATTGCGATGGAATCAAGGGATAATTTACCTGACCCTACAACCCTAAAAGTGAATATTTTAGAAGGGCACAATGCTCGAAATATGCAGCAAAATCCGGATTCTGAACCTTTATTTGTAAAAGGTAAGCGTCATGAAAACAACAAAAAATTTTCATTCAACCGTTCACCTAATTTTTCAACAAATTCAAACACCCGATATCCTAGAAATCAGAAAAATAATATTATTTGCTACAAATGCAGAAAATATGGTCATATTGCTGAACAATGTCACAGTAAGTTTAAAATAAATTTTAATAAAAACGAGGAAGAGTGCAGTAGAGTAGACTGTGTCAACTCTGGGATACCCGTATGAACGTAATATATCCTATTATAAAACTTGATCATCTTTTAAAAACATTCAAATGTTTTAGTACCGAACTACAGAGATATATTTATGTAAATTGTGGAGTTGTATGACAGCTACCCGAATCTATTGCGCCTAGCTTCATTAAGTTCCAACAAATGCAAGAAGCCTAAACCGGCTGCATTAGATCAATCAAATCTTACAAAAGTTTTTGACATGCAACTCGACACTTTTTCACTAAATTTCAGATAGCTAGATTCAATAGACACTGAGTTATTTTCATTTAAAAAGAGAAGTTGTATGGCAACTACCCGAACCTGTCATATCATCACAACCAAATTTTACAAAAGCTATTGCCATAAAACTGTATTATCATTCGCAAAATTTCAGATACCTAGATTGAACAGACACTGGGTTATTTCCATTTAAAGAAAGAAGTTGTATGGCAGCTATTCGAACCCGGCTGCCGAAAATGCTGGAGTTAAATATCAAAACTAACAATTTTGCAAAAGTGACGTAAAAAAATTTTCAGCCTCCTAGCTCCTTTATTTTTTGAGTTATCGTGCGGACGGACACTGAGTTCTTTTCATTTAAAAAGAGATTTTGTATGGCAGCTACCCGAACCCATCGCACCACCACAACCAAATTTTGCAGAAGTTGTTGCCATAAAACTTGATCATCATTTGCAAGATTTCAGACGCATAGCTTTATTAACTTCCAAGAGGTGCAAGAAGCCTGAACCGGCTGCTCTAGACCAAGCAAATTTTACAAAAGTTGTTGGCATATAACTCGACACCTCTTTACTAAATTTCAGATTCCTAGCTTCAACAAACACTGAGTTATTCTCATTTAACCGGATAAGTTGTATGGCAGCTACCCGAACCCGTCGCACCACCACAACCAAATTTTGCAAAAGTTATTGCCATAAAACTTGATCATTATTTGCAAGATTTCAGACGCCTAGCTTTATTAACTTCCAAGAGGTGCAAGAAGCTTGAACCGGCTGCTCTAGACCAACCAAATTTTACAAAAGTTGTTGGCATATAATTCGACACCTCTTTACTAAATTTCAGATTCCTAGCTTCAATAAACACTGAGTTATTCTCATTTAAACGGAGAAGTTGTATGGCAGCTATCGGAACCCGCCGCACCAACACAACCAAATTTTACAGAAGTTGTTGCCATAAAGCTTGATCAATATTTGCAAAATTTCAGAAACCTAGCTTGAATAGATACTGAGTTATTTCTATATAAAGAAAGAAGTTGTATGGCAGCTACTCGAACTCGTCGACCTAAAATGTTGGATTTAAATAGCAAAACTAACAATTTTGCAAAAGTGACGTAAAAAAAATTTCAGCCTCCTAGCTCCTTTATTTTTTGAGTTATCGTGCGGACGGAAGGACGGACGTACATGGCTTAATCGACTCAGAATTCGATTCTGAGCTGATCCATACCTTTGACACTATATCTAGCTCGACTCCTTTAAGGTGTCACAAACGTAATGGCAAATTTATTATACCCTTGAACATAGTTCATACGGGTATAAAGAAAAATCTATTTTAGTTTCCGAAGAAGCTTATCTAGTTAAGTATAATGCAGTTTTACAAATCAAAAATCAAAGTTACTCATCAACAAACAAGAGGATATTTTGGATTCTCGATAGCGACGCTACATCACACATTTGTACAAACTTAGATAATTTTGAATATATAAAGAATACAAAATCTCATCTTTATTTGGTGGATAATAAGAAAGTTGAAGTGAGAGGGAAAGGTATTGTAAAGTTAAATAATAACTTAAAGTTTAGTAAAACTCTATACGTTGCGGATTTACGACCAAATCTCATATTAATAAGTAAAATCACTTGTCATGGTTACGAAGTAAGTTTTAAAAAAAATAAAGCTTTAATTATTAATCAAAATAAAATATTATATTAGAATGTATTAAAGAGAAAAATTTATACTATGTAAATAACAATTATAATTATTATAATAATAAAATAACTAATTATAACAAAGTAAATTTAGCTTACACACAAAATGATTTAATTTTATGGCATGCGCGTTATGGTCATCTCAACTACAAAAGCGTAAATGACATGATCAAAAATGAAAAAATTAAAGGAATTAATAAATCAGTAATTAACATAAAAAATGAACCAACTTCTATTATATGTGCTCACGGAAAACAAACTAGACTTCCTTTTGAAAATAAAAACCGAATTAAAAGAAAATATCCACTTTTCTTACTACACAGTGACGTTTGCGGTCCCATAAAAACTTTATCGCATGGTGGTGCAAAATATTTTATAACGTTCATAGATGAAGCTACTGGATGGACGGAAATTTATTTCATGAAGCAGAAAAGTGAAGCACTAAATAAATTTAAACTATTTCACACACAGGTTGAAAATTTTATTGGTCAGAAAATTAAAATATTACGCACAGATAACGGCACAGAGTACGTAAACTCTGAGTTCAAAAATTACCTACAACAATGTGGCATTCAACATCAACTGACTGTGAGTTACACACCACAACAGAAGGGCGTAGCGGAACGCAAAAATTGAACTATTGTAGAAATGGCGAGATGTTTACTGCTGCAGTCAAAGTTACCTATATATCTATGGGCTGAAGCTGTATCAACCGCCAATCATATACGAAACAAATCCGCATCTAGAGCTTTAAACAACGAAACACCATATAAGTTATGGACAGGAAAATATCCGAACATAAAATATTTTAAAATATTTGGTACTTTAGCATATGTTCTCAACAAAAACCCTAACATAAAAAAATTCGAAGCAAGATCAGAACCATATTATTTAGTAGGGTACTGTGAAAATTCCAAAGCCTATAGATTATAAAGTAAAGAAAAACGAAATATAATAAAAAGTAGAGATGTAAAGTTTATTAATGAGCCCGAGCAAATAACTTTTACCAATGAAAGAAAAACGGCAGAATTTAATTGGTTCGTTATTATATTTATCAGTGACGACACGACCGGATATTTCCTTTGCTGTAAATTTTTTAAGCAGGTATAATACAAATTATGGTCTAGCACATTGGACAGCAGCAAAACGGGTATTGAGATATTTGAAACAAACTATTAATATTGGTTTAAACTTCAAAATATCTGGGAATGACATAATAGGTTATGCAGATGCTGTCTGGGCATCAAATATTGATGATAGAAAATCGTGCACTGGTTACGTTTTTAAATTGGCAAATGCTGCAATATCATGGGAAGCTAGAAGACAAAAACCTGTGGCTTTATCGTCTGCCGAGGCTGAATACATGGCGTTAACAGAGTCCGGAAAAGAAGCAATATATTTAAAAAACCTTTTATATTAAATCGGATACAGGTCGTATAATCCAATTACTATACATAACGATAACATTAGCGCACAACACATCGCAAACAATGCAATCATAAACAACAGAAGTAAACACATAGATATCAAACATCATTTTATTCGAAATAAATTTGAAACAGGTAACATAAAATTAAAATATATGAAATCGGAACTAATGCCAGCCGACAACTTGGTCTAAATTAAAATTTTCGTTGCAGGGGGTGTGTTGATCTGGCAACTCTAATTTGAATTTACATTCATTAATATATATATATGTATACTAATTTCAATTTACATTATTTTATATCATACACATATTAATTATTAATATTGTTATAATCATTGTAATTTTCATTTGGAGTATTACTGAGTATTACTGTAAATTTATCATTATATTTGAATTCAATATTTGTAATACATTGTATACCTTTCTTTCAGTTTTAAATAAAATCACTCTTAAGTCTAGTTTTGTAACAACAAATAATTATAATAGATCTATATCTTTTAAGTGGATAGCATCTATGCAATCTACTAAAAACGATAATCAAAATGAATTAGAACAAACTACTCTCAATAAAAAAAGAAAAATAATGAGTGAAGTTTCAGAAAGTGAAACGGATAGCCCTCAAAGCTGCAGTCATAGTGATAATACTAAAGAAGTAAATAAACAATTTGAAGAATTAAAACAAGAAAATATAATTTTAAAGAATGAATTAAAAAAATTAAAACAATTTATTTCTAATATACACAAAAACGATAAAAAAAATATCGATAATGCAGATAATACTAGTAATAATTTCTACTTACCGGTAATGGTTTGTGGTAACGAAGACGAAAATGTTTTTGAAGTCTTTCCGCAAAATATAAGTAACGACGAAATTATCAAAATTCCGAAAAACGAAATTGTTAAAAAATAATGAATTAAATACTTTAATAATAAATAAGAAAAATAAAAATGAAATAATAAATAATAATAACACCAACAATAATGATGTATTAAAAATTATGTTAAAATTTTACCTCAAAAAAATTTAAATAAAAAAAATTGTTACAATGGAAGCACATCTTGTCATAGCATAGCAGCATATAGCTTGTCACTCTGCTTATAATATTATTTCTTTAATTTTTTAGTATTTAAAATAATTTTGGTGAATTTTATAATTTCTAGAACTATGGGTTGTACATAATTCAAACTATATGTTTACACATTCTTCAAAAGCAGATTCTAACGTTCCACATAACGATTATCAATCAAAATTTTTTCCAAATATGCTATAGCAGCATTTAATACTAAACGGCAAATGGAAAAAAATAGTTAGAAAAATTTGTTAGAAAAATTTAGAAAAATTACTTTCGTCAATTTTAAAGTAACCCTATTGTTAAGAAAAGTTTTTAATAGAAATAGAAATATAATATTGGACCTTTAAGTTTTGTATATTATTTCAAAAAAATTTGGGCAGGTGTTCAAGTTACAGTTGTTTAAAAGTAAAGATTTTTTTAGTTTTTGACCCCATACAGCTCCGAAACGATTGGGCGATTAATATTTTTACAAAAATATTAAAATATTTTTTGCAGTGACTCATACTTATTTTCAAAGACCTAAATTTCAAGTTTCTAACTTAAACCATTTGGAAGATAGAAGGAATCAAGAATTTTGCAAAATTTTAGTTTCGCATAACGGTAAATTAAGACACCGTATGCCACAAGTATATATTTATTGTATATATATTTTTAAAGCTAATAAAAGCAGTAATCGTTTGGCGATATAAATTAAGTTAAATTGAAGATATACCTTATACAACTTGTGTTATAACAATTTAAATATAGAGCTTTTACGAACTTTGGGGAGCTGTAGCTCCGTAACGGGTGGGGCTATAGAAAAAAGTTTTTTAAAAATAAAATTAATATTTTTATGATATCTATCAGCAGTTAAAATTTTATGGCTCTATTTCAAAAAAAATGTGGGGATCTAAAAGTTAGTTGTTCGAGAGCTACCCGAAGTTTTGGTTGGATCTCAACCAAAAAAATTGAGAACCTACAAATTCTAGTAAGAATATCTTGTGTTGAATTCAAGGCTCTAGGTTTCTTAGTTTTTCAGTTATCTTGCTGAAGGACGGACGGACGGACAAAGCTTAATCGACTTAGAATTTGCTTCGGATCCGATCCATACCTTTGAAGGTATATTTAGCTTATTTCGAGGTGTTACAAGCGGAGGAGCCCCATTTTATTTTTTAATTTTTGGGATTTTAATATACCCCATTCTTATCGTACGGGTATAAAGATTATTAAAATGAAAACAAATGATTTTTTAATTAAATAAAATAAAAAATTGCACTTTATAATTTACACAACTAATATAGATATTTATAAACAAATAATTGATATCTTACAAAAAACATGTGCTGTGTTTTATACCTGTACACCCAAACTTGAAAAAAAATTACTTTAATTCTTAAAACCCTGAATCTACCTTACACCGAAGCAGAAGTAGAAAGTATACTGAAGAGCTTCGAAAATAAACACATACAATTCGAATCAGTCAAAAGACTTAAAGCAAAAAGAAAATCAACAGAAAATAAGAAAACTCTTCCACACTTTATCGTACAAGCATCACCCGAAAGCTCACCACACGAAATCTTAAAAATAAAAGCAATCGAAAATCACATAATGTACTGGGCGACTGTGCAAAAAATAATAAAATCAAAAATAATGCAATGTACAAGATGCCAACAGTTCTCACGTTCCGCGGTAAACTGCTAAATGCAATTATTCAGATGTGTTAAGTGTGGAGATGGACACGAACCTGGTAAATGTAAAATAGCACCAGAAAACATAAAAGGAAAGGTATTCTGCGCACTATGCAAAAAACATGATCATCCGGCTTCTTATAGAAATTACCCAGAATATAAAATAAAAATGCAGGGTCGGAAAATTGTCAGAAATCTTATACAACAAAGAATAAGAAATAAATATAATATTAATAATGGTTTGCAACCTGATATCTCGTTCGCTGATATGGGAAGAAATCCTAAAAGAATGAATACAGCAAATTATAATACTAATAATAATAGTAATAATAATACTAATAATAATTTTAATAATAATACTAATTCTAATTATAATACTTTAAATATATTAAATGAAATTAAGAATAGCATTTTTGACTTACAAAAAAAATTTTTATACCCGTACGATAGGATCGGGTATAATAAAATTACTCCTCCGTTTGTAACACCTCGAAATAAGCGAGCTAGATATACCTTCAAAGGTATGGATCGGATCAGAAAAAAATTCTAAGACTTTTGAGCCATGCCCGTCCGTCCGTCCGTCCGTCCGTCCGTCAGCACGCTAACTCAAAAACTAAGAAAGCTAGAATCTTGAAATTTACACAAAATATTTTGGGAGTAATTTGTAGGTTCCTTATTTTTTTTGGTTGAGTTTGGACCAAGCTTTAGGGTAGCTCTCGAACACCTAACTTTTAGATCCCCACATTTTTTTTGCAATAGAGCTATGAAATTTTAACTGCTGATAGATCTCATAAAAATATTAATTTTATTTTTCATAAATTTTTTTTGTACCCCCACCCGTTACGGAGCTACAGCTCCACAAAAGTTCAAAAAAGCTCTATATTTAAATTGTTATAGCACAAGTTGTATAAGGTATATCTTCATTTTGAAAACGCCAAACGATTACTACTTTTATTAGCTTTAAAATTGTATATACAATATATATATATTTGTAGCATACGGTGTCTTAATTTACCGTTATGTGAAACTCAAATTTTGCAAAATCCTTTAATCCTTCTATCTTCTAAACGGTTTAATTTGGAAACTTGGAATTTTTACAGAAGTTAGATCTTTGAAAATAAGTATGAGTCATTTCAGAAATTTTTTTTGTATCACTCCCCGTTTAGGAGCTGTAAGGGGTCAAAAACTGAAAATTTCCTATTTTTAAACACCTGTAACTTGAACACCTGTTAAAATTTTTTTGAAGTAATACATAAAAATTAAAGCTTCAACATTATGTTCTTATTTCTGTTAATGACTTTTTTTACTAATGTAGGGTTACTTTATAATTGACGAAAGTGTTACTTGATTTTTTCAAATTTTCTAACAAATTTCTTTAACGAATTTTTTTCATTTTGTTTTACTCGATAATTTGAAATTGTTGAGGATATAATGCGTAGTACATAAAAATGTAAATAAATAAACAACATAACGGTTGCTTGAAGAATTTTTATTTATATGATATTAATATATATACATACTTATATAATATAATGTTTATTTACATATCGTATATGTCACTAGTGAATGAATGATAAGAGTATAGATGTATATTATATAGCGCCGTATTTACATACATATATGTATTTTATTGTACTTATAAGAAATTATTCTGCCAATGGAATATTTAAATATAATATAATATAATATATAAAATTATATTTACTATTTTGTACTAAGTAAATTTAATATACATTTACCGCTTAGTATTAAATGGTACTATAGAATATTTGAAAAAGTTTTGGATTGATAATCGTTATGTGAAAGGTTAGAATCTGCTTTTGAAGAATGTACATATAAACATATAGTTTGAATATATGTACAACCCATAGTTCTAGAAATTATAAAATTCACCCAAATTATTTGAAAATACTAAAATATTAAAAAAATAATATTGTGAGCAGAGTGACAGGCTGTGAACATACTAACGGTTCGTACGGGTATCTAAGAGTTGACAAAGGCAACTGTATTCTTCCTCGTTTTCTCTACAAAATAATATAAACGAAAATACAAAAAAAAAAATAGTTTTTTGTTTGAAAACGTATTGCCCAATTAGTAATAATAAATAGCAATAACAACAATAAAATTGAAATAAAACTTATCGCAGTCAATGTAAATTCTCTTACATCGTATAGCAAAAGGTTTTCTCTAATGCAATTTCGTGATAACAACAAACCAGATGTTCTCTGTTTGAACGAAATAAAATTAAAAAGTAGGTACACTCTTCATATTGTTAATTACGATATCGTGAGAAGAAATCGTAAAAATGAAAGACAAGGCGGTGACACAGCAATATGTATAAAAAATAATACGATATTATTAAAAATAAAGCATTTGATGAATTTATCTGAATTGAACCTTGCATAACAAAATTAAGTTCAAATAATAATTATTTATTTATAATTTCAATATACGCCCCAAGTAATAACAAAGTTAGTGTTATAAAAGAATTTATTTCATATAAGATTCATATTAGATATTTCATATTATATTAAAACCAGACAACCTGAATAATCACTTTATTATAGCGGGCGATTTGAATGCCAAACACCATACATGGTTTAACGGAACAAACAATAGTCGAGGCTACCTATTAACTGGTTAGAATCTAACAATTTAACTTTTAAATGCAGGCTTCTTGGTTCAGACATTCCTTCATATCCACCGTCTAATTCTTATTTAGATTTAGCCATTATAGATATAAGATTAGAGACAATCAATTTAAATGAATTAGGTAAATTAACGTCATTTTCTTATGATAGCGATTATAACGCAATCTGCATGACATTAATATCCCAAAAAATCATATAAAATTTAAAGAGCCCATTATAGATACTAGATTCATTGATCACAAAACAAATTGGAAGAAGTTTTGCAAAAAATTGGATAATAACTATCGTAGTTTATATATGTCGTGTATGCTATCAAAATAACGAAAAACAAATTATTGATAACACCAACAATTCAATCTATGATATAGACTATTACCTACAAAAATAGATAATATAATTAGAAATGCGATGCAAGGAACCATCCCTAAATGCTCGTACTCAAAAAATCCGTTAAATAAATACAATTCCGCAAAATTACAAAAATTATTAAAAAAGAAAAGTAGTCTACAAAATGATATAAATATAATTTATAAGCAACATTTAAACTTCTGAAATACATATGAAATTGTACTATTAAAAAGTATTCTTAAAAATATAAGCACACTTATAAAGCAACAGATTAATCTCGAAGTCAGCACATACTGCAAAAACAGAATTTAAAAAATTAATCCTAAGAAAAACCATGCTATGTTTCCGGAAATAAATAAAATATTTCGAAAAAAATTAAATTTAGAAATTAATCGTTTGAATATTGACCGAAATGAATTAAAATTACTTAATATCAATAACATAAACAGTGCTACTTTAAATAAAACAAGTGAAATATATAGTAATAAATATATAGTAAAAGAAAAAACACACATATATAGGATTTTAGGCTCACATCTAGAAATAACACATAAACTAATGAATATAGACAATAACCCCTTTTACAATCTAGTTGCAATCGCAAGAAATAAATAGCCTTAAGAGTTAAACGAACAAAATAGACATAATAATATTACCCTTACTAACTTCAATACTAATAGATCATCAATTCACAATTCAGAAAATAGCCCATTTATTGAAGAATTAAAATTTAAAAGCCTCAAAAATAAAATCTACACCGGTGTGAACAACATATATAAAATAGTTCTTAAGCACTTAACCGAGAAGATTATTACCAAGTACCTAATATTGTTTAATAATTCCATTAACTTTGCTTATTTCCCAAAAATATGGAAAATAAGTAAAGTTATATTTTTCAAAAAACAAGGTCCAAACTCAACAAGTCCAAATAATAATAGACCAATTATAAAGCTTGCTTCCAAATGTAAGTAAAGTATACGCGTCTATAATTAATGATAAAGTTACCATGTTTAATAAAGAAAATAAAATATTATCAGAAAATCAATTTGGTTTTAGATATAGACCTTGTGCAATTCATGCAATCACTAAATTTATGCATGGCATATGTTGGTTCGTTAACAAAAAATACTGCGTAGGTGCATGCACAATAGATCTTGAAAAAGCTTTCAACAGCGTTTGGCTAGATGAATTAATTTACAAATTAGTTTAAACAAGATATCCAATGTATCTAATAAACATAATTCAAGATATGATAACCGATAATGAATTCATTGTAGCAAATTATCCGACAATCTCTAATATAAAATTTAAAATAGATAATGGATTAATTCAAGAAACTGGCAATTCACTAATTATTTTTTCTATATATATAATAGACCTGTTGATTTTTTAGACAATATATCAGCGATAAATTTCACATTAGCTTACGCTGATGATTTGTTAATATATTCCGCCAGTGAAAACGTAAAAAACACCCAACTCAATGTGCAAAGATGTTTGATACTGTTGTAAGATATTGTAAACAATGGAAATTAAAAATAAACATACAAAAATGTGAATCTATACTATTCAGAAAGACAGTAGATAAAGTAAATTCCAACATAAAGAAAAATTGGAAACAATTCCAACTTAAATCTAATAATCATATTATAATAAGAAAAAAAGTTATCAAATATTTAGGAATATACTTACATCAAAACCTAATTATATTGATGAAACAAAAAATGCAATCTGCAAATCCCGTACGCACGATAACTCAAAAAATAATGATGCTATCTTTATGAAATTTATACTGTAGGTTAACAACGACTAAAGTAAGGCGGGGATTGCAAATGGGCGAAATCGGAACATGGGTTCGAGTACCTCCCATACAACTCCCAAAATCAAATACGCATATCTCCGAAATTAATAAAAATAGAAACTTAAAATTTTGTACGAGGGTGTGTTTTCCTAAATCCCTCATATCACTAAAATTTGAGATGAATTGGAGTGGTTGTTCGGGTACCTCCCATACAACTCCGAAAACCTAATACGCATATCTTCGAAATAAATAAAGATAGAACCTTAAATTTTTGTACGAGGGTGTCTTTTCCTAAATCCGTAATATCCCTAAAATTTGAGATGCATTGGAGTGGTTGTTCGGGTACCTACCACACAACTCCCAAAACCGAACAAGCATATTATATTCGAAATTAATAAAGATAGAAACTTAAAGTTTTCTTATATTCAAAATGCAAAAGTTATATAAAATTAGAACCAATTGACTCAAAATAAAATTTTATACCGCTTTTGAAAGCTCATCAAAATGGTTTCAATTGCAGTTTTAAGTAAGACTATAGGTCATGTTACTCAAGAGATATTATCATTTAAACTAAAATTTTCTTCAATTTTTTGTTAAAAAAAGTAGTTTTTGCCCTTTTATTAAAAAAATGTCGGCATTAATTACTCAATTTTATTAATTATATTTATTCTCTATTTCACTCCGTTTATTTTGAGTATAACCACATGTAGCTCAAAAATTACTTAGATTAGTAGCAAATAAAACATGTAGTGGTCGAACATTACAAGTGATACAACTAATTTTTTTAAATTATTACACTCATTCTTGGAACACCCTGTATATTTGTGGAGATCCTAAAGAAACAAGGGATTAATTGGTTCTACAAGAAACATCGCTAACATCAGATAATAGTTAGTTGGTCATCAACAAACACTATAACATCAAGTAAATAATGTATTGAGTACCGGATTTTTGAAATTGGTTAATACACATAATTTTGCAGATGCTAAAACAACAAGTAACTAATTGGCGTAAAAACACTATAATAGCAAATATAAAAGCTATGTACACTATAATTACACTACACACTATAATTACACTACACTACTGTAATATATTTTAAACAAAATATACATGTGTGTGTAATGTACACTATAATTACTCTACACTAGTGTAATATATTTTAAAATAATTTTGTGAAATTAATAACATAGAATAAGTACAGTCAACACCTAATATTTCGAACAGTTACGTCAATTTGATTTGACGTCATGAACATTTTAATATTACTTATTTGATATGAAATAATGAATATAGTTTAAAATCATTAACCCAATTAATAAGTTTAAAAAAAAATATAAAACATTTTAAAATATAAATACCTAGTTATTTTACACATTGTCTCTCTATTACATTTTCAAAAAATAATTAAAAATATTGAAATTTAACAAAAAACAATTTATTATAAATTATGGTGCTTCTTATTCAAGCATAACCTTAAGCAATTTTCTAGAAGGTTATAAATTAATAAACGGCATGAATCACATGTCACATTAAGTAAAAAAAAATATATAATATCGTACCATAAGTACAGTCGGCACTTCATATTTTGAACTGTTATCTTAATTCGTTAATTTCAATTTATGTTAATTAAATTTTTTATTCGTGTAAAATAATAAACTTTAAAAAATATTAATACAATTAATAATTGAAGAGAATTAGAATAATATTAAGATATATGTGATTCATTTAAACATTTTCTTCAACCGTTATAAACAATAAAAATAGAATCACAAAATAAAATTTATTTAATTAAGTCTATAGAAGTTTTGTTGGCTATTTTTAATTAAAATTCTAAGAAAATAATTATAGAAAATAATATATAATATATATATAATAATATTAAAAAACAAGTAAATGTAACAGTAAGTCGATGCAACCGACTTATTAATACCCCACACCTGAATAATTCGAATTAAATTAAAAATTCATAAGTGTTTTTGGCAGCTGCTTGAACTTCTTCCCTTTTCTGTCTTATTGAACTCGAATTTCAAGAACGTAAAAGAGGCATCCGCTTTTGATATGCTTGACACCCTTGTATGAAATTTTAAGTTTCTATCTTAATTATTTTCGAAGATTGGTAGTCCTTGGGAGGTTTGTGTCAGCTACCCGAATTGCCACTCCAATTCATCGAATCCATCTCAGGAACATAAAAAAAACTTGCCAGAACACCATTCTATTAAATTTAAAGGTTCTACTTTTGTTGGTTTTGGAGATATGCTCGTTGCTCTTGTGCTCGTCCGGAAGTTTCCAAAATACGAACCCATGGTTCAAATTCTTTCAAATGTCAGTTTCCAATTTTAGAGAAAAGGAAACATAACAGACCACCTTTGTACTAAAAATAAAAGTTCTATCTTTGTTGGTTGTGGAGATATACTCGTTTGCTCTGGGGCTCGTCCGGAAGCTTCCAAGATTTGAACCCATGGACCAAATCCTCACAAATTTCAGAAACATAAATCAAACATGAAGGAACACCATTCTGCCTAATTTAAAGGTTATATCTTTGTTGCATTTGGAGATAATATCATTTGCTCTGAGGCTCGTTCGGAAGCTTTCAAAATCCGAAGCCAAGGACCAAATCCTCTCAAATTTCAGAGGCCTAAATCATACATGAAAGAACACCATTCTGCCAAAAGTAAAGGTTATATCTTTATTGGTTTTGGAGATAATCTCATTTGCTCTGGGGCTCGTTCGGAAGCTTCCAAAACCAAACTCATGGACCAAATCCTCTTAAATTTCAGAGACATAAATCAAACACGAAAGAACACAATTGTACCAAATTCAAAGGTTCTACCTTTGTTCGTATTGGATATAATCTCATTTGCTCTGCGGCTCGTTCGGAAGCTTCCAAAATTCGAATCCACGGTTCAAATTCTTTCAAATTTAAACCCATGGCCAAATCCTCTCAAATTTCAGAGACCTAAATCAAACATGAATAAACACCATTCGGCCAAATTTAAAGGTTATATATTTGTTGTTTTTGGAGATAATCTCATTTGCTCTGGGGCTCGTTCGGAAGCTTCCAAAATCCAAACCCATGGACCACATCCTCTTAAATTTTAGAGACATAAATCAAACTGGAAGAAACATCATTATAAAAAATTTAAAGGTTCTATCTTTATTGGTTTTGGAGATAATCTCGTTTGCTCTGGGGCTCGTTCGGAAGCTTCCAAAACCCGAACCCATTGACCAAATCTTCTCACAATTCAGAGACTTAAATAAAACATGAAAGAACACCACCCTGCCAAATTTAATGGTTATATCTTTGTTGGTTTTGGAGATAATCTCAATTGCTCTGGTGCTCGTTCGGAAGCTTCCAAATCCAAACCCAAACCAAATCCTCTTAAATTTCAGAGGCCTAAATCATACATGAAAGAACACCATTCTGCCAAAAGTAAAGGTTATATCTTTATTGGTTTTGGAGATAATCTCATTTGCTCTGGGGCTCGTTCGGAAGCTTCCAAATCCAAACCCATGGACCAAATCCTCCTAAATTTCAGAGACATAAATCGAACGGGAAGGAACATCATTGTACAAAATTTAAAGGTTCTATCTTTGTTGGTTTTGGAGATAATCTCATTTGCTCTGGTGCAAGTTCGGAAGCTTCCAAAACCCAAACCCATGGACCAAATCCTCTTAAATTTCAGAGACATAAATCGAACGGGAAGAAACATCATTGTACAAAATTTGAAGGTTCTATCTTTGTTGCTTTTCGAGATAATCTCGTTTGCTCGGGAATCATTCGGAAGCTTCCAGAATCCGAACCCATGGACGGATTTTGTCCAGATTCGAACTTAGCCTTTCTTTCGTAATTAGTAACCTACTATAAAAATTTCATCAAGATAGCATCATTATTTTTTGAGTTATCGTGCGTACGGACGGACGGACGGACGGACATCGCTAAATTGACTCCGGCGGTGATCCTGATTCAGAATATATATACATGTCTATACCTAACTCGCTTCCTTTTGGTGGTTACAAACACCATACCAAAGTTAATATACCCTATACTTTAGGTGTAGGGTATAATAATATTAGAATAACCAACTGCAATGTGTAGTTCAAGTATAATATAACATCATATACAGTACAGTTGAGTCCTAATAGTCTGAAAAATTATTTTGCTTGATATTACCACATGAATAATTCTTCTTAAGAATAATTCTGCTTCCAATCAGAAATTTTATTTAAGTTAATATCAAAACACATTGGATTAAAGTTAATAATAAAAATCTAAGTAATTTATTTCAACAATTTGGCAATTCTTAACAGTTATAAATAAATTAAAGTACTGAAACATAATTTTACAATAAACTAACAAGATTTTAAAATTAAATATTTGAACATTCTTAGTTTAAAATTATATTATATCTCATGATCATGATCTACTACAATTTTATGTGTATATACAAACAATTTATATTGAACTATAAAACTATTTGTTAGTAAAAGTATAAATTTAATACATTATTAATATATACTTACTTATTCGACAAAAGTGTGTTATAAATTTTACTTTAAAATTTAATAATTAAGAAAAAAAACCCAAATTAATCTCAGTACTTTCTTTATTCTTCACAAATTAATAATAATCATTTATTTTTCTTACAGTCGTATTTAACTTAAAATTATTCTAAAACTTATTCCTAAAATTTCTTATCATCAAATCGATAAATTACAATTAGTAAAGGTTATTACTTTATCGGCTTGCTGTTATATCAAATGCATGAAATTGTTACAACATAACTTAAATGCAATGTACAAAAAAAAACCGTATCATATTTCGGGTCATTGTTTTGTATCTTCTTTATTAATTAAAATGTTCAAAGAATAAGTGCATTGAACATTTTGTACTACGCAAACAAAAAATGTGTCATATTTCAGTTCATGAATTTGTTGTTTTTAAATAAATTGTTGAATGCATAAGTGCATTGAACAATTTGTTATTTTTATTTTCAAAATTGGGTTATTTAGAATTAGGTAATAAATTTGATTGTGACATAATAAAAATTGTAAGATAAGCTAATTTGAATTTAAAAAGAAAAGTGAATTTGAAAAGAAAAGTAAAAAGTAAATTTTATTTTAGAATTTAATGAAAGGGCAATTTCGTTATTTGCGGGCAATCTTGTTGTATGATTTGTGGTGAAGAAGAGTGTGATGATATAACTCCTCCCCCCTTAAGATTTGACTCCGTGCGAATTTCTTTTAATTCAATATTTATTTTCGAACTTTTTGCTTTAAATTGTTTTAGGCAATAAAAGCCAATAGACAGTGATAATAGAAGAATGATGCCAATAAATGAGTTTGCGAAAACGCTTGCGTGCCACTTCCAAGAACTGTTATATTTAATTTCCTCTATTATTTTTGTATTGTTAATATTGGAGGCATGTAATTCTGTCAATTGTATAGCATTAACCACTTGTTCAATGCTTATATTACGTTCGAAGTATGGCAAGATATTATTGTAATATTCCTTCTCATAATTTTCTTGTTGAAATGAATTAAGTGAAATTTTACAATTTGTAAATTTTACAACATTATTGCCTTTTATGTGGATCATATCCGGTTGACCACAGTTATTATAAAGGATTTTTTTGTTTAAGTTAATTGTAACAACTACAGTATCCGATATTTTTATTATACTAGCAGAAAGGTTAATTCGGAAATTACATTTCATGTGATTGTCATTTAATAAATTTTTTATACAATTATCATCAAAAGGTATTAGATCTTTTTCCATAACATTTTTCTTATCAATAAATTTAAAAATACTTTGTTTACATATAATGATTTTTTTTGTATTAGTATCTAGTTCTAAGTTTACATTTTTATTTGGAATTTTTTCTAAAATAGTTACAAAACATTTTTCATTTTTGGAAATTGGTATAGATAAAACAAATATTATAGAATTGTTACGGAAAAGAACGCAATTTTTAATGTAAGGTAGTATTTCTATAGTGATATTATAATTTTTAATTTCTGTTTGTGTTAAAATATCCTTTGACAGTATTTCTAACTTACTAGCTAAGATTATTTCCTTAATATTTAAAATTTGTCTTGTTAATAAATCAATATTTTCAATTATTTCGGTTTTAATCAGAAAGTACTCTAATTTTTTATTTATTTTATCAATATTATTTTGGAAATTATTAATTACATTTTTTATTTCATTTTGAGCTAAGTTAATATGATCGGTAATGTTTTTTATTTCATTAGATATTTTTTGGTTTATTAATACTTGATCGTTAACATTATTAATTAATTTACCGTTATTTTGTTCTATTACCTTTAAGTGTTCCTCTATTTCTTTTCTATCGTCGTCGTCCATTACAACAATAGCAAAGCGAAGAATATTTCCACCAAGATTAAACAATGATCTTTTACTTACGTGGTGTGGAATAATACTATTGTAATCTTCCTTTAGGTGTTTTAATTTATGTAACAAAACCGAAGGAATATCAGTTTCGTTTTGAAGTTGTAATACGTTTGATTCTATTTTGTTAATAATTGTTTCGTATTGAGTTAGCTCGACAACATGCAATATTCTTCTGTAACTTTGTATTATTTTAAGCTCAGATTCCTCGAAGAGAATGTAACCATTTCCAGGTGATATTTGGTTAACATCTATGGATGAGCGAGACAGGACAATTGGAAAAACCAGTAAGAGGACAAAGAGAATTAATCCTAGAATAAGATACAAGTAATTAGTTTTGGTACGTGAATTTTCTTTTAAATTGATTAATGTAACGTGGAATATTTTCTTTGTTAATTTTAAAATGATCGTTATTTGAATCGGTGATTTGAATTTTTTTGTGATAAGGTTGTAGTTTCGTAATTCTGTTTAGTTTAAGATAATTGGAAGGCTTACCATTGGTTTTACCTTTATTACGTTTCTCGATCGCTTTTTCTTTAATTTTTGTATTCATTTCTTTGATAGAAGGATATTGATGGGAAGAGATAGTACCATTTAGAAAATCAATTGGCTTTTTGCCAGTTGAAGTGTGAATAGTTTCGTTGTAAACTTTTAAACTTTTGATAATGGGATCTTCGTCCGTAATTTGACCTTCTTCTTTTTCGATCGTATTCAAAATTCGCAGGTGTTCATTTAATGTATTATGGAATCTTTCAATATCCGCATTACTACTATGGTTATTTGGAGTAGTAAAATGAACAGCAATTCCTTCTGTTTCTAAATAATTTTTGAAATTGAGGCTGTTAAAACCCTTCTCTTGGTCGGTTACAACTTTAACAGGTTTACCGAAAGATGCTATATATTGCATAAATCCATTTTTCAAATCCACCCAATTCCTAGATTTTAAGAGAATAATTTGGGCGTGCTTTGAAAATTTGTCAATTATTGTCAAGTATGGATTTCCTTTTGTGTGAAACCATATGTATATTTGTGTGTGTCCATATGGACTATTTGTAATGGTTTTTCAGGAGTTTCTGTAATTTTTAAGGGTAGATTTAAAGGACGTCTTTCATACTTCGCGATGTTGCAAATGTGACAATTATTTATAACATTTTGAATTTCATTTTTCAATTTAGGAAAATAGTAGCTTTTCTTTAAATTTAAGTAGACATCATTGATACCTCTATGATTTGTTTTTGTGTGTTGGTCAAGAATAAGTTCCTTTATTTCGAGACGATATAAAATGTCAGTAAGTAAAAGTGAGCATTTGTTTAATTTTATTAGTTTATTTTTTGAAAAATATTTTAGGTATGTATTTTGAAAAGAACTGTAAATATTAATATCTTCAATCATAATTCCTATTATTCCTTTACTAGGAATATGATTTTTAAAAACTTCAATAAAAAAATCCTCATTAGGATTAGGATGTATGAAAATTTTCCTTGTTCTACGATGGATTTTAAATAATTTCAATTGTTCCGGTGAACCCTTTTTTATGATGATCTGTGTTTTGTAGAAATTAATTGGTGATTCTGATATAGGAATATATTCGGAATTGTCTTCATCAGCTGAATGCATTGTAGCATCAGTCGATTTTATTTGGTCAATTTCCATGTCATTTGAATTATTCTCGTTTAAATTTAACCTATTTAGATTTGATTCGTTTAAATGAATCTGAACACGTGAGAGAGCATCGGCAACTTTGTTTTCTCGTCCACTTAAATATTCTATGTCAAAATTAAATTCTTCTAACTTGATTTTCCATCTTTGTAACTTGGAATTAGGTTCCTTCAAGTTATGAAGCCATTGGAGAGGTTTGTGGTCGGTTTTAATAGTAAATTTACGTCCAAAAAGGTATGGACGGAAATATTTAGTTGCCCAGACTATTGCAAGTAACTCCTTTTCGATGGTAGAGTATTTGCATTCATGTTCATTCAAGGTACGTGAAGCGTAGCATATAGGATGGTTATCTTGTGATAACACAGCACCTATAGCGAAATCACTTGCATCCGTAGTCAAGACGAAAGTTTTTAAGAAATTAGGATACAGAAGAATAGGGTCCGTTGTAATAAGCAGTTTTAGTTTACTAAAAGCTTACTTATAATCAGTGTTACTAACATCAATACGCTTTCCTTTTTTTAAACAAAGTGTAATTGGTTTAGCAATTTTTGCGAAGTCTTTAATAAATTTCCTATAGTAACCCACTAAACCTAAGAAACTTTTTATTTGCTTAGGGGTTTTGGGTATCGGAAATTTATTTATAGCTTCAATTTTATTGGGGTTTGGTTTTATTCCCCTTGTTGTAATTATGTGACCCAAGAATTCTGTCTCTTGTTTCATAAACTCGCTTTTGTCGAGTTGAATTTTTAAATTTGCGTCTTCGAGTCTCTTAAGGATCTTTTGTAAGATAGCAAAGTGCTCTTCTTTGCTAGTGCTAAATATGATGATATCATCCAAATACACGTAACAATATTTGCCTATAAATTCTTTTAGTTCGGGATTCATTAAGCGTTGGAAGGTTGCCGGGGCATTTTTAAGCCCGAATGGCATTCGCAAGAACTCATAATGGCCATTGTTTGTGCTAAAAGCTGTTTTTTTTATGTCATTTTTTGCTATCTCGATTTGGTGGAAGCCATTAGCCAAATCGAGAGTAGTGAAATACATTGCACGACCAAGTTTGTCAAGGATTTCATCGATATTCGGGATTGGGTACTTGTCATCTATAGTAACGTTATTTAGTTTCCTGTAATTAATGACAATACGCCATTTTTGTTCCTTTGATGCATCGATCTTTTTTGGGACAACCCATAAAGGAGCCGAATAGGGTGAATCGCTGTGTCTTATTATTCCCTGGTTTAGCATTTCGTCGATTTGTTTGTCGACTTCCTTTTTATGTACTTCGGGATACCTATAAATCTTAGTGTAGATTGGTATTTCGTTAGTGGTATTAATTGCGTGTTTGATTTCGTGGGTGAAAGTTAAATCATCATCTTCATAAAAAAAGGCTTTATTGAACTTTTTTAAAATTTTTAAAAGTTCACTTTTAATTGTGTGATCTAAATGACCACATCTAATATTGTTTTCACCTACGAAAATTTCATTTTGAAAAATTTTTAACTCTTTCATTGGTACTGGGATATTATATTCTTTTTCGTCTTTTTCATTAAAATAGAGAGGAATAATATTGCCAGTGTTTATTTTTAAACAATTGTTTTCATAGTCAATTCTAGATTGTAACGGTTTGAGAATGTTGTTACCTATTAAACCGTCAAATCTATCATGGAAGTCTATTTCTAAGAATTCGAATTTTTCCTTAGAGTCAAATTCGAGAAAAGGATCAATTATGGTTTTCGTATCACATGCAAACATATTGCGTAATGTTTTAATATTAATAGGTTCAATTTTGGATTTGTAAATTGGATTACAAATTCCACTATTTATTATGCTCATAGTAGCACCTGAATCTATAATAAATTTTAAAGGTCTTCTTTTTGATTGTATCTTTATATAAGGAAGTTCCTGTTTTGATCCGAGGCTATTGAGTGAAAATTTTCAATTTCGCGATTTGATTTTTCATAGTTATCTTGTGTTTCGAGAGTATTAATTCTACGATTTATGGTAGTTGGGTCAACTTCCATGGTTTCGTAGTTTCTTTGGTTGTTTCTAAAATGGTTAAAATTTTGTTGGGAAGATCGCGTATTAAAATTTTGTTGGGTTTTACGAGGATGGTTATGACTATTATATGTGTAATTATTATTATTAGAATTACGAGGTTGGAAATCTGACCTAAAATTGTTATTGTTACTGTGATTATTGTTACTATGGTTGTTTGTAAAATTATTATTACTTTTATTGTTATAATTGTTATTCTTATAAGCACCATTTTTATTTCTATTGAGATTTTTACTAAAAATATCATTTTTATTTTGATATTTGGATGGATTGTATTCGGCGTAATTACCTTCATACAAAATATCCATTGCATTTTCTAGAGATGTTGGGTTCCTACTAAATAAAATGGAACGTATTGGTTCCGGAAGTTTATCTTTGAAAATTCGCAACGCGGTTAAAATATTAGATTCAATTAATAATGAAGAATTAGCTTCGTTTTTAATTTTATTGTTTAATTTTCTAAGAATTGCTTTGATTTGATTATATAGGTCGACGGGAGTAGAACGAAAGGTAACACTTTGTAATTCTTCAAATATTTCAAAAGCCGACTTTCTTTCACCAAAATTATTTATTAAGAGATTTTAAATTTCAGACCAAGTATTAATATGATTATTAATTTCTGTTATTTCCCTAGCTTTACCGATTAACTTAGCTTTAATTTTATTTAATAATATGGTTTGACTACTAGAATTATATTTTAAAACTAAAGGTATGATACACTCTACTAATTCTAGAAATTTAAATAATTCCTCACCTTTTCCACTAAATTCTGGAAGATCACTTATATATCTCAGTGGGTCCAATGTTAAATGTAATTCTGCTGGTGTGGTTGTTGTTGTTTCCTGATTGTTGGACACTACTTGTTGTTGACCGTTTAGTGCTGTTTGTTGTTGATTATTGAATGCTGCTTGTAGCACGCTTGGAGAAATTATCCCGTTATTAGATTCCATTTTATTAGAAAAAATTTCTTTTTAATTAATTTATTTTATTAATTAAGTTTGTTATTTATTGTTAAGTTTGTTATTGGTGTTATTTAATTTTTACCTGAACTGTAATCTTAGCTTTTATCTTAACTGTTTTTAGCTATTGAAACATTTGTTTAAAGTTGTGTTTGTTTTTTTTTTTTATTAGATTTCAATTTTTAGATTTTGAATAAACGTTATTTTATTATAAAATTTTTTATTAATTTATTTATTATAATACTTTTTATTTAGTTTAACTTTTCAAACTTAAAATAAAGTTTTTGTTTGATTATTATTTGCTGATAATGTTTTTCAAAAGAACTTTTTTATTAAATTTTTTTTTATTTAAAATTAACGTAACACTATTGTCTTAAAAACGATATCCTACCGACTGCGCCACTTACTTATTCGACAAAAGTGTGTTATAAATTTTACTTTAAAATTTAATAATTAAGAAAAAAAACCCAAATTAATCTCAGTACTTTCTTTATTCTTCACAAATTAATAATAATCATTTATTTTTCTTACAGTCGTATTTAACTTAAAATTATTCTAAAACTTATTCCTAAAATTTCTTATCATCAAATCGATAAATTACAATTAGTAAAGGTTATTACTTTATCGGCTTGCTGTTATATCAAATGCATGAAATTGTTACAACATAACTTAAATGCAATGTACAAAAAAAAACCGTATCATATTTCGGGTCATTGTTTTGTATCTTCTTTATTAATTAAAATGTTCAAAGAATAAGTGCATTGAACATTTTGTACTACGCAAACAAAAAATGTGTCATATTTCAGTTCATGAATTTGTTGTTTTTAAATAAATTGTTGAATGCATAGGTGCATTGAACAATTTGTTATTTTTATTTTCAAAATTGGGTTATTTAGAATTAGGTAATAAATTTGATTGTGACATAATAAAAATTGTAAGATAAGCTAATTTGAATTTAAAAAGAAAAGTGAATTTGAAAAGAAAAGTAAAAAGTACATTTTATTTTAGAATTTAATGAAAGGGCAATTTCGTTATTTGCGGGCAATCTTGTTGTATGATTTGTGGTGAAGAAGAGTGTGATGATATAACTATATGTATGTATAAAAAAAAATAAACATTCGATAGGTATTGAACTTTAAGTAGCTAACTTTATTAACTTTTGAACTTTAAAGCTAACTAGTAGCTAACTTTAAAATAAGTTTTTGAAGTCATTGTTAACTAAAAGAAAAACCAAAAAAAACACAACCACAAAAAAAATATATTAGGTTTAATTTTATTTTATTTTTATCATACATTAATAATTATAAACAACACTAGTATTCGAGGTTGTTTGATAAATAATTGTGGTTATTTGAGTTTATTTGATAAATAACCACAATTATCCGTAGCCAATATTTATAATTTTTTTTAATTTACTCTAACTAATAAGTATTTGGTAGCTCTCAAAACGACTTCATTTATATTTGATTTTAATTCATATATTCATTTTTTTAAGTTAAAAACGAAATAAGCAATTGTTTTTTTTATTTTATCATTAAGAAACAATATACATATACAGTATTCATGTATACAGCATATAGTTTCTTTATGATTTTATTTAAAATGTAAAAATACAATTTTCAATAATTAATGCCTTTATGAATTTAAAATTTTTTTGCAAATGATATTTTTTGTAAAAACATAGTTATTATTATCTTTTAGAAGATGCGTTTAATTTATTGAGCATTGGAAACTCAATACATATCTATTTTATAAATCTATTATAGACACATTTTATAAGATGCCCCTGATTTATGTAATATTTAGAATTTTATTAAATTTTACATGTTACAATTCATGTAATAATATATAAATATAAATAAAATATAAAATATAAATAAATATAAATAAAAAATCCTAAAATGACAAACTATCATTTCAAAATTTTGTTTATGTATCTAGTGAAAAAAGCAAAGACAAAAAAAGGAAAATTTAACGGAAACAAAAAAACAAAAAAAGAGGGTATTATTTGAATATTATAATAGATATAGATTATACTATATGATAAATATGTACATATGTAAATCCTTTTATGGGTTTCTTTTTATAAAAATGAAAAATGGAAATTGGAAAATTTTGGAAAAATATTGGTATTGATTGTAAGATAGCTGAATTGAATATTTATCATAAAAAATAAATAAAAATCGGTTGGTAAATCATTAAGTAAAAGGGTTTTGAAAGTATATCATTTATAGATTAAATAGTATGATGCTTATGATATGTAAGAATTTATATCGTTAAAAATATCAGAAAAACAACGAAAAAAAAAAAAAATAGAACCGAATCGAACATGCAAACTCAAGGCTTCTAAGTTTAAGAATCGGCCACTCTACCACAGAAAAATATTGATATTGTAAGCATTTAAAACAAAAAAAATTAAAGTTGGTTTGTAAATCATTGAGTAAAAGGGTTTTAAATGTTTATCATTAACAGATTAAATATTATTATTTAACTGAAGAATTTTTGCTAAAGGTGTTCCTATGTTGAAGTTAAATTTATGGCAATTACGTACGTATTTATTTGAAGCAAACAACAAAAATACAAATATATACATCCTTTGCTACTTATTTATTTAATCATCTTACATCTATCCTAAATTAACATTAGCATATTTTTGTCATTCCAAATGGAATATTCAATTCTTAAAAACCAATGTGGTCGTTTTAAGGGTACACTTACTCGTATGTTGAACTTCAGCAACAGCATCAATGCAACTACAATACTGCAAGCTATACAAATTTGCCTGGAGAAGGTCGCAGAGTGCTGGGACGGTTTTATGTTTGTCCAAGATCAGATTTGTTAATTTTCAGCTCAACTAGATTATACTGATGCTGAAGAAGAAACCAAATCCTTTGAAACAAAATATTTTCCATCAAGGAAAAAATTCTCAAAGCATTTGACGATCGCCACACCTCTTCTCAAGATCTACAAGAACTAGTTGAACGGTTGGCAAATCAGCAAGTTAGTTTCCTGGAAAGGCTTTCTAGTGTTTAAGGAAAACAAGATTTGCCGAGTTAAACGAGATTACCCAAAATTAATGTTCCAAATATTTTCCGGCAATTACGCTGAATGGGTGTCCTTAAGAGACTTATTCACATCAACAATCCCCAAACAGAAAAACTTAATAAATACTCAAAAATTGCACTACTTGAAAGGATGCTTGAAAGGTAATGCAGCTGAACTTTCACGACACATTCCAATATCTGAGGAAAATTACACACAAGCGTAGGATCGTGTGGATAAACGATACAACAAGAGAAGGTCAAATCACTAAAGTATTCTTAAAAACATTCCTAGCCCTACCATCCATCTCTAATGTAAACCTAAGACGCATAGTAGATGGAGCAAATGAAATAATCAAAGGACTCAAAGCATTAGGCAGAGAGTCGAGATCCTTGGTTAAATCACCTACTTTTGCATAAGCTAATATAAATAAAATCAAATAAAATAATAATAAAATTGGGCTGAGGAATCAACAGAAAATGACTTTCCAACATTCAATCATTTACTTGAATTTCTCAAGAAGCGTTGTAAAGTACTTGAGGACAGTCAAGGCACAGTAAAAAGTCAAAACGCATCTTCTATAAAACCCATTAGATGTAATCATATACTAAAAATTGTAGTTCATACTAATGTAATCACATACTCAAAATTGTAATCACCGACAATTCAATGTCCACAATGTAATTCTACTAATTACTTGTTTCATTGTCCACATTCTCACTCGCTAGACATTAGCTCACGTCGAAAATTCGTCAGCGAAAAACATCTATGCTACAACTGTCTACGTACAAGACACCATTCATCAACATGCAAATCTAAACATACTTGCCGGCAGTGCTAACGTAAACACCATTCTCCAGTTCATCCATCTGTTCAAAACAATTCACAACAACTACAAGCTAAAAAATTTCGTTTTATCTTCAACCACATCTCACTCCACTAATAACCCGCAGTCTTCTCCAGTCAGCCATAATATTATGTTTGATTCATCGTCAAAATCGTCGAGTCATCGTCAAGTAAATTAAACAAGAACATTAGCGTTTCTTCCCACGGCAATTGGTACAGTAAGTGATTACATGGGAATTTATCAGTATTGCAAAATATTACTTGATACAGCTTCACAAACTTCGTTTATTTCCGAATCATTTATCAACAAATTAAACTTACCTCGTGGTCATGCTAAAATTCCTGTAATTGGATTATCTGCTGTTGCAGTTGGTACCATCAAAATGTCCACACTAAATTATATTCTAAAATCAACTCAAAATCCATTAGTGTAAACACCTTTACCTTACAACGAATAACATCAAACTTACCAAACTATGAATTTCCAAATCCGGTTACAACTATACAACTAGCTAATACCACGTTCAATATATCAGGGCCAAATGATATCTTGTTAGGCGATGATATGGTATTAAACATTTTTGAAGAATAAAAATGTTTTGAGATCCCAACTGCCCCCTTGACAGTACAATTGACAAATTTTGGTTGGGTCATTGCTTGTAAATTACCTGAACATCACCCCATAACGACATCCTTCTGTACAGTATTATCCTTATATGCAAACTTAGATGTTGATCAAACTTTAAGAAAATGCTGGGAATATGACTCGATTCAAACAACGCCATTTCTGACTGACGAAGAAGCACACGCTGAGGATAATTATACTCAGAACACATACCGTCATGAAAATGGTTCCATTAAGTGATACATATCATTCAGCGTTTAATCGCTTACGTTCAATGAAAAGAAGGTTCACAAAAAAGCAGGACCTATTAACAAGCTGCCAAAAATTCATGTAGGAATATATACGGTTAGGTCACATGGTAAGGATTCCAGAAACTGAAATGCAAAACCACAGTTCCTATTTCCTGCCACATATCACACAGTATTCTAACCGGAGAGTACTACCACTAAGTTACGTGTGGTATTTGATGTATCCGCCAAATCGACATCCGGGTACTCATTAAATGATGCACTTTTGCCTGGACCACCGATTCAAAAAGAATTATTTGCTGTTTGTTTACGATTTAGGAGCAATCATTATGTTTTCACGGCGGATATTGAAAAACTATACCGCCAAATTCGAGTATCACACAATCACCTGCTTATCAACGTATTTTATGGCGTAAATATTCAACAGACCCAGTTGAACATTACCCGCTATTAACCGGTACATACGGAACGTCGTCAGCACAATTTCTGGCCATTCGCATATTGAAGCAACTACAACTTATTACAAACATGTCCAGAACATGAATGCGAAATCTCAGCAGTCGATTTCGACGATGAAACACAATGTATCAAAACCCTGGGAATGGTATGGTATCCACATGTAGATGATTTTTTCTTCAAAATTTCACTTCCAAAAATAATACCACCTAGGATCAGAAGATAGTTTTTGATTTCATTTCAAAGTTTATGGATACAAGGATCTTGTAATGATCTAATACCAACAGATGTTGCACAGCATTGGGCAACAATTAAAAATGAATTACCCTCTCTTTCTCAAGTTCGAGTTTCACGGTGTTTACATCGGTAATGACTTTGCACTTCATGAATTTGCAGATGCGTCGGAAAAGGCCTTTGCTGCTGCAGTTTATTCTAGACTGTAGAGGGAAGCAATCCGACAATTTATATATAACACGCTTAATTGCATCCAAAATCAAGGTAGCCTCTTTAAAACAAATTTCTCTACCTCGCTTGGAACTTTGTGGAACTCTGTTACACAGCCATCTAATAACAGTTATAGTTGATGCCTTCGCGTTAATTTCTCCAACAGTATTTATGATTTTCATTGTTTCTCATCAGTACCAAGACGATCGAGTTGTTTCGTTTGAAATTTGCACCTAGGACATGTTAGCTACATGTGACTACATCTACAGGACAACCCAGCTGAAATTGCATCAAGGAGAACATTACTATCAAAAATGATCAACCACTCGCTCTGATTTCATGGTCCAAATTGGTTGAAAACCGACTCATCACATTGGTCAATTTCACAAAAAAAAATCGCAACCTTTTACCCACCTACGCTTGAAGAAGCCAAATCATTCACTAAAGTTTTCACATCGGAAATGAATAAGGTCTTCACCCTGGACCAAACTCTTTAGAACGATAGGATTTTGCAATACATTTTGTACTAATTTATTTAATTTCATTCAAGGTAAACGTAATAAAAATTTGACTAACACACTTTCGTCTGAAGAACTGCTAAAGGCGCAATGGATTTGTGTCAAATATGTCCAGCAACTAGAATTTAAATCTGACATAGAATTTTTAAAAAAGAATCACCAATTTCGTGGATCAAGCTAAATTATCAAGTTGGTACCGTTTCTTGATCAACATGGCATACCTGGAGTCGGAGGGAGACTGCAGATGTCCGACTTACCATATAAAAAGCGAAGTAGGTGGCACTGAAGTCATAGCTGCCATACAACTTCAACTGTTTTTTATACCAAAAACTATCTTCTGATTTTCTACTCACCACAAAACGCGCCAAGCTAACCGACCATGAATATCCTATTGATTCTGTATATAAGTATTTTCAAAAGGTTCACAGGAAGTTATAGGTGCCACACAACTTCAAGTGCTTTTTATACCAAAAACTATCTTCTGATCCTCTAATCATCAAAAAACGCGCTAACCTAAGCTGCCATGACTACTCTATTGATTCTGTATACAAGTATTTTCAAAAGGTGCCCAGCTACATTCAACATTAACAAAATATATGAGGGTTTAAATACAAAATGAATAAATCAATCACCAATAAATCTAATCATTCAAAATATTAAATTACCACAAAATTTTAGTAATATTGTATCTACACAAAATGAACTCATACAAAAAGTGTTTCTAAATATTGAAGTCAATTATTCACACCATTAGTGGTTAAACAAACGAGCTATTTTAGTAGCAAAAAATATTGACATTGTTGTCATTAATCTTACTATACAAATTAAAATTAATACACAATTGTTTACATTTAAATCAATTGAAACAGTCGTCGATGAAAATGAAGGAGTTAATTATCCAACTGAATTTTTAAATTCATTGGACGCACCAGGTATACCACCACATCATTTAGGATTAAAAATTGGATCTCCAATAATTTTATTACGCAATCTTAAACCACTAATGCTACGAAATGGTAACAGATTAGTTATTAAAAAAATTTTTGGGAAACATCCTTTAAGCCACAATTATTAATTGCCAATTTAAGGGAGAAAATGTGTTATTACCGAGGATTCCAATGATACCATCTGATTCACCAATACAATTTAAACGTTTTCAATTTTTTATTCGGTTAGCCTTTGCAATGACAATTAATATAGCTCAAGGGCGGACTATGACTATATGTCGATTGAACCTTGAAAATGTATGCTCCTCCCATGAGCAATTATTTGTTGCATGTTCACGTATCGGTAAACAAAAATTATTTGTATACACAGAAAATGGAGAAACAAGAAATATCGTCCATAACTTAATATTACAATAATGAAATTAATTACCAATTAATAAATTTTATAAAATTGAAATTGAATATATTCATTTCAATATTTGTGTATCATTTACGGCGATATTTGTAATTATTTAGTTGTTAAAATTTTAGCAAATATTAAAAAACATTTATAATTTATAAAAGAAAATGAAACAATGATTCAGTTAGATGTGTAACAATTTTAATTTTGTTAATTATTATTTTTTTTTTGTTCTTGTCTTTCTAATATCTCCTAGTTGTAAACAAAGCAAAAACAATATCCTTCTCACTCCATCCCGTTTATGGATGTTAATGTTTTAATATCTTCTCTTCTCAATAATTAATACCACCATAAATTAAACTGCAATTTTAATTAAAAATTAATTTCTGGTGGTATTTACTTATTTTTACTTATTTTTTCTCTATCATAAAAGATATTGAGAAGAGTTTATTGTTATTGAGAATTTTATACTATTATTTATAATAGTGTGTGTAAATATTAACTTAATTAAACAATAACTTTTATTTGTTATAGCGTGCTCTTTTTTTCTGTATTGCACGTAAGGTTTGATTTGCATGTTGGTTGTATCTGCGTTCAATAAGATCACTTTATAGTGTATGCTAAAAACTGTTGAACGTTTTTAAAAATCATTTACACATTTAAGGCAAACATTAACAAATATTAACATTACAAATAAATAAATTGTTGTCAAGCTCTCGGTATTCATATCGTACACATATAATTTTTTTTTTTCTTATTTTTATTAATTTAAATTTTAATTTAATATTTCACTTTTTTATTTAATCTTAAACTTAAATTCATTTTAAAATTTTACAAAATTATCAATTTTAATGTAGATATTTGCAGCATACGCGGTTTACAGACGAATTTCAATGCCTTCGCTTGGTATTGAAATTCCATCAAACCAGCAATTCTTGCCCTATGTAAAACTCAAGTTAATCCCAGAATGAATTTGGGTAAAAATCCTTGTTGGAAAGCAGGTCATACATTTCTGTTTCTTATACAGATCACCCAACTCAAGTGAAGAGGAAACTGTTGTGGAAATTGAAAATCTGTCAAACCAGATCAACGAAATTTTAGATTCATCTCGAGAAACTGAAATTGTTCTGGCGGGTGATTTCAATATTCATAATAGAGACTGGGTTCAATTTTCTAGCAACACTTCTTTGAGTCAAAACTCAATTGGGAAACAACTTGAACTATTTTCATCTCTATTCCATCTTTCTTAACTTGTCCAAAATCCCACTAGGATCGTGCATATCAAGAAAGCCACCTCTTGGACCTGTTCCTGACCATACACCCTGAAAAATATGTGGTTTCAGTTGTTTGCGCCCTAGGTGACTCTGACTATTGTTAGATTAAAACTAGTTTCCGGGTAGGCCCAAAGTTGAAACGCCAACTTATTCACATGCCTAAGAATAGCAACTCCTTTTAGACATTTGCAAAGAGATATTAAAAACAGAATTGTATCAGATTCCAAAGAGAAAACGAACTTGTTTGGCAAGCAGTTCTCTTTCAACTCGAAACTGCCCCAGTAAACTTTAAAGCCATAATTTGTTCCTGAAGTTGACTATTCCTTCGGTAACATTTACTTTAGGACGAGAGCAGTAATGAAAATCATAAAGAATCATGATACAAAAAAAAACAGCCGGTCCAAATGGTAACAATACCATGGTTCTTAAAAATACCTATTCAAATATTTCAAAACCTCTCCACAACCTTTTCTATCTCTCCTTTACTTCGGGTATTCATCCTACCCAATTGAAGGTTGCCCATGTTTTCCCCATTCAAAGAAGAGTATTAAAAGCGATCCCTCTAACTACCGTCCTATTGCTATAACTTCGGTTCTTTCAAAAGTAATGGAAAAAACTAATAAACCAGAAGTTTTTGAAATATCTGGATTGTAGAGGTTTGCTTTATGATCGACAATACAGGTTCAGAGCGCGTCGTTTAACCGCTGATCTCATGACCCACCATTGGAAAAAGTTGAATATATGCCTTCATCATTCTGGCGAGGCTGATGTAGTGGCTCTGGATAGCGAGTCTGGTACGATGCTGTTTAACAAAATGCAAAGCATTAGGATTAGATAGAGTTTTTTAGAATGGATTGATAATTTCCTTTCGAATCGCATGATTCGAGTACTTGTCGATGGTTATTCATCTGGCCATTCTATAATAAATGCTAGTGTCCCTCAGGGATCGGTTTTGTGTCCCACTATTTTCTTATTATTTATCAATGATCTACTTTCAATAACCTCCAATCCAAACTATAGTTTTGCAGATGACACCACCCTTGTAGCTTTCTATGAATTTCTTAGCCTCTGTGGTATTAATCACCAGATTAATAGAACAGCAAGAAATTTCACCATATCACTGAGCTAAATAATGATTTACCGAAAATTCAGAAAAGGGGTGAAGTCAACAGAGTTGAAATCAACACCAAAAAAAACACAGTGCTTTTTAATTTCGCTTAAAATAGCTACTATACCCAACCTAACATTTCAAGGTGAAACTTTGAAGTACTCAACAGATTTAAACATTCTGGGCATCGAGTTAAATGAAAAATTGACTTGGTCAAATCAAATTTTTGGTATAGTTAAAGATGCTGCTAAATGTCTGGGTCTCACATATCTGAGCTGCTGCTCCCAACCATCACTGGGTTATCTCGACAAAGTGCAAAATAGAGCTATTCGCCTTATAGGCAAGCCCAGTGTTACCTAAACGCTCACTCCATTTTGCCATCGCCGTACTGTCGTGGTAATTCATTTAGGTACGGTATAACGAAATTCAAGAGGAACATTAACATCCTTTTTCAAAATAACTATTAAAATTTTTCCCTTCATCCTCCATAATTTCAATTATCCTAAATCCAATTTCCCAAGAAATCCTTCTCTCATCCTTTTCCCCAGAACCAAACTGTATATTATATTATATTGTATTAGAGGACCCATCCTAAAGTTTGACTTTTGATGTTTTCCACCGACCTTCGTAAAAAAAAAAAAATTATGCAAATGAAAAATAAAAAAGATAATTTTTTTGTAAGCCCTCAGTTAATGATCGACAATTTTGATCTTATTGGCGAGAATTTATTGTCAATAATAAATGAATCACTGGAAGTAGGAATATTTCCAGAAGTTTGGAATGAAGTAGGAGTTGTGCCAATTGAAAAAGTTAAAGGAGGCAGAACATCAAAGGAGTGCAGACCGGTAACTTCTATAAAAGTTGAATCTAAAATTATTAAAAAAATTATAAATAAACAACTTACAGCGTATTTAGAAAGTAATAAATTTATTCCTGAATTTCAATCACGATTTAGAAAAAATACAGTTGTAAGTATTTAGTTAATTTGATGATTACAAATTTTAAGATAGCAAAACATGAGAAAAAAGTTGTAGTAGCTGTTTTTGTCGACCTAAAAACGGCGTTTGAGACAATCGATAGGGAAATGTTACTTATTAAGCTACAAAGATGAGCTACAGAGATGAAACACTGAGGTAAGATGGTTTGCATCATATATTTTAAATAGGCAGGAAAAAAATAAGTTAATGTCATAATATCGGAAGTTCTAAGTACCACACTCGAAGTTCTTCAAGTTTCTATATTGGGTGTGCTGCTATTTTTAATATATACATCGAAATATCAGTTGAGTCATCAAAGCTGTGGCTATTTGCGGATGATGCATTTGTATATGGTAGGAGATACTGCTAAAGAATCTGTAAAAAATAAATTAAGATTTGAGCCGTTTAAGTGAATGGTTTAAAGTAAACAAGTTGGAGTTAAATAATAAAAAAAACAAAATGCATGTTTATCAACTGTTCAACAAATTATGAAGGTAAAATAGATAATTCAATTTTGAGGCTATTTCACTAAAGTACGACGTGTTTAATCCAGAAAAGAATGAAGGTATTTCAAAGAACCTTTGCTGGTTAAACCTTTTGTAATTAATATAAAAATAGGCGTGGGTTAAGTTAGGTAGGTTTTAGGTTAGCATAAGTTTGTATAAGGTTTTATTTATAAAATTTAAATAAATTTTGGTTTTTATTATAAATTTTCCAAAATTAAATTCTCTGATAAAAAATTCTTTTAGAAAAAAGAAAAAAAAAAAATATAATATAATATAAAACATATTAAATAAAGAAGAAAACTGAACTACTAAAATATTGTTTAAGGTTCTAGTTCTTAGTTTTGAAATAAATGTTGGTTTTGTAAGCCTTTTTACTAACCCAATGTAACCCAAAAAAAATATCGTTCATAACTTAGCATTAGATACAGTAATAAAATTAATTACCAATTAATAAACTTTATAAAATTGAATTTGAAAATATTCATTTCAAACAAAAAAAATAGCTAATTGTTAACACGTTTTAATAATTGAAATATCTATAAACTATTATTTTTAATATAATATACTATTATTATTAAGATAAAAAAACAAATATTTGTGTTACATATTTTTTTTTTTACGAAGATTGGTGGAAAACTCGAAAGTCGCCAAGAGAAACTGCACGTGGTTCCTTAGGGTAGTATTGGACTTTCACCAACCCAAACCACCCCGCTTTTAAAACCAAACTTTAGAATGGAACCTTTAAGACAAATGTACAGTTTGGTTTTGCGGATAGGGATGTGGGAAGGATAATTGGGAAATTGGAATTGGGAAATTTTAGGATTATAGAGGATAAGCAGGGAAATTTGGAGGGATATTTTGAAGAAAGATGTTAATGTTCTTCTTAAACTTAAGTAAATTATACACATATGAATTACCAACTTTAGGGAAGACATGCGATGATAATATATAGTTCCACAAACGGCACGTGCGTATGACAAACGTATTTCCATAAGCTGTGTTTCGCCATCTTGATAAATCTACATGGTAGGGATGAGCTTTTGTTGCACTCCTTGTTATTTCTCGTTTGAAAGCTTTGGGTGAAGGTATTAACTGTTTTAATTCTTTGGAACAGGTGTTAATCCCTACGAGATATGTATAAAACAAGGATAGTGACCCAAATGTGTGCATTCTACTCCATTTTCTGAATAATGTACGCTTTATAGATATTAAGAAGATCGAATACAGAGAAGTGGGTTTTGCAGCGATACAAAAAACACAAATATTAGCTGCATCTTTAGCTATACTAAAAGTGTTATTTGGCCAAGTCAATTTTTGATTTAACTCTATATCCAGGATGTTTAAATCTGTTGAATGCTTCAAAACTTCTCCCTAAAATAGTAGGTTAAGAATAGTAGTGGCAATGTTCCGCGATATCACTGTTATAAATTTGATCTATTTATTTTGTAATTTATTTTATTTATTTATATTGTCTGTCTTGTCGATCTAACACTTTTTGATCATATAAATATGAGCATGCTTAGATGCTCACCAAATGTTGATTCAAATAGTTCCTTTTACATATTTAAAACTGCGAAAAAGGATATCGCACATCACCTGGAAATTCTGCCAAATTTACCGTTTTCGTGGTACGGCACTAAATATATCCAAAATATTCAATTATTATTATTTAGCATTTGCTCACAAATTATAATAATTTATTGCTTTGTTACAAAGAATTTTATTTGGGACAAAAGAATGCAATATCGTGACCTAGAATTAATTTACAATATAATTATCATAGCTACATATTATCAACCAAAATATCATCACCAAATTTCCATTAATTTCATGCAATCGAATTACTCATACAGAAATCTATATCATTTAAAATATACTACAAAATTGTAATCCGATCTTCTTTATTTGCTTTCAACAAGTGAATGTACTTGTAATTGTAAAAATACAAACAGATGTTAGCAATTGAAATTATGACCACACAAAGTGTTAGGTAAGCATTATTGTTATTAAATAATAATATTTTAAAATTATTTTGGTGATCGCAGTTTTGATATATACTACATCTTTCCCCCAAAGAAAAAAAATTTAGTTTATATTTCTTAAAATTTAAATTAAATTTTTGTATATGTTATCAAAAAAATATATATAATTTTTAAATTTATTTATCTTAAAAAAATGTATATTTAATTATATTTTATTTAAAATAATTTATATTTGATTTAAAAGAATTGTACATGTATTTACATTAAATGTTTTAACTTTTATAATAATTTATAATATTTATAGTTTTTTTAGATTTATGTTATTGTTATGTAATTCGACTTTGTTATTATCTATTAGTACAGTACTATTTGGACCATTTTGTGCAATAATTTTAAATGGTCCTTTAAAAGGATTATCTAATTTTTTCTTATTTCTTACTTTTACCATTACATAATCATTAATTTTAAAATTTGATTCATTAATATTATTTTGTTTTAATTTATTATTCTCTTTATTTTTAATAAGATAATATTTTGCTTTTTCATTAGCGTTTTTTAATATAATTTTTAATTCATTTAAATAGTCATCTAAATTATAAATGCTATGTTTATTATTTAATATTTCACATGAAAGTGTACTTATTTTACCATATACCAATTCAAATGGTGAGTAACCTGTTGTACTGTGTGGTGTTGAGTTGTAGAAGTACGTATAATAAGGTAAGTATTCGTCCCAAAAGTCTTGTCCTTTTAAACTCATTAGATAGTCATTTAATACCCTATGATTTCGTTCAATAGAACCTAACGTTTCATGGTGGTAAGATGTTGACGTTACTTTTTCTATATTTAGAAATTTACAAATATTTTTTAATAGTTCATTTGTAAATAGTGTACCTTTATCTATTTTTAATTTTTTGAAACATCCATATTTTAATATAAATTTTTCTACGATTGTCTTTGCGACTGTTTTAGCATCTTTGGCTTCTATAGGATATGCTTCAATATATTTAGTTAACTCACATTGTAGAGTCAGAATATATCTACAGTTGTTAGATGGTCTTAATGGACCTACAGTATCTATTGTTATAGTTTCAAATGATTTGTGGGTGTGTCTGTAATCTCATAATTTTCTTTTGTATATTTTGTTATTTTAACTTCATTACATATTTTATAATTGTTTATATAATCTTTTATCATTTTATTCATATTTTTCAATATATGTTTTTGTTTTAATTTATTTATGCTACAGTGTCCACCTTGGAATGAATCATGATACTCTTTAATTAATTTAATTATTTTTATATTAAATATTTATATTAATATATTTAATATATTATATATTTTAATTATTATATATTTAATTATTATATATAATATATATTATATATAATATATTTAATATAATATATTTTATATTAAATATTTCATCATTATTTGCCAAGGCCAAATTTTCTATTTCCTCAGAATCAATTTTATCTCTGATAATGATTTTTCGCTATATTCAGCAATTATTTATTTTTTGCTGCTATAAGTTTAATTTTATTTTCAATTTCATTATTTTTATTTTTTTTTCATATTTATTTCTGAATTGAGTTAATTTTTCATTATTATTTTTAAGTTTTAATTTATGTATAAACCTTATATCAGATATGTATGTTGCATTCGAAATGGGAAAAGGGATCTTCTCCATACTTGTTTGTAAGGTTTTAGTGGTGGATCTACATTTATTATTTCTATCTTCATTATTATTTTCATTAATCATTTTATTACTTCTTTCCTCCTTTTTATTTTTCATGTTTTTCGTGATTACAGATATATTATTTTTCGGTATCATTTCTTTTAATTTATTTGAATTAATTTGTATTCTAGATAGAGCATCGACATTTGTATTCATTTTACCTTGTTTGAATATTATTTCAAAGTCATAGTCCATCAAATCTACGCGTATTGTTGTAAGTTTTGATGAGGGGTTCTTATGCGTAAATAAACTTACTAATGGTCTATGGTCAGTATATACTATAAACTTTTTACCGAAAAGATATGGTCTAAAATAGTTTATACCTCAATGAATAGCCAAAAGTTCTTTTTCAATTATAGGTTTATTTAATTCATGCTTATTTAGCGATTTACTTGCATAAGCTATAGGTTTGTCATCTCCTAGTTTTCCTTGTGATAAAACTGCTCCAAGCACATAGTTTGATGCATCTGTTGTTAATATAAAGTGTTCAGCAAAATTTGGATAACTTAGTACTGGTAGTTCTATTAACTTTTGTTTTAATTTTTCAAAAGCATTCTTACTTTCTTCGCTCCAACCAAATATTTGTTTCTTCTTTATTAACTAATTTAGAGGTCTCGCTATTTCTGCGAAGTCTTTTATAAATCTTCTGTAATGTTGCAGAAAGCCACGAATCTTCTTACTTCATCTGCATCTTTGGACGTTGGATAATTTTTAATTGTGTCAAACTTAGCAGGATCTGTTTTTATACCTTTAGAAGTTATTAGATGTCCTAAATATACAACTTCTGATTTTAAAAAATTACATTTTGACGGGTATAGTTTTAAATTATATTCCTGTAAGCGTTCTAATACTTTGATTAAATTAGTATTGTGATATTTTAGTTTTGATCCAAATACTATTATGTCATCTACATACAGAAATGCGGCTTCTTGTAAACCACTCAATGCTACAGATAACATACGTTGAAAACTATTTGTTGATATTTTAAGTTCAAATGGTAATCGTTTAAATTGGTAGTGTCCTTTATTTGTTGAAAATGCTGTCATTTGTCTTGATTTTGGATGTAACGGAATTTGATGAAAAGAACTTGTGATATCCAGTGTTGAAAAATATTTAGATTTTCCTAATTTATCCAATACGTCATCCAATCTAGTTAATGGAAACTTGTCATTTACATTTTTTTTTGTTTAATGTTCTAAAATCAACAACTAATCTCCATTTTTGTTCTCCTTCTTTACTTTTCTTTGGAACTATAAGTAATGATGAGTTGTACGGACTAGTGGAATTTTCAATTATGTCGTCTTCCATTAATTTAAAAATTTGTTTTTCATTTTTTTGTAATTGGACATTTGGTGTTCTATATTTTTTTTATATAGACTGGTGACTGGTCTATTGTAGAAATCTGTTGTTCATAGAAATTATTTATTGTCAGCATCTCATTTTGAAATCTTTCACAAATATCTAATATTGTTGTTTTTGCTTTTGTATCTAAGTTGTCTATGTTTATTTCGTTTTTTAATTTTTCAAATCTTGCTTTTGACTTCATATTATTTTTAAAAGATAATATTTGGTAATGTTTTAAAACTTGAACTTCAACTTCAGTTGTATTTATAGTTACCGGTGTATCCCTCGTATTTAGTATTTTTATGTGTTTTAATCCTTCTGCTGGAATAATTTTATTGGCTATAAATACTCCTTTTGCCATTTCTTTGTCTATAATTATACTATCTTCTTTTACATCTATATCTATATTTATAATTGCTTCTGCTCGAGGTTGTACCATGATGTTGGATAGAGTTCTAGAATTTACACTCATTTGTAATACTATATCCTCTTCTTGATTAGGTATGATTAATGTGCATATTTCGTAATCTATTTTGCATTTGTTATCATATAGAAAATCTCTACCTAAAATACCGTTAGCTGTTATATTAATTTTTTCATCAATCACATGAAATTTATGTTTAATTATGTATTCTTCAAATTTTAATTCTACGTTTATTACACCCTTCGTCATACATTTTTTATCTGTAATGCCATTTATTTGGTAATTTTAATTTTCTAGTACTTGATGTTTTATAATGTTGTCTTTAATTATAGATATATCTGCTCCCGTGTCTGTTAATAATGTTATATATTCATTTTTATTATTTATTTTTATTTTTATTATATTTGCGTAGTTATTGTCACTGCTAATTGTGCTTATCTTCTTCTGTTGAATTGGTACTGATTGTTCCTTTGCATGTTGTTGGTATGCCCCGGATTTCTTCGGCCGGGGCCGTTGTAGTTTTCCTCATTATTTCTGTAATTATTATAATTATTGTTGTTGTTATTATAATTGTTGTCGAAATTTTTGTTGTTGTTATTATAATTACCGTTATTATAATTACTGTTATTATTATTAAAATTATTTCTATAGTTATTATTGTTGTAGTTACGTTTGTTATTTCGGAAATTATTTCTACCTCTATAATTATTAGTTGTAAAATGCATGACATTATTTGATAGCATGTCATTTCCATTTCAGATACTAGTTGTATTGCTTCATTAAAGCTTTTAGGTTTGGCTGCTAATATTACAGATTTGCATGTTTCATTCATGCCATTCTTAAATGTATTCAGACCTAATTGGTAATTTAATTTAATTATAATGCTTCTATGTGTTTTTCCTTGCTCTGATATTTGGAGTTCACTCAGTTGTGCTATGAGATTTTCAATTCTTGTGGCAAATTCATTTATGCCTTTGTTTCCTTGTGTTATATTTGTTAGTTCAGATTGGATTTTAACTGTATTTCTGTTCGATTTAAAACTCGATGATATCGTTTCTTTAAACTTTTCTAACGTTGTAATTTCTTCTGCTATTATCAGCCTATTTTTAACTTTGTCGGAAAGTTTAGTAGCTAATATAAATTTTACTAATTTAGTTTTCTCTGTTACGTCTTTTAATGTATCAGCATAAAATTATATTAGACCAAGGAAATTTGAAATATCTTTTACAGTTCCTTCAAACTGAGGTATAATTTAAATACCTGTAGTTAAATCGAAATTTGCCATGTTTGTATCATTTCTTTTAATAATTTTTATTTCAGATTTAAGATACCTACGTTGTTATTTGCCTTATTATTTCTTTAATTTTAAAAATTGTTGCAAACTGAACATTACCTTTTTGCTCAAAATATTCCCAGACCTCATTAATTTCTTTATGTTTTTCTTCAATGTAAGTTGAAATGAAAGTTCTGGTCGGGTTCTTTTTTAAAGTTCGTAGTAGGTCTTTCAGTGTTTGAATTTTTTAATAGTCCATAGAATGGAATAATAAGTATTTAATTTTTTATAATTTTTCGTAGGTAGATAATTTTTATTAAGTAGTAATTTTTTTTTTTTTTATAATTATATAATATTTCTAATTTATGTAATAAATTTTATTTTAATTTTTAAATGTTAAGTTTTTAATTTTAATTTTACACTACATTTGTTATAAGTTTTTAATTACATTACATTAAAAAATAATTTTTATATAATTTTTTTTTTTTTTATATAATTATTGGTATTTTTTTTTTTTTTAAACTGTTGATAGACGTTGTGCACTATTTCTTTTACTAGTTGAACAAACCTTTGGTGGAGGGGAGGACCCTTGTTGTTATTTCCATTAAAAAAAATGTTTGTACTGAGGCCTGTAGTAAACAGTTCTTATTGTTCACTGCACTAAATTCCAGGTAAGTGCAGGTTTGCCATGTTCTAAATTTGATCTATTTATTTTGTAATTTATTTTATTTATTTATATTGTCTGTCTTGTCGATCTAACACTTTTTGATCATATAAATATGAGCATGCTTAGATTCTCACCAAATGTTGATTCAAATAGTTCCTTTTACATATTTAAAACTGCGAAAAAGGATATCGCACTTCACTTGGCAATTCTGCCAAATTTTCCGTTTTCGTAGTACTGCACACCTAAATATATCAAAAATATTCAATTATTATTATTTAGCATTTGCTCACAAATATGCAAGTCAAAATATTAAAACAAAATATGAGATCCAAAATTTTAATAAGTATTATAGTTTCCAGCGTATAATACGCTAGTATATATAATTCTTATATTAAATAAAATAACAAGTTGAGATTAGGATTATATCTGATTTTATTTTAAAAAAATCAAGCCTTATATACTATTTGGATTTTTCCAAATCCAATACAAATTTTATCAAAGGTAATAAATTATAATAATTTATTGCTTTGTTACAAAGAATTTTATTTGGGAGAAAAGAATGCAATATCTTGACTTAGAATTAATTTACTATAATTATCATATCTACATATTATCAACCAAAATATCATCACCAAATTTACATTAATTTCATGCAATCGAATTACTCATACAGAAATCTATATAATTTAGAATATATGTAGTACAAAATTGTAATCCGATCTTCTTTATTTGTTTTCAACAAGTGAGTGTACTTGTAATTGTAAAAATACAAACAGATGTTAGCAATTGAAATTATGACCGCACAAAATGTTAGATCAGCATTATTGTTATTAAATAATAATATTTTAAAATTATTTTAGTGATCGCAGTTTTGATAATTACAGTACAGTCAAGATATACTACATCACACAGCATTGCGTTTTTTTGGTGTTGAAATCAACTCTGTTATTTCATTTTTTAAATTTCAGCAAATATTAAAAAATATTTATAATTTAGAAAAGAAAATTAAACAACGATCCAGTTAGATGTGTAAATCATTAGTTAAAAAAGATAGAACAAGGTTTATATGGCAAAACAACGTTTGCCGGGTCATTTGCTAGTATGTATATATAATATGTATGTGTGAGATTCTGAATTAGGCGGTTTTAGAGTTGGATTTCAAATCAGCGTATTCCCTTTATCCAGAATATTTTTACGAGTATATATCTATGTACCTAAATGCCAGATTCTGAATTAGAAGAAATTTTAGAATTTGATTCAAAATGAGATAGGGTTTTTCCAGAATGTATATATTTTGTAACCAACCATAAGATATATGATAATTAGAATCCCGCGTATGCATATATATATACATATACATACTTTCCCGAATATATATAATATATATATATATTTATATATATATATAATATATATATATATATTCGGGAAAATATGTATATGTAAGTAAGTAAGTACCCTTATTTTGTATCCAACTCTAAAATCCATCTTAATCATTTTTAACAAAATATTATGTACTTACATATTTGAAAAGATATTTTCTTTGTTCACCACTGATGTCAATATCCAAATAGTATAATCCATTTTATTTTATAAAAATTTAGCTAATTAGTAGCACATTTGGAAATACAAACATAAAAATTCATATTATATTATGGTATGATAGCAACCCGGTTCATATTATTTTTTTAAAAGAAACGTCATTAAAATTATTTTGTATTTTAATATTCATCAGATGATTAAAATAAAATTAATATTTCAAGCAATAATTTTAATTCAAGATTTTATTTTCGTGTTTTTTTTTTTGACATTTTATATTATTTAGCATTTTCGTATTTTTGGGATTTTTTTTTTAAGATTTTTTAGATTTTTTTTTCGGAATTTTTTCGTTTTTCGTTGCTATGAAAAAATGTCAAAAGCTGAAATTATATTTTAATTTTATTAAAAAATAAAAACACAAATTAAATATTTTAATAAAAATTATGTTTATTTTAAAGACTTTTTTGTGAGTCAATGTTAATTGAAGAAATAAACTCAAATAGAGCCATACTCCGTTTATTTTCATCCCGTCCCACGAACTTAAAGTAAAAATCAGCTCTATTCAATTCTTCTAATTCTGGTTCATTAGTTACTTTTTTTGAAAACTTGTCCGGCATAAAAAATGTGGTTCTTTCAATATGTGGATTTTCGTCCTTAAAAAGAAGCACTGTTTGATCTCTTTTGGTTTCCAAAAATCTCCATGATATAACTTCGCATATTTTATATTTCTCAAAGCATCGATGTTGTGATATTTGTCATTATTGATTTTTTTTTACTGAACTAAACTAACTAAAGTAAAATATTATATTTTGACTTTATATACTTTGTGAAATACTAAAAGTTACACCACGATATAGTTTTTCACACTGTCACTTAAATTTTTTTTTTGTTTTTTTAATCTAATAAAAAACATTTTAAGCATTATTAACATTTTTCTATAATCTAACTAGAAATATTTCGAAATTAAAATTAATAATTCATTCATGTAGGAAAGGTAGGTAAGTCTACCAGAAGTGGTAGAACGTACTGAACCGGTACCGGTACGTTCCGCACGTACGGTACCGGTACGTTCTAGTTAGTATCTTCAAATTAGTCGATATCGAAAACTTTTCTTCTTGTAAGTAGTTCGAGTTTATCCCAACGACTCGGTTGTTCGAAAAAGCTTTTCTTCTACTCAGATCTAATTTTAATTTTAACTTTATTACCTTCTTCTTTTTGTAACATTCATCGAGCTCGGTTGTCTTTCTTTTCCTTTGAGAATCATAGTTTGCATTTTTATTTATTAGTAATAAAATATTTTAATTTTTGTTAAAAAAGAAATAAATTAAGTGTTAAATAAAATGAATTTTGAAGAACGAAGAACCGGTTCTGTTTATAAAGGAGAGGCATAAAATAGGATAAAATATTACTATCCTACACATGGGGGCTCAACCGGGATCCACAAAATCCCGCAATTTTTTTTGATCAAAGTATCCAGCAATATTATCGGATTTATTCATCAAAATATCCAGTAATATTACAATTAAAAAAAAAATACTCATCAAAGTATCCAGCAATATTATCGGATTTATTCATCAAAATATCCAGTGATATTACAATTAAAAAAAAAAAATACTCATCAAAGTATCCAGCAATATTATCGGATTTATTCATCAAAATATCCAGTAATATTACAATTAAAAAAAAAAATACTCATCAAAGTATCCAGCAATATTATCGGATTTATTCATCAAAATATCCAGTGATATTACAGTTAAAAAAAAAATACTCATCAAAGTATCCAGCAATATTATTGGATTTATTCATCAAAATATCCAGTAACATTACGATTAAGAAAAAAAAAAAATACTCATCAAGTATCCAATGTCCAACCCAGCATACTCATCAAGTATCCAGATCTAATCAAGATTCCACAAATTGTGATCGGCATCACAAATTCCACCATTTTTTAGTCAGATGTTCAACAAGTGTTCAATAATTTTACTGGATTTATTCACTAGAGTGTCCATATAATTCATCAGAATTTCAACTAAAGTAGTTATCATTCAGAGATATCAACTTCACCATTCAACTAAGTAGTAATAATTACGAGTAAGAAACAATATAAATTTGAAAAAAATTATTAATAAATTTGAAAAAAATTATAAATTATTTTCTTCAATAAATTTGCAAGTTAGAATTGAAATAAATTTAAAGTAAACAAATGTATTAGATTGAATTATTTAATTTTTCTTACTACATAAAAAAGAAATAAATTCATTTTGGAAAGTACATATGATTTGTTAGAAAAAAAAAAAAGAAGGAAAAAATAATAATACACTTTGGTTATTCTAAAATTAAGTTATATCAAAATCTAAATAAGTATTAGTTTAAGGCTGTTAAGTATTAAGTTAGTATATGCTGCTAAGGCTGACAAGTGTTAAGTTTAGTTTAGTATATAAGTTACATACACTTGATTTTTTTTAATATTTAAAAACTTCTATATAATAACTGAGCTTGGTGACGTGACTAGTTTGTTTTATAGCTAGGTATTAAACTGATTTGTAGAGAAAGAAGAGTTTCCTTTTTCGGACTTAGCTTATCTTACAAACTAAAATCGGGTTAAGTCGTCATTCGCTAATTTGTATATAGTTCTAGTTTATTTTCCTCAATTCTATTTTATTTTCAAATTATAGTTGGTTTGATTTAGCATTAGTGAATTTGAATGTAAATGAATAAAAGATTTTGATTTCGACTCCTGCAGTTAAAATACTCGTTTGACTTTGCGGTGGGATCCTTAACACTTTTACATCTTCTGTTTCTTTTACGTTTTTTAGCTTTGCGTGATAGAGACTGCAGAAATTTTGGCTCTAAGGGTAGAAGATGTAAGGGTAAAATTAAGAGAGTTAGGCTTAGATGTGACAGGTCGCAAGCCCGAACTAAGGAACAGACTACTGGAATACCACAATTTAATTGATGATGAGGAGGAAGATGACAATCATTCGGAGACTGTTCAAGAAATATATCTGCAAAAAAACCAGCGTCCGAGCCATTTCACATTGAGGGACGTTGAAGATAGTATACCCAGTTTTACAGGAACGGGTTCTCCCGAAATCAACATTTGGATAGCCGAATTCGAAAACAACGCATACACTTTGGGGTGGAACTAAACACAAAGGTTTATCTACGGGAAGCAACTATTGAAGGGCGCGGCTAGACTATTTATACGTGGGTTGACAGCTGCCCAGGATTGGGAGACCTTGAAGGCGAGCCTTATAGAGGAATGCGGAACTACATTATCATTTTCAGAAGTTCATAAAATGCTGAAAAATAGCCGGAAAAACCCGAATGAAAGTTTTAGGAAATACCTTAATAGGTTATTAGAAATTGGAAGACCCTCTCGGGTTGATGATCAAAGTATAATTGAATATTTTATAGCCGGCATAGCGGATTCCCGAAAATAAAGCGATACTGTTTCAATCAACGACAATCATCAATTTAAAGGAGAAATCAAAATCTATGAAAAGATCAAAGCGTGTCTCGTCTGGCAAGGGTTTGCAGTAATAGGAGGTTGAGGTGCTATAAGTGTAATCAGGTCGGCTATCGTTACTTCGATTGTAGAAATGACAACAACGATCGGTAGTCGACACTAAGAGAATCAAAACAGAGCCTAAGGGGGCCAACATGATCGCGACAAGCGACATCAATCGATTACCCAGTGCCGGGGACATTAGCGAATTGTTTTCGAAAGAAGTAAGATGTGGAAAAGTGAAGTTCCAAGCGTTAATAGACACTGGCTGTACCGTGTGTCTCATACGCGAGGATGTTCTTCGAACTTTAGGAACCGGCAAGTTGGAAGAGGACACCAGAGTGCTGGTGGGGTTGAAAAAAGTGGAAGCAACTATACTAGGCAGTTTGACTCTTCCCGTTGAAATACAAGGGTTGTACTTATATATTAAGTTTTATTTGGTTAGAGAAAATGATCTGGCTATCCAGCAATTATTGAAAGCAGTGTTCTGAAAAGCGTGGAGCTAACACTCAAGGAAACGGGAATCGCACTAAAGAAAGTGGAAAAACCTGAAAACATCCGAAGCCCATCAAGACGAGAGGATGCTTGTAAGGAGTTTAGAAACTTATGCCTGGTCGCGGAAGAAAATAATTTGAAGAATATGGAAATTGATTTGTCTCATTTGAGTAAGGACATTGCTGAGGTTGTGAAAAATATGATTAGTGATTATAAACCAGTGAGGCGCACTAACTCTTCAGTGGAGATGAAAATTTTATTCACAGATGACCTTCCGGTATTCCAGAGGTCGAGACGGACATCTTACGAGGACCAGGAGATAGTCAAGAAACAAATTGGGTCATGGTTAGAAGAGGGCATAATTCAGCCCAGTTTGGTACCTAAAAAATACGGTTCAAAGAGGCTGTGTTGCGATTATAGCAAATTAAATGAGAAAACAGTCAGAGATAATTTTCTTATGGTCCTGATCGACGACGTTCTTGAACGGCTACATGGTGCCGAAACTTATTCTACATCAGATTCATCTAATGGATTTTTCCATGTAACCGTAGCCACGGAATCTAGGAAGTATACTTCCTTCGTAACACCAAACGGTCAATACGAGTTTCTGTACGTTCCGTTTGGAATAAGCAACTCACCTGCCGTTTTTTCAAGGTACATATTTGCTGTCCTGAGGGAATTAATCCAAAAGGATATCATCGCGGTATACATGGATGACATCATAATCATATCAAAAGATGAAAGTGAAGCTTTAAATAATTTGAAGCTCGTCCTAGAAGTTGCAGAAATAAATGGACTTAAGATTAAGTGGGAAAAGTGTCAGTTACTGCAGAAAAAGGTCAATTTCCTCGGCTATATAATACAAAAGAATTCTATAAAACCATCATTAGAAAAACCAAAAATAGAGAACTTCACGATTCCGGGAGATATTAGGTCATTACAAAGAATAGAATATGCTAGTATAACTAAGCCGTTGTGGGACCTGCTTAGGAAAAACACAAGATTTGAGATGGGACAAAATGAACTTCTAGATTTCAAAGAAATTGAAACAGCACTCACTAAAGCGCCCGTTTTGAAATTGTACGATCCTTAATCGCTGACAAAAGTTAATACAGATGCCTCAATCTACGGATATGGAGGCGTTCTGCTACAAAAAGTCTCAGAAGATCAACAATTCCACCCGGTACAATACATGAGTCGGAAAACCACCCCTGCAGAAGAAAATTACCCAGCTTACGAACTGGAGGTGTTGGTTATCATGGCAGCACTGAAAAAGTGGAGAATCTATCTTGTAGGAATTAAGTTCAAGATACTGACAGATTGTAACGCCTTCACAATGACTATGAAGAAGGTGGACGTTCCTCTCAGAGTGGCAAGGTGGTCCATGTACCTACAAGAATTTGACTACGTGATTGAACATCGTGTGGGATCTAGAACGAAACACGTCGACGCTTTAAGTCGTGTATCTTGCCTTTTAGTCGAACACGCCGTGATTCACCGACTATGGGAAGCTCAGATGCAAGACAATTGGATCAAGACTATAACGACGACTTTAGCCAGTCAAGATTACGAAGACTTTTACCTGCATAAAAACATTTTACATAAAGATCCAGTAAAACAACTCATTGTCGTCCCTTCAGCTATGGAGGATGAAATTATAAAAATGGCCTACAGGCAAGGGCATTTCGCTTCTAAAAGAACACAAGATTACGTAGAAACGACGTTTTTCATTCCGAACTTGGCACAAAAGGTAATGAAGACCGTTAAGACCTGTGTAGAATGCATAATTTCGGAATCCAAGGCAGAGCAGAAGGAAGAATTCTTGACCCCAATTGATAAGGCAGATAAATCCTTAGATACGTACCACATCGATCACGTCGGGCCCATGGAAGTAACGAGAAAAGCGTATAACTTCATTTTTGTTGTGGTCGTTGCGTTTTCGAAATTCGTGTGGCTATATCCGACAAAAAATATGGGTTCGAAGCGGTTTTAGACAAATCACAAAAGCAAGGAACTATATTCGGAAATTCGAAAAGAATAGTGTCCGATAGAGACGCTGCCTTCATATCGGGATCATTCAAAGACTATTTCAGTAGCAACAACATTCAGCATTTACTAATAACAACGGGTGTACCCAGAGGAAATGGCCAAGTAGAACGTATTCATAAAATTATTGTACCTCTGCTGGCGAAACTTAGTTCACAAGAAACAACAATCCATCTAACTGGTACAAATATATAGATAGAGTACAACAAGTTATCAATAGCACGCCTCCCCGAAGCACGAAGATTTCACCATTCCAAGTTTTGACCGGGTTAGAAATGCGAAAACAAGATGATTTAGAAATTAGGAATGTAGTAAATGACGCAATAATCAACGAATTAGATGGCGAACGCAAAGATATTAGATTACAAGCTAAAGAAAATATAGCCAAAATACAAAAAGAAAACAAAAGAACATTCGACGCCAATAGAAAACCGGGAAACAGTTACAACATAGGTGATTTAGTAGCAATTAAACGTACCCAATATGGTTCGGGATTAAAACTTAAGCCTAAATTTCTAGGACTGTACAAAGACGGAAAAATTCTAAACCAAGAAAGATACGAAGTAGAAAAAATGGGTCAACAAGGCCAAGCCAAACTACCTCCGTCTCCGAATTCATGAAAAGTTGGGACTTGTCATTCAGGGCGAATTACGAGTCAGGACGGCCGAATGTAGGAAAGGTAGGTAAGTCTACCAGAAATGGTAGAACGTACTGAACCGGTACGTTCTAGTTAGTACCTTTGAATTAGTCGATATCGAAAACTTTTCTTCTTGTAAGTAGTTCGAATTTATCCCAACGACTCGGTTGTTCGAAAAAGCTTTTCTTCTACTCAGAAGTAATTTTAATTTTAACTTTATTACCTTCTTCTTTTTGTAACTCGGTTCGAGCTCGGTTTTCTTTCTTTTCCTTTGAGAATCATAGTTTGCATTTTTATTTATTAGTAATAAAATATTTTAATTTTTGTTAAAAAAGAAATAAATTAAGTGTTAAATAAAATGAATTTTGGAGAACGAAGAACCGGTTTTGTTTATAAAGAGGAGGCATAAAATAGGATAAAATATTACTATCTTACATTCATTAAAAATAAAACATTTGACTATTTCCATATTACAATGTTGCATTCATTTGACTCATTAGTCATTGTGTTGTTGAATGCACGCCTAACTCTTTTAAAATTTAAATTTAATTTTATTTTAAATTTATTTTAATTTTATTTATAAAAAATGTATTAATCTATTTTTTAAACTCTGTCAAAGCTTAAGAAATATCCAAAGCGACAACATCAGACTCTTCTGAATAATGGAGGCTGATGTTGAGCCTTTTGCAGAGGTATATCATGAGATCACCTGTTGACCGATCGGTTCGGAGCCCATATTAACGATCATGAATTAATCCTTTGTTATGTAGATATTGCAGAAGCTTTCTATTTATTAAATTTTCCATTATTTTGGAAAGGACCGAAGTGATAGCAATAGGGCGGTAGTTTGAAGAATCGCTTTTTTGAGGGATCGCTAAAGGTGCAGAAGTTGCCTTCTCAAGCGTTGTAGTGCAATAACTCTCCGACACCAGTTTCTGATCACAACATAGCTCGCCATATTAGTTTCAGTCCTATCACTTTTGTAGGTTAGAAAAGCTTCCTCCTTTTTATACCCTACACTTAAAGTATATTAACTCTGTACGCACTCTGTACGTAATTCCGTACGCACGATAACTCAAAGAATAATGATGCTATCTTGATGAAATTTATACTGTAGGTTAACAATGACTAAAGTAAGGCGGGGATTGCAAATGGGCGAAATCCAACCATAGATTCGGGTACCTCCCATACAACTGCCTTAAACTTAAAATTTTGTAGGAGGGTATGTTTTCCTAAATTCCTGATATCGCTAAAATTTGAGATGAATTGGAGCGGTTGTTAGGGTACCTCCCACACAACTCCCAAAACCGAACAATCTTCGAAATTAATAAAGATAGAAACTGCAAATGTGATACGAGGGTGTTGTTTCCTGAATCCCTGATTTGCCTAAAATTTCAGATGGATTGGAATGGTTGTTCGGGTATCTCCCATACAACTCCCAAGACCGAACAAGCATATCTTCGAAATTAATAAATATGAAAACTGGAAATTTGATATAAGATTGTTCTACCCTGTTCTGATGATGTATCTAAAATTTAAGATGAATTGGGGTGGTGGTCCGCGTGCCTTCACACACTTCCCAAGACCTAACAAGCATATCTTCGAATTTAATAAAGATAGAAACCTGAAATTTTTTACAAAGGTTGTAAAAGCATTTATTTTTTTAGCATATATTAAATACCTAATTAAAATAACTTATGGATTTTTAATTTCATTTGAATTTTTAGGTGTGGGGTATAAGTATCGATGCAACCAACGACTTACTGTTACATTTACCTGTTTTTTCTTCATTTTAAGTATCATTTTTACAGTATAGTCTACAATTTACATAATTATAAATTTGTAATTAGAACAATTAAAACATTAGCCTAAGCTATGTGGTCGTATAATTTAGTATATTCATATTATAAATATTTTTTCAACAATTCTTGAAGTACGTTATTATAATGTATTTCTTTAATTATAATCTAAAAATATGATTAGTACAGAATGTATACACATATATTCTCTTCTTTTCTTTAATTAAACAAAAATTGGTCACTAATTCTCTTTTTAAATAAACTATATGAATTAATGTTTTTAAATTTGTTAGGTAAATTATTATAAGCATTCAAACTGATGTACACACAATTAGTTTTCTGTTTATCAGTTTTAAACAAGGAGAGATAAAAGTTTGACTTATTTCTAGGATCATAGCTATGTATGTAAATATTACGTTTAAGTAGAAAATTGTGTTTTATTAAATTATTAATTATCTTATACGCTAGAAAAAGACGTTCTCTTTTGCAAATAACATCAAAACTTGAATATGTAAATGAATACAATAAACTAGTAGTATGCATGAACGGAAAATAATTAATTTTATTGCTTTTTTATTGATTACATCTATTTATTATACCCGTACGATAGGATCGGGTATAATAAAATTACTCCTCCGTTTGTAACACCTCGAAATAAGCGAGCTAGATATACCTTCAAAGGTATGGATCGGATCAGAAAAAAATTCTAAGACGTTTGAGGCATGTCCGTCCGTCCGTCCGTCCGTCAGCACGCTAACTCAAAAACTAAGAAAGCTAGAATCTTGAAATTTACACAAAATATTCTGGGAGTAATTTGTAGGTTCCCTATTTTTTTTGGTTGAGTTTGGACCAAAATTTACGGTAGCTCTCGAACACCTAACTTTTAGATCCCCACATTTTTTTTGCAATAGAGCTATGAAATTTTAACTGCTGATAGATCTCACAAAAATATTAATTTTATTTTAATAACTTTTTTTCGTAGCCCCACCCGTTACGGAGCTACAGCTCTCCAAAGGTTCAAAAAAGCTCTATATTTAAATTATTATAGCACAAGTTGTATAAGGTATATCTTCATTTTGAAAACTCCAAACGATTACTACTTTTATTAACTTTAAAAGTATATATACAATAAATATATATTTGTGGCATACGGTGTCTTAATTTACCGTCATGCGAACCTAAAATTTTGCAAAATCCTTTAACCCTTTTATCTTCTAAACGGTTTAAGTTGGAAATTTGAAATTTTGACAGAAGTTAGATCTTTGAAAATAAGTATGAGTCATTTCAGAAATTTTTTTTGTATCACTCCCCGTTTAGGAGCTGTAAGGGGTCAAAAACTGAAAATTTGCTATTTGTAAACACCTGTAACTTGAACACCTGTTAAAATTTTTTTGAAGTAATACACAAAAATTAAAGCTTCAACATTATACTCTTATTTCTGTTAACAACTTTTTTTAATAATATGGGGTTACTTTATAATTAACGAAAGTGTTACTTGATTTTTTCAAATTTTCTAAAAAATTTCTTTAACGAATTTTTTCCATTTTGTTTTACTCGATAATTTGAAATTGTTGAGGATATAATGCGTAGTACATAAAAATGGAAATAAATAAACAACATAACGGTTGCTTGAAGATTTTTATTTATATGATATTAATATATATACATACTTATATAATATCATGTTTATTTACATATCGTATATGTCACTAGTGAATGAATGATAAGAGTATAGATGTACATTATATAGCTCCGTATTTACATACATATATGTATTTTATTGTACTTATAAGAAATTATTCTGTCAATGGAATATTTAAATATAATATAATATAATATTTAAAATTATATTTACTATTTTGTACTAAGTAAATTTAATATACATTTACCGCTTAGTATTAAATGGTACTATAGAAAATTTGAAAAAGTTTTGGATTCCTAATCGTTATGTGAAAGGTTAGAATCTGCTTTTGAAGAATATACATATAAACATATAGTTTGAATATATGTACAACCCATAGTTCTAGAAATTATAAAATTCACCCAAATTATTTTAAAATACTAAAATATTTAAAAAAAAATATTGTGAGCAGAGTGACAGGCTGTGAACATACTAACGGTTCGTACGGGTATCTAAGAGTTGACAAAGGCAACTGTATTCTTCCTCGTTTTAATAATATAGGATTACTTTATAATTGACGAAAGTGTTACTTGATTTTCTCAAGTTTTCTAACAAATTTCTTCAATAAATTTTTTGCATTTTGTTTTACTCGAGAATTTGAAATTGTTGAGGATATAATGCGTAGTACAAAAAAATGTAAATAAATAAACAACATAACGGTTGCTTGAAGAATTTTTATTTATATGATATTGATATTTATACATACTTATATAATATCATGTTTATTTACATATTTTATATGTCACTAGTGAATGAATGACAAGAGTATATATGTGTATTATATAGCGCCGTATTTACATACATATATGTATTTTATTGTACTTATAAGAAATTATTCTGTCAATGGAATATTTAAATATAATATAATATAATATTTAAAATTATATTTATTATTTTGTACTAAGTAAATTTAATATACATTTATCGTTTAGTATTAAATGGTACTATAGAATATTTGAAAAAGTTTTGGATTGATAATCGTTATGTGGAAAGTTAGAATCTGCTTTTGAAGAATGTACATATAAACATATAGTTTGAATATATGTACAACCCATAGTTCTAGAAATTATACTCAAATTATTTTAAAATACTAAAATATTAAAAAAATAATATTGTATGCAGAGTGACAGGTTGTGAACATACTAACGATTCGTACGGGTATCTAAGAGTTGACAAAGGCAACTGTATTCTTCCTCGTTTTAAATAAATTTGCGGTGCGTTGCTCCAAAGTGGATTTAACTAAATTAAATTTTAATATATATATGAACAATATATGAATAGTAGTATACTTTTTCTTATCCAGACTTTTCGATATGAAATCAGATGGAGCCAGACAAGCGGCTGTTGTGTTTGTAACTGTTCCGCGTGTAAGATTCCATTAGAATTCATGAAATAAACAAGTCGCTTTTTCGCTTCACAAGTCGAACATAAAACTGAAATTGGGCGATAGTTTGAAGGATTTGTTTTATCCCCAGCTTTATGTACGGGTGTGACCTTAGCAATCTTCAGTCAGTCGAGAGTGTATCCAGATTCGAAGGCTAAATTAATAAATTTGACTAGAATTGGGCTCAATAAGTTTGAAAATTTTTTCAGCACTTTAGCAGAGATATAATCATATCCAGTTGCCGATCCCGATTTTATTAAGTTAATAGTAGATTTAACCTCTTCTATGCTGGTGGATGTTAGAGTAAAAAGTTCTTATATATTTTTTGAAAAGAACTTAGATAAATTTGATCAAGAAAATCTGTGGATATATTTAGAGTTTTTGTTACGTCAATGAAGTATGAATTCATAATGTTTGAAATTTGTTGTGAATTAGTTGTAATAGTATTGTTGTATTTAATTTCTCTTAAACTTTTTGTATCCTCTGTACTACTCTTATTGTACATAATTCTCTTATAAAGTGCTCAAAGTTTAATACTATTGTTAGGATCGCTCGCTACTATTTTGTTACAAAAGTAGCATTTAGCCTTTTTTATTTCCCTTTTCACTATAGATTTGTATTTCTCATAGAGTTCTAAAATTTTTTTATCCTTAGGATATTTTTTTTTGTATTTAAGAATTACGAATTTCCATATTACAGATGATATTGTTATTCATCCACTCACGTTTCTGTTTGACTGTTTTTAGTGAGATAACTTCAGCATATTTTTGTATTTTCTCAGCAAAAGTTAAAATAAGATTATCTAAGCTATTATAAGTTTCTAGATTTTGCCAAAAGATATCATCAGAAACTTAACATAATTTAAGTTTGTTTTTCAACTTTATTTTCCCCTTTAATAATTCTTAGAAGTGAACCTACAAAAAGTAATTTATGATATGACAGGGATGTACTATGTAGATTATATTTGTAATTAATTATGTCAGTACAAAAATGGTCAATTATAGCTTTATCTTTAGAAGTAGTTCCTACTCTAGTTGCAAAGCTGGGATTTATATTATTATAGAGTATAAAACCATTGCAAAGCAGGATATTCACATAGCCTTTAACGTCGGAGTTATTTTCGTCTAGTAAGTTATAAGTAATATTGAAGTCTCCTAAAATTAGTGAATTTTTATAGGTGCTGGTTATTTCATCTAGTTTGCCAAAGACAGGCTAAATGTGTAAAATGTGCTGGAAATCATCTGACAATAGAATGTAGTAAAAAAAAAAATTTCCAAAACATATGTGTAAACTGCAACGAGGCACACCCTGCTAGTTATCGTGGTTGTTTGGTAGCAAAAGAATTACAGAAAAGAAGATTGAATATGCGCAAACACAAACATTCAAATGTAATAAAAACACCGAAAAAAACTACACCGTTTATATCTAATAAAGTTGTGAACGGAGTTTTATACTCCCAAGCCTTAAAATCCAAAACAGAAGAAAATATTCTTACAGAGAAACAATCTAAGGTTATGAAACCTAAAAGTAATGACAAGGATGTGATGCACATGATGCAAAACTTATTGCTAAAAATTTATGAAATCTCCATAAGATTAAATAAAATAGAACAGAAATACATTATCGTATCTCATGAAACCCCTAAAAGAATTGTAAAAAATGTATCTAGATAAAATACGTATTGCAACTTGGAATTCGAATGGTGTCCTAACTAAAAAACATGAACTAGAAATTTTCTTTCATGGTCTAGAAATATTGATATATGTCAGAGACTCATTTGACAATAAACTCAAACTTTAAGATACTAGGTTATGAATGCTATAAGGCAGTTCATCCTAGTAATCAGCCGAGAGGAGGTAGTGCAATTCTAATAAAAAGACTCTAAAACATAATGAAGAATTGAAAATTGAGTCTGAAGAAATACAGCTTTCTATAATCAAAATTTCATCTACTAAACAAGGCCTTAATATTAGTGCAGTATATTGTCCACCAAGATGCAATATAAAGAAAATATTTTTAAAGAACTCCTAAATGTCCACGGACATAAATTTTTGCTAGGAGGTGATTATAATGCCAAACATACTGATTGGAGTTCTAGATCAACCTCAACTAGAGGTAGAGAGCTAAAGAAAGTTAGGTTGTTGCCATCATTCGACTGGCAAACCAACTTATTGGCCCACAGACACCAATAAGGTTCCAGATCTAATTGACTCTTCATAACCAAAAGAATTTCAGGCAACTATATAAATCTAGAAGATAACAATGATCTAGATTCTGACCACTCTGCTGTTATACTAGATTTGAATGAAAAAATAACTAGAAAACTAAATAAGCCCACACTGACAAATAATACAACAGATTAGTTAAGCTTTAAATATGAAATCGTAAACAACATTAATTTAGAAATAAAATTACAATCAAAAGAACAATTAGATCTTGAACTTGATGGTTTTATTAATATAATTCAAAAAGCTGCTTGGAATAACACAAAAATAATTGAACATAGGTCAGCAGCAAATATTTATCCCAGAGAGATAACTGATTTAATAAAACAAAAAAGAAGGGCTATACGTAGATGGCAACAACCTCGTCACCCTGATGATAAGAAGATTTTGAACAGATTATCACAATGTCTTAAAAGAAAAATCAAGATTCTAAAATCAGTAGCATATGAAAATTATATAAAAGGTTTATCGGCAACAAAAGAATCAAATTACTCAAGTTTTCTAACAAATTTCTTCAATAAATTTTTTGCATTTTGTTTTACTCGATAATTTGAAATTGTTGAGGATATAATGCGTAGTACAAAAAAATGTAAATAAATAAACAACATAACGGTTGCTTGAAGAATTTTTATTTATATGATATTGATATTTATACATACTTATATAATATCATGTTTATTTACATATTGTACATTTCACTAGTGAATGAATGACAAGAGTATATATGTGTATTATATAGCGCCGTATTTACATACATATATGTATTTTATTGTACTTATAAGAAATTATTCTGTCAATGGAATATTTAAATATAATATAATATAATATTTAAAATTATATTTATTATTTTGTACTAAGTAAATTTAATATACATTTATCGTTTAGTATTAAATGGTACTATAGAATATTTGAAAAAGTTTTGGATTGATAATCGTTATGTGGAAAGTTAGAATCTGCTTTTCAAGAATGTACACATAAATATATAGTTTGAATATATGTACAACCCATAGTTCTAGAAATTATACTCAAATTATTTTAAAATACTAAAATATTAAAAAAAAAATATTGTGAGCAGAGTGACAGGCTGTGAACATACTAACGGTTCGTACGGGTATCTAAGAGTTGACAAAGGCAACTGTATTCTTCCTCGTTTTAAATAAATTTGCGGTGCGTTGCTCCAAAGTGGATTTAACTAAATTAAATTTTAATATATATATGAACAATATATGAATAGTAGTATACTTTTTCTTATCCAGACTTTTCGATATGAAATCAGATGGAGCCAGACAAGCGGCTGTTGTGTTTGTAACTGTTCCGCGTGTAAGATTCCATTAGAATTCATGAAATAAACAAGTCGCTTTTTCGCTTCACAAGTCGAACATAAAACTGAAATTGGGCGATAGTTTGAAGGATTTGTTTTATCCCCAGCTTTATGTACGGGTGTGACCTTAGCAATCTTCAGTCAGTCGAGAGTGTATCCAGATTCGAAGGCTAAATTAATAAATTTGACTAGAATTGGGCTCAATAAGTTTGAAAATTTTTTCAGCACTTTAGCAGAGATATAATCATATCCAGTTGCCGATCCCGATTTTATTAAGTTAATAGTAGATTTAACCTCTTCTATGCTGGTGGATGTTAGAGTAAAAAGTTCTTATATATTTTTTGAAAAGAACTTAGATAAATTTGATCAAGAAAATCTGTGGATATATTTAGAGTTTTTGTTACGTCAATGAAGTATGAATTCATAATGTTTGAAATTTGTTGTGAATTAGTTGTAATAGTATTGTTGTATTTAATTTCTCTTAAACTTTTTGTATCCTCTGTACTACTCTTATTGTACATAATTCTCTTATAAAGTGCTCAAAGTTTTATACTATTGTTAGGATCGCTTGCTACTATTTTGTTACAAAAGTAGCATTTAGCATTTTTTATTTCCCTTTTCTCTATAGATTTGTATTTCTCATAGAGTTCTAAAATTTTTTTATCATTAGGATATTTTTTTTTGTATTTAAGAATTACGAATTTCCATATTACAGATGATATTGTTATTCATCCACTCACGTTTCTGTTTGACTGTTTTTAGTGGGATAACTTCAGCATATTTTTGTATTTTCTCAGCAAAAGTTAAAATAAGATTATCTAAGCTATTATAAGTTTCTAGATTTTGCCAAAAGATATCATCAGAAACTTGACATAATTTAAGTTTGTTTTTCAACTTTATTTTCCCCTTTAATAATTCTTAGAAGTGAACCTACAAAAAGTAATTTATGATATGACAGGGACGTACTATGTAGATTATATTTGTAATTAATTATGTCAGTACAAAAATGGTCAATTATAGCTTTATCTTTAGAAGTAGTTCCTACTCTAGTTGCAAAGCTGGGATTTATATTATTATAGAGTATAAAACCATTGCAAAGCAGGATATTCACATAGCCTTTAACGTCGGAGTTATTTTCGTCTAGTAAGTTATAAGTAATATTGAAGTCTCCTAAAATTAGTGAATTTTTATAGGTGCTGGTTATTTCATCTAGTTTGCCAAAGACAGGCTAAATGTGTAAAATGTGCTGGAAATCATCTGACAATAGAATGTAGTAAAAAAAAAAATTTCCAAAACATATGTGTAAACTGCAACGAGGCACACCCTGCTAGTTATCGTGGTTGTTTGGTAGCAAAAGAATTACAGAAAAGAAGATTGAATATGCGCAAACACAAACATTCAAATGTAATAAAAACACCGAAAAAAACTACACCGTTTATATCTAATAAAGTTGTGAACGGAGTTTTATACTCCCAAGCCTTAAAATCGAAAACAGAAGAAAATATTCTTACAGAGAAACAATCTAAGGTTATGAAACCTAAAAGTAATGACAAGGATGTGATGCACATGATGCAAAACTTATTGCTAAAAATTGATGAAATCTCCATAAGATTAAATAAAATAGAAAAGAAATACATTATCGTATCTCATGAAACCCCTAAAAGAATTGTAAAAAATGTATCTAGATAAAATACGTATTGCAACTTAGAATTCGAATGGTGTCCTAACTAAAAAACATGAACTAGAAATTTTCTTTCATGGTCTAGAAATATTGATATATGTCAGAGACTCATTTGACAATAAACTCAAACTTTAAGATACTAGGTTATGAATGCTATAAGGCAGTTCATCCTAGTAATCAGCCGAGAGGAGGTAGTGCAATTCTAATAAAAAGACTCTAAAACATAATGAAGAATTCAAAATTGAGTCTGAAGAAATACAGCTTTCTATAATCAAAATTTCATCTACTAAACAAGACCTTAATATTAGTGCAGTATATTGTCCACCAAGATGCAATATAAAGAAAATATTTTTAAAGAACTCCTAAATGTCCACGGACATAAATTTTTGCTAGGAGGTGATTATAATGCCAAACATACTGATTGGAGTTCTAGAACAACCTCAACTAGAGGTAGAGAGCTAAAGAAAGTTAGGTTGTTGCCATCATTCGACTGGCAAACCAACTTATTGGCCCACAGACACCAACAAGGTTCCAGATCTAATTGACTTCTTCATAACCAAAAGAATTTCAGGCAACTATATAAATCTAGAAGAAAACAATGATCTAGATTCTAACCACTCTGCTGTTATACTAGATTTGAATGAAAAAATAACTAGAAAACTAAATAAGCCCACACTGACAAATAATACAACAGATTAGTTAAGCTTTAAATATGAAATCGTAAACAACATTAATTTAGAAATAAAATTACAATCAAAAGAACAATTAGATCTGGAACTTGAAGGTTTTATTAATATAATTCAAAAAGCTGCTTGGAATAACACAAAAATAATTGAATATAGGTCAGCAGCAAATATTTATCCCAGAGAGATAACTGATTTAATAAAACGAAAAAGAAAGGCTAGACGTAGATGGCAACAACCTCGTCACCCTGATGATAAGAAGATTTTGAACAGATTATCACAATCTCTTAAAAGAAAAATCAAGATTCTAAAATCAGTAGCATATGAAAATTATATAAAAGGTTTATCGGCAACAAAACAATCAAATTACTCGTTGGGGAAAGCAACGAAGAGTGTAAAAAAGCCGATTAAGCCGCCCCGCCGCTCATGAAACCAGACGGAACTTGAACAAAGGATAATAAAGATAAAGTCGAATTATTTGCAGATCATTTAGAAAATATATTCAAACCAAAAGATATAAATTCTGATCTTTGTTTATTAGATGATGTTATAATAGAGGAAAACACTATTAATCCATTTACACAAGAACAAATTAGTGAAATAATAAAAACTCTAAAGTTGAAAAAAGCCCCAGGTTTTGATCTTATTACAGCTCAGATTATAAAAGAGCTTCCACAAAAAGCCCTAAGATTTTTGATAAAAATCATAAATGCGGCAGTAGTACGTTGAAGTACGTTCCGAGCGCTTGGAAAGTGGCAGAAGTTATTATGATAGCAAAACCAGGGAAGCCATTAAATGAGGCGAAATCTTATAGGCCAATATCTCTGCTACCCATTATGTCAAAACTTTATGAAAAACTGTTGCTAAAAAGGCTGAAGCCAATTATAGAAAATAAAAATTTAATTCCTAACCATGAATTTGGTTTTAGATCCAAGCATGCAACAATTGACCAAGTTCATAGAATAATAAATGTTATAGAGAAAACATTCGAAGAAAAACAAATATGCTCCACAATATTTCTAGACGTAGCACAAGCGTTTGACAAAGTTTGGCACGAAGGTTTAATATTTAAATTAAGAAGATTGATACCGTTACAATATGTAGAGATACTCGAATCGTACTTGTCTGAAAGATTATTTAGAATTAAACAAGATGAAGAGTACTCTACACTAAGAGAAATAAAAGCAGGTGTGCATCAAGGCAGCATTCTAGGTCCTATATTGTACTTGCTTTATACAAGTGATCTACCAGAAGTAGAAAATGTAACTGTAGCAACATTTGCTGACGATACTGCAATATTGGCAGTAGGATCGAATATTGACGAAGTTACGAAAAAATTACAAAAAGCAAGTGAAAAAATATGTTACTGGACTATCAAATGGAAAATAAAACTAAATGAATCTAAATCTGTGCACGTTAATTTTTCTTATAGAAATATAAAGAATCCACTTAAAATAAATTTAAACGGTGTATTTGTATCAATCGAAAATTCTGCAAAATACCTGGGAATGATACTGGATGTCAAGCTAAGGTGGAATGAACACGTTAAAAAGAAAAAAATAGAACTTGAAAATAAATATAGAGAAAATTACTGGCTCCTAGGGCGTAAGTCTAAACTACCAATATATAATAAAGTGTTAATTTACAACCCAGTAATTAAACCTATATGGTTATATGGATTATTGTACTTGCTTTATACAAGTGATCTACCAGAAGTAGAAAATGTAACTGTAGCAACATTTGCTGAGGATACTTCAATATTGGCAGTAGGATCGAATATTGACGAAGCTACAAAAAAATTACAAAAAGCAAGTGAAAAAATATGTTACTGGACTATGAAATGGAAAATTAAACTAAATGAATCTAAATCTGTGCATGTTAATTTTTCTAATAGAAATATAAAGAATCCACCTAAAATAAATTTAAACGGTGTAATTGTATCAATCGAAAATTCTGCAAAATATTTTTATTTTTTTTTATTTTTTATATGGTTATATGGTTATATAGCATTTAACTTTGGGGTTGTGCCAAGAAAACGCATATTGAAAAAATACAATCTTTTCAGAATAAAGTCCTACATAACACAGTAAGTGCTCCCTGGTATGTACGTAATAGTGACATTCAAAGAGATTTACAAATTCCCAAAGTTATAGATGAAATAAGGATATATGCCATAAAGCATAAAGCTCGTTTAGAAGAGCATATAAAACTTGAAGCTGCTCAACTAATAAATAATCAAATTATTATAGGAAGGCTTAAGAGAAAAAGACCTTTAGATATAGTACGAAGTACAGATTTCCTTAGGGAAAGTACATAAAACCTATATTCAAAACAAGATAGCAAAAAATTAATGGTTAGTCAGTGTGACTAGTTAAGGGAAGGGTGTGGTTTAGTCGGTAAGAATCCGGCATACACTTCTGCTACGGGGCGGTCTGTATCTTTCGAAGATTCCACACCAATCCACGTACAAAAAAAAAAAATCTAGTTTGTCAATAAAATCATTTAATTTTGTCTATAAAAACATATTATATTAAGATTTAGGTTTAACAATTTGACAATAAGAATATTTCAATTATTAAAGTTCTGTTCAAAAAATAAATCACTATTAATCTCATTTGATATATAAATAGCTGCTCCACCGTAGGCAACTTCACGATTAGAAAAAAAAGTTGTAAGCCCTGCAATATTAAAAAACTGATGTTCGTGTTTTAAAAGCCAGGTTTCTGTTAAGACAATTGCATGAACATCACATTGTACAGAAATAATTAACAATTCTAAATTACTCAAGTTGTTCCTAAGACTTGCAATAAATACATTATGTTAAAATTGTTGATATAATTCATCAAAACATTTTTATCTAACCCTGAAAAGTAATGAACTTTAATATTATTATTAATGTTACACGACATCATTGTAGTTGGCGACAATAATGGTTTTGGAGATATAGCGGTGTAGATGAGAGAAAGCTTTATCATGATTCATGCATATCATTATTGTAATAAATTGACTATTAAGTGAAAACATATGTTTAAAACCGTGTCTATAATAAAAATTAAAAATTAAATATGGCGTGATTAAATGTTAGTACATGAAATTTGTTAATATAAAATAGTAAATAATTATAACTAGTAAATAATTATTGGAGTTTATTAAAAAAGAATATGTGAAATTTAAAAAAATTGTTTTATAAAAAAAAAAGAAAATATATGAAAAAAAAAATGTGTACATATTTAATTAAAAATATGAATTAAAAATTGAACTATTAAATATTTGCTTATGTAATTAATTATTGTGATGTAGTTAATAATTTCAATAGTTTTAAATATTATATAATTATGGTTATTTATAAAATTTGTAATATTAAAAAAAGAAACAAAATGTGTTAAAATAAAAAAATAAAAAAAATTAATTAATATTAAAAATGAAAAAAATGAAATGTTTTTTTTATGTTGATAAAAGTTCTATTTTAAGTAAAGAAGGAAAGAGAAGAGGATATAAATTAGGAATCCATGTTAACAATATTGTTTTAGTTATAGAGCATTTTTTAATAGCTGCAATATCATTAACATGATTGATATTGTATATTTTACTTGAATTAGTTTTGCGAATTTTAATAATATTATCCTTAATCCATAAATATTTAAAATTATTAATAATTTTAAATTGTTTTTCTTCGAAATATATTTTTTTTGCAAATTAGACAAAATATGATTCCTAAGAAATATCTCTCTATTTCTTTCTTCAGCAAGAAAAAATTCTGAAGTGAAAATATGCTCGTTGTGCTTTTTTAATGATTGCGTCAACAATTCAATTATATCGGTCTGAGCCTTTTCCAGAAAATGTTATGGGTTCAGTATGCTTTCATTATCATTATCTCTAATAAACGTTTCTACTCTATTTTAAAAATATTCATCAATATGTCCAACATTAGATCTAATTACTTCTGCGGCATATGCTTTATGCTTATTTGTTTGATAGCTCTCCTCTTGGTTGTTTCGACCACTGCTTGATTAATGCTCATAGAATCAAAGAATTGAAGTAATTAGCACTCAGACCAATCAAAGGTCTGTCCCAAAAAAATAGTATGACGTTATAGCCCTGCTAACTGGAAAGGTTTAAATGAATTTTTTAAAGCTTTTGATTGGTCTTTGTGCTTTAGCAACAGAAATATTGACTTTACCAATAATGCGATTAGTGAAATAATTCTTCTGGGATGAAAGCCAATAATGCGATTAGTGAAATAATTCTTCTAGGGATGAAAGCCTACATAACTCTCTCTATGAAAAGTATTAAAAGGCCACCCAAATCTTGGTTTGTCCAAATTAAATATGTTATTGGAACGTCAAAACGTCAAATAGAAAGGACGCAAATGTTTTCGCTCCTGAATAAATTATTTTTGAAATAATTTTTTTTTTTTACATATTTTAAAGTAAACATTTCTTAAAAACTAAAAAAAAAAGAAGTACACAAAAAGTAGTTATAAATTATTATTTGAATATCTATTGGAGGAAATTGCAAAAACAAAGAAAAACAAAAAAGGTTTTTTTTTTTAAAAAACTTTCAAAATTTCGCGCGCAGAATAGTTTATTATAATACTTACTTTTATAATAAAAATTGAACTTGTAATGGAAAAGCAATGTATTTTATGCAAAAAGGCTATCAAAGCCAAGACTATAGCATTATAATGCAGTGGATGCTGTGGTGGAACGTTTCATGATGCATGCGTTGGAGTCTCAAACGGTTTATTGGCAAAAATAAAGCGGAGCAGTATATTATGGAAATGCAATAGCTGCCCATCGACCGATGGATCAGTTGTGGTGATAGAAAAGGATGAAAATTGTGATTGTTCTAATAATTTAAAAACTTATCAAATTAAAACAAATGAAACAAACGAGAATGCTGTTCTTGTGCTGTTTAATCCTGCTAATTGCACTTCGAAAGTGATAGCTCAGTATTTAAAAAACCTGGGGTCTGTAGTAATTGGTATACAAACATCACTAAACTTCATAACAAATCAACTAGAGGAGGCTATGAAAACGCAGAAATTAATAATATAAGAAAACATTAGTTTACAAAAGGAATGAAGATTTGGGAAAAAAATTAATTACTTGGAATCTTTGATTGACAAAGAAACATAATTAGAAAATAGGAATAATATAGTTATATCAGGTCTACCGCCAAATCCAGGTAATCAAACTAATTTATTTTTAAAAATAATAAACAAACTGAATTCAAATATAACTCAAAATTAATTGAACAAATTTCGCCATCATATACCAATTCAAAGGGCGGTAATAAAAACATACAGTATGTTGTTCATCTTCATTCTAATGGTATTAATCTATCATGTTGTACATCTTCATTCTAATGGTAGGATCTAATGTTGAAAAAAAACGAGCATATTTTCACTTCATAATTTTTTCCTGCTGAAGAAAGAAATAGAGATATATTTCTTAGGAATCATATTTTGTCTAATTTGCAAAAAAAATATATTTCGAAGAAAAACAATTAATTAGTTAATTACTTTAACTAAATTTTGATTGAAATTAATTACTTTAACTAAAATTAATTAATTCAATTTTATTAAATTTTTGCATTATTTTTACTAATTATGTACAGATATAATATTTTTTTTGCATTACCCTTAATGTGTTAACTTCCCTTATTTTGTCAAATAAAAATGTCAGATAACATTATCTTATCGGGTGTTGAAGCTTGCGATAATTCTATTTTAAGAAAACATCTTAAGTCCAGGACAAATAATTTTCTCAATATTGGTCATTTTAATTCCCAGAGTATCTTACCAGCAAAGCGCACTGAAAAGTTTGACGACATCAAATCCATCATTCAAAATTCATTCTTGGACATCGTTGGTGTTTGAGAGACTTGGCTAAAATCGTATCATACCGATTTTCTTTTACCTATACCAGGGTATAAGCTTATCAGGAACGATCGTCCCAGGCGTACTGGTGAAAGTGTAGGATTTTTTATTTCAACTAAAATCAAATCATTCAGTCTTCTCCTGCCGGTTCATTAATTGAGTATATTTTTATCCAGACATTTTTTAATGGAACCTCTTATTTGTTGGGCGTTCTCTATAGACCGTCAGGAGATATTGATAACCTTTCTGATACTTTTTCTGAACTCTCTTCAAAATATGAAAATATTGTTATCATGGGTGATTTTAATTTAAACTCACTGAATAGCTCCACTAGAAATGCCACTGTCGAAAATTCTTTGAAAATTTTAATCTTTCTCTTCATTCGAATGTTTCTTCACCAACTCACTTTGACGTTTTTCATAACTCTGTTTCTCTTATTGATTTCTTTGTATTAAGTAAACCTGACTTCGTTGACTTCCCGGATCAATTCTGGATACCAAGTATTTCTAAACATTCCTTTATTTATTTGTCTATTTATTGTCCATTTATTAAAACACCGAATACATTTAGTTATCGGGATTATAATAATTTAAATGAATCTGAACTCTTCGCAGAAGCTTTTAGCATTGACCTTTCCTTCATCTTTAATATTTTTGGATAGAAATACTAAATTAAGTTGCCTAAATTCTGCTATCCATTCTCTGCTACCTGCTACCTGCTACCAATTCTGCTACCATATTTATTTAATAAATTTGTTCCTGTTAAAACAAAACTTGTTAAAAGCCGTGAGTGTCCTTGGAAGAATCCTGAAATTCTAAGAGCAATTTCTTTGAGAGATCTATAAATCTAACCCTTCTAATGAGAATTGGTCAAAGTACTAAGTTTTAAGAAACAAGGTTACGGAAATTAATAGAAATGCAAGAAGAGACTACGGGGAACATATTTTTAACCAAACCTCCAACTCTAGAGAATTTTACCTTTACCTGTAAACCTTTACCAAAATCAATCTGGATTTAGAGCCTGCCACATCACCACCACTACTATGCTTGGGATAACTGAAAAAATTAGGGAAAACATTGATAAGAAATACGTTTCTATCTTACTGCTTCTTGATTTTAGCAAAGTCTTTGACACCATAAACCATATTCTCCTTTGTAAAAAACTTGTCAACCAATTTTTCTTCTCGCTTCCGGCCACCAAACTCATATTCTCCTATCTATCAGACACATTTCAATGCAGTTGTGTTGGTGATTTATTTTCTAATTTCAATATAATGAACAAAGGGGTTCCCCAAGGCTCATTTCTTGGGCATCTTTTGTTTGTTATTTATATCAATGATCTACATTCTGTGATCAAACATTCATTAACTCATATCTTTGCAGATGATGTTCAGCTCATGGTGTATTGTAGCATAAACGAGCTTCTTAATGGTGTCTCCAAAATGAACAGTGATCTGATTGAAGTGTACAAATGGGCACAATTAAATCATTTTCAATTAAATGTTTCTAAAACCCAGGCCATAGCTATTTATAAAAAACCCATCAAACACTTAATGCCTAATATTTACCTTAATGGGGTTGTAGTACCTCTCTCTGCCCTTGTTAAAAGTCTAGGTCTTTATATAACAGAAGACTTGAAATGGGATAAACAGGCTGCTGTAATAAATAAAAGCATATATTTCATACTTAAAAAACTTCATTTCCTCAAACACTTCCTCCCGCAACATGTACGTCTTAAACTTGTCAAATGCTTGATAATTCCTCACTTTCTCTACGGATGTGAAATCTTTAGTGGTTGTGATGCCAGTACATTTTTGAAACTAGAAAGATCATTAAACTCCGCAACTCTATTCATTTATTCACTGGGCCGGTATGATCATATTTCACATCTCACCGTGTATGTAATTGGTTGTCCGCGACTTAAAACTTTCTATAATTTACGCTGTCTAATTATGCTGTTTAAAATACTTCGATCATCACTCCCTGTTTATCTTTTTTCTAAATTTAATCAATTGCATTCTTTAAGATCTAATCAAATTCGGTTCCCTCGATTTACTACTAGACCTATGGACCTTTCTTTTGTGGTAAGAGTTATCAGACTATGGAACCTATTACCAACTTCAATTAAAGTCCATGTTTCTATGAGTAAATTTATTATTGATTGCAATCAAGTGTTCTTAAGTTCAATCAAATTTTTTTCTTCGGCATTTCATTGCTTACTAATATTGTTATTTTCTCTTTTTTTTTTTTTTTTCGTTTTTTGTGTGACCTGGCTTTTTTTAATAGTATTGTCTTGCCAGCTTCTTATTTGCACCTTCTCTTCAAATTAAATTATTTAGTTGTTAATGTCATTCTAAAATTTGGGTATTGCAATTGTTATTAGGTATTTGTTGATTACATATTATATAATCATTAGCTTTGTAATTCTTATTTTTTATTGAACTGTAAAATTATATTAATTTAATGTAAATAATTGTATATATATATTTTTTTTTTTTTTAATAATTATATTTTTTAATCCAAATTTGTGATTTCCTAACTACACTTATAAGGCTAGGCCTTTTGTACTTTTATTGGGATAAATAAATAAATAAATAAATTAATTTTGAGTTATATTTGAAATTAGTTTGTTTATTATTTTTAAAAATAAATTAGTTAGATTACCTGGATTTGACGGTAGACCTGATATAACCATATTACTCCTATTTTTTAATTATGTTTCTTTCTCAATCAAAGATTCCAAGTAATTAATTTTTTTTCCAAATCTTCATTCCTTTTGTAAACTAATGTTTTCTTATATTATTAACTTCTCCGTTTTCATAGCCTTCTCTAGTTGATTTGTTATGAAGTTTAGTGATGTGTGTATACCAATTACTACAGACCCCAGGTTTTTTAAATACTGAGCTATCACTTTCGAAGTGCAATTAGCAGGATTAAACAGCACAAGAACGGCATTCTCGTTTGTTTCATTTGTTTTACTTTGATAAGTTTTTAAATTATTAGAACAATCACGATTTTCATCCTCTTCCATCACCACAATTGATCCATCGGTCGATGGGCAGCTATTGCATTTCCATAATATACTGCCCCGCTTTATTTTTGCCAATAAATCATTTGAGACTCCAACGTATGCATCATGAAACGTTCCACCACAGCATCCACTGCGTTATAATGCTATAGTCTTGGCTTTGATAGCCTTTTTGCATAAAATAAATTGCTTTTCCATTACAAGTTTAATTTTTATTATAAAAGTAAGTATTATAATAAACTATTCTGCGCGCGAAATTTTGAAAGTTTTTAAAAAAAAAAAACTTTTTTGTTTTTCTTTGTTTTTGCAATTTCCTCCAATAGATATTCAAATAATAATTTATAACTACTTTTTGTGTACTTCTTTTTTTTTTGGTTTTTAAGAAATGTTTACTTTAAAATATGTAAAAAAAAAAATTATTTCAAAAATAATTTATTCAGGAGCGAAAAAAAAATTTGCGTCCTTTCTATTTGACGTTTTGACGTTCCAATAACATATTTAATTTGGACAAACCAAGATTTGGGTTGCCTTTTAATACTTTTCATAGAGAGAGTTATGTAGGCTTTCATCCCTAGAAGAATTATTTCACTAATCGCATTATTGGCTTTCATCCCTAGAAGAATTATTTCACTAATCGCATTATTGGTAAAGTCAATATTTCTGTTGCTAAAGCACAAAGACCAATCAAAACCTTTAAAAAATTCATTTAAACCTTTCCAGTTAGCAGGGCTATAACGTCATACTATTTTTTTGGGACAGACCTTTGATTGGTCTGAGTGCTAATTACTTCAATTCTTTGATTCTATGAGCATTAATCAAGCAGTGGTCGAAACAACCAAGAGGAGAGCTTACTGAGACCTTTTATTTCTCAAGATGTGTAGTCAGAAACAGGTCCAGGAGATGACCAATCTGGTCTACACGGTCAGGAATTTTAGTGGGGTTTTGAGCACGTTGAGTAAGATGGAATAATGAAGCGAAAAGCTCAATTTGTTTCCCAATTAAGTTTTGACTGAGAGAATTTCCATTGGAGTAGTGGAGCTAGTTTCTATTATGGATATTGAAATCACCAGCCACAACAATTTCAGATTCTGGGTTTAATTCCAAAATTTCATTAACCTGGTTGGTGAGATTTTCAATCTCCAAAATAGACTCCAGTTCACCAGAGTTTGGAGACCTGCACACATAACATAAATGAATGACGTGCTTAGCAAGAATGATTTTTATCTAATTGTAGTGGAACATTTGATTGGAACACTTATATTTGTGGAGAACGCTATAAGCGACATCATTTCTAACATAAAGAGCGATCCCACTATGGGGCACAAAATGAGAGATAAACGAGTAATTGCCAACGACAAAGTTGTCGTATTGCCCAATCACCTGGATCTCACGTAATGCTAATATTGTTGATTTTACTGAATTAAGGTGGCCTTGGGCGGCAAGAAAATTCTACTGCAGACCACGAACATTGCAAAAATTTTCACTAAAATTGGCAATGATTAATAACAACATTCGGCTGGAAACTATATAAATGTTATAATCGAGAAGAAAAAGGAAAAATACAAAAACCAAAAGATTCAATTATTTAAAGAATTTGACAAACGAAGAGTAAATTAAAAAATTAACCGAAGTGAATTTTAATATTGAGTGATCAATAAATAGTCAATATAATTAGCACTGAATTACCAATTAATTAATAGTAAAAGATAAGCAGTAAACATTCATAAATAATAAATATTAATGTTAAGCATTAATAATCACCACAGATAACAAAAAGTTTGCAAAATACTTTCAGCAGTTTTTAATTCCTTATCAAAAGTAATTGCAACTCAAACTCAACTACGGATAATGTAAACACGATACTTAAATAATGCTCAATGTAAACATAGCAAAATGAGGTAGAAAATTAATAAAATAAACAACAATATAATCTATCACAAAAAACGTGAATGTATGAAAAGGACATATCTATTGTTTGATCATTTGACGTGTAGTTCAGCCGCACGTTTGTAAGTAAAAATAATGTTTGTGAATTTAAAAATTAAAATTAGTGAAAATATAGAAAAATTAAAAATGGAAAACTAAAAATTAAAGCTAAAATATTAATAACAAAATAAAATAAAAAGTACAATTATAATAAAAAATTAATTATGCAGAGTTAAATTTTAAAGTAGAAGAAATTATGCCAAATTTTGTACTTAATACTTGAATGTATATAAATACAATTGACTTCTTGAGTTTACGTTAGATCAGCAAATTTAAGACTAAGTTAAAGTTGATTATAGACTTTTATAAGAAAAGTGCAAACAAATAAAAAGAAAAACAAGAAAAAAAAAAAATCAAATTGTAATCTGATAAATGTAAAAAAGTGTTCACAAGATTTGACAATTTAAAAAGACATAAATGTGAAATAAAATTAAAACATAATTGTGATATATGAAAAAAATTGTTTAGTAGAAAAGATAATTTATTTTAACATTTATTTATTTTTGTAAAATTTTGCAGTAACTGCAAACAAAACATCACAAACAATTTGTGGAACTACCACATTCAAACAAATAAGCATAAAAGTAATGTGGCAGAAGTAATCTAATGTTAGACATATTGATGAATAATTTTAAAATAGAGTAGAAACGTTTATTAGAGATAATGATAATGAAAGCATACTGAACCCATAAAATTTACTGGAAAAGGCTCAGACCGATATAATTGAATTGTTGACGCAATCATTAAAAAAGCACAACGCCATAAAAGTAAATCTTGAGCTTTTTGGTGAAAATATAAAGCCAACAGAAGAAGTGTTTCAAAATATATCAATCAAATCTTTTCAAATTCGAATGTTTAGTATTACACAAGCAGATGATCTCAATGATTTTTTGAAAAAGTTAATTCAACAACAAGCAGCAGACTTCCAACAAAAAGACAGTAGCTGGAAGTTAATCAGAATTTTACACATTGAAATGAATATTATTCAACAACAAGCAGAAGATTTCCAAAAAAAGACAGTACCTTGGTGTTAATCAGAATTTTACACATTGAAATAAATATTAATAAATATGAGCCAATACGTGTGTTTAGTTATATTAGACTACCGAAAAACATAGATGATAAAAAATTATATTCATTAATATTCAAAAGAAAGATAACATCTGTTTCAAGAGGTGTTTAGTATATCAGCTTTCCAAATTTGTGTTCAAAATACTGTACGAACATCTTTATACAAAATTAAACACTTCTGTATCCGTAGTCGAGCTAGAGTTTGGTGATATACGACAACTTAATTTTAGCAATATGCAATTTCTAGCTAAATTGAGCGAATTAAATTTATTCGAAAAACTAGAAAGTGATATAAATATTAATATGTTTGTGCTGGAAGTCATTAGTAAAAAAAGCTAGTTTGTAGGACTATTATATTTAACAAAATGTGAAAAAAATACCATCTTAATTTATTGCTTTTGGAAAAGGGTGAGAAATTTCATTTTGTCTATACAAAAATTTATCAAGATTAATACGTAGGTAATTTTATAGCAAATCATTCAAATGACATTTATATTTGTAAGATGTGCTTGCAATATTTATATATATTACAACAGCGTGATTTACACAAAGCCGAGTGCAACAAAGTCGTTGCAAAGCTCCCATTGAAAAAGATACACTAGAGTTTAAAAATTATCAACAACAATCAGAAACACCTTAAACAGCATAATAACAAGCTGATGCTGAGAGTATTTTACAATCTATTGCAAGATGCAGTTCTAATCCAATGATGTCTTCAACAACAAATATTGATAAATATGTTCAGGTAGCTTTCTTGTACTACATTAAGTGTTCTTTTGATGATAATCTAAGCTGTTACAAAGAATTTGTTGGAGCTAATTGTGCTAAAAAATAATATCTGTAATACATACATATATAATATCTGTAATACATACATGTGCTGTAATGTCATTAACAAAACCATGTAGTTAGTTGGCTAAAAATATTTTTATGAATTCAAACCCAATGAATCTGTTAACACCTGATGAGCAACTTCAACATATTTAGATTTTAATGATAAAATTAGAGACCATTGCCACTTTACTGGTAATTATAGTGGTCCCGCTCATTCTAGATGTAATTTATTGTATAGGCCACCAAATTTTTTTTTGTATAGTATACGCTAATAGTATATACTATAAAGCATCCATAGTAGACGCTATATATGGATCCATAGTGTATACTACGGATGCTTTCATTTCAGAATATGTATGATAATGATTAATTTTTTTTCTTTCCATAAGTTTTCTAAATTCCATATTAAAAAATTCTTTCTCTTGATCGGAATGAATATTTTTTGGGTGTGTTCCAGCACGTTTGAAAATGTTTTGCATGCTAAGTAAAACGTTATTAGCATTTTTAGATTTAATTGGTTCAGCATAAGCATATTTCGAAAAGATATCTATTACAGTTAATAAATATTTATTTCCTTTGTTATACTTTGCATATGGAATCATTTCTGCTAAATCAATTTGGCCATGTATAAACCTTTTTTAATAAATTTTCTTCGACGAAAGTTTCGTCTGGCTGTTCTATGTATTTCCGATACTATTTGCGTCTTTGACATTATGCTTGTACCATTTTATCAGATTTTTCAATTCTATTTTATAATTTTCTATAGAGTAACAATTACATGTATCCGGTCCAGATGACGAGTTGTCGTAAGCCCAAGGACAAAGAGCGAAATGGGTTCCGTATATTGACGTAAATTTTTCTGTTGTTGAAAATTCTTTAAAGTATTTATACAGGTGAAAAATACGTTACTTATGCTCATTTAATAACACAGAGGAATATGATTTTAAAAACTCTTCCACTTACTTCACTTCCATCTTTTAAAATGAGTATAAATTATACACGTTTGTTGCTTATATATATATTTCATTATATTTATAGACAATATATTTCAATATATATTTCAGTATATATTTCAAGACAAAACTATTTTACCTCTTAATCATTTTTAAAACACAAACCGACAATGATATATTTTAATCATCCATTTACAATTATGGTAACGGGACCATCTGGATGTGGGAAAACGACATTTGTATGCAACTTTATCAAAAATATTACTAGATTGATACATCCCAAAATTGAAAAAACCATTTTATAACCCGGAAATTTCTGCTGTTCCAAGAAATATATTTTTCCCTGATATAGATTTTTATACCGGCATTCCGGAAGAGCTTAGTGAAAATGAAACTAAACCTACTCTAATTGTTTTAGACGATTTAATGTTAGATTCACCAAACAAACAAGTATGTGAACTTTTTACTAAAAGTTCGCACCATCGTAATTTGTCTATCATATTATTAACGCAAAACGTTTTTTATCAGGGAAAATTCTCACGAGATATATCATTAAATTGTAAATATTTGGTACTTTTTAAAAACCCACGACATAAATCATAAATTTTTCCACTAGCCAGACAACTATATCCTGAAAATGTAAAAAGTTTCTGAGAGTATATCATGAGTCAATATCAAGGCCGCATGATTACATTGTATTGGATTTAACACAAGACATTAACGAATTATTTCGAATTAGAACTAATATTTTTTCAAAAGAATATTGTATTTGTTTTTGTGATACCGGTGATTTAAACAACAGTCAGAAGTATGAAACGGTTGAAGAAAAACCAACATATGTTACATGAACTAGAAAAGTGCAAGAAGAAGAAATTTCGTGAAAATGTTCTTAAATATTGTGATGATGATATTATAAAGACCATTGCGAAAATTGCCATCAATGTATTAAATGACAATAATAAGATAACACCAACGTAAAAAGCAAAATTAAAAAAACATAAAAAACAATTAAGATTTTTAGCCTGTACAAAGAAAAGTATAAAAGTCAAACGAAAAATATTAGTACAACATGGTGGGTTTTTATCAACTTTAATCGGAACTATATTATCTGGTGTAATAGGAAAATTGCTTAGTAAGACATAATGCAGCGAATGATTGTTATGTCCCCGAAAATATTTTCAAAATTTAGTAAATTAATTCAAGATGATAAAAACTTGGGCCTTAGATCAAAAAATGAAAAAAGTTTTGTATGATATAAAATCAAAACCATTGGAAAAATGGTACTTGTATCGTCAAAATCTCATCAAATATGGAATTAACGAAAGACACGCAAAAAAAATACCAGAAAAGGCTAATAATCTTAAATTTGATACAGGCACTCAAACAAAATTCTTTTCTAAACGAAATGTGTATACAGAAACTGAATTACCTAAATACAAATCAACTTCAGCACAAACCAGTTTTGTGCCATTAGTTACTGATGATGTCTTTGAATACGATCCTAAAAAAGAACATTCATATATGGATATCGATTTAACCCATTACGATTTGGATGATGAAAATTCATTTAAAAAATTAGCTCAAACTGAAATGTTAAAAGATGAAAAATTAGTAAAAAGACCATTTCTAAGCTCTGATTATCGAATGTTTGAAACACCAAGTGGTGATGTAATTACCGTTGCTGTACTATCTCCTGAAAAAAAGAAAACACTAAGATCGGAACACCGGAATGGACAACATATAAATAGTGTACCATTATATGTTTTAGAAGAAGTTAACAAAGATGGATAGTCAAGATGACTTCTATGTAACATTGTTTAGTAATGATAATTTAAAGCTGTTTCCAGACAACTCTTTAGCTTCGTTTGAAAATAAGTTACCTATTCACTTTGATTTAAGAAATGGAAATTGGAAAGTTGGTCTCTCAGAAATATATCTGAACGATTTCCTACAAACAGAAGAATGTAACAAAGAAAAATATGCTTTTTTAAATATTGGCCAGTACAATGTTTATGTTGCAAATATTGAAAAACCTCTTAAAAAAATCAAAGTAACCAAATCTATAGGTTACACATATTATTCATATGATGATTCGGAATTTCATTTGGATGATTGGAAGTTTAATTTTTTGCCAACACTTATTAAATATATCTCCTAATACAGGGTTTACTCGAAACCAGGTTTGGAAAGAAATTTTTAATGAAGGCTTGACATATATATATCTCTAATCCAAAGAATTATGATGAAGTAACATTAAAAAAGTGTCAGAATCTAACTGGAACGATTTAATTCGAATATCGCAAACTTTCGATGAAGATAGTTTCTATATAAAAATTAATCATAGTTATAATGTAAAAACATTGTTAACTGAATTATTTCAACAGAAAAAAAATATAAAAAATTTCAAAACGAAATTACCTGAACTATTCAAATTAGCTGTAATAATAATGATGAATTGAATGGAATGGTGATGATTTATTCAGATATAGTTCAATTATTTGTTTTCGGAAGTAGTAAAGTGCGTGCATTGAGAGCTATTAACATAGAAAATTGTAGAATACCTATAAATATTGAATTTGAAAATGTCCATTACATACCTATAGAAAAAAATATTTTTGAAACTATAGCTATTAAAATCTGTAACCAACACGGTGATGGAATAAATTTTGTTCCAAACTTCTATTCAACAAAAATTGTTTTACACTTTAAAAAGCATTGATTGCTAAAAACCATATAATTACTACTACTTAAATATGATATCCTATCAAACATGGAACGAGCTTACGTGAGATATTATTTATCGCAAGTGAGCGGGGGTCTCCACGACATTGGACCTCTATTACAATTTTATCCAGCTATACAGAGAGGTCGCGGTTTCGGAAATATATTCGGAAGTTTAATTCGTTACTTGAAACCAGTTTTTACATCAAGTTGGGACCTAATTAAAAAAGAGGCTGTAAACACAAGTAAAAATATTTTAAATGTTATAGCATATGGTGCAAACATAAAAGAAGCTGTAATTGATCAAAGCAAAGGTGGTATAAAAAATTTACGAAAATCAGTAGTTCGATGTATGGTGGAAGTCGAAGAGCCATAAAAAGACGAAGCGGTATAAAAAGACGACCAGTTTCTAAAAAGACACATTTAAAGTCGAAACGACGAAAAAAGCAAAGTAAAAGCTCTGATATATTCAATTAAAAATGGAGTGTATGAAATCTGAACTTGATCTTTTTGCGTCATTACCAGTACAAACAAGTATTTTGCGTTCAGAAGAGGTAGCATACAATCCCCTAGCTTCTTTAGAGGCATCACCTTCAACTATAGAATTTGTTTCGCTTGGAAATGGAGATACATATCGAGATTTATCCTCAAGCTACATCAAATTTAAACTTCAAATATTAAAAAAGGATGGATCAGTGTGGAGTGCAAATGATAAAATAGGAACCGGACCTGATACAAGAGCAGCCCCGCAACCCAGTGTTGTAAATAATTTATTACACTCTTTGAATAAGCAATGTAGTGTAACTCTAAACGGGAAAAACATCACTCCTTCAGACTCCTTATACCAGTGATCCCCAATGTTTTGAAGAAGAGGGCCACATACAAATTTTTCATGAGTTCAGCGGGCCGTATAAGAGTTTTCATTATTTTATACGTGACTATAATATTATATTATAAAGAAATAAAAATCAATTTAAGTATAATCAAATTTAATGTTTTATTAAAAATATTCACACAACAAAAACTACAAAAAAAGTTAAAACATATAGTATTATTATTAAAAAAAACTAAATTAATATGAACAATGTGCCTGGTTGTTTTATCTTTCAATGATATTTTTTATATTTGCATTAAAATTAGATACGCTTATTTTCAGAAAATCTTTCAAATGGTCATCCATCAGTCTTGATCGTAATTTTGATTTAATATATTTCATCCGTGAAAAGGCTTGCTCGCAGACATAGGTGCTTCCAAACATAGAAATTATTTTCCTGGCGAAATTTTTAATATTGCTGAAAGTATTTTCCGGCAAAAGTGAATAAAATGTGATTATGTTTTCACTTTTAAAAAGTGATTTCATTGTATCATTTGATTGTAAATCAATTAATTCTAATTGTAAATTGGGATCAATGTCACCCACTTCAAAAGGATTACTTCAAAAGGATTTGGAACAAAGTAAATAATGTTTCATTCCGAAAGAAATCAGAAAAGCGTTTGTTAAATTCATCTTGAAGCAATGCAATATTGTCGATACTTTCATTAATAGAAAAACTATTTTTGTCTTTTGATCTATTTTCCCATAAATATTCACAAGATTGAAAACGTTTGAAAATATTTTGTTGAAATTGTCTTTGAAAAAATTCCAATCTTGATCTGAAAGATTTGACATCGATAAATAGTTCATGCATAAGTTTACCTTTGCCTTGTAATTTTAAATTGTGGATATTGAGATGTTCAGTTATATCTGTTAAAAAAGCTGGATTCCACAACCATGCAGGATCAGATAATTCGGCAACAGGTTTTAACTTTTCTGTCATAAAAATGTCAATTTCAGCCACGACTTCACTGTGACTTCAACTTTGCCACGATTTCACTGTGATATAACAAATCATCATATTCAGCTTCAACAGTTTCCAGGAATGTTTTAAACTGGCGGTGATACAATCCTTTTTTACGTATAAAGTTGATTGTGGAAATGACAACTGACATGACGGAATTTAAACTCAGACTTTTTCCACAGGGTGACTGCTGATGAATTATGCAGTGAAATTGCATTGCCTTCATGTTGATATTACTTTCAAACATCGTATTAATTCGACCTATTAATCCTATATTTTTACCGACCATATTTTTGGCCCCATCTGTAGTTATACATGAAATTGATTCCCATTTTAATTTGAGTTCTTCCATCATTTCCGATACTTTTAAAAATATGTTTTCACCCGTTGTAGTATCCTTCAAACTTTTTAATGCAGCAAGTTCTTCAGTTACTTCAAAATTGTTATTGATACCTCGAATGAAAATAAGTAACTGAGTGGTATGACCTACTTCTTCACTCTCATCAATTGCTATGGAAAAATATGAAAAATTAACCAGCTTTTATTTGAGCTGCCAACACATATCAGCACCTAAGTCCTCAACTCGCCTCGTGATGGTGCTCGAAGATAAGCTAACAGCAGAAAAGGCGTTGGGCTCATATATTTTATATGAAAAAAAATTAAAATTTCTTGTTAAAAAGGTAATTGCGATAACGGAATGAAAACATACATTATGTATATGATTGAGTGGTATTATGGATTTGAATTTAGGATTAGAGTGTGAGAATATGTGTTATGAAATTTAAAAATTTAAATCGTTCGGAGAATTGGTTCGGAGAATTGGAATAAGATCATAGGGCAAGGCTAAGTTCGGAGATTTTAGATCTCAACATGGAAGGTTTGAATATTAAAAAAATTTATGGAATTGATGCTTTGGTAGTATAATTTAAAAGGGGCCCTTTGGCATTAGCCAGGGCCAAAGCGGACCTCTACGACCGAATCGGATCCCGCCGAAGTTGTTGGGAGCATGTATTAACGATCTTAGATTTTAAACAGACTATATTATATGAGATATGGTGTTATGAAAGATGTGGTGTTATGAAATTATCAAATATATTCTGTAATATGTAGTGAATGTTTATGGTTTTGCGATAAATTATAAAAAATGTTAATTAAATGCATATTAAAATCGTGACGAAAAAAGTGATATTTTAAAAAATCTCAATTACGCAAATTTGCGGTGTGGTACTTGCAACTAATACTATGTATATTTCAAAAATGAAAAAAGCTTTTTGTGATAAATATATTTTATTAAAATCATATTATGTGCATACATAATTAAATTGTATCAACTTTACTAAAATAAAAAAATTAAATTATTTTATGTATAGAGTATTAAGTAATATCTTCTTTGTTTATCCATGAATCATGCTTTTTATCAAAACCAAGCCATCTAACTAAAACTTGATTTCCTTTTTTTTTTTTAATTTTTTCCACAAGATAGTCATGTGGATTTTTAACTGATGTTAATTCAGGCTCATAAAAAGAACCGGTCATTGGATTATTTGTGTAATCAAGTAAATTGTATGTAATTGGATCAGTTCTTTTAATTTTTGCAATTGTAAATATTTCTGTTGACCAGTTGGGTTGATAACCTTTTGCAAAAATACCTTTAAATTTGTTTATACGAACATAATCGCCAACTTTGTATTTTGCTTTACGAAAAACTTTTAACTTACTGTAGACAGTTTTTAATAGTAATTTTTCGTTTTTCCTTGTAACTTTTTTTGGTTGAAGTTTAATTGTGTGATGATATGTTGAGTTGTATTTCTCAATAAGTGAGGATAAAATAGATATCCATTTATAATTACCCTGAAAACTAAACTGTTTCCACATCGAATTTTTTAAAGTACAGTTAAAACGTTCTACTATGGATGCTTTCATTTCAGAATATGTATGATAATGATTAATTTTTTTTCTTTCCATAAGTTTTTTAAATTCTTTGTTGAAAAACTCTTTACCTTGATCAGATTGAATATTTTTTGGGTGGGTTCCAGCACGTTTAAAAATGTTTTGCATGCCAAGTAAAACGTTATTAGCATTTTTAGTTTTAATTGGCTCAGCATAAGCATACTTCGAAAAAGTGTCTATTACAGTTAATAAATATTTATTTCCTTTGTTATACTTTGCATATGGAATCATTTCTACTAAATCGATTTGCCATGTATCGTTTAAACCTTTTCGAATAAATTTCGTCTGGCTGGTCTATGTATTTCCGTTACTATTTGTGCTTGACATTATACTTGTACCATTTAATCAGGTTTTTCAATTCTATTTTATAATTTTCTATAGAGCAACAGTTACATTTATCCGGTCCAGATGACGAGTTGTCGTAAGCCCAAGGACAAAGAGCAAAATGAGTTCCGTATATTGACGTAAATGTTTCTGTTGTTGAAAATTCTTTAATGTAATTATACATGTCAAAAATACGTTGCTTATGCTCATTTAATAAGACAGAGGAATATGATTTTAAAAACTCTTCCACTTCTTTTACCTCCATCTTTTAAAATGAATATAAGCTATAATACACTTATGCTGCTTATATATATATATATATATCAAGACGAAACTATTTTACCTCTTAATCATTTTTAAAACACGAACCGATAATGATATATTTTAATCATCCATTTACAATTATGGTAGCGGGACCATCTGGATGTGGGAAAACGAAATTTGTATGCAACTTTATCAAAAATATTACTAGATTGATACATCCCAAAATTAAAAAAATAAAATAGTGTAACCCAGAAATTTCTGCTGTTCCAAGAAATATAGATTTCCCTGATATAGATTTTTATACCGGCATTCCGGAAGAGCCTAGTGAAAATGAAAATAAACCTACGTTAATTGTTTTAGATGACTTAATGTTAGATTCAGCAAACAAACAAGTATATGAACTTTTTACTAAAGGTTCGCACCACCGTAATTTGTCTATTATATTATTAATGCAAAACATTTTTCATCAGGGAAAATTCTCACGAATACAAATTTCATTAAATTGTAAATATTTAAATATAAATTCTCAAAAGTACAAATTTCATTAAATTGTAAATATTTGGTACTTTTTAAAAACACTCGAGATAAATCACAGATTTTTCCTCTAGCTAGACAACTATATCCAGAAAATATAAAAGGCTTCCTGGGGGTATATAATGAATCAACATCAAGCCCACATGGTCATATTGTATTAGATTTAACACAAGACATTAACGATTTGTTTCGAATTAGAACCAATATATTCTCAGAGGAATATTGCGTTTGTTTTTGTGCTACCAAAGATTTAAATAATTGCTTAAAATATGAAACGGTTGAAGAAAAACCGACATATGTTACATGTACTAGAAAAATGCAGCAACAAGAATTTTCGTGAAAATGTTCTTAAATATTGTGATGATGACATTATAAAGACTATTGCGGAAATTGCTATAAATGTATTAAATGGTAATAATAAAATAACACCGACGCGAAAAGCGAAATTAAAAAAACATAAAAATCAATTAAGATTTCTAGCCTGTGCGAAGAAAAGTATAAAAGCCAAACAAAAAATATTAGTTCAACATGGTGGATTTTTACCAACTTTAATCGGTACTATATTATTTGGTGTAATAGGAAAGCTACTCAGTAAGACATAATGCAGTGAATGATTGTTATGTCACCAGAAATATTTTCAAAATTTAGTAAATTATTTCAAGATGATAAAACCTTAGATTTTTTAGATCAAAAAATGAAAAAAGTTTTATATGATAAAAAATTAAAACCATTGCAAAAATGGTACTGATATCGTCAAAATCTCCTCAAATATGGAATTAACAAAAGACACGCAAAAAAATTACCAGAAAAGGCTAATAATCTTACATTTGATAAAGGCACTCAAACAAAATACTTTTCTAAACCCAATGCATATACAGAAACTTAATTACCTAAATACAAATCAACATCAGCACAGACCGATTTTTTACCATTAGTAACTGATGATGGTTTGAATATGATCCTAAAAAAGAACATTCAAGTATGGATATCGATTTAACACATTACGATATGGATGATGAAAATTCATTTAAAAAATTAGCTCAAACTGAAATGTTAAAAGATGAAAAATTAGTCGAAAGACCATCTCTAAGCTCTGATTATCGAATGTTTGAAACACCAAGTGGTGATGTAATTACCGTTGCTGTACCATCTCCTGAAAAAAAGAAGACACTAAGATCGGCCGGTAGTTCAATTTCCTCAACTATACTTTCACAGTTTCCTGAAACAAAAAAACGAAAACTAAAACCAAAACTAAGAACTTCATCAACACCGGAATGGACACCATATAAATAGTACAACACTTTATGTTTTGGAAGAAGTTAACAAAGATGGATAGTCAAGATGACTTCTCTGTAACATTGTTTAGTAATGATAATGTAAAATTATGTCCAGAAAACACTTTAGCTTCATTTGAAAATAAATTACCTATTCACTTTGATTTAAGAAATGGAAATTGGAAAGTTGGCCTTTCAGAAATATATCTGAAAGATTTCCTACAAACAGAAGAATTTAACAAAGGGAAATGTGCTTTTATCAATATTGGACAGTATAATGTTTATGTAAGAAACATTTAAAAACCTCTCGTAACCAAATTAAAATTAAAGTAACCAAATCTATAGGCTACACATATTATTCATATGACGATTCGGAACTACATTTGGATGATTGGAAGTTTAATTTTTTGCCAACGCTCATTAAAAATATAACTCCTAATCCAGGATTTACTCGGAACCAAGTTTTCAAAGAATTTTTTAATGAAATTTTGACATATATCTCTACTCCTAAAAATTATGATGATTTAATATTTAAAAAAGTGTCAGAATCTAACCGAAGGGATTTAATTCGAATATCGCAGACTTTTGATGAAGACAGTTTCTATATAAAAGTTGATCAAAGTTATAATGTAAAAACATTACTAACTGAATTATTTCAACAGAAAAAAAATATAAAAAATTTCAAAACAAAATTACCTGAACTATTCAAATTAGCTGTTGCTAATAATAAAGATGAATTGAATGGAATGGTGATGATTTATTCAGATATAGTCTTGTCCATTACTTTGAAAATGTCCATTACATGCTTATAGAAAAAAATTGTTTTGAAACGATAGCGATTAAAATTTGCAACCAATATGGTGATGGAATAAATTTTGTTTCGAGGTACTATCCAACAAAAATTGTATTACACTTTAAAAGGCATTGATTGCCATAAAAACAATATAAATACTACTACTCATACATGATATCATATCAAACATGGAAAAAGTTTACGTGAGATATTATTCCTCTCAAGTAGGAGGAGGAATCAACGATATTAGACCTTTATTTCAATTTTATCCAGCTATACAAAAGGGTCGTGGTTTTGGAAATATATTCGGAAGTTTAATTCGTTACTTAAAGCCAGTTTTTACAACAGGTTGGGACTTAATTAAAAAAGAGGCTGTAAACACAAGTAAAAATATTTTTAATGATATAGCATCTGGTGCAAACATAAAAGAAGCTGTAATTGATCAAAGCAAAGGCGGCATAAAAAATTTACGGAAATCAGTAGCTAACCAACTGCATTCGATGTATGGTGGAAGACGAACAGCTATAAAAAGACAAAGAGCTATAAAAAGACGAACGACGAAAAAAGCAAAGTAAAACCTCCGACATATTCAATTAAAAATGGAATGTATGAAATCTGAACTTGATCTTTTTGCGTCATTACCTGTTCAAACAAGTATTTTGCGTTCAGAAGAGGTAGCATACAATCCTTTAGCTTCTTTAGAGGCATCACCGTCAACTATTGAATTTGTTTCACTTGGAAATGGAGATACATATCGAGATTTATCCTCGAATTATATAAAATTTAAAGTTCAAATATTAAAAAAAGATGGATCAGTTTGGAGTGCAAATGATAAAGTAGGAACTGGAACTGAAGCAAGGGCAGCTCCGCAGCGCAGTGTTGTAAATAATTTATTACACTCTTTAATTAAACAATGTAATGTAACTCTAAACGGAAAAAACATCACTCCTTCAGACTCCTTCTACCATTATAAAGCATACTTAACTACTTTACTAAATTATGGTACAGATTCCAGTCAAACACATCTGGAAGCATCTGGTTGGGAATTGGATAAACCAAATGTAAATGATTTTAATAATTCTGGTTCTAAATCTAGACGAAAAAAATCATACAACAATTCTACAGTAGTAGAATTAATGGGAAAATTACATGTAGATTTCTTCAATACTCCTAAATTACTTTTAAATAATGTTGACATTCGAATTGCTTTAGCCCTAGAAAAACAGGATTTTTTTATTTTCTTTAACGATGCCGATGAAAGCTATTTAAAAATTCTCGAAGCTACATTATACATGAAATATTTAACAATTAATCCTAGCATATTGATAGCACACAATACTGTACTGGAAAAGGCTAACGCAAAATATTTTTATACGAGAAGTGAAATCAAAACATTTACAATTCCAGCTAACACTTCCAACATATCATTGGATAATATATTTATAGGGCAAATACCAAAAGCTCTTGTATTTTGTATGGTTAATAATGAAAATTTTAATGGTAAAAGATCAAAAAATCCATACCATTTCGATCATCAAAATCTCACACAATTTCAATTATATGTGAATGGAGTGCCTACACCAAACTCTGCAATTGAAACAAGTTTTACAACGAATAATTCTTGTAATTCTCGAGCATATTTAACATTATTTAGCGGAACAGGTATACATCATTCTGATAGAGGACATCAAATTTCAAAAGAATTATTTTCAAAAGGTTATACAATACTGGCTTTTGATTTATCACCAGACGGCTCGGGAACTGATACATGTCAGAGTTTATTAAACCAGGGAGTAGTAAAGATTGAAGCAAGACTCAGCTCTCCATTAACTTCAACATTAACTTGTATTGTATTTGCAGAATTCGATGCTAATATCGAAATTGATAAAAATCGTAACGTCTACGTGAACATATAAAAGGAAGTTTAGTGAACCATCTCTATTCATTTCAAAATGACATGTGCTCTAGTAGATTTATCGTTCTGTACGGACGATAACAATACAATATTTGTAAAAAATATTGCTGTGGCTGGTATAAAAGAAAAATGTAAAATTATTGTAAAAGAATTAAAGTATAAATTTCTTGTCAGAGATTTGAAAAAAACAGATATTGAGAATTACTCTTCTGGACATATCGATAACGAAAAATAAGTAACAACTTAATACATTTGCTTAAAAAATTCGATATAGTCTTAACAAATGGAAAACTTAAAGCAGAATTTTAACAACATTTGTACGAGGAAATACTCGACTAATTAATATTTCCCGTTTGCAAAATAATGAATACACTTCAGATTTCAAGGGTGCTGAAATGTAATAACTTAACACATAAAATATTTAGAGGTGTCTATGCTCTTAATCAATTGCCAAAACAAGTTTAAAAACCTAGTATTTTGGTGGTAAATACTGATACTTCTAATGAAAAGGGAAGACATTGGTTAGCAATATTTGTTCCAGTTCAAGGGTGTGCAGAGTATTTTGATTCATTTGGAAATCCGCCATCGCGGAATGAGATAATAAAATTTCTACAAAATCAATCGAAATGTTTTGTTTTCAACAATAAGCGATTACAAAGTAATTTAACATCTGTTTGCAGACATTATTGTTGTGTCATTATCTTCGTATCTATGGATGCGAAGTTCCTATAAAAGCATAAAATATTTTCTTAATTTATTCGGCACATCATCCCCACTTAAAAACGATAAAAAAATACAAGCATTATTTCGAAAAATTTTTAAAAAATGCGGAGGAAAAACTATAAATATAAAATTCTAAAATAGAATTCATCAGTTAAAACAAAAAAAAACAATGGGCACCCAACAAAGTCGGAAGTATTTGAAACACAAAAAAGTGAGCCAGCGCAAAACCTTTTATTAAGCTATATTTATTTTTTGGATAAAAAACAAACCATAAAAATTCAAATTGGATTTAATATTGAAAATTTTGCTGCATCAATAATTTTCCAACGACAAAACAAAGTCATAAGCGAAATGAATTATTTGGAGTGGTATACATTTTATCACGATTTTAAAAACAGTCAAACAAAATTAAATTCAAAAGGATTTTCGCTAACATTTAATCATGCTGAGTACACCCGTTTTTGTCTTATGCTAGATTTTATACAAGCAGTGGTGTCATATAACAATGCAGCTGAACTAAATATACGAGAATATGTATTCAAATATTTTGAGAGATGTATTGAAAAAAATAAACTAAGATTGGAACAAGAAGATTTCTACATTCCAATGAATTTACACATAGCTCAGTGTAACTATTCCAGACTATTTTATGAAATACCTATGTTTTTGTCAGAAAAAATATCTTGGTCAACAATAAATAAAACAAATATTTTTGGTTTTATTTTCTTTTATTAAATACATATATAAATTCATACAATTTTTTACAGCACATCTTTTTAAATTTTTAGTAATGTTATGGTGAGGGCAAATGGTTGTGAAATTCCTTAGTTTCTGAAGAGATGGAATGTCATTATCTAAATTGATAACTTCTACTGAACTGGAAAAAAAATTTTTCTAAAAATTCCTTTTTCTGATACCCCTTTACGTAAACGACATCGAATGAATTTAAATGCTCCTTTAAAATATTTTTAATTTCTAAATATTCTATAAATCCATCATCCCAGTCAAGTCCATTTATTTGGGTTTTATTGAATTCATTTTGTTGTTTAACATAACTATTTAACTCCTCAAACGAATAAGGTGCTCTAAACATAAACACCGTCGGTATTAGAGACCCATCAGCTATCAAAGAAAATTCTTTCAAGAAATATTGCTTATTATTTCCAACAATAAATTGTAGATCAGCTACTGCCTTCCTGCTGCTCATTTTATGTCTTACTATATTAAAATAACTTGAAAACCTCTAATTTATACCTAATACGATTTAAAAAGAGAGGGAAAAAAAGAGGGATCACCTGATCGGACCTCCGACGACGTTTTGCAAAACACTTTCAGCCTGGGGGCCCCTTTACCCCAAGGGGCCTTGCCATTTGCCCCTTGCACCTTGCCGCTAGGGGAGGGAGCTTTTTGGTAGTAGCAAGGACCGAATCGGGCCTTCGGACTTTTAGGATTAAATCGGACCTTTATGACTGAATCGGAATTTGGACCTTTAGGACCGAATCGGATCTTTATGACTGAATCGGACTGAATGTCACTTTACAAAAACTTTTCATAATTATAATATTATTGCTAAATAAAATTTCTTTATTTTTTTTATTTTTATTCTTTTATTATTTTATTTTTAAATTTGTTTAGTAAAACTTTTTACAGAAATCTACAAAATTTTAAAAATTTTTATTCTTAGTTGGATTTTATTTGTAAACATTATTATATATCTATATATAGCTCATTATTTTGAATAGAATAATGACCCCACGCTAAAGTTTTAACGTTATCATTGGCTATATATCTCTTCTCATCTAAAGAACTTAAAGCAATTTTATTTAATGACTGTGTATATATAGTATGTAATTTAGACTTTAAAATATTCATTTTACCATATAAAACAATATTTTCAAAGAAATATTTCCTGTAGTCATTTATAGTTAATTTTTTTACAGCAGTTTTTTTTATACCTTTACTTTTTTTTATAATTTTATTAGGCAAAATATCTAATAAGTACATTTTTGATCTAAGTCCTATAAATTCTTTCACAATTTTTCCACTACTTTCATCTTTAAATAAACCAATCATTTTTTTATTTACAAGCGGTAAACCGTAAACATTATTGGGATCATAATCAGATGTATCAAAAATTAGTTTTGTTTGATCAATTTCAAACACATCAAATTTCAAAAGAATTATTTTCAAAAGGTTATACAATACTGGCTTTTGATTTATCACCAGACGGCTCGGGAACTGATACATGTCAGAGTTTATTAAACCAGGGAGTAGTAAAGATTGAAGCAAGACTCAGCTCTCCATTAACTTCAACATTAACTTGTATTGTATTTGCAGAATTCGATGCTAATATCGAAATTGATAAAAATCGTAACGTCTACGTGAACATATAAAAGGAAGTTTAGTGAACCATCTCTATTCATTTCAAAATGACGTGTGCTCTAGTAGATTTATCGTTCTGTACGGACGATAACAATACAATATTTGTAAAAAATATTGCTGTGGCTGGTATAAAAGAAAAATGTAAAATTATTGTAAAAGAATTAAAGTATAAATTTCTTGTCAGAGATTTGAAAAAAACAGATATTGAGAATTACTCTTCTGGACATATCGATAACGAAAAATAAGTAACAACTTAATACATTTGCTTAAAAAATTCGATATAGTCTTAACAAATGGAAAACTTAAAGCAGAATTTTAACAACATTTGTACGAGGAAATACTCGACTAATTAATATTTCCCGTTTGCAAAATAATGAATACACTTCAGATTTCAAGGGTGCTGAAATGTAATAACTTAACACATAAAATATTTAGAGGTGTCTATGCTCTTAATCAATTGCCAAAACAAGTTTAAAAACCTAGTATTTTGGTGGTAAATACTGATACTTCTAATGAAAAGGGAAGACATTGGTTAGCAATATTTGTTCCAGTTCAAGGGTGTGCAGAGTATTTTGATTCATTTGGAAATCCGCCATCGCGGAATGAGATAATAAAATTTCTACAAAATCAATCGAAATGTTTTGTTTTCAACAATAAGCGATTACAAAGTAATTTAACATCTGTTTGCAGACATTATTGTTGTGTCATTATCTTCGTATCTATGGATGCGAAGTTCCTATAAAAGCATAAAATATTTTCTTAATTTATTCGGCACATCATCCCCACTTAAAAACGATAAAAAAATACAAGCATTATTTCGAAAAATTTTTAAAAAATGCGGAGGAAAAACTATAAATATAAAATTCTAAAATAGAATTCATCAGTTAAAACAAAAAAAAAACAATGGGCACCCAACAAAGTCGGAAGTATTTGAAACACAAAAAAGTGAGCCAGCGCAAAACCTTTTATTAAGCTATATTTATTTTTTGGATAAAAAACAAACCATAAAAATTCAAATTGGATTTAATATTGAAAATTTTGCTGCATCAATAATTTTAATCAATAAAGCTCATTATTTTGAATAGAATAATGACCCCACGCTAAAGTTTTAACGTTATCATTGGCTATATATCTCTTCTCATCTAAAGAACTTAAAGCAATTTTATTTAATGACTGTGTATATATAGTATGTAATTTAGACTTTAAAATATTCATTTTACCATATAAAACAATATTTTCAAAGAAATATTTCCTGTAGTCATTTATAGTTAATTTTTTTACAGCAGTTTTTTTTATACTTTTACTTTTTTTTATAATTTTATTAGGCAAAATATCTAATAAGTACATTTTTGATCTAAGTCCTATAAATTCTTTCACAATTTTTCCATTACTTTCATCTTTAAATAAACCAATCATTTTTTTATTTACAAGCGGTAAACCGTAAACATTATTGGGATCATAATCAGATGTATCAAAAATTAGTTTTGTTTGATCAATTTCAAACACATCTGATTTTATATCTTCATAGAAATCTTCAGTCTTTATATTATATATAAAACTATCGGTATCCATATAATTCAATTCAATATTTGAATTATACTTTGGTTTCATATAGTCATAGTGGAACTTATACATATGTAATTTAGAGAGCTCTAGGACTGTGAAACCTAAGTGTATTGGTTTATCATATAACACTTTCAATGTATTTAATTGAACTGCAGAAAGATTTTCATTGAATATTGCAATACTATGGAAATTTGGTTTCATAATTAATGATCTTGCTCCAAGATGTTTCCGGCTATTTTAACTATTTTCCTTTTATCAACGTTTTCCATAGTCTTACCATAAACAGCTTTATTCATTAATTTAAAAAAAATTTTTTCAAAAGAATTCGTTGCTAAAGCTCTATGGTTAGTATTCAAGTTAATATACTTTTTTAACCAATCAGATTGTCGAAACTGTATTACTCTATGAATCTTTTCCAATATTAGATCTTGTTTTAAGCATTGTTTCAAATTTTTATAATGAATTATATAATTTCTTATTTTCATTTAAATCTAATAATAGTTTTTTCATTTTACCATTGGCAGGTGTTTTGTTTTCACAACAAAATGGTAAATCATTGTGAATGCCATGTAATAATTGAGGATATCTATTTCAGAATCATCAAAAATATCATCTATTTCAAAATCTGATGGGTTTTCAAGCCACTTAAAAGAACCATACGGAAGTAGTTGCGACATGGCCCACCCATATAAATTATTTGCATCTAAATATATTATATATTCAGATGATTCTGCAGGCTTATATTGATCCCCCATATATTTATTATTTGATTTAGCATATCTTTTTGAACATTGGCTAATACCTCCACGAATACTTTGTTTAAAAAAATTAAACATATTAATATCGTCAAATAATTCTAATTCTACTTTAGTATATTTCAACATAGCATCCCATGTAAGACCTGGTAAAGTAAAATATTGAGCTGGATCTAAACTATAAATTTTAATGCAAATTTCCCTAAAATTTTCAAAAACGTCTGTCAGTAAAAAAAACATCAGTTTTTAAGTAAATCTTCGAATAATCTTTTAAAGTTTGACAATGAAAGACATCCCAAACTTTTTTAGCATGAAGATATCTGAACATAAAGTATCTGTCATCTGATTTTTAAAGACTTCTTGTGGGGGTAAATAAAGTTGGTTGAGCTTTTCTATTGAATCTATATAATCATACGGCAAAACATCCTTTCGAATTAATAATTCTAATTTTTCATTGCTTTGAAAATGTGTTTTTACGGTTTCTAACTTTTCTCTACGTAAATTTTCTGTCATTGATTCAAGGCTGGATTGCATAAACCTATAAGAATCTAAAAATTTTATTTGAAAATATTTCTTTGTTTCTTCAATAAAAATAGATTTGGATACAGAAATATAATTTTCTTTGTTTAAGGGAGGAACTGAAATAGTACCCTTTACCGAATTTAACTCTTTAAATAATAAATGAGCATCATAATTAGAAAAATTATGAAAGAATACAGGGAAAAACTTAGGTATACGAAATAATATATTACAAGAGCTAGATGGTTAGATGGCAATGATCCCGTACACGATTTTCATTTGATAGAAATTCTTTTTCACAAATATGACATGTTTCACTATTTGTATGATGATATTTTTGCTCTACGGTTAGTCTTTCCATTGGTTTCGGTTTTTCAATATAGTTTTCAAAAAGAAATGTACAATCTTTTATTAAAGCTGTGATGAAGTTCTTTCCGCAATCCAATCCTAAAAAAGTTAAGAAAATTTTATAAGTTTGTTTTTTCATTTACAAATTTTATAAACCATACCTGTGAAATCTTTATATATATTTAAATTACTATCAAATGAACATTTGATATAATATGAAAAAGCCATCGGAATATGTTTTTTAATATTTGTTGTTGATGGAATTTTAGGACTAGGTTCACATGTTGAAACAGGTTCCAGCAAACTTTCTGAATCAGCATAAACTATAAATGGAACCTTAATTTTTTATGCCAATTTTTAAATTTTAAAAATTTGTTTTCAGGGTTAGGTAACTTGGTAATGATGTTTGTACATTCTTTTTTATGAATTTGTAAATTTTGTTGTGAAATAAAGCCACATAAACATGTTCGACAAAAATAATTCCTGTGCTCATGTTTAGAAAGTTGATTTTGCACTAATCTCGACAAATTTTTAGCCCAAACGTAATATGACTTTTCATTTTTTGTAATTAAAAGCATTTCAATATGATGATTTTTTACTTCCTTTGTATGGTAGTAGGGTCCAATTATTTTTATAGAATTTTTGAATCCTTTTTCATATCCATATACAGTGATGCTTATTTCCGGATTCATTATTTCAAATTCTTTTATATCATTATGATGAAGTGGAAATTCTAAATTACCAAACTCTAATTGCGCTACTTTTGCATTATTTAAAATTATTGTTTGTACTTCTATATTATCAATAGTACTTCAATAGTTTGTACTTCTATATTATCAAATGACCTCATTTTTATTTTCCAAAAGAAAAGTAGCAATCCTTCCTTGAAATCCCTGCTGTATAATAGGCAATGGTACTTTCGTTTTATGTGAATTTGTTCGGATATGATAGTTCCAATATTTTTTGTCTACTTCCATGCTACATTCTTGACAATATTTCTTTTCTATAAAACTATAGTCACCTTTTAGTTTCTTTGTTGATGCTGTATTTTCATCTGCATTTTCGGAAAACTGTTTACCACAATATTCACATAAAGGTTCCATATTTTTAGTTTATTTAAATATTAATTCAAATATAATTAAATATTATAAATATAAAGTTCTTTTGTCTTAAACGATATTGTTTTCAGTAATACTATTTGAATATTAACAATAAATTCTAAAAAAGCTATTTATATAAATATATAACTTTTAAATAAACCAATCCCCCCATCAAAACTTAAATTAAACATGTTAAGAATAACAACTATATGTATATAATTGTTGTTATATTTGAACTTAATCATTTATTAAAATAGTTTAAGTTACATATTAATAACTTGGTTGGGTAATAAGCACTAGTTTTTTGATGGGGGCAAGTTATTAGATCTCCGAGGGACAGTTATCGAACCTCCGAATCAGAAAAGTAAAAGAATCTGAAAACCTGAAAAACTTGAAATTTTCTTAATTCTTAAATGAAACAAATTAGGTCTATATTTTTATATTTTATTTTAATATTTTTTCTTGAGAACAAATATCCACCATAGGAATCAGGTCAAACAGAGCCATATTACGCCTTTCTGGGTCACGACCTATAGATTTTAAATAAAAGCAAGTCCCGTTTAATTCTTCTAGTTCTTTTTCAGTTGTCACTTGTTTTGAAAATCTGTCGGGCATGAATATTGAAACTTTTTGATCATTTATGGGATCCTTCAGTTCACATAACACAATTTTATCTCCTCTTTTTGTATCTAAAAATTTCCATGAAATTACCTCATACAGTTTTCTTTGGGCCAAATAGTCTATGTATTGATCATTAGCACCTTTTGCTACTGACATTAAATTTTGAATAAAGGCCTAAAATAATATCGAGGAACAAAATAATATAATAATTAGAAATAAATTATAAATAAATAAATATTAATTATCTTTCCATTTTCTTTTTTCCAAGTTATTTTTTTTCTTTTTGTTTAATACCGTTTAGCAGACTGATTAAAGTAAGTAAAATTTTTGAGTTTATATACTTTTGTTAAATACTAAAACAAAGGTTTCTCTACCATGTTTTTAACATTTTTTAAAAATAACATTTATAACAGTTTTTAACATTTATAAATCTACCAATTAATCCTAATGTCTATATATCAATTCTGGCCCATAGGGAGTAATGTTTTTGGGAACATCGGCGGGGTCCGATTCGGTCCTGGCTAATGCCAAAGGGCCCCTTTTAAATCATACTACCAAAGCATCAATTCCATAAATTTTTTTTAATATTCAAACCTTCCATGTTGAGATCCAAAATCTCCGAACTTAGCCTAGCCCTATGATCTTATTCCAATTCTCCGAACCAATTCTCCGAACGATTTAAATTTTTAAATTTCATAACACATATTCTCACACTCTAATCCTAAATTCAAATCCATAATACCACTCAATCATATACATAATGTATATTTTCATTCCGTTATCGCAATTACCTTTTTAACAAGAAATTTTAATTTTTTTTCATATAAAATATATACGCCTTACGCCTTTTGTGCCAGAACCGGCTTATTATATCTACTGACTATGTTTGGTAGTGTAGTGCCTTTTCAAATTGTAGTCTTTTAATACTGCTATTTTATCTCTACAAATCAGACATATACAATTATTATTTACCATTGTGAAAAAATAATCAATTGACCACTGCTCATTAAATACGCGGCGTTCAATATAAACTTTTCTTTTTTTCGACATATTATATAACCGTTATTACAATTTTAATGTCTTTAAATTTTAATTATATTCTCACAGTAAATTAACAAACAATAAAACGTTACTATATTCTTAAAAAATTGAACACTAACTGATCTATCAGTAATCACTTAATTTGTTCATAGTAATACATTTGATAAATTCTCGCTAAATATATGAATTCACAATTCGCAGTAAATATAGCCTACGTAGTTGTTATTATAGGAAAATAGTTATATTTAAAAAAAAAATCAAAGTTCTGAGAAATGTTTTTTGCGAGTAGAAAATTAACAGATGCCTAAATGTATAATTTTAAATGTAATATGAATGTAGTAATAAAATACTATTTTATAAGGCAGGGGTCCCCTTAGTTTGGGGACCCCGCCTTATACCATTATAAAGCATACTTAACTACTGTACTAAATTACGGTACAGGTTCCAGTCAAACACATCTGGAAGCATCTGGTTGGGAATTGGATAAACCAAATATAAATGATTTCAACAATTCTGGTTCTAAATCAAGACAAAAATCATACAACAATTCTTCAATAGTAGAATTAATGGGAAAATTACATGTAGATTTCTTCAATATTTTTCAATTACTTTTAAATAATGTTGACATTCGAATTTCTTAAGCATTAGAGGAACAAGATTTTTTTATTTTCTTTAACGATAACGATAAAAGCTATTTAAAAATTCTCGAAGCTACATTATACATGAAACATTTAACAATTAATCCTAGCATATTGATAGCACACAATACTGAACTGGAAAAGGCTAACGCAAAATATTTTTATACGAGAAATGAAATCAAAACATTTACAATTCCAGCTAACACTTCCAACATATCATTGGATAATATATTTATAGGGCAAATACCAAAAGCTCTTGTATTTTGTATGGTTAATAATGGTAAAAGATCAAAAAATCCATACCATTTCGATCATCAAAATCTCACACAATTTCAATTATATGTGAATGGAGTGCCTACACCAAACTCTGCAATTGAAACAAGTTTTACACCGAATAATTTTTGCACTTCTCGTGCATATTTAACATTATTTAGCGGAACAGGTATACATCATTCTGATAGACGACATCAAATTTCAACTATTTCGAACTAATTTCAAAAGGTTATACAATACTAGCTTTGGATTTATCACCAGACGGCTCGGGAACTGATACATGTCAGAGTTTATTAAACCAGGGAGTAGTGAAGATTGAAGCCAGACTCAGTGCGCGATTAACTTGAACACTGCATTGTGTTTGCAGAATTCGATGCCAATGTGGAAATTGATCAAAATCGCAACGTCTACGTAAACGTATAAAAAGAAAGTCAGTGTAACACTTCTATTCATTTAAAAATCGCCTGTGCTCTGGTAGATTTATCGTTCTGTATGGACGACAACAATACAATATTTTTAATAAATATTGCTTTAGCAGGAATAAAAGAAAAATGTAAAACTATTGTAAAAGAATTGAAGTATAAATTCCCCACCACAGATTTTAAAAGAACAGATATTGAAAATTGATAACGAAAAAACAACTAAAAATTTAATAAATTTGCTTGAAAAATTCGATATAGTCTTAACAAATGGAAAACTTAAAGCTGCATTTTTAACAACTTTAATAAGAGCAAATACCCGTTTAATCGATATTTCCCGTTTGCAAGATAATGAATACACTTCAGATTTCAAAGGTGCTGAAATGTAATAACTTAACACGCAAAATCTTGAGAGGTGTTTATGCTCTTGCCCAATTACTAAAACAAGTTTCAAAACCTAGTATTTTGGTGGTAAATACTGATACTTCTAATGAAAAGAGAACACATTGGTTAGCAAAATTTGTTCCAGTTCAAGGGTGTGCAGAGTATTTTGATTCATTTGGAAATCCGCAATCGCGCAATGAGATTATAAAATTTCTACAAAATCAATCGAAATGTTTTGTTTTCAACAATAAGCGATTACAAAGTAATTTAACATCTGTTTGCGGACATTATTGTTGTGTCATTATCTTCGTATCTATGGATGCGAAGTTCCTATAAAAGCATAAAATATTTTCTTAATTTATTCGGCACATCATCCCCACTTAAAAACGATAAAAAAATACAAGCACTATTTCGAAAAATTTTTAAAAAATGCGGAGGAAAAACTATAAATATAAAATTCTAAAATAGAATTCATCAGTTAAAACAAAAAAAAAAACAATGGAGCAACCAACAAAATCAGAAGTATTTGAAACACAAAAAGGCAAGCCATCGCAGAACCTTTTATTAAGCTATATTTATTTTTTGGATAAAAAACAAACCATAAAAATTCAAATTGGATTTAATATTGAAAATTTTGCTGCATCAATAATTTTCCAACGACAAAACAAAGTCATAAGCGAAATGAATTATTTGGAGTGGTATACATTTTATCACGATTTTAAAAACAGTCAAACAAAATTAAATTCAAAAGGATTTTCGCTAACATTTAATCATGCTGAGCGCCCTAAAAAACTTACATTGCAGCTAGATGAGTACACCCGTTTTTGTCTTATGCTAAATTCTATATAAGCAGTGATGTCATATAACAATGGAGCTGAACTAAATATACGAGAATATGTATTCAAATATTTTGAGAGATGTATTGAAAAGAATAAACTTCGATTGGAACAAGAAGATTTCTACATTCCAATGAATTTACACATAGCTCAGTGTAACTATTCCAGACTATTTTATGAAATACCTATGTTTTTGTCAGAAAAAATATCTTGGTCAACAATAAATAAAACAAATATTTTTGGTTTTATTTTCTTTTTAAAATATAATAAATGGTTTTATTTTCTTTTATTAAATACATATATAAATTCATACAATTTTTTACAGCACTTCTTTGTAAATTTGCCGTAATGTGATGGTGAGGGCAAATGGTGGTGAAATTACTTGGTTTCTGAAGAGATGGAATGTCCTTATCTAAATTGATAACTTCTACTGAACTCAAAACAAATTTATCTAAAAATTCCATTTTCTGGTACCCCTTTACGTAAACGACATCGAATGAATTTAAATGTTCCTTTAAGATATTTTTAAGTTCTAAATATTCTATAAATCCATCATCCCAGTCAAGACCATTTACTTGCGTTTTATTGAATTTATTTTGCTGTTTAACATCACTATTTAACTCCTTGAAGGAATAAGGTGGTTTAAACATAAACAGCATCGGTATCAGAGACCCATCAGCTATCAAAAAAAATTCTTTTAAGAAATATTACTTATTATTTCCAACAATAAATTGTAAATCTGCTACTGCCTTGCTGCTCATTTTGTCTACTAAATTAAAATAACATGAAAACCTCTAATATATATACCTAATACGTTTTCAAAAAAAGGGGCCTCCTGGCCGCTTGGTTCCTTGCCGCCTGGCCGGTTGGCCCTTTGTCCCTTGGCCCCTTGTCACTTGACCCCTTGCCGCTTGGCCCCTCGCCCCTAGGGGAAGGAAGACCGATACCGGACCGTCGATTTAAATGGATTAGCGTGAAATGGATTAGCCAAATTCTTGCTAGATAATATTTTAACTTCTCTACATAGTGATTTTTGTATATTGGTGGCTCCATAGTAATTTGGTTCTTAGACATAGTTTAGAAAATATACAATGATTAATTATTAATGGGAATTGAAAAATATAATTTGCATATTTTAAAAAGTGTTATGTATGAAAGTGTTATGTACAAAATATTTGTATGTTGCATAAAAAAAGTTGAAATTGATTTGAGTTTTTAAATTAATTTTTAATTAAAATCTTAGTACCGGAGCCATTCGAAGAAATAATTGGAAAATGAGATATTTTCCAATTAAAAAGAAAAATAACATTCAATTATGAAATCAAATTGATGGACCTTCCTAGAGGACGAGCAGCTGAGAAATTGTTATGTGCAGAAAAGATGCCAAGTGAGCATGACTTGGATGTGCTAATCAGACTTGTTTGCAAGGAGAAGATGCTGGCTGAGATCACGCTAAAATTAAAATAATAAAAAAGGTAACCTGAAAAATATAAATAAACAAGGTAGAATGTAAACTAACGGTTTTTAAAAGCGCACATTTCCAAAACTCAATACAAACTGTTTAGAAGTGTGACTTACACAAAAATTTGAAAATTTCATGTAATAAGAAAAAATGTGAAAATAGGACATTTTTGAAATTTTGAGGGGCCGTAAGTCCGGAATCCTATATAACTAAGAAAAGCCGTTAACACACGTAAAAATATATTATTGAACCTTTAATTTTCATGTCTTGCCGAAGAAAAATTTTTACAGGTGCCTAAGTTACAGGTGTCTAAAAATAGCAAATTTTCAATTTTTGAGGCGTAATAACTCTTTACCAAAAACTGTTACCAAAAAATTTTCTGAGGAAACTTATACTAATTCTAAAAGTTCTTTCTTGTCTCAAAATTTCAGTTTCCTATCTAAAGGGGTGCCGGAGTTATGGATAAAGAAATTTCATGCAAAATGTGGTTTTCACATAACGGTAAATTTAAATCGTAAATTACAAAATATTACATAATTTTGATATTGTTTTATATAGATAATAAAATTTTCCATCTTCTGGCGGTTTTAGATTGCAAAACTATTACGCAGAGCCCGAGATATATACATCTGAAAATGGGGCTTTTTCGTAATTTTGAAGAGCTGCAACTTTGGAACCCTTTACAACTAAAATAAACCTTTCACACACGTAAAAATATATTATTGTAGCTTTAATTTTTACATATTGCAGAAGTAAAATGTGTACAGGTTCCTAAGTTACAGGTGTTTAAAAATAACAAATTATCAATTTTTAAGCCCTAATAGCTCATAAACAGGGGGTGGTCCGAAAAAATTTTCTGAGCAAACTTATACTAATTCTCAAAGTTCTTTCTTGCCTCAAAATTTCAAGCTTCTATCTAGAAGCGTGCCGGAGTTATGAAAGAAGAAAAATCATGCAAAATTTGGTTTTCACATAACGGTAAATTTAAATACTAAATTTAAAAAATTTGTATAATTTTGATATTAATTTACAAAGATAAAAGAAATACCTGTCGAATGACGTTTTCAGATTGAAAAAATCTTGAGCAGAACATAAGATATATGCATTTAAAAATAGGGCTTTTTCAAAGTTTGAGGGGCTGTAGCTCCGTAATGGGGGGGGGGCTACATGAAAAAGTTTTTCCACAAAATTATTTTTTTTATAAGACCTACCTATGGCTAAAATTTTTTTTCTCTATCTTTAACTGTGTAGAAGTTTTGTAAACAGACGGACGGACGGACGGACAGAGTGAAACTAATAAGCACATTTTTTCAAAATTTTTTTGGAAATGTGCTAAAAAGGTGACCTGGAAGAAATTAAAAATTTTGTAAATTTAATATAAAATCTGAAAAGTTGAAAAATTTTAATAAAAAAGAAAATATTTAATTTGTAAATTTTTGTTTATTTTAACTTTTTTTTTTTTTATTTATACAATGTTTCTTGCGAGTCTATACTCTTATTTGGAATTAACTCAATAAATCTGAAAAGTTAAAAAATTTAAATAAAAAAGAAAATATTTAATTTGTAAATTTTTTATTTTAACTTTCTTTTATTTATACCATTTTTCTTGCGAGTCTATACTCGTATTTGGAAATAACTCAAAAAGAGACATATTCCGCCTATCAGGATCCCGTCCCAAAAATTTGAAATAGAAGCCCTTGCCGTTAATTTGATTTAATTCTTCCTCCGACACAACTTGTTTGGAGAACCGCTCCGGCATAAAAAAGTAATGCTTTTTGTTGAATCTTCCATTGGGCATGTTACTTTATATAGACCCCTGCTGACCCCTGCCTGCTGACCCCTTTTAGTTTTTAGAAATTTCCATTCTTTTACCTCGTACATCACGTTCTTCACCAGTGCATCTATCGTTTCGTAACTCTCTTGATCCCCTTTTCCAATTGCTATGAGATTGTATATAAATTCCTAAATGAAAATAAAATATAAAATAAATAATTAAAAATATAGCAAAAAATTTTGAAAAAAAAAAAAAAAAAGATTATTAAATTTTTTTAAATTTAAAAATTACTTACCATTATTTTTTTTTAATACTACTACTAGTATTGTTATTTAAATTAAGTTTGCGTAGAACTCAATTGATGGAAATAAAAGTTTTGTCTTTTCTTTTATACTTTTTCTACCATAGTTTAAATTACTTTAATAAATACAATCAATTATTTTAACAAGGAACTAAACATATGAGAAATTGGAACACTCCTAAATTCCTTTGTTAGAATAATAAATCCTTTTTAATAGTTCAAAAAGCTCTTTTCAATAATAAATACCATTAACTATTTAACAAGGAACTAAACATATGAGTAAATTTAAAACACTCCTAAATTCTTTTGTTAAATCATAATTTTTTCTAATAATTTATAAACACTTAATCTTATAGACACACCTATAGAACATGACTTTGGCATGATGGAATTTAATTCCAATCTTATTAAATTTCCTTATTCTATAGAACTCTGTTTTATCAGCCTAAAAGTTCTTGTCAATAATAAATACTACTAATTATTCAACAAGGAACTAAACATATGAGGATATTTAAACGCTCCTAAGTTGTTTTGTTAGAACATGACATTTGGCAAACAAGGAACTAAACATATGAGGAAATTTAAACGCTCCTAAATTGGTTTGTTGGAACATGACTTTTGGCACAACGGAATTTAATTCCAATAAAATTCCTTTGTTAGAATAATAAATCTTTTTTTAAACAACTCAAAGGCTCTTTTCCATAATAAATACCATTAACTATTTAACAAGGAATTAACACTAATTATTTAACAAGGTACTAAACATATGAGGAAATTTAAACCCTTCTAAATTCCTTTGTTAAATCATAATTTTTTCTAATAATTTCTAAATTTCATATTGCTGCAATCTTATAAACACACCTATATGACATATGACTTTTCGCATGATGGAATTTAATTTCAATCTTAATAAATTTCCTTATTCTATATAACTATTAGAATTTCTCGTGCTTAATCCTTGATTCAATTAAAAAAGTATTTGTTCTTTGTTTTTAAATATAAACATGCTGTGAACTTGAAGTAAAAAATTTAAACAGTAAAACACTTTTGACCGGAAAACAATACGTGCGTGATAAAACTTATTAAAATGTGGAAAAAATTCTTCGAGGAAGGTCCGAAATTCGAAATAATTAACAAGAGAAACCAGTTTTCAAATCGGTTTAGAGTAACGTCGCGTAAAATAACTTTTAAGATAAAATCGGTACCAAATAACGAAGATTTGTTGTCGTGGTTTAAAGATGCAATAAACGAAATTGTAGAATATTCACACACGCAGATGATTTAGTTGGAATAACGTTTTTTGGACAAAATTTAAGAACTAACACCGGGTTGGATTAGCTACAAACCAGCAAGCACCATGAAGTTTGAAGATATATGGGAATTAATTTATAAAATATTTCAAAGTAATTCCGAGGGGTTGCACACTGATTCATTTGAGCTTACTACTACTATCGTTAATCTGCCCACAGGAACCGGCCGAGGTAAAAAATATTTTACGTTTGAAGAAGATAGCTTGAAACGAAAAGGAATGGTGACTATTATAAACAAGGACAATCTATGTTTGTATCGGTCTGTAATTGTTGGCAAAGCTTTTGGCGACAAAGACGTCAATTACAAAAAAATAAGAGACAACAATCAAAAATTGCAAACGATCTTAGCCAATGAGCTAGTGCAGAAAACCCAAGCAGATATAACAAAGAGTGCGGGAAATCCAGAATTGAAAAAAATACAAGATTATTTTGGGGATCAGTACAATATTGTAGTGTACAGTTATGGCGACAATAAAAGTATTATCTTTAATGGACAAAACAATGGCAAGAGAATTAATTTGTATTATTACAATAACCATTTTAACGATTACATTAGTTTTTTACTCAAGTTATTATTGTGAAAAATGCAATGTGAGTTACAACAATAAAAATTCTCATAAATGTGGTGGTAAATGTCGTTGTTGTCAACAATCTTCCCTGTGTGACAAAATACCTGTAGATGTATCGTGTAACAAATGTAACCGCTCTTTTAGAGGACAAAATTGCTTTAGAAACCACTCTAATACTATTTTTTCACAAGTTCATAAATGCTTAAAATGCTTTAAATTATATTCAACTGGTTCTTTACATACATGCGATTCTATTTTTTGCAAACATTGCTACAAACTTGCAAAAAGAAATCATTTTTGTTTCATTATTATTGATGCAAGAACGCCAATTGTCGAGAATTTTGTTTTTGTATTTTTTGATTTAGAAACAATGCAGGAAACGACACTGTACCTAAAGCAAAGCCACGACGTTAAATTACATGAACCAAACCTGTGTGTTATATCAACAAGATGCCATTGTTTCATAGATGAGTCTAAGTTATACTTTTGCTTACAATGTGGTTATAGGACAACAATTTTAAAAACAAATGTAATTTCAAGTTTTGTTGATTATATTTTAAAATTGGCAAAAAAATTCAAGAAAGTTACGGTCTTGGCTCATAACGGAGAAAGCTTTGACCATCAATTCATTTTAAATGAATTATTGAATAAAAGTAATTTGAGAACCAAAATTAATTATAAGAGGAACAAAAATCATTCAAATGAAAATAAATAACATCAAGGTTTTAGGTTCTTTAAATTATTTGCCAATGGATCTGGCTCAACTGCCAAAAGCTTTTGAATTACCGGTTAACGTTAAAAAAGGTCACTTTCCACATTTATTTAATACTAGAGAAAATGCTAATTACATTGGACCTTTACCTGCACTACACTATTATAGTTCAGATCCAATGAAAGAAATAGAACGTAAAGAATTTTTGGATTGGTATGAGCAAAACAAGCAAATTGAATTTGATATGCAACATGAAATAGAAGATTACTGTAAAAATTATGTATATATCTTAACAGAAGCTTGTATTAAATTTAGAAATCTTATGTTAAAAGAAAGCAACGTGTGCCCTTTTACTGAGGCCACTACTATAGCATCAGCCTGCAATTTAGTGTATCGTAGAAACTTTTTAAAAGCAGACACAATTGGGCTTATAGCGAAAGGTGGTTACAGACTTACAGATATTTAATCAAAAATTGCTTTCCAATGGCTGATTTGGGAAGAAGATCAGAGAAGTGTCAATATTTGTCACGCAGGTAAACAAAAAGAAGCAATTATATATGGTTTAAAAGTAGACGGAATTTGTTTCGAAACAAAACAAATATTTGAGTTTCATGTGTGTTACTATCATGGACACCCTAAATGTTTTCGATATAGATAGACAACAAATAGATGAAAATGAAAAAATGTCATATTTATTAACTCATCCGATATTAAAAAATATTCCTTTAAATACTCAAGATCCTTTTTACGCTGGACGAACGGGAAACACAGTTTTACATTATAAAGCTAAAGAAGGAGAAAAAATAAAATATATCGATATTTGTTCTTTATACCCTTTTGTGTGCAAGTATGGAAAATTTCCAATAGGACATCCAGAAGTTATAGTTGGGCATGAGAAATGCTTCAAACTTAATTTAGAAACAATTGAAGGCTTAATTAAATGTGAAATTCTTCCACCTTGTTCTTTATTTCATCCAGTTCTTCCAACAACAAAATAATAAATTGATGTTCACACTATGTTTTACCTGTAGCTCAGAAAGCAATCAAAATGAGTGCACCCATTCGGAAGAAGAAAAACCATTATTAGGAACTTGGATTATAGATGAGGTAATAAAAGCTGTCCAGAAAGGCTATAAAATAATTGAAATACATGAAATATGGAGTTATAAAGTACAGCAAAATGATAAAATTTTAAACAAACCGGGATTATTTACTGAAATGATGGCCAAATTTTTAAAAATAAAGCAAAAAGCTTCGGCCGGCCAAAGATTGTGTTGACGAACAATCAAAACAAAAATATGTGCAAGAGTTTTTTGAACAAGAAAATATTCACTTAAATGCTGAAAATATCGTGAAAAATTCAGGTTTGCGATCTTTTGCTAAAATTACACTAAATTCATTTTGGGGGAAATTTGGTCAGAAAGAAAACCAAACAAAAACAATAATAATTAGAAATCCAACAGAATTTTATTCTTTGATAACAGATAGTAAATATGTTGTGCACATAATGATAATTAACTCTGAAACACTTTTGGTAAATTGGAAATATAAAAATGAAGAAGGAGAATTTCTGAACACAATCAACGTTACCATAGCTTGCTATACAACAGCACAAGCTCGACTAAAATTATACAGCTTTCTTAAAAAATTAGAGGAATGCGTTTTATATTACGATACCGACTCAGTAATATATGTTTCAAAAGAAGGTGAATACGAGCCTCCTACTGGCAACTTTATAGGAGATATGACAGAGAAGCTTGACTCTTTTGGAGTAGGAAGCTATATTACGGAATTTGTTAGTGGAGGACCTAAAAATTACAGTTATAAGATATTTTCCACTAATACTCAAAGTGAAACGGCTGTTTGTAAAGTAAAAAGAAATAAAATTGAATTACGATTCTTCAAAAATAATTAATTTTGAAAAAATGAAGGAAATGATTTTAACAAACAACAAGGATGGTATCTGTATATTATCAAAAAATTTTAGGAGAACAGATGAACACCAAGTTCTGACTGTACCGGAATTTAAAACATATAAAATAAAAGCTGAAAAAAAAAAATTTAATGACTATTGTTCCTCTGTACCGTTTGGATTTGTAAAGAAAAAAAATTAAGCGCATGTAAAAACCTATAAAAACTTTGTAAATTTAAATTTATTTATAATAATTATAATGTTTATTTTTTGATAAAAATCACAATTCTTGGTAAATAAAAACTATATTATATGAAAGTATAATGTATATATATGAAAATTTATCTTTTTTTTTAGTTTTACAATTATTTATTACATTTTTAAATATGCTTCTAATTTGCATAATACAAAGTAATTTGTAAGAACATAAAAAATATGTGGTTCTATATTAAAAATATTTTTTCAAAATATTTTCCAATTAAACATAACAATTAATCACTAAATACAATTTTTTTTCCTCACGTTTTATACATGAATTTTTAACTTTAAATTACTTTAAAACTAAGATACAATAACAAAGTCAATATCTGCATTTTGTTTATCTCATAAATAACAACTGCATTTTGCATTAATATTATGTTACAATAACCGGTTGGCCGTGAAATATTTTTATTAAAATAAAATTTTATTATTTAGCCGTAATCTATGTTAATATACTATAACAACAACATCATTACACGTTCTTGTTCTACATTAACCAGTTGACCTTGAAAATTACTAAAAAAAAAAAATACTATCACAACAAGGTTATTGCACTTACTTGTTCTACGTTTACCTTGTTTACCTTGTGTATTATTTACAAACACACCGTAAAAGCTTTTTTAAAAAAAAAAAAACAAATTAATTCTTGCATATTATTTACATAGTCTATGTTATTCTAGTACAACACCTGTTTTTAGATCAATATAAAACATAAAACAGATCATTGCACTTACTTGTTATACATTATCTAGTTAACCTTCTATACCATTTATAAAAATTTTTCCGGAAACTCATTATGCAAGCGCCAATCACGACATCTAATTTGCATAAATATTTCTACAAACAACATTCCTTTAAAGTTCAAACACCTGTGTCGTGAACTCATTTGCATAAACTATTGCTATCTCTTTCTAGCTCAAAATCCCCACGGCCAAGTGCCCCATATATTACTACGGAATTTTGTGCTAGAAAGAGATAGCAATAGTTTATGCAAATGAGTTCACAACACAGGTGTTTGAAATTTAAAGGAATGTTGTTTGTAGAAATATTTAAGCAAATTAGATGTCGTGATTGGCACTTGAATAATGAGTTTCCGGAAAAGTTTTTATAAATGGTATAGAAGGTTAACTAGATAATGTATAACAAGTAAGTGCAATGATCTAAAAACAGGTGTTGTACTATAATAACATAGACTATGTAAATAATATGCAAGAATTTATTTTGTTTTTTAATAACGTGATTGGCGCTTGCATAATGAGTTTCCGGAAAAGTTTTTGTAAATGGTATAGAACGTTAACTAGATAATGTATAACAGGTAAGTGCTATGATCTAAAAACAGGTGTTGTACTATAATAACGTAGACTATGTAAATAAAACGCAAGAATTTATTTTTCTTCTTAACAAAAAAAGCTTTTACGGTGTTTTTGTAAATAATAAACAAGGTAAATAAGATATATGTAGAACAAGTAAGTGCAATGATCTTGTTGTGATAGTATAGTAACAAAGATTATTGTGAATAATAAGAATTTATTTTTTTTTTTTTTAATAAAAAGCTTTTTTTTTTTTTTACGGCCAACCAGACATTGTAATACAATGTAAAGGTAAAAATGCAATTGTTATATTATATGAGATAAATAAAATGCAGATATTGACTTTGTTATTGTATCTTAGTTTTAAATTAATTTAAAATAAAAATCGTGACGAAAAAAAGTCGAATTTAGTGATTAATCGTTATGTTTATTTGAAAAATAATTTGAAAAACATTTTTAATTAATAAAAGAAATAAAATAATATAAAATAAGTTTCATATAATATCGTTTTTATTTACCCAAGAATTGTGATCTTTATCAAAACCTAACCATTTAACAAAAACCTGATTTCCTTTTCTTTTCAATATTTTTTCAACAAGAAAAGTATCAGGATTTTTGGCTCGAGTAAGTTCAGGCTCGTAAAAAGAACCTGAAATCGGTGTTTTTGTATAATCAAGTAAATTGTATTTAATTGGATCTGTGCGTTTTACTTCTTTAATTGTGAATATTTCTGTTGACCAGTTAGGTTGATAACCTTTTCAAAAGTTTTCTTTGTATTTACTTATGCGTACATGATCTCCAACTTTATATTTTGCTTTCTGATAAAACTTTGGTTGCATGTAAATGTTTTTCAAAATACATTTCTCGTTTGCTTTTGTAACTTTTTTTGACTGAAGTTTTATTGTACGGTGATATGTTGATTTGTATTTCTCAATAAGTGAGGGTAAAATAGATATCCAATTATAATTACCCTGAAAACTGAACTGTTTCCACATTGAATTTTTTAAAGTACGGTTAAAACGTTCTACTATGGATGCTTAAATTTCAGAATATGTATGATAATGATTAATTTGTTTTCTTTCCATAAGTTTTCTAAATTCCATATTTAAAAATTCTTTCTCTTGATCGGAATGAATATTTTTTGGGTGTGTTCCAGCACGTTTGAAAATGTTTTGCATGCTAAGTAAAACGTTATTAGCATTTTTAGATTTAATTGGTTCAGCATAAGCATATTTTGAAAAGATATCAATTACACTTAATAAATATTTATTTCCTTTGTTATACTTTGCATATGGAATCATTTCTACTAAATATGTAGAAATGATTCCATATGATTTATAAAACTCTTCCACTTCTTTCACTTCCATCTTTTAAAATGAGTATAAATTATACATGTTTATTGCTTATATATATATGTATATATTTCAAGACAAAACTATTTTACCTCTTAATCATTTTTAAAACACAAGCCTACAATGATATATTTTAATCATCCAGTTGCGATGATGGTGTTGATACCATGTATCAATTTTGAGATTGATACATCCCAAAATTGAAAAAACCATTTTATAACCCGGAAATTTTTGCTGTTCCAAGAAATATATTTTTCCCTGATATAGATTTTTATACCGGCATTCCAGAACAGTTTAGTGAAAATGAAAATAAACCTACTCTAATTGTTTTAGACGATTTAATGTTAGATTCAGCAAACAAACAAGTATGTGAACTTTTTACAAACAAGTACAAAGGTTCGCACCATCGTAATTTGTCTATCATATTATTAACGCAAAACGTTTTTCATCAGGGGAAATTCTCACGAGATATATCATTAAATTGTAAATATTTGGTACTTTTTAAAAACCCACGAGATAAATCGCAAATTTTTCCACTAGCCAGACAACTATATCCTGAAAATGTAAAAAGTTTCTTGAGAGTATATAATGAGTCAACATCAAGGCCGCATGGTTATATTGTATTGGATTTAACACAAGACATTAACGAATTATTTCGAATTAGATATAATATTTTTTCAAAAGAATATTGTATTTGTTTTTGTGATACCGGTGATTTAAACAACTGTTAGAAGTATGAAACGGTTGAAGAAAAACCAACATATGTTACACGTCCTAGAAGAAGAAATTTCGTGAAAATGTTCTTAAATATTGTGATGATGATATTATAAAGACCATTGCGGAAATTGCCATCAATGTATTAAATGGCAATAATAAGATAACACCAACGCAAAAAGCGAAATTAAAAAAACATAAAAAACAATTAAGATTTTTAGCCTGTACAAAGAAAAGTATAAAAGCCAAACGAAAAATATTAGTACAACATGGTGGGTTTTTACCAACTTTAATCGGTACTATATTATCTGGTGTAATAGGAAAATTGCTTAGTAAGACATAATGCAGCGAATGATTGTTATGTCCCCAAAAATATTTTCAAAATTTAGTAAATTAATTCAAGATGATAAAAACTTGGACCTATTAGATCAAAAAATAAAAAAAATTTTGTATGATAAAAAATTAAAACCATTGGAAAAATGGTACTTGTATCGTCAAAATCTCATCAAATATGGAATTAACAATTTCCAAAATTTTTGAAATAATCATTAGAAATCGTTTAAACACTTTTATGACAGTTAATTGTTTACTGAGTGTAAATCAGTTTGGTTTTGAAAGAAACTCGAATACAGCAGCAGAATGTCTTAACCTAACCGATTTTATTAGTAAAAATATTGATTCTAAGAAATATGTAGGTTGTATCTTTCTTGATTGAAAAAAAGCTTTCGACTGTGTTGACTATGAGATATTTCTTCACAAATTTTCTCAACTAGGTTTCGCTGCAGAATACATGAGCTTTTTTAAATCTTACTTGTTAAATCGATTAAATCGATTTATTCGATTAAATAATTGTTTTAGCAATCTAAAATCTGTAATTAAAGGAGTACCACAAGGTTCAATTTTAGGTCTCGACCTCTTTAACCTTTATATAAATGATATTTGTAAACTAAGTTTTATAGGATCTTTGCAATTGTATGCTGATGACGCTGTATTAAAATATGGTTTAGGAAATGAAAATGAATTAAAACGAGCTATAGACTCTGACCTTCAAAAAATCAATATTTGACTGAATTTAATGAAAGCACAAACTTTCTTTAAATATAAGTAAAACTAAAATATTATTATTCATAACCAAAAGTTGCAAAGCACCAATTTCACATTTAGTAATTCGACAATCGAAGTTGTCAGTAAGTTTAACTATCTAGGTTTAATATTAGATAAAAGTCTAAAATGGGATGAGCATATTGACTGCATATCTAGAAAAATTTCAACTCACGTTTTTATCTTAAAAAGGTTACGAAATTTTCTATTAGATAAAACTTTATTTGTCATATACTCTTCTTATATTTTATCTAATTTAACATATCTTAATCCAATTTGGAGTGCTTCTTCTCAATATCTTCTAAGGAAGTTAGATATTTTGAATAAGAAGGCTATCAAAACAATACACGGATTGCCAACAAGTTTTCCTTCAGCATCTCTTTACAATTGCAGATATCTAAGTTTTGCTAATATATGTAAAAGAGAATTGTTTCGCACAGCTTTTAAAATAATTAACAATAAAATAAAACACCACTTCATTCTTAACCGTATGATCGATATTCATAATCACAATATGAGAAATAAAACTAACTTCTATTTATCAATTTTTAAAACTGAACAACAAAAGAAAAATTGTCTTTATAATTGTTTAAAAGCTTTCAATGAGTTGCCTTTAGCAATAAATTCTATCAGTGAAATTCAGTGAAGTTCTCATCTATTTTCAACTTTTGGAAAAATTATTAATTGTAAATTATGTAAAGTAATGATAGTCAAAAGTTTTCTGATTATTAATTAATTAATCGAAATCAAGATATTGTAGAAATATGAAATGAAATTGTGATATAAATTAGAAATAATGGCAAACAATATTTATAACTAAATAATAAGACCAGACAGCTTATACGCTACGGTCGTAAACCATTATACATTATTTATATACAAATTAAATATTTTGTTTTTTAAATTACTAACTTAGAATTAAAGTAAAACTAAAATTGTATATAAACTTTAAAATTGTTTATTAAAATAGAATTAGTTACTGACGATGTCTTTGAATATGATCCCAAAAAAGAACATTCAGATATGGATATCGATTTAACACATTACGATTTGGATGATGAAAATTCATTTAAAAAATTAGCTCAAACTGAAATGTTAAAAGATGAAAAATTAGTAGAAAGACCATCTCTAAGCTCTGATTATCGAATGTTTGAAACACCAAGTGGTGATGTAATTACCGTTGCTGTACCATCTCCTAAAAAAAAGAAAACACTAAGATCGGCCGGCAGTTCACTTTCCACAGCTATACTTTCACAGTTTCCTGAAACAAAAAAACGAAAACTAAAACCTTTACTAAGAAGTCCAAACTAAGAACTTCATCTACACCGGAATGGACAACATATAATTGGCATTGGAATTGGAAATCTCTAACCATCGAAATGTTTTGTTTTCAACAATAATCGTTTACAAAGTAATTTAACATCTGTTTGCGGACATTATTGTTGTGTATATCTATGGATGCGAAGTTCCCGTAAAAGCATGAAATATTTTCTTAATTTATTCGATACACCATCCCCACTTAAAAACGATAAAAAAATACAAAGTTTATTTCGAAAAATTTTTTAAAAATGTGCAGAAAAACTATAAATACAAAATAAGATTATATATATAATACAAAATACAATTTATCAGTTAAGACAGAAAAAAAAACGAGGAAGAGTGCAGTAGAGTAGACTGTGTCAACTCTGGGATACCCGTATGAACGTAATATATCCTGTTTCTATAAAACTTGATCATCTTTTAAGAACATTCAGAGTTTTAGTACCGAACTACAGAGATATATTTATGTAAATTGTGCAGTTGTATGATAGCTACCCGAATCTATTGCGCCTAGCTTCATTAAGTTCCAAGAAATGCAAAAAGCCTGAACCGGCTGCTTTAGACCATTCAAATTTTACAAAAGTTTTTGGCATGCAACTCGACACTTTTTCACCAAATTTCAGATAGCTAGCTTCAATAGACACTGAGTTATTTTCATTTAAAAAGAGAAGTTGTATGGCAACTATCCGAACCTGTCATATCATCACAACAAAATTTTACAGAAGTTGTTGCCATAAAACTCGATCATCATTTGCAAAATTTCAGATACCTAGATTGAATAGACACTGGGTTATTTCCATTTAAAGAAAGAAGTTGTATGGCAGCTACTCGAACACGGCGGTCGAAAATGCTGGAGTTAAATAGCAAAACTAACAATTTTGTAAAAGTGACGTAAAAAAAATTTCAGCCTCCTAACTCCTTTATTTTTTGAGTTATCGTGCGGACGGACACTGAGTTATTTTCATTTAAAAAGAGAAGTTGTATGGCAGCTACCCGAACCCGTCGCACCACCACAACCAAATTTTGCAGAAGTTGTTGCCATAAAACTTGATCATCATTCGCAAAATTGCAGATACCTAGATTGAACAGACACTGGGTTATTTCCATTTAAAGAAAGACGTTGTATGGCAGCTACTCGAACCCGGGGACAGAAAATGCTAAAGTTAAATAGCAAAACTAACAATTTTACAAAAGTGACGTAAAAAAATTTTCAGCCTCCTAGCTCCTCTATTTTTTGAGTTATAGTGCGGACGGACACTGAGTTCTTTCATTTAAAAAGAGATTTTGTATGGCAGCTACCCGAACCCGTCACACCACCAGAACCAAATTTTGCAGAAGTTGTTGCCATAAAACTTGATCATCATTCGCAAAATTTCAGATACCTAGATTGAACAGACACTGGGTTATTTCTATTTAAAGAAAGACGTTGTATGGCAGCTACCCGAACCCGGGGACAGAAAATGCTGGAGTTAAATAGCAAAACTAACAATTTTACAAAAGTGACGTAAAAAAATTTTCAGCCTCCTAGCTCCTCTATTTTTTGAGTTATCGTGCGGACAGACACTGAGTTCTTTTCATTTAAAAAGAGATTTTGTATGGCAGCTACCCGAACCCGTCGCACCAGCACAACCAAATTTTGTAGAAGTTGTTGCCATAAAACTTGATCATCATTTGCAAGATTTCAGACGCCTAGCTTTATTAACTTCCAAGAGGTGCAAGAAGCCTGAACCGGCTGTTCTAGGCCAAACAAATTTTACAAAAGTTGTGGGCATATAACTCGACACTTCTTTACTAAATTTCAGATTCCTAGCTTCAATAAACACTGAGTTATTCTCATTTAACCGGATAAGTTGTATGGCAGCTACCCGAACCCGCCGCACCACCACAACCAAAATTTTACAAAAGTTGTTGCCATAAAACTTGATCATCATTTGCAAAACTTCAGACGCCTAGCTTCATTAGGTTCCAAGAGGTGCAAGAAGTCTGAACCGGCTACTCTAGACCAACCAAATTTTACAAAAGTTGTTGGCATGTAACTCGACACCTCTTTACTAAATTTCAGATTCCTAGCTTCAATAAACACTGAGTTATTCTCATTTAAACGGAGAAGTTGTATGGCAGCTACCCGAACCCGCTGCACCAGCACAACCAAATTTTACAGAAGCTGTTGCCATAAAACTTGATCATCATTTGCAAAATTTCAGAAACCTAGCTTGAATAGGTACTGAGTTATTTCTATATAAAGATAGAAGTTGTATGGCAGCTACTCGAACCCGCCGACCGAAAATGTTGGATTTAAATAGCAAAACTAACAATTTTGCAAAAGTGACGTAAAAAAAATTTCAGCCCCCTAGCTCCTTTATTTTTTGAGTTATCGTGCGGACGGACGGACGGACGGACGTACATGGCTTAATCGACTCAGAATTCGATTCTGAGCCGATCCAAACATTTGACACTATATCTAGCTCGACTCCTTTAAGGTGTCACAAACGTAATGGCAAATTTATTATACCCTTGAACATAGTTCATACGGGTATAACAATGGAGCAACCAACAAAATCAGAAGTGTTTGAAACACAAAAAGGCGAGCCATCGCAGAACCTTTTATTAAGCTATATTTATTTTTTGGATAAAAAACAAACCATAAAAATTCAAATTGGATTTAATATTGAAAATTTTGCTGCATCAATAATTTTCCAACAACAAAACAAAGTCATAAGCGAAATGAATTATTTGGAGTGGTATACATTTTATCACGATTTTAAAAACAGTCAAGCAAAATTAAATTCAAAAGGATTTCCGCTAACATTTAATCATGCTGAGCGCCCTAAAAACCTTACATTGCAGCTAGATGAGTACACCCGTTTTTGTCTTATGTTAGATTTTATACAAGCAGTGGTGTCACATAACAATGGAACTGAACTAAATATACGAGAATATGTATTCAAATATTTTAAGAGATGTATTGAAAAGAATAAACTACGATTGGAACAACAAGATTTCTACATTCCAACGAATTTACACATAGCTCAGTGTAACTATTCTAGACTATTTTATGGAATTCCTTTGTTTTTGTCAGAAAAAATATCTTGGCAATAAATAAAACAAATATTTTTTAAAACCAATTATTTTCTTTTATTAAATACATATATAAATTCATACAATTTTTTACAGCACTTCTTTGTAAATTTCCCGTAATGTGTTGGTGAAGGCAAATGGTGGTGAAATTACTTAGTTTCTGAAGAGATGGAATGTCCTTATCTAAATTGATAACTTCTACTGAACTCGAAACAAATTTATCTAAAAATTCCATTTTCTGGTACCCCTTTACGTAAACGACATCAAATGAATTTAAATGTTCCTTTAAGATATTTTTAAGTTCTAAATATTCTATAAATCCATCATCCCAGTCAAGACCATTTACTTGCGTTTTATTGAATTTACTTTGCTGTTTAACATTACTATTTAACTCCTTGAAGGAATAAGATGGTTTAAACATAAACAGCATCGGTATCAGAGACCCATCAGCTATCAAAGAAAATTCTTTTAAGAAATATTGCTTATTATTTCCAACAATAAATTCTAAGTCTGCTACTGCCTTGCTGCTCATTTTGTCTACTAAATTAAAATAACTTGAAAACCTCTAATTTATATACCTAATACGTTTTCAAAAAAAGGGGCCCTCTGGCCGCTTGGTCCCTTGTCCCTTGGCCCCTTGCCGCTTGCTACTCGCCCTTAGAGGAAAGGAGACCGATACCGGATCCTCAAGGACCGATACCGGACCCTCAAGGACCGATACCGGACGCTCAAGGACCGATAACGGACCCGCAAGGACGGATGCCGGACCCTCAAGGAACGATGCAAAAATATAATTTGCATATTTTAGAAAGTTTTATGTATGATGCAAAATATTTGTATATTGCATAAAAAAAGTAGAAATTGATTTGAGTTTTTAAATTAATTTTTAATTAAAATGGAAGTACCGGAGCCATTCTAAGAAATAATTGGAAAATGCGATATTTTCCAATTAAAATGAAAAATAACATTCAATTATGAAATAAAATTGAAGGACCTTCCTAGAGGAGGGGCAGCTGAGAAATTGTTATGTGCAGAAAAGATGCCAAGTGAGCACGACTTGGATGTGCTAATCGGACTTGTTTGCAAGGAGAAGATGCTGGCAGAAACCCCCCTAAAATTAAAATAATAAAAAAGGTAACCTGAAAAATATAAATAAAAAAATAAATAAAAAAAATTTTTAAAAAAACAGCTTTTTTGAACTAAAAAGTAGAAAATAAATTTTTAATAGCAATTTTTTCTGTAATTTTCTAAACTATATTGTTACAATCGAGATTTCTTTGAAAAAGTTTATTTCAATATGTCAAATTTAAATATAAGTTTTAAAGTCTGTGAAATTAAAATAAAAGCTGGAGGCAACAAACGCATAACTATAAACTTATATTTTTAAATTTTGCCTCCAGCTTTATTAATTTCACAGACTTTAAAACTTATATATACTTATATTTATATATATATTTGACATATTGAAATAAACTTTTTCAAAGAAATCTCAATTGTAACAATATAGTTTAGAAAATTACAGAAAAATTTGCTATTAAAAATTTATTTTCTACTTTTTAGTTCAAAAAAGCAGTTTTTTTAAAAATTATTATTTAATGATTTTCATGTTATTTATACAAAAAATTTTACAATTGATTTTAGTAATTTGTTGTTGTATTGATTTCTAAATCTTCAATAATTAAAATTGTGAAAGTGTCAATATGGCATTTTCCAAGAATAATTAAATTTATTTTTAAAACGTATTTTTTTTTTCTGTATATAATATAAATTAGATTTGCTTAGTAATATGTTCTACATTTGGTTTATTTACTTTTATGCTAAAAAAAAAATTAAGTAATGTTAGGGTATTATATTACTTAAATGTATCATACAAAAAAAAATTGATTACCAACAAAATTTGTTCACAATGTTGCGTAATTTATAAGAAAGAAAATTATTTATATTAACATGTAAATGCATATGCAAACGTAAAATTAGTACAACTTATTATATTAAGTTTTTACATATGTGCATATGGTAAGCGTACCTTTCACTGTTTTGTTTGTATTTATATTTTTTGCTGAATCGTAGGATTCTGAAATTTAAAAGAAATTGAAAGTTTGTTTTGGAGGTATTGAACTTTATATTAAGTATGACATAATTAAAATTGTTTACGTTAGGTATTTGTATGTTAGAAAATAAAATTAAACTGAGTTATTGAATTACTGTTGAATATGGTTTAGGATTGTAATCGGAAAAAAGTATTGTAGTGTGATCACTACAAAATATAAGTATTAAATTGATATTTTTTTTTTCCTTGTTTAATTTTGAATTTTTACAGTTGCCCTTACAGTCTATAATTATATTATTACCTTTTATAATATAGAATATATTGAATTTTTTTATTATTAATTTTTTGTGGTAAAATTTTTAAAAAATTAAAAAAACGTTGCATAGCTAAATTCAAAATTTAAATAAAAATATTGCAATTTTATAATGTTCTTTATTTCCACTTAAAATGCGGCCCTTTAAAAACTTTGATTTATAGACTGCCTTGTTTTTTCTTTCTTTTCATAGCATAACATTTTAATATTTCTTTTTTCCTATTTGTTATGCGGGTAAATATCAGATGTGCACATATACATAAGAAATAGCCTTTAAAAATATTTAAAAACAATCAAAGTAACATTTTTTTTTTTTTCTATTCCTTTTTATTTTTCTTCCAGTATTACATTATACTTTTTTTTTTCTGTTATTTAGGTACGCTAAAAATTTTTTTTTTTTTTTTAATATTAAATTTATGCATACAGTCTATTTAAAAAATAGAAATTATTAGCTATAGAACATTCTGAATTTTTTTTTTGTTCGTTTATGTTAATCATCCATTCCTATGCATACATAAAATTTTTTTTTGTTCGTTTATGTTTACCGTCCACTCATATAAATATAACTGTTGCCTACATATTAAAAAATAATAAATCGATGAATCAACTAAATAATAATAGTTGGGATTTTGGAAATTTGGTGTGACTGTGTTAGCAGATTTTTAATAGTACAGCACACATAAAAATATGCATACCATTTTTGTACATGTTTGTACCTACATACATATGTAGTAAAAAAATTTGGTTTTAAAAGTATGTAATTGAGAATATATTAAATTGCTTACTTCTAAATGCTAATGTTTTTGAATTAAAAAAAAATTATTTTGCTTTTTCTAGACTGTTTTGATATATATGTATGTATGTACATAACATATATTTTATGATTAATTCATAATTATTGTTATTGAAAAGAAAAGTATTGTTGTTATTTACTATTTTTAAAACAAACTGGAGTTCTTATTTTTAATATATTCTTTTTGTTGTTTAATGTTTTTACATAATTGGAAATATATTTTTAGTTTTTATACTTCAGAAAATTTGAAAAAATCAAGTAACACTTTCGTCAATTATAAAGTAACCCTATATTATTAAAAAAAGTTGTTAATAGAAATAACAGTATAATGTTGAAGCTTTAATTTTTGTGTATTACTTCAAAAAAAATTTAACAGGTGTTCAAGTTACAGGTGTTTAAAAATAGGAAATTTTCAGTTTTTGACCCCTTACAGCTCCTAAACGGGGAGTGATACAAAAAAAATTTCAAGTTTCCAACTTCAACCGTTTAGAAGATAGAAGGGTTAAAGGATTGTGCAAAATTTGAGTTTCGCAGAACGGTCAATTAAGACACCGTATGCTACAAATATACATTTATTGTATATATACTTTTAAAGCTAATAACAGTAGTAATCGTTTGGCGTTTTCAGAATGAAGATATACCTTATACAACTTTTGCTATAACAATTTAAATATAGAGCTTTTTTGAACCTTTGGAGAGCTGTAGCTCCGTAACGGGTGGTGCTACAAAAAAAAGTTATTAAAAATAAAATTAATATTTTTGTGTTTTCAAAAAAAATGTGGGGATCTAAAAGTTAGGTGTTCGAGAGCTACCCTAAGTTTTGGTCCAAACTCAACCAAAAAAAATGATGAACCTACAAATTACTCCCAGAATATTTTGTGTAAATTTCAAGATTCTAGCTTTCTGAGTTTTTGAGTTAGCGTGCTGACGGACGGACGGACATGGCTCAAACGTCTTAGAATTTTTTTCTGATCCGATCCATACCTTTGAAGCTATATCTAGCTCGCTTATTTCGAGGTGTTACAAACGGAGGAGTAATTTTATTATACCCGATCCTATCGTACGGGTATAAAAACTTTTATGTATTACGGATACGTATTGGTATTGGTTTTGGTGAGCTTAGTAAATTTAGATAAAATGTTTAATTTTGGTTCTGTAATAATTCTGTTATATCTTTGTATGAAAATTTAATTTTGAAATTAAGCTAATTTCTCTAATGTTTTTCGATATTATTATTTTAAAATCGTGTATTGTCATCGGGATCTAATCTAATGAAGAAAATTTCAAGTCTCTAGCTCAACGGGAAGTGTGTTTAAAATGGCTTCTAAGATTCCATCCTTTACGCAAACAAGTTAATAAAAAGCTGTTAAAAAGGTGACCTGGAAGAAATTAAAAATTTTGTAAATTTAATATAAAATCTGAAAAGTTGAAAAATTTTAATAAAAAAGAAAATATTTAATTTGTAAATTTTTGTTTATTTTAACTTTTTTTTTTTTATTTATACAATGTTTCTTGCGAGTCTATACTCTTATTTGGAATTAACTCAATAAATCTGAAAAATTAAAAAATTTGAATAAAAAAGAAAATATTTAATTTGTAAATTTTTTATTTTAACTTTTTTTTATTTATACAATTTTTCTTGCGAGTCTATACTCGTATTTGGAATTAACTCAAAAAGAGACATATTCCACCTATCAGGATCCCGTCCCAAAAAATTGAAATAGAAGCCCTTGCTGTTAAGTTGATTTAATTCGTCCTCCCACACAACTTGTTTGGAGAACCACTCCGGCATAAAAAAAGTAATGCTTTTTGTTGAATCTTCCATTGGGCATGTTACTTTATATAGAACCACCTGCTGACCCCTTTTAGTTTTTAGAAATTTCCATTCTTTTACCTCGTACATCACGTCCTTCACCAGTGCATCTATCGTTTTGTAATTCTCTTGATCCCCTTTTCCAATTGCTATGAGATAGTCTATAAATTCCTAAATGAAAATTAAAATATAAAATAAATAATTAAAAATATAGTAAATAATTTTGAAAAAAAAAAAAAAAGATTATTAAATTTTTTTAAATTTAAAAATTACTTACCATTATTTTCTTTTGATACTGCTACTAGTATTGTTATTTAAATTAAGTTTGCGTAGAACTCAATTGATGGAAATAAAAGTTTTGTCTTTTCTTTTATACTTTTTCTACCATAGTTTAAATTACTTTAATAAATACAATCAATTATTTTAACAAGGAACTAAACATATGAGAAATTGGAACACCCCTAAATTCCTTTGTTAGAATAATAAATCTTTTTTAACAGTTCAAAAAGCTCTTTTCAATAATAAATACCATTAACTATTTAACAAGGAACTAAACATATGAGTAAATTTAAACACTCCTAAATTCCTTTGTTAGAAGATGAAATCGTTTTTATCAACTCAAAAGCCATTTCAATAATAAATACCATATAATTGATGAAATTGAAATTATCATAAAACTATTAAATAACACCATAGACATAATTTGTATTACAGAAACCAGGGTGAAACAAGAAGAAACAAGTTATTTTAATTTTGTTGATTTTTCATCAATATATACATGTCGACCTAATAAACATGGCAGTGGTTGTGGAGTATTTATAAATAAAAAACGCAATTTTTCTGAAGTATATTCACATAGCAACAATTATGTTAGTTTTCTAAACAAAAGTATAAATAAAAATGCACACTCGTTTAATATAATCACTGTATACAGAGCACCATCTGAAATAAATGCAAGATTCAAAAATTTCTTTGTTAACCTAGAAAAATGTTTGGTTAACACTAATTGTAATAAAAATACATATGTGGTTGGTGACTTTAACTTCAATTTATTTAATGACACTCCTAATATAATACAATATAAAAATTTCATGTCGATGAATTCACTTTTTATCTGTAATGAAAAAGTCATTACAAGACATTTATCAATTTCTAACTTAGATCACTTCTACACAAATAACTTAAATGAAAAACTATCACTGTCATATGTAAATGTTGATCTGTTAGATCATTATGCTTTGATAATCGAAGTGTCAAATGAATACACAAATTATGAACAAATAGATAACAGTGGTAGGACTGAAGTGTTAAATATAGATATCAAAAAATTAAATGTGCTATTGGGAAAAGAGCCAATCATTATTGATGAATCAAAAAATTACAAAGAAAGTATTGAAGAGTTCGTTTCCAAATTATCAGAAAAAATCAAAAAAGTCTCCAGTCTCCAGAAAAAACAAAAAAATAAAAAGAATAAACCATGGATTGACAATGAATTAATTTCAACCGTAAATATAAAAAACTTTTTGTATACGAAATTGTTACGTGATAACTTGAATAAAGAATTGCAAAGAATTTATAAATACTATAGAAATAAAGTTACCAGCCTACGTAGAATAAAGAAATGTACTTATTTTCAAAGGAAATTTGAAGAATGTAGTGAAAACACATCTAAAACTTGGGACTGTATAAATGAAGTTCTTCACAATAGAAATAAAAAAGAAAAAGTAATAAGCTTATTGAAAGGATTAACTGATAAACAAAAAATAATCAAAATAAATGAATTAAACAAACATTTTGCAAAAATCGGTGACAATTTCGTCCCAGATTGTCAAATTGATTTAAGCGAGTAACTACACAAGTGCTAAAATTAGAATATGTCGACAAAAATGATATATATAATATAATAAAAAGCTTTAAATATTCGTACTCAAAAGATTCGTTTAATATAAGTTCTAACATGTTAAAATCTTGCAGTGGGCCCATCGCAATTCTAGTCAACATCCATAATGAGGGAGTTGTTCCACAACAATTAAAAGTCGGAAGAATTGTACCAGTTTTTAAATCGGGAGTTAAAGAAGACCTGAACAATTATAGACCAATATAATAACACCAATTTTAGCCAAAATTGTTAGAAAAGTCATAAGCAATCAGCTTAATGCACATTTGCATAAACATAACCTCCTTTCAAAAAATCAATATGGATTTAAAAATAAATCAAGTACGGAAACTGCACTTGTAGATATGCTATCGAAGGTACAAAAACACAAAGATGAAAATAAAATAGTTTCACTTCTATTTATTGACGTGTCAAAAGCTTTTGACACAGTCGATAAATAGAAGTCCTATTTAAGGACTTCTATTTATCGACTGTGGTTTGGTTAAGAATGTGGTTTGCGTCCTATTTAAGCAACCGATTGCAATACACAAAAATTGGAAGATTTCAAAGCCAAAACGAATCTGTCAATTTAGGAATACCGCAAGGAAGTATTATTGGTCCCTTATTATTCACTATTTATATAGAAGCATTCCAGCAACTTCGAATAAGTGCCGACACATTCCTTTTTGCAAACGATGTATGTTTTATTTTCAAAGCAAATAACTTTGTTGAACTAGAAGCTACTATGAATGATGAAATTACAAAAATAAATGAATGGATGACAATTCATAAGTTAACCATAAACGTGAAGAAAACTAAATATATGATAATACATACTAACTCGCCATCACTATCAGTTTATATATCGCAAAAAAAGATCGAACAAGTAAATGAGTTTAAATACCTAGGCTTTTGGATAGATACCAAACTCAGATGGGTTACCCATACAGAAAAACCCAGTAAAAAATTAAGCGCAGTTGCTGGAATCTTTGGTAAAGTATCACAATTCATACCAGAAAGCGCAAAAAAACCAGTCTACTATGCTCTATTTAATAGTCATCTCAGCTATGGTATTAAAATATGGGGAACAACCTGGCAAAAAAATGTAGATCATTTACAGACGATCCAAAACAAAGCACTGAAAAACTTGTTTAACTACGATTGGCGCGAGAATACACTGAAGATTCACAAACTAAATAATGTATTGTTAATAAAAGATGTAATAAAATTAAAGCTGATTTTACACATTCATAGTATAGAAAAAAATCAAATACACACCACAACGAATATAACAAAACGTGAAGACAAACATCAGGTCAATACTAGAAGTAAAAATTTAATACATATCGATTTTAAAAGAACATCTAACTATGGTACCTTAACAACACTTCATATAGGAATTCAACTGTATAACAATCTCAACATCAATTTAAAACATTTGGATGGCAACAAACTCAAGCAAGAATTAACTAAAATGTACCTGAACATGTACGAGTAAAATTGAAGTAAACTTTTAGATCATTTAATTTTCAGTCAATTGCTTATGCGGTATAATAGTCAACTTCATAAATACATTTGTATATGTATATATATATTCTTTTTTTTTTTTTTCTTTATAATTATCTCTTGTCAGTTGAAGTGCATGTACATATAAAATGATGACTTAAACCGAATTAGAGAACAAAAAACAATAATAAATAATAGTTCTATTTTTTCTTTTGCTCTTCTTAGCTCAATTGTTGTTTGTGTTTTTATTAATTACTTACTACTATCGTTAATCTGCTCACAGGAACCGGCCGAGGTAAAAAATATTTTACGTTTGAAGAAGATAGCTTAAAACGAAAAGGAGTGGTTACTATTAAAAACAAGGACAATCTATGTTTGTATCGGTTTGTAGTTGTTGGCAAAGCTTTTCCCGACAAAGACGTCAATTACAAAAAAATAAGAGACAACAATCAAAAATTGCAAACGATTTTAGCGAATTGGCTAGTGCAGGAAACCCAAGCAAATAACAAAGAGTGCGGGAATTCCAGAATTAAAAAAAATACAGGATTATTTTGGGGATCAGTACAATATTGTAGTGTACAGTTATGGCGACAATAAAAGTATTATCTTTAATGGACAAAACAATGGCAAGAGAATTAATTTGTATTATTACAATAACCATTTTAACGATTACATTAATTTTTTACTCAAGTTATTATTGTGAAAAATGCACTGTGAGTTACAACAGTAAAAATTCTCATAAATGTGGTGGTAAATGTCGTTGTTGTCAACAATCTTCCCTGTGTGACAAAATACTTGTAGATATTCCGCGTAACAAATGTAAGCGCTCTTTTAGAGGACAAAATTGCTTTAGAAACCACTCTAATACTATTTCTGCACAAATTCATGAATGCTTAAAATTCTTTAAATTATATTCAACTGGTTCTTTACACACATGCGATTCTATTTTTTGCAAACATTGTTACAAACTTGCAAAAAGAAATCATTTTTGTTTCATTAATGTTGTTGCAAGAACGCCAAATGTCGAGAATTTTGTTTTTGAATTTTTTGATTTAGAAACAATGCAGGAAACAACATTGTAACAAAAGCAAAGCCACGACGTTAAATTACATGAACCAAACCTGTGTGTTATATCAACAAGATGCCATTGTTGCATAGATGAGTCTAAGTTGTACTTTTGCTTACAATGTGGTTATAGGACAACAATTTTAAAAACAAATGTAATTTCAAGTTTTGTTGATTATATTTTAAAATTGGCAAAAAAATTCAAGAAAGTTACGGTCTTGGCTCATAACGGAGAAAGCTTTGTCCATCAATTCATTTTAAATGAATTATTGAATAAAAGTATTTGAGAACCAAAATTAATTATGAGAGGAACAAAAACCATTCAAATGAAAATAAATAACATCACGTTTTTAGATTCTTTAAATTATTTGCCAGTGGCTCTGGCTCAACTGCCAAAAGCTTTTGTATTACCGGTTAACGTTAAAAAAGGTCACTTTCCACATTTATTTAATACTAGAGAAAATGCTAATTACATTGGGCCTTTACCTGCACTACACTATTATAGTTCAGATCCAATGAAAGAAGTAGAATGTAAAGAATTTTTGGATTAGTATGAGCAAAACAAGCAAATTGAATTTGAAATGCAGCATAAAATGGAAGATTACTGTAAAAATTATGTATATATCTTAACAGAAGCTTGTATTAAATTTAGAAATCTTATATTAAAAGAAAGCAACGTGTGCCCTTTTACTAAGGCCACTACTATAGCATCAGCCTGCAATTTAGTGTATCGTAGAAACTTTTTAAAAGCAGACACAATTGGGCAAATACCGAAAGGTGGTTACAGACTTACAGATATTCAATCAAAAATTGCTTTCCAATGGCTGATTTGGGAAGAAGATCAGAGAAGTGTCAATATTTGTCACGCAGGTAAACAAACAGAAGCAATTATATATGGTTTAAAACTAGACGGAATTTGTTTCGAAACAAAACAAATATTTGAGTTTCATGAGTGTTACTATCATGAACACCCTAAATGTTTTCGATATAGATAGACAACAAATAGATGAAAATGAAGAAATGTCATATTTATCAACTCATCCGATATTAAAAAATATTCCTTTAAATGCTCGAGATGCTTTTTACGGTGGACGAACGGGAAACACAGTTTTACATTATAAAGCTAAAGAAGGAGAAAAAATAAAATATATCGATATTTGTTCTTTATACCCTTTTGTGTGCAAGTATGGAAAATTTCCAATAGGACATCCAGAAGTTATAGTTGGGGATGAGAAATGCTCCAAACTTAATTTAGAAACAATTGAAGGCTTAATTAAATGTGAAATTCTTCCACCTTGTTCTTTATTTCATTCAGTTCTTCCAACAACAAAATAATAAATTGATGTTCACACTATGTTTTACCTGTAGCTCAGAAAGCAATCAAAATGAGTGCTCCCATTCGGAAGAAGAAAAACATTATTAGGAACTTGGGTTATAGATGAGGTAATAAAAGCTGTCCAGAAAGGCTATAAAATAATTGAAATAGTTGAAATATGGAGTTATAAAATACAGCAAAATAATAAAATTTTAAACAAACCGGGATTATTTACTGAAATGATGGACACATTTTTAAAAATAAAGCAAGAAGCTTCCGTCTGGCCTAAAGATTGTGTTGACGAACAATCAGAATAAAAATATGTGCAAGAGTTTTTTGAACAAGAAAATATTCACTTAAATGCTGAAAATATCGTGAAAAATTACACTAAATTCATTTTGGGGGAAATTTGGTCAGAAAGAAAACCAAACAAAAACAATAATAATTAGAAATCCAACAGAATTTTATTCTTTGATAACAGATCCTAGTAAAGATGTTGTGCACATAATGATAATTAACTCTGAAACACTTTTGGTAAATTGGAAATATAAAAATGAAGAAGGAGAATTTCTGAACACAATCAACGTTGCCATAGCCTGCTATACAACAGCACAAACTCGACTAAAATTATACAGCTTTCTTAAAAAATTAGAGGAATGCGTTTTATATTACGATACCGACTCAGTAATATATGTTTCAAAAGAAGGTGAATACGAGCCTTCTACTGGCAACTTTATAGGAGATTTGACAGATGAGCTTGAGTCTTTTGGAGTAGGAAGCTATATTACGGAATTTGTTAGTGGAGGACCTAAAAATTACAGTTATAAGATATTTTCCACTAATACTCAAAGTGAAACGGCTGTTTGTAAAGTAAAAAGAAATAAAATTAAATTACGATTCTTCAAGAATAATTAATTTTGAAAAAATTAAGGAAATGATTTTAACAAACAACAAGGATGGTATCTGTATATTATCAAAAAATTTTAGGAGAACAGATGAACACCAAGTTCTGACTGTACCGGAATTTAAAACATATAAAATTAAAGCTGAAAAAAGAAAATTTAATGACTATTGTTCCTCTGTACCGTTTGGATTTGTAAAGAAAAAAAATTAAGCGCATGTAAAAACCTATAAAAACTTTGTAAATTTAAATTTATTTATAATAATTATAATGTTTATTTTTTGATAAAAATCACAATTCTTGGTAAATAAAAACTATATTATGTGAAAGTCAATTTATCTTTTTTTTTTTAGTTTTACAATTATTTATTACATTTTTAAATATGCTTCTAATTTGCATAATACAAAGTAATTTGTAAGAACATAAAAAATATGTGGTTTTATATTAAAAATATTTTTTCAAAATATTTTTCAATTAAACATAACAATTAATCACTAAATATAACTTTTTTTTTCCCTCACGTTTTATACATTCATTTTTTACTTTAAATTACTTTAAAACTAAGATACAGTTTATCTCATAAATAACAACTGCATTTTGCATTAATATTATGTTACAATAACCGGTTGGCCGTGAAATATTTTTATTAAAATAAAATTTTATTATTTAGCCGTAATCTATGTTAATATACTATAACAACAACATCATTACACTTTCTTGTTCTACATTTCTTGTTCTACCAGTTGATCTTCAAAATTACTAAAAAAAAAAAATACTATCACAACAAGGTTATTGCACTTACTTGTTCTACGTTTACCTTGTTTACCTTGTCTATTTAACGATCTTAGCGGTGTAGCGGCTAAACAACCTGCAGAAATGGTAAGGTTCCTCAATACCGCGAAATGGAACTGCAATTAAATCCGTTATAGCTTAAACATAAGCCTTGTGGTCACGGTAGTTTTAGAAAAACGGTGCTAATGCGCTAATTGTGGTGTCGTCACGGTTGACAGAACAAGCCACGTATACCAACCAACCAACCAACCAACCATGGTAGAAAAGGTTTTTTTTACACAGATACTGAAAGTTTTATTTGCACTATACAGACAGATGATTTTTAAGCTGACATATAAATTAACGATAGATCTTACTAACCAAATCAAAAAAGCTATTCTAAACTAATTAGCTATTAATAATTTTTAGCTATTAAGCACTTTTATAATTAAGATAAAATTCAATGAATAAAATTCTATACTAATTATTATGTTATATTAAAATATTTTTTTATACCTAAACAAAATTAATAAAATTGTAGAAAGAAAAGCAAAAACAAAAAGTAATGTGAAATGGAAACAAAATAAAAAAATTAGTTTTAAGGTAACAAAACCACAATATTATGACTAATTGTAAAAGAACGTAAACAAAAGAATATTGTGACGATTACATCGTAATAAAAAACCCAATGTTAAAATGATAAGGTAAAAATGATCATATTATGTTCAAGAAAGTATATACGATGAATAGATGAAATTAAAATGAAAATATATCGACAAATTTTTTTTATAACATAGTCAATATGCTCACACCATTTTAATATATTATGAACCACAAGACAATTTCACAATTTCGATTGGGTAGTTTCTATAGTGAATATTTAAATTGTGGTCTGTTTTATTATTATAAATACAATTATTTTGGTTTTTTTTGCATTTAATAAGACAGAAAAATTAAAGCTTCAGTAATATATTTTACGTATGCTACTATTTTTCTTGAGTATATAGGGTTCCGGAATTACAGCCCCTCAAAATTGCAAAACAAAGTCTTATTTTCCCAATATATTTTGTTAATATATGAAATTTAAAATTTTGGTGCAAGTCACAATTCAAAACAGTGTATATTGTCTTTTGGAAATGTGCTCTTCTAAAAACCGTTGGTTTACATTCTGCCTTGTTCTATATAGAATAGGTGTCAACATTAAAATAAAAATCGAAAGAAGTTTTTTTTTGTTTTTATTATTCAGTTATTTATACAATACTATTTTGTATACATTTAATTATGTTTTAAAACCTTTTCATATCTTCATCCTAATTTCGAATATTCAGCACTATAATAGCTTAAAACTTCTAGATTTAAAATTAAAACATAACTGATATACTAATCGCTAAGTTTTTAAACTTTATTTAAATATAACTGATCCCAACGTAAAAGTTTTCATTTTTTCAACAATAATAATTTCGTATTTAAACCAAAATTTAAAAACTTTTCATATATTTGCCCTATATTCAGTTATACGATAGACAAAATCAATAATATTATTTTGTTAATATTACAACAAAACTTTTTTGCTTCTTTGCTTTCTGTTTTTTTTCTTTTACGTTGCTGGTTCTAGCTCAGAAGGAGGCTTTAACGTTGGAGCTAATATTTCTCTACATTGGTTTGTGTCATTGCTAAAATACTATTATTGAATTAATTTAATTTTAAACTAGATTTTAAGTTTATATGAAAGTTAAAAATACGCGCGAACATAATGCGATCAGTGAATTAAAATATGCTTTTACTATCAATTATGTTATACCCGTGACAGACATATAGTATTGATACTATAATATTTCAAATACGACGTTTAAACTGCATATGTGTCAGGTTTATAGTATATAGAATACTGTTGTTATAATAAATACTGTTGTTATAAATTTGATGTATTTATTTTGTAATTTATTTTATTTATTTATATTGTCTGTCTTGTCGATCTAACACTTTTTGATCATATAAATATGCAAGTCAAAATACTAAACAAAGCATGAGTTCCAAAATTTTAATAAGTATTATTATGTCCAGCATATATATATAATTCTTATATTAAATAAAAGAACAAGTTGAGATTAGGATTATATCTAATTTTATTTTTAAAAAATCAAGCCTTATTTACTATTTGAATTTTTCCAAATCCAATACAAATTTTATCAAAGGCAATAAATTATAATAATTTATTGCTTTGTTACAAAGAATTTTATTTGGGACAAAAGAATGCAATATCTTGACCTAGAATTAATTTACAATATAATTATCTTATTATCTTACATATTATCAACCAAAATATCATCACCAAACTTACATTAATTTCATGCAATCGAATTACTCATACAGAATTCTATATCATTTAGAATATAATACAAAATTGTAATCCGATCTTCTTTATTTGTTTTCAATAAGTGAATGTACTTGTAATTGTAAAAATACAAATAGATGTTAGCAATTGAAATTATGACCATACAAAGTGTTAGGTAAGCATTATTGTTATTAAATAATAATATTTTAAAATTATTTTGTTGATCGCAGTTTTGATAATTACAGTACAGTCAAGATATGCTACACTGTAGTGTTAACTTAGTATAAATTTGGTATGTATACTAAACTTATGTTTGCAGTATTAATGTAGTATTCGACACTAGAGCTATCTATTGTGAACTAGAAATACTTTTTTTTTTAAATTCGCATGTAAACGTTGTCTTACGTTAAAAATATGAAAGAATTTCAAATTTGTTTATGTTTATGTTTTAGTGTTTTGAAAATTTACTTTCAATTTAAATTTACAATTAATATTTTAATCAAAAAATTTAAAATGACCTCTGACTAAACAATCCTTTGTTTCGAAATCAAATATTCTATATAAATTAGTTTTTTATAGAGAATCAATTTTCTTCCAAAATTTATTAATTGAATAAAGAGTTTTTTGTTCGCACTATTCCATTCTTCAAGTAATTCTTGATTATTTCCTAAATTTAATGTTAATGCAATTTTACTGTTCCATGTTCCATTTTACTGTTTTTATACTTAAAATAAAAATAAAACGAGAAAGAATACACTTGCCTTTGTCAACTCTTAGATACCCGTACGAACTGTTAGTATGTTCACAGCCTGTCACTCTGCTTACAATATTATTTTTTTAATATTTTAGTATTTTAAAATAATTTGGGTGAATTTTATAATTTCTAGAACTATGGGTTGTACATATATTCAAACTATATGTTTATACATTCTTCAAAAGCAGATTCTAACCTTCCACATAACGATTATCAATTCAAAACTTTTGCAAATATTCTATAGTACCATTTAATACTAAGCGGTAAATGTATATTATTATTACAAAATAGTAAATATAATTTTATATTATATATTATATTAATGCGCACATAGTATATTTATATTGTTATAACTATATCGCCATACATTGCAATATTTCTTTAAAAATATTTCCATTCATAGAATAATTTCTTATAAGTACAATAAAATACATATATGTATGTAAATACGGCGCTATATAATATACATCTATATATATCATTATCATTCATTCATCAGTGACATATACGATATGTAAATAAACATGATATTATATAAGTATGTAAGTATATCAATATCATATAAATAAAATTCTTCAAGCAACCGTTATGTTGTTTATTTATTTACATTTTTTTGTACTTAGCATTATATCCTCAACAATTTCAAATTATCGAGTAAAACAAAATGCAAAAAATTCATTAAAGAAATTTGTTAGAAAATTTGAAAAAATCAAGTAACACTTTCGTCAATTATAAAATAATATGTAAAAAAAATATTTTTTAAAATATGCTTTTATCGAAACCAAATTCGCCCCCTAAAAAGTAGAAAATAAAATTGATTGCAAAACTTTAGCTTTTTTGACTGTTATAATATATAAGTGAATTGCTAGTGCAAGCATTTTGGACTGTTATAGTATAAAAGTAAATTGCTGGAATAAGGTTAAATAAAAATCTAGGAAATTTGAGGTTCGTGTTTCTTTTTTATTCCAGCAATTTACTTTTATATTATAACAGTCCAAAATGCTTGCACTAGCAATTCACTTATATATTATAACAGTCAAAAAAGCTAAAGTTTTGCAATCAATTTTATTTTCTACTTTTTAGGGGGCGAATTTGGTTTCGATAAAAGCATATTTTAAAAAATATTTTTTTTACATATTATTTTATTTTATACTTTTTAGTTTTAAATGAAACACATAATTTGAATTTAAAAATATGGGATATTTTTTATTCATACATACATTAATTATTGTTTCTGATATAAAATACGTTTTATAATTTTATACCAAATGTTTAAGTAAATTAAGAGATGTTAAATCGATTCCATTACAGCAAGAGTAAAAATTTTTTATTCCAGTATGTAATTCATAAATAAAGAAAGTACCTGGGTAAAATATGTACCAAAATACTGTGATTATATAAATATTACAATCCAACAACATAACTCGAATGAAAATGATATACATAAATGTACTTTACTGTATATTTCTATAGTATACTATTAGTAGTATATCGTATATCCAAACAAACATCTAACCTTGAACACCTACCTACCTAATCGCTTAATAAGATCATGCTGTAAAAAATGTTGACAAATATCTTGATTTAAATTATAAACAAATGGAGCGGAACAAAATAATTTAGGAAATTAGTTTAACATAATATTATGTGCATCCAGCCATTGGTGCAGTGGTTGACGCACCGCTTCTCATTCATAAGGGAATGAGAGGTCTCGGGTTCGATTCCCGGCTGGGTACAATAATTATAATATAAAAAAAAAAGTATTCATATATCGCAATATGTAAATACTTTATATATCATTATATCACGTACATATTCCTACCAGGAAACAAGGGTTATAGCTACCTGGCACATTTATGTACCATGGTACCTGAATATAAATAAATAAATAAATATTATGTAGATACGTACGTACATATTTACATACGTAGTTTTAATTTTTTGTGTTGACAAAATTTTGTTTGTAAATCATAATGCGAAATGCGCAAAAGCATAATTTTGTAATGATCTTTACTTTTTATATTCTTTACTATTTACAAAAATAATATTATGTATGTATGTAGTTTGAATTTGGCAATTGGAATTATTTTGAATAAAATTTTATTTGTATATCTATATACACAATATACATAATAAATGTTCCTAAATTAAACACATAAAACATTAATTTTTAACGACATGCATATTCAATATGCAATAAAAAATGTTGACAACAAATATTCTTATTTAAATCCTAAACAAATGTTTTAAATCAAAATAATTTAGCAACATAAAAATATTATATGTACCTATATATGTATATTGTGTTTTGCTAAACCCTAATACAAAATCCATGTGCACATCAAGATTGATTGAACTAAATTATTATAGCAGGAAAGATCAAATACATGTCTATTGTATGCATGAATTATGAATAAGAAGAAAAATAAAGTTTTGAATCTATTATACATAAAATTTTATTTAAAAAATATTGATGAATAGAGTTAAAAAAAAAAAAAAAAAAATTATACATATACGAATTGGATTCGAACCACAATCCACAGATTAACGCTCACTTTCAAGACCTGTACACTTTCCTCTGCACCATATATGCATTAATTCAATATGCATTAAAGAATGTTGACAGCAAATATTTTGATTTAAATACTAAACAAATGTTGTAAACAAAATAACTTAGCAACATACATAAAAATATTGTATGTATGGATTGTGTTTTGCTAATTATGCTAATACAAAACACCAGGAAAGATCAAAAATATAATGTGTATGTTTGTATACATGAATAAGAGATAAAAATGTAAGTTTTAAATTGATATATACAAAAATGTATACATATTTTATTCAAAAATGTTGATGAATAGATAGTTAAAAAAAAAAAATGTTGCATGTGAACTGGATTCGAACAACATGATCCCCACTTTTGAAACCTGTATACTATCCTCTGCACCATACTACACTTACAAATGTTGCTAACAGATTACGAAGATAATAAAAAGCGTGACAGAATGACAAATAAATAAATAAATAAATAAATAAATAAATAAATAAATAAACCGACAGCGACGAGTTAATATAAAAGCATATAATAAAGTAACCCTATATTATTAAAAAAAGTTGTTTACAGAAATAAGAGTATAATGTTAAAGCTTTAATTTTTATGTATTACTTCAAATAAATTTTAACAGGTGTTCAAGTTACAGGTGTTTAAAAATAGAAAATTTTCAGTTTTTGACCTGAGTCTGAAATGACTCATACTTATTTTCAAAGATCTAACGTCTGTCAAAATTTCAAGTTTCCAACTTAAACCGTTTAGAAGATAGAAGGGTTAAAAGATTTTGCAATAATTCAGTTTCGTATAACGGTAAATTAAGACACCGTCTAGCACAAGTATATATTTATTATATACATGTTTGTAAAGCTCATAATAGCACCTATCGTTTGGAATTCAGATTGAAGATATACCTTATAGAGCTTGTGTTATAACATTTTAAACATAGAGATTTTTCGAACTTTGGGGGGCTGTAGCTCCTTAACGTGTGGGGCTACAGAAATTTTTGTATTAACAAAAAATTAATATTTTTATGATATCTACCAGCAGTTATGCATGGTAGATTTTTACAATTGATTTAGACAATTGCATGGCTCTATTTTAAAAAGATTGTGAAGATCTAAAAGTTAGTTGTTCGGGAGCTACCCGAAGTTTTGGTCGGAACTCAACCAAAAAAAAATAGGTAACCTACAAATTGCTCCCAGAATACTTTGTGTAAATTTCAAGATTCTAGCTTTCTTAGTTTTTGAGTTATCGTGCTGACGGACGGACGGACGGACGGATATGGCTTAATCGACTCAGAATTTGATTCTGATCCGATCCATACCTTTGAAGATATATCTAGCTCGCTTATTTCGAGGTGTTACAAACGGAGGAGTAATTTTATTATACCCGATACTTATCGTACGGGTATAAATATTTACTAAAAACTAAAAATCAAATAATACTATTTTGATGTGTGTCAGGGGTATTTAAATACTATGGGATTAGCAATGCTATATTATTAATATTATAATATCAATACTACATGTCTGTCAAGGGCATTAGATGAAGTTTTTTTTTTGTACTTAACAGACGTTTAATTTAACTTTTTGAAAAGCTTAAAAACTTTGTTAGCTATGCTAAATATTATTTGATGCATGTTTGGTTGGAATTTTTTTTTTTTTTTAGTTTATTATTAGTAGCTATTAGGTCGATTTGGCCTGGGAATTCCGTGCGAGAAATAGATAGCAATAGTGAGAATGAAGATGCGCAAGTGATGCATTAAGGGTGGATATTAATTAGTAGGTCATTCCGGTTGAGTGATTTAAAGGAATTTGTGTGGAGGTGGTGAATATTAATTAGGTAAATTAGAAGAATAATTACTAGGAATGTCACGCTTGAGTGATTTTTATATATTTGTATACGGGTGAAATATTAATGTATGTGGTTTGTGGGAATGTCTAAAGAGTAGGGGAGTGTACATTTGATAGATTTTAATATATGTGTCTAGGGGTGAAATATTAGTGTAGGGAGAAGTTAGTATTAGTATAAAGAAATTGTAATGTTTAGAGAAGGGGTGAATATTAATTAGGAAATGGCTAAGTTATTAGTATAGAGAAAATTTAATTAGTAAAGAGAGTGGTTGAATATTGAATAAATAGACAGTATATAAATATTAGGGTGTAGTTGTTATGGAATAGGTATTTGACCTGGTAGATGACCTAATAATTTAAGTAATTTGTGTAGGGGAGTGAGTTGACTGTCTCATCTAGATATGTAGGTGGAGTGACTTTATTTTTGTTTTGGTGAGGGGGGCATAATAAATTGTGGTGTTTGTGTGTAATTTGTCAATATCAGTTTTTGTGTGTATGGTGTCACGCTTGAGTGATTTAAGGAATATAATAGAGGGGTGCATTATGAGAAGGGGGAATGATGATTACTGTTTTACGTAAGGGATAAATCAATAGAATAAAAGAAATATTGCATACAAGGGGATTTGAACCAGGGTACTATTGGAATATAAATGTTCCAAATCTGTAACTTATATGTTAATTTGAGTTTATAAATGAAGGGTTGTTTAAAAATTTTTGTATCTGTGAGTTATATGATTCAATTTTAAATAAGATATTGTTAGTTATAAAAATGTTATATTGAGTATAGTAATAATATATATGAAATTTGGAATTGGAGAAAAAATAAAATAAAATTTAAAGTTAGTCGGATCAAAAAATGTTCTACGACAAAGTTGTTGCTCTTTACTTGTGTAACAATTGTTCTTAATATTTTTTCTCATAATATTTGTCCGTTACGAAATATTCGTAAAAAACTTAAAAATTACACTTGTGTTGCGGTTGTCTGATTTGCTCCAAAGGCTTATCAATCTGAGATATTTATGTCAAAACCTTAAATAAATGAAATTTCAAAAATTTTTGCTGGAATCGTTTAAGCCGTGCACGTGCCCACAAACATACCCACAAAGTAAGTACACACCCACCCACACTAAATAATAAACAAAACAAACCTTGAACTTAAATTTTGAACTTCTATTTCTGTATTCTGTATATGTACTTTTATATTTGTATGTGATATTGTATATTTCATTATTCAAGCTTTGTTATAAAAGATGATCAATTAATTTGTTGTTATCAAGTTGTATATACAAAATATAAAATATATGAAATTTATTATACTTAGTTGTTTCCTTTTAAGTTTTAATCAAATCAAATTTAGAAGTAAACAATTTGGAATATTCTAAAAAGAAATTATTTTATTTTATAACATTTGAATAAAAAATAAGATAAAATTGAAAAATAAATAAAAAAGTATACGATTTCTTTAGTTTTTGGACACTAAAATTCAGTTTACGGACAAAAAAATTCTAATAATTATATTTATTATTTATTATTTTATAAATTTATTATTATTTATTTATTATTATAATATTAATTATTTATTATTTAATAAATAATTATTTCTGTACATATGGACATATATGTTTGATAAAAATAAAAACTAAATTAAATATTTGAATCTTTTTTTGATCCCAGGAGTTAGAAATTTTATATTATACTATATTATATTACAATAGTTTATTTATTCATTAAATATTATTATTATCATTTACATTATTAAATATAATATATAATTTATACTATATAAAATTTAAAATTAAATTACGTTTTAAAAAAATTCAAAGATTAGATATAAAATAGTTAGCCTTAAAATAAAAATCAAAATTTAATAACACTTCAATACCGGCTTAAAAAAATTAAAAAACATGATAAAGTTTTACCATTGTGGTATAAAGATATATCACCATGGTAAAACTCATTTACCATTGTGGAATATTAATATCACAAATTTCGTTCATTTTGAGTAGTCCACAGCATCTGGATTAAAATGACTAAGTTCACACTTTTTAAACTAATTCACGCATAGACATCGCCAGGTTAGTGGCAATCATCACAGGCCACTACCCAGTAGGTACGCATTCAGCCAAACTAAGAATCCCTTACAACACCTTCTGCAGGAGTTGCAAAGAAACAAACGAAAACGAAAACTGAAACTGAAAAAACGAAAACTGAAAACTTTGAGCACTTTCTTTGCAGTTGTCCGGCCCTAGCTAGAGCCAGACTCTTCTTTTTCGGCAAACCGTTCTACCACAACCTGAGCGAGCTTTCTGAAAACAGAATCAAAGAATTGATTTCTTATCTGAACTCCTCGGGTTGGATATAAAACCGAAAACAATCTTAAAACACACGTCCCGTGAGTCAATTTTTATGTGTCCGGAAATAAAAATAATATTGAAATATTATTATTTACATTGGCTTTCACCCATCTAATATGGACACCTCAACATAAACAACAACAAACAAAAGCTGTAAAACTGATACCGGCACCGCCAATTTACATTCATGGATTAGCCACCACAACTCCAACAAATAGTATGCATGACCAGCTTCTTATTGATAGAATAAATCTTAGAACTAGACTGGGTAGAATAAATAAGAAAGATATTATTAATGTTGAGTAAAATGAAGCTGGAAGCAGTTATTAACAATAAAAAATTTTGTATGTAAACGTAAAAAAAAATAAATACAATTTTAAAAAAAAGTTTATTTTATTTTATTATTTTTATTTTCTTTGCATTTTTAATTCTAGGTCAAAAATGAAAAATAAAGAAATTTTAAATGAAAAATACAATAAAAATAAAAAACCAAAAATTTTTTTTTTAAAGTTTCAGATACCTAGCAAAAATAAATAAAATTTTTCTTTTAATTTGGTTATAATGTACATACATACCAAATAATGTTTTATTTGGTATGTAAAATGTTTTCAAATGTGCTGGAGCACTTCCAAAATTTAATACGATCAAGGTAGAGTTTTGTAATAAGGAATTTTTTAGAAAATTTATATAAAGATAAAATTAATCATTAAAGTAAGTGCGGTGATTGTGGACCATCTATCTCATTTCGTCAATTTTCATCGCACAAAAACCGATACAGTAATTCGTTGACATTTTAAGTGTTCATGAAATTTTTTTTTTCGAAGTTTAACAGTTTTCTTTTTAAGTTTAAAAGAGAAAAAAAAATTAAAAAACTCTATTTTTTAAAATGACAGGGCAATTTGGACTACGAATTATGGTAAAGTGGACTAAGAGGTTTTTAACAAAAAAAAATTTAGAAAACTTATGGAAAAAAAATTAATCATTGTCACACATATTCTGAAATAATTAATTTTCCATTGTAGAACATTTTAACCGTATTTTTTAAAAAATTCAATGGGGAAGCAGTTTAATTTTCATATAATGGATCTATTTTACCAACATTAATTAAAAAATATAATTTCACATATCATCATACAATTAAACTTCAACCTAAAAAAGTTACAGAGGAAAACGAAAAATTACTATTAAAAACTGCATACAGTAAAACAGAATTATAACATAATGCATGCAGTAAGTTAAAGTTTTTCGTAAAGCACAATATAAAGTTGGATATTACGTTCGTATAAGCAAATTTAAAGAAATTTTTTTTGCAAAAGATTATCAACCTAACTGGTCAACAGAAATATTTACAATTGCAAAAATTAAAAGAACTGACGTAATAACATACTATTTAATTTATTACACAAATAATCATCCAATTATTTAATCATTTAATAATAATTTACTTAAATAACTTAAACGTTTTTTAACTTTTTTTTTATATTTAACTTCTAACACTTTTTTGTTAAAAAAACTTATATTTTCAGAAATTTTTATTTTTTTTTTGCAATTATTCTTCTCTTTTTAAAAATTTATATTTCAGTTATTTATATTTTCCAATTATATTACATTTTTAATCTGACTTAATTAGTTTGTTGGTTTTATTATACTTTTTACTTTTTTTTATTTACTTTTTACTCAATTCTTGAATAACTCTAATTTGTTCAACTCACGAAACATAAAGAAAAGTTTCATATTAATTTACACAATATTTTTTTTTATTGAATTACACGTATTACAATATTTTTGTTGTTCTTTTTAATGCATTCGAAAAATTACTTACATTTACGTTGAAAATTAATTAACTAAACTAACTAAACTGAAGCAGTGGCGTAATTCAAGAGAACTCTATCAGCACAGCAGTTTAATTTTTAGTATTTATAAGTTATAATTTTATTTTATGTAAGTTTTTTATATGTATTATGTGGATTGTACGCATTATATAACATGATACAAACAATAAATACATTTCATATTAAGTTTTTAAAACAGGTTTTATCATGTTAACTTATTTTCTTATGCTTAAAAGAATTTTTTTATTGCATTTTTATTGCATTTCTCTGCCACATAAATGTGGACAGGAAATTACACAGTCTTTCCTGTTCAGGCGTGGCTGTACATATCCTAAGGGGGAATAACTCTTACGACGTGTGTGGCATTCGAACCCACACTCCCTCGATGTTTACAGCGTATTTCATACGCTCTTACTCACTAGGCCACCTTAAAAATTATAATATTGCGTAAATTTAAAATGCAGAAAAAAACTAAACACTTTCATTTTACAAACATATTTTTTTCATTTTATATCAAGAAAGTGAGTAAGTTGCTATTGCTGAGTAATATCTACTAAATTACGTAGTTACCTTTGCACAATTAAATTATTCAAACGGAACTTTCTAGCTTTCAATTATAGTATTAAGTCGGTGTTATAGTTAAAAGAGATCGGTACAACACCCTCGATTTAACACAATTTACAATTACAAACCGTTCGTTATTAATTACTTACTCACTACTTAATAGTTTCAATACTGTGAACTCACCTGTTCAATAAAATAAATAAAAAAAAATTTTAAAAAAACAGCTTTTTTGAACTAAAAAGTAGAAAATAAATTTTTAATAGCAAATTTTTCTGTAATTTTCTAAACTATATTGTTACAATCGAGATTTCTTTGAAAAAGTTTATTTCAATATGCTAAATATATATATAAATATAAGTATATATAAGTTTTAAAGTCTGTGAAATTAATATAAAATCTGGAGGCAACAAACGCATAACTATATTTTTTTGTTTATGTTTACCGTCCATTCATATAAATTGGTATTAAATTCATTCATTCATAATTGTTAGTATTAAAAAATAATGAATCTATAACTACACACATATATACTGATATATTCATTCATATACATATTATAGTAGTATGGGTACTATATAATGATCTGAACTTCTGATTGTTATATTGTGTTATATATTATGGCAAGATTTTTAAAAAATTAAGGAAACATTGCATAGCAAAATTAAAAATTTAAATAAAATTGTTATTGCAATTTTATAATGTTCTTTATTTCCACTTAAAAATGCGACCCTTTAAAAACTTTGATTCATACACTGCCTTGTTTTTTCTTTCTTTTCATAACATAACATTTTAATTTTTTTTTTTTTATCTGTTATGTACGGAAATATCAAACGTATGTTTCTTTCTTTTAAAGTCATAATATTTTAATAGTTCTTTTTTTCTATCTGTTATATGGGTAAATATCAGATGTACACATATACATAAGAAATAGACTTTAAAAATATTTAAAAACAATCAAAGTAACATTTTTTGTTCTCTTTTTTTCTATTCGTTTTTATTTTTCTTCCAGTAGTACATTTTCTTTTTTTTTTGTTTTCTGTTATTTAGGTACGCTAAGTATTACATTTGTTTTTTTTAAATGTTTAATTTATACATGCATTATATTTAAAAAATATAAATTATAACCTATAGAACATTCTGAATTTTTTTTTGTTCGTTTATATTTACCGTCCATTCATATGCATACATAAAATTTTTTTTTGTTCGTTTATGTGTACCGTCCATTCATATAAATATAACTGTTGCCTACATATTAAAAAATAATAAATCTATAACTACATACATAAATAGCCATATATTCATTCATATATGTACGTATGTATCTATATTATGAGCTGAACTTCTCAGTGTTGCATTATATCATAATGCGGCAAAATTTTTAAAAAATTAAGAAAACGTTGCATAGTTAAATTCAAAATTTAAATAAAAATATTGCAATTTTATAATGTTCTTTATTTCCACTTAAAATGGGACCCTTTAAAAACTTTGATTTATACACTGCCTTGTTTTTTCTTTCTGTTATGTGGGTAAATATCAGATGTACACATATACATAAGAAATAGTCTTTAAAAATATTTAAAAACAATCAAAGGTCTGAATTGTAGCGGTGTAGAATTTAGCGCTGCATGTTTGTACTGAACGATTTGCAGCAAAATTAAATGAAATTTAATTTTTTGTGGCATTTCGTATATTTTTATTTTATTTAAATCGTATTTTTGTTTTTTAAATCTTATAATTTTCATCTCTCAATTTATCAATTTTTAAAAAAATGCTTAAAATCCAAAATTTCTCACAAAATTTTGTAAACAAAAATTTTTGGCATTAAATGTAAACACATAAATGTCAATAAAAAGTCGCTACATAATTTAGCGTAAAATTTTCTTGCTGCAAAATTCATGTAGCGCTACATTATAGCGCTAAATAAAAAAATCGTTCAGTATAAAATTTGGTACTGAACGCGACCAAAGTAACATATTTGTTCTCTTTTTTTTCTATTCGTTTTAATTTTTCTTCCAGTATTACATTTATTTTTTTTTTCTGTTATTTAGGTACGCTAAGAGCTTATTTTTTTTTTTAATATTAAATTTATGCATAAAGTCTATTTAAAAAATAGAAATTATTAGCTATAGAACATTCTGAATTTTTTTTTTGTTCGTTTATATTAACCGTCCATTCATATGCATACATAAAATTTTTTTTGTTCGTTTATGTTTACCGCCCATTCATATAAATATAACTGTTGCCTACATATTAAAAAATAATAAATCGATGAATCAACTAAATAATAATAGTTGGGAATTTGGGAATTTGGTGTAACTGTGTTAGCAGATTTTTAATAGTACAGCACACATAAAAATATGCATACCATTTTTGTACATGTTTGTACTTACATATGTAGTAAAAAAATTTGGTTTTAAAATTATGTAATTGAGAATATATTAAATTGCTTACTTCTAAATGCTAATGTTTTTGAATTAAAAAAAAATTATTTTGCTTTTTCTAGACGATGAAGATATATATGTATGTGTGTACATAACATATATTTTATGATTAATTCATAATTATTGTTATTGAAAAGAAAATTATTGATGTTATTTACTATTTTTAAAAAAGACTGGATTTCTTAGACAAAGGCATTAGTGGTGCAGATCATCATTCCCTAATAGATCTTAATTTAAAGGTAGCTTCCAATTTAGATATCAATGTTAGGGCCATAATATGCCATTTTAATATGTTAAGAGTTTCGAAAGAAAAGCCCTATTTTAATTATAATTAAGGAAGGAAAAACACATATCTATATAAATATTACAAATAAACACATTACTTTTATAAATAAAAATGTATACTAAAAATCAATTGATTTGATGAAAAAAAAACTTAAATTTAACACTTGCTTACTAAATTTTAAGTAAATGCATATTAAATTTTACACTGTGTTCTCAAGTGCGGCACATTAATTTGTTTACACATTCATAACTTTGAAATTCATCGCTTTCAAACCAAAAATATTTTCGAAGCACATATTATTACATATTTTGAAGTATGTACCTATGTATATGTACGCATACTGCAATGGACTACATAAAAAACAATAGCCTTTTATAGAAAAAAAAAACATTTATGTATTACGTATACGTATTGGTATTTGTACTGATGAGTTTAGTAAATTTAGATAAAATGTTTTATTTTGGTTCTGTAATAATTCTGTTAAAAATTCTGTTATATCTTTGTATGAAAATTTAATTTTGAAATTAAGCTAATTTCTCTAATGTTTTTCGATATTATTATTTTAAAATCATGTATTGTCATCGGGATCTGATCTAATGAAGAAAATTTCAAGTCTCTAGCTCAACGGGAAGTGTGTTTAAAATGGCTTCTAAGATTCCATCCTTTACAAAACCAAGTTAATAAAAAGCTGTTAATAAAAACATAGTATAGGAGTAATTAAAAATTTGCCGTATATCACAACAATACACAATAATATAGAATTACAAGCTCATTACTATATGTATTTTAACGGATTTTCCTATATTTTACCTAATCACAAACTAAGAAAATATTCTATAAATTTTACCTTTATATTATTTTATTTTCTTTATCTATGATAAAATGACTTATGCAAAAGTCGTCAAAAATATTTATTATTGCACTAGAAATTGAACATCTACCTTCTTTTAATGATATTAAACAGTAATATTATGATTACTTATTATTGTTGTCACATTATTATTAAATTTAATTATTAAATATTATTAAATATTCGAGAAAGTAATTAACTATTCATTAATAGTCAAGTAGCTTTCAACGAAGTCAATAAAGCTTTCAATGAATTAAAAAAGCTTTTATTTTTACTTTCTTTCGTTATATATTTATATACGTAATTAAATCATATCAACAAAAACACTTCTGTAGCATAGTTAAGTAGACGGTTGGTAAGATTTGTTAAAAATGAAATATATAAAAAATTATCAAGTTCGATTTATTTCTGTTTAAAAAAAAAATAGTACAATAGGTAGTACAATATTATTATGATCGTATATATCGTACAATACAATGCACATTAATCCCCATGACGTCATCCTTTTTATGTATGTATCATATATAATACATAGAGGTATGTATCATTTCGTCAACACATTGTTCTTAGTCAGCGTTCATTTTTAATCAGCTGATTCAGCTAACTGTCTAGATCTGGCACCATCATGTTCATCAAGCTGTCTGGCGCAACTGCCCCGTTACCTACTGTCATTTTTCATCAGCTAATTCAGCAAACTGTCTAGATCTGGCACTATCATATTCAGCAAACTGTCTGGCGCAACCGCTCCATTACCTACTATTATTTCTTTAAGTTTATTAGATTTATTTGGTTTAAATTACCTTGATATGGTTAAAGGTGCGAATGACATATCGGCTGAACCAGACATTATGTCGCCAACTATACCATTCCAGTGGACTGAAAATAAAAAATGAAAATCCAAATTCAGTGGACTGAATATAATTTTTGAATTAAAATAAAAATAAAATAACAAAAAAAAAATCAAAATTTTAAACAAAAAACATAGCGATTGTATGACGTTATGTTATACAATCGATAGCGATTGTATCCATATTTTTTTATGAAGAAGCGTTCATTATCACCAAAATACAATTGAACCTGAAGTTGGACCCAGAACCATTTTAGATTAACAAACATGGTAATAGTGGGAATTTTTTTAAACAAACAATATGGAGTTACACCTTTAAGCATGTTTGTTCTCTTCAAGAGTTTGCTGTAGAAAGTACTATATCACTGCTGTATAAAATTTCAAAAATTATAATATAAAAAGTATAAGTTTTTTTAATAATTTACCATACAAAAATGTGTTTTTTAATTTTGAGCAAACGGACACAACGCCGAATAGAAAGGCGAAACGGAAAAATTTCATTTTAAAAACAGCTCAATATTTTATATTTTAGGAAATGTTTCGTTCTACAATACTACCGAAACTCTTCAGTAAGCAAGTAGTATTGATATGCTTAGACAAATTCTAATTTTAAACTTCAACAAGTCTTACTATTTATAAGAAAATTTCAGAAAATCTTATGTGAGGTAATAAGACAAGTTGAAAATAACCTTATAAAATTAACCTTTCAAAGCATAATAATGGTTGCAATGTTGATACGTATTTTGTATCTAAGTAACCAAATAATTTCAAATGAATACCAATTTGATAAACGTGTAAAAACACAATAAGTTGGAAAATATTTAATTTATTTAGTGGCACATCAATGATAAACTCACTAATCTTTTTTGTCCCATTGATGATCTTAAATAATTTTTAATTATTTTTAGTTTGGAGAAACTGCGTTCAGGTAAAGGTAAACTGATACAGGTAAAGTCAGCAAGATCCTTAAAGAAATTCATATATGCGGAAATATAGTAGTCAGAATGTTCTTGGATAAATAATTAAATATTTCTAGTGGGTACATATTAGATGGCAATAGTGTAGGTAAATTTAAATCAGTTAATATTAACTGCAAATCCTTGCAGTATTTTAATATTTCCGATTTATCTTTATATTTTAGCTCATAAATATTATAAAGAAATTCGTAATATTCAGTATGTTTTTCCATTTGCTCAAATCTCTCGGTGATTGATGTAATGGCAGTGTCAATAATGAAATTAAAAAAAATTACTTTGTAGTTATATTGCGGTTCTAAAATAGAATCATCTGCAGCTTCGTACTCGAATTGTCTTTTTTTACGGCGTATTCGAAAAGTTTCGATAACTGAAAAGCGTCCATCAATTTTCATTGTTTCAGCAATTTTTTGGCTTCATCAATAACGCTCAGAAAATTTGCATCTGACCGATAATTTTGTAAAAAATCCAAAACTTCTTTCAAAGACCTATTGCATGTTAATAAATTTATTTTCGGGTTTTGCATTATTTTTGATATAATATTTATTTTGCTTAAATGTCGCACCACACAACGATGCTGCAAATAAATTTGAAACAAGATATATGTTTCCCTAGTCCTTGGGCTCGCATTTTGTTTGACTTCCACGGTTTTCATCTAAATAGATGTTGATTAGAACATCATAAATAGATTCAAGTTGAAATCTAAGAGGTATTATGGAAGCAATTCTGCTTTCCCACCTAGTTGAACATACAGATTTTAAAGTAAGTTTTTTTTACATACTGATTTATAACATCCCATCGACTAGGTCAAGATGAAAAAAATACATATATTTGCTGTATAATATGAAAAAAGTTTGCTACTTCTACAGAGGCAGAGGCAGCATCATTAACAACTAAATTAAGCGAATGACAAGCACAAAGAATGAATGTAGCTCGTGGATTAATTTGCATAATGCTCCTTTGAACTCCGACATTTTTCCCTTTCATATTGGTGCCATTATCATAATCTTGGTCTCTCATATCTTCAATAGGAATGCGGTTGGTATTTAATTCATCAAGAATTTTGTTTGTTAGGCCATCGGCAGAGGTATTTACAACTGGAACAAATCCAATAAAATGTTCCCTGATTTCAAATTCACCACTATTTAAATCTTGCATTACAATTGACATTGGCATTTGATTGACATTTGTTCCACGTGATTTTGGTCAGGTGTGCAATCCACTATTATTGAATAATATTTATTTATTTTTATTTGGTCAATAATTTGGTCGTTTTAATTTTTTTTTAAATCTGTTCAATTATCTCATTTTGAATAGTATGACTTAAATAATGAATTTTCGTCTCTTTTGTGGCAATAAGTATGTAATCTCTCTAAGTATGTAATATCTCTTTTGTAAATGATCTGCGGCTGTTTAATCAAATTTTGCCAATAATTCAAATAGTTTTAAAAAATTACAATTATGCCGATCATTAATGTTTTCGTTTGAACCTCGTATTGCTAAAGACTGAGATGCAAGAAACTGTATAATAGAAATAATGCGTTTCAATATTTTTTTCCATTTATTTACTTGCATATTCTTTGCACGTTGTAAACCGGCATCAATAGTATTTTCAGTTTCAAGTCGGGAATCTAACTCTTTCTAGCGTAGACGTAGAATCAATCAACCAAGGCCTTAAAATATTTTCCCCATTTAACAAGCATAGATTGTACATGGACGGTGAAAATTGTCTACCTTTATTGTTGATAGGAAAATCAAACTCTCTTATTTGTAATGGACCGTTTTTCATTAGAAGCTGTCAAAATTGATTCGTTATGTTGTTCAATTTACCAGGATCTCAAGATATTTCATAGGCCGTGTCAGTATCGCTTTCATATAAATTTTCTTTATGTGCAGTACCTGGTTCTGGTACCGATAGTGGTACTTCAACATCAGATTCTGATGTATCCGTCAACACCTCATTGTTTTCGCTGGTATCGGAATTTATACTTTCGTTCGGATTAAGGGTAGCTTTTTTATTCGGTGGTTCATAATCGTCAACTACTGAGGAAATATTTTTATCGACATTAACACCAACTGTGGAAGTAGCTGAAGTTGAAGCGACTGGCAACAGTGATTTTGTAAAAAAAGATTTCCTCGTATTAGTCTGCTTAGTACGTTCATTTTTTCTGGCATTTCTTTGTTTTTTAAACTCCCAACAAGATTTTTTCTTATTCTTTCCAAATTTTTTTTAAAATTATTAATAAAGCTTTAAAAAATAATAATTAAAATAACAGGTAAACTTTAATATTAAGTAAAATTAAATACTTACATCTCAATCTCAATAATTAAAATAAATATTTCTCAAGTGGAAATCAAATTCAATAACTGATATTAAAAACAAAAATACTAATTAATAACAATACAAATTTTAAAAACACAATAAACTATATGATTGCTCTGGATACTTCTGTTATAAACAAAAACCAAAATCAAAATAACAAAGCTTACTATGTGAATAAATTTGAATTTTCTTTAAAGAAAAATCTAAATTTGAATTTTATTTTATTTTTTATTTTATTTTACAAAACCTAAGCAAGGTCGTTACAAAAAAAATTCTTAAATTAATGCTTATAATTAAAATTAAACAAAACAATGACTTAAAACTACATTTATAATAACTTAAAACCTAAAAAAAGTTAATTTATTGTTATTGTTATTATTAATTTTTTATTTAAACTACATTAACAACTTTATTTTAACAAAAACGAGGAAGAGTGCAGTAGAGTAGACTGTGTCAACTCTGGGATACCCGTATGAACGTAATATATCCTATTATAAAACTTGATCATGTTTTAAAAACATTCAGATGTTTTAGTACCGAACTACAGAGATATATTTATGTAAATTGTGGAGTTGTATGACAGCTACCCGAATCTATTGCGCCTAGCTTCATTAAGTTCCAAGAAATGCAAGAAGCCTAAACCGGCTGCATTAGATCAATCAAATTTTACAAAAGTTTTTGGCATGCAACTCGACACTTTTTCACTAAATTTGAGATAGCTAGATTCAATGGACACTGAGTTATTTTCATTTAAAAAGGGAAGTTGTATGGCAACTACCCGAACCTGTCATATCATCACAACCAAATTTTACAGAAGTTATTGCCATAAAACTGTATTATCATTCGCAAAATTTCAGATACCTAGATTGAACAGACACTGGGTTATTTCCATTTAAAGAAAGAAGTTGTATGGCAGCTATTCGAACCCGGCTGCCGAAAATGCTGGAGTTAAATAGCAAAACTAACAATTTTACAAAAGTGACGTAAAAAAATTTTCAGCCTCCTAGCTCCTCTATTTTTTGAGTTATCGTGCGGACGGCACTGAGTTCTTTTCATTTAAAAAGAGATTTTGTATGGCAGCTACCCGAACCCATCGCACCACCACAACCAAATTTTGCAGAAGTTGTTGCCATAAAACTTGATCATCATTTGCAAGATTTCAGTTATTAACTTCCAAGAGGTGCAAGAAGCCTGAACCGGCTGCTCTAGACAAACCAAATTTTACAAAAGTTGTTGGCATGTAATTCGACACCTCTTTACTAAATTTCAGATTCCTAGCTTCAATAAACACTGAGTTATTCTCATTTAAACGGAGAAGTTGTATGGCAGCTATCCGAACCCGCCGCACCAACACAACCAAATTTTACAGAAGTTGTTGCCATAAAGCTTGATCATCATTTGCAAAATTTCAGAAACTTAGCTTAAATAGATACTGAGTTATTTCTATATAAAGAAAGAAGTTGTATGGCAGCTACTCGAACCCACCGACCGAAAATGTTGGATTTAAATCGCAAAACTAACAATTTTGCAAAAGTGACGTAAAAAAAATTTCAGCCTCCTAGCTCCTTTATTTTTTGAGTTATCGTGCGGACGGACGGTCGGACGGACGTACATGGCTTAATCGACTCAGAATTCGATTCTGAGCCGATCCATACCTTTGACACTATATCTAGCTCGACTCCTTTAAGGTGTCACAAACGTAATGGCAAATTTATTATACCCTTGAACATAGTTCATACGGGTATAATGAACATAGTTCATACGGGTATAATGAACATAGTTCATACGGGTATAAAAATTGAAATATGATATCAGTACAGATATGTACATATACGATATATAATGACAATCAATTTAACGTTTTATGTAATAACTTATGTAGCAAATTAAACGTAAATAAATATCTTATTATTACGTAGAAGTAAAATTAAAAAAAAAAATGAACATTTTTTTTTATTAACAGTACTTGAAAGCATTAAATTACTATTTATAAAATGTACAAAAAAAAAAAAAATTATCTAAATGAAAAACAATAATTGTATTATAATGCAATACAATAAATGTGCTATTTTTAAAATTATATCATATTTAAAAAAAAAAAAAAAAAATTTTTTTTTTGCTTAAGTAAGAATTAATTGTCTAAGGTCATTAAATTGGAAAAATGTAGTTGTAAAATGTGTTTGAACGTATTTCTGGAGATAGATGTAGAATAGAGATGACTAATTTTGTTAAAAGTAGTACAACATCTGTTGATGGGTTCATTTCCACCGTACTCTGTATTATGTTTGTAGTCCATTAAAAATTTAGGTTTGCCTAACACTATCGTTAAGTCTAAACTTGTTATTAAGAGATTGGATAGAAATACTATTATTCAAAATATCAAAAGTAAAGCATGATGACAATAGTTGTCTACGTAAAGATAAAGAAAGCAATTTTAAGGAATTAAGTCTTGTGGTGTAACTAGGTAGATTAGCAAAATCAAAAGGGTTATATTGATTCCTTAATGCAAATAAAAGAAATTGCTTTTGAACTGATTCGATTCTATTGGAATGAACTGCAAAGGCTGGATCCCAAACAAGGTTACCGTATTCTAAGATAGAACGAACTAGAGGGAACAATAAAGAGATTTTGTCACAACTAACTCGCTAAATTCTTTAGCTCTTCTCTTAATGAAACCTAACATTTTATTAGCCTTTGAAACTATTAGGTCATAGTGAAGATTATAATTAAGTTTATTATCGAGAAGAATTCCCAGATCAGTAATGCTAAAAACCCTTTCAAGAGTAACATTATCTATTTTGTAGTCATATATTAAAGAAGACCGTTTACGTGTAAAGCTAATAACCTTACATTTCTGTATGTTGAGTTCTAATTTATTTGACGTGCACCAAGCTTGTAAAACTGATAAGCTTGATTGAAGTTTAGCTGCATCAGGATTATCTTTAAGCACTTGATATATTTTTAGGTCATCAGCAAACGAAATGTGAGATATATTGCTTAGATATTCCGAAAGATCTGAAATAAAAACATTAAACAGAAGCGGGCCTAAATGGCTACCTTGCGGTACACCGGAAGTGACCATAATCCAATGGTGTTGGATAATACACCACGAAATTTAACATTTTGAGTTCTTTCTAAAAGATAAGAATTAAGCCACCCAAGAAATGACCCCGAAATGCCAAAATTTGATAGTTTGTTTAGCAAAGTGAAGTGATCTACACGATCGAAAGCTTTGCTAAAATCAGTGTAAATTGCATCAACTTGGTACCCTTTCTCCATTTGATTCAGGATTTCAGATGTATAAACCATCAAGTTCGTAGTAGTTGAACGACCTTTTCTGAAACCATGTTGTTGTTCATTTAGTTTTGCATTTATGATAGGAGTAATTCTATCAACGACAATTTTTTCAAATAATTTAGGTATAGTCGAGAGGATTGCTATACCTCGATAATTTTCCACCGATGCTTTATCCCCTTTTTTAAAAATAGGGGTTAAGTTACAAATTTCTTTTGGGCAATCAGAAACCACATTGGATTTGATAACATTGAATTAAGATACCCAAATAATTTCCGTTTTGTGTTAACAAAATCAAAAAATTTTTTAGGATCAGTAACAAGTTTGTTGCCAATATCTGTGACATAGTTTTCATATGCTACATTGGCTTTTTGTTTAAGTTCAATTGCAAGTTGCTTATACATATTCAATAAGACATCGCATGGTGCTTGATGATGTTTGAGTTTTTTGTATATTTTATTGCGCCGATTTCTCAAGTTCCTAAGATCTCTATCTAACCATGGTTCTGTTATTTTATGCTTTTTGCGAATTTTAGGAACAAAGGCATCAATAATTTGAAACAGATTAGAGTAAAAGATAGAGATTAGTAAATTGACATCCTGTTGAACTAACAGTTCGTCCCATGTGATTAATGACAAAGCATAATTAATACTTTGATAGTCAGCATTAAAAAATCGTATACAATTTCATTATTCTAAGATTTGTCCAAGAGTGGGATAGAAGTGGAGAACTCGAAAATAAGTGCGTTATGATGAGAAGAGTTGGTAAAAAGATTATCAACATCATCAGCGAGTTTAACCGACACTCTATCATATGCATTTGAAAATGCAAGATCTAACCACTTATTATTACTATTAGGATTACTGATAATTTGACCGACCGAAGGTAACCGAAGGTAATTTCGTCATGAAAGTTAACCGGTAATAACAAATTATCAGCGTCGTCAACTATAAAAGAAATAGAAGGACGATTAAAATCGCCAAACACAAAAATTGAGTCATCCTCATGCATTTCTGAAATAATATTGTGATATACACTATAAAAATCAGAATATGAGGAATTGTCAGAGTTCGGAGGGAAACAAACAATACCTAGGTATAAATTATTTGTACCTAATTTAATTTTAACAAATTGGTGATCGAAAGAGTGATGTGTACCAGTGATTAATGGTACACTAGGTAAGTTATTCTTTACAGCAAGTAGAACACCACCTCCTCGCGAACAATTTGCAGATAGATAATCACGATCCTTTCTGTAAATGGACCAATTACCATCCAGAATTTCCTCGTTTGTAAACGAATCGTTGAGCCATGTTTCAGTTATAACTAATACACTGAAATTACACGACTTGGCATCAACAAAAAGCTTCGTTAGCTTGCCTCTCATACCACTACAATTGTGGTAAAACATTTTAATGTTGTTTATGTTGCTAAAAGTTTGAGAGGTCTTTCTAGAGTAAGTAACGTTAGATAAAGAAATGAGATTTGAAGTTTGGTTGAAACTTGAGTAATTACTTAGAGTTTGGACGAAAAAACTTGTTATAACTCTCACGTGATTGATTCAAATGATTGTAGTAGTTGCTATTGCAATGACTACGAGAAGCCTTAAGATCCTCTTCGACCTCTTTAACAGAGAAGCCTGTATTTTTATGATATATGAGATAAAGATCGTATAAATCTTTATAATTAGATGGCAGTCCCTCATTGTGAATGAGAACTGACAGGTGAGTCCTAGTTTTACCTTCTATAACGGTGTTATGCGAATCATTATGTAAATAGGCTAGGAAAAGTCTAACGTTGTAGAGAATCCTCTCATCTCTGAATCTTGACAGAGCATATTTGCAATCTTTTTTAGAGATTGCTTTGTCATTCTAACGATTGGAGAAACAAGCGGATCTTGTAATACTAGTTTGTTATTATTATTAATATTATTGTTATTATTATTAATATTATTGTTATTATTATTAAAATTAGTATTGTTATTATTTTGATTATTATTATTATTGCCGTTACTAATATTATTATTATTATTATTATCGTTATAATTATTATTATTATCATTATTATCGTTATCGTTATAATTATTAATATTATTATTGTCGTTACTAACATTATTATTATTATTATTATCGTTATAGTTATTATTATTATTGTTATTATTATTATTATTATTATTATTATTAATATTATTATTATTATTATTATTATTATTTTTATTATTATTATTATTATTATTATTATTATTATTATTATTATTATTATTATTAATATTATTATTCTTTTTTTATTTTTATTTTTATTATTATTATTTTTATTATTATTATTTTTATTTTGATTATTTTTAATTCGATTATTATTATTATTGTTACTTTTAAATTTATTATTGTTATTACTATGAACTTTATTATTATTAATGTTATAGTTACTGGTAACCGGTCTTAAAGTATCTCCTTGGATGAAATTAGAGTACATTTTGCTATTGGTAGATAATGTACTCTGAATTGAAAATTTCTTTTTAGCTTTAGTTACTGGTAACCGGTCTTAAAGTATCTCCTTGGATGAAATTAGAGTACATTTTGCTATTGGTAGATAATGTACTCTGAATTGAAAATTTCTTTTTAGCTTTATTACTAAAAGGAACAGCGAAAGGATTAAGAAGAAGTGTTTTAGAATGCGTGTTATTATTGTTTGTGTTAATGTTTAAACTTGTATTAATATGAGAAATAGATTTAGTTGTATTACTATTAGAATTAGACTCTTCTTTAAAAAGCTTAATTATAGTACCTTTTTTCCATCGTTTGTAATTTATTATTTCACAAACTTTGGATTGAGGAACCATAATTTTAAAAGATTTATATTTCGGTTTAAATCTAAGATTCTTAGGAGTAATGTTAACTATTATTACAGTACTTAAATTGTATAAAGAGTTGTTTTCAAAGCTTGATTTAGAAGCAGTTTCAGGAACATCTTGGTTCGAAAACGTGGCAGGTGAATCTTGAATTGAATCAGCAGATGAGATAGTTTCAGAACAAAAGCCAGCATGAGTTACATTTTTTGAATTGTAGTTTATTGGTTTAAAAATAAACGCATTCTGATCTGCACTATAGTTGAAAGGTTCATCAGTCTGAGTCCAAATATCTTTTGAGTTGCGACTTAGATACATTTGGTTGTATCTAAATGTATCAAAAGATGTATCAAGACTGGCATCAAGTTTCATACCCATATTCGAAATTTCTTTTCTTAATGAACCTACCTGCTCATTAAATTTCTCTGCAACGTCAGTAGTAGTGTCTATAAATTTTGAATTAAAAAGTTTTTGCAGTTGTGAGTTAATAGAAGATTTTAACTCATTGGTTAATGATTTGATAGATTCATTAGTAGAATTTAATGCCGAAATAAACTCATCTTTATTGAGCACAGCGTTCTGCTTCAAATTATCCTTCTGCTTTAGTGATGTTCTGCTCAAGGTAGTATTGAGGGCTTCATAATCTTTAGCCATTTCATTAAATGACGCGGAGTTGTATTTAATTGTGTCGTTACATCTAGCTGCAAGTCCTGTGTACTCATCTTTAATGTTATTGAACGAAGATTTGACTTCATCCAATAACATATTAATGCTGGAGTGATAATCCAAGCATTCGTCACATACAAAGTATTGAGCCAGGAATGCAGAATACCACACTCTAGGAGCGTTTAAACAAACTCCGTGGAAGCGCTTCTTACAAAAACTCCTGCATGTAACAGTTTCGGTTTTTGCGTCATAAACTGTGCAGCTTGAACTATTGCATTTAACCGAGTTCATTTTTGATTATATAAATAGTATTTACTTTAACAATTAAAAAAACGGCAATTTAAAAAGAGTTCAAAGTTTTTAGCAAAAGTACCAGCAGAATACACAATAAATTAATAAAACTAAATTAAAAAAAAAAAAAAAAGCTGATTCCACTTTAATTTATTTTATTTTTGTTAAAATTTAAAAGACGAATAAGCTATTTAATTTTACAAAAGCACTGTCTACAAGTTTATAAAAATAAGTTCAACACAGTGTTTTTCTTCTTTTTTTTATTTTTATTATGAAATAGTAAGAATATTAAAATGTTATATTAATATTATTATTTTAAAGTTAAAGTTAAAAATAAAATTAAGAATAAATTAAGCACGTCTACTTAGTTAAGCGTCTGATAAGAGAATGAATAAGAGAGAATTTAGAAACAACAATGGCGAATGATAGTATAATTTTTATAAAGTGCAACAAAAAAATTAATTTTAGAGTGAATGGTGGACTGCAATGTGACGGAGATTGCAAGAAATGGTTCTGTTATACTTGTTGTGGGTTGGATATTGAAGAAGTCAAGGAACTTACCCAGAATCATGAGAAAATCTGGTTTTGTCGCCAGTGTAAAAATAATCAACAAAAAAGAAAATCAATAAACAAACCCAGTACATCAAGTACTACAACCATAAATAAAAAAACAGATATTATAATTGATGCTGGAACAATTGATAAGAAAATAGAACTTATACTTGCCCATCAGGAAACACAATTAGCTGACTTCCAGAAATTTAAAAATGAAATTGCTGAAATTAAAGAAATCATCAATGGAATTATTGAAGAAAATATATGTTTGAGAAATGAAATTAAAACGCTTAAAAGTGATATACATTACAACAGAATTGAAATGGAAAAAATGAAGCAGAAAAAAATTTGCAAGAAGATTGAAATATGTGGAATCCCAGCAGAATTTTCAGTCAATGAACGCACAGTTGTGAACAAACTAGCTGATCATGTTGGTGTGAAAATTGAAGCAAATGAAAGAAAATTGAAGAAATTGAAGCAAATACATACATAAGTCTAAGAATCTAGCAAAAAATTCAGGTGAGCCAGATAAACTAGTTATAAAATTTAATAATTTAAAATTAAAAAGTGAATTTCCATAAGCCATAAAAAACAAAAAAATAACAACTAAGATCTTTGATACACAGGATTCTCAAGATCAACAAATTACCGAAAATGCACCAGATATTGGTAATAATGTCATAACATCATCAACAATTTTTATAAATGAAAAACTTACCACATATTTTAGTCTATTATTCAAAAAAGCAAGAGACCTAAAAAAAGAAAAGAAATTGGTTTATGTTTGGTTGAAAGATGGTAAATTGTTTGTAAGAAAGACCGCTACGAGTAAAATAATACGTGTATTGCAAGAATCTAATCTAAATGTCATATGATATAACATATAATTTGCCAATCAAATCCCAAGTAAAAACCAATTTATATAGCATACATGACATTAATTTAGAAGAAGAAGACTCATTGAAGATTCTATATTTGAATGCAAGAAGCCTTAAACATAAAGTAGAGAATATAAATTATATACTGGATCAACTCAAATATATCATTCATGTTATAGTAATAAGTGAAACTGGATTATTGATGTAGATGTTGACCTAGTAAATATTAAAGATTACTCAAAAACATTTTCGTGTAGGAAGACAAGTTCAGGTGGCGGTCCGGCTATTTTTATTCATAAAAGTGTAAGCTTTAAAAATGAAAATGAGCATTGTGATGAGTACAACAACTTTATTACCACAAAAATACACTATAATAAAAAAACATATAATATTATAGCTGTTTATCGGCCACCGCAAAATTTAAATTCAAAAATTGATGTATTTCTTGAGAAATTTAGCACTTGCCTGGAGAACATAAAAAACAATAATAGCTTAGTCATAGGAGATTTTAATTTTAATATTTACAATAATTACGACAGAAATATTCAAGTGTACAAAACAATAGTTGAATCCAATGCATATTTTTTCCTACATAAAGCAATTACAAGGCCAAAATCCAATACTTCCCTAGATCATATAATAATGAATGATCCTAATGCTGATGTGAAGGTATCACTATTCCACCACGATATATCAGATCATCTCGGAATTATTACAGAATTAAAAAATATAAAAATTCAAGGAAAAGTAAACAACAATGGTAATCTGATAAAAACAATTAACTATAGAATTGTCAAAGAACATATGAAAGATTACTATATTAATAAAAATAACGTGAATGCAATTGCTGATGATTTGACATCACACGTCAAAAACATATTAAAAAGAGCTACCGTTTCTAGAAAAATAATAAATAAATGGCCCAAATATTAAAACAAATGAATTTTTTTCGAACCTAGAACTGAGTGAAAATGATAAATTGAAAAAAATAAATCAATTCAACCAATTTTATAGTAATATAGGGAACGTTATGGCAGAAAGTTTTGAAAAAAAGATTTATATACCAAAAATAAGAACGCAGAGTGCATTTAATTTAAAACCGATAAAGCGATATCAAGTAATAAAAATAATCAACAGCTTATCCAATACCAAAGCAGCGGGTGAAGATGAGATTCCCTCATCGTTAATAAAAGAGTGTAAAGAAGAATTGGCTAGTTGTATAATGCAATTAATTAACGCTTCACTCAACCAAAAAATAGTGCCAGGTCCCATGAAAATAAATAAAGTTATCCCCATTTATAAAAAATCGAAACCTTCTCTAAAGTTTTGGAAACATATGTAAATAGCCAACTGACAAATTTTTTACAAAAAGAGAATCTATCAAGTAAGAGTCAATACGGCTTTAAAAAAAATCTAATACAGGTGCGGCTTTATTTGATTTTGTAGCTGAAATCCAGTCTGGTATTGAAAAAAATAAAAAAGTGGTGGCTGTATTCTTTGATGTAAAAAAAGCATTTGATGCCGTAGATAGAAAAACATTGCTCAGAATATTATATGAACTTGGAGTAACTGGTAAGGAACATGAATGGTTAAAAAATTATTTGTCAAATAGATCCCAATATAGTGTGTGTGAAGGATTAAGAAGTGAAACAAACAATATTGAGTTTGGTGTTATTCAGGGAAGTTCCTTAGAGCTGACCTTATTTTCCTGCTACATAAGCAGCCTACTTAACTTAAAACTAAATGGTAAACCCTATATGTTCGCTGAATACCTTGCGATACTCTATTCAGAAACTGGATGTGAAAAATTGGAGGAAAAAATAAATGAAGATCTAAAAATAATAAACGATTGGATGGAAACTCCCAAACTAACAATAAACATCATTAAAACTAAATATGTGTTTTTCAAGAAAAAACAGTCAGACATTATCAAAATAAACTATAAAAATATTAAATTAGAAATGTTCCTAGCTATAAGTACCTAGTTATACTAATAGACAGTGAATTAAAATGGAGTGATCAGATTAACATACAGCTAAAAAAAGCCGGGAAAATTGCTGGTATATTCAAGCTAATAAGTAAAAGAGTGCCATACCACAGAAAAAGGGGACTGTTTTTTGAACTGTTTCAAAGTTCAATTGCTTACTCAATACATATTTGGGGTAATGCATATAAGAAGGATCTTAACCAACTGCAAAAGCTACAGAATAAAGCTATAAAAAATTTATATGGGTATAGAAAAAGAGCAGCAACTAGCAATATTCACTGTAAACATAAGATTCTACCGCAACACATACTCACAAAATGTAGGTTGGTAACTCATATACACAATATGCAATCAAATAGTATAAATACAGATACAAGGGTCATATTGAACAATAATATACATAATTATGAAACCAAAAGAGCTGCAAACATTAGAATTGTTTCGTCAAAGGCACGATTTAATGGATATGACACAATATATAATTTAGGATTTCAATATTTTAATGAATTACCTACTGAACTTAAAAATATAAATAATGCATTCAAATTTAAAAAAACTGTTAATGAGCACTTTCTTCAAGAAATAATCTAAATTAGTAAGCAAAGAGAAAAAAAAAAAAAAAACTTGTCTTGTTATTTTGCTGTATGTATTATTTTTCCTCAATTTTAATATTTGTTGTTATTATATATCTACACATATACATATATTTTTTTTTGTTTTTTTCTTCTAATTTTATGTTATTGATTGATATGAATGTCTTAAATTAAGTAATATTTACTCAATATGTTTTTTTGTATGTTGCACTGAATTAAAAATTGAACTATTATTATATTAGAATTAAGAAGTTATATACTCTGTACGAGCGATTGGGCTCATTTGAGATAAAGAATGAATAAATGAAAAAAATGAAATGAATTTCTACCAATAAAAAGCCAGTAAAACATTTCATAGTGACGATACCAATATTTCTTTTCTCCAATTTTTGTGAAATGCAAAGTTACTTTGTTAAAAAAATTGAATTTTGCTTAATAAAAGTTAATAAAATATAATTTAAAATTTTTAAATATATATTTATGTATAAGAAAAGCGGAAATTACCAAAATAGAAATTGTATCTAGATATGCACATTTTATAATCCTAGTCAGTTTAGTATGATAGTTTTATTAGAAAAAATTTCTCGACACAAATTAAATTTTCGGATCGCTACCTCGCTCCACTCATAAATCCGGTCCTGCTTGGGGTGTTATTGCACTTTTAAAATAAACTAAAACCCTCAGACTTTTTTGCATTTCCAAATTTTTTCCTTTTAATTTGAAGTAAGACAAGAACCATGTACCCCAAATAAATAAAAAAAAATAATATAAAAAAAAAAAAATTTTATTCTTTAACTGAAAATTAATTACATTTTTTTTAATTAAATACAAAAAGGAATAAAATTGATGTCATTCTACAAATATATAATTTCAAAATGTTGAACGATTTGTAGGCAAATCAGGCATAATGCATGGGTTTTGTTTTCCAACAGCAGCACCTTTTATATTTTCAAAACAAATTAGGCACATTTTAAGGTGATTGCGTGGTTTTAGCAAAATTGATTTTTGTTTATTAAAGCAAATCACACATAACATTAGATTTTCTTTATGTGATTCTTTTTTAGTTTCTTTTATATCATCAACATCATCATCTGAATCATCATCATTATTATTAACATTATCGCAAAAAATTAATGGTTAGTCAGTTTGACTAGTTTTAATAAGGAAAGGGTGTGGTTTAGTCGGTAAAAATCCGGCATACACTTCTGCTACTGGGCGGTCTGTATCTTTCGAAGATTCCACACCAATCCACGTAAAAAAAAAAAAAAAATATATAATCTAGAAATTTGAAAAATTTCCCATTTTTTACTAATTTTTTACTTGTTTTACTGTGATATCCTTCTAAAGCACTTGTTGTTCTGGTATTTTCTTTATACACAGATATACTAAATGGTTTTTCCTTAAAAAAATAAGTAAATATAATTTTGAATTTAGTTTTAGATGATATAGTAACAACCACAACCAATGTCACACAATAAAATCCAATGTATCAAAAAAATACCTACTTTTTGCATCCACTCACGAACGAAATACTTAATAAAATTGTGAAAAATACTATATATAATTACTATATATAGTTGTTTGCTTCTTCTTTAAGAATATTAAAAGCAGTTGAGAAGTCATATGCTTTCAATAGAGGTGGAGGAAAAAATTTTTGAAGAATCATTGTGCTTTATTAGTGTTTTTTATATTTTTAAACAAATTAGGAATTTTTTTTGCCTTTCTTTGAATTGCTTGGCAAAAATGCAACCAGCAACCTTTCAATTTAACGCCAACAAATGACTTTTTTAAAGCATTACGCAGGCCTATTTCAAAATCTGTCATAAAACTAGTTGGTTTAAACTCAAAATAATGATTTTGATTAATGTATTTTAATGCATGAGTATAACTTTGTTCAGTTTTGTGAGGCATCAATACATAAATAAATGGATATATCTAAAAATAAATAATATAAATTAGTATATTAATATAAATATTAATATAAATTAGTAAATATATATTTATGCTTACGTGTTCTAAATACAAAAAATGTATTATTAACAGTTGTGTCATTCCAGAAGCTGGAACAACTTTAAAAGTAGCATCTAGCATATAATGGCGTGGTTCACAGTCATTTAATTTTGTAATTGTTGCAGCTATTGTCGGCGATATAAATAATGCATAAGAAAAATCTTTTTCTATAATTGTTCCAATGTAAAACTTTTCATCCGTTTTTTTTCTGGGCATGCAACACAAGTAATAAGACTGTGAAAGTAAAAATATCAGTTCAGGTATTAAAAGATGGAATTTCACCAGAATTAAACAAAGTAACAGCAATAGCATGAATAACTACTTTAGGAGCAATTGCCAAAAAATAAAGCTGACTCAGCACCACAATATGTTTCTATAGAACAGCCTTTTGAGCCTTTTAGATAGGAATTAATTTTAAAATAACGTAATATGACATTTTCAATCGGAATATGATAATAATAATAATAAAAAAATCCATATAAGACGTAAATATGAGCAATTTTAAACAAAAGTCTCTCGCAATTAAATGCTTAGAATATCGAGAAATATTATAAGATAGAATTTTAAGTAATAGAGCAGTGGAAACAGTTCCTATTTTAGATGGAGATTATAAATCCGATTACACGTTACTTGATTCGCAATAAATAAAACAAAAATCATCATATCAAATGGAGATTTCAAAATTTATCAAAATGAAATATTAGGCAATAATAAATTTTTTTTTTATAATTTTTTTTTTTCTTACCACTCCTTTGACGAGTATAGGGCATCCACTAATTCATTCATTCAAAGCATCATTGACTGGATGCTTTTTATAATAAACATTTTTTATTTATCCGGAAATTAGGATTAGAGGAAAACCCTAACAATTTAAAAAAAAATTTATTAACTCTGTTTTATTCTCTCTGTTTTATTAATTTTTAGAATTTTTTCAATCAAAAACATTTGTTTATTTTCAGTTTTTAACAAATCATATTCATAGAAGCTTTCTTGTATGGGTTTACTTTGATCTGTCAATATTTACTGTGGCAGGGTTAGTGATTTGAATCTTTTTATCTTAAATACTTCCGTTCTCCAATTTGTGGTATAACCTTTTTCAAAAACATATTTATACTTGCTTAAATGAACTGAGTCACCAATCTAAAATTTAGCTGTTAGTCAGATCTTAATATGATTATAAATAGTTGCTAACAATTCATTAGCATTTCTTCTAATGAAACAATATTCCGTAATTGCTATATAACGGTTTATTAAAATTTCGAAGATCATACGATGATAAAAGTTTAATTAAAAAAAAAAACATCAAAACACTTTCTTCTTTTTCTTTAATATATATATATTTATTTATTACACTATGTACATACTACAGTTTTCAATCATTTAATTTAATAATTTCGCGTCTCAGACTATTTGGTAATGTAAAACTCTAAAGCCGCGTGTTTTCTTGTTTTGTTCTATATATACTTTTTTTTTATGTAACGCCACGCTTTAAGGTATATAATGTATTATTTTATTATTGTTGGCAAAATATTGGTTTCGAAATCGGAAATGATTTCGGAATCAATATAAAAAAAAATTTAATTTGTTTCACTTTCTTTTTCTATATTTAAGTATATACCTCAAAGTAAGTGCAATGTGCTGACCACATGTTTTTTATTATTTTTCTTTTCTTCATATATAATGTAGGTCAGAACATTGCATTAGACAAAAAAAATGATCGTGTGGCGTGAAATAGGAATAAGCAAAAAATAAATATTAATATTTTATACTTTTCAAGTACACGAACTTGAAAAGGGTTTTTTTCCTTTTAATTATTTTTTTAAATTTTGTTCGTAATTTTTGAACGCAAAAAAAAAGTAGTAACAACATTTTTATATTGGAAGTATACAGAGAAGTATTATATTATACTTCTCGTTTTATGTTTTTGAGGGTTGTTTGTGTTGTAACTTATAACACCCCCACCGTTAGTTTGACACTCCGACGAAGTATTTTTTACAATTTTTTGTTTCTTACATACTAATTTTTTTAAAACGAATAATATAGCTATTGCAAACATGATCATTATAAAATTTATTGATGAGTTTATTAAAATGTTTTCGGTTTTTTTATTCAAAATATTATTAATTTTATTTCTATTATCTATAATGCTTCTTAAATGTATACTTTCAAAATTTAAATACTCTATGGTATTGTTTTCCACTATATTTGTGGTGCAGCAAGGTAGAATTACATTATCATTTATTTTAGTGAATCAATATTCATATAACGCGCCGTTTAAGCTAATTTTACAATTTTCATATTTTATTAAGTAATTTCCTATAAGAGTGAAATTTAGATTATTACAGGTATGTGACACTTTTATTTTGTTTACATTTTTAGTTATGATAATACCTGCAATAATTTCTTTTATTTCTGTTCTTTTGAAAGTTTGCACTGTGCAATAAGCATTTTCAAATTTCATTATATTAGATATACAATTTCTTTAATTTCAACAAGACTTTTTTTTTTTATTTATCTTTACCATTATTATTATATACATTGTTTATACCCGTACGATAGGATCGGATATAATAAAATTACTCCTCCGTTTGTAACACCTCGAAATAAGCGAGCTAGATGTATCTTCAAACGTATGGATCGGATCAGAAAAAAATTCTAAGTCGATTGAGCCATGTCCGTTCGTCCGTCCGTAAAAAAACTAAGAAAGCTAGAATCTTGAAATTTACACAAAATATTCTGGGAGTAATTAGTAGGTTCCTCATTTTTTTTGGTTGAGTTCCGACCAAAACTTCGGGTAGCTCTCGAATACCTAACTTTTAGATCACCACATTTTTTTTGAAATAGAGCTATGAAATTTTAACTGCTGATAGATGTCACAAAAATATTAATTTCATTTTTTATAACTTTTTTTTGTAGCCTCACCCGTTACGGAGCAACAGCTCCCCAAAGGTTCAAAAAAGCTCAATTTAAATTGTTATAGCACAAGTTGTATAAGGTATATCTTCAATTTGAAAACGCCAAACGATTACTGCTTTTATTAGCTTTAAAAGTGTATATACAATAAATATATAGTTGTGCCAAACGGTGTCTCAATTTACCGTTATGCGAAACTGAATTTTTGCAAAATCCTTTAACCCTTCTATCTTCTAAACGGTTTAAGTTGGAAACCTGAAATTTTGACAGAAGTTAGATCTTTGAAAATAAGTATGAGTCATTTCATACATTTTTTTTGTATCACTCCCCCGTTTAGGAGCTTTAAGGGGTCAAAAACTGAAAATTTCCTATTTTTAAACACCTGTAACTTGAACACCTGTTAAAATTTTTTTGAAGTAATACACAAAAATTAAAGCTTCAACATTATACTGTTATTTCTGTTAACAACTTTTTTTTAATAATATAGGGTTACTTTATAATTGACGAAAGTGTTACTTGATTTTTTCAAATTTTCTAACAAATTTCTTTAATGAATTTTTTGCATTTTGTTTTACTCGGAAATTGGAAATTGTTGAGGATACAATGCGTAGTACAAAAAAATGTAAATAAATAAACAACATAACGGTTGCTTGAAGAATTTTTATTTATATGATATTGATATACACAAATGCTTATATAATATCATGTTTATTTACATATAGTATATGTTATTGATGAATAGTATAGAGTATATATGTATATTATATAGCGCCGTATTTACATACATACGAGTATATGTATTTTATTGTACTTATAAGAAATTATTCTATGAATAGAAATATTTTTAAAGAAATATTGCAATGTATGGCGATATACTTATAACAATATAAATATACTATGTGCGCATTAATATAATACAATATTTAAAATTATATTTACTATTTTGTAATTTAATATACATTTACCGCTTAGTATTAAATGGTACTATAGAATATTTGAAAAAGTTTTGGATTGATAATCGTTATGTGCAAGGTTAGAATCTGCTTTTGAAGAATGTACATGTAAACATATAGTTTGAATATATGTACAACCCATAGTTCTAGAAATTATAAAATTCACCCAAATTATTTTAAAACACTAAAATATTAAAAAAATAATATTGTAAGGAGAGTGACAGGCTGTGAACATACTAACGGTTCGTACGGGTATCTAAGAGTTGACAAAGGCAACTGTATTCTTCCGAGTTTTATAATCTATTAGAACAATATTTTCGTTAATTAGTATAGCTTTCATATTTATACCCATACGATAAGTATCGTGTATAATAAAATTACTCCTTCGTTTGTAACACCTCGAAATAAGCGAGATAGATATACCTTCAAAGGTATGGATCGGATCAGAATCAAATTCTGAGTCGAATAAGCCATGTCCGTCCGTCCGTCAGCAAGCTAACTCAAAAACTAAGAAAGCTAGAATCTTGAAATTTACACAAAATATTCTGGGAGCAATTTGTAGGTTCCCTATTTTTTTGGTTGAGTTCCGTCTAAAACTTCGGGTAGCTCCCGAACAACTAAGTTTTAGATCTCCACATTTTTTTTGAAACAGAGCCATAAAATTTTAATTGCTGATAGATATCATAAAAATATTTATTTTATTTTTTATAATTTTTTTCAGTAGCCCCACCCGTTAAGGATCTACTGCCCCCCAAAGTTCGAAAAATCTCTATATTTAAATTGTTATAGAAATTGTTGAGGATATAATGCGTAGAACAAAAATATGTAAATAAATAAACAACTTAACGGTTGCTTGAACAATTTTTATTTATATGATATTGATATACACACATACTTATATAATATCATGTTTATTTACATATCGAATATGTCATTGATGAATAGTATAGAGTATAGATGTATATTATATAGCTCCGTATTTACATACATACGAGTATATGTATTTTATTGTATTTATAAGAAATTATTCTATGAATGGAAATAGTTTTAAAGAAATATTGCAATGTATGGCGATATACTTATAACAATATAAATATACTATGTATGTGCGCATTAATATAATATAAGATTTAAAAAAAATTATATTTACTATTTTGTAATTTAATATACATTTACCGCTTAGTATTAAATGGTACTATAGAATATTTGAAAAAGTTTTGGATTGATAATCGTTATGTTGAAGGTTAGAATCTGCTTTTGAATGTATAAACATATAGTTTGAATATATGTACAACCCATAGTTCTAGAAATTATAAAATTCACCCAAATTATTATAAAATACTTAAATATTAAAAAAATAATATTGTAAGCAGAGTGACAGGCTGTGAACATACTAACGGTTCGTACGGGTATCTAAGAGTTGACAAAGGCAACTGTATTCTTTCTCGTTTTATTTGGGATCGGTTCTATTTGGATTCTTGAAAATAGTTTTTCATTATATTCTGGTATTTGTATATATTCTGGTATAATACTATGATAAGTAAGTCTAGATAAAAGGCCACAACAACTTTTATATCTTTTAAGCTTTCAAGATCGGGAATTAAATCCATTTCTTTTTCTGTTAGTATATTTCTTGTTAGTATACCTAATTTATTTGTGAGTACTATATCTTCTATTTTTTCTATATGGTTTTCTAACAAATCTATGTCATAGTTTATTTGGTAGATTTTCTGCTTATAATGAATTTCGCCTTCTATCTGTAGAATTTTATTTTGGTTATTTTTGTTAAAGGTGTTTAAATATTGAGCTATAAGATTTTGTAGGGAATTTATGTGGTTAGTGATATTTTTGATTTGGTTGGAAATTTCGTTGTTTATTGTTTTCTGCTATTAAGTCGATACTGTTTTTTGTTAGGGCTTTCAATTTGGATTTGATTTCTATCTCGTCATTGTAATCCATTGTGCCGGTTAAGTATTTTAGTCCAGTACCTAAGGCATTGATAAGGTAACTTTTTTGTCTTTGGTGCGGTTTTATATTATTTATTTTCTAGTTCTGTTCTAGTGAGTGATAGTTGTGTATAAGTATACTATACATTGGAATTAGAGAGTTTTTTTGGTCTTTTACTGATAGAATATTTTTATAAATTATATTTAAGTACTCTGTAATATTGATCGTATGTAGAATTTTTTTATGATTTTTTATTATTTTAACGTCTTCTAATTTTATAGTCATGTAGCCGTTGTTGTCATTTAAGTTTTACAATTCAATTTTTTGGCATTGCACTTGGAACATTTGCAGAACTAAAAGCTGTATTATTGTTAGGAGTAACATCTTGCGCTGAAAGAGAAATAGATTTCTTTTTAGATTTTTTCTTAGTTTAGATTATTGCTTTAATTCTAGCTGAGTTAATATTCTGAAATTTCTTTTTCTTTTGAATATGTGTTTTATAATATTTTAGGCCCGAATTTTTATTTATAACGTGGTCATCGTCAATTTGTTCGATTTCAATTTTTCTAAATTTGGAGTGATTTTTACCTCCTCGAGTATCTTTTAGAAATGTTGTATCAGTTTTTGTCCTATCTCTATTTCGTGTCTGCTTTTATTTAAATAATTTATAGTCTTCTCTTTTACTTTCAAAATTCTATTATAGATTTCCTCATAATATGTGTCTTTTATTTTTCCATTTATAAAATCATTTGGCTTAACGTTCGTGGTTGAATGGATAGTATTGTTTAAGCAGTTATAGTTCTTAATATTTTCTCTTCTACATTGTCAAAGTCAACTCTTTCATCATGTCTAAGTAATCTTATATGTTCGTTAATTTTATTGTTAAGTATTTCAATATCCGAGTTAGATGTGTGGTTGTTGTTAGATGTATAGTGAGTTTTAGTATGTTGTTTATGCAAAAATTCTCTGAATGGGAGAGTCTTAAGACCCAGTTCATTGTCGGCTACAATCTTTTTTATGTATCCAACAATTGACAGGTATTGTAATATCGCTCTTTTAAATTCAGCCCAAGTTCGTGAGTTTATTTTGATTGCTTGTGCACCTTTGTGAACTTGTCGATAAAAGTTACAAATAATGTTTGGTCTAAACTATAAAAGACATCGATACTATTTGATTGGGACGTGAAGGTGTTTCTGTAATTTTAAATTTTGGTTTAATAGGTTTTCTATCTTATTTTTCTATGTTACAGATTTCACAGTTATTTATGAACTGCGTAATTCTGTCATACAGCTTAGGGTGGTAATAATTTAATTGCATTTCTTTAGAGACCTCTACGATTCCTCTATGGCTGTTTCTGAGATGCTCTTTCTCTATTAATTCGACCAGTTTCTCTTCATCCGTAATGTCTTCTAAAATTTTACAACATTAAATTATTTTCGTTTGAGGGAAGTTTTCATTGTGAACATCTTGAATTATTTTGAGAAACTCCTGATTTTCTACATGTATTGCACTTAATAACTTAGGGTCAAAATGATTTTTGAGTAGTGTTATTGTGGTTTCCCTATCTAAATTTTTAGTGCGAATTATTCTTCTAGATTTATTGAAAATTATAAAGTTTTTTATTGTTACCCTGAATTACTTTTTGAATAATTATTAAACAAATATAAAGTAATTATTATTATTAAAGCCTTTTAAACAAATTTAGAGCAGATTTACTTATATGAAAATTGTTTTCGTTTGTTCAAATTGTTAAATTGATTTCGATACGTGATAGTGTGTCAGCATTTCCGTTCTGAATTCCCTTTTTATATTTTATCTCATAATAGAATTCTGATAGTTTAAGACGTCATCTCACGAGTTTTGAATTTGGTTCTTTTATTGAAAACAGCCATTGTGATGGCTTGTGGTCCGTCTCTATAATAAATTTCCGGCCAAATATATATGGGCGAAAGTATTTTGTGGCCCATACCACACCTAATAATTCTTTTTCAATAGTACTATAGGTCTGTTCATGTTCGTTAAGTGTGCGACTTGCATAACATATTGGATGCCCTTCTTGAGAAAGTATGGCACCTAAAGCGTACTGACTTGCATTTGTTGTGACAGTAAATGTTTTGTTAAAGTTCGGATATTTTAAAATTGGATCATGAATTAGCATTTTCTTCAGCAATTCGAAACTAGATTTATATTCTGTGTCATTTATGTTTATTTTTGAATTTTTTTTAAGACATTTTGTAATGGGCTTAGCTATTTTCGAATAGTCTTTTATAAATTTCCTGTAGTAGCCTGTTAAACCAAGAAATTGTTTTATCTGTTTCGGAGTTTTTGGAATTAGAAAGTCTTTCACGCATTGTATTTTCTTAGGGTTTGGTTTTATCTCCTCTAATGTGACAACGTGCCCTAGAAATTCTGTTCCCCTTTTGAGAAATTCGGATTTATCTAGTTGTACCATCAAATTTACTTCTTTAATTTTTAAAAATTTTGGTTAAGGAGTCTAAATGTTCTTCGAATGAAGAAGAGAAAATTATAATATCGTCCATGTATGCAAGGCAGATTTTGTTTATATAGTCTTTGAGAATATAGTTTATTAGTCTTTGGAACATTGCCGGGGCTGTTTTCAACCCGGATGGCATGCGTATAAACTCGTAGTGCCCATCTTCGACACTAAAAGCTGTTTTGTAAACGTCCTTTTCATCAATCTCTATTTGATGAAACCCTTTTGCTAGATCCAGGGTTGTAAAGTATTGGCATCTTTCCAACTTTCCCAGGATGTCATCTATATTGGGAATAGGGTATCTGTCGTCTATTGTGACCTCATTTAATTTACGATAGTCAATGACGAGTCGCCACTTAGTTTTTCCACTTCCACCTTTTTCTAACATATCTGAAATTTGTTTCTGAACTTCTTCTTTATGAATCGGTGGGTACATGTATGATTTTGCAAAAATTGGGACATTATTTATTGTACGAATCTCATGTTTTATAAAATTTGTAAAAGATAAATCTGATTCTTCTTGATAAAAGATTTTTGAAAATTTTTTAATAATGTTATACAGTGTTTGAACTTCTTGGCTATTTAGATTTTCATTCTTATTTGGTCAAATATATTTTTGTGTTCAGGTTCTTCGATTATATTAAAATTTTCGGAATTTACTATTTGGGTTTTTATGGGTTTTATATTGATAAAATTGTCATTATTATTATTGACATTAAAATTGGCTTCTACTTTATAGTTTTCAATATTATAAATGCCCTCACAAAGGGTCACAGTGCCATCTAAGGACTTCTGCTCCTTTAAAAAAGCTAAACCTTTTCTTTGTTGGACTGGTATAGGTAATTTGTAATTTCCTTTCATTTCTATTTTATAGCTAAATTTTTCTTGTTTATTAGAAAAAAGTAATTTTATTTTGTTATCCTTTATTATTAGAGTTTCTTTTTCGTAATCTATTTTTGCCTTAAGAGGTATTACAATATTGTTCCATATTATACCATCATATATTTCATGGAAGGGAAATAAATAAATTTCAACTTTTATTTCTGATTTACCGAATTCTTTAAATAATGGGATAACAGCTTTCTGAGTTATTTGAACGTTTTGTGGATTGTTTTTAATATGATGTTACTATTTTCTAAATATCTTGGTTGGCAGAGATTGGGATTTATTATAGAATGAGTAGCTCCCGCATCTATAATAAATTTTAAAGGTCTTGTATTACTACTAACTATTATATGGGGAAGCTGGTAGTTGAGGCCGCTAAGTGAAAATTTTGGGCTTGCGGTCGTTTCTCATCTTGATTATTTTGAAGGGCCATATTAGTATTAATATCGATCGGTTCTGGTGTTGTATTTGATTTTCTATATATGATATAAGGATAAAAGTTGTTCCTATAAGGGTTTTGGGGAATATTTGCAATTTGTGGCAGTTCTTCTTGGTGGTTTGAGTGTTGATTTCTTTGATTTGGGTGGGAAATATTTCTATTATTGGAATTATTGTAATTATGTCTATTTTGAAAGTACTGACTTCTATTTTGACCAAAGTTGGTATTATTATCACTGTAATGGTTATAGTTATTGGGTCTATTTTTGTTGTTATTATAATTATTAAAACTGCTAGTATTATTATTATTATTATTATTATTGTAATTATTGATGATTACTATTGTTATTATTATATGGGTTATTTCGGGGATTTCTGTGATTTGGTTGGCTATTCCTATTGTTATTGTTATTATTACTTTTCTTTGTATTTCTAACGTTTCTAGTATTGGTATTGTTATTATTTTTTTGGATATTTTGATTACTATAGTTCCTATTATTATTGTTATTCCAAAGTTCCTATATGCATACCCGGCTTCGTGTAATATGTTCATTGCCTCTTCTAATGTTTCTGGTTTCCTACAATATAAAATTGACCTCATAGGTTCTGGTATTTTTTTTATTAAATATATTCAATGCTGAAGTTTTATTGTTATTTATTGCCTGTTCTGCTGCGTGGAGATCATCTCCAAGTGAGAGTTTTGTCTTTACGTTGAGTCTTCTTAAGGCAGTTTTTATTTCATTATAGAATTCTACGCAACTTGTCCTGAAACTTGTACCACGTACTTCGTCAAATAGTTCTTCCAAATTGGTACGATCCCCTAAATTATTGATTAGTATTTCCTTAATTTCTAAACAACCTGTAATGTGGTTATTTATTTCGACTACTTCCCTTGCCTTTCCTTTTAATTTGGATTTTATTGTATCGGAGAAGATACTCTGACTTAAATTATCGTATCTTAACAATAACGGATGTATTTTGTCTATAAGATCTGTGAAGTTCTGTAGTTCCCTGAAATTTTCATAAAAGTCGGATAATTTCCCTATATACTTTAGCGGGTCAATACTAAGAGTAAGGAGTTGGGGGTCATTTTGTCCTGGATTTGGATTCATTATGGAATTTTGATTATTGTTATTATTACTATTGTTAATGTGATTCCTATCAGCAAGGTGCCTAGTTCGAAATGAGATATTGTTCAGTAATCTTGTTAATTCGTCTACAAGAATGTCTTTTGAAATAGGACAATAAAGATTTTAATATGAATTTCTAATTACTTTTTAAGTTAGTATTCAAACAAAAAACATACTATAGATATATTTATTACGATAAAATTTTCTCGAATTATTTTTCAAAAATTCAAGTAGAACTAAAGGTTTTCCAATATTGAAATTATTATATTAAGGAAATTTCTCTACACTTTTCCTTTTTTTTTTTACATTTATTAAGAAATTTATTTAGTAATGTAATATAAGTATAATAATGCAATATAATAAAAAAATTTTATGCTATATAATTTGTTAAAATATAAATATTTCTTAAAGATAGTTTGCAAATGGAATAATTTTTCTTTTTTTATTCAAATATTTTTTCTTATTATTTTCTTTCGTTTTTTCTTCTACTTAGTGCAATATAGGTAATAATGTAAAAAAAAAAAATCTCCTTATATAAAAAATTTTCCTTTTTTTTTTTTTATTTGCAAACTAATAATAATAAAAAAGAATTTAAAACCAGCTCACTTTAAAATTTAAAGTTGTAAGTGCTGAGTGTGAATTCTCTGGATCAAGGTGAAACTTTGAAATGCTGATGCTCTGGTTTGCTGTTGCCCTTTGCACTCTCTTTAACTGATGATCACAAAAAAAATTTTTTTTTTATATTCACAATTTCTTTTTGTTAAGTTTAACTTTTGGTTAATTATAATATAGTTTTCTTTAATCTGATGTTATTTGTTAGAGTTCTTTTTGTTTTATATGTTTTTGAGTTCTCCCTTTTTTTTTTTATTTACTGTATTATATATTATTTCTTTTATTAAATTTTTATTACAATTTTATTCATTAGGTTTTTATTATATTTTTATTGTTCTTAGTTAATTTAATCACTGATATTTTTTCGTAATTAGAGAACGCAAAAAGAAAGTAATAACAACATTTTTATATTGGAAGTATACAGAGCAGTATTATATTATACTTCTCGTTTTAGGTTTTTGAGGGTTGTTTGTGTTGTCACTTATAAGAGAAAAACAACAATACTAAAATTATTTTCTTAATAATATAAACACGTGTTAGAAGCGATTTTAAAGTTGGACCCAAAATCAGGGTTTTACGCTTTTCCAGGTTATTTACATAAAGAAATATTTTTTATTCTATTATTATTATATTTTTTTTGTGTTTGAAAATTGTAATAAATAAAACAAATTTCATTTTTTTCCAAATTAAGCGATTCACACAAAATTTTTAATTCCATTTCATTTAAGTTTTGGGCCTTTTTCCATTAATTTTTGATTGATTTTTCCTTTAGTTGTGGGCTTTTTTTCATAATGAATAACTGCAAAAAAATACCGGGTCATTTATCAATTTAAATTTTTGGGTTATTATGCGCAGAGCTATTTTTAGTGTTATTGTATTGTTGGATTAGTTTTGGAATATATTGACCTACTTGTAATTCCCATTGAAACTGAAACCTTTCCACATTTTTATACCTGTACGATAAGGATCGAGTAAATTAAAATTACTGCTCCGTTTGTAACATCTCGAAATAAGCTAGCTAGATATACCTTCAAATGTATGGATCGGATTAGAATTAAATTCTAAGTCAATAACGTTTAGTCTGTCCGTTCGTCCGTCAGCAAGATAACTCAAAAACTAAGAAAGCTAGAGTCTTGTAATTTACACAAAAAATTCCTACAACAATTTGTAGGTTTGCTATTTTTTTTGGTTGAAATCCGACTAAAACTTCGGGTAGCTCTCGAACACCTAATTTTTATATCCCCATAGAGCCATGAAATTTTAACTGCTGATAGATATCATAAAAATATTAATTTTATTGTTAACAACTTTTTTTTGTAGCCCCACCCGTTAAGGATCTGCTGCCCCCCAAAGTTCGAGAAATCTCTATATTTAAATTGTTATAACACAAGTTGCATAAGGTATATCTTCAATTTAAAAAAGTCAAAGGATTACTGCTTTTATTAGCTTTCAAAATATATATACAATAAATATATATTTGGGGCATACGGTGTCTTAATTTACCGTTATGCGAAACTTAAATTTTCCAAAATTCTTGATTCCTTCTATCTTGCAAACGCTTAAAGTTAGAAACTTGAAATTTTCAGAGAAGTTAGGTCTTTGGAAATAAGATTGAGTCATTTCAGAAAATATTTTTGTTTTGCTTCTCGTTTCGCAGCTGGGTGGGGTCAAAAATAAAAAAATTCCTCACTTTTAAACACTTGTAAATTGAACACGTCTCCAATTTTTTTTGAAATAATATACAAGAATTAAAGCTCCAACATTATATTTTTATTTCTATTAACAACTTTTCTTAAGAATATAGGGTTACCTTAAAATTGACGAAAGTGTGACTTCATTTTTCTAAATTTTTCTAACGATTTTTTTGCATTTTTTTTTATTCGATAATTTGAAATTGTTGAAGATGATGCGTACTACAAAATAAAAATTAAATATAACGGTTGTTTGAAGAAATCAAATTTATATGATATTAGTATACATTATAGACATTATACTTATATAACTCATGTTTATTTACATATCGTATATGTCAATGATGAATGAATGATACATAATGCATATGTGTAGTATAAATTATTATATATTTGCCGTTTAGTATTCAATGGTACTATCATATTTGGAAAAGTTTTGTATTGGTAATCGTTATGTGGAAGGTTAGAAGCTGCTTTTGAAGAATGTGTAAATATATAGTTTGAATATATGTACAACCCATAGTTCTAGAAATTATAAAATTCACCCAAATTACACATTTTAAAATACAAAAAATTAAAAAAAATAATATTATAAACAGAGTGATAGCCTATGAACATACTAACGGGTTCATCTAAGAGTTGACAAAGGCAACTGTATTCTTCCTCATTCTTTTAGAGTGCGATTGAAACTTTCTACTATAAAACGAGCTGAAAATTGAATAATTGCATTTATTTTAACGAGCTAAATGTTGAATAGTGATTTATTTGATATTTATCTATTAAATTCTTGAATATTTTATTGAAGAATTCTTTTGCATCATCAATTTATAAATTTTATGAGAGAGATTTTACTGACTATGCTATGCATATTTTATGAGGCTATGCAGAATTTCAGATACAATTAATTTACGAAGAAAACTACTAATATATGAACCCATTTCAGCTTGTCAGATCGTCAAATCCTTGAATTATAACTCTACGTCGTTTAAAAATTCTCCGTGGAGGCATATGTAGCTCTTTAACCATATCTCTTTTACTTATTTTTAAATAACATAAAATGTATGTAATTATTATATAACTAATTAGAAAATCTTTGATTAAAAATGATTACTATCTGGAATCTTAAAAATAATAGATACCATTAGTATTTCACATTCTTTAATTAAATCTATAGCAATCTAGTGCTATAAATTCCCAATACATGTAGTTGAGTTTTATCACATAAATTTTACTCTCTTTTTCATTATTTTTTCATCGTTATACTCCTCTTACTCATTTCTCTCTTCAGATGAAATATTATCTTCCTTTCATCGTTCTCATCAAATGAATCGGAAGCATCAAGCTAATCGAATAAATCTACAACTTCATCCTAACTCAAATATACTAATTAAAATATACCTCTCTTTCACTCATTTATAAATAAAATAAATAAAGCAAACAATAAATGTTCAAATTGTAAAATTTATATCCTTTATTTGTATCATAGATTACAAGTACATATTATATGCATACTTTTATTATAACCTGTTTTCTATTCTTTTATATAATTACATTAGTTTGGTACAGTATAACATAAAATGTTCTGTTGAATGACATGGGCAAGTATCTGGAAAACTTTCAATATTAGCTGATGTATAGGGGCATATATCCCAATGATATCCATACCCCTTTTTTGCAATTTGTAGAGAATTGTTAAATAATTTTAAAAATTTGAAATGACCATTTTATTGTTCATTATATTCCTCCAATAAAATATTTCCCTACTTATTTAAAAAAATATTTAAAGAATTGATCTATATCAATTTTGGAAGTTATTAAACTAACCACAATTTTTTTTTTCTCACAAAGGTAAGTCATGAGATCACCGGTTGAACGACGGGCTCTGAACCCGTATTTACGATCATGAGAGACAGACCTTTGTGATCTAGGTATTTCAGAAGCTTTTGGTTTACAATTTTCCCTATTACTTTGGAGAGGACCGAAGTTATAGCAATAGGGCGGTAGTTGGAGGGATCGCTTTTATTACCTTTTTTGGGAATTGGAAAAACATGTGCAACCTTCCATTGGGTAGGATGAATACCCGAAGTGAAGGAGAGGTAGAAAAGGTTCCGCAGAGGTTTTGAAATACTGGAGTAGGTATTTTTAAGCACTATGGTGGTTATACCATCCGGCTCACTTATTTGTATCAAGATTTTCATCACCGCCCGCGTCCTAAAGTAAATTTTTCTAAAGGAGCAGCCAACTCGGGGAACAGAAGGTGGCATCTGAGCTGACTGTGGCAGTGTCGAATTAGAAGCGAACTGCTTGCCAAATAAGTTCGCTTTCTCTTTAGAATCTGATACTGTTCTCTTATTATTATCAACAAGTGGTGGAAAAGAAACCCTCTTATGAATGTTGAAATCTCCCGCCAGAACAATTTCAGTTTCTGGAGATGCGTCCAAAATTTCATTGATCTGGTTCGATAGATTTTCAATTTCCATAGCAGTTTCTTGTTCATTTGACTTGGGTGATCTGTATAGAAGACAGAAATGTATGACATGCTTTCCAACAAGAATTTTGACCCAAATGTAGTGGAAGGTTGGGTTAGGACATTTATATTTTGGAAGTGTGTTGAAAGCAATGTCATTTTTTATATAGACAGCGATACCTCTTTTGGGTACGAAGTGTGAAATAAGTGAGTAGGCGGTAACATTAAAGTTATCATTATGATTACTGACTTGCGTTTCACATAGGGCTAAAATTGCTAGTTTAATTGAACGAAGATGGCACTCAACGGCATGAAAATTCGTTTGCAACCCGCGTATATTACAAAACTTAACATTAAAATTGGTGATTTTCTTGGAAAACAATTAATATAAAACAAAAAATCAGAATAGCGTTAAAATTTAAAATCAATTTACAATTATAATCAAAATCAGAATTAAAAAAATATGGAATCAAAATTGAAATTAACAAAAATTAAAATTTAATCAAAATTAAAATTTAATCAAAATTAAAATTGATATCAAAAGTAAAAGTATACGATTTAAATAACCCGAGTTTGACAACACTTTAAAATAAATTACTATCAATATCAATATTTTAATATCAATACTGATATTTCAATATTTTAATATTAATATTTAGCTTTGAGCGATCAAACGGTTTATAACAACGTTCAACAGTTTTTAATATACACTTTTAAGTGACCTTATTGAACGCAGGTACAACCACAAACTCACCAAAAGCAAAACTTACCACCAGAAATTAATAAATTAATTACGGTAATAAGTTTTGCGAATTAATTACGGTAATACGGAGCGAATTGAGAATCAAAGAAGAACACCAGTATCCATCATACGGGTGGAAGGGAGATAGATATATAATTGTTTTGTTTACGACAAATTGATATTAAGATGAATAAGAAATAAAAAAATAAATGTAAATTAATGTAAACAAAACCAACCGAGCGAGATATAATTTTAATTGGAAAATTAAAAATTATTCAAATTTAATATATATGTATAGTTCAAAAAAGCAAAATGATAAATAAAAAAAAATAAAAAATTAATTAAAAAGTGCACAAAGTTTAATTTTGATGTAATTTTAGAAAAAGTAAAAAATAAAATTTAAAATTTATAATAACTTTTAACATAAAAAAAAAATTTTCCGTAATTAAGAAGAAGTATTGTCACTTCGAAGGTTAGAACAAAAAAAAAAGTGTTAAATTAATGCTGTTTCAGCTTCTCTGATTGAGTTTTGGCTTCAGCTTTTTGTAGCCGATCATTAATGAATCCAATTGGTTTTTAACTTGAAATTTAATAGAATCAGTTTGTAAGATTTGTAATTTAATATGGCAATAATGCCAAAATAAATTATATTACGGTATAAATTTTATCGTAAATTTAAATAAAAAATTGTATATAAAGAGAGGAAAAAAATTAATAAAATGATTTGTTATACCGATTTTTAAAAGAAGAACATAGTATTTTTTCTATTTAATTACTACAAGTTATTTCTGAAAATTTTGCATGTAACATAGAAGAAAATTTGAGATGGATTTTCTCTAAACTATCTTGCATTATTTCTTCTAATACTTGTAATTTTTCTTCTGTTAATTTAAGTTTACTATTCAAATGGTTAAAGATTCTTTCTGAAAGAAAATTTGGTTGTTCAGAAATGTTTGTGTTGCTATATCATTTCCGTTAACTGGATCTTGAACATTTGATAAAATTTTGTTATCTAAATCATAATTTCCTTCTGAAGTTAATTTGAAACCTATACGTCCTGAAGAACCTTGAGTTTGTAGTTTCCTAGAAGAAGAAGCTGTATATACTGATTTAATTGTTTTCTATAATTAAATTGGGTATCTCGTCTAAGAGGTTTATGCAAAAATTCACTAAATTTTTTTTCGAATAATCTGAACCAGTTTTTTTATATCTAGTGTTATAATCAAGTTTTAATCAAGTGTTATAATCAATAATTTTTATTTTAATACATAACCTAATCTTACTATTAGATTTTCTTTTATTTTTTGAAAACATTAAATTTAAAAATTCCAACCTATATATTAAAACATTTACAAAAACTATAATTCAAACTACAATTAAAGCTATAATAAATATAATTAGGAAATCTCTTAAAATTAAAATTAAAAATAAATTATTAATTTACTTAAACTCTACCTCACTTTACTTCGATGCGCTTTTATTTGATGCCGGATTAATACTGATTTCAACTTTTCAATTTTTCTATCTACTATCTAACGGGCTTTATTCTTATTCTTTACTCTTGTCGTAAAAAGTAATGACATCTTATAATATCGAGAATGATATGAAAGTAAATTATTATACAGAGTTACCCAAAAGTGTGATGATGAAATACGAACATAATTTAAACATTTTGTATTTAAACATTAGTCTAAGGAATAAGTTAAATGATCTTGAAATACTAATTAATTCATATGGATGTGTAATACATGTAATAGTTTTAGTGGAAATTTGGTTACATAAAACTGAAAACCAATTTTTCAATCTACCCGGGTACACTGGATATTTTTCCAATCGTACTGAATCTATTCGGAACATTACGTACGGGGGTGCCGCGATATTTGTGGCTGAAAATATTAATAGCGCTCCCATCCTTGAGGAAGAATACAATAATTCCAACTTTTTGATAGTTAGATTACTAAAACAAAATTTAAACCTCATGTCTTTTTATAGATCTCAACGAACTAATATTGTAGACTTTATAAAAAAAACTTGATTTAATTACTTCTTCCTTTAATCGATCGCTAATTTTAGGGGATTTCAATATAAATCTACTGGACAAACTCAACAAGGAGGTTATAAACTATTCTCAGGTTTTACTCTCTAACGGATATTTAATCTACAATAAAATTAATGAACAGTTTGCGACTAGAATTGACAAAAATTATAAATCCATAATTGATCACTTTATGTCTGATGTAATCGAATATGAATATAATTTACATATTATAGACACTCCGCTATCGGATCATCAAATGTTTTTTATTAGTACAAACCTAAATCCATGCAGTGAACAGAATGCCACTACTTACAAAACTGTATTAGATTACAATAACTTATCGTCCAATAGCTTCTGGTCAAACATTTACCAAAATAACTACAGTTTTGACGAATTCGTGCATGCCTTGTTGTTGCTTATAAAAGAGCATACGAGAGTAATCCCGGTGACCCATACTAAAAAAAACATGAATGGATGACTCCTGATATTATAAAAATTATAAAAATTCGCGACTCCTTTTTTAATTACAAGAAGAAGTACCCTAATGATGCTAAAACTAATGATCTTTATGCTTTTTATAAAAAAAAAGTAAATGAACTAGTTATGCAGGCTAAAACAAATTATTGTAACCTAACTATTTCTAAGGATCCTAGTGATAGTAGGAAACTGTGGACCTTGTATAAAAAAATTTTGTACAATAAAAGCATTTCAAAAACTGGTAATCAGATCAAAACTTTAAAACACAACAATAAGGTGATAGAAAATCCACAACAAATAAGTGACTTATTAAATACTTTTTTCGTTAATGTCACTGATAACTTTGATATTGATTTATGTCCGATTGATAAGGAATTCTTGGGGAAAGTTAGTAGGAACATATTTTCTCCTTTTCAACTAACTCCAACAAATTTAACGGAAGTCAAAGACGCAATTGATTCTCTTAAATCTTCATCAGCGACAGGGTATGATTATATCTCTGCAAAATTTGTACAAAAATTCTCCACTGAACTGTGTCCTATTTTAACGAATTATATTAACGATTCGTTTCTGACCTCAACCTTTCCAGATTCACTCAAATCTGCTGTGGTAACTCCTATCTATAAAGGTGGAAGCGTAACCAGTGCAACAAACTATCGACCTATATCCGTCTTAAGCACTTTTTCAAAAATTTTTGAAAAAATTATCAAAAGTCGACTAACCTTCTTCTTGAAAAATAATGCTATCCTTCACCAAGATCAGTACGGTTTCGAAGAGAATTCCAATACTGCCGCCGCATGCCTTGCTTTAACGGATTTTGTTACTCGAAGTATGGATAAAGGTAAATACACGGGGTGTATTTTTATCGATCTTCAAAAAGCCTTTGACTGTATAGATCACGAAATATTACTCTATAAATTACTTAAACTAAACTTGAGCAATAATGACATACATTTCTTCGAAACATACCTTTTGCAAAGAAAACAAAGAGTATGCGTAAATGATAGCTGTAGCAATTTTATCCATGTTAAAAAGGGTGTTCCCCAAGGCTCAATTCTGGGGCCTGACCTATTCAAAATTTATATCGATGATATTACTCACCTAGCACTCAAAGGAAACATCCAATTATACGCAGACGATGCAGTTATCAAATATGCTATGGACACTGAATCTGAGATAAAAAGCGCCCGTTTATCTGATTTAGTTATCGTGGAGGAATGGCTTAAGAAAAACAAATTGTCCTTAAATATAAAAAAGACTAAAATTATGTTATTTGAGAACAAAACTTGGCATAACTTTAATATCAATTATAAGCATGAATCACTAGAACTAGTCGATCATTTCAACTATCTAGGTTTAGTGATAGATAATAAGCTCAAATGGCTTCCACACATCGATCATGTTATCAAGAAAATATCGCCATATATCTTTATTTTAAGGAGACTAAGAAAATTTTTTAGTAAAGACGTCTTATTCCTAATATTTTCATCCTATATTTCATCACACTTAAGCTATTTAAATCCTATATGGTGCAGAACGACGCAATCGTACATTAACAAATTAGACATTTTACACAAAAAATCAATAAAAGCTATACATGGTTATCCGTTAAGATATCCTACACATCAACTATACACTTCTCAGTACTTTTCCTTTGATAACCTTTGCAATCGTGAACTGTACCTGTTAGCATATAAAATAGTTAACAACAAAATTAAACACAATTTTATTCTTAACCGGAATATAGACTTTCACACCTACAATACCAGAAACAAATCCAATTTCTATCTTTCGCTATTTAAAACAGATAAGCAGAAGAATAATTGTCTTTATAATTGCCTCCAGGCCTTTAATAACTTACCAAGAGAATTGAAGGAAATTCAGAGCATAAGTGTTTTCAAAAAAAGAATTATAGTATTTCTGATGGGTTAGTTTATGTATTACAAATGGAATTTCAATGCTTTAGGTATTTTTCTAAACTACATATTAGCAAAGTATACTGAACACCAAATAACAGGTTTTTTAATTTAAAACAAAAATAAAATAATAAAAAGAATTAAAAAAAAAAAAAAAACTATCGAAATGTAGACATTATAAAATTATAATAAAAAAAAAAAATGCATTGGTTGATGTTTATGTTTCAAAAAAAAAAACAAAAAATAAGAAAAAAAATAAAAAATAAAAATAAAACAAATAAAGACCAATTTAAAATAAAAAAAAAAAAAACATTTACTAGATCTGAATAGGCACCTAATCTTAATTATTGTAATAATTCAAACAAAAAAAAAAAAAAAAAAAAAGAAAAAAATAAAAAAAAAATATAATTTATCTTCAAATAATAAATAAAATATTAATATTGTAAAATTCTATACGACCAGACAGCTTTGGCTAAGGTCAAAATTAAATTCTAATGTAACAGTATATGCTATTTATGTAACAAATAAATATGTATCAATTGCTAATAAAGAAAAAAAAAAAAAAAAAATCAATTTTAAATTTTAATGAATTAATAATTTAATTCAAATATTAATTCATATATAGACCATGAGTTCCTTTAAAAATTTCATTATCAAACAAAATATATTTATTAATTTCATATATTTGAAAATTAGTATTCCCAAGTTTTCAAATATTTAATGACTCATCAAAATAGGGTCCATATGTCTTCTCGATTTCGGATTTGTTGACAAACAAAAATTGTGAAATTACGGATGATTCATCATTACACAATTTTATAGAATTTGGTGTTGTAGTTTTAAATCTGTTGTAAATGTAACTTGTATTGCTAACTGTTTTAACTTCCGGGATGAAAGATGTCATTGATTTAGAGATTTCATCATTATCAAAAGTCTATTTAATTTCCGGTTTAATAAAATTATCAGAAATTCGTTGTTGTTTAATAACATTTGTAAATTCTTTTAATGATTTTATAATTGGAGTAAAGCTCCTTTTCGATTATGGTCTTCAGATAGCTTCTGAACTTTTAAAGGTTGAAATTTCCTTTTTAAACTTCTATGAGTTTTAATTAAATCTGTTATAAGTTTTTCATTTATTTGTTTTTCTTAAATGCAAACTAATCGGTTCAATTTTTAACTGCAAATTATCTACTGAACCGTTCTGTTAACCGCTAATTCCAAACTGGTGACTGCTAACTGGTAACTGATAAATGATCCGTTTAGTTAGTAATTCAAATACTGATAGACCTCTTGTTAACTAAAATTTAGCAAATGCATAAAAGTTTTTTCTATAATGCTCATTATTTAAACTACTGTCTTTATCAATTAATAAAAAACCATAATTATCATTCCAGCAGCATGCACTCAATTTTTAAAATCGTTATAAGTCATGCCAGAATTTACATGATCATTATATATATTTTTTAAATTTAAATAATCCTGCTTGAACATAATCAAAAAGCTGGCATTATCTCTAATTAAATGCTTTGGAATTTTTTTCTAAGCCTGACATAAATAAAAGCTATATACTTTTACATGACGTCCCATTCAAAAATACTCTATTAAGCTATCTTGTTTATCACAAGCTACATCACCAAAAATAAATATTGTGTTTGGTTGGGAGGTTGATGGCTGAATTACATCAACGTTATTTGAAAATTTGTTATATCCCATTCATTTGACTGGTTTTATTATTTTTTTTAAATACTAATGTTTAGGTGTATTCAATAATTTTGAGTAAATATATGTTTATATGTAAATATTGTTTTACATATAAATTTTGATCAAAATTTTGAACTTTTGACTGCGTTATTTACTTTTATAAATTCATTTCTTTAACTTAGTAAAAAAGTTTTTCTTTTAAATGTTCTTGTAAATGTTTTAAAAGGTGAATAGTCTTTGATTGACTTTCTTAAACTAAACTGCATATTATGCTTCTTCACAATAAATATTCAAATAGTGATTAAAAAAAACTGTTAAAAGAAGAGGAGTTATTAATTCATTCATAAATAAACTACTATTTGAAGCACATTTACCTGGTTATTGGCAGACCTTTTTCATCTGTAGCACTTGATTTTGGTGGTCCAATATTTATTAAATTTAGCCGTGGACGAGGAGTGAAATCGTGCAAGGCGTATATTGCACTTTTTGTTTGTCTTTCTACAAAGGCGATACATTTGGAGTTGGTAACAGATCTCACAAGTGATGCATCCTTAGCGGTAATACGCCGTCTCATTGCCAGGCGAGGATTATGTACAGACATTTACTCAGATTAAGGAACAAACTTCGTTGGTGCTAATAATATTCTAAAGAAAACATATCTTAATTCAAGAGATGTACTTCCAAATGAAAAAGTTAATTGGCATTTTATTCCACCTGGAAGTCCCCATTTTGGTGGACTATGGGAGGCTGGCATTAAATCACTAAAAAGGGCTTCTCAAAACAGTTTCAGGGGAACAACTCCTGACATATGAAGAGATGGTTACTCTTTTAACGGAAATAGAATCCTGTTTGAACTCTAGACTTCTTTGCTCTTCGAGTAATGATTGCAACGATTTAGAAGCACTTACACCAGGGCATTTGCTTATAGACCAACATTTGCATGCTGCTCCTGAAACACTTGGGTTACAAGGAGGGAAATGGAAATTATTACAACAACTAAAAAATTCCTTTTGGGAACGTTCTACTAAGGAGTACATAAGTTCAGTACAGGAACGAAATAAATGGAAACAATCAAAGAAAAACATAAAACTATATCAATTAGTTCTTATAAACGACGAAAGATTTTTATCAAACA